>CM057452.1:1638390000-1639640000 GCA_016271365.2 Neoceratodus forsteri
ATCTTTTTCTTCTATAGCCATCTGTTGTGTTCAGTATAAAATATGCATAATATACATCTGAGACATAACAAACAAAAAAGTTCCATCCGTGGAATGTAAAATATTGTAAAGGTCAATAAAAAAAGCTTAATGTAAGTCCTCAGTGTAGTCACACTCCTATTGATAAAACAGAAAAAAAAACTACATCAGGAGGTCTGCTCTAAAACTCTGCACAGTTATCTACCACAGTTTGAGTAAAGGGCCCACTCCCCAGTTTGAACATTTGGTGAGAACTTTCGAATTTCATTTTTACACAATGAGAAGCACAAAAGATATGCTGCCAGTATTTCAGAACCTTCCAGGTAACTTCTTCAGGGTGTAAGTGGCATCTGTAAAATAATGACGACACTTCAAATATATATATATATATATATATATGTATGTATATATAAATATATATATATATATATACACATTTACACACAGTGAGAGAGAGAGAGAGAGAGAGACAAAGACAGAGAACTTCATTGCAAAAAAACTTTGTTAATGCACTAGTTGGGGTTAAAGTGACAAAAGTATGGAAATGTGGCATTAGGGTTTCCAACCTTAACACCCACCCCCACCTTGCAGGCAGCAACAGTTATGGGGTGTGCCTTGGAGTTGTCAAACCTAATGCTCACCCCATTCCATTAGTAAATAAGCTGAGATGGGCACAATATATGAGAATGAGGTGAGTGTTAGGGTTGACATCTCAAAGGCACACGCCATGCCCATTGCTGCCTGCAGGATGGGGGTGAGGTGTTAGGGTTGGAAACCTTAATGCCACATTTATCTACATTTGTCACTTTAACCCTGACTATTGCATTAACAAAGTGCCTTACAATAAATTTTCTTACTTATTGAGATAGTATAATGGTATCCTTATTTGTCTGTGTGAGAGCAGGGCCCTCTGGACCATGTGCTCCAATCCCTCCATAATCATATCCTTATTTGCAAGTGGGAGCACAGGGTCTGGAGGGTTCTGCACTCCCATCCATCTGTATTTTTTGAGATAGTGTAATCATATCCTTATTTGCCTGGGGAAGCTCAGGGCCCCAAGGGACCTGCTGTCCCATCCCTCCATAGATGCATATATGTTTCATAACTTTGACATTTTTACCTATTTTGACCCCAAATTTTCAAATACATACCTGCCACCTTATTTATTTTTTATTTTGTTTTATTTTATTTTCTGAGTACTAGGAATTGCAACCTTTGAGTCACAGATTCCTTTATAAAGGGTCAGTGTCTGCAGGAAAGACAGACATGGCAACAAAACAGTCATTACAACAATAGGAAATAGAAAACAAATGAGATAGACAGCACTTCTGAGCAATTATACATCAAAGTAAAAAAAAAAACAGTTATACAGCATAGGTAAACCTACATCATCAGAGTACAACAGTTAAGGCAGTGTGACAGGAAGTGAGGTTGGGAGTTAATGAACAGGGGTTGTGAAAGTTTTCACATTCCAGCCAAAAGGTGATCTCACCAACTGACTGTAAAATCGCCTTCTGGGCTGGACTTGCATAATTCCATTAACATTGTTTTTCAGGTGGGGTCTCAAAAAGGCCATGTTGGAAATTTGGTATAAGAGTATGCAAAACTAAAAAAGTTAAGCATCAAAGTTGAAAACCTCATTCAAATACATTAGCCCACACTCTTTTTTCATGCCAGTAGATCCTTTTTCTTGTGAACGAAAAAAGCTCATGAAAAAAGATCATTCTCATGAAAAAGAACTAAAAATACCTAAGTCTGAAATCCTTTTTCAGGAGACGGAATCCTCTTTCATGAGAAGAGATCATTTTTCATTCTTAAGAAAAAGGACTCACGAAAAAGCATTAACAGGTCATGAAAAGGGATTTTTAATGTTAAAAAAACATATTGCAAAGTAATTTTTCCACCAGATAACTGTAGAATCCTCCTAACAGAATCCTGATGAGCAAGATACATGTGTTTGTGTCTCTGTCTGGAGGAGTTCATTTTTGTGGGCTTTCAATGTTTTTTTTTTAAAAGCAGAAAACAAGATTGCAGAAAATGAAAAAATTATTTTCCATTATGAAAAAGGATTCTTGAAAAATAATCCTTCTCTTTTGATCAAATTCATTTTTTATTCCAGGAAGCTATAAAAAAGACTGTACTGATCATGCTCAGAACCAGAAACTTTAAAGTGCAGCCGAAGGAGAAGTAATCTGCAAGCTGCACACTCAGTCAGACTTGTCAGACCTATAGCCCTTTTTCTGATGGTACTTTCTTATGTTCATATGTATGGTAATAGATTAATATTTTTTCAACAAATCAGTGAAAGAAATTTCTGTGAGACATGCCCCTCCTACACAGAAAATTTCAGACTAACTTTCCAAACTCTCTGAGCTCAGTGTGATGACCAAAAAAGCACAAAAACAGTGTTTTCTAAGTGTTTTTTTCACTATGTGCAACTCAGAATCTGCAAATCTGACCAAAACAAAATGAGGCACATCAAGAGATCTACCCCATGAGACTGAGCATGCAACATTTCATGCAAATCCGTAGAATGGTTGCAAAGTTATTAAAGTGCAAAATTTGAGGTTTAACATAGAAAGCCCTGCTCAACCCTAACTATTGGGGTGCTACCACACCCATATAATATATATATATATATATATATATATATATATATATATGTAATATATAAATTGGCCAGATAATACTATTAAAAATGATGCAAAAATATCCCTCTAATGCAACAGTTGGAATTCTGTAATGCCATTGTTCAAATCTCATTAGACTATTGCTCAAAGATAATAACACTATCTTTCCAAGCTTTGAATGATAATATTATGAGACAGACACAGGAGTGTGAGTTGGCTTTTTCAGTACAGTAACTGCCGTGTAACTGGTGTGTACAGTAAAAGCCGACTCGCTAGTGACGAGAAATCTGTGGAAATTGCTCAGTCCCAAGAGACTGTCACTAGAGAAGAAAGAATGTAGTTTGTAAAAAAATCAAGAAAATAGGAACACAAAATTAAAATAAGCATCAGTTTATGCCTGCTTCATAACTTCCTCACAACAAACGGAATCAGAGTAAAGACTCTCACCTGAACCCAAAACAGTTCCTTTTCCTGTTAATTAAAGTTCCTGTTGCCCAGAATCATTTGTACATTTCTAAAAATCCAGAATCATTGATTCATTTCATTTAACAAGATCTGTACCACTGTTTGAAACAGTCCACAATTTCTAGCACCTTGCTTCAATAGCAGTAAGTGCCTGAAAGTCCTTGGATCGTTATATTGTTTGTTTGATTGATTTGGACAGCACCTTTGAGCTAAGCAGTTCACTTACAACGGTTCCATGTCAGGCAACATTCACAAGTAACATATTTACAGGTATCAAAAGATTACAATTGCAAATTGTAGACAAATGGGTAAATTAACTTGACTACTTACAGGATACAAGTCATTGCAGTTGAGACAGGCTATAGTCTGACATTAGGATTGGAGCCAGCTAATACAATGATTTTGGGTAGCTCACAGAAGCACAGTCATTGTTTCAACAGGGAGAAAATCAGGGGCAGTGACAGTCCACACCTGGAGTAATTAGATGTCTCTTTTTTTTTTTTAAACTGGTCCACTTTATTGAGGCTAAGGATAGAATCAGGGAGCTCATTATGCCACTGAAGTGTTCTGACAGCAAACACTCACATTACATGGGTGATTTTTTGCAATGGTGCCTTGAGCATGTTGTTGGCTATAGCACTAATAGGGTACAGGTTAATGTATGGACTAAGAAGTTTTTCTAATTCTGAAGGTGTAAGACCCAGCATTTTTTCCCTCAAAACATATTCACAAAAAATAAAAGATAGGGGACTATGATTACTCAGCTATAATACCCTCTTGAGGTTCTGGGGACATGTTGAAACCTCTTAAGCAAGGTTAAAGTCTCCAGAACCTCGTAATGGTATAGCCTCAAAATACACAGTCCCCATATATATATATATATATATATATATATATATATATATATATAAAAACTATGTTTAATGCATTAGTAAGGGTTGTTCCACAGTGACAAAAGTGAGAAATTCAGTGTTAGGGTTGAAAGCACCTTGGAACCCCGCCCACCCTCAACCAGCATCAGGGTGCACGCCGGGGTTGCGGCCCCAACTCTCACCCCATCAGATGTGTGAAGAAGTAGAGGTAGAAGAATGGGGTAAGAGTTAGGACTGACAACCCCAAAGTGCACCCCAATGCCGGTTGGGGGTGTGGGTGGGGTGTGGGCAGGGGGCTTTCAACCCTAACACCGAATTTCCTCGCTTTTGCGCTGTGGAACAACCCTAACTAATGCATTAAACTGAGCTTTTTGCATCTAATTTCTCTTTTTTTTGAGAAGTATAATGAGAAATAGTGAATGTAATGCACGGTGGAAGTATGGGGCCCTTTGGGCCCCACACTCCCGTCACGTGATATCTTGTCACATAGTAACACGATACCTGCAGATGCAAATGGTAATGCGCATGGTGACACAAAACAGTAAGATAAACAGTAGTCTACACAGAAATGGTTAAAATAACACAAACTCAAGCGCAAATGGAAACGTGAATAGTAACGCACATGGTGCCATAGACGGGAACAGTAAGTGAAATGGTTACGGAACCACAAGCAGAAGTGGTAAGGGTAACAGTAATGTAAGCACACAGGCTAGTTTTCCCCAAAAGCTGCATAGAGAAAGACAGTGAGTACAAAGAATGTATGCAGAATAATGGATCTCGGAGCAGAAAATGAGGAGTTGGAATAGTAAATTGCTTATATCTCAGGAACCATACAACGTAGAAAAAAATTGAAAAGTCATATGATTTATGACTTTCCTGGCTAGTTTTGTACTTATCCCCCAACAGCGGGCTAAGCATTTTACCAATGAAAAGTCCGTATCTCGCACCGTTTCCGAGATACGGGCCCTGAAAGGCGCGGCAAACACCATAATGTTATCCTATGGGAAAAAAAGAGAAGTTCGGAGTGCCATACCTTTGGCTCCCAGTAATATTTTTCACCAAACCAGTAAAATGCACATCTGTGGGATGTTGGCTTTCTTCTCTCCAAATTTCAGCCCAAAAGACCAAACTGTTATTTTGCAGCAGGGTGGCAAAGGATTCCTGTAATGCGATGGATGCCATAATGTTATCCTATGGGAAAAAGTGACAACTTTGGAGTGCTGTAACTTTGCCGCCCTGTAATATTTTTTCACCGAAACACTGAAAGGCACATCTGTGAGATGTTGGCTGTGTTTTCTCCACATTTCAGCTCAAAAGACCAAACCGTTCTTTTGTAGCAGGGTGGCAAAGAATTGCTGTCATTTTTGCACAGCCTGGAAAAGTACTGTCGAACTTTGCGAAAGCTTTCGCAAAGTCATTCGACACTGTCGCAAGTGCGAAAGTACTTTGTGAAAGTACTTTTTCCAGAAATTTGAAAACCATATTTCAGGGGTGTTTTACCCCAAAATAAAGACATGCCTAGCATCCTCAGGGTCCGACTAAGTGAATGCAAAAATAATTAGGTTACTACAGGGTCCCAAATTTAAATGCCAAACATTTTTCTGATTTGCAACAGTAAAAGGGCCATTTGTGAAAGTAAAAACTGCATTTGTGACACTGTTGAACTTTTTGTTAACTTTTCCCATTGACTTATAATGGGAACTTGTTTTTTGAATAACCTTTGAACCATTTAATATTTGTTCATGAAATCTTCAAAAGGCACATCGGGGACCCTGGCCGCATGTTCCCTGAAGATTTTGGACTGGTGGCACAAACTGTGGAACCTCTAAAGACGACCAAAGAATTCCAAAAAAGCGTAAATGTGCGCGCAGGTCACGCTTAATAACTCCACAGCCGTATGTCTGAACAGTAAAAAAGTTGGCACATCCCAAGATCTATGGTTCTTGATCATGTATGTCAAATTTCAGGCAAATCCATTGAATGGTTGCAAAGTTATTAAGGTGCAAAATTTTAGGTTTAACATGTAAATGGCTCCTCAACACTAACTATGGTAGCACTACCGTGTTACCATTATATGTATATATATATACACACACACATATATATATATTCATCCTCAAAAAGAAGGGAAATTCATGGCAAAAAACTCTGTTTAATGCATCAGTTAAGGTTGTTCCACAATGACAAACGCAAGGAAATAAGGTGAGGGAGTTGAAAGCCCCTTGCACCCCCGCTCAGCCTCTCAACTGGCACCAGGGTGTGCTGAGGTCGCCAGCCCTAACTCTCATCCCATCACATGTGTAAGCAAGCTGAGGTATAGGAGAATAGGGTGAGAGTTAGGACCAATGACGCCAATGCACACCCCGATGCCAGTTGGGGGGAGTGAGCTGGGGGGTGCAAGGGGGGCTTTCAACCCTAACACCTTATTTCCTTGCTTTTGTCGCTGTGGAACAACCCTAACTGATGCATTAAACAGAGTTTTTTTGCCATGAATTCCCCTTCTTTTTGAGAATGTGGACTATAAATATTGAATAGAATGCAGTGGTGAGAACGTGGGCCCTTCGGGCCCTGTGCTCCCACCACATGATGTCTTCTGACACAGTAATGGTAATTGCAATACATACACAAGCACTAACAGTTACGCACATGTTGATGCAAATGGAAATGGTAATGCAAATGTTTATAGAAATGCAAGTGCAAAGTGACACCAAACCAAACAGTGATGCAAATGGAGATGTAAGCACTCACGCAAATGCAGGTGGTAAAGCGTACAGTCATGGTACCACTATTGTAAACATAAATGTTAACTGTTACAGCAACAATAATGCCAAAGGGAACAGAAACAGAAAGGCAAAAGCAAGTGCGTATGGAAATGCAAAGTGTAATGTGGACAGTCATAGTACCGCAATTGCAAATGCAAATGGTAATGGTAACAGCAAAAATAACGCCAAAGGAAACAGAAACGGAAAGGCAAACTCAAGCGCACACAAATGCAAACCGTAACACACACAGTCATGGTACTGCGATTGGAAACGTTAATGGTAACAGCTAAAATAACACCAAAGGAAACAGAAATGGAAACGTGAATGCAAGCGTGTACATAAATGCAAACCATTACATGCACAGTCATGGTACTGCAATTGTAAATACAAACGGTAATGGTAACAGCAACAATAATGTTAAAGGAAACAGAAACGGAAATGCAAACACAAGCGCATATGGAAACTCAAACCATAACGTGCACGATCACGGTGCCTCAATTGTAAATGCTAATGGTAATGGCAACAGCAATGATAATGCCAAAGGAAACAGAAACAGAAACGCAATGCAAGCACGTACGGAAATGCAAACCGTAATACTCACAGTCACGGTACTGCAATTGGAAATGCAAATGGTAACGGTAGCAGCAACACTAACACCAAAAGAAACAGAAATGCAAATGCAAGCACTTATGGAAATGTAAACTGTAATGCACATGGGCACGGGAACACAATTGGAAATGCAAATGGTAACAGTAACAACAATGATGACGCCAAACAAAAGACAAATGCAAATGGAAGGGCAGCTGCAAATGCAAATGGTAATGTGCATGGTGACGCAAAGCGAAACACAAACAGAAACAGTACTGTAGACAGAAATGGTAACAGTAACACAAATGCAAGTGCAAATGAAAACACAAAGGGTAACACACACGGTGGCATACACAGAAACAGTAACGCAAATGGGTATGGAACTGCAAATGGAAATGGTAAGGGTAACAGTAACATAAGTGCACACCCTGGCTTTCCCCAACAGCTGCATAGAGAAACACAGTGACTACAGAGAATGTATGCATAATAATGGGGCTTGGAGCAGAAAATGAGGAACTGGAATGCTAAATTGCTTATATCTCAAGAACTGTACAATGTAGAAAAAAAATTACAATTTTGTATGAATTATGACTTTCCTGGCTAGTTTTTGTCTTAGCCCCCATTTGGTGGGCTAAGCATTTTCCCAATGAAAAGTCCATATTTCACACTGTTTCTGAGATACGGGCCCTGAAAGACACGGCAAATGGGAAAAAAGTGAAGTTCAGAGTGCCGTAAATTTGCAGCCCTGTAATATTTTTACACCAAACCACCAAAAGACACATCTGTGGGATGTTGACTTTCTTCCTTCCAAAGTTCAGTTCAAAAGACCAAACTGTTATTTTGCAGCAGGGTGGCAAAGAATTCCTGTTATGCGGCAGACGCCGCAATTTTAGTCTATGGGAAAAAGTGTCAACTTCAGAGTGCCGTAACTTTGCATCCCTACAATATTTTTACACCAAATCATGAAAAGACACATGTGTGAGATGTTGGCTTTCTTCCCACCAAATTTGAGCCCAAAAGACCGAACCAGTCTTTTGCAGCAGGATAGCAAACAATTCCTATCATTTTGGCCATAGTGTTGAAAAGTAGTGTTGGGATTTGCGACACCTTTCGCAAAAAATTGTGACACTACTTTGCAACACTACTTTTCCCAAAAATTTGAAAAACATATTTCTGGGGATTTTTTTGCCTCTAATTTCCCTTCTTTTTGAGAATGTTGATGACAAATAGTGAAAGTAATGCAGTGGCAAAGGGCCCTGTGCTCCCGCCACGTGATGTCTTGTGACATAGTAACAGGAAGAGCAATGCAAACAGAAGTGCCAACAGTGGCGCACATGGTAATGGAAACATAAATGGTAAAGGAAACGTTAATAGAAACGCAAGCGCAAAGTGATGCCAAAGCAAACAGTGACGCAAACAGATATTGAAGTGCATACAAAAACACAACTGGTAACGTGAACAGTGATGGCAGTGGTATTTTAAATGAAAATGTTAAGTGTCACAGCAAAAGAACACGAAAGAGAATAGAAATGGAATGTGAATGCAAGCGCATATCGAACGCAAAACCGAACGTGCGCAGGCCACGGTACCTCAATAGTAAACGCAAATGGTAAAATTAACTTGAAGAATAATGCCAAAGGAAACAGAAATGGAAACAGGAATGGAGGCATGTAAGGAAACGCAAATCGTAACGTGCATGGTCACGGAACAGCAATTGTTAATGCAAGTGGTAACAGTAACAATAACACCATAGGAAAGAGAAATACAATTGCAAGCGAGTACAGAAACACAAACCATTACATGCAGGGTCATGGTACCGCAATTATAAATGCAAATGGTAACAGTAACAGCAAAAATAATGCCAAAGGAAACAGAAGCAAAACAGAAACGCAAGCGCGTACGGAAATGCAAACTGTAACTCACATGGATGGTACCGCAGTTGCAAATGAAACTGGTACTGGTAACAGCAATAACGCCAAATGACACAGAAACGCAAACACAAGCACAAGCGAAATCGCAAACCGTAATGCACATGGTGGCGAAGATGGTAACGGTGCTGCAAACGGTAACGGAAACGCAACTGGAAATGCTAAGTGTCACAGTAATGTGACGGCACTCCCTTCTTTTCCCCAAAAAATGCATTGGAAAATACAGTGAAAACAAAGAATGTATACATAACAATGGGCCTCGGAGCAGAAAATGAGGACTTGGAATATTAAATTGCTTATATATGAGGAATCGTACAACGTAGAAAAAATATTACAATTTTGTATGAATTATGACTTTCCTGGCTAGTTTTGGTAATTTAACTTCCATTTGGGGGCTAAGCATTTTGTTACATGTAAAAGTCCGTATTCTTACTGTTTCCGAGATACGGGCCCCGAAAGACGCAACGGACACCGTAATGTTATCCAATGGGAAAAAGTGTTAAATTCGGAGTGCCGTCACTGTACCACCCTGTAATATTTTTTCACCAAACCATGAACAGGCACATCAGTGGGATATTGGCTTTCTTCCCTCCAAATTTCAGCCCAAAAGACCAAACCGTTATTTTGCAGCAGGGCAGTAAAGGATTCGTGTAATGCGGTGGAAGCTGTAATGTTATCCTAAGAGAAAAAGTGTCAACTTTGAAGTACCGTAACATTGCCGCCCTGTAATATTTTTTCACCAAAATACTAAAAGGCATGTCTGTGTGATGTTGGCTGCATTCCTTCCAAATTTCAGCCCAAAAGACCAAACCGTTCTTTTGCAGTAGGGTGGCAAAGAATTGCTGTAATTTTGCCATAGCCTGGAAAAGTAGTGTCGTGATTTGTGAAAGCTTTTGCAAAAATGTGTGACACTTTCGTGAGTGTGACACTATTTTGTGACACTACTTTTTTCAGAAATTTGAAAAACATATTTCTGGGGTGTTTAACCTCAAAATAAAAACATGCCTAGCATCCTCAGGGTTCGACTAGGTAAACACATAAGGAATTGTATTCCTAGAAGGGCCCAAATTTAAATGGCAAGCATTTTTCTGATCACCAACTGAAAACAAAATGGCTGATTTGTAGATTTGAAGTAAAAGGGCCATTTGTGAAAGTGTTGAACTTTTTGTTAACTTTCTCATTGACTTATAATGGGAACTTGTTTTTGAATAACTTTTGAACCGTTTCATATTTTTTCATGAAATCTTCGAAAGGCACATCGGGGACCCTGGCTGCATGTTCCCTGAAGTTTTTGGACCAGTCACACAAACCATGCGACCTGTAGGCGCAAGCAAAGAATTCACCAGAAAGCGTAAACATGCATACAGATCATGCTTAATAACTCTGCAGCTGTACATCCAACTGGTACGAAATTTTGCTGATCCCAAGACGTATGATTATTGATCATGCATTCAAATTTCAGGCAAATCCTTTGAACGATGGCAAAGTTATTAAGGTGCAAAGTTTGACCCTTTAACCTTAAAAGGGCTCCTCAACCCTAACTACGGTAGCACTACCGTGTTACTATATATATATATATATATATATATATATATATATATACGTATATATATATATATATATATATATATATTAGAGGCAAAACTCCTGACGTTCACATTTTCAGCACCGGCATTGGAAGTGCATTGGGATCGCCAGCCCTAACCTCACCCCATGACATGTAAAGCAGCAGAAGTATAGGAGAATGGTGAGAGTTAGGACCCACGATCTCAATGCGCACCAATGCCGGTTGGCGGGTGGTTGGGGTCCAAGGGTTTTCAACCCTAACAGCAATTTCCTCACTTTTGTCACTGTGGAACAACCCTAACTAATGCATTAAACTGAGTTTTTGCCTCTAATTTCCCTTCTTTTTGAGAATGATAACAAGAAATAGTGAATGTAATGCAGCGGCCGGAGTGTTGTGGCATACTAACAGGGACAGCAATGCAAACAGAAATGCTAACAGTGGCGCACATGGTAACACAAGCACGAATGAGAACAGAAAGGGTAACGCACATGGTTGCGTAGACGGGAATGGTCTGCCACGTGATGTGTTGTCACATAGTAACATGGTGCCTGCAAACAGAAATGTCAGTGGGCATGGTGATGTAAAGTGAAACAGTAAGATAAACAGTACCGTAGACAGAAATGGCAAAAAATAACAGAAACGCAAGCGCAAATGAAAACGCAAAGGATAACGCACATGGTGGCGTAGACGTCAATGGTAAGTGAAACGGGTACGGATCCGCAAGCGGAAAGGGCAACAGTAACAGTAATGTAAGCGCACAGGCTGGTTTTCCCCAAAACCTGCATTGAGAAAGACAGTGAGTACAAATAATGTATGCAAAATAATGAGTATCGGCGCAGAAAATGAGATCTTGGAATACTAAATACATTATATCTCAGGAACCGTATGACATAGAAAAAAAAAATTTAAAAGTCATATTATTTACAACTGTCCTGGCTAATTTGAATCGGGCTAAGAAATTTTCCAACGAAAAGTCTGTATCTCGCACCGTTTCCGAGATACGGGCCCTGAAAGGCGCGGCGAACGCCGTAATGTTATCCTATGGGAAAAACCATCAATTTTGGAGTGCTGTAACTTTGCTGCCATGTCACATTTTTTCACCAAACTACTGAAAGGCACATCTGTGTACTGTTGGCTGTCTTCCCTCCAAATTTCAGGAAAAAAGACCAAACCGTTATTTTGCAGCAGGGTGCCAAAGGAGTCCTGTAATGCTTCGGGCGCCGTAATGTTATCCTATGGGAAAAACTGTCAACTTTGGAGTGCCATAACTTTGCCGCCATGTAATATTTTTTCAATACAACACTGAAAGGCACATCTGTGAGATGTCGGCTGCATTCCCTCCAAATTTCAGCCCAAAAACTCCCAACGGTTATTTTGCAGTGCAGTGCCAAAGAATTGCTGTCATTTTCCCACAGACTAGAAAATTACTGTCGCAATTTGAGAAAGCTTTCGCAAAAATTTGCAACACTTTCGTGAGCACGAAAGTAATTTGCGAAAGTACTTTTTCCAGAAATTTGAAAAACATATTTCTGGGGTGTTTTACCACAAAATAAAGACATGGCAAGCATCCTCAGGGCCCGACTAGGTGAATACAAAAAATTAGGTTGCTAGAGGGTCCCAAATTTAAATACCAACCATTTTTCTGATCACCAACTGAAAACAAAATGGCCGATTTGCGAAAGTAACATGCCCATTTGCGAAAGTAAAAATGCATTTGCGAAAGTGTTGAACTTTTTGTTAACTTTTCCCATTGACTTATAATGGGAAACTGTTTTTTGAATAACTTTTGAACCGTTTAATATTTTTTCACGAAATCTTCGAAAGACACATTGGGGACCCCGGATGCACATTCCCTGAAGATTTCGGGCTGGTCACACAAACCGTACAACCTGTAGGTGCGACCACAGAAATCCAGAAAAGCGTAAACGCGTGCACAGATCACACTTAATAACTCCGCAGCCGTATATCCGACCAGTACGAAACTTGGCAGATCCCAAGGCCTATGGTTCTTGATCATAAAATTTCAGGCAAATCCATCAAACGGTTGCAAAGTTATTAACGTGCAAAGTTTTGGGGTTTAACATAGAAATGGCTCCTAAACCCTAACTATGGTAGCACTACCGTGCTACCATAATATACAGGTATATATATATTCGTGCCTCTACAGTTAGGGTTGATTAGGCACTTTAATGTTAAATCTCACATTTTGCACTTTAATAACTTTAGAACCATTCAACAGATTTGCACCAAATTTGGTGTATGCTGTCCTGTGAGGTAGGGTTCTTGATGTGTATAGTTTTGTTTTGATTGGATCAGTGAATTGTGTGCTGCACATAGTGAAATAATGCAGAAAATGTGCCTTTTTGGCTGTTTTTTCCTCATCACTCTGCAGCCAAACTGTTTGGATGTTTTGTCTGCAATTTGTAGGGTTGAAAGAGCTTGCCAAATAGAACAAGCCCACATAAGTTTGGTAGAAAAATATTCATCTGTTTCAAAGTTACTATATTTTTGAAATTTTGGTTTCTGAGCATGCTCAGTTCAATCTATTGGATAGCTGCATGGAACGAAAAAGGATTTTGGTCTGACAAAAAGGCATTTTGACACCTCACAAAAAGGGATCCTTAGAATCCTTTTTTCATGAGGAAAACTCATTTTTCTTCAGTCACCATCTTGTATTTTTCCCCAAGCAAAATGTTATAACTTCACCCAGGGATGTCTTCTGGAGACATCCAAGTATGTATATGTATCTTGTTCACCTGCACATCCTTTACTGTGGTGTGTCTTTACTATATTGTTATGTGGCCTCAAAATTCTTATTTTTAATTTAAAAAAAAATATTTTCCTCACTTGCTTCTGTTCCTCTTTCATCAGATGTCATAATCCTTTTTCGTATCAAGGAACAGGATTATGACATCTCACAAAAAAGGATTACTGGCAGGGCCATCTAGTCTGAGAAGTCCTAATCATTTTTTGCATGACAGAAAGGGATTATGACACCTCGTGAAAAAGGAATCAACTGGTGAAAAATGATTATGACACCTCGTGAAAAAGGATTACAAAAAGTTATCCTTTTTCATGAGGTGTCATAATCATTTTTCACCAGCTGATTCCTTTTTTGTGAGATGTCATAATTCTTTTTCATAATGTGAAAAAGGATTAGGATTTCTCAGACCAGATGGCACTGCCGGTAATCATTTTTCATCATACAAATTCCTTTTTTCGTGAGTTGTCATAATCCTTTTTCCCACCACGAGAAAGGATTTTGCCAACTCATGAAAAAGGATTACTGGTAGGACCATCTGGTCTGAGAAGTCCTAATCTTGTTTTACATGACAAAAAAGGATTATGACACCTCACAAAAAAGGAATAGATAATGGGGGGGAGGACTTTTTGTATTAACTTGGCCATTTTCTATCCTTTTGACCCCAAATTTTCAACATGGCTGTTTGGGGACATCAGCTCATGAACAATATGACTGTCATTAGGCAACTCCTGCTGGAAAGATGATTGTGTGGTTGGAAAAATCACCTTTTCAGTGGGATTTTTGTAATGACAGTCATATTGTTCATGAGGTGGAGTCATAAGAAGGCTATGTTGAAAATTTAGGACCAACATGTTAAAAATCACCACGTTATGAGAATTTGTTGCTGTCTTACTATGCATGCTCATAACTTTAGAAATGTTCTATTTTTGGACCCATATTTCCAGCATAGCCTTTTTATTAACCCACCTGATGTATGTGACAGATGTCATTTTTAAAATATTGTCCAAAATATATTTTCACTCTCATGGCACAGGATGTCATTGCAGTTGTGCAGAACTACGTTTTAGCAGTAATTTGAAAATGTTCTGTGTTGGGTACATATGGTAAGGTCATAAGTAGACTATGTTGAAAATTTGGGACCAACATGCTAAACAATGAACACATTATGCGCATTTGTTGCTATCTTACTATGCATGCTTGTAAGATTGGACATTTTCTATATTTTCACCCAACAAAGAGGCATCGGGGGCAGCACTGGGGTCATCAGCCTTAACACTCATTCCACTCCCCTATGTTACAGCCACCCAGCTTATATTCTAATGGAAATAGAAATAGCCAATATTAATCACCCTTCCAAATTCTGGAATGTGGTACAATCACTCTTCTCCCCTCCATCTCAGCCTCCCCCACCTCTGTCATAAATGCTGGTGTTTCCACAATAATGGATCCACTCACAGTGTCTACTGAGTTTAATTCTTTCTTCACAAACTGTACCTCATCACTCCTATTCTCTGTCCCCTCTGTGCCTCCAGCCCCACCTATCTCTCACACTGCACAAGCCTCCCTGCCTGCCTTCTCCTTCCCCCATGTTACCCCGGCCACTGTTTGCAATGTCCTGGTTGTGCTAAACCCCACCAAGGCCAAATGACCTACTGGGTTGGACTCCAAATTGCTCTTCCTGGCAGCTCCTGCCATTGCTTCACCCCTGGCCTTGCTTTTCAACCTTTCCTCTTCTCTCACTTTTATCCCAACTGAATGGAAGCATGCCACAGTTGTCCTCCTTCTGAGAGGCAGCGACCCCATCTCCAGTGGAAACTATAACCCTATCTCCCTCATCCCTATCTTAGCAAAACTGCAAGAACACTTAGTCCTCTCCCAGCTCTCCTTCTTCATTGACTACACCTCCTTCTTCACTCCATACCAGTCTGGGTTTAGGAAGTCATACACACGCCAGCACTACCTCCCTTCTGAGGCTCACCAATTCTATCTTCAGCAGCATGGACCAAGGCCTTATCACCTCTGCCATCTTTGATGACCTCTTGAAAGCTTTCCACGCTGTATCCCACCCTCTCCTCTCTTCCAAGCTCTCCCAAGTAGGGATTTCTAGCATGGCCACCAGTTGGTTCTACTCCTATCTCATTGGCAGGACACAGTCTGTCCAGATTGGGAACTCCATCTCCAACACCTTCCCCATCTCGACTGGTGTACCCCAAGGCTCAATTCTTGCCCTGCTACTGTTCTCCATCTTCCTCAAAGATCTGCCCTCAGCCTGCTGACACACATTCTTTCACATGTATGCAGATGATATGTTCTTGTATACATCTGGCCCCTCAAACTCTAATGTTGCATCCAGACTTCAGCATGACCTCAACAATGTCCAGCTCAGGTTTCTCTCCAGTTAGATTTTTTCCAACACCAAGAAAACTGTCTTCATGTCCTTTAGCACAAGACAGAGACTATCTTGGCTTCCCTCGCTCCCCACTTTCCACACCCTGGATGGAACAAAGCTGGGGGACTGTACCTCCTTTAGATACTTTGGGGTCTGACTCAACCAACACCTTGACTTCTCTGTACATATCAAGGCCATCCATAAGAATCTGCACCCCAAGCTGGGTGCCTTGTATCGCAATTGTGGATGTATTCCACTGCCGGCTCACCATGCAATTGTACAGAAAATGATTCTCCCAATATTTGACTATGATGATGTAGTCTACAGTACCACTCCCAAAACTTCTCTAACCAGACTGGATACTCTCTTCCACTCCTTCTGTCATTTTGTCCTTGACTGTCCTCTCAGCAACCACCACTGCATCCTCTATCAAACCCCAGGCCTCTCCTCACTTCAGGATAGGAGGCAGTCCCACTAAGCTAGGCTAGTGGTGGGCGAAGTGGGCTCAATCTGCTCTGCGAAGTGATTCATGGAGCAAAGGCGGATTCACGGAGTGCTCCGCAATGCGAAGTGGAGTACTTTGCGTTATAATGAGAAACACGAAGTGCATTGAAAACAGCTACTACGCGTTGTTCCGCCTCCACTGGTCACTTCTCTTTCAATTGTTAAGGCGAGGTACATTGGTGGCAGTTCACTTCACCTCACTTTGCCTTGTTTTTGAGCTCCGAAGGAGGTTTTTGCAGTGATTCATGGAAGTTCAGGTCACATGGGCTCTATATTGATCTGCACAGCCTCCGTTCAAGGTAGTATGAGTAGGAAGGAGTAGGTGACAGTGTGCTCTGATAGCTGTCTGTAGAAATCTTTTAAAAGCCGTTCAAAAAGCATTTTTGCCTTTTTTGGGAGATCCAACTGTAGTTCATTGAGTGTAGGAAACCCTCCTGTGCTCACATCATCGAGCGCTTTTGTTTGTGTGTGGATTTTGAATGTAAATTTACAACATTGAGTGTGTGTGGTGAAAGACAGTGAAGTGTGCTGTGTGGGGGAAGGGTGTATCTGTGTGTAGGTAGATTTAAGTTGGAGAACTAGTGATTTCTTTGTGTTTTGGCAATATTTTTGTTATATAACTGACTGTGTTACTGTACACATGGTAAAATTGTCAGTGATAGTACAAATTTTATTGCTGCTTGTTGTGTGAATGTGGTGCAGTATTTCATAAGGTCAGGTTGTTTAAATTACAAATTTACATTACGTGGCACTGAGTACACTGAACTTTTGCATTTGCATCGCATTCCACGTTCAGCATTGTACACAAAGTGTTCTGTGTTGTGTGTGCAGTGTTGCGTGCATCAAATATAATACACCTTTTAAAATTTGTGACACTGATCAGTGTAAGTGCAACTAAGCACAGCAGTGTGAACCTGCTATCCACTGCAGCTGCCTGATTTTGTACTGCGATCGTGTTCTCTGTTCTTAGTGTTGCTGCTTGTAATGCTGTAAAAATCATCACTGTCTGTATTCAGTGCCCCCCCCCATGTTAAAAAGATATTTTTTACCAGACTGGATTGTTTTTTTGACCCCATCAGCACCACTGTTTACTGAAGTTGTTTTTATTCCGTGACAGTGTCACAACACAGTAGTCCCCTTATCTGTAGCCGAAGCCACAGTTGTTCATTTTGCTTCATATCCAGCTAGCGATAGTAGCGAGTAGCGACCCACCAGTCAGAAATTGAACTTATCAAAATCTGAATTTGGTAATAATATTGTGGTTGATCCCCCAAAATGCCTGCAAAGAGATGTGCAAGTAAAGCTGTTTCTGGCCATGGCAATGTTGGCAGTAAGAGAATCTGTGGGTGTGGTAGTAGTACGCGGATGGAGAAGTGCATTGGTGATGTGAGGAAAGGTATTTCTCCTGCAATGTTTTTTATAGCCCAATCAGTAGCTTCACTGATAGTTGGAGGAGATGACATTTTCCCAGCCGGTGGTGTTAGTGTTACTGGTGTTAGTGGTGGTGGAGGTAGTATTAGTATTGTTGCGTCAAGTTCTAATTCCGACCAGTGTACCGTATCCAAACATATTGAGTGTGAAGCAGTGCAAGTGAGTGACAGTGTAGATGATGTCATACTTCCCAGTAACATCTCATTAACTGAACCTGATTCTGATGATCATGTCAACGATAGCATACAATGTGATATTCCATCCACCGTGGCACTTAACATCTCTCATTTTCCATGCAACAGTGATTCACAGTGTGGTGAAAAAATATTATGTGATGGTGGTGTAGATGCTGATGATGCTGTGATTATGCTGATGATGATGATGTTGCTGTTGTTGCAACATGCAGTCCACACATTAGCATCCAAGCAGAAGATGTGAATGTGTGTGACAGCAACGTTGATGAATATGGTGATGATTTAATTGACCCCAGTTGGGGACCGGAGAAAAAGAAATTAAAAGTGCCTGTGTCTGAAATTTCTGAATCTGTTTGCAGGAATCCCCCCCCTGTAAAAACTTGTGATGTACCGGTTTTAGTGGATGATGATGATGATGACGACCCAGTTCGCAATATGATAGGTAGTCATGGTGGTCAGTTGCAGTCCAGGTGTGCAGTGCCAGAAGCATCAAGTGCCTCCCTCCCCAACTTCAGTGCTTAAAATAACAGACTTAAATAAGCCACATCATCATGGACTTGTTAAAAGCAGAGCATCACAGTCCCTTGTTTAGGATTTTTTTTGTTCAAGATGCAAATGATGATTCAGTTGCAATCTGCCAGGTTTGCCATGTGCGTGTGAGTCGAGGTAAAAAGGGTAGCCATCTTGGGACAGGAGGACAGCATACGCATCTTAAGAATAGGCACTTGGCTCTGTGGACCCAGCACAAGCTGGCAGCTAGTACCAGACTTGGGCATTCACCCGTATCACCGGCGGCAACCATAGCCAGCATGTTATCCCCTTCCACGACTGTTAAGCCCAGTAGGAAATTAAAACGTGTGCAGTAGTGCGGCAATAAGAGCACTACAGGCATGATGATGATGAGGTGGAGGACCATAATGACTTTGAAATGTTGTCCAGTGCTGGAAAGAGTAGCAGTTTTTGTGGTGGTGGTGGTGAATGCAGTATGTCTAGTGCAAGTGGTACATCAACCCCGGTTGTCAAATCTGGAAAAGTAACATCATTTCTGGGTTTGTCATCATCACCTGTGCAACCGTCTTCATCAAATGTCCACACTTCACACCCTGCCAATGCCATTCATCACAGAGCACAACCATTTGTAACCAACACACACCCTGTAAAACATTTAAGTCAGCCCACATTACAGAGTGTTATTGCGCATAAGCTGAAGTATCCCCCCAATCATACAGTGTCATGTGAACATAATGCTGCTGTAGCTGAAATGCTGGCAATCAATCTTTTGCCCTCCTCCTTTGTGGAGAATTCTGGGTTCCGGTGGTTTGCTGCCCATGTCTGTCACAAATGGAAAGTCCCATCCAGGACATAATTTTCTACCCGTGCTGTTCCTGAGTTGTTCCGCACTGTCTCAGACTCAGTAAGACATGCCCTTCAACATTCCTCCTCTCCATTCATCCATTTAAGTATGGATATGTGGACAAGTGGCAAAACAGCGGGGAGTTCATATCTGTGTATAACTGCACACTGGGCGCTGGTGCCAGGGGTTGTTTGTGATGCTGGTAGTGTGAATAATCAGTGCAGGAAGGTGGATTGTCACAGTAGCAATCTTCCTGGAATTCGCCAGAATACAACAATTGCTATGCGCAGTGTGACCTGTTCACACACTGGTGAGAACATGTTGGACATGGTACTGACTGAAATTGACAGATGGCTAAACCCTCTGTCCCTGAGAGCTGGGTTCATAGCAAGTGACAATGGATCAAATGTGGTGAAATGCATCACGAATGGTGTTTTTTTTCGTGTTCCATGCATGGCCCACTGTTTAAATCTTGTGGTTCAGGAGTTTCTGCAGCACCCTGACATAAAGAAAATGCTGACCACTGCATGACGTATCTGCTCTCACTTTTCAAGATCTGGAAAGGCCCGTGACCAACTGCGGCAGTTGCAGATACAAAACAGATTGCCTCAGCACCGCTTGAAGCTGGAAGTTGTCACCCGATGGAACTCCACGTTATACATGGTGGAGAGATTGTATGAACAATACAAAGCCATCACAGAATATCTTGTCATGCACACTAGCCGTGACAGTTCTGGGGCCTCCATGTCTATGACGACTGAACAGTGGTGCCTCATGGACTCTGTAATAACAATTTTGCGGCCTTTTGAACATGCCACACAGGCAGCGAGTGGCGAGTCTGCCTCCATTAGCCAATCAATTCCACTGCTGCAGGTGCTGAGGCAGATATTGGTGAATGTACAGCATAGCCTTGATGTTGCCAGAGATGGTGGTAGCAGTATGTTGCTGCAACACATGCTGACAGTATTCGACCAGAATCATCACATTGTGAGCATTCAGCGTAGTGACAACTTTACCATGGCAACAATGCTGGACCCACGATACAAACGTAGAATTGTATCAGTACTGGAGGGAGGGCCTGAACAGGTAAAAAATATCAGTGGTCAACTGGTTTGCTTGGTTCATGGGGCACAGAAGTCACGTGCCAAGGCTTGCAAACCTCAGCAGCATAATCCAGCTGAAGGTGTAGCTGGAGAACCAGCAAGCATATCATGCAAGGATAAGGGTACTGTAGTTCCTGGTGATCTTTCATCCAAAGTGGTTAGCATCAACCCGCTTTGGGAGGCTTTCTCCCAAGTGGATATTTGTGACATCAGTGATTCCGGGGAACAGGCTGATGCATCAACAATTGGACTTAGTGCGGCACAGAGAATGGTTAAGTCATATTTGTCTGAAAACAGGCATCTGACAATAAGTGAAGATCCTCTTTTGTACTGGAGTGGAACGGTCAGTGAATGGCCAGAGCTGACTGCAGTGGCACTGAAGTACCTGACATGCCCACCCTCCAGTGTAAGTGTTGAGAGGGTATTCAGCTCAGCAGGTGCAATAGTTAGGGATCCTCGGACAAACCTGTCTCCTGCAAATGTTAGTTTGCTAACATTCATTAAAATGAATGAGAGGCACATACCAGCACAGACTGCAACCTCGGTATTCATACCCCAGCCTAGTCATGGTGGTTTCGCTGATGTGGAAATGGAGCATCCTGGTGGCACTGGCAGTGGCTGCCTGAAATGGCCCACCACAGATGTAGATGATGACACAATGGAGAAAGAATTTCCCAGTGGTCAGACTTCAGACATCGATGACTGTGAGCGCAGTTTTCTTTATGAGGATGATGATGTAGTTAATGTTGGCAGGTTTTAACTGCAGTATTTAAAAGGTGGTGTGCCCCCCTCACCCCAGCCCACCACCACCGGGACTGATGTTATCCATGTCTGCTGTCACCATGAGTCTGTCTGCCCACCCTGGACCGCCACCTCCAGGACTGACCCAAAAAAGTTCATCAACATGATCAGGCACACCCCTCCCCAACCCGAGCTTGGGCACACATGCAACATGCAGAAGTCGTTTCATTCCATGACCATGACCATCATTAAGAACAGGACTCCAGAAGAATGCTGATGAAATCTGTGAAGAAATAAAAGAGTAACAAACCATTACAGACAAAACTGAAAATATGATCCCCCCCCCAAAAAAAGAAATACTTACCTTCATGTGCTTGAGAGTTATCCAGTTCCATTTAAGTGCAAAAAATTCTCATTGAGCACTGGACGGTGCAGAGCAAGTGTTCGGAGATGGAGTCACCTGTGTGTGATGCAGAACAATAGCATGCATACATTTCCATGTCAAGTTCAACCCCCCTCATCATCACCTACAAAATACACAACCATATATCTATCTATCTATCTATCTATCTATCTATCTATCTATCTATATATATATATATATATATATATATATCTTCTCACCAAGGCTACTGTTACTGTACATCCAAAGGGCACCTTTCAATCCAGTTGAGATGATCACTTTTCACTTCTCTGCACACAAGGAGGATGCATTCTGGGCCTGCAGAAAAAAATCGGGGACTCTGTGCCACTGTTGTGCGCATGACTGAGTGCACCATAAGTTCTGGGGGACTTTGTATGTGCTGAAACAGTCTCATTTCACTGTGTTACCACTTGTCAATTTTCGGGACACATGGAGGATGCATTCTGGGCATGCATAAAAAATCAGGGGACTCTGTGCCACTGTTGTGCGCATGACTGAGTGCGCCATAAGTTCTGGGGGACTTTGTATGTGCTGAAACAGTCTCATTTCACTGTGTTACCACTTGTCAATTTTCTGTACACATGGCGGATGCATTCTGGGCATGCAGAAAAAATCTGGGGACTCTGTGCCACTGTTGTGCGCATAACTGAGTGCGCCATAAATTCTGGGGGACTTTGTATGTGCTGAAACACTCTCATTTCACTGTGTTACCACTTGTCAGTTTTCTGGACACAAGACAGATGCCTTTTGTGGATGCAGAAAAATGAGGCACGAAAACAGCACACATACACAAAACACACAGACGCTTAACAGAAGGAAGGGGCCCCAGAATATAAAGTGTAACGCATGCTGAAGACAACAAAAAAAAGGGCATAATTACATACAAGGGTCAGGGATGGTGGAGAAATACATTTTATGGCACAGCAAGGAAGGTGGGGGGGGGAACATGGCGTGAGGAAACAAAACTAATGTGGGATCCTATGGTGATCCAGCAGCAGTTCCAGCATGGACATAATTTGAAGCTGATGTCCCTCTATGTCATCCAACTGCTGCTCCACAGCACTCATCCTCTAGCTGTTCTCCTCAACAGCACTCCAGAGAACTACCAAGTCAGACAGTGTTACACGCACTTCTCTGACGTCCACTCCTTCAACAGGCTGACCTGTTGGTGATGGTGGTGGTGGTGGTGGTGGGGGTGCTGGTGGAGCAACAGGTGCTGCTGTGGCCCTCCTTTTCTTAGGGATGCTGTGCCCGCTATGCACAGTGGCACCCTCTGCCACGGAATGGCCAGCAGGTGCAGACATGGTCCGTTCAGTGGCAGTCTGCCACTCCAACTTGTGGTGATTAAGCATATGGGTGCGCTGGCCCCCAGTCCCCAGGTGACTCCCCCCGGGGGCCACGGTGCACCTCCACTGCACATAGGCGACACTTAACCACACTGCTGTCCCCCCCGACACAGTCAAAAAATGCCAAACAACAGAGGTGTGGGGAGGACCGGGCACAGGCAGAGGAGGGCCAGATGAACTGGCAGTAGGCTGCTCACACTTCTCAACAGTTCTGATGATGGGATGCACACCTGGGCCTGGGGGAACAGGCACATCCTGCTCCAAAGGACCTTGTGCTGGACTTGGTGGTGGTGGTGGTGGTTGAACTGCCTCAGAGTCAGGAGGCGGTGCTGGTCCTATTTCTGGGGGTTGGACACTCAGAAGTTTAGAACGGTCCAACACAAATGGGCGCCCATGCCCCCCACGCATGTGCACGGTACAATGACACATACCACCATGCTCTCCCAGAGCTGCCCCCACCCCAGACATTCCCTCACCCTGCTCCATCTCACGACACAAGCACAACACACACAGTCACACACTCACACAGACAAACAACTAAGTAGATAAGAAAAATAAAATTTACAAAAAGAACAAATTAAGTAAAAAACAGTACTGAAAAGACAAAAAAATGTAGCTTTTAAAAAAGCTGTTGGTTTAAGTATTAAATGTTAACTCTCTCTGCAATCAAAAAAACGCTCCTCTCTCTAGTACACACACACACTCCTCTCTCTCAGTCTGCACAGGAGAAAGTGAAACTGTCTGTGTGACTCACTTCCTTCCTGCCTGGCTAGAGAGCATGTGACTTACAGTACTGTAAGCCACGTGATCTGTGGGGGAACAAATCCAAAAAAGCTCAGTACACTTAAGCCTGTAGTTAGATAAACCCAGGTCCAAACAAAAAAGATATGCAAATAAGAGAATTTATTACATTCTAAAGAACAAGAGGACCAACAGGCAAACAAAACAGAAAAAAGTGCTTACGTGCCACAGCGCTTCGACTCACTAATGAGTCTTCATCAGTGGGTAAAGGTTACATCATGAACATAGCCCTTGTATAGCCAAAATAATTAAACAATCATTCAATTAATACACATGTGACTTTCAGCAAACACTTAAAGTCTGTGTACCATGTAATACCCAAAATGGGTCTCTAGATGGTACTATTATACTACAACACATACATCTTATAGTAAAAACACCAAAACATATCAGTGTAAAGGACGCAGTCAAAAAATGATGATGAAATGAAATAAACAAGCATTTGTCAATGCTGAATGTTTGCTTGCTGGCATTGGCATTGGTAGTGTAGGAGTTACAGAGCTGCATAATAGGAATGGCAGTGAAGCACTGAACTGAAGCCTACCCCATCACCACCTTGCAGATAGTGACAGGCATTGGGGTGTGTCTTTGGGTCATCAGGCATAACGGCCACGCCTTTTCACCACATCCTACCATGCAGACACCGACAAGTGTCACGGTGTGCCTTAGGGTCTTTGGCCCTTATGCGCACCCCATTCCATCAGGAAATATTGTGAGATGGGTGCAGTATAGGAGAATGGGGTGAACTTTGGGGCCAAAGAGTTCATGGCACACCTCGATGCCTCTCAGTGGCTGCAGGGTGTGGGTGGGTGTGGAATGGTATGAGCACTGCAGGTGACAATCCCAAGTCACAGCCCTGATGCCTGTCATTCTCTACAGGGTGGGGTGTTATGATTGGAAACCCTAATGCCTCAGGCATTCGTTGGTATTTTCACTCCAAATTTTCAGCATGGGTTTTTTGTGACCCCCACCTCATGAACAGTGGCAATATCAGTTTGTTAGCCGAAAGCTGCTTTTGCACAGCGACTACAGCATTTGTCACCACAGGTGCAAAAACAAATTCTGAACAGGATGTGAAAAATGACAGCTGTACTGTTCATGGGGAGATGTAAAAAATGGCAATGTTGAAAATCTGCAGTGAAAATATTAAAAAAACTGGTGAAGTCACGAGCGTGCATAGAAACTGTGCAACGTGCACCCGTAATGTAATTAGTTTGGGAATTCTTTACAGCAGGTTGTCAACACAGGCATTTTGGGACCTCCGGTCATGAACAGTGTCACTGTGATTTTCTTTATCTGTCCCGAACAATGATTTCCCACAGCGACCATGCATTTCTGTGCTGAAAGTGTGAAACCACATTTCAGCCATGTTGTGAAAAATGACAGCTGTACTGTTCATAAGGAAGTGTGGAAAGATGCCACTGGTGAAAATGTGGACTGAAAATATTACAAATTCATGAACTTATGAGGGTGCGTGGAAACTGCGCAATGCTCTCTCGTAACACAGTCATTTTTAGGAATTTTTTCACCAAATTTTCAACATAGCCATTTTAAGACCTCTGCTCATGAACAATGTCACTGTAATTTTCTTAATGTGTCCCATACATTGATTTCGCACACCGACTGCGCCATTGTGCGCTACATGGGCGGAAACATGTTTTGGGTGAGATGTGAAAAATGACAGCTATACTGCTCATAAGGAGGTGTGGTAAAATGGCAATGTTGAAAATCTGGAGTGAAAATATTGAAAATTTGTGAACTTATGGGCATGCGTAGGATCAGCACAACAAACGCTGGTAAAACAGTCATTTTTTGGAATTTTTTCACCAAATTTTTAACATAGCCATTATAACACTTCTGCTCATGAACAGTGTGACTGTGATTTTCTTAATGTGTCCCATACATTGAGTTCACACACCGACTGTGCCATTGTGTGCTACATGTGTGGAAACACATTTTGGGTGAGAAGTGAGAAATGACAGCTGTACTGCTCATAAGGAGGTGTGGTAAAATGGCAATGTTGAAAATCTGGAGTGAAAATATTGAAAATTCGTGAACTTACAAGCGTGCGTAGGAACAGATCAACGCATGCTCGTAAAATAGTCATTTTGGGGAATTTTTTCACCAAATTTTAAACATAGCCATTTTAACACCTCTGCTCATGAACAGTGTCACTGTGATTTTCTTAATGTGTCCTGAACATTGATTTTGCACACCAACTGCGCCATTGAGCGCTACATGCGCGGAAACACAATTTGGGTGAGATGTGAAAAATGACAGCTGTACTACTCATAAGGAAGTGTGGTCAAATGACAATGTTGAAAATCCAGAATGAAAATATAAAAAATTTGCCTGCCTATGAGTGTGTGTGTAGGAACAACGCAATGCACGCTCGTAAAACAATCATTTTTAGGAATTACTTCACCAAATTTTCAACACAGGCTTTTTGAGAGCCCACCTTATGAACACTGGCACTGTCATTTTGTTAATCAGTCCCAAAAGGTGATTTTGTGCAGTGACTGCAAAATCACCCTTCAGGCCCAATTAACGCCATGACAGTGACAGAATTCATGAGGAGGGGTCCCAAAAACCCCATGTTGAAAATTTGGTGCCAAAATGCCCAAAAATGCCTGAGATATACAGCAAAGTTGTAAAAACCCTATTGATTACATTATACAGCTTACCGGCATTTCCTCAGTTCGTGGTCGGCTTTGAAGAGTGCAGACATGTTCCTGGTCCACCGAAGATCATTGTGCCAGAGTTCGGAGGTAAGTATGGGTGGGGTGTGGGGAGGCAGGGTGCGAGTGGGTGGGCGTGGGGGCAGAGACAGTGAGGGACTGTTTTTCTGTTGGAGGCTTTTTTTTTTAAACAAAGGAGGGAGACGAGTGATGTTTGCTTATGCTGGGGTGGGCTCCCAGCGTGGCACAAGGACGGCTTGTAGCGGAGCCGGAGTGGGATTGGGCACCCCGTCAGGCAAGATCTGTTGCCACGCTTGGGTGGGATCTCAGCATGGCACCCTGTACTCTGGGGTGGGACAGTGGAGGCGACGGGGGATTGGCCACCCCCGTCAGCTATACATGTGTAGCCATGCTGGGGTGGACACCCAGCGTGGCATGTACAACTCTGTTTGTGGGGGGCGCAGCACAGCCAATGGCGAATTGGGCACCCCCGTCAGCTATACAGTGTGGGGAGGCGAGCACGCAGTATGCTTGCATATGTGTGTGTGTCGGGGGAGCGTGCATGAGCAAGAGATATCTTATCGCTGCTCACTGAAGCATAGCTCCCCCTTTCAACTGTACGCCACTGCATTTTGGACTACTGTCGTAGACAGCTCCAGCAGGCATTGGAGAACTGGGGCTGCGCCTGCAAACACACAGACTGAATTGGAAGTGGGCTGCCACACCTCCGAAAACTCAGATGAAGGCACTATGTTTCTTGCACATGCATGCAAGCAAACATAAAAATGATGAACTGGATGAAAATGAGACCAAACCTCCGGCAAATCCTAGTTAGAGGCAAGAGAGACTGCAAGGCAACCAAAATACAGGACCTCCTAGTGAATAAGGACTAGGCAGCTGGAGGACAGTCAGATGAGATGAAAATTTAACCTATAAAAAAGAAAACAACATTATTTCACAAATTTAACAAGTAGAACTTAATCTCTATATTAGATATGTATGATTAACTTCATTTCATCCTAATATCACATCAGAATCCAAATAAATTAATTTGTTTTTAGATTATTTCAAAAAGGGTTTCAAGTCCCATTTGTCATTAAGTCCCTGTGGTTTCACACTGTGTAAAGTGTGAATCCAAAAGCTCTCATGTTGTAATAGTAGGTTAGATCTGTCCCCACCATTTTTCATCTGTGACACATGTTCCAATCCTATGAATTTCAAATCATCTGGTTTGGATTTATGTGGATCTGAAAAATGTGTACCTACAGGAGTATCTTGTTTGTTTTTCACAATCGAGCGAATGTGCTCCTGTACTCTTTGTTTTAAAGGACTTACAGTCTTACCCACATAAACCAAATTGCAAGTACACCATAATACATAAACAACATGGGGGTATTACAAGTAATGAGTTCCCTGATTTCAGCGTTGATGTTCATATATGTAGGATGTGTAAATTCTTTGGCTGGTACTCCATATTTACAAATATTGCAATTGCTACATCTGTATTAGCCATTTGAACGACATGGCAACCATGTACTAGTAGTTTTTATTACAGCTGGAGTCTGGCTGTGAACCAATCGGTCCCTAAAATTTTCACTTCTATTAAAAGTGACTCTGGGTTTAGGGCCCACAAATGTACCCACCATGTTATCTCCCAGTAAGATAGGCCAATTTTTATGTTGCTTGCACGCATGTGCAAGAAACATAGTGCCATCATCGGAGATTTTGGAGGTGTGTCACCTCCTCCTCCAATTCAGTCAGTGAGCTGGCAGGCGCGGCCCCTGTAAGCCAATGCATTTTGGAGCTGTCTATGACATGCTCCAAAATGCAGTGGCATACAGTTGAAAGGGGGAGCTACGCTTCAGTAAGCAGAGATAAGAAGCCCACTGAAGCGTAGCTTCCCTCACGCAGGCGGCGCTGGGCTTCTCACATGGACAAGTGAGCCGACGGGTGTCGCGATCCCCATCGGCTGAGCTGCATCTCTCCCCTGTTGTGGTGCCACGCTGGGAGCCCACCCCAGCATGGCAATGAGTCCTTTGGCCGATGGGGTGCCCAATCCGTCCGCTGAACGCCCAACGTCCTTGTGTCATGCTGGGAGCTCACCCTCGAGTGGCAAACGGTCCCACGATGTCTTTTTTAACCTGAAAACTAAAACGGTCCCGCTGGAACGCCTCCTGACCCTCCCACAACCCGCACCCACCCACTGCGCACCCAGGCTCCCCACGCCCCCACCCCATACTTACCTCCGGACTCCGGCGCGATGATCTTCGGTGGACCGGGAACACGTCTGCACTCTTCAAAGCCGACCGCGAACTGAGGAAATGCCGGTAAGCTGTATAATGGCCTAGATAGGGGGTTTCAACTTTGTTGCATATCTCAGGCATTTTTGGGATTTTTCACCAAATTTTCAACATGGGGTTTTTGGGACCCCTTCTCATGAATGATGTCACTGTCATGGCGTTATTCAGGCCGAAGGGTGATTTCGGCGCAGTGACTGTGCAGTGACTGTGAAATCACCCTTCAGGCCTGAATACTGCCATGACAGTGACATCATTCATGAGAAGGGGTCCCAAAACCCCATATGCTGAAAATTGGTAAAAATTCCAAAATGACTGTTTTATTTGAGTGTGCATTATGCGAGTTCCTACGCAGGCTCGTAAGTTCGTGAAATTTCAATATTTTCACTCCAGATTTTCAACATTGGTATTTTTACCATACCTTCTTATGAGTAGTACAGCTGTCATTTTTCACATCTCACCCAAAATGTGTTTCCGCCCATGTAGCACAGAATGGCGCAGTCAGTGTGCGAAATCAATGTACAGGACAAATTAAGAAAATCACAGTGACACTGTTCATGAGCAGAGGTCTTAAAATGGCTATGTTGAAAATTTGGTGAAAAAATTCCTAAAAATGACTGTTTTACGAGCGCACGTTGAGCAGTTCCTACACAGGCTCGTAAGTTCGCACATTTTTAATATTTTCACTAAAGATTTTCAAAATTGCCATTTTACCACACCTCCTTATGAGCAGTACAGCTGTCATTTTCACATCCTGCCCAAAAGCGTGTTTCCGTATACTTAGCGCACAATGGCAGTCGTATATATATAAACTCAATGTAGAGGACACGTGCTCAAAATCACAGTGACACTGTTCATGAGCAGAGGTCTTAAAATGGCTATATTTGAAAATTTGGTGAAAAATTCCTAAAAATGACTGTTTCTGGCGTGGATGCGCGGTTCCTTGCATAAATGAGTTCGCAAATTTTCAATATTGCACTCCAATGACTTCCAAATACCTAAACAGCACATAGAAGCAAGCAACATTCAGCACTGACAAAATGCTTGTTATGTATAACATTACTTATCTGGCCTGCCACATGGTTAAACTCTAAAAGCAAATGTGCATGGTACTTTTTCTGTTTGTGCTGTTCTGCTTGTTTCTTTAAGGAGATCATCCCTGCTCATTCTTTGTACTCTTTCTCTTGTTTGTTCTAAAAACTTTTTGTCATATCCCCTTACTTCAAATCTTTTTAGGAGTTCATCAGTTTGTGTTATAAATTCACTATCTGACCTACAATTTCTCCTTAATCTCAATATTTGTCCAAAAGGGATGGAATTTTTTAGGCTATGAGGATGGGCACTACTAGCCAGTAGTAGTGAATTTGTAGCCGCACTTTTTCTGAAGCACCTGGTCTCTATCTTATTTCTATTGACATAAAGGCAAAGATCCAAAAAAGAAATGCTCCATGGCTACAAACAAACAAGATACTCCTGTAGGTACACATTTTTCAGATCTACATAAATCCAAACCAGATGATTTGAAATTCATAGCATTGGAACATGAGTCACAGATGAAAAATGGTGGAGACAGATCTAATCTACTATTACAACGTGATCGCTTTTGGATTCACACTTTACATAGTGTGAAACCACAGGTACTTAATGACAAATGGGACTTGAAACCTTTTTTGAAATAATCTAAAAACAAATTAATTTATTTGGATTCTGATGTGATATTAGGATGAAATGAAATTAATCATACATATCTAATATAGAGATTAAGTACTACTAGTTAAATTTGTGAAATAATGTCTTTTTCTTTTTTATAGGCTAAATTTTCATCTCATCTGGCTGCCCTCCAGCTGCCTAGTACTTATTCACTAGGCGGTCTTGTATTTTGGTTGCCTTGCAGTCTCTCTTACCTCTAACCCGGATTTGCTGGAGGTTTGCTCTCATTTTCATCCAGTTCATCATTTTTTACTTCATTTCATCATCATATTTTGACTGTGTCCTTTACACTGACATGTTTTGGTGTTTTTTCTATAAGATGTATGTGCTGCAGTATAATAGCACCATCTAGTGACCTATTTTGGGTATTACATGATACACAGACTTTTTAAGTGTTTGCTGAAAATCACATGAGTATTAATTGAATGATTGTTTAATTATTTTGACTATATAAGGGCTATGTTCATGATGTAACTTTTACCCCCCTTGATGAAGACTCATTATTGAGTCGAAGTGCTGGGGCACGTTAGTACTTTGTTCTGTTTTGTTTGCCATTTGGTCCTCTCGTTCTTTAGTATGTAATAAATTATCTTATCTGCATATCTTTTGCATTTGGACCTGGATTTATCTAACTACAGGCTTAAGTATGCTGAGCTTTTTTGGATTTTTTGTCTGTTTGGGCTGGCTACCCTTCATTTCAGCACCACCCCACTGTGCCTTGGATCACAGCACATCTGTCCTGATTTCATTTGATCTATGGGGGGGGGGGGCTGCCAAGTCTGAAACACCAAGTGGATCACTTAGAATCATAATGAGGAACGCAAAGTCCATTAAAAACAATGACTTCACCTTACTTTGCATTCTCATTATGCCAACACGAAGTGGTAATGACAAGGCAAAGTGAGCACTTTGCATTGCCCACTCCGTGTAGTGGAGTGACAATGCGAAGTTCCCACTTTGTGGGCAGCTCGCCAGCAAATTTTAAATTCGCTGCATCTCTAAGCTAGGCTCATGGCCCAGTACTGGTCCCAGTCCCTGCCCCATTACCTTTCCTCAGCTCTATCCTCATCTCCCCCCTGGCACTCCCTCAGACATCATGACACCCGCTCCTTGGCTGTCCTGCACATGCAGACTAGGTGGCCTTCTCATACTGCATGTCTAAACTGTAGAATTCACTCCCCTCAGCCATTTGACATACCCCCTTGGCTCACTGCCTCAACTCTGTCCTCAAAGCCCACTTCTAGTCTACCTGCACATGCACGTAACCCTCCCTATTTCCAGACTTAGGCCTAAGCACTTCAACCTGACTGTGCATGGCTGGCAATCCCTGCTGTCTGCATGAATTCATTGATTTGTGCTATGTTGTCTTGCTGTTAACATTGGTGACTGTATTATATTGTTTTATTTTTTGCATTAATTGCTCTTGTACATCTGTATTGTACCCTTGTATGTATGTATTGCAGTTACTGTATACATTGTATATAATATCCTGTTTCTCTTACATTGTTGATGTATATTTTTGCACTGTCTCCTATGACCCCCCCCAGGATGCATCTTGAATCGAGCAGCTGCCTGATCTGTGTGCCTTTCCTGGCAAAATGTTTAAATAAATAAATAAAATAAATAAATAACACAGCTATATTGAACACTTGGGGCAAAAATGAATAACAATGGCAGAGTTATGACTATTTGTCAATGGAGGGATAGGAGCGCAGGGTCCCATTGTAACATAAGGATACTGTTATACTACCTCGGACCCTGCACTCCCACTGTAACATAAGAATACTGTAATACTACCTCGATGGAGGGATGGGAGCACAGGGTCTGAAGTACCTTGCACTCTCACCATAAAATAAGGATACTCTTATACTATCTCCAAAAGTAAGGAAATCAATTGCAAAAAACTTTAATGCATCAGTTAGGGCTAAAGTGACAAATGTAGGGAAATGTGGCTTTAGGGTTTCCAGCCCTAACACCCCACCCCCCCACACTGCACAAATGAAGAGGCATCAGGGGGCAGCATTGGGGTCATCAGACTTAATGCTCACCCCATTCCCCTATAATGCAGCCAACCAGGTTATTTTCCAATAGAATGGGGAGAACGTTAGGACAGATAACCCCAGTGCCACTCCCTGATGCCTCTTCATCTGTGGGGGTGTTAGGGCTTGAAACCCTAATGCCATATTTCCCTATTTTTGTTGCATTAACCCTAACTGATGCATTAACAAAGTTTGCTGCAATACATATCTATATATATATATATATATATAGATATGTATTGCAAACATATTTGTTAATCTTTGTTAATGCATCAGTTAGGGCTGTTACCACAGTAATAAAAGTAGGGAAATGTGGTGTTAGGGTTTCCAACCCTAGCACCCCACCCCCACCCTGTAGAGACTAACAGGCATCAGGGTGTGCCTTGGAGTCATCAGCTCTAATACTTACCCTATTCCATAATTAAATAAGCTGAGATGGGTACAGTATAGGAGAATGGGGTGATTGTTATGGCTAATGACTCCAAGGCACACCCCTGATGCCTGTCAGTCTCTACAGGGTGGGGGTGGGTTGTTAGGGTAGGAAACCCTAACACCACAATTCCTTGCTTTTGTCATTGTAGTATCAACCCTAACTAATGCATTAAAGAATTGTTTTGCATTGAATTTATGTACTTTTTCAGATAGCACATTCATATCATTATTTGTCTCTGGGAGCACAGGCCCTATAGGCCCTATGCTTCCATCCCTCCATAGATGTGTATATGTATGTAGTGGGCTCTGTGCTTCCATTTATAGGACAACAGTGACCAAATTATCAGCATAGCCATCTTATTACCCCACTTCATGTACCCCAGTACATAAAAATTTAGAATCCATGCCGAAACATAATTCTGCACAACTACAATGCCATTCTGCACAACAGGTGTGAAAAAAAAATTCGGCAGGATTTGAAAAATAACAGATGTGACATACATGAGCTGGGGTGATAAGAAGGATATTTTGAAAATCTGGGTTCAAAATATTTAACATTTCCAAAGTTACGAGTGGGCATAGTGAAATTTTGATCCCAAATTTTCAGCATAGTCTTCTTATGACCCACCTCATAAAGCCCATAGGTGAAAATTTTCAAATCCATGCTAATACAGCATGCCATGCTATAGGTGTGAAAACATGTTTTGGACAGGATGTGAAAAATGACAGCTGTACTGTTCATCTGTTCATGAGGTGGTGTGAAAAAAAGCTATGTTGAAAATTTGGAGTCAAAATATTGAAAATTACCAAAGTTATGCAGATGCATAGAAAAATTTCAATGAACGCATGTAACTCTGCCATTTTTAGGAATTTTTTCCACCAGATTCTCAAAATGGCCTTTTTGGGACCCCACCTCTTGAACACTGGCACTGCCATTCTGTTAATTTGTCCCAAAAGGTGATTTCATGCAGCAACCGCAAAATCAAATTCCAGGCCTGATTAACAAAATGACAGTGATAGTGTTCATGAGGTGGGGTTCCAAAAAGCCCATGTTGAAAATCTGGAGACAAAATATCTAAAAATGCCAAAGTTATGAACATAAGTTCAAAACACCATTGAAATGCATTATACAACACTTACCTTGATTCCTCAGTTTGCGGTTCAGCTTTGAAGAGTGCAGACATGTCCCAGTCCACAGAAAATGACAGCAGACAACCTCTGGAGGTAAGTATAGGGCAAGGGGGGTGGGTGCCAAGTGGGAGGGTCGGGTGGGGAGGGAATGGTGGGGATGATGAGGGACCATTTTCTTTTTTTCAGGTGAAACAAAAAAAGACATTGAGGGACAGTTTTCTTCTTTACAGACAAAAAAAGAAGTATATTGAGACACTGGAAGTGGGCTCCCCAAGTGTCCCACACTGCTGGGGGGGCTTATACTGCTGACATGGGGATTGGGCCCCCTGATGTCAGTAAAAATAATAAGACAAGGGACTGGGGGGGTATCTGACCCTATGTGTGGCATCCCAATGTCAGATTATATTAATAAATAAAAATTAATTGGAAGGTGGGTGGTGTCACTAGACACCAGGGCAAGATAAGGAGGGGGTACCACTAGAAACCATGGATAGGGCACAGTGATTGGTGGGTGAGTCAGATGATATGCCCAGTGATATATCAGAATCAGTCAAACAATCTAAAGTTTTGAATGCTTCCATTTTTTCTTTAACTTGACTTTTACTCTATAAACTTCATACATTTATTTTAATTCAACTAAATCTTTAACTTGTGTATAAGCAGCTGCTAGTTCAACTTTTTCTCTTTTCAAATTCAGACACTGTTCTTGATATTGTCTAGCTCCATTTAACTCACTTTGCAAGACAGCATTTTCAACTTTTAGCTTTACTAAGTCACAGTAGTTATAAGAAAGGTAATTTTTATGCTCATGTAAAAGCTTTTCTAAAATGTCTACCTGGCCTGCAAACCTACCACACTCAAAACATTTATCTTCCAACATTTTTTCCAGCTATTGTATTCTTTCATTTTTACTTTTAATAAAAGTCAGCTGTGCTGGGGTATAAATTAATGTCTCATCGCTAAGCATATCTGCAGTTACAGCTAATGTTGTTGTGGCTATGCAATAGTGCTTATAGACTTTAACAACAACAATTAAGTATTCTTTTGAAAAAACAGATGAAACAGCAATAACTTCTTTCACAACAATTTAAACAAACACATTTTTTTTTGACGCTTTAAAAGTTATTTTTCCTTTTTCTTGCTGCTTTACTGTTAGTCAGTGATTCTATTCTGTTCACTTCTAGCTTTAGCTCTCTTTTCTTTTTTGCTTAAGGTAGTTTCAAACTCAGAAAAAACAAAACAGAAAATTATTATTTCTGCAATTGGTAAATCTTGAAAATACTAACAATAAAAACAACATTTATTTTTCATACACTGTTTAAGTGTGGATTGTCATTTACTAACAATTATATCCTAAAGATGAGAACCCCAAAGTTGTCAGAACAAGGGCTTATAATATCACTTTTTATGATAATGCACTTAGATTCACCTTGGTCCTTACCCAAAAATTAATTTCAGAAATTACCAAAAATAATAAAAATTCTAATATGATATTATCCTATGTTCTCCAGATTCAAATATAATGGCAAATGACACTGCTTACCACTCTTATAATTATGAAAAATCAATATTTTATTTACAACTATACAGTAATTTTAAATATTCCTCATTAGCATAAATATCAAACATAATAACTGTAAACATCAACAAAATTGTTTTAGATAATCCAGCAAATGAATAAAACAAATTTTAGTAAATAAATAAACAATATTCATTATTATCAATGGTAATAGTTAAACTAAACTTTTGTCATACTTAGTATTTAACATAACCTTCATGCATAAGAACAGATATACTTATAAGATCAATATCTCAGATTATTCCTGTATAAAACTTGTTTCAAAACTTCATAGCATGTAAAATGTATTTTCTATGAGAACTGGCAACAACTCATTATATCAGTGTTTTGTACTATACTTTCATAAACTCAGTTTTAACTTTTCAGATCATGCAAAATTTCTTAGTTCAAAGCTTTTAAGCTATATACCCAGACTCTATAGTTAAGAATACATTTTCTTGTTGCATTCCCAGATAAGCCAATTTAGATTACCTAAACTATTAATTAAAATTAGTGACTGTAATAAAATTAATACTTATATTTCTGGTTACAGAAGTGGTTCTTCTTCTCTCAACTTAGAATTCTTGGTTGAGTCTGGCTCTTGATGAAAATGTCTCTTTGTCAGCTAACCTTGACCCTGGAACTTCTTTTAGCATTGACAAACACTGCATGATAAACTTTTCTTGCTGAAAGTCATTTTACCAAAAGTCAGTTCTTGGATTTGTAGAACACAGCTTCAATCTGCACAGTCCATAGCAATACTGGATTCGAAGAACTTTCTTGTGGCTATCAAAGTTGTTTCAACAACTGGAACTTAATGACTCTTTCATGTTGTACATCTGTTTTCAAAACCTTAGGACACTAGACTTCCTTCTACTCAGCACGTTGTATAGCTTGAGCGGGTTTTAAACGTAAGTCTGTGTCTCATCAGCAGCAGGCAACATTACTCTAGTCAAGATTCTCAGTAAATAAAACACAGACCTTGCTTCATACACAATGAGAATGTCCTTGCATCTGTTTCTTGTTCCTGGATCTTTTGGCAGCACTGCATAAGCTTTTGGCTATCCTTAGGCTGGTCCCTGCATTCCAAACATGCATGGCCCAAGGTTCTTTGGCCTAGCTACAGCATAAAGCCATTAAAATCTTAGTTAAACTAACGTAGGTCTTTTTGTATCAATGTTTTGATCCAGACTGAGGTGTGACCAGACAAATTCATTAACATAAAACTGTTCTGGTGATGACATCACCAGATTTTGAATGGCCTGACTGACTAGAAAGGTAGGACATTTCAGAAGATAAATGATGACATACAGGCATGCCTCTTAAGACATCCCCTTTTTTCCTCAGACTTGTTTTCAGTTCAAAATTATTTTCCTTAATAAAATTTTCATTTAATCAAATTTAAACATTAAACATACATATCCATGCCTTTTACCTTAAGCAACTCATATTGGTAGAAGTCTGATATTTGTAGCATGGATACTTTTTAAGTTATGCAATTAAGGTTATAACTTCATAATTTCAATGAAACTCCTTAAAATAAAATGATAGTCTTGCTCTAAGTATTCCAAGCTACAGAATGATATAAGATTTGTAAGAAAAATCCATTCCTAAAGTCCTTAAAACATTACTTTTTTGTTGAAACACATGGATTCTTTGTTCTGCTTAAAGACATAAATCTCAACTGTCACAGATATTATTTTAGACGGTATTTCTCTCAATAGCAACAAAATACAGACTAAAGAGTCTTATTGTTAGACTGCTTAAGATGTGAGCTATCACACGATACTAGACTTTTTAAATTTTCTAATAATAAAATTATATTAAATACATTTTAATTATAACTCCTGAACCTTTTGTCCTGCAATTATGAAAATTAGGAAGCTTATTCATCATACTAGTGTCCAATAACTGTCCCGTTTTGATGGTGGCAGTGCATTGCATCTTAAACTATGAATAAAACTTCTTCTTCCAATGGAAAGTAATGGAACTTTTAAACTCACTTTTTTTTAGACAAGTCCATGCTGTACTAGTCACATGACCTCCTATCTGATTGTAGTCATGGATACCTAGCTCTAGCTAGGACCGAAATATTCCTGGAGTGTGGGACATGTAAGTTAGGCCCCATCTTATCTCTGTTCTACAGCTACAGCACAGAGCCTTTGAATTTAAAACAGTCTCTCAGACCTTTTTTTTCTGAACTCAGAAACTATCTCCATTTTAAATGGTATAATTCCTCCATTTTACTCTTTTTAAGACTTAAGCAACATTAATCTTAACCAGAAATTATAGCAAACATGTCCCATCTTAATATCATATAAAAATCAGATAAAATAATAATAATAATTAATAAAATAAATTCTTGATAATAAAAATAAAATAATTTTTCCATCAAGAGTTTTGTTCCTACAGGTCCTGTTTAGCTAGGTTCTGACGTTTCTTTTTTGTATTACATTCATTTTTACATGTGTTCATTATTTTGGGCCTCTTGCTAATGTGGAAATAAGATGACAGACACAACAGATCTCTACAAAAACACAGTAAGCTCTATATGCCCCTACATGTGAAATTACAGTAGCTCCTGTGAACAGAGCCGAGCTCTATGAAAATAAACTAGGATGTATGTGACCCTACGTGCAAAAATGGAGTACCTCCTATGATAACAAAAGTATTTTCATGCAGAAGATCTAACTTTTCCCATAGGAAATGGTGGGAAATTTCAAAATGTTATAACTTTGAACAGCTTAATATTTTTTCACCAAACCTTCAAACAGCACATTTGTGAGGCAAAGGCTTTCTACCCTGAAAATTTTAGACCACAATCTAAAGCCATTTCTGAGATAAAGGTGGACAAAGACATGGCAAAAAAAAAGGTAAATTTAGGGATTTGTGACACTGTATTTCAGACACCACACAATTGATTCACGCACAATTTCTCACAACAAGAAAGCTACCCATAAAAATAATGTATGCTAAATTTCATGCAAATTCGTTAAATGGTTCCTATGTTATTAAAGTTGGCTTTAACATAGAAGTTTGCCATCAACCCTAACTATAGTGGCATGACTGCACTACTATAATATATAATAGGGGCTTGATAGCACCCCTATGGCTAGGGTTTAATAGCCTGTTTAATGTTAAACCTCAAATTTTGAACATTAATATCTTTTGCTCCCTTTGGCAAAATGAGCTGAAATTTTATATGCGTTGTCCAGGTGGCAAATTCTTGAAGTGTAGATATTTTTGTGATGGCAGCTTTTGTGGTTTCTGAAATACACATGTGTCATTTCTAGAAAAAACTAATTTTTTCCTATATCTAACATTGTTTTTTTTTTCTCTCACCTACAGCATACAGGGAGTGGACTTTGTATCCCAAACTTGCAGGGGACATTTGTCATATTCCAAGGTAGTGCATTTGAGAGGTCTGGTGAAAATATATTAAAGGGTTCTCAAGTTATAAGGCTTTAAAATTTAGGGTTTTGCGACCTGGGCATGCGCAGTAGGGTTTTTCAGATAACATCCTGTGCTGAAAGTAAATATTTTTTTTATGCCACTTGCTTGGCAAGGCGGAAAACAAACATTTTTAGTGCTGTGCCAACTGCCAGCTTGTTGATTTTTTTCCATGAATTAACAAACACGGAAAATATATATAAATGCTTATGTTTTAAGGAACAAACAACAGAACCTAGCTAAATGGGTCTTGTTTAGCTATATTCTGTTGTTTGTTTTTTAAAATAAGGCCCAGAAAAAATATTTTCTGGGCACCCAAATCCCCCTGTGCCCAGCTTAGTGAGTGAGCTATTCTCCGTGTTCTCACTGTATGAGAACAACCAGAATTTCTCTATGTCTGCATCCATAGCTGGAACTCATGCTGCTGGCTGCAGTGTGAGCTGTGAGCTGCCATTTCCCTGGTATCTAGTGCCTCCCCACTCTATTGCCATCCTGTCCATGATTTATTTTTGGTTCTAAACCAATTCATATCTCCAGGAAACTAGTTAAGAAACATGTTAGATTATGTCTCTGTGGACATGATCCTCACATCACATTCAGTTTCCTATGATATTCTACACAATCACCCAGTTTCCCTTCATGACATCATGTCCCAATCCATGTTTCAGTGTGCATTACTATCCAGTGTGCAACTGATTGTGTCTGAGGTTGGACAGGTGGTTTGTACTCTTGACATTGTGGTTGGATGACACAGGATGACATACTAGTAACATAGTACAGAAGGGATGGTGATTAAGCTTATGGACAGATGTTATCCTACAGAAGGAAGGTGCTGCGGCTCATCATTCTTAGACGGACACACATAGGTGTGTGAACCATTGCCAGTGTGGCTGTTCACAGATAGGCTGTGTAGCTTACATGGCATCATTGCACTGTGAGACCTTGAAGGGTTGTGATGTTCACAAGGAAACTCAAACAATGCACTTCTCCAAATGAAGCATGGTGGCTGCCTGTACTGCACTACTATGCCCTGTCACCCTTCATCTCCAGGAATACCTGCACAGTATAAATCTTCTATGTCAATTCAAATTATAAACTGGAAAGAACCCCTCACCATGATTCCGAAGGCAGCTCTGAGCTGATCAGCAAACTCCATCCTTGTCAACATTCAGATTCTTTGGTGGTGGTGGGGGGCTGCAGATGGGTATGGAAGAAGTTTACAGGAATTTGAAGGAGATGCAGTGAACTTGTTATCAGGATTCAGCAGGCTACAAGGATAGGCTTTCACCAAGCCAATAACAGAGACTGGACTTGCAACGCTAGTGAGGAAAGACTAAAAACTAGTGAAAGAGACACTTTAGTGCCCCATACTGTCCCAGAAACATGAATCCTGCTGAAGGGGTGATTTTTTGTAAGTGATGAGAAAGATGTTAAATAAAGAATGTGTAAAAAATCAACTTGTCTCCTTTGCCTTCTGGAGACTGTTGGCCCATATGTTCCATTCTCTCAGTCACACGGACTGTAACTTAAACAGCGTGGACCACAGTTGCAAAAGATAAGAGGAGAGCTCAGTGGGGAGACAGTTTCCAATTCTATTTAAAATGGAGCTAAATGGTCTGCTGACTGATGTAAAATAAACCAAAAAAATCTTTTCAGTCTCAATCTGAAAAAAAAAAAAGCAAAAACTGGCTCTTCCTGAATTTATGCACCAATGTTGGCCCTGCTGCTTATATACAGGACTCGAGTTTGATCCATTAATGATTTCCTCTTGGCAATGGCCCTGTTTATTTATTCATCTGCCCTTATAGCTGGCAGATGACCCCTATATCCTAGTTGTCATTTCTCTCCTCTGTGATCTTTGGATAGACCCAAGGACCTAATTTTCCCTGAAGATAAGGGGTCAAGGAGGTGGGCTTAGGGTGGCGGGAGGTGGTAGTGGGTCTGCTGTGCAACTCTGGTCTTGGCTGAGTAATCAGGTCTCTAGCTAATATCAGGAATATTTGTTGTTTTGACTGTTCCATCTAACCATTACTTGGAATGACAGAGGCAATATTGGAAGAATTTAGGGGGGGTTGGGGTGCAAGTGGCATAGTTCAAGGTGGGGCACTTAGGACCTGCTGTCAAGTACCTGGATGAGCTGTCAGTGCTGCAGGGATTTCAACCCTTCCCTTTTCAGATCAAAGAGCAATAGATGGGAGAGACTCCTCACAGCTTCTGGCTTTATCAGCTTGTTTTTCATTATGTCACTTTCGGGTTCTGATATGAGATTTTTTTGGGGGGGGGCTTTCCTGCCTCTGCTACCACTTTGGAATGGATACTGGGAGCAGCCCTTCCCCACACAGTGATCACTCAGTAGCTTGACAAAACTATTCTGTCTTTGTTCACAACTTATCTCTTTTTCCCTTTAGTACCCTCAGTGCAAATGTTGGAGATTGCTTCAGCCTTTATATTAATGGTTCTACTGATTATTACATTGATGTACTGGGACTGACCCAAGGTACCCTAACATAAAAGTCTTTTGTCTTTGTTGCAACACTGGGGGGGGGGGATGTGGACCTCTCCTTTTGGGACTCCAGCAGCCCGGTCCTGCTCTTCAGATTCTTCCTTTGGAGATTAATTTGCTATCTGGACTGAGTTTCTGATACACTAATTAAACACAGCTTAATTAAATTTATCAAAACCATCGCTACTGTATGTGTCTACATATTCGAGTTGAGGAGAAATATGTGGTTCATCAGTTGGGTACTGATCAAAGAAAGTAACTCCTATGGAGGATGTAATGGAATCTTTGTCCTTGGAGTTGCATGCTGGAAATTAGGTTCTCCATTTTAATCTTGAATGTTGGGAGAGTATAGAGTACCTTGAAAATGTATAATTATTTTCAGGATATTCAAACTCCCCTGTTTCTATCCCTCCCCCCATCACACACACACACACACCCTGAGTTTTAAACATCTCAATCATTTGTTTTAACAACTGAGAACTGCTGGTGAAAAAAAAATAGATGATAGACATTTCAGCAAAATAAATATTTGGTGCTTGAATCTGAAATTATTGGTGCATGTATGTCAAGGATCTGTATATGATAAATATGGAGAAATGGAACACCTTATGAGTACCTAGAGGCCAGTGGGGCACAGGACCCAAGGCAGCATGGTTTCACAGTGGGAAGGTCATGTCAGATGAATCTAATTGATTTCTTTGACCGGGTGACCAAAGTAGTAGACCAGGGAAGGGCTATGGACATGGCCTATCTAGACTTTAGCAAGGCATTTGACACAGTCCCACGCAAAAGATTAATTATCAAATTAACCAGCCTGGGAGTGGGTCCCAGGGTGGTAGCCAAGGTAAAACATTGGCTGGACAACAGGACTCAGAAAGTAATTGTAAATGGAGTCCACTCTGAAGAAAGAGGGGTTACTAGTGGGGTACCGCAGGGTTCAGTACTGGGTACAGTTCTTTTCCATGTCTTTATAAGTGACATTGCAGAGGGACTGGAAGGAAAAGTATGCCTCTTTGCAGATGACACAAAGATCTGCAACAGGGTTGATACATAAGGAGGTGTGGAAAGGATGAGAAGGGACTTGGCAAGGTTGGAGAAATGGTCAGAAGTATGGTTGCTTGGATTCAATGCAAAGAAGTGCAAAATAATGCACCTGGGAAATAAAAGCTCAGGTGAAGATTACACAATGGGGTGGGAGTTCACTTGGGAACTTAAGCAGCAGGCTGGTAGGACAGAGGTCTGGGGTTATATTCTGTTTTAACTGAAATATTTGAATAGTTTGTAAGTGAAATTAGTTCTATGTGTTAAAAATTATTACCTTGAATTAGAACTGTTACTTGGGCTGTGATATTGTAACTTTGGAGGCTTGGGGACAGTTGTTTGGCAGGGTTAATTAGAGGGAAATTTAAATGTGTTGTTTGCCTGGTGTTAGGGGGAGGGGACATTAGCTGCAATTACCTTGTCTTTAAACAGGAATTACCTTGGCCTTCATTGTTCACTTGGGAACTTAAGCAGCAGGCTGGTAGGACAGAGGTCTGGGGTTATATTCTGTTTTAACTGAAATATTTGAATAGTTTGTAAGTGAAATTAGTTCTATGTGTTAAAATTATTACCTTGAATTAGAACTATTACTTGGCTGTGATATTGTAACTTTGGAGGCTTGGGGACAGTTGTTTGCAGGGGTTAATTAGAGGGAAATTTAAATGTGTTGTTTGCCTGGTGTTGGGGGAAGGGACATTAGCTGCAATTACCTTGTCTTTAAACAGAAATTACCTTAGCCTTCATTGTTCACTTGGGAACTTAAGCAGCAGGCTGGTAGGACAGAGGTCTGGGTTTATATTCTGTTTTAACTGAAATATTTGAATAGTTTGTAAGTGAAATTAGTTCTATGTGTTAAAAATTATTACCTTGAATTAGAACTGTTACTTGGGCTGTGATATTGTAACTTAGGAGGCTTGGGGACAGTTGTTTGGCAGGGTTAATTAGAGGGAAATTTAAATGTGTTGTTTGCCTGGTGTTAGGGGGAAGGGACATTAGCTGCAATTACCTTGTCTTTAAACAGGAATTACCTTGGCCTTCATTGTTCACTTGGGAACTTAAGCAGCAGGCTGGTAGGACAGAGGTCTGGGGTTATATTCTGTTTTAACTGAAATATTTGAATAGTTTGTAAGTGAAATTAGTTCTATGTGTTAAAAATTATTACCTTGAATTAGAACTGTTACTTGGGCTGTGATATTGTAACTTAGGAGGCTTGGGGACAGTTGTTTGGCAGGGTTAATTAGAGGGAAATTTAAATGCGTTGTTTGCCTGGTGTTGGTAAGAGCCCTCCCACCCACCCTGTTTTTTAGGCTTTCTTAAATACTGAAAAGCCACTGGGTTGGGATTGAAGGGCTGAGTATTTCTGTTTGGGACTGAAATTGAGCAACAGGAGCTGGTGGCCTGTGACATCATAACGGTACCTGATGTCTGCTTACACACACTGTTAGTGGGACCGAACACACACTGGACTGTATGTGTTTGTGAGACTTGGGAACTTTATTGGTGGGGTTGAAATTGGGCTTGTAAATAACTACAGTCAGTATATAGAGAAACTGTATTCCAGGGGAAAGGGACTGAGAAAAGGGGGTGTGCTATTATAAACAGAGGGGGATAAACAGGGTGGCCATAGTCCACCATGGCAGGCATCTTCGGAAGGGTTGTAGGCTGCACAGGCTGTGGGATGGCAATAATTCTAAATTGGGCCTGGAGAGAGGGAGGCTGCCCACTCTGCAGACAGCTATCTTGTATCAGGAGTGAGGTATATTGGTTAAGGAGTAAGCTGAGGGAGCTGGGGGGTGTCCAAGGATAAGGGGTGTGGATATGGGCAGCAGAAGGGTAGAGCTGAGGGGAGGCTGGGGCAATGCTCTGAAATTACAGTACATTATGTTACAGCAAGCAGGAGGGGGGATATTAGGGACAGAGGACCCTTAGATAGGGAAGTTGATGCTAAGGGGAAAGCGTACAGGGTGAACATTCTGAATACAAAGAGACTGGAGGGGGAAGAGTCAGGAGGGGCTGTTGTGCAGAAGCCTAAAACAGCAGACTGTGGGAAGGGAGCTCCTAAGGTGAACAGAGCAAGAGGGGAAGAAGAGGGCAGTTTAGAGATGCAGTCAGGGGAAACTCGGTTACTTGATGGAGGCTGACATAGAGTGTCACAATAAATTTGAGCTACTAAGCAACCTAGAGGGGAGGAAGGGTTGGTGGAAATGAGGAACTTATACAGAGGCGGGGGAGGAGTTCGGATACCCATAGGGCATCACAGACCGGCTATGGAAAGGATAGACATAGTCCCAGAGGGAGAAGGGAAACATATATGTTAAGCAAATGGGGGAGATGCAACATATTCCAGACATGAGGGAGAGAGCATGATTGAGAGAAACTGGGAGACAAGGAGGGGGAAGGAGCACCCTTCAGCAGGGGGGTCAGTACCAAGGATGGGGCCTCTAGCTAAAGGGACCCACAGAGAGCCTCTGGAGGCAGGGGTACTATTACAAGGGGAGGATGGCAGTGTGGGGAAGGGGAAACCATCAGGGCCAGGATAAATGGTTCGGATAAGAGAGGTTAAAGTGGACACCTATTCAGAGGGGTTTGAGTTAAGTGGGCAAAATAGCAAGGGAGGCAGAAAGGGGAGGGTGACATGGGGGTCTCTAATAAGGCAGGAAGACTCCCATTAAATTGAGATCATGAATAAGGGGGGGGAAGGGGGGCTGAGAGGGCATAGTGGAGGTAACCATAAGGATGATGGCAGTGTTAAGGTTCTGTTATTGGAAGACTCGATGATTAGGGGTATCCAGTGGGAGGGACAGGGGGGTGGATGCCATAGCCAGGTGAAGGTAGTAAATATCTCTGGGCTGACAGTGCACAGAGCAAAGTTCATGGTGTATGAAATGGTTAGGGATTGTGGAGGGAAACCGATTTCTGGCATTTGGGAACTAATGATCTAGAGGAAATAGCATTTTGGAAATCTAAGAAGGTTCCAAGAACTTGCCAGAGTCTGTCAGGATAATGGATGCAACATTTTTTCGAGATATTGCCAGTACCAAAGGCCCCAGTGGAGAAAAAATGAAGCTCACAGAGGTTAATGACTGGCCCAGGAAGTGGGGTGAAGAGAATGGGTTGGGGTGTTAGGGAACTGGAATGGAGTTTGGGAGGATAAGGGACTATATGCCAAGGACAGGTTTCATCTTGCCCCATTAGGGAAGGAAGTTCTTAAACAGGGGATGGCTGACTACATTCAAGAAAGGTGGGGTTTAAACTTGTAAGGGGGAAGGGATATGAGGGGGCTGACTAGAAGCCCTCTCCTCCAGATGAGGAGAGTAGCCTTCAAGCCCAAGGGGGGGAGGGGGGAAACAGACTGGAGGTGGAGGTTTCAGGAGGAGCAGGGGAGGATGGAAGTATAAGGAATCTGGGTGGGGTTCGACAAAGAGGATCAGGGATAAGGGGTGGGGGTTGGTGTTTTTAAATGCCAGGAGCTTGGAAAACAAGTTGCCAGAGTTCCAGGCCATGCTGTTCGAGAGGGGGGGTGGATGTGGCGGCAGTCACGGAGACGTGGGCCAACAAAAACCATGACTGGGATCTAAACGTACGGGGGTACACTATGCTTAGGAAGAATAGAAAGGAGGGCAGAGGGGGTGGAGTGGCTATATTCATTAGAGATGACATAGAAATTGCTAGGGTAGAAGAGGCAGAGGGAAACGTGGAGGCCTTATGGGTCACCTTATGATCCCCAGCAGGAGATAAGGTCAAGCTGGGTGTAGTATATAGGCCCCCCCGGGATGAGTGATGTTCTAGAGGATGGTTTGCTGGACAACATCATTGCCCAGTGTGGACCAAAAGGGGAAGGAGTGGTGTTGATGGGGGACCTTAATATGCCAGGTACAAACTGGGGAACCATGTCCTCTAAGGTGGCCAAGGAGCAGATGCTGCTGGATAGCTTCCAGGATGTGTTCTTAACACAGCATGTGATGGAGCCCACAAGGAAGGGGCATGTCCTGGATGTGGTTCTGGCAGATAGGGATCTGGTAAGGGACATGGTTGCACAGGACCCCCTGACTGGGAGTGACCACAATACTGTCTGGTTTCAAATAAGCATGGGGGAGATCTAGGACACTGGCAGTGGACTCAGGGGGCAGACTTTATGGGCATGGGAAATATTCTCAAGGATCACTTGAAGGATTACCTCAATGACAAGTGTGGAAAGGAGATGGGAGGTCATAAAAGGGACTTCATGAGGCAGTCAGGATCTGCGCTAAGTTGAAACGTAAGGGAGCAAGGTCACATAAACCATGCTGGTGGTCCAGTGAGGTACAGGTAGCGTGAGAAAAGAAGGCCTACAAAAAATATAAAACAACAAGAGGTGATAGGGATAAGGAAATGTACCAGCTTACATCTAGAAAAGTCACCTGTATGGTGAGGGGAGCAAAGTCCAGTGAAGAGCAGCGGCTGGCACAGGGGATACATGGAGGGGAAAAGGGGTTCTTCCGGTGCATTGGGGAGCGGAGAAAAACTAAGGGCCATCTCAGCAGATTGAGATCAGAAGGAGGGTGGGTGGAAGAGGCAAGGGACCAGGCAGAGGTATTTAATGAGTACTTTGCCTCTGTGTTCACTAGGGTGGGGGGATGGGATATCTACAAAGCAAGGCACGAAGGGGATAGAAGCGTCACTAAGTGGGATCAAGGGAGCAACAGAAATGGAGCAAGAGGAGGGAGAGGTACCCCAGGGTGTCACATCTGGGTAAGGATAAAAAGGCCAGTAAGGTGGAGGGACAGATGATGCTATCTCCCAAAGGGTGTGGTTAGCCCTCAAGGCCCTAAAGAAAGACAAATCTCCTGGGCGGATGGCATTCATCTAAGAGTACTATGGGAATTGGCGGACATACTGGCTGCACCTGGGAGCTTTTCAGCAGGTCACTTGAGACAGGGAGGGTACTTTTAGGATTGGCGAGAGGCACATGTGGTACCAATCCATAAAGGGGGGTCGAGGGAAGTACCAGGTAACTATAGACCCATCAGTTTGACCTCGGTGGTGGGAAAATTAATGGAGAGTATACTAAAGGAACGATTGGGGGTGTACTTGGAGGAGGTGGGAGGTCTGGATAGTCGGCAACATGGGTTTGTGCCAGGTAGATCATGTCAAACCAACCTTGTGGAGTTCTATGAATGGGTAACATCAGAACTGGACAGGGGTAAGCCTGTGGATGTATTATTCTTGGACTTCAGCAAGGCGTTTGACTCTGTGCCCCACAATGGTCTGGTGGAGAAACTGATGGGGTTAGGAGGAGGCCCTTTGATGGTCAGATGGATTGAAAACTGGCTAGCTGGATGCACTCAGAGAGTAGTGGTCTGTGGGGAGCTCTCGAACCCCAGAGAGGTTGGTAGTGGGCACCACAGGGCTCGGTCCTGGGCCCGATCCTGTTTAATGCATACATATCGGACATCAGGGAGGGTATAGGGTGTGAAATGAGTCTCTTTGAGGATGACTCCAAAATGGGAGCAGTAGTTGAGGGAGAAGAGGGGAGGTTGGCCCTGCAAGGGGACCTGGACACCCTGGAAAGCTGGAAATTAAATTTCAATATCACCAAGTGCAAGGTGTTGCATCTTGGTCGGGTAAACCCTAAACACAGGTACACCCTGGGAGGGGAGGCGCTGGAGGCCTCAATAGGGGAAAAACACCTAGGGGTCAAGGTGGATGCATGTATGAATAACTCTGAGCAGTGCAGGAGAGCAGCTAGCAAGGCAAACAGGATGTTGGGATGCATCGTAAGGGGGATCACCTCTAGGAGCAAGGAAGTGACTCTGCCACTGTACAATGGACTGGTTAGACCACACCTTGAGTACTGTGTACAGTACTGGAGACCACACTTGAAAAGGGACATACAGCTCCTGGAGAGGGTACAGAGGAAGGCAACAAAGATGATACGAGGGCTAGGGGATTTGACGTATGAGGACAGACTTGAGGAGCTCTGCCTGTTTTCATTGGAGGAGAGGAGAGACAGAGGGGACATGATTGAGGTCTTCAAGTACCTCAAGGGAATAAATAGGGTAAACATGGAGGGGATCTTTAGACTAAAGCAGGGAGGTATCACCAGAGGGGGCATGGTTTGAAGTTGGAAGGTGGAAGGTTGAGGGGGGAAAAGAGGAGGAGGTTTTTCACTGAGAGGGTTGTGGACCCTTGGAATGCACTGCCTGGTGAGCTGGTTCAGAGATCCACAGTGGAGGGCTTCAAGAGAGGGTGGGACAGACACAGAAAGTGGATGTATCAGATGATGGCCTGTCCCAGGGGGGTGGGGATGGATGATAGGGGTTTCTGGAGCACAAGGAATGGGAGGGTCTCGGCACCCAACTAAGGATCTAAGGTTCGAACAGACTCGATAGACCGTAAGGCCTAATCTGCTGGCAAATAGTATGTTAGTATGTAAAAATGGAAAGAGACCTGAGGGTAATCATATCAGATGACCTTAAGGTTGGCAAGCAATGTGAGAAGACAGTAGGGAGGGCTGGGGGGATACTGGGATGTATAGGGAGAGACATCACCAGCAGAAAACAGGAAGTTGTTATCCCTCTTAACAGACAGTTGGTGAAACCCCATCTGGAGTACTGCGTCCAGTTCTGGAGACCCTATCTCCGCAAGGACATAGGCAGGATGGAGGCAGTTCAGACGAGGGCAACTAAAATGGTGCAGGGTCTGCAAGAGAAGCCATACAAGGAAAGACTGAAGTAGCTTAATATGTATACCCTTGAGGAAAGGAGGGAAGGGGGACATGATAGAAATGTTTAAGTACCTCAGTGGAATCAACAAAGTCCAATAGGGTAGCATCTTTCAGAAAAAGAGATGTGAAGAACAAGGGGACACAATTTGAAGATAGAGGGGGAATGGCTCAGGGGCAATGTGAGGAAGTATTTTTTCACAGAGAGGGTGGTGGATGCATGGAACAGCCTTCCTGAGGAGGTTGTGGGGTCTAAAACTGTGGGAAAATTCAAGAATGCATGGGACAGACATAAGGCAATTTTTGTGGAGGGTAGGAAGAAATAGACTGTTAGTTAAATAGGATCTGCAGCTTATCCTCTAGGTAGGAACATGGGCAGACTAGATGGGCCAAGCGGTCCTTATCTGCCGTCAAAGTCTACGTTTCTATATTTCTATGTTACCTTTACAAAAAAATGTTACAGACATGTGAGACAGACCTACTGTATGCCAAATGTTCCTGTTGGTTGATATTCCCTGTATAAACCAGATTTTCCTAGATTTGTGACTTCTAATGAGATACAGTATGTTTGTTGGAATATGGTGAAGTATTAGTGTGATGAGTCATCTCGACATAGTCATTTGAAGATGAAAGATCTTAGATCTCACACGGGGATCAAGGGCTTTCTTCTTTACAAGCAAGTTATGATTTCATACATTTAGCACTGATCTGTTGGGCAGAGACTTCATTGAAATAATGACACTAGTACAGGAGCCCATGAGAATGATTCAGTTTAAATTTTAATCATATATGTTTAGTTAGTTTTATCAATGGCAGTGCAGTAGTATCCTATCACATAAGCACATTTTAGTGAAATCTGGTATTAAGAATGCGGAAAACACTGGTGGCCAGGCAAGACAAATATAATTTTTTTTTGATACTGCATGAAGTATAATACTGTAGAAAATATTTAACAGTTCTTTGCTGACATAAGCTAGTCTCACAGTTCATCAACACATACAAGTGCATACTGTCCACTCCCTCTAGGCCTTTGAAATGTCAGTCTCCACTGATCCCCTTTGAAATGTCAGTCATTAATGTTCCCCTTTGAAATGTCAGTCAGTACTGTTCCCTTTGAAAGGTCAGTCTTTACTGTTCCCCTTTGAAATGTCAGTCTCCACTGTTCCCCTTTGAAATGTCAGTCTTTACAGTTCATTCTGGTTGGCTTATTGTCACACAGGGTGGCTTACACTCTGCTTGCTTCAGTTCAGAGCTGCTGTACTTTGCTAGCAACACTCTGCATCAGCTACATTCAACATTTGACATACTAGGGTGAAATGCAATACTCTGTTTATCAAGATGCAATCTTTGATGACGTGTTTATTTTTAACACTCATTTAGACAGTACTTAAAGCACCAGTCTTTTCTGATGTGTCAGAAAGCAGATTGTGTCTACATCCTCTCTTGCACTCTGAGACCCCTGTCTGCTAATGAAAGTGATTTAGACATCTGGGGCCTGATTTAAAAACATCTGCATGTGGATATGTAAGGTGGTTACTCCAGCAAATTGTAAAACACTTGCTTCAGGGTCAAAACTGTCCACTCGAAATTACTGTGGAGTATCATTACAGTCGAAATTTTGTCTAAGCAGTTCTCTGCCAAAAAAAACAAACAAACAATTGATTCATCAAATTGTATCAGTAAATATCTTGAACACGTTCCTTTTACATGTAATAGGTGGCTTGATAAGTAAATTAAGGAAATCCTTTTTTAAAAAAAAAATATGTATTTTTTGATCATGCCTTTCTGGCATATGTTTGTCAGTAAAAATGTTTTTGAAGTAGTAGCACCTTTTTGTACCTTTGCTCTGCCTTTGTTTTGGGTGCTATATTCCTCCCCAAGCAGCTTGCGGGTTTTGTTTTGTGGACTCGGCTATGACACACAATTGTCAACTATGCATGTACTTACATATTAATGTACACACTGAGACATGCAATATCTGTTGTATTTTTTTCTTGTAAACTCAGTGAAATGCTGCTTGGTTTTTCCAGGTTAAACCACTGCTTATTCAGCAGCTTCTGTCATCAGGAATGTGAAATTTCAAGACAATTACAAACAAAATCAATCACTTGTTTTTCTTTTTTCACTTACATATCAATGATGACACAGCCAGCCACCTTCTGAATGATCAACAAAGCAGAGCCAGCTGCTGTGGGCCTGTGATCCAACACATCAATCCCCGTTTTAAATGCTGCACATTGATACTACTTTCACTTTATTGGTGTGAAGCTTCCTGAAAGTGGTGAGAGTGGCAATCAGGCAAAGCTGATTATCAGCAATTTGACAGACTGTAATACAGTCTTGTCCCCTAAAATACTGAGTTTGCAAGAAAAAATACAACAGACATTACTTGTCTCAGTGTGTACATTAATATCTATGGACACACATAGTTGACAATTGTGTGTCATAGCTGATTCCACAAAACAAAAGCTGCAAGACATTTGGGGATGAATGCAGCACCCAAAACAATGACAGAGCAAAACTACAAAAAGGATGGCAAGAAAACACAAATATAATGTGGCTGACAGATTGTTATCTGCGTAATAATTTTCGCTGTTGATTCTTCTAGTGTCTAATGCTACCCCCACCCTCCGACCACCTAATAATTTTCATTTCAATTCCTATCTCTGACATAAAACTTTGCATTCTATAGATAAAATTGTACATAGCACTTACTATTTAGGCAAGCTGTTGCAGACAATAATAAACCCCAAAATGTAATGACCTAATAGCTGTTTGCTGCAGTTGTCAATTACCTGTTATGTGATGAGACCGTAACCTCTGCAAATGGGACTTAATCATTGAATTTATTATCGTAGCAAAATGCTGCTTCGCTGCAGTACGCTCACATCAATGTTACCCAAAACAGGACTCAAAACAAGTAAAAAAAAATTTTATTGAAAAAGGCTAAAACAGTTGGCCAATAAAAACAAAATGCCTGTCATAGCACTTACAAATTGGAGCAGATGAGCCATTGCCATTAAAAAGGCATTTTAGGTCCCATGGTTGGGTATTTGGTAAAAGTGTTAGCCAGAAATGAAGGTTTCTGGATACACAGCTTGGGGGTGATGAGAGGCAGGGGTTGAAATGGCAAAATAGAATTGGCCCCATATCTTTAAAGCTCACAATATTTATAAACTCACAATATTAATGTGCTACTGTTTAGACTTGTTAATGCCCCTCATTTTATTTTGTGTTCATAGGTTTCCCTATTCATGTCTTTTTAATGCTACGGATGTTGTTGAATTCTTTCTGCCTTGATTTGTAAATGCTATGACCTGCATTTATTTTTTACATTTGCCAGATTCTGATTCATTGAGCCCATGGCTACAGATTTGCACTGACCTCCACAACTCCCATTTCTGTCAGTGGTATTACCGAGAGGGCTGAAATTGTGCCAGTTGAAAATTAGGGAAGCAGGGATGACATCAGTGTTCAGGGGTCAGAAACTGAAAGTAGCAGCAGGCTTTATGTTTTTCATCCTTCTGCATCATATATCAGAAAACTCCATGGGTTTTCTGAAGCTGGAGGTTCATTTGCTGTCAAGTTTCAAGTTTATTTTACCAGGAATAGACTCCATTGAGCAAACTCATTTTCAAGGAGGTCCTGGGTAGGGCAGCATGCAAGATAGATACATACAAATTGAAAAAGTACAATGATTTTGAATGGAAAAAATATATAGTTACAGTGCTAATGTTGGCAAGCAGTAATGACAAGACAATAAATTTTAAATATAAATACAAATATGTTAAAATATATTAGATATGCTACAGATTTGAATAAGCATGAGAAAGATTACACATAGGATAGGTGAATATAATGTTTCTATAACATATACAACATTATATCACATTTTTCAGTTACAGTTACTGTGCATCTTACTTGGCACTCTGTATTCAGTAATGATTTGAAGACATCCATAGATACTAGGTTGGCAAGCTTAAGCATGTTTTGGAGATCATTCCTAGCCCTAGGGATGATACTACTGATGGCTGATTTTCCATTAAGTATACAAAACCTAGGAATGTCTAATAACATATATCATTTCCTTCTCAATGAATATGTACTATGTGAGTAATGAAAAAAGTTATATGATATAACGAGGCAGTTGATTTGATATTAGCGTATAGGCCTACATATAAAGATTTTTGAGTCTCCTTGAGTGCAGTAATTTCCACCCTGTAGCAAAATTTAGAGAGCAATGATGTGTTCTAGGTGGAGAATTAGTGATAAATCATAGGGGCCTATGGTACAGGACATCTAGTTTAGCAAGATATGAAAGAGGGCAGTGACTATAAATCAAGTCTGCATACTCTGATAGTGGAAGAAATATGGCTTGCGCTAAGCTTTTTCTAATATTAAATGAGAAACAAGTCTTATTGCAATAGAAAAATACCAGCCTCATTCTTAATGTTTTTTAAATGTTGTCTGCATGGTTAGTGAAGGATAGGTGTTGATCTAACCATATGCTCAAATATTTGTAAGTGGTCACTACCTTGACTGTGTCCCCTAGAAGTGTGGAAATGGTATGGTTGACTGTGGAAGAAGCAGCCATATTTGAAGATTGGAAGTACACAGCTTTAGTCTTTTTGGCATTTAAGAGAAGTTTAGCTTGTAAGAGGTTAGATTGTAGTAGGTTCAATTCTGCTTGAAGATCTGAACAAACATAATCAGCAGAAAGATGAATTTTGACCTTTTCATTATTTCTATTAAGATGATTTATGTAGATTGTGAACAGTAGGAGACCCAATATAGAGCCTTATGGCACTCCTCTTGTTAGTCTTGATAAGGAGGAATAATCCAGATCTGTTTTAATTTGCAGGTATCTATCTGTTAGATAATTAGAAAACCATCAAAGTGCAGAGTTATCCAGGCCAATTGATTTTAGTTTGTGTAGTAGTATATCATGGTCTACTGTATCAAATGCTTTGTTCAGGTCAAGGAACATGGCACCTATGGGTCTGTTAGAATCTAAGGATGTTAGCCAATCATTAGTTACCTTGTCCAGTGCTGTATTTGTACTATGCTTAGGCCAAAATCCAGATTGTATAGGGTTTAAGCTATTAGTAGCCTCTAAATAGTCATGTCGTTGGTTCTTAGCTACTTTTTCAAGCAATTTAGCTATGATCGGGAGGACTGAAATGGGTTGATAATTACTTAGGTTGCAGGGATCTCCAGCCTTAAAGAGAGGTATAATGTATGCTGTTTTCCAAATAACTGGGAGTTCATTGCAGGACAGTGTTAAGTTAAACAGATGTGTTATGGGTGCTATAAGATACTACTAACCAACTTTTAAGAATTTTTGATGAATGCCATCAGTCCCAGCACTTTTCTGAGTATCGAGGAATAGAAGTAACTCCTCCACTTGCTTGAAAGTGATAGGTTGAAAGGAGAATAAGTTTGATTGCTTTAAGTCGGGGTTTTGAATTTGTGATGTAAGTGTTGGAACAGGATAAGGTGTTGCAGGTGAATTATCAAATGCTAATCCTGCTTTGGTGAAGTGGGTGTTGAGTTTTTCTAATATTAGTAGTTTATCTGTTGATATTTCACCTTGCAAATCTATCTTGATAGGGAGAGAGGGAGGGGGTGTTGTGCCCATCTATTTCCTTCAGGAGTTTCCATGTTTTGCAACTTTCCCCATGCGTTATCCAGGACTGTTTGATAATGCTTTGCTTTTGCCTCTCTTATAAGTTTGCTACAAGTATTTCTTGCTTTTCTAAATGATTCTCAATCAGTTTCTGTTTTTGATTGTCTGGCTGTACTACACAGAATATCTCTTTTATGAAATGCTCTCTTACGATAAATATTAAACCACAGACAAGTTCTCTGTCTGACTCTGCATTCAGTGAGAGGAGCATGTTTATTTATGGCTTTGAGTATTAATTGATTGAAGATCTTAGTTACATCATAAATTGTGGTTGCCAGGTAAAACTGCTGCCAGTTTATAGAAGTCATCTCTGACATGTAATTAAGTATACTAGTATTAGTAACTTTTCTGTTGGTGATGAATTTTTGAGTATGATTTTGCTTCATTATATCCCTCATACATGTGACTATATTATGGTCACTAACATCATTGTGAAATACTGCTGCATGTGTAAATTTATGAGGTCTGTTGGTTAGTATTAGGTCCAGTATAAAATTATTTGTTAGATTTTTTAAGTTAGGTCTTGTAGGTTCTGCAATTAATTGTGAGAACTTAAATCATCACACATGTTTTTTTAAATGATTTGATGTGGTGGTGTTCCATTCCAAATTTAAGTCACCTAGAATCATAGTTTCATTGGTGTAAGTAGGAAGAAATGAATTAAGGTGTTTTAAAAGCTCCATAGTATAATTTGGTGGTCTATAACATCCTATGACATTAATTGATTCAGTATCAGATAGGGAAAGTTTAATAACTAAGCACTCCAATTCTTTTGTCATAGAGTGGGAGTTTATTTCTGTAGCTTGGTATTTGCTATGAATGTAAATAAGAAGGCCACAAACAATAAATCCCAAGCACTAAACAAAGAAGAGCAAAAACAAGAAAATAAAACAACCCCCTCTGAAATCTTCATTTAGTTTACTTTCACAGTGTTTTCCTGTATTATGTTGAATCTGAGCATACACGTGGTTACATGCTCTTCCCAGTTTGGTTAGGCTCTGCTTAGTAAAATTGAAATACAGTACTGTAAAAAAGAGATTTCCTTGCTCAAAATGAAACAACACAAAGCAAAATGTTACTTCTTATTGAAGGGGACTTGATCAGGCAACAGGAACTGAATCAGTTAAGATAGACATGCACAGAAAAACAGTTGGCACTGAGAACAAATAGACAAATGTGAACTTCTGATAAGAAAGACAGCCACTTTATTGCTACAAAAGGGCTACCACCAGTCCAGTCTGATTAAATGGCTTCTACTGTAATATGGTAATCACTCCATAATTCACTTTATGGCATAAATCTGGTCTCATTATAGGTGGACGTGCATTTTAAAACTCACTACCAAATGCATGTACTTCCAGTGTCAGATAGACACACATTTCAATCTAGATTTGCCATTGGTGAATAAGGCAGCACTTCACAACCTAGCACAAACCATTCAGTCCTCATACTCCCTATTCATGTAAGAACCCCTACCCAATACACCCACCAGCCCCACCTACCTCCCCCAATAGCACCCAAAAGTAAAAAAATGCACTGTTTGAGTAGTGTGAGTGGGCTCACCAAAACTGTGTATCTTCAGGACAAGGTTGGACAATTACATTCAAGGGGGAACCATCATTAGTTACCACCACTGAGCAGTGGAGACAGCATTCATGGGCCCAGGCCTAAGACTGTCCTAAATCAAAGTATTAACCAAAGTATATTAACTTCAACTGAAGGTCCACTGTGCAGCAAAATGTGCTCAGCTTCATTCCAGTAAATATGAACGAAATGACATCCAAAGTAATTAACAATATCGGCTCATGCCACTCCACCATGGTACTTCAGTAGAAGTGATGTGAGTCATCTGATCACTCTACTCAAACACTGCAAACTTTTTTGGGTGTCATATGGAGGGGGCAAGGAGGGAGGTGTGCTCTAGTGAGTTAAGTTATGGGTAGCATATAAGGAGGACACCAGCATCAAATTTTATGAGGCAGCATAAGATAAATGGTAGTCTGAAAAGTGATTCTGCTTGAACTGATTTGAGGCAGATATGATATATACTTTCTGACTGCTAGTAATACAATCTTATAATTATGTGCATTAGATAAACTTTCCATAGAAAACAGGTCTTTTTTAAGGACACTGAACACTGCTGTATGGATGGGAGCACCCACAGCATAAAGGGCTACCCGGTAAACCCAGCGTGTGTTTCAAGTTTTAAGTTTATTGCAGGTAATACTCCATTAAGCCAGCTCATTCACAAGGAGATCCTGACTGACACAGGCATAGTAAAACAACAATATAATAATAATAATAATAATAATATCTTTATTTCTAAAGCACTATTCACAATATAGCAAAGTGCTGAACAATCTATACAATATCAATTAAAATCGATAGGAATTCTAAAAGCACAAAAAACAGTTCAATTCCTATCACATCTTAAAATCCAGTCAATATGGTTAAAATCACAGATTATGATAATCTAGGTAGGTAGGTAACATTTTTATTCATACAAAAATGAATATGGATAACTCCACTGAGCCAAGGATCATTTACAGTGAGGTCCAGAATGGCCAGTTCCAGTTACTCTTATGTTAAACCTACAAAATACATTAAACACAGTACATCATACAATCTAACAAGAATTAAATTGTTTCTCCAGAGGCAAGCCCAAATAAGTAAGTTTTAATGCAGTTTTGAAGCTCTCCACTGTCAGACACTCTGATATCTGATGAGGTAAAGAATTCCACAGGGTTGGGGCTGCAAACGAAAATGCCCGTGATCCAGAAGATTTCAACCATACCCTGGGAATCTCCAGCAATCCCCCATCGGCTAAGCAGAGCAGTTGGAGGGGGCAGTAACTGTGCAGGAGATCTTGCAGGTAGCTTGGACCCAGTCCGTGTAGGATTTATAGGTCAGCAAGTCGACCTTGAAGGTGATCCACCATTGATCTGGCAGCCAGTACAGTTCATGCAGCACAGGTGCTTCTTCCCAAGATGGCGGCTGCTGTGAGCTAGACAGAATGCTAGCTCTCTGGTGTTTTATTTGTTCTTTGTTCAAAACTTTTTAAGTTTTTTTTTAATATACAAAATAGGAAGAACTACACAATATATAGATATACAAAACAGGGTACAAATATACATTCTCGGGGATAATACATTAGGTACACAACATTTTGAATCAGTCCATGAGGTGCAGACAGCTTGGTGTTTGGGGCAATGCAGCAATTGAAATAGAACACAGGCATAAAGAAAACCATTGGACCTAAACTAATAACAAAGAAGACATGACTCCTGACCAGCTATATCTTGGCCTTCAGAACACCATTTGGTTAGTGCAAGAGGAAGGGAAAGGGAGAGGGTATGGTGGTAATATATAAGATGAGTGCAAATACTCAGTAACAAAGTCATGGGGGAAGATTTAGTTATTATGACAGTGACATGTATCCTTGAGGTATTTGTTGGGCAGGGTCTTAAATACATTTACTGAAACAAGCTCATGGAGCCTATATACAGACTGAATGCTGTTCCAGACTGAGGGGACAGAATAAATAATTGCATCTCTAGCATGCGAGATATGCACTCTAGGTACATCCAATACTAAGTAGGTAGATCTTCTTAGTGAGTAAATACTATGGGACCTATTAAAGAGTGAGGAGATGTGTCAAGGAAGTCTATTCCATAGCATTTTCAGGACCCACGTACCAATATGATGCAACCATCAGGTTTTGAGGGAATTCCAGCCTAATGTCTGCTAGTGGTCACAGTGGTGTGTCCTAAAAGGTGCATTTGTTGTAAATTGCAGGGCATGATGAAAAAGTATGTCAAGTTTATGTAGATTTGTTGCCATGCTACAGTTCTATATGATGTCCACATAATCTAACAGTGGAAGGAAGGTGGTTTACACCAATCTGCACCTTGTGTGTTGTCTGCCTTTTTATTACTCTAAATGTTTATATGAAGTATGAACATATGAAAATATGAAAAGAGCCAGCAGAAGAAGACCACCCAGTCTATTGCTTCTGCTTGGTAAGTGATGCAGGGTTTGGCCTTACAATTTACGCCAATGAACCTTCCCCCCCAACTGTCCCTCCTTCTCCCCCTTTTCCCCCTTCCTTGGTCCCAAGAGTTCCCATTGTACTTGTCCCAAGTTTTCTTGAATGCTCCCACCATCCTTGCTGATACCACCTCTTCTGGCAGCTCATTCCAGGTGGACACCACCATCTCCGTATAGAAATGCTTCCTTACATTCCTTCTGAATCCTCCCCCCATCAATCTTAGGCTATGCCCCCTAGTGGTGCCGTTGTCACTCAGTTTAAAGAGCCCCTCCCTTTTCACTCTGTTAATTCCCTTCATGTACTTGAAGGTCTCTTTCATATATCCCTTCTGTCTCCTCTTTTCCAGGGAGTGTATATCCCCAGGGCTCCCAGCCTCTCTTCATAGGACCTATCCTGTAACCCCTCAATCATCTTGGTTGCTCTTCTCTGGACCCCTCCAGCATGCTGATGTCCTTCTTAAGGCAAGGATGCCAGTACCTCACCTCATATTCTAAATGCGGTCTCACCAATGACCTCTACAATGGTAAAATAACCTTGCTACAGTGCAAGCATTTATTTCACACAATCTTGGCTTCCACAGTTAAGAGACATGGCATCACTGGGTCATGACATCAACAGCTCTCACAAAAAAAACAGCCCAAGAACTCCCCATTTGTCAGGCTTGTCTGCTGTGAGGCATTCAGTGCTGTATATCTAAGTCTAAATAACCTCATGCATAAAACCTGTATTTGAACTGAGCAGTGGTTGTGACATGGTTTTGGTATTAAGCCTCATGCCTGAGATTTTGACCTTCTGTAGAAAAAGCAAAAATAATTTAAGGTTTAAATTGTCACAGTAAGTGTATTGGTAACAGCTGATCTTGAAGTATTTCGGGGGGGCAGAAGTTTGTTTTTGTATTTTTGTATTGTTGTTGTTTGTTTAAAAAAGTTTCTATGTAGTTTAAAGGCTCAGTCTTGGTAGATTTCATTAACATTGCATAAGTCTTGTAATATATCTGCATTCTGTTCAGGGGCCAGAAGTGGGCTGGGTGGAGGAAATTCAATTAAAGATGGGGGGTACTTGTTTTTGATGTGCTGGTAGGGGGAAGGGATGCTTGTTTTTCACTATTTACTATTACAGTAGTTAATTGGCCAAGCCAGTTCCCTGTTTTATTTACTTTTGTACATCAAGTAATTTCACTGTTCACTCACTTCTATTAGAGAGAGAGATATTATTTGATTTCTGAGAGAGAGAGAGAGAGAGAGAGAGAGACCAAAACAAGGGAAACCTCACAGAATGTGAGGCGTTTGCCTTTCAAAATCACCCAAATGGCAGCAGAACTGAGAGATGGAGGTCAGGATCCACGACGGGAACATTTCTAAGTTTCCCTCTACAACTGCCATTGCAGACTGGAATTGTACACAGCTGCAGCGGTAGCGATTCAGAGCCATGGCAGTTGCGGATGGTGCTATGGTGGGTTCCGCTGCCTGTAGCAGTCTCCCACAGCTGCGGTGCTGTCCATGACAATAGCATCCTCAAGCTGCCGTATTCTGTGGAGCTGGTCATACTCTGGCTCCACCTACATGAATACCCACAGCTGCGGGCAACCTGCGGCCTCACAAGTGGTTTCCCACTAGCGCCGAGTTTTTCACGCAGCTGTGGGCCCTTCTCCCCTGTACGTGAATCCTGCCCAAAATCTCTGACAGAGCAAGAGACATTCATATGTATTCTAAATTTCCCTTCACTGAGTCCTTTGAAACAGCCTCAGCAGGTGTACTTGCACCATTAAAGTATATCACAATATAGCATCACAAACATCAGCAAAACAAAATAATAAATAACTGCATGTAGCACTTCCAAGGCAGAGGTACATAACTCAAGTGAAATAAAAGAGAGCAAGAGAAATTTCCCCCAGAAAAACGCACTCAGTCCTGTCTTTGGTCTGGTATTAAGGAATGCAGTGTGTTTTCATTTGCACTTTCTGCTGTCGTATTATCATTCTGATGATAAAAATCAATATCAAGCTCAAAACTCAATACTGCAAAAATCACACGTCTTGTTCCAGATTTTAGAAATAATACAGGTCTCTCTATCCTCTCCAGCTCATTGTACTGGGTTTACTGACACTGACTCCAAATATAAGTTGGTAAGACCTTGTACATAATATACAAATGGAGCTGTAGAACATAAGGAAATCAAATGAAAGTCACGAATTATAGTATTATTACACTTGGTTCCATGTCAAAACAGTGATCACCAAAGGGCGATCGCCATTTGGATGAGTGTACATCGCCGAAATTAAATGATGGCGATGTACACTCATGACGAAGACAGAATGGTGATGGGACTCTGCAGTATGCGGAGGGCTGCACCTCCCACACACCCCTAATTAATGATTCTCAACTCCAGGGGTGTGCATGTTGGGGGGTGTAAAACTTTAAAAAAAAATTACAGTGGCCTCAAAAGAGTGTCCCACACCAGACCCGAACCAGGCACCCTCCTGACCTCAGCTGACCACTCTCCCCACCACACCATGGGGCCAGCTCAGCAGCCACCCCCCTGCACTGTTCCTCACATAGCCTCCATCCCCTTCCAATCATCATGTGGTGTGCTGCTTTCCTTGCCCTCCCTGATCTATCCCTCTTCCTATCTCCCTCCTCGCCCTTCCTCTTTGTTGATTGCTACCCTGCAGGGTAGCCCTATCCACAGGAGCCAAGACTCAGTCACCATTTTTGCAGTCACTCAATCTCAGTCACCAACTTCAGTGGATACCATCACACTTATTATCTGTCTGTCTATCTAGCTAGCTACAGTATCTATCTATCTATCTATCTATCTATCTATCTATCTATCTATCTATCTATCTATCCATCCATCCATCCATCCATCTATCTATCTATTGTTAGCTTCTCCATACTCCATGTATATCATTCAGAGTAATTAAAACTGGGAGCTCTAAAATGTATACTGGGCTGCAGGGTTCTCACCCCACTACTGCATTTGTTGTGCTTTCAATACCCCAGTGATTCTCGTTTCTATTCAGTGCTGATTTTAATGACAAATTGAAAATAAGAGATCCCTACTTCAGTAGAAGCTCAAGTTGTTAGTGAGGATGACAGCCAAATTCTGCCTCAGCCTCTTGATCAATGGTACATTTTTGTGCTTGTCAGTTAATATGCTCAGGCCGGAACCTATATGTTTTTCTTTTGCATTTGCTTGTAAGTGTGTGTCTGATGAATCGGAAGGATTTTTTTTTTGTCAAGCATATGAGTACTTTAGTCCTGGCAAGTTGTGTAGACATTAGGTGGGTTGTGTGCTAAGCATCATTCTGTTTCTCAAAACTCTGATATTGCATCCTGGCTGGCACCTAGCTCTGAGAAGAGGTTTTTATACCATGATAGTAGTGCTTAAGTAAAAAATGTCAGTACCCCCCATATAACACACTGTGTTATGGGACAGATCAAGACACTGTGACTCCTTTAATATTCTTGCTGCAAGGCCCTCATGTTAAAATCAATAAAGCATCAATCTCACACTCTAGTGCTTCCCAAAGAAAGTCATGTAATACTTTACTTTTTGCTATCTGGAGTGAGCCAAGTTCCAAACTTCCTGCCAAGGCATGACTATAACAAAAAGGGTGGGGTAAACAAATAAATAGTTCTACTGAAAAAGGCTTCTCTCAGCCAGTCAGAATAGAGTGCAACTGTTCAGTTATTAGGTGATGAAGGAGCAGTGGCCTCAATGATGGCCTGTATGCTAATCCATGTATTCTGATTGGTTGAGAGCAATGGTGCTGTGTATGTGAGAAAGTGCCTCCCATTCCTTGGTTTTTCATGGATGTGCTATACTGCCCCATAGACCAATTCAAACCTTTTTTTTTATCAGTATAATAACATTTAATAGTTGGGGGGAGGGGCATTCAGTAATAACCAGATCAGGGGCTGATAAACACCTTTGCCTTCTGAATGCTTATTGCCCCGGTCTGAATATTGGCTCATGAAGCCCAACTATTATGCTGTTATCACTATAAAATAATACATTTACTGATTTTTCATCATAATAGTGGAACTTTTTATTTCCACATACAAATCTTTCAAAAGTTTAGGGAAAGTATAGAACATTCTTTCATACTAAATGTGTGGAAACCAACTGCATTTATCTTTATTGGTTTAAATAACAATGTGCTACACTTCTGGACATTTGTTACACATTCTAAAAGACAGTGTGACACAGTTTAATGCTGTGAATTGATAGGTTCTTCCAGCTCTCATTCTCATGACACCATTCTTCCTTCCAAATTATCAGAATCCAGGAACAAACTGTTGCCCTTTTCCTGTAATAGGTTTTGTTCTGCATAACTTACATCTTCAACTCATGAACGTAAATTAGGCCCTGTAACAAGAAAACAGATTATTTTGTGGTCAGAATAATGAGATCTACCTCCTGAGAGCAATGCTGACTTGAGTGGCACTGCATGTCAATAGAAACTTTAAGATTGCATATGATAGATAACTGTATTACAGCCTCTGAAATTTGGGACATTGTCACTTAAAAAGTAAGACATTGGCTCTCATAATGTGAAGCATATCACAAATGTGAAAATAAAGGCTAAGAACACTGGAAACCAGTACATTTATTTATGCAAAGTTCAATTTGAATTTCACAGCATAGAGGATTGTGAGTTTCTACTTCAGAGTCTGCATTTCCACAGTCCTCCCATGTATGGACTGTACTTTTTTCATGTGGGATGTTGGCTTTCTGAGGAGTAAAATGTGAGACATCATTCATAATGTGAGATTTTTAACGGTGTGTGCCTGATTGTCATTGTGAAGCCCTACTGGGGTCCCATAGTGAGAGGGTAATGCTGTCTTGCACAGTGCTACTGGATTATGAGTCACATGTCCCTGATCATTCTTGTTGCTCCATCAGCAATTAATGAACATGAACGTGGCAATAAACACTGTGTTATGAGTGGCAAACTGTATAATATATGTCCAGCATTTTGATTTCCCACATCCCACACACTCACAAAAATATCTCCCTCTATTAGTATGGCATAAAGGAAGGCTCGAGCTGCTGAGAGTATCTGCACAATTTAACAGCTGAGCTAAACCAACATCACAAGGCTGTCAGGGCACAGAATGCTGTTTGTGGTCCATTAATGTTAAGCTACACAAATTATTAGACAAGCGCGCCACATAGAGCCTGTCGCCAAAGTAAACATACTGACATGTTTAAAGTTGTCACTCTGTTGAATTTAAAAATACATACTAAATGCACAGTACAGTACTTTAACTGAGAAAAACTGAAATTTATTTAATGCTATGCAAGAAAAGTACTTGACTTTCTATTCCTTTATGCAGCAAATACACGAAAGGAAAATATACAGCAAATATTCATCTTATAATGCACGTGAACAGCATACAAATCTCATAGTATGCTACTGTTGCAAAATTAACATTCTGAGTTAACAGACAACTTCCATTTGATAGTAGGTCTTAGAATAGTGGCAAAACACATCCATAAACAATGCAGTCAGCATATCAAAATAGAGTGCTCGTTGTTGTCCCAGGAAATTTTAACTAAGAGGGAGCAGCCATGATTAAACCATACCTCATTGATTGAAGTTAGCCCACAAGAGAACATTCCTTACTTAAAATATTAAATAAAAATAGAACAACTAACAAAAACAGACAGCATATAGCAATATGTCCACCCCACAAAGGGTCCCTCAAGTATGACCAAACCACAGAGATCCCCAAAAATTGCAATGTTGGTGGATAAGGGAAATATTAACTGAGATGATTAATCAGCAGAAAACTTCATGGGCTTCAATGGGCAGATAGATTATTCAGAAAACACACACACACACACACAAGAAAAACTCACAATCATACAAACAGTTTGAGTAGAAGGATGGTGATTGTAGTATTATTAATGACAGGCAAGCCGTGCAGACAAACCAGCTTGCAGAACATTTTAGGAACTACAGTGTATATGGCTTTTTTCTATTATTTTGAAACATATGTAATTGTTATAAGATACAGTATGGAGTTTTGTGTTTTGTGGAGCCCATGCAGATACACTGTTTACACCTGACACGAGTGGCATGGCTACAATTGGGGCTTCCTCTTCTGGCACCTCAGTAGATTAAAATATTGAGGCTCTTGCTCTCTGGCAGCACCTCTTCTTCACTTCCACACACATAATGCCATAACTAAAAACTGAAAATAAGACCTTCTGGACCTGTTGCCCACCCATAGATAGCCGTACCTTGACATAACTGACCCCAAGTTTCATTATGGTGTACCTTCTCGTGTCTCTCAAGGCCCCTTCCGTACTGCTTAAGCAAATATCTTTCACCCACCCTCCCACCTTTCTTTACCACATGATGGGACCTGCATGAATGAGAATACGATTCCACAATCTCAAAAAAAAAAAGGAAATTCATTGCAAAAAACTGTGTTAATACACCAGTTAGGGTTCAACCCAATGCCACAAAAGTAGGGAAATATGGTGTTATGATTTCCAACCCTATCTCGCCACCTCCCAAAGCAGCAAAAGGACAACACCACACAAGCAACAACAGACAGCCATCATCAGGTAAGACAAACATTATACAATTGCTTCCAGATGACACAAATGCAGTAGCAATGATGTGCTACCTTCATGGATTTGTATCTGTGGCATGAATAAGCACTAGCCCTGCTGGGGCCTGTGCTTATGTAACCACACCTGTGTGTGCGTGTTATGCTGCGTGCATGAGTATGTGCACGTGAATATGTGTACAGAGAAGGCTCCATGGGTTCTGCACCTGTGTAGCCACAGTTACAGTGGTACCAGCCAGGATGCAACATAGTAATGCTGCAGTATATAATAGAAATGCTGCAGAATGCTGTAGGGAACACAGTAATTCAGTGTCATGCTTTCATAACTAGGCTTTTTTTTTGTCAGTTGAAACTCTGAATACAGGACATGCTAATGCCAAAATTACCATGTAACCCATGGATATGAAGAGGTCATCATCACTGAGAAGTCAAGAGGCAACTTTCAAATCACACCTTCTACCAACCTCTGTCCCCAGAAGATGTAATTCAGTGGAAACTAAGCCATTTTTTTACTGCAGTATTCTGTGACCTGTTATTTACTGCAGGTTATTGTGTTACATTATGGCTGGCTTCACTGTACTTACGCATGCTGTACAAGTCTCTTCCCTAGACAGCATCCTCCATTACTGCATGCTTTCTATATACATCTATATATGTGGAAAACTGCTACTGTACCCTCATGAAAACTATCTAGATCTGCTGCTCAAACCATTATATTCACACTATGGCAGTACTTCTCTGTGCATAACTGCAGGTACCATAGGGGCCTGCCCATCTGAGCCAGAAGTCAGTGTGTATATTTTACACCTGTGGCTGAAGAGATGCAGGCCCCTCAAGGGCCTATGGTTCTGCAGACAAAAGTAGTGTTGCAATTTTGCTATCATGGATTTTGTGACATTGCAGTTCTGCAGCCAGAAGTTGGTATGCATGTCTTATACCTATGCCTGCCAAAGCTCAGGCCCATAAAATGTGTGTATGTCTTACAACGTGCAAGACTACCTCAGGCTACAGAAGCGCTGCTCCATAGGGGCATACATCACTGCAAACATAACTCTTATAATTTTGGTATTGCAGATTTGTATCTGTCACTGCAGGGACCTGTACTTCTGCACACAGAAGCATCATTGTGATTTGGGTATCATGGATTTGTATCTCAAGTGACAAGTAAGCGTGTATGTCTTGCAATTGTCATGCCATGGATACAAATCCATGAAGGCAGCACATCAGTACTACTGCATCTGTATCATCTGGAAACAGTTGTATGTTGTTTATCTTAACTGATGATGGTTGCCTGTGGTTGTTTCTGTGGTGTTTTCCTTTTGCTGCTTTGAAGGGGTGGAGAGTTAGGATTGGAAACAGCGATGCCACATTTCCTTACTTTTGTGGCATTGGATTGAACCCTAACTGGTGCATTAGCACAGTTTTTTGCAACAAATACATATTATACTGGTGTGGTAGCACCAGTATATTAGGATTGAGTGCAAAATGTCTATGTTAAACCCAATACTTTGAACCCCAATAACTCTGGAACCACTCAATAGATTTGCAAAATGTTTGGCATGCATAATCTCCTGAGGTAAGTCCCTTTAGATTCAGAATGTTGTGCAAATCCATTGTGTGGTTTGTGAGATGGAAGCTGTCAAACAATCCTAAATATACCAGTTTTTTTCACATTTCTTTGTCTGCCTATATCTCATGAATGCCTTTATGTTGTTGTCTGACATTTTCAGGGTAGAAAGCCTTTAGGTGACAGAAGTGTCTTTTGAAGATTTGATGAAAAAAATGAATTGGTTCTAACATTATAACATTTTTAAGTTCTCATTATTTCCCATGGGAAAATTTATATGTATAAGAAAAGTGAAAGTACTTTTCTCACACTGTCATCCAGTTTTGCATATTTTGTACCTTAATAACTTTGCAACCCTTGAATGGATTTACATGACATTTTGCATGCATAAGCTCTGGAGGTACTTCTCTTGATGTGATACATTTTATGCAAATCCATTCTGCATTTCCTGAGATACTGTGTCTCAAACATCATTAAACTTATGTTTTATTCCCATTTTACAGGCAGGCTTTCAGTTTCTCATATTTGCACCATAATAACTTTACAACCCTTTAACAGATGTGCATGAAAGATTGCATGCATAATCTCAGGGGGTATGACTGTAAATGTGATACATTTCATTTGAGCCTCCTGTGTGATTTGTGAGATATTGTGTCTCAAACACGATTAAACTTACATGTTTTTTTTTCATTACTAACATTCTTCCAGTTTTGCATAATTTGTACTTTAATAATTTGTGCCCTACAACATATGGGCATACAATTTTGCATTGCAAGCATAGTGTTGGTCTGTTGATGTCTTTAATTTCATTTGAATCACTTGTGTGGTTTTGAAGATACTGTGTATCAAATATCCTTAAATTTATGTGTTTTTCTCATTTTTGCAAACAGTCATCCAGTTTTGCATACTTTGCAGTTTAATTACTTTACAACTGTTCAAAAGATATGAATGAAAGTTTTCATGTATATCAAGGTATTAGAAGTCAGCACTCACCCTTGCAAATGGCACATGAATTGCAAGAAAAATGCCTCAGTTATTAATTAATTTCAGGTGTTTAATATATCCTTTTAGAGAGGTGCAGCACAGCAATAATAGATAACAGCTGAAGTTGCTTGTCTTACATTTCACCCAAATAATGTGGGTGTCCTCAGAGACTCTCAGTTTTCATGCATAACTTCTTGGGGTAGATCTGTTATTGTTGCTAATTTCATTTGAATTACATTAGTGGTTTCTGAGATAGTGTGTCTTAACCATTTTTACAGTTACATGTTTTTTCCATTTTCACAGTTTTCCAGTTTTGCATATTTTGCACCTTAATAAGGTGGCAACCCTTCAACAGATGGCATTAAATTTTGCAAGCATAATCTTGTGGGGTAGTTGTGTTGATGTGGCTAACTTAATTTGAACAGCTTAATTGCAACACTGTTTGCCAAAAGAACTAGGGAACTGCAGCAGTTTGTGACACTACTTTTCCAGATATGTCTGTTTCTTTATCACTTCATAACTAAAAATTGGTTTGGGCTTTTGAGTTGAAATGTTCAGGGTACTAAGGACTTGCCCCAAAGATGTGTCTTTAGCTGGTTTGGCGGAAAAATTTTACTGTGCGGCAGAGTTATAACAGTTTGAAGTTTCAGAATTTCTCTCAGGGTGACATTGTGATGGTTGGGGTACTTTTCAGATACTATATCTCAAAAATGCTATGAGATACAACTTTAGCACTATGGGTAGTTTAGTACACCTATGGGTGAACTAAATTGTTTCGCATGTCTCCAGGCCCTGTTTCAAATTGTTGGTGAGTTGTAACGAATGTGGCACATATGGCCTATACTGTGGCATGTATTATTAACATGGTAGCAGTACTGCTTTGCAGGGCACAGTTGTATCACAAAACATTATGCACCAATGGTAGTCCCACATGCACATGAGGGACAATTACATACAGTAGGCATGGATGGTCCTGTGCCCCCAGTGCTCATTATGGACTGATGGGAGTGCAGGGCCTCGAGGGTCCTACAGTCTCACATGGAAATGAGGGGTAAGTACAGTAGGCATGTATGAGAGCACAGGGCTCTGCCAATCACTATAGACTGATAGGAGCAGAGAGCCTGGAGGTCCCTGTGCTGCACATGGAAATGAGGGGCAATTACAACAGGCATGGATAACAGCTCAGGGACCAGAGGGCCCTATGCTTCTACTGCTCCCATAATCGAATCAAGCTAATATTATAGTTTCTCAAAAAGTAAGGAAATTCATCAACAAAAAACTTTGTTAAAGCATCATTAGAGTTGAAACATCAAAAGTAGGGAAATATGACTTTAGGGTTCTCAAGCCTAAGATCCCACTCCCACTGTGCATGCAGGAACAGGCATGAGGGGTGTATTCTGGGGTTAATTGAGTCTCTGGCTATAACAAAGGCCTTTGTTGTCTGTGTGTACAGTGTGCTAGGAAAGAAACAGTCTGCCAGTGGAACTGAGCAACATTTTGAATCCATGTATTCTGTGATAAACATTTCATGATAAACATTCCATATCTTGAATATGGAGAAAAACAGAGGGGAAAAAAACAGGAAGAGGAAAGTAGGAAATAATACAATGACATCATCAATGACATCACTTGCATTGGGCAGAAGGATTATTTTATCACAAATTCATACAAGTAAATCTATTGTTTCTTCATATAAACATGCTTTTCCCAACAGTAAAAAGTAAAAAAAAAAAAAGCCAATTTTATAAGTGCAATAAGGCACTCAGGGATGTGTGTAAAACATATTTTGCAGCAAGTTCAGTGGTTGAAGTCACTTGGCCTTCAGTCTTGTGCCTTACTACACCCCTGGCCATGCTGAAAATATGTTTTACACACACCCCTTCATGCCTTATTGCTTATATATTCATTGCAAAAAAACTAGGTTATGCATCAGTTAGGGTTTTTATTAAAGTGACAAAAACTGGGAAATTTGACATTAGGATTATCAACCCTACCTCACCCCCTCCACTTACCGGCAGGCATTGGGGTGTGCCTTAGCATCATCAGCCCTATCTCTCACCCCATTCTGCTATACTGTACCATATAAGCTTGTTTACACATGGAATGGGGTGAGAGCTAGGGCCAATAATGCCAAGGCACACCCTGATGGCTGTTGGTGTGTGGAGGGGAGTGGGATGGTAGGGTTGGTAACCCTAACATTAAATTTCCCATCTTTTGATGTTTTAATAAAAACACTAACTGATAAATTAACACAGTTTTTTGCAACAAATTTCCCTTCCTTTTGAGATAGTGTAATAGTATCCTTATTTTACTGTGGGAGTAGAGGGTCCTTTGGACCTTGTGCTCCAGTCCCACAAAGTTATGTGCCTCCATAAAATAAATTTAATAAAGGAAAACAGCTTGGGCATTTTATGGAATTTGCTCACCAAATTTTCATCATAGCCTTTTTGGGACCCCACACCACGAACACTGGCACTGTCATTTCACTATTCTGTCCTGAAAGTTGATTTCATAAAGTGGCCATGCCATTCTGCATCACAGTTGCGAAAACATGTTTCAGACAGGATGTGAAAAATGATAGCTGTATATTGTTCATGAGGAGGTGTGAAAAATTTCAATGTTGAAAATCTGAAGTGAAAATATGAAAAAGTGTTACAGCTACGAGCGTGTATAGAAACTGCGCAACATATGCCCGTAATGCTGTCATTTTTGGGAATTATTTCACCACATTTTCAACATGGCCTTTTTGAGACCTCCTCTCATGAACACTGGCACTGTGGTTATGTTACTCCATCCCAAAAGTTGATTTTGCACAGTGACCATGCCATTCTGTGCCACAGGTGTGAAAACACATTTCAGGCAGGATGTGAAAAATGACAGCTGTACTGTTCATGACTTGGTATGAAACAATGGCAATTTTGAAAATCTGGAGTGAAAATGTTAAAATTAGCCAAGGATGCAGTGTGCGCCGAAGCTACTTAATGCACTAAATAACACAGTCATTCTTGGAATCTGTTTACAAATTTTCAACATGGGCTTTTTGGGACCCCACCTCATGAACACTGGCACTGTCATTTCGTTAATCAAGACCTGAAAGGTGATTCCACACAGCGACTGCAAAATCACCTTACAGGTCTGATTAATGAAACAACAGTGACAGTATTCATGATGTGGGGTCCCAAGAACCCCATGTTGAAAATCTGGTGCTGAAATCTCAAAAAATGGCTGCTATATCAGCATAAGTTGAAAACCCCATTGACAGGCATTATACGGTGCTTAGTTTGATTCTTCAGTTTGTGGTTCAGCTTAGATGAGTGCAGATGTGTCCTGGACCATAGAAGGTTACAGCTACCAACCTCCTGAGGTATGTGTGGGGTAAGGAGGGATGCAGGGAGGTGAGTATGCAGAGGGAGAGTGGGGATGGGGATGGGTGTGGGGTGAAATGATGAGGGACCTTTTTCTTTTTTTTAGGATAAAAAAAGAAAGATGTCTGGGGACTGTTTTCTTTATTTTTAGGTTCATGTAACCATTTTTGGACTCTGGGAGTGGGCTCCCCAGAGTCCAACAATACTGGATGGATGGACACAAATGGGAACACTGGGAGTGGGCTACTCAGTGTCCCACACTTTCTGGGTGGGCTACTGCCAACATGGGGATTAGGCATCCCACTGTTAGCAAACCATAATACCAGAGGGCACACTGCTGGGGGGAGACCATACTGAAGACACTGGGAGTGGGATACCCAATGTCCCACAATACTGGCCTGAAGAACATAACTGGTAATACTGGGAATGGGCTACCCAGTGTCCCACACTGTTGGGGGAAGGGGGCTACTGCCGACATGGAGACTGGGCACCCCGCTGTCAACAGATTTAATGCAAAAAGGGGAATACTGCTGTAGGGGGAGAACATTCTGGGGACACTGGGATTGGGCTACCCAGTGTCCCACACTGAGTGGCATGGAAGGGGTGATGCTGACAGGGGGATATGGCACCTCGCTGTCAACAGTGATTAAAATAATTAATAATAATATTCCTCATCCCCCTTCCCCTTAGAAGAGGCAAAAGGGAAAAAATCAAGGCATTAACGATGAATCCAATTCTGGGATTTGTTTGTTCCAAAGATAAGCAGGGGCTATTGACTGGAAATCCCACCCCCCATACTGTCATGAAGGCAAGGTAGTGTCAGGATTCTGCTGCAATTTGCAGCACACACTACCACCCATAAACATATATTTTGGGACCTAATGCTAAAATAATAATAACAAGAGTGGGTTCCTCTGGTACAGAATAGGTAAACACAACTGTTAGTGTTTACCTAGGGGCAGTATTTTTTAAATATTTACATTTTCTACCCTCGTTAACTGAAAACAAGATGGTGGAATCAGAACTGCAAAGTGAAACTGTGAACAGTAAAGTGTGAACAGTAAAGGGCTTTTACCATTTGAACATTTACTGTTCAAACAGTAAATGGCATTTACCATTCAAACATTTACCATTCAAACAGTAAATTGTGAGTGGTAAATGACATTTACCATTCGCACTTTACTGTATGAATGGTAAATGTTATTTACTCTTTGAGCAGCCTGTCCTGCATCTATCACAAAAATCATTATAATTCAAAAAATATAATAACCCTGAGATCGAATTTCCTCACTTTTGTCGCTGTGGAACAGCCCTAACTGATGGCATTAAACATAGTTTTTTGCCATGAATTCCCCTTCTTTTTGAGAATAGGCATTATAAATAGTGATTTTTTTTGGTCACATAGTAACGCTAATGGTAACGCAAGCGCAAACGATAATGCACATGGTGACGCAAAGGTAAATGGTAACGCAATTGGTAAGAGAAATGCAAGTGCAAACATTAATGCAAACAGTAATGCAAATGCTAATGGCAACAGAAATGCAAATGTTAACGGAAACAGTAACGTAAATGGTAATGCCAATGGAAACGCAAACAGTAAGAAAAATTCAAACAGTAACAGAAACACAAATAGAAAAGCAAATGGTTAAGGCAACAGTGCTGCAGAAGGAAACAGTAATGCAATCAACAACAGAAACACAACCGAAAATGCAACACTAAGGGCAAAAGAAACACAAATGGTGACAAAGATGCAAACAGTAATGGTAACGAAATTGGACACACAAACAGTTACAGTAACAGCAACAATGATGCCAAAGTGAACAGCAACACAAAGGGAAATGCAAATGTAAGTGCGTACAGAAAAGCAAATGGTAACGGACACGGTACCGCAACTGGAAATGCAAATGCTAATGGTAACAACAATGATGAGGTCAAAGGAAACACAAATGCAAACACAAATGGGAACAGTGACGCAAACGCAAATGAAAACGCAAAGAGTAATGCACTCAGTGGTGTAGACTGTAACGGGTAATGCAAATGGTAATGGAAACACAAGTGGAAACAGTAAATGTAACAGTAATGAAAGCGCACACCCTTTTTTTCCCAAAAGCTGCACAGAGAAACACTGTGAATACAAAGAATATATGCATAATAATGGGCCTTAGAGCAGAAAATGAATACTTGGAATACTAAATTGCTTATATCTCAGAAATGGTACAATGTAGAGGAAAAAAATGTAAATTTTATATGATTTATGACTTTCCTGGCTAGTTTTATACTTAACTCCCTAGTGGGGGCCATCACATGTGTAAGCAAGCTGAGGTATAGGAGAATGGGGTGAGAGTTAGGACCAATGACCCCAATGCACACCCCGATGCCAGTTGGGGGGAGTGGGCTGGGGGTTCAAGGGGGGCTTTCAACCCTAACACCTTATTTCCTTGCTTTTGTCGCTGTGGAACAACCCTAACTAATGCATTAAACAGAGTTTCTTTTCCATGAATTTCCCTTCTTTTTGAGAATGAGGACTATAAATAGTGAATAGAATGCAGTGGTGGGAACGTGGGCCCTTCGGGCCCTGTGCTCCCACCACATGATGTCTTCTGACACAGTAACGGTAATCGCAATACATACACAAGCACTAACAGTTATGCACATGGTGATGCAAATGGAAATGGTAATGCAAATGTTAATAGAAATGCAAGTGCAAAGTGACACCAAACCAAACAGTGATGCAAATGGAGACATAAGCACTCACGCAAATGCAAGTGGTAAAGCGCACAGTCATGGTACCACTATTGTAAACACAAATGGTAACTGTAACAGCAAAAATAATGCCAAAGGAAACAGAAACAGAAATGCAAAAGCAAGCATGTATGGAAACACAAAGCATAATGTGCATGGTCACAGTACTGCAAGTGCAAATGCAAATGCAAATGGTAATGGGAACAGCAAAAATCACACCAACGGAAACAAAAACGGAAATGTGAACACAAGAGCAAACAGAAATGCAAACCATAATGTGCACAGTCATGGTACTGCAATTGTAAATGCAAATGGTAACAGTAACAACAATAACGCCAAGGAAAACAGAAACGGAACGCTGACCAAGTAGGTAGCGGTCGTTAAAATCAGAATATGCACAGTCACGGTACCACAATTTTAAACACAATGGTAATGGTAACTGCAACAATATCACCAAAGGAAATAGAAATGCAAGCGTGTATTGAAACACAAACTGTAATGCCTACAGGCACGGGGGCGCAATTGGAAATGCAAATAGTAATGGTAACAACAACGATGACACAAAACTAAAGACAAACACAAATGCAAATGGAAGGGTGGCCACTAACACAAATGGTAACGCGAATAGTGACACAAAGCAAAATGCAAACTGAAACAGTAATATGGACACAAATGGTAAGAGTAATGCAAATTCAAGCACTTACAAAAACGCAAAGGATAATGCACACGGAGGTGTACACGGGAACGCTAAAGCAAATGGGTACAGAAACGCAAGTAGAAATGCTAAATGTAACAGTAACTGGAGTGCACACCCTGGTTTTCCCCAACAGTTGCATAGAGAAACACAGCGACTACAAATAATATATGCATAATAATGGGCCTGTGATCAGAAAATGAGCTCTTGGAATACTAAATTGCTTATATCTCAGGAACCGTACTATGTAGGAAAAAAATTTAAATTTCATATGAGTCATGCCTTTCCTGGCTAGGTTTGCACTCAGTGCTTAGCCCCCTGTGGGGCTAAGCAATTTTCCAATGAAAAGTCTGTATTTTGCCCCGTTTCTGAGATACGGGTCCCAAAAGGTACGGCGGATGCCGCGATGTTAGTCTATGGGAAAAAGCATCAACTTCGGAGTACAGTAACTTTGCATCCCTGCAATATTTTTTCACCAAACCACAAAAAGGCACATCTGTGAGATGTTGTCTTTCTTCCCTCTAAATTTCAGCCCAAAAGACCAAACTGTTCTTTTGCAGCAGGGTGGCAAACAATTCCTGTCATTTTGGATATAGTGTTGCAAAGTAGTGTTGTGACTTGTGAAACTTTCTCAAAAAAAATCATGAAAATGTTGCAGGTACGACACTACATTGTGACACTACTTTTCCCAAAAATTTCAAAAACATATTTCTGGGGTGTTTAACCCCATAATAAAGACATGTCTATCATCCTCAGGGCTTGACTAGGTAAACACAAACAAAATTGTGTCCCTAAATGGTCCCAATTTTAAATGCCAAGTATTTCTGTGATCAGTAACGTAAAAAACAAACTGGTGACTCATAACACTACAGGGGTCATTTGCAACACTAAAAACTGCATTTGCAACACTGTCAACCTTTTTGTTAACTTTTCCCATTGACTATAATAGGAAACTTGTTTTTTAAATAACTTTTGAATCGTTCAATATTTTTTCATGAAATCTTAAAACAAAAGGCACATTGGGGACCCTGGCCACATGGTCCCTGAAGTTTTCAGACCAGTTGTGCAAACCGTGTGACCTGTAGGTGCGAGCAAAGAATGTGCAAAAAAGCATAAATGCACTCTGGAACGTTGCTTACTAACTCTGCAGCCATATATCTGACCAGAAAGAACATTGGTAGATCCCAAGATCTATGGTTACACTCTGTGTCTGCCAAATTTCAGGCAAATCCGTTGAACGGTGTCAAAGTTATTAAGGTGCAAATTTCAACATTTAACCTTAAATAGGGTACTCAACCCTAACTATGGTAGCACTACCGTGCTACAATTATATATATATATTAGAGGCAAAAAACTCCATTTAATGCATCAGTTAGGATTGTTCCACAGTGACAAAAGTGAGGAAATTCGATGTTAGGGTTGAAACCCCCCTTGTACCAACCCTCACCCTGCCTCCCCAGCCGGCATTGGGGTCGTTGGGCCTTACTCTCACCCCATCACATGTGTAAAGAAGCTGAGGTGGTGAACTATAGGAGAATGGGGTGAGAGTTAGGATCATTGACCCCAACGCACACCCCGATGCCAGCTGCAGGTGCAGGGTGGGGGTGGGCGCAAGGGGAGGGTTTCAACCCTAACATTAAATTTCCTCACTTTTGTCATTGTGGAACAACCCTAACTGTTGCATTAAACTGATTTTTTGCCTCTAATTTCCCTTCTTTTTGAGAATCTGCAGTAGAAATAGTGAATGGAATGCGATGGTGGAAGGGCCCCGCGCTCCCACCACATGATATTTTGTGACATAGTAACGGTAAGTGCAAGGGAAAAGCAACCACTAACGGTTGCACACATGGTGACAGAAATGTTACTGGCAAAGCAAAGGTTAATAGAAATGCAAGAGCAAAGTGATGCCAAAGCGAACAGTGACTCAAAAGGAGATGCAACCGCCTAAGGAAACACAAACTGTGACGCGCACGGTATGGAAATTGGAAACACAAATGGAAATGTTAACAGCATAAATAACACCAAAGGAAACAGAAAGGGAAACACAAATTCAAGTGCACAAGGAAACGCAAATTGTAATGTGCATGGTCATGGTACCATAATTGTAAATGCAAATGGTTAAGTTAACATGAACAATAATGGCAAAGGAAACAGAAACAAAAATGCGAATGGAAGCGTGTACGGAAACGCAAACCATAACACGCATGGTCACGTTACTGCAGTTGTATATGCAAATGGTAACAGTAACAGCAACTAAGACGCAAACTGAAAGAGAAATGCAAATGCAAATGAAAGGGGTGCCGGAAATGCAAACAGAAACGCAAACAGAAACAGTACTGGAAACTCAAATGGTAACAGTAATGCAACCACAAGCACAAATGAGAATGCAAAGGGTAATGCACACAGAGGCGTACACAGGAATGGTAATGCAAATGGGCATGGAAACGCAAGTGGCTATGCTAACTGTTACAGTAATGGAAGCGCACACCCTGTGTTTGCCCAACAGCTGCATAGAGAAACATAGTGCGTACAAAGAATGTATGCATAATAATGGGCCTGGGAGCTAAATTGCTTATATCTCAGGAACTTTGTGAAGTAGAAAAAAATTCAAACTTCCCAAGATTCATGAGTTTCCTGGCTAGGTTTTCTCTGAGTGCATAGCCTTATTGCAATGAAAATTCCATATCTCGAACCGTTTCCGAGATATGAGCCCGAAAGGTGCGGCATACACTACCATGTTAGTCTATGGTAAAAAATATCAAATTCAGAGTATTATAACTTTGCAGCTGTGCAATATTTGTTCACCATGCCACCAAAAGGCAAACCTGTGAGATGTTGGCTACCTTCCCTCCAAATTTCAGCTCAAAAGACCAAACCGTTCTTTTGCAGCAGGGTGGCAAAGATCTCCTGTCATTTTGGCCATAGTATGGAAAAGTAGTGTCGTGATTTGCGAAAGCTTTCGCAAAAATTTGAGAAAGTGTCACAGGTGCAACACTACTTTGCAACACTACTTTTTCCAGAAATTTGAAAAACATGTTTCTGGGGTGTTTAACCCCAAAATAAAGACATGCCTAGCATCCTCAGGGCTCGACTAGGTAAACACAAAAAGAATTGTGTCCCTAGATGGTCCCAATTTTAAATGCCAAGCATTTTTCTGATCACCAACTGAAAACAAAATGGTGGATTTGCAACATTACTAGGGCCATTTGCGACACTAAAAAGTGCATTTGCGACACTGTTGAACTTTTTGTTAACTTTTTCCATTGACTTATAATGGGAACTTGTTTTTTTAATTACTTTTGAACCATTTAATATTTTTTTCATTAAATCTTCAAAAGGCGCATCGGGGACCCTGACTGCACGTTCCCTGAAGTTTTTGGACCAGTCGCGCAAACTGTGTGACCTGTAGGTGTGAGCAAAGAGTTTCCAAAGCAACATAATTGTGCATTCTGTTATTGCTTAGTTACTCCACAGCTGTATATTTGACCAGTACGAAAGTCCCAAGACCTACCATGCCCAATCATGCATACCAAATTTCAAGCACATCGGTTGAACAGTGGCAAAGTTATTAAGGTGTAAAGTTTCACCCTTTAACCTTAAAAGTGCTACTCTACCATAATATATATTATAATGGCACAGTCGTGCTACTATAGTTAGGGTTGTGGGGCCAGTTACATACTAAGGTCAAAAATTTGGACATTAATAACTTTGGATCTGTTCAATGGATTTGCCTGAAGTTTGGTACACACATTGGGGAGCACTAGATGTCTTGATCTGCTAAATTGTGTTTCTGTTGGAGTGCCGGTCTTCATGTACAAAAGCGCTGAAAAATGCAAAATTATCCATTTTTGGAGGCACCTTTTGGCATTCTTAATGTTGTCCTGCACGGCCGTTGTGTAGCATACCACTCTGCAAGATGGCTTGTTTGAAAGAGCTTTGGTGGCCAAACATGGCACGTTTTGTTTGGTGAAAAAATATTAAGGCATTCGAAAGTTATGGCACTTTTAAGTTCCCATTACAAGTCAGTGGGAAAATTTATATGTATATCTTGCGATCAAAGAATGGGGGTTCTGGCCATCTGGTTCTGCCTGGCGGTCAAAGAATTTGCAGCCTCACGGTTCAAGAATCTTTGTTCCTGAGGATTTTCAAAATTCTTTGATCGCGAGGTCCGCCATTTTGTTTTTTATTTTCCAATTGGAAAAACCCAAATATCTCGGCTCAGGGGTCACTTCTGAAGTAAAACTTTGATGGGTTTTACTCAGGGGGCTCTGATCTATTGAGCCATGCCTTTGGTTTCATCCAAATCAGTCAAAAATTAGAGTTATAAGCTTTCAAAATCTTAATTCGCGGCTTGCTAATGATCTTTGATAGCGAGACTGCAAATTCTTTGATCGTGAGATTCTTTGATCACGATCTTGCATCATGACCTAAAATCACTAATATCTCAGCTCAAGGGTGGGCTAGGGACACAAATGAAGGTGGGTTTTGCTCAGGAGGGTCCGTTCTATCAATGCATGCTATTGGTTTGGTTGAAATCAGTGAAAAATTCGCATTTCACCATTTTTAATTATTTTTTCGTGAGCCTACGAATTCTTTGATCGTGAGATTCTTTGTTCGCGATCATGCATCGTGAGAAAGGGACGAGATGACCTCATTTAAAAATCTATTTTCTCAGCACAGGGGTGTCCTAGGAAGTCAAATGAGGGTGGGTTTTACTCAGGGGGCTTCGTTCTGTTGAACCATGATGGTGGTATACCGCAATTCCATCAATTTTTTGATTGATAAGATTTTTAATTTTTTGTTCATGAGCCTACAAATTCTTTGATCATGAGTTTGCAAATTCTTTGATTGTGAGATTTTTTGATCACCATCTTTGATCACGAGATAGGAACAAGATGGCCAGATTTTTTATAATGGAATAGATAGGGAAATTTTACCAATCTTTAACATTGAATGTCTCGGAAATGGTTAGGTCTTTTTACTTGAAATTTGGAAGGTGTTTACGGCATGTCCTGTAGATGTGAATTATGGTGTTTATGTGTCAGAAAATATTTATTTTGCGGAGATATTGCGTGACGCACTTTACGTGTTGCAGACAGTGTTTTGCTTGTGGTGGTGGCTTGAAATTGATAGGATACCTAGCCTTAGTGTCATGGATGTAGTTTTCAGTTGTTATGTGTGTTAAATGTCAACAGGTGCGGAACTGTGCCAGTCTGATGAGTGAAAATCTCATACATTAAAATGTTATATCTCAGACACGGTTTGGTCTTTTCACTTGAAATTTGGAAGGTGTTGACAGCAAGTCATGTTGATGAAAATTACAGTGTTTCTGTATCGGGAAATATTTTATGGGTGCAGATATGGCGTGGTGCAGTTTACATTCTGTGGACAGCATTTTGTTTGAGGTGGTGGCTTGAAATTGATAGGATACCTAGCCTTAGTGTCATGGATGTAGTTTTCAGTCATTGTCTGTGTTAAATGTCAACAGACGTGGAACTGTGCCACTCTGACAAATGAAAATTTCAAATTTTGATATGTCATATCTTGGACACAGTTTGGTCTTTTTACTTGAAGTTTGGAGGGTGTTGACAGCATGTCCTGTAGATGTTAATAGAGGTGTTTATGTGTCAGACAATATATTTATTATGGACATATTGTGTGGCACAGTTTACATTTTGTGGACAGCGTTTTCTATTGTTCTACTAGCTTAACATTTGTTTGGTGGCTGGCCTTGTTGTTGTGAACGTACTTTTTAGTCATTGGGTGTGAAATGTGGCCTGACACTTACACGTTGGTGGAAGCGCGTGGCCTGAAGGGCCCCACGCTCCCTTCAACTTGCGCAACTTTCTACTTTTCTATTCTTTCTTAAAAAGTAAGGGAAATTCTATGCAAAAAACTTAATTAATGCATCATTTAGGGTTTTTCTTCAGTGAAAAAGTGAGGAAATTCGGTATTAGGGTTGAAAGCCCCTTGTACCCTCAGCCTTACTTCAATAGATCGCGCACGCTAGGCCATCAGTCCTAAATCTCACCCTATTCTCCTATATCTCTGCTTCTTTACACATGTGATGGGGTGAGAGTTAGGGCCAATAACCCCAATGTGCACCCCAATGCCGGATTCACCAAAATCTGAAATTTGGCAGCTTAATAACTTTGCCACTATATGATGGATTGGCCTGATATTCAGCAGGCACAGTCTGGTACCATCGATCTCTGGACTTGCCAAATTTCATTATGGTTGGATGCACGGTTACGGAGCTACAAAGCACAGAAAAATGCACAAATTACACATTTTTGTGCATTCTTTGCTCATGCCTACAGGTCGCATGGTTTGCATGACTGGTCCAAAACCTTCAGGGACTGTGCAGCTGGTGCCCCAGGTGTGTCTTTCAAAGATTTTGTTAAAAAATATTAAACGGTTCAAAAGTTATTCAAAAAACAATTTTCCCATTACAGTCAATGGGAAAAGTTAACAAAATATGTGAAGGTGTCGTAAATGCACTTTTTAGTTTCACAAATGACCCTTGTAGTGTTACAAATTGGCCATCTTGTTTTCAGTTGGTAGTCACAAAAATGCTTGGCATTTATATCTGGGACCCTCTAGGGACACAATTTTTGTTGTGTTCACCTAGTTGAGCCCTGAGGATGCTAGCCATGTCCTTTTTGGGGGTAAAACACCCCAGAAATATGTTTTTTTTTATTTTTCTAAAAAGTAGTATTGCAAAGTAGTGTCTCATATGCAACACTTTCATGATTTTATTTGTAAAAGTGTTGTGATTTGCGAAAGAACTTTGCGACACTATGGCCAAAACATTAGGGAATCTTTGCCACCCAGCTACAAAAGAATGGTTTGGTCTTTTGGCCTGAAACTTGGAAGGAAGAAAGCCAAGATCTGACAAATGTGCCTTTTGGTGGTTTGCTGACAGAATATTACAGGGATGCAAAGTAACAGCACTTTGAAGTTGACAATTTTTCCCATAGACTAACATTACAGCATTCACCATGCCTTTCTGGGCCAGTATCTCGAAAACAGTTCGAGATACAGACTTTTTGTCAGTAGAATGCTTAGTCCCCCACTGGGGGCTAAGTACAAAACTAGCCTGGAAAGTCATAAATAATATGAGATTTAAAAAAATGTTCTACGTTTTACGGTTCCTGAGATACAAGAAATTTTGCATTCCAAGTGCTGATTTTCTGCTCGGAGGACCATTATTATGCATACATTCTTTGTATTCACTGTGCTTTCTAATGCACCTTCGTGGGACAAAAAGGGTGTGCATTTGCTTTACTGTTACCATTAGCTTTTCCGCTTGCATTTCAGTTACCGTCTGCATTAGCATTTCTATTTACGTCACTGTATGCATTACCCTTTGTGTTTGCATTTGCACTTGCGTCTGTGTCACTGTTACCATTTGCCTTTCTGTTACCATTTTTGTTTGCGTTTACTTTTGCATCGCCATGTATATTATCCTTTGCGTTTGCATTATTGCCACCATTTGCGTTTCTGTAATTGTTTGTGTTAGTGTTTCTGTTTACGTCGCCATGTGCATTACCCTTTGTGTTTGTGTATGCACTTACATTTGCATTACTGTTACCATTTGCGTTTACATTACTGTTTTTGTTTGCATTTACTTTCGCTTCACCGTGTGTGTTATCATTTGCTTCTGCGTACGTGCTTGTGTTTGTGTTTATGTTTGCATTTGTGTTTTCTTTGGCATCATCGTTGGTGTTAGTGTAAGAGTTTGTGTTTCCAGTTGTGTTACCATGACCATATGTGTTACCATTTGCGTTTATGTACGTGCTTGCATTTGCGTTTACATTTGCGCTAGTGTTTCTCTTAGTGTCATCGTTGGTGTTACCATAACCATTTGTGTTTCCAATTGCATTAACATTACTCCTTGTGTATTCATTACCATTTGTATTATCGTTTCTGTTGGCCTTAGCGTTTGTGTTTTCTGTGGCTTTTCCATTATCGAGTGCATTACTGTTTCCTTCTGCATCACCATTGCCATTACTGTTTGCATTTCTGTTTGTGTTTGTATTACCGTTTGCATTTTCATTACCATTTGTGTTACTGTTTGCATTTCTGTGGCTGTTAACATTTGCATTATTTTCATTACGTTTGCATTTCTGTTGCTGTTAGCGTTTGCATTACTGTTTCTGTTGCCATTTCTGTTTTCATTTACATTTGCACTTGCGTTTCTCTTACCGTTTGTGTTATCATTTACGTTTGCATCACCATGTGTGTTACCATTTGCGCTTGCATTTGCGTTACCATTAGCTTTACAATTTTCTTTTACCTCACTGTTTCCATCACCGTTTGCATTAACATTACCATTTGTGTTTTTGCATTTGCGTAGTGCAGTGCAAAACATTACGTTTTTGCTATTTTGCTGCACTGTCTTCTGTGATGCATAGTGCAGCCAGTGTGTGGTTCATTGGTCTGAACCTTGACACTCAGAAATACCATTGTTCAGGCAACATGCCACTTTTAGTCTGGTGAAAAAGTGTTGTTCCATTCCAGAGTTATTGCCATTTGAAGTTGGCCCCCCTTGCAGTTACAGATTTTTCAGATGCCAGGTCCACCATTTTAGCACATTTTCAGCCACAATTTCCACCATTTTGTGGTGGAAGACTTCTTAAAGGTGTAGAAATTAAAAAAAATGAATATCTCTGGAATGGTTTGGTCTTTTCACATGCAATTTGGAAGTTGTTGAGTGGATGTCCTGGGAATGTGAATATTGCAGTTTACATGTTGGAAAAATTACTCGCTGCAAAGATACTGCATGGCACAGTTAAAATTTTGTGCATAGCATTCTGCATGGTGCTACTAGCTTGACATTTATAGCATGGGTAGCCCTAGTGGTACAGAGGTGCCTTGCAGTGGTTTGGTGGATAAGACATTAACAGATGCGGAAGTACACCACTCTGATGAATGAAACTTTGGTTCATTACACTTCATTAACTTCTAAACCGTGTCTAATTTGCCTGGCATTTGGAATGTAGAAAGGTGTGTAATACTTCTTTGACTGTGACAATTTTTGGGTCACTGGCTCTTACAGTTGCTGAATTGGGCATGTTACATTGTTTGCTCGTTGTGCTATGTGAACACTGGACGGATGTACACACAATTCTGGACGCACGATGTGCTATGTTACATGTCTTAATTTACCAATTTTAATTTCAGTCAGTCATTCAGTTTTTGTGCTGTGAAGTGACAAAAAATCACATGGGGGGAGCACGGGTCCCAAAGGGCCCCGTGCTCCCACCATCACATTCCATTCACAATTTATAGCACACATTCTTAAAATGAAGGGAAATTCATGGCAAAAAAAATCAGTTTAATGCATCAGTTAGGGTTGTTTCACAGCGACAAAAGCAAGGAAATTTAGTGTTAGGGTTGCCACCCCTTGCCCACCCCACCCCACCAACATAGATCAGGGTGTGCATTGGGTTCGTTGGTCCTCTCACCCCATTCTCCAGTACTGCACCACCTCAGCTTATTTAAACAGGGAATGGGATGAGAATTAAGGGTGATGACTCCCAACCCACACCCCAATGCCTGTTGGTGGGTGGGGGTGGGTGGGGTGCAAGGTGGCAACCCTAACACTGAATTTCCTTGCTTTTGTCACTGTGGAACAACCCTAACTGATGCATTGAACTGAGTTTTTTGCCATGAATATATATATATATATAGAACACATGCTCATCGCAGTCATGCTGTATATAACACACAGAACAAGAGGGTTCATTTTTAAGCAGAATTGCATGGTGCCATGCAATTCTGCTTAAAGTTGGACCAGCATAACATTCTGTGGTGATTTGCATATGCAGCCCATGATGCTTTGCATTGTGGGGCATGTGATTTTGTATTTTCTTGAAACTTGGCTTCCCAGCCAAATGCCCTTTGGGGTAACCCTTGCCTTAGTGTTTACGCACAGAGGTTCTTTGTCTTTTAAATAGTTTTTTATTTTAATGGGTTCACCACAATATATCCCAGGCACACTACCTTGGGGGTAGCTGGTCCATTCCACTGGGGTGTCAAACAGATGAGGCATACTGATGAATCCTGGTAGGATGAAACACATGTCTATGTCTTCTCTTAGCACCCTTTGCAAACTGTGTGAGAGGCCTTTTGGACCATGCAATTCTGCTTAAAGTTGGACCAGCATAACATTCTGTGGTGATTTGCATATGCAGCCCATGATGCTTTGCATTGTGGGGCAATGTGATTTTGTATTTTCTTGAAACTTGGCTTCCCAGCCAAATGCCCTTTGGGGTAACTCCTGGCCTTAGTGTTTACGCACAGAGGTTCTTTGTCTTTAAATAGTTTTTTATTTTAATGGGTTCACCACAATATATCCCAGGCACACTACCTTTGGGGTAGCTGGTCCATTCCACTGGGGTGTCAAACAGATGAGGCATACTGATGAATCCTGGTAGGATGAAACACATGTCTATGTCTTCTCTAGCACCCTTTGCAAACTGTGTGAGAGGCCTTTGGCACCATGCATTCTGCTTAAAGTTGGACCAGCATAACATTCTGTGGTGATTTGCATATGCAGCCCATGATGCTTTGCATTGTGGGGCATGTGATTTTGTATTTTCTTTGAAACTTGGCTTCCCAGCCAAATGCCCTTGGGTAACTCTTGCCTCAGTGTTTACGCACAGAGGTTCTTTGTCTTTAAATAGTTTTATTTTAATGGGTTCACCACAATATATCCCAGGCACACTGCCTTAGGGGTAGCTGGTCCATTCCACTGGGGTGTCAAACAGATGAGGCATACTGATGAGTCCTGGTAGGACAAACACGTGTCTATGTCTTCTGTTAGCACCTTTGCAAACTGTGTGAGAGGCCTTTGGCACCATGCAATTCTGCTTAAAGTTGGACCAGCATAACATTCTGTGGTGATTTGCATATGCAGCCCATGATGCTTTGCATTGTGGGGGCATGTGTGATTTTGTATTTTCTTGAAACTTGGCTTCCCAGCCAAATGCCCTTTGGGGTAACCCTTGCCTCAGTGTTTACGCACAGAGGTTCTTTGTCTTTAAATAGTTTTTATTTTAATGGGTTCACCACAATATATCCCAGGCACACTGCCTTAGGGGTAGCTGGTCCATTCCACTGGGGTGTCAAACAGATGAGGCATACTGATGAGTCCTGGTAGGACGAAACATGTGTCTATGTCTCTGTTAGCACCCTTTGCAAACTGTGTGAGAGGCCTTTTGGCACCATGCAATTCTGCTTAAAGTTGGACCAGCATAACATTCTGTGGTGATTTGCATATGCAGCCCATGATGCTTTGCATTGTGTGTGCATGTGTGATTTTGTATTTTCTTGAAACTTGGCTTCCCAGCCAAATGCCCTTTGGGGTAACCCTTGCCTCAGTGTTTACGCACAGAGGTTCTTTGTCTTTTAAATAGTTTTTTATTTTAATGGGTTCACCACAATATATCCCAGGCACACTGCCTTAGGGGTAGCTGGTCTATTCCACTGGGGTGTCAAACAGATGAGGCATACTGATGAGTCCTGGTAGGATGAAACACATGTCTATGTCTTCTGTTAGCACCCTTTGCAAACTGTGTGAGAGGCCTTTTGGCACCATGCAATTCTGCTTAAGGTTGGACCAGCATAACATTCTGTGGTGATTTGCATATGCAGCCCATGATGCTTTGCATTGTGGGGGCATGTGTGATTTTGTATTTTCTTGAAACTTGGCTTCCCAGCCAAATGCCCTTTGGGGTAACTTACCTCAGTGTTTACTTACAGAGGTTCTTTTGTCATATATATATATATATATATATATATATATATGGTAGCACGGTAGTGCTACCATAGTTAGTTGAGCAGACTTTCAAGGTTAAAAGGTGAAATTTCAATCTTTAATATCTTTGCCAACACCCATTCAACGGTTTGCCTGAAATTTGGCAGGCACATACTGGCAGCATAGATCTTGGGATCTGCCAGCTTTCGTACCAGTTGGATATACAGCTGTGGAGTTATTAAGCAACATTCTTGCGCACAATTATGTTTATTGGGGGGATTCTTTGCTCTCATCTACAGGTCACATGGTTTGCATGACCAGTCTGAAAACTTCAGGGAAGCTGCAGCCAGGGTCCCTGATGTGCCTTTTGCAGATTTCATGAACAAATATTAAATGGTTCAAAAGTAATTCAAAAAACAATTTCCCATTATAAGTCAATGTGAAAAGTTAACAAAAAGTTCAAAAGTTTGGCAAATGCACTTTTTAGTGTCGCAAATGATCCTAGTAGTGTCACAAAACCACCATTTTGTTTTCAGTTACTGATCACAGAAATGCTTGGCATTTAAAATTGGGATCATCTAGGGACATAATTATTTTTGTGTTTACCTATTCATGCCCTGAGGATGCTAGCCATGTCTTTATTTTGGGGTTAAACACCCCAGAAATGTGTTTTTCAAATTTCTGGAAAAAATTGTGTCATAAAGTAGTGTCGCACTTGCAACACTTTAGCAAATGTTTGCTAAAGATTTCGCAAATCATGACACTACTTTTCAGGGGATGCCCAAAATGACAGGGATTGTTTGTCAGCCTGATGCAAAGGAACAGTTTGGTCTTGTGGGCTGAAATTCGGAAGGAAGAAAGCCAACATCTCACAGATGTGCATTTTTGTGGTTTGGTTCAAAAATATTGCACAGATGCAAAGGTACAGTACTCCAAATTCGATGTTTTTACCCATAGACTAAAATGGACTAAAATCTGCCACGTTTTTCTGTGCTCGTATCTCAGAAACAGTGAGAGTTATGGAATTTTCGTTGTGACAAGGTGTAGCCCTATGGGCTATGGGTTCAGTGAAAACCTAGCCAGGAAACTCGTGAATGATGTGAAATGTTAATTTTTTTTCTACATCGTACAGTTACTGAGATATTAGCAATTTAGTATTACAGCTGCTCATTTTCTGCTCCGAGACCCATGATTATGCATATATTCTTTGTTTTCACTGTGTTTATCAATGGAGCTTTTGGTGAAAAATAGGGTGTGCACTCCAGTTACTGTTACACATAGGCTTCACACTTCTCTTTCTGTGCCCATTTGCATTACCGTTCCAGTGTACACCTCCGTGTGCGTTACCCTTTGTGTTTCCATTTGCGGTTGCGCTTGCGTTACTGTTACCATTTGTGTCTCCACTACTGTTTGTATTTGTGTTTCACTTAGCGTCACTGTGCGCATTACCATTTCTGTTGGAGTCCGCCCTTCCATTTCCATTTGCGTTTGTCTTTCATTTTGTGTCATCGTTGTACTTACCATTATCATTTGCGTTTCCAATTGCATTCCCGTGCCTGTGCACATTACGGTTTGTGTTTCCATACACACTTGCATTTCCATTTGCATTTCTGTTTCCTTTGCCATTACTTTTGCTGTTATCATTTACGTTTAGATATGTGGTACTGTGACCGTGCGCAGTTCGGTTTGCGTTTCTGTACTTGCTTGCGTTCGCATTTCTGTTTCTGTTTCCTTTCATGTTATTGTTCCTGTCACAGTTATTATTTGTGTTTACAATAGCATTGCCGTGACCGTGCACATTATCAATTGCATTTCATTATGCGCTTGCATCCTCGTTTGCGCCACTTTTTGCTTTGGCATCACTTTGCGCCTGCGTTTCTATTAACACTTGCTTTACAATTTACGTTTGCATCACCATCTGTGTAACCATTACCGCTTGTGTTGCTGTTACCATTACTATGTCTCAAAAAATCATGTGGTGGGAACGCGTGGACTGAAGGCCCCCATGCTCCCACCACCACATTCCATTCACTATTTATAGTCCTCATTCTAAAAAATAAGTGAGTGAAATTCATGGCAGAAAACTCTGTTTAATGCATCAGTTATGATTGTTCCACAGTGACAAAAGTGAGAAAATTCGGTGCTGGGTGAAAGCCCCTTGCCCTGACCCACCCAACTGGCATTGGGTGTCTTGGGTTGTTGGGTCCAAACTCTCACCCCATTCTCCCATACCTCAGCTTGTTTACACATGTGATGGGGTGAGAGTTAGGCTGACAACCCCAATGCACATCCCGATGCCAGTTGGGAGGGTGGGCTGGGGTGCAAAAGGGACTTTCAACCCCAACACTAAATTTCCTCACTTCTATCGCTGTGAACAACCCTAACTTGATGCATTAAATGGAGTTTTTTTGCTTCATATATATACATATATATATTATGGTAGAGTACACCGTTTACAGTTAAATTGTGAAATTTTGCACCTTAATAACTTTGACACCGTTAAACGGATTTGGCTGAAATTTGGCAGGCATGAGGTGTTACCATCATTCCTGGGATCTGCCAACTTTCGTACCGGTCAAATATACAGCTGCGGAGTTATTATGTGACATTCCGGAGCGCATTTATGCTTTTTTGTGCATTCTTTGCTTGTGCCTACAGGCATCTGGGTTTGTGCAAGTGGTCCAAAAACTTCAGTGAACATGCTGCCAGGGTCTCCAATGTGCCTTTTGAAGTTTTCGTTAAAAAAATATTGAATGGTTCAAAAGTTATTCAAAAAACAAGTTTCCCATTATAGTCAAAGGGAAAAGTTAACAAAAAGTTCAACAGTGTCACAAATGTAGTTTTTAGTGTCACAAATGACCCCTGTAGTGTCATGAGTCAGCCATTTTTTTTCTGTTACCGATCACAGAAATGCACCAGACCATTGGGGGGACAGAGTCAAACGCCTTGCTGAAGTCCAAGAATAATACATCCACAGGCTTTCCCCTGTCCAGTTCTGATGTTACCCATTCGTAGAACTCCACAAGATTGGTTTGACATGATCTACCTGGCACAAACCCATGTTGCTGACTATCCAGACCTCCCACCTCCTCTAAGTACACCCCCAATCATTCCTTTAGTATAATCTTCATTCATTTTCCCACCACCGAGGTCAAACTGATGGGTCTATAGTTACCTGGTACTTCCCTCGACCCCCCTTTATGGATTGGCACAACATGTGCCTCTCGCCAATCCCTAGGTACCCTTCCTGTCTCAAGTGACCTGTTGAAGAGCTCCGCCAGGGGTGCAGCCAGTATGTCCGCCAATTCCCATAGTACTCTCGGATGAATGCCATCTGGCCCAGGAGATTTGTCTTTCTTTAGGGACTTGAGGGCTAACCACACCCTTTTGGTGGAGCTAGCATCATCCGTCCCCTCCACCTTACTAGCCTTTATATCCTTATCCTGTTGTGACACCCCTGGGGTACCTCTCCCTCCCTCTTGCTCCATTTCTGTTGCTCCCCTGATCCCACTCACTGCCGCTTCTGTCCCCATTGTGCCTTGCTTTGTAGATATCCCATCCCCCTCCCTAGTGAACACAGAGGCAAAGTACTTGTTAAATACCTCTGCCTGGTCCCTCGCCTCTTCCACCCACCCTCCTTCTGATCTCAATCTGCTGAGTTGTCCCTTAGTTTTTCTCCATTCCCCAATGTACTGGGAGAACCCCTTTTCCCCTCCATGTATCTCCTGTGCCAGCCACTGCTCTTTACTGGACTTTGCCCCCCTCACCATCTGGGTGACTTTTCTAGATGCAAGATGGTACATTTCCTTATCCCTAACCCCACTTGTTGTTTTATATTTTTTGTAGGCCACCTTCTTTTCTCTGACCGCTACCTGAACTTCACTGGACCACCAGCATGGTTTATGTGACCTTGCTCCCTTAGGTTTCACCTTAGTGCAGGTCCTGACTGCCTCATGAAGTCCCCATTTTATGACCTCCCATCTACTTTCCACATTTGTCATTGATGTAATCCCCTTCAAGTGATCCTTGAGAATATTTCCCATGCCTACAAAGTCTGCCCCCCTGAAGTCCACTGCCAGTGTCCTAGATCTCCCTCCTCCCATGCTTATTTGAAACCAGACAGTATTGTGGTCACTCCCAGTCAGGGGATCCTCTACAACCAGCTCCCTTACCATATCCCCATCTGCCAGAACCACATCCAGGACATGCCCCTTCCTTGTGGGCTCCATCACATGCTGTGTTAAGAACACATCCTTAAAGCCGTCCAGCAGCCTCTGCTCCTTGGCCACTTTAGAGGACATGGTTCCCCAGTTTGTACCTGGCATATTAAGGTCCCCCATCAACACCACTCCTTCCACTTCTGGTCCACACTGCGCAATGGTGTTGTCCAGCAAACCATCCTCCAGAACATCACCCATCCTGGGGGGCCTATATACTACACCCAGCTTGACCTTCTCTCCTGCTGGGGATCGTAAGGTGACCCATAAGGCCTCCACATTTCCCTCTGCCTCTTCTACCCTAGCAATTTCTATGTCATCTCTAATGAACATAGCCATTCCACCCCCTGTGCTCTCCTTTCTATCCTTCCTAAGCATAGTGTACCCACACACGTTTAGGTCCCAGTCATGGTTTTTGTTGGGCCACGTCTCCGTGACCGCTGCCACATCCACCCCCCCAAACAGCATGGCCTGGAACTCTGGCAACTTGTTTCCCAAGCTCCTGGCATTTACTAACACCAACCCCCACCCCTTATCCCTGATCCCCTTTGTTGAACCCCACCCAGGTTCCTTATACTTCCATCCTCCCTCTGCTCCTCCTGAGACCTCCACCCCAGACTGTTTCCCCCCTCCCCCCTTGGGTTTAAGGCTTCCTCCCCATCTGGAGGAGATGGCTTCTGGTCAGCCCTCCCTTATCCCTTCCCCCTCACAAGTTTAAACCCCAACTTTCTTGAATGTAGTCAGCCATCCCCTGTTTAAGGACTTCCTTCCCTAATGGGGCAAGATGAAACCTGTCCTTGGCATACAGTCCCTTATCCTCCCAAACTCCTTTCCAGTTCCCTAACACCCCCAACCCACTCTCTTCACCCCACTTCCTGAGCCAGTCATTAACCTCTGTGATCTTCATTTTTTTCTCCACTGAGGCCTTTGTGACTGGCAATGTCTCCGAAAAGGAAATGTTGCATCCATTATCCCGTATATATAATATCCCATATTATAATATGTTTTTGAAATTTTTGGGAAAAGTAGCGTCGCAAAGTAGTGTCACATCTGCAACACTTTTGTGATTTGTTTTTGTGAAAGTGTCGCAAATCACGACACTACTTTGCAACACTATGGCCAAAATGACAGGAACTGTTTACCACCCTACTGCAAAAGAATGGTTTGGTCGTTTGGGCTGAAATTCGGAGGGAAGTAAGCTAACATTTCACAGATGTGAATTTTGGTAGTTTGGTGACAAAATATTGCAGGGATTCAAAGTTACAGTACTCCGAAATTGACCCTTTTTCCCATAGACTAACATTGCGGTGTCTGCCACGCCATTTGGGACCCGTATCTTGGAAACAGTGTGAGATACAGACTTTTCATTAGAAAAATTCTTAGTCCCCCCACTAGGGGCTAAGTGGACAGTGCAAACCTAGCCAGGAAAGTCACGACTCATATGAAATTTAAATTTTGTTCTCTACGTTGTACAGTTCCCGAGATATAAGCAATTTAGAATTCCAAGAGCTAATTTTCTGGTCCCAGGCCCATTATTATGCATACATTCTTTGTAGTCAGTGTGTTTCTCTATGCAGCTGTTAGGAAAAACCAGGGTGTATGCTCCAGTTACTGTTACACATAGCATTTCCACTTGCGTTTCCATTCCTGTTTGCTTTAGTGTTCCCATGTACACCACCGTGTGTGTTATCTTTTGCATTTCTGTTTGCTCTTGCATTTGTGTTACTCTTACCATTTATTTCTACAGTACTGTTTCTGTTGATGTTTCACTTTGCGTCACCATGCGCATTACCATTTGCGGCCGCCCTTCTGTTTGCATTTGCCTTTGCGTTTGTCTTTCGTTTTGCATCATTGTTGTTGTTACTGTTACCATTTGCATTTCCAATTGTGTTCCCGTGCCCTGTGCTTTATAGTTTGCATTTCCATACGTGCTTGCATTTGCATTTGCATTTCTGCTTCCTTTGGCATTATTGTTGCTGTTACTGTTACCATTTGCATTTACAATTGTGGTACCATGACCGTGTGCGTTATGGTTTGTGTTTCCATATGCGCTTGCGTTTACCTTTCTGTTTCTATTTCCTTTATCATTACTTTTGCTGTTACTGCTACCATTTGCACTTGCAATTGCAGTACCATGACTGTGCGCTTTACTCTTTGAGTTTCCATATGTGCTTGCATTTGTATTTTTGTTTCCTTCGGTGTTATTGTTGCTGTAACAGTTAACATTTGCATTTACAATAGCGGTACCATGACTGTGCATGTTACCTGGTGCATTTCCGTATGCGCTTGTGTCTCCGTTTGCATCACTGTTCACTGTGGTGTCACTTTGTGCTTGCGTTTCTATTAACCTTTCCTTTATCATTTACATTTGCATCACCATATGCGTAACCATTAACACTTGTGTTTGAGTTGCAGTTACCATTACTGTGTCACAAGACATCACGTGGTGGGAGAGTGGGGCCCAAAGGGTCTGTGCTCCCACCACCGCATTCCATTCACTATTTATAGTCCTCATTCTCAAAAAGAAGGGAAATTCATGGCAAAAAACTCAGTTTAATGCATCTGTTAGGGATATTCCACATTGACAAAAGTGAGAAAACTCTGTGTTAGGGTTGAAAGCCCCCCTTGCAACCCCCAGACTGCCCCCCCAACCGGCATTGTGGTGTACCATTGGGGTCATCGGTCCTAACTCTCACCCCATTCTCCTATACCTCAGCTTGTTTACACATGTGATAGGGTGAGAGTTAGGGCTGATGACCCCAATGCACACTTCGATGCCAGTTGGGGGGTAAACAGGGGGTGCAAGGGGGGCTTTCAAACCTAACACTGAACCCTAACATTTTACATTTATTTTAGACATTTTTCCATGTTATTATCGCAATAAGGTACTCCAGAATGTGAGTTTTTGGGGATTTATCCACTTCTTGTGTGGTTAAGTCACTTGGCTATGCCTCATGACATACCACACAAGATGTGGGTAAACCCCCAATAGCCCACACCCTGTTGTGCCTTATTGCTTAATTATCCATTCATAACCAGATAGTCATCTGCACTTTTCATCTCACAAAGTAGTTATCTGTTCATGCTTAACACTGGGCACAACACCATACAGATATGCAGTAGTCAACTGTTTATCATGTCAATGCATGTATCTGTTAACAATAGTAATATAATAACTGGGTTGCATTTTTTCCCATCTGAAAAGGTGTTTGTAATTTGCCATTATAAAGGAGTGTTTATAATGACAAACACGCGCCACTTTCAGTATGAGAAAAATGTCATGAGCCAGCAGTCCACCTCACGAACATTCAAACTGTAAATGAGCCACAAAGCAGAGGCTTTCACCCACTGATCTCAGAAAAGTGAAGCAACGATTATCCCAGTGACACCACCAGTCACAGTTATCGGAAAGTCACGGAAACCCCCCCCTAAATGTCAGGGCGATTCAACCTAGACAGCACCAAAGACAGACAAGATATTATCAGAGAACAACAAAACAAAGACACTGCATGGAAAACAGAAAGTGACCTCAGACTTTTTAAAACATTTCTATCTGAGGTAGGATTAAACAATGATTTTGAGAGTTTCGAGTTAAACACACTGGACTATAAAACTGCAGATTTTATTTACATCCTCCGCAGACAAGATGACACAGAATATGAACCAGGGACAGTAAGAGGGATTATAGCCAGTACAGACAGACATCTGGCAGAAAAAAAATATCCTCACTCAATATTTAAATGGGCAGACACTGTCTTTGTCAAAACCAAAAGAACACTAGCTGCCAAACAAAAGCAATTAAAAAAACAAGGCAAGGGAAACAGACCTAACAAAGTGGAACCCCTGTCAGAACAGCACATCAAGATTTTGTACCAATCTGGCACCCTGTTCTTATTGAACCCCACTGGTTTATGTAATTTTATATTCTTCAACTTTGGTGTTCAATTTGCTCTCTGCACCAAAGAACAGTATGACCTGCAGTGGGAGGACATAAAGAAAGGCATTGATAGTAACAGAAATGAGTATTTAGAATATTCCGAGCATCAAACAAAAAATAGAATGGGTGAAAATCCTCGAGATGTATGACCTATCAACCCTCATATTTACAGCAATAGCATAAATCCTAACAGAGATACACTATGAGCCTATGACCTCTATAAATCACAAAGGACCCTTGAAATGGTCACAGCAGACTCACTCTTCTACATAGCTCCCAATACAAGTAGAAAAGAAAATTCCTTCTGGTGCAGAAATATGAACATTGCCATCAATAAAATGCCTAAAGTGATGGCACTAATGAAAATGGAATCTGGCCTGCCAGAATGTAAACGCATAACCAACCACAGTACCAGAAAAAACAGTATTCAGCGACTAATTGATCACAATATTCCTCCCACGGACGTTCAGCAAATCTCAGGGCATAAGAATTTACACTCAATAAATAACTATTCAGTACTGTCTGAGAAAAAAACAGCAACAAATAAGTTGACTGCTCACCTACTCCATCACAGAGCTGCCATCCACCACTGCACAGATTTCAAAGCCATCCCAACACAGTATCACCAGCAAAAAGTAACCTGCAGCAACATGTTGCCTTCAATATTTGGGATTGGCTGCATTTTCCAAAAAGCAGTGAAAGTGAACCTTTTCAACTGTCCAGCACTGCAAGAGAAAAAGAGAAGAATCCAGGTACTCTATGACTCAGATAGTTCCAATTCAGGTAAACATTATTTTACAAACATATGAACTGCTTTAGTCAGTAAAAATCTCTCCTTTATCAACACAAGTATGCCAAAGCTATAGATTGCACCATATGATCTCTAACATTTCCTTCTCTCTCGTTCTCTCTTTCCCCCTTTGGAACACATTGTACTCTTCCTGGACCAACCAGCAGTTCCTACCTATGGATTTTACTTTGTGAGAGACTGAACCTTTTCTGCAGTTTTGTTCTTGACTTTAGAAATATTTAACATTTACTTATGAAAATGCATTGCAGCTAATATTTAAAAATCTGTGTTTCATTGGTCAATAAAATTCCACTGAAGTGAGGTAAGGCTGTTCTTTCGTTGCCTATCTTTACCACCTGCTTTGCACATATTTTATATAATTGCTGTGGCAAAAAAAACAGGTCCCAGCAATTATATAAAATAAAATATGGGACAATGTGTGTATAATCTAATTTTACAAACACACCCTCAGGGTTAGATGCTTGTATAAACCCCTCGAGCTTCGCTCTCATGATTTATGCAGCATCTAACCCCCTAAGTGGGTGTAAAATTCTCATTACACACATCGCCCTATACTTTATTCTTTATATGAGACACAATTTCATTATGAAATGCTCTCTGATACTATCCAGTGCTAACTACACAAGTGAGAGCATAGTGGGCAAAGCTAATTTGCTATGTCAGGCTAACATCAGAAAGCATTAACACACGGTGAAGGGTGGTGTAAATACTGTCTTATGCTATCTGTGCATAACCACATTCTCATCTTGGCTCTTAATGTTTGAACACAGTTGTCGGTTCACCTTAACCACTGGCTGTAATACCATACATATATACATTATCCAAGTGTTTAGCATGTCCTTGCACACTTCTGTTCATAATATTGGTCTGAAACATCATTTGCTTATACCGTGGTAACATCAGGAGACATTAACACAAACAAAAGGGTGATTTAAATGCTGTCTCATGTCTTCCTTTGATAACCACTTACTCATCTTCTTTGTCAATGAGTACAAACACTTGCCTGTTCATCTTCACCACTGTCCACAGCAGACATATAGATATGCAGTACTCAATTCCTTCTGTTGTCACTGCGAGCCTCCGTTGATAAAATAAAATGCAAACAGTATTTGGTTATGCTGCAGTACAATCAGGGGACTGAACGAGACAGTAAGTGGTGCAGAAAATTCTGTCTGATGCTATCCGGTCATAAGTACAGGAGTGGGATCATGGCATCCAGAAGTGTTTTGTTATGTCTGCATAACATCAGACCACATAAAGACACACTAAAGCCTAGTGTGAATTCTGTCTCATGGTATCCATGATTTACCACATACTCATTTTGCTTCTTTATCTCAGAAAGCAGTTTTGCATTAATATTTAGCAGTAATCACAATACCGTAGACATATGCAGTAGTCAGCTGTTTACCATTTCACTGCATGCATCTGTTAATAATAGTAAACTAAAAAGTATTTGGTTATATCAGGGGAACATGGTGAGGCATTAACACACACTAAAGGGTGGTGTAAATGCTGTGTCATGTTATCTGGTCATAACCACATAGGCATTTTGGTTGTTAATCTGTTAAAGCACATGTCTGTCCATGTCATGAACTGCCCACAGCAGCATACAGATTTCTTGCAGTAACCATCTGACATGCTTGTAGAGGAGGTGGGTGTATGCACCCAAAAAACAGGGATAGCATCAGAAGTGATACAGTTGGTGAATCATGATGATGGATGCCTGTTGTGGTATGTCTAAGAAGTTGTATGTTATTTCTGTTGCATTATGATGTGTGTTTGTGATTAGTTGTCTTGCCTTGTACCGCCCCTCCAGTTGTATGTGTGTTCTGTGTGTCTTTGTATGCATCTGTGTGTGTGTATGTGTGGCAGTGGGGGAGAAAGTCAAAGTTAGGGCTGAAAACCCTAATGCCGAATTTCCTCATTTTTGTTACTGTGAAAAACACTAACTGTTGCATGAACGCAGCTTTTTGCAAAGAATTTCCTTACTTTTTGAGGAAAACATGAACAATTCTTAGCTTCCCTTAATAGACTATATCCAAGCAGGATCACAAAATCTTCATTAAAACACATATCTTGAATCCATCTACTGAATAATACATTGGTTGCTAATCAAGAACAATATATTTGTACACATATACAGCTGAACTTTGTTGCTTCCTTATCAAATACATGTTACTATATTCACCTTAACCACAATGCTTTATTGTAAGCGTAGCATCTTAGGTGACAGTTGTTTAATGTGAATGTCTTAACAGTGCATAATAGTTAGAGATCCATACACAGACCTTATTTATTTTGGTGAGACAATACAAAACTTAGTGATGTTGTCCTTAGTAGTTCTGTAAAACTGTTGTGCCACAAAAGGATACAATAATGCTCAACAACATTTTTGCTGCATCACAAGCATTAAGAAATCATAGTATGGAACACAATATTACTACAATCTATCCAAGATTATTTTCATTCTAAAGTATAACTGTAGCATGCTACAACTCAGCATGAATAGGACTACCTCCCCAATGGAATGTAGAAACCATCACAATACTTAAGCAATAAGGCACAACAAAGTGTGGGTTATTGGGGGATTTACCCACACCTTCTGTGATGTGTTACCAGATGAAAGGAAAATGACTATGGGGTTATGGACGGATAACATCACTTAGCATTTTCACCACCTTGTGGAGTGTCTTAATACCTATTGATGTTACCCACTCATAACCAGACAGTGCTTTACCTTGCTACAATGATAAGAGACCTACAGTGAACTCATAAACAGTTGAATGCTGCATATGTGTATGCAGGGCTTGGCATCGGCTGACATGAACAGCAAACTGGGATAACAGATTAGAAAGGAAAATGACTATGGAATATGTTCGGATAATATTAGTTAGCAGTTTCACCACCCTGTGTAGTGTGTTAATGCCTCCTGATGTTACCCGGTCTTAACCAGATAGTGTACTACCCTAACAGAATGATCACAGACCCACAATTAGCTCATAAACACTTGAATGCTGTATATGTGTATGCAGGTCTGGGTATTGACTGACATGTACAGCAAACTTTAGATAATAGATTAGCAAGGAAAATCAGTATGGGGTTATGGACAAATAACATCACTCAGGATGTTCACCACCTTGTGAAGTGTCTTGATGTCTCCTGATGTTACCTGGTCATAACAAGATAGTGCTTTACCTTGCTAGAATGAGAAGAGACCTACAGTGAACTCATAAACACTTGAGTCTTTAAATATGATGGACTGCATCAGACTAAGGAGGGAGTCAGTGCATTGGGGCAGAAGTTTGACATCTTTGTAGAATATTTAAACTAGCAAATAGGGAGGGGGTGTAGCACCCAATACATTGAATGGGAAGAACACCCCTCCCCCTCAGCTAGTGATCAAACAAGAGTTCAGCATGTTTGCAGTTCATTTGCATCACCAGGTAAGAAAATAGGTCTGGCTTCCCATACGATGCACAGGGGAAATGCCAGACCTCACCCAACAACTAACACACTAAAATCTGACCAATGGAAAATCATGTACACAAATGCTCACAGTCTGGGAAACAAGATCCCAGATCTGCAGGCAACAATGACAGAGGATAAACTGGACATAGTAGCCATTAGCGAGACATGATTCACCAGTAACCACACTTGGGAGACTTCATTACCCGGCTATGTATGTTCAGAAGAGACTGAGGTGCAAATGGGGGTGGAGTGGCCCTTTATGTCAATGAAAATATCAAAGCTACAGAAATTCAGAATACACATAAGGAACCAGAAGAACTGTGGGTCACCCTGGAAACAGGAAATGGGACAGCCATATGAACTGGGGTTGTCTACAGGCCTCCAGACCAGGGGGAGGACATAGACACCTTACTGTTAGAAGATATATAAGACATGATAGCTAAAGGGGAGGTTCTGGTAATGGGAGACTTCAACATGCCAGATACAGATTGGTCAATACCAGCAGGAACATCTGCCAGAACTAGACATATAGTGGATTCCCTGCAGGGGGAAGGCCTCAAACAACTGCTACAACAACCCACAAGAGACCGGGCTATCCTAGATCTAGTACTGACTAACAGGGAAAGGATCACAGATCTCCAGGTAGAAGATTACCTGGGGGCCAGTGACCATCACATGGTATGGTTCAATTTGGCCACTAGAACTAAATCATTCCATTCCAAGGCAAAAATATGAGACTTCAGAGGAGCTGTCTTTGATAAAATGGCCAACAGAGTTAAGCTAGCCCTGGCAATAAAAAATACAGGTGTGGGTGTACAGGCGAAGTGGGCAAGCATTAAGGATATAATGGTTGAAGCAACATCCCAATGTGATAAAGAGAAAAGCAAGAGAAAAAGAAGAAGGAAACCACTTTGGTTCTCAAAAACAGTAGCAGAAAAGGTCAGAGCCAAAAGGCTGGTCTTCAGGAAATGTAAGGGAAAGCAGTGGGACAAAGATAAGGAGGCATACCAAACTTTCCTAAGGTAAGCAGGGAAGTCAGTAATTTAGGCAAAGGCCCAAACTGAGGAAACACTAGCATGAACAGTAAAAGAAGGTGACAAGACTTTCTACAGATACATTAGGCAAAGGAGAAAGTCCAGAGGGGGGTATTTCTAAGATCAAAGGGGATAAGGGGGAGTTGAGGAGAGCCAAGGAAAAGCATCTATCCTAAATAGATACTTCTGCTCAGTATTTACTTAGGAGAAGGTAGGACAGGGCACGCAGCTAAGCACCATGGACACAGGGGAGGGAGGTGTGCACTAGTCTCTTCACAAAAGAAAGGGTCCTACAAGAGCTCGCTAAGCTCAGGGTGGACAAGGCAATAGGACCTGATGGCATACATCCTAGCGTACTAAAGGAGCTAAGGGTGGAACTAGCAGTGCCATTATCAGAACTGTTTAGTGAGTCTCTGCACACAAGAGAGGTTCCAGAAGACTGGAAAAGGGCTCATGTGATCCTGCTCCAGAAGACTGGTAGCAGGGAGGAGGCAGGGAACTACAGACCAGTCAGTCTTACCTCAGTAGTGGGTAAGATTATGGAGGCACTCCTCAAGGAAAGGATAGTGCAGCTCCTGGAATCCATAGGAGCACAGGATCCAAGGACAGCATGGGTTTATAACAGGAAGGTTCTGTCAAACTAATCTCATAGATTTCTTTCACTTGGTAACCAGAGTGGTGGACCAAGGGGGAGCAGTTGATGTCACCTACCTTGACTTCAGCAAAGCTTTTGATACTGTTCCACATAGAAGATTGATTAATAAGCTGGGTAGGCTCGGGATGGGTCAGAAGTTGGTCAATTAGGTGGCAAACTTGTTGGTGGGCAGAAAACAGACAGTGGTGGTAAATGGTATAGTCAGAAAAGATGCAAGTCACAAGTGGGGTACCTCAGGTATCAGTTCTGGGGCCAGTCCTCTTCAACATCTTCATCAGTGACATTGCAGATGGACTGGAGGGTAAGGTTTGTCTGTTTGCAGATGACATCATGATCTGTAACAGAGTAGATGATCCAGATGGGGTGGGAAGAATGAGAAGAGATCTGGATAAACTGGCAAAATGGTTGGAAGAGTGGCAAATGGGGTTTAACACAAAGAAGTGCAAGATCATGCACATAGGGAAGAGAAACCCTGAAGCCAGCTATAGGTTGGGAGGGAAGTTGCTGGCAATCACAAGGGAAGAAAGAGACTTGAACATCATCATCACAGATGACCTGAAATCACCCAAGCAGACCACTAAAGTAGTACGTAAGGCTAGAGGGATGTTGGGGTGTATTAGTAGGGGTATTGCAAGTCATAAGTGGAAGTAATAATCCCTCTTTACAAGACACTGGTTAGGCCCCATCTGAAGTACTGCGTGCAGTACTGGAGGCCGCATCTGCACAAGGACATTAACAAAATGGAGGTCGTCCAGAGAAGGACAACCAAAATGGTGCAGGGACTGCATCAGAAAACATGAGGACAAGCTCTATGCTGCTTTTGGGGGATATCTCTAAATTTTTTCTTTGGAGTTATCTATTCCTTTCCTCTGTTGATTTTGCCTTATTTAATGGGGAACAGTTTACCGGCTCCTCGAAGGCCCCTAACAACAATGTTAAGGGATTCTCTTCAATTTTAGAGAGAGTTCAAATGCTCCAGGAGCAATTTATACTGGAAATTTGGAGTTTTTCATTTCTCTCCCCACATTTGGAAGTCCTAAAGATTTTACAGCATAGAATATTACCAAAAGCAATATCTATATGTATATTTGTTTATGATTTACTATTAATCATTACTGGACAGCTGTCTTTCCAGATTAGTGGATATACCACATACATTAGCATTTTAAAGTGGCAAATTACTGTTATGTATGTGATAATAAGTCATTGTTGATTGATGAGGGACAGTAGAAAAACTTCAGTTAGATTACAAAGCATCAGTCAGAGGAGGATATACAAGACAGGATAGGGCATGTTCTGGTGGAACCACTGTTAGGACATTCAGAGGACTTTATGGATCCTTATGGAGATCGGGGGAAGAGTTGTGGAGGGGAGAAATGGCAGTAATCAATAATACTTTCCCAAATGAAAATCTAATATGGTATTAGAAACAACCAGGATACTGTCATTAAATATTAATGGCATTAACCATCCCATAAAAAGAGCTAGACTACAACAGTACGGAAGCAGAACACAGATTGCATGTATTTACAGGAGACACATTTGTCGCGAGGTGAACATGTTAAGCTTGCTGCAGGTGGCAGATACACTGTTTTCTCTTCTTCCAGTAAGTCGGGGAAAAGGCATGGAGTGGCAATTCTGATTTCAGCTACTACTCCATTTACTAAGGGGGAGGTATATTCAGACAATAATGGGTATTTTGTCATAGTACAAGGGCATTTGTATGAGACTGAAGTAACAATGGTGAGTGTGTATCTGCTGCCAGGAGCATCTCCCTCATTACTGAGACAATTCTATAATAGACTGCTTGGAAAGCAAAAGGGGGTAATGCTGATAGGAGGCGACTTTAAAGTAATAATGTCCTCACAGAAAGACTCCACTTTTCCTAAACAACATAGGTTTACTCCCACTCAAAAACTTTTAAAAACCCAGATACCTAGGATGGGTCTTACAGATGTATGTTGCCATTTCTTCCCCTCTGTGGAGTGACACACATTTGTCTCCCCTAAATATCACACATCAGCTAGAATAGATTATTTTTTTACATCTACAGAGCACTTGGGTATGATCCAAGATATATCCCTTGAAGCTTGCCTCCTCTCAGACCATATACCTCTCTTAATTAAGGTGGGATTAAACAAAACTCATAAAACAACCTTATGGAGATTGAATCTTTCTATTCTGAAGGATCCAGTGTTTAAGACCAGAACGGTAGACAGCATCACACAAACCCTAGAGGAGAATACCAACCCCTACTATTTCAGCTACTATACTCTGGGATACTCTGAAGGTTGTGATTAGAGGAGAGATCATCTTTTATTCCTCCAGATTAAATAAACAGAGAGAATCCAGATACAAATTATTACAAGTTAAGTTGCAAGAATTACAGCAGATGAGAGGGGGAGGATGGGGGCCACGTGGAGGATAACAACAGTAAAGCTGACATATTGAACAGGTATTTCTGCTCAGTCTTTACTGAGGAAGAGGAGGGTAATGGGTCTGAAGGGAGTACAAGGGGTGAGAATGGTACAGAAATGGACACAAGTCCCTTTACACTAGAAAGGGTCCTGAAGGAACTGGAAGTAATAAGAGTTGATAAAGCAATGGGGCCAGATGGGTGCACCCCAGGGTCCTTAAAGAACTAAGAGAGGTGGTGGCTGAACCTCTGGCTATCCTGTTTAGCCGATCACTGGAAACAGGGGAGGTACCCAAAGACTGGAGGACAGCAGATGTAGTCCCCTTATACAAAAGTGGGAACAAAGAGGAAGCAGGGAACTACAGACCAGTCAGCCTCACCTCGTAGTGGGAAGATCATGGAAGCACTACTGAAGGAGAGATTAGTGGAATATCTGGTTGTCAATGAACTACAGGACCCAAGGCAGCATGGTTTCACCAGGGGAGGTCATGTCAGACCAACCTTGTTGAATTTTTGACTGGGTGACTAGGAGGTGGATCAGGAGGGCAGTGGACATGGCCTATCTGGACTTCAGCAAGGCCTTGACACTGTGCCACATAGAAGACTATTACACAAACTGGGGAATATGGGTGTGGGCAGGACAGTAGTGTGGTGGGTAGGTAACTGGCTGGGTGGCAGGACACAGAGGGTGGTGGTAAATGGCTGTCACTCCACAGAGGGAAAAGTGACCAGTGGGGTACCACAGGGATCAGTGCTGGGACCGGTTCTATTCAACATCTTCATCAGTGACATTACACAGGACCTAGAAGGCAGAATTTCACTGTTCGCTGATGACACAAAGCTCTGTAACACAGTAGATACACCAGAGGGTGTAGACAGAATGAGAAGGGACCTGAAGAAACTTGAACAATGGTCAGGGGTTTGGCAGTTGAAATTCAATGCAAAGAAGTGCAAGATAATGCATATGGGCCACAAAAACCCTGGCACAATATATCAGTTGGGAGGTGAGGATATAGCATGCACCAAGCAGGAAAGGAGATCTTGGGGTTATCATCTCTGATGACCTCAAGGTAGAGAAACAGTGTGACAAGGCAGCAGGTAAAGCAAATAGGATGCTGGGATGTATAGGCAGGGGCATCACCAGCAGGAAAAGGGAGGTCATAATTCCGCTATACAAGACACTAGTGATGCCCCACCTGGAGTACAGTGTACAGTTCTGGAGACCATACCTATGTAAGGACATAGACAGGGAAGAGAAGGTTCAGAGGAGGGCAACAATGATGGTGCATGGATTGCATCACAAGTCCTATGAAGACAGGTTGAAGGAACTGAACATGTACTCCCTGGAGGAGAGGAGGGAGAGGAGGGATATGATGGAGACATACAAGTATCTCACAGGGAGGAACAGGGTGCTGGAATACACTATTTTTAAGAGAAAAAGATGTTCCAGGACTAGATGGCATGGGATGAAGTTGGAGGGAGGACGATTCAGAGGAAATGTGAGGAAGAATTTCTTCACAGAACGGGTGGTGGACAAGTGGAACACCCTGCCAGAGGAAGTGGTGGGGGCTGAAACAATCACGAGATTTAAGAATGCATGGGATAGACATAAAGGAATTCTGGAGGTCAGGGATAAGGGGCAACAGACTTCTAGGAAAACATAAACTGAACTTACAAGCTCAAATGGGCAGACTGGGTGTGCCATAGGCCCTTATCTGCTGACACTGTCTATGTATCTATGCATCTATGTATCTATGAGAGACAGAGGGGAACGAGTTACATAAATTGAGCTCAGACAAATCCAATCGGAATTACAATCCATTTTATATTATAAGATGCAAATGTCTTTACTATATCTTAAAAGATTATATTATGAGGGAGGCCCTAAAGGTGCCAGAAACTTAGCTAGGCATACTAGAGGATTTAAGCAGACTGTCACTGTCACTATCACAAAGATTAGAGACCCCTTAACAGGAAATATTCTTAACAAAACTCCTGCAGTTCTGAAAGCATTCCAGCAATATTATGCAGATTTGTACTCTGATCCCACACCTCCCTCCCCAGAGGATATAAAACAATTGTTGTCCCCCCTTAACTTTACACTTTTGTCTGAGTCCCAGCAGGCTTCACTTTTACACCCTATCTCCACTATAGAGATCCAGAGAGCAGTTAACAATTCTAAAACATGAAAAAACCCTGGCCCAATTGGCTTCGGAGCCGAATGGTATAAGACATTTCTCTCAAAATTGATCCAGCCAATGCAAAATACTTTTTTGGAGGTGCCCCCCACCCTCATGGTCATATGACGCCATCTCAGCTATACCAAAGCCAGGTAAGGCTCCATTAAATTTGGAGTCATACAGACCCATCTCGGTTTTAAATAATGATTATAAGCTATATATGGCAATTTGGGTATGTAGGTTGGAGACTATATTACCTACCCTGATACATTCAGATCAGGCAGGATTTTTGTGCATGTGTCAGACTGCAGATGATGCACAAAGAACAATCCATTTGATGGATTGTATGGCTAACTCAGCCACCCCCTTGGCTTTAGTCAGTTTAGATGCCTGTAAAGCTTTCTACAGGGTGTCCTGGAGATTTTTATGGGGAACACTAATGTCATTTAGGTTTTCTGAGGGAATTTGTGAATTGGCTGGAGCAAATATATTTGGAACCAAGGGCTTAATTAAAACTTAATGGCAGTATCACACCTCATATCATGCTACAGCGAGGCACTAGACAGGGATGTCCCTTGTCCCCTTTGCTATTTGCCATCTATATTGAATCTTTGGCTATGATGCTTAGAAATTCAGAAAAAATCAAGGGCATTCAGGTGGGCAATCAATCTTGGAAATTGACTTTATATGAGGATGACATTTTATTTTCTGTATTGGATCCAGAGTCCTCTATCCCGGCAATATGGGAAGTACTTGAGCAATTTGCTCAGTTCTCTGGATACAAAATAAATTCTTTCAAAACGGAGGTTCTCCCCTTCCATTTCTCCCCCTCGCGAACACTGAAAAGCAATCTACCTCTGAGCTGGAACAGCATCAAGATAAAATGTTTAGGTATACAGTTACTGAACCAGTTAATGCACCTCACTATGGTGAAGTATGAACCCCTAACACAAAAAATAGAGTTCGATCTACATCAGTGGTCTCAACTTCATTTATCATTAAAATTCTAGGGTGGATCTTATTAGGACGAATATCCTTCTACGGCTGCTATATCTTTTTCAGACCATACCGGTCGGTGATGCCTGATGGAATGTACTTTCCCTCCTGAAATAAGTCTCTGGTGAGATTTGTCTGGGCTGGGAAAACACCTCATATCAATTGGTCCACATTGATGTTACCAAAAAGTAAGGGAGGCTTAAATTTGCCTGATCTTCAGAAGTATGCTTACGCCACTGTGATAGCCAGAGTTTTTAATTGGAGCAACCCAATGTATGACATTCCCTGGAAGAATCTGGAATTTACCCTTAATGGGGTGGGGGGGGGCAACCTTCTAGAATTAATGTATACCCCAGTAAATAAAAGACCTAGACTTATTTATAGTACAAATTCTACTGTAGAGATTTGGAGGAAACTCATCCATTTAAGAGAGCTAGAACCAGTAGGTGCCTATCTTAATCTATTAAATTTTGGAATCCAGTCTCTTACTCTGGAACAGGAGGGTACTTTGGCTCAATTGAGACAAAAGGGTTTTAAATTTATATTCCACTTGGGGGACGCCAGAGGGGTCTTCTCATTTACCAAACTCCAAGAAACTTACAATCTTTCACAATAAGACTTTCCAATACAGTATATATAAGCTTAAGAGAGGGCGTTGAATGGAGGGGACTAGCCTACAGCAGGATCCCGGATCCCCCCCTTTCATTGCTTACCTTGGCTATGACCACAGGGAGAGGGCAGCTGTGGCCCCACTTTGTGGGACTAATATATAGGGGTTTGAGGGAATTATCAAAGAATTCTACTCAGGGAATTTTGAATGCCTGGAATACGGAGCTTCCACTCCAGGTATCAAAGGAGGATTGGGAAAAGTATGCTAAATTCTCAATGGGACTTTTGGGAGCCCCCTATTGGTGAGAAGTTTCCTGGAGAGCTAGAAATCAATGTTTCTATTCACCGGCAAGGCTGGCCAAGTTCTCATCTGGGATGCCAAGCTACTGCTGGAGAGACTGTGGAGAAATATCTGCGAATCAGTTCCATGTTTTTTGGGCCTGCCCGCAGTTAGCAGGTTACTAGACAGATATTTTAGAGGCATTAAAAGAACTGGTAGATGTGAAAGCTGCATTGACCCCTGAGCTAGTATTACTTTCAATTCCTCCAGAGGATCTCCCAATACCCAGAGAATCATTGTTAATCACTTATATACTGGCAGCAAAAAAAGCAATTACTAGAAATGGGGGAAAGAAGATGCCTCCAAACATTCAAAGCTGGGGGGAATAATGGGAGAAATTTATGTATTAGAGAGATTAATAGCCAAAAGAACAGATACATGGTCTGCCTTTGAGCTTAAATGGAGGAAATTGATTATATATATTTCATCCTTAGATCCTACTTTTGTACCTTAGAAATATATTGACCCTGATGATGGTTTCCGTAAATGTCTTAGCGTTCATTATATGAACTGCTTTATAAATTATGTAAGTTGTCCTGTGACCTTTGAATAATGTATTGCTACTTACCTGACTGATGTAATTATGTGATGTCTTAACTTATGTACTGTAAAAACTGTCCTTTGTGTTTGTGAATAAAAATATAATAAATGCAAAGTATAAAAAAAAAAAGGTAAACAGAAAACATGAGGACAGATTAACGGAGCTCAATATGTATATCCTAGAGCAAAGGAGGGAGTGAGGTGATATGATCAAAACATTCAAACATCTTAAGGTCATTAACAAGGTGAAAGAGTCTGACATGTTTCAATATAAGAAAAATAGCAGGACAAGAGGACACAGCATGAGATTAGAGGGAGGCTGATTAAGGGGTAATGTGAGGAAGTTCTTTTTCACAGAAAGGGTGGTGGATGCATGGAATGGTCTACCTCAGGAAGTGGTGGATATGAATACAGTACAGGGCTTCAAACAGGCATGGGATAGGCATAAGGGAGCAATAAAGATGAGAATGAATAGATAGGCCATTGACAGAGTACAGGCCTATGGCACATTCATAAGGTATAAAAAATGGGCAGACTGGATGGGCCTTGCAGTCCTTATCTGCCATCAGCTTCTATGTTTCTATGTTTCTAGGAGTGCTGCATAGGTGTATGCAGGCCTGGGCATTGGCTGACAAGAACAGTGAAGTGGTATAAAAGATTAGTAAGGAAAATGACTATGGGGTTAAGATCCAATAACATCAGTCAGCAGATTCATCACCCTGTGTAGTGTGTTAATGCCTCCTGATGTTACCCGGTCTTAACCAAATAGTGTCTTACCTTACCAGAATGATCAGACACCTACAGTTAACTCATCAGCACTTGACCACTGCATATGTGTATGCAGGTCAGGACATTGACTGACATGAAGTGCAGACTGTGATAACAGATTAGCAAGGAAATGACTATGGGGTTAAGATTGGATAACATCAGTCAGTACTTTCACCTTACAAGAATGATCAGAGATACACAGTTAACTGTTAAACACTTGAGTGCTGCATATTTGTAAGCAGGTCTGTGCATCAGCTGACTTGAATACCAAAGTGGGTTACTAGATTAGCAAGGCAAATGACTCTGGGGTTACTAGTGGATAACATCAAGTTGGAAGTTTCACCAGCCTGTGGAGTGTGTTAATGCCTCCTGATGTTACCCGGTCTTAACCAGATAGTGTATTACCATAACAGAATGATCAGAGACCTACAGTCAGCTCATAAACACTTGAGTGCTGTATATGTGTATGCAGGTCTGGGTATTGACTGACATGTACAGCACAATTTAATAGATTAGCAAGGAAAATCAGTATGGGGTTATGGATGAATAACATCACTCAGTGTTGTTTGGGATATTCATTGCAGACATATCATGGGACATCAAGAGTAAGATCAGTCTGTTTGCTGATGATACCAAGACAGGCGCGGTGGTGGATGACCTAGGGGGATGGCAGGGGTTGCAGGATGATCTGGCAAAGCTTGAAACCTGGTCAGACACCTGGCAACTGGCTTTAATGCCAAAAAGTGCAAGGTGCTGCATTTTGGGATGAAGAACCCAAGGAGGAGTTACCAGCTAGGGAGTGCAGCTAGCCCAGATAGAGGAGGAGAAGGATCTGGGTGCTCATTACAGGGTCAATGAACAACTCGGCACAATGTAGGAAGGCAGCTGCAAAGGCCAACAAAATGCTGGGTTGTATTGCAAGGGGTATATCCTTGAGGAGGGAGGAGGTGATTCTGCCACTGTATAGGTCATTAGTTAGACCACACCTGGAGTACTGTGTGCAGTACTGACGTCCGTATCTGAAGAGGGACATTAAGTTACTGGAGGGGGTGCAGCGCAGAGCGACAAAGATGATCAAGGGGCTGGGCTGGGGGACTTGTCATACGAGAGGAGGTTGAAGGAGTTGAACATGTACTCACTGGAGGAGAGGAGAGACAGGGGTGACATGATTGAAACCTTTAAATACATGAAAGGAATAAACAAGACAGGTACAGAGGGGCTGTTCAAAGTAAGGGAGGGGAGGGCCACCAGGGGCCATGATATGAGACTGGAGCGAGGAAGGTTCAGGAGGGAGATGAGGATACACTTTTTTACAGAGAGGGTGGTGGCTGGGTGGAATGTGTTACCTGCTGAAGTGGTATGCAGTAGAACAGTGGACTGCTTCAAATGAGGATGGGACAGGACAAGGGAAGGGTTAATGAAGGGAAAGGGTGGAAGGGAGAGGCAGCTGCAGAATAAGGGGTGCTAGCTGCACATTCAAGCAGACTTGATAGACCTCTAGGCCTTTACCTGCTGGCAAATTTCGTATGTTCGTAGGATATTCACACCTTGTGGAATGTCTTGATGCCTCCTGATGTTACCTGGTCATAATGAGATAGTGCTTTACCTTGCCAGAATGAGAAGAGACCTACAGTGACCTCATAAACACTTGATTGCTGCATATGTTTATGCAGGTCAGGGCACTGGCTGACATGAAGAGCGAACTGGGATAACAGATTAGCAAGGAAAATGATTATGGGGTTATGACCAGATAACATCAGTCAGCAGTTTCACCACCTTGTGTAGTGTGTTAATGCCTTCTGATGTTACCTGGTCTTAACCAGATAGTGTGTCACCTTACCAGAATGATCAGAGACCTTCAGTTAACTCATAATCACTTGAGTGCTGCATATGAGTATGCAGGTATAGGTATTGTCTGACATGGACAACAAAGTTTGGACAATAGATTAGCAAGGAAAATGACTATGGTGTAATTGACGAATAACATCACTCAGCATTTTCCCCACCTTCTGGAGTGTCTTAATGGCTCCTGATGTTACCCATTCATAACTCGATAGTGCTTTACCTTGCTAGAATGACAAGACACCTACACACATCTTGAATATGTGTACTGAATAATACATTGTTTATTAATCAAGAACAATATATTTGTACACATACACTGCTGAACTTTGCTGGTTCCTTAACAGATACACATTATTACATTCACCTTATTCACAATGCTTTATTGTAAACGTAGTATATTAGGTAACAGTTGTTTAATGTGAATTCTTAACAGTGCATAATAGTTAAAGGCCCATGTACAGACCTTACTTATTTTGGTGAGACAATACAAAACTGAGTGATGTTGTCTTTAGTAGTTCTGTAAAGCTGTTGTGCTACAAAAGGGTACAATAATGTCCAGCTACATATTCCCTGTGTCAAAGTAGTATTAAGAAATGATAGCATGGAACACAATATTACTACAATCTATCCAAGATTGTTTTCATTATAAAGTATAACTGCAGCGTCCTAGAACTCATTATGAATATGACAAACCCCCTTTGATGGAATATAGAAACCATCACAATACTTAAGCCATAAGGCATGACAGGGTGTGGATTATTGGGGGATTTACCAATGCCTTGTGTGGTGTGTCATGAGGCAAAATGAAAATGAGTATGGGGTTACAGGCAAATAACATCACTCAGCATTTTCACCAGCTTGTGGATTGTCTTAATGCCTCCTAATGTTACCTGTTCATAACCGGATAGTGCTCTGCCTTGCTAGAATGAGAAGAGACCTACCATGAACTCATAAACATTTGAGTGCTGTATATGTGTATGCAGGTCAGGGCATCGCCTGACATGAACAGCAAAGTGGGATACTAGATAAGCAAGGGAAATAACTATGGGGTTACAAGCGTATAACATCAGTTGGTATCTCTTCCTCACTTCTTTTTTGCTCTAAAAAAACAGTTTCTCATCTAGTTTGTAGGTGCTGCAGAACATTATAATGCCATACTGTAGCACAATTACACCGTATAACCTTAGACCTTTCGTGGAAATGACTATGCAGATGGATTTTATAACATGCATAATTTGAATTCCCAATATACACATAAGTTTATGTGTTTAAGAACAAAGATAGACAGTATTAACACTTATCTGAATAAATAATAGACAACGCACAGAGCATAAGATTTAAAATTATTTATTTAAAAAAGTATTAAAATAGTTTTGGCCAAATTGTTTTTTTGTTCCTGGGATGGGCACAAAAACAGTTACTGTATTTATAAATGAATATGATCAATTTTTTCTTCTACCACTTCTTTCTTTTCCGTATCCGAAATCCACACCATTATATTATTTATTTAGTTAAAATTCAAGATTAAGAGCCAAATTACCGAATTAGCAATTAGCAATGTCACTTGCTATAACAAAGCATGTATTGCATTATCTTACAATTGTTATCTATTATGAACTTTTTTTTAATAACATGTTCATTAAGATTATGTTACTGAGTTAATAGAATACTTTAAAGTTCACACAAATGCTTACAATAATTTTAAATACTTGCAGTAATATTATTATTAAATGACTATTTAAACCAGGTAAAGATTGTAAAAAGTAAGTTGTTTTTATAAAAAAATGGTATAGATTTTCTTTTTATTTACTTAGCTACATAAAACATTAGCATTAAACTTCTGCTTTATGTTAGGTTACCATGATATGTTAGATATACATATTATACCTTTGTTGACAATTGAGCACTACTATAAAAGGTAAGGGACTTCTTAACATAATAATATAAGTGAAACTATTACTATAACCATTCATATTAGTAAATGTTATCTATGTAAACGTTATATATTATATAGAAATAAGTGAAACATGGTTGTTTAATATTCTTCTAGTCAATCACACTACTTATTTATTAAATTACTTTATTTTTGATACTTTGACTACCTATTTAACAGCACATTTTTTGAAGCTGAAGCAACCAGTACCAAAAAGTGAAAAGTCAAATATCAAAACAAATGAAACATATTGCTATGTCCCCATGAGAAACACTGTATGTAAGACATTAACTTTTTCTTCCATTATTCAAATATGAACAGCTATGCATCAGTCTGTGAATGTCTTACATCTAAACAGTAAGCATTAATAATATAATACTGTGGTAGAGATACAATAAATAATTACTGTACTGTAACTAAGTCAGTCACAGCAGAACACTATCTTGCTAATCATCAAACATGTCACGTTGTGTTAAATTTATCCTTCAATACCAGCTCATACTGTAAACCATATTTATAAAAGTTACTTCAGTCTCAAATTGTTCTATGTTTTTGTATTAAATATTACTTGAACTGGGAAAAAATTTCACATCCGACCCCCAAAATATGGGTGATCCTATGAAAGCAGGAACATACCAGTAGTTTGCACTGTCTTGTAGAAGAGCACAACCATCACTTTGTTAACCTGTGAAATGATGAATTGTACACATCTACAGATACATACAAATATGCATACATTAACTAAATGCAGCATAGATTGTCACATGTATACATGTGTACATGTTACCATTAAGAATATGGTAAGCAGCACTTAATGCAATGAAAAAACATTAAATGCATATCAAGTAAAATATTTCAACAGTGATGTAAACAAAGCATGCATTTTTTTTTCAAACAAACAAAACATTAGTCAAGCAATATAACCAAGATACCATTGAGGTGTATTTCAGTAGTATATACATATATACCGAACTGAGTTGTATAGTCATATCAAGTGTATAGATGATATTCCCATAACAGAGAGATATCATGCAGTTATATCCAGTTCAGCAAATGCAGGGTACCGTCAACAGATGGCATTGTCCAACAGAAAGCCATGGAGTAAATGTGACATAACTACATGTACCAAGACATAACTTGCTGACTGACATATATATATATATATATATATATATATATATATATATATATATATATATATATATATAATCCAGCGCCTCGAGTCTGCTTGGATTGTGCGGATGTCACTTTAGTAAGTATAATCATCAAGGTCAATCATATAGACTACAACAGGAAAAGAAAGGAAAACTTAACCTGCTGTGACTTGTTAAAACAATCACTTGTCAGTACACAGTGGCCCAGATATTCAAACTGTGCCATTTTGTGGTGCAAGCCCCTTCACGGCTCAAAATAGTTGTGCAGGGGTGTGGCCAGGGTGATATTCAATGGAATTGCTCTATGGAGCAACTTCTTTGAATATCTCCCCCTGGCCACACCCACTGTGCATGGTGCAGTGGAACTGCACCAGCGCAAGTAGTCAGAATGGAGCATTGACATGTGGTGGTGCAAGTTCCATTGTGCCATGCACAGCACCTGCGATATTCAAAGGGTGACATGCAAATGGAGCCATAATTTATGCAAGGTGCACAGGGGGCCATTTGCTTCTGGTTATGGCCCCATTTGCATGCCATTAGCATGCAGGTGCACCAATCCCCGATGACTTGCACCTGGTGCCCTGCCAGGCAGTAGCCGTCGGGACCGATGGCCCCTGCAGATGGATCGCATTACGTCCCGTAAGGGACAATGCATGACTCCAATCCCTGGTGGTCCAGTGGACCCCGAGTAGCCCTATCACGGGCAAAACAGTATTCCCCCCAACCCCTGAGTAGCCCGATCATGGGCAGAACAGGTATCCCCACCCCTGAGTAGCCCGATCCGCGGGCATAACTTAACCGGCCCCCATTAGCCCGATCCGGTCATCAGATCCCCCAAAGCCCAATATCCCTGGTGGTCCAGTGGACGAACGGAGCCCAATCGCAAGCGGCATTCCTCATCCCCCCAAGTATGAAATCCCTGATGATCTAGTGGCCCCCACCCCACCTACCCATGGAGCCCACCACCCCGCTCACCCCATCAGCCGGTGGGTGGCAGCTCCCCACCTGCCTGCCACCCCGCCGCCCACTGACTGACAGCTCAGTAGGGCTGCACGCCCATTGGTACAGAGCATGAGCCAGTGGGAATGCAGCCCGTACCATAAAGTCAGTCCAGATATGTGAATGAATTCATTCCATAATCTGACTGACTTCAGGTGGCGGGACTGGCATGCCCATTGGCTCATGTTCTGAACAAATGGGCATGCAGCCCCACCAAGCTGTCAGTTGCGGGTGGCGGGTGGCAGGGTAGTGCTGCCACCCCGCTGACGGGGAGCGGGTGGTGGGATCCATGGGCAGATGGGGTAATACCACGATCACCAGGATTTACACTTGGGGTGTGAGGAATGCCACCCCAATCGGGCTTCGCTCAGTCCACTGGACCACCAGGGATATTGGGCTTTTGGGGGATCTGATGCCGCATTGGGCTAATGGGGGCCAGTTGGTTATGCCTGTGATAGGGCTACTGGGATAGTTATGCCCGCAATCGGGCTACTGGGGAGTTCTGCACGCCATCGGCTACTTGGGGGTGGGGGAATACTGTTTTGCCCGTGATCGGGCTATTCGGGGGTTGGGAGACACTATTCTGCCCATGATCGGGCTACTCAGGGGGTGGGGGGACACTTCTGCCCATGATCTGGGCATGGGGGGCACTGCCAGGTGCGGCGGGAACAGGTCGAGGGCCACCCACAGGTGGCAGCTGCTGTGTTGCACCCTGCAATGTGGCAGCTCACCTGTGGGTGGCCCTCAACTTGTTCCTTTTTTTTTCGGCTCAGCTTTGTGCAGGCATAGGTAGGGATTGCACCTGCATAATGCTGCATGGCCCGGGCTGAATATCGGGCTGTGCAGTTTATGCATGGTTCCTCCCCCTTCGGTTGTGCATGCCTTCATTATCATTGCACTGTTGCTCAGCATGATTTCGGGGGCACAACTGCCTCCTGCTGAATATCGCAGAATGGCGCATTTCGGACTTACACAGGTGCAATCCTATTGTGCATGGCTCAACTCTTTTGAATTCTGGGCCCTTATCTACAGAATGAGAGACTGAATTGTAATTATTGTAGAAGAATACTCTGTCTTGTGTCATTGTCATGTGAGACAGCACTGTGGTAAAAGTTGAACACATAGTGTAGTCAACAGAACTGATCAGTACATTTGAAACACATGCTAAAAGATATTACTTACTGACTGTCAAATGAGAACTGCTGAGTACCCTCAAGTGTACTTAGACAATACCATGGCAGTCATTTTAGTAAGCACATCTCAGTTGGATCTGCTTCATATAACAACAAAAATGGTCACAGAACTTTATTGTTATCAATCAGCAGAATAACATTGCTTTGTATAGAAGGTCAGTACAGTAGTGCTACGAGTAACACAGTATCCACAGAACTGTGATAGACAGGTGTATTTTTGTGGCAATATAATCTAATGACAGGTCATTTTCAGTGATGCACACACATCATTGTAGTGCAGAAGAACATATGAAAGGTTCAGAACAGTATAGATGACATTGAACAGTGGGTGTTTTGCATAAAACACATACATCTGCCATCACAGTTCAAACATCATGATCACAAAAGAACACATCTATGGATATGTAACTATGTGTATGCTAATAGGTACATGATACACTTTCTTAAGAAACATTTGTAAAAGTAATGGTATGATCTATCTGTGAAGAATAGTGATTTACTAAATAGTTTTGTTTAGATATAATCACTCTTCTATGCACTGCACACCATTTGTCTTACGTAGAATGATTATGAACGAATCTTTTGGATTACTTGGCAATCATTCTTTCACGGTGCATTCTGTATCATTGCACTCCACCCATCCCTTTCTCAATCTTCACCATGTGACATAATGTCCAGAGTGAATAGATAGTCCTTGGTGGAAAATGATAGCATGTGTGTGAAACTGACTTCCTGAAAACAGTTCTTCCAGCAATAAAGTCAGAGATTGGTGCTGTGACTTTCATTCCTTAAGAGTTAAAAAGCTGCAGTACAATCATAATGTATGAAGTAAAGCAAGTAACTCTCAAAGAGCATACACAGGCCCAACCACATCTTCTACACAGCCAACCACTGTCAGCATTCCAAAACAACTCACGAAACTTCACAGATCTCTGTTCAGGAATGTAGACAGACAGCCACAGGATATCATGGGTTGCTTGAGATTCTTTGTGTCCACATGACAAGCACATGTACTTGCATACATAATTAACCATAAAGTGTTCATGAAGTTCAATGCCATCATCTCCCAAACTGTTCTTGATACCCATCATAAATTCAGTTACAACCTGTTGGGCATTATCGGCAAACATGCATTGCCCTGTACACTTGGATAGAGTAAGGCACAGAGGAGTCAAATTCTGCAAGCTAGGAACCTGCTCTTAACTACCTCTAATTACTCTCTTCAATGCATCAGAGAGAACCATTGACTGAGCTGTATCAAAACATCGATGAAGTCAGGCATATGCAGAAGTGCCCTCATGGTAGCATTAGCATAGCAGTTTACTCCTGAACTGTTATCAAATATTGGCAGTTTCTGAACCCCAATACATTTTTTTTGCAGGTGGAGATCTGATCTGTTCAGCCAGTGACTGATTAGTAATGATACCATGTGGTGAAAATGGTGGAATTTTAGTCAGCTTTCTCTTCAATTTCTGTGTTATGTTCATTGGAACATTTGTCACTGACATATATCTAGGTACTGGAAGCAAAGCAGCATTTGGCTGGTACAGCGTACATAACCTGTGGTACTCAACAATGCATTTAGCATCAGCATGCACCTTACTCTCTGCAAGACTTAGTATGTGCAGGCCAGAAAGTTGTCTCACCTGAGACAAAGCAACATATGACATGCCATCCTTGAAAATACCACTCCCTACATCTACAATGGCACTATCAAGGCTAAGTCCTTGTGACTTGTGTATAGACACTGCATAAGCAGCACACAATGGAAACTGTTTCTGTGTCACATATATGTCTTTCACAAGCTCAAACTTCACAGTGGTTCTGTTTAATGGAAAAGCAGTATCACAGTTGTCAAATTTTACTACTACAAGCTCCACAAATGTGTTCTACACATTATACTGAAAGTCATGAATGTACACCATGGCTCCGTTCATGAGTCCACGGTCAATGTCAATGTTTTTGTGAAGCCTGATGTGTGGGTTCTTGCTTAGCGTTAAGGCAGCTTCCAAACCAGCTGTATGTGACACATCACTTGTGAGCTCCTTCAGACGCTCAACCATTTTTGTTATCGTTGTGCATGTTAGGCTAACACCATCAATGGTATCTAAGGATGTAAGAGTCATGATAGGTTGCTGTTCTCTTTGTAGCATAATCTCATTGAATGCTGCACACTGCTTTAGTCTTGGCAATAGACAGACAATATGTTCCCCAGATTTCTGTACATGTGCAAAGATCTCACAAACATAGTGAATAGGAATCTGTTTTGTGCTGATTATGCGTTGTCTTAGCATTTCTAGGTGAGTGGCTGACAATAAACTAATGCGAGCCTCATCAAGTAATGCTTTGTAAGACATATCCCCTTGCTATCTCATATTCTGGAACAGCTTAACATAGGAGAACTTCCAGAGATTGACACCACCTATGCATCCAATTGTTTTCCTAGCCTCTTCTACAGTAAGAGTACAGAAAACATGTTTGCCATTCACATGAGCTGTAGAAAGTCCCCAAACATCACTATGTTTTTCCAACCAAAGGAAATGTTATCATCACTGCCAACTACCTCCTGTAGGTGTAGGTGGATATATGTAAGGAGAACATTTGAAACCATGCTAATCTCATCTATGATCAGCAACTGCATCTTGTCGAACACTGATGTCAGTTCAGTGGCAACCTCAAAAGACAGTTTTCTGTACTCACCAGTTTTACCATGCTCAACTGGTAACAAGAACAATCTATAAAGAGTAACACCACTTTTGTTGTAAGCCACCATACTTGCAGGAGCAGCCACAATAACAGAAGTTGCTGAGTTAGTGAGACCATGCACACCCCTGCTTATAGCCTCAATCAAGAAAGATTTACCAGTGCCAGCAGCACCACTGACAAACATCCTTACTGCTTCATGTTTGTCACAGGCACAGTACCTGTTAGTGTGGTTAACAGCATGACCAACAGAATGCATCACGGACTGATACACAACTTTCTGATGTGTATTATGGTCATCAACAATGCCCGCAGTTGCTTCTGACAACTGCATATTGTGTTGCATAGCACTCTCTATCTCCGACATCAGGACAGCTGGATCATTTGCAGGCAGTGGAACAAGTGTCCCTTCACACTCCACATCAACCATATTTTCTGATGTAACTGGAGTATCATCATCCAATTGCTCCCTTGCTTTCTCCAACTGATTTTTCTCAATCTCAAGTCTTTCAATATATGTCTTTGAGAGTTCACTCTTGAAGGAATCATAAGTTGACATGAACGGTTGTTCATACGTGTCAGATGACCCTTTCAATTCAGATTCTGCTCTCCAAAGCCTGAACAGAAGCAGTAGAGCAAAATAGTAATGCTCCTTGCTTTCTGTTGAATTCAAGCTCAGTTTGCAGTGGTCAGTTAGCCATGGCTTTCACCTCTTGACCAGAGAACCATCCAAAGTGGTAACCTTATATATATTCTTCTGAGGGTCAGAAGAAACACACCACTTATCATACCATTGAGAAACTTCAAACAAACAGATTTACCTTTGCACTGTGGTGCTGTGGATAGTAGTTGTAAATCAAGTTGCTCTTCAGAATATTTGTGGATGTTGGCCTTGTAGCAGCAAGGTCTTCAATCACATCATGGCTTTTAAGCACACGATGTTGCTTCTGTTTGTAGTTCACATTCAAATACTGAATGGACTCTGACTTTCCATACAGACATATCCCCATAAGGCAGTCACTTGCTTCATATGCTCCACTCTCAAGGTGTGAGAGAGTCCTAAGTCCAAGTGACTAGAGACTAGATGAGATAGACCTATTGCAGTGTGATAAGTCTTCCTACAGTTCTTGCAAGCATGTCTGCTCATGCTTGGTAATTTATGAGGTGACATACCTCACCAAAGCCATTGAATTGTCAGCAACATACTGAACATCAATGTTTGACTGCCACATCAACAAAAGAGAAGGGCTGTAGTCATTGATGTAGACTTCAGACTCTCTGCAAGGCAGTTCACAAACTTGTTTTGTGGATTTTGCCTTCAAATGATGATGCATAGCAGAGAAGACATCGTTCAAACAAGCATCCATACAAGCTCTTCTTGGAAAGCCAAAACAGCACCTTGTGTACCATTTTCCTCTGTTTCACTTTTCTGTGGCAAGTGACATTGGAATCTCTCTACCAACTCTCAAAGTGTTGGACTGTCATATTTATCTGGAATCTGACATGTAACATATTTCAAGATGAAGTTCAGAATGTCTACCATGTCACTGTCATCAATGCATAGAGCATCTTTAATCCACAACAGCATGTGTATGTGTGGAGCTCCACAAGCTTGATACTCTGTCCTCCAAAAGTAGTGTTTAAGAACTCCAAGAGGAGGATTTTTCTTTGAGAGCATGAATTTCACCACAGCCTGGAATTGATGGTGAAAGTATCATGACACTGACATTGGATCAAGTGAGCACATTTCACCAGTCACACTCTGTATGTTATTGATATCAGAGTTTGCCCATCTGAGAAGATCAACTAAATCATCCCAGTAGTATTCAGCACAACTTAGTGTTACAAACCATGTTGCTGGTCCAAACTCACTCAACATGCACATCACCTCAGAGTGCCACCGGTACCAATATTGCTTAGTACCATGCATGCTAGACAAAACTGAAGAAAGACTGGCTTGCAGTGCCTCTTCTTTCTTCTCCAACCTCTGTGGCAACTGTGTAGCTTTTATATTAGTGAAGTTTGTTCCAGGTCTCAGTGTATGTACAACACTTGCAGACAATACACTAAGTTCACTCTCCAGAAAGAAGATGGCAGAGATATGAAATGTTCCTGTGGAATTTACCATTCAAATGTAGAACTCTTGAAGTTCTGTACTCTGCACCAGGAACATGAACTTCACGGTTGTCAAGGTGCCCACCTGTTCCATGTGGAAACAGATCTGGAAAACAACGTGCCTCAAGTGTAGCCTCCCATATACTAACAGGATTGCCCTCCACTTGTTTCACTTGATACAATTCAATGTTATCTACTACTGGATCCTTCCCATGTGAAGGGTGGATAGCGAACTGTTCATATACATTGTCTCTAGCAGCAATGTCAACCTTTTCCAGAATGGCCTTTCCAGACTCTTGGATATCACCTTCTGTGCTAACAGCAGCAAATGTGTCTATGTCCATCTCAGTATAAAAAGGATTATGTTCCTTTAGGTATCTCCATGCATGCTTTACCTTCTCAAGATTGACAATGCCTTGTCATATTGTTTTGCCTTAGTTGGAACACTATTCACCAAAATAACAACACAATTTTTTACTTTGGAAATAGTATTCACATTTTCTTGCAAAGGCAAAGGCAAATACATAATAGACCCTTTCAGAGAGCTTACCAGCTCTTTCTTGGGTAGGACTTATGTTTTTGTAAGTCTTATGATCGTTTGAAATGGCTTCATTGTTTGAATCAGAATTCACAGGGACACTGGTTTTCCACATGCGTGGAAAAATGGAGGTTTAAGTGGAGTCCTGATTGGCCCATGGTATTTTGGCATGAAAATGGAAGTAGCATTTGTTCAAAGAGTGTCTGTGAACTTAGCCCTTTAAAGAGCAGAGCACAACATGGGTTTCTTTCTTGTTGCTGCTCGCTCGTTTTGGTGTTGCTGCTCACTTGTTTTGGTGTTTCTTGCTGCCTTTCCATAGATCATCATCATTGTAAAGAACAGAAATTAAATAGTGGAATCGCACTCCCAGTAGGTTTATTGCACTGTACTGTATTTGTTTAATTCTATCTCTCAGTGCTTCTGGATGAACATGAACAAAGACTGAGCAATGAAATTCAGGAGAGCATGTAGGCAGTCAAAGTGAATAAAGGCAAAAGTAAAAATATTGTGGTGAGCAGGGTAGTTTAAAGGAGAGAGGGTGACAAGAAAAGAAAGAAATAATGCAAAATTGGTAAGTAGGGGATGTGGTGGGATCAGGACCAAGATTAACATCTGCCCCCTGAGTGCTGCTTCAGTCTCTAAATGGGCCAAATTCCAGGAGATCTGGTAAATTCAATTCAAACAGACCACAGCTGTTCCTCCATCACTTCTGAAAATTATTGTGAGGGAGTCTAAAATGTTACCCAATCGCGATCTCTCCACACAAGAATGCTTAACTTAATTAGTGAATCAAGTGGGTAGGCAAATGGGATCACACCATCCTTGCCTGCTGTATATTTGCCCAGAGATTGGAATTTTTACATAAATGATCCATTTCCACAATGCTAGCCATCCCCCACAATTCTCTCATCCGGCGATGATCCAGCAGGATTTAGCTGTCCCCTAAATACATTCAAGATGTGATGCTGATGCCATTTACTTTTTTTTGGGGGGGGTTGCGCCACTACTAGATGCTATTTTACAGCTGATTGATGTTGTAGTTCCACTTAATTTTGCCCATCTGCATATCTGTGTCCTGGGCGGGGGTCTGGCCATGTGTCTTTCATGGGTGCTACTCATGTCTGTGTCCTGGGTGGGGGGCTTTGTCCATGCCCTGGTGTGGTAGCTGTTGCTTCTGGTTGTGTGTCTCTTGCAGGGGTTGGGTGATTTACTGACTGAGTTTGGGGGGATTGCTGTCTGGTGGGATTTGCTGGTGGGGTGTCTGGGAGGGTTGCTTGAGGTGGGGGACTGTTAATGTTTTTTGCTGGGGTGACAGTCTGAATTTGGGACAGAGGGGTCCAGGTTTGGTGTTGTTGTGATTTGTTGGCAGTGTGCCTGGTGGAGTCTATCCATGTTGGTGGGGCTGGTTTGTTGCTGCGTATCATCAGGATGGGTAGAAGGTCATGCTGGTCCCTTGGGGTGGTGAGTGTCTGCCATGCTGGTCCATCGGGCTTGGGAATTTGCTGGCTGGGTGTCTGGGGAGATTTGCTGGCTAGGTGTCTGGGGTTGCAGGGCGAGATGTTCTGTGTTTGCTGGGGCAGGGGTTGACTGTCTGCCAGGAGTCAAAATTATGTTTGTCAGACATTAGCTAGAAGGACTGGGGAAAATTCACAAGCCTCACAGGCTTGCCTTGCTGGTCTGGTGAGGTGGGGTGTGGACAGTGGCCATGCTTGTGGGGTGGAGAAAATGGCTATGCTGGCTGGGTGTGTTTGGTGATGGGGGGTGGTCTGTGTTTTGTGGTGCTGGGGGGCAGTCTGTGTAGCTAGCAGGTCTACTGAGTGACTGGGGCAAACTCACCAGCCCAACAGTGGTGTAATTACTGAAATGTTAACTTCTCCAGTGCAAGCCCACAGGTTTAGTATGGTAGCCTGAGTGATACAAAAATCAGTATTTGGCTAGTGACTGGGACAGTGTCTGTGCTGGTCTGTAAGAGTGGGGAACAGTGTCGGTACCAGTCCCTCAAGGTGTGGAAGAGTGTTCGTGCTGGTCCATCAAGGTGTGGAAGAGTGTCTGGGAATGTCCATCAGGGTGGAGTGTGTCCATGTAGCTCAGGCAGGGTTGGTAGAGTGGTTGGGCTGGTGGGGTTCAGTGGGGAGAGGGGCCAGGCTGATCTGTGGGTGTGGGGAGAGTGGCCTCACTGTTCAGTCAGGGTGGGGAGAGTGGCCATGCAGGTCTGTGGGGGGTTGGGAGAGTCATCATGCATGTTTCTGGGGGTGTAGAGAGTGGCAGTGCTGATTTGCTCTGCCAGTTTTGTGCTGCTGTCCTGACCATTCTGTTTCCTTGTGCTGCACCTCACCTACACTGCCATCTGCTGCTACAGGACTGTTGCCTTTATTAGTGCTTGCCATAGTCTGGTAACTTTTTTAAAGTCCATTCATTTTTCAGAGCTCAGCTGAGGGGTTGGGGCTGCAGGGCTGCACCTGGTGCCATCACACCTGAGGGCTGGGGGCTGCAGAGCTGCAACTGCTGCCATCACACCTGGGGGTGGGGGCTGCAGGGCTGCTCCTGCTGCCATCACCCAGGATTGCCTTGCTGCTGTTTTTTGAAGGGGGGAAATGTAGGAGTGAAAATGGAGGGTGGGGGTTACATGGGCAGGCATGATTTGAGAAAAAACATAATGTCTTGGATATGGCACATGTGCTGGAAAAAATGGCCTCAGGGGGGTGAACAGGCACAGTGGCACAGAACCATTTTTTCCAACATGTATGCCAGTCTGCTAAGTATCTGCCTTGCTCTGGTGGTTGCTTGTTGATGGTCAGCTGAGGTATGGGCTGGGCGGACTGGTTCTCATGCTGGAAAAATAGTTCTGGCCTCGGAGGGAGGGAGGGGTGGTGGGCAGAGTGGCACAGAACCTTTTTTTGCAACATGTATGCCAGTCTGCCAAGTCTGTGCCATGCTCCAGTGGTTGGTCTTTGATGGTCGGCTGAGGGACAGGTTGGGCAGACCAGAACGCATGCTGAAAAAAAAAGGTTCTGGCCTCTGAGGGAGGGGTGAATGGGCAGAGTGGCACAGAACCATTTTTCCCAACATGTATGCCAGTCTGCCAATTCCATGCCTTGCTCTGGTGGTTGCTTATTGATGGTCAGCAGAGGGACGGGCTGGGCAGACTGGTTCACATGCTGGGAAAAATGGTTCTGGCCTTGGAGGGAGGGGCGGACTGGCAAGTGGAATGGAACCATTTTTTCCAACATGCATGCCAGTCTGCTGAGTCTGTGCCATGCTTTGGTGGTTTTTCATTGGTGATCAGCAGAGGGGCGGGCTGGGCAGACTGATTCACATGCTGGAAAAAATGGTTCTGGCCTAGGAGGGAGGGGTGGACAGGCAGAGTTGCACAGAACCATTTTTTGCAACATGTAAGCCAGGCCACCAAGTCTGTGCCATGCTCCAGTGGTTGGTCTTTGATGATCAGCTGAGGGACGGGTTGGGCAGACTGGTACACATGCTGGAAAAAAATGGTTCTGGCCTCTGAGGGACAGATGGATGGGCAGAGTGGCATAGAACCATTTTTCCCAACATGTATGCCAGTCTGCTGAGTCCATGCCTCACTCTGGTGGTTGCTTGTTGATGGTTGGCAGAGGGATGGGCTGGGTAGACTGGTTTAAATGCTGGGAAACATGGTTCTGGCCTCGGAGGGAGGGGTGGACTGGTAGAGCAGTACAGAACCATTTTTTCCAACATGCATACCAGTCTGCTGAGTCCATGCCATGCTCTGGTCATTGTTCATTGATGGTCAGCAGAGGGACAGGCTGGATGGACTGAGTGAGCTTCATTTTGTGACCTTCTAGGGCCAGCAGCTGTAGCTGCCTCTCTGGATTCTCAGGTGGCCTGTAATTAAATGATATTGGTGTCTTATTAATTTCTGTTGACAGCTTGTTCTGTAGGTGCTTCACTTGATTCATTCATCCATGGGCCCACAATTACACAATTTGTGTCTTGTCTGTAGATACTGATGTAGAAATCGGTTGTGCATCTGATCTCTGATTACAAGTTTCTCAGACTTTACTCGTACCTTCTAATCGGTCAAGATGTGCAATTTGAAATATCTTGGCATTACATTAAAACCTATACAACATCTTAGTTTTATGCTGCACCTTTGTGCAGCTTTGTTTAATTTTTTCAAACTGTGCTTCGCTTGCAGTTCTTTGGAGATAACTGTGGTACGTGGAAAAAATGGCATCCCAACCACCACAGAAAATAATAAAGATCAGTAGTGTCACTGCAAAGGAACATACTGTACAATTCAAAGCTTACGGCATGTACGAAGAAGGAGGAAAGATGTTCTGTTGCTTCTGTGACCACGCAGTTGACTACATTCAAAAGAATATTCTGGTGGATCATTGCAAAAGCAAAAAGCAGACAAAAAATTGACGAATAAAGAATGACACAAATGCCAGACAGACACTCTGCATACTAGTTTTGGTGCTATGACTTCTGCAGCAGCTACTCATGAGGAAATTATAATGGACACTTTAAAAGCTTGGTGTGGTGCCAACATTCCAATTGCAAAGTTGGATCAGCCCTGTCTGCGAGGTTACATGGCAAAGTATGCAAAAGGAATCGGAGCACTTCCAAAGGCAGACACACTGCATCAAAACTACTTGCCAAGACTGAAAAAGCAAATGGAAGAGTCCCTCACTGAGATTGTAAGAGGGAAGACTCTTAGAGTCATGTGCAATGAATCAACTGACATAGACTTTCGCTGCAAGCTGAACATTATTTTTGTGATGGAGGGTGGCAGGTCTTACATTGCCAACACGATGGAGCTGACTGCTGTAAACTACTCGACAGTTGCACAAGCTGTTATGAAGACACTGCCAAAGTATAAAATAGGAATGGAGCAAGTGATTGCATTTGTGAGTGATAATGCACACTACATGATCAAATGCTTTAATGATGCTATTAAAGGCATAATCGGAGACCACATTATTCATGTTGCTTATTGGGCACATGTGTTATCTCTAGTAGATGACACATGGATAAATCATTTTGAACTGGTGAACAAGATGGTTGCCCAAATCAAGTATGCTTTCCAGCAGTCCTCAAAACAACAGAGGGAATATATTGCATTTCTGGAGGAGATGGGAATAGAGAAACAAACATTGCTACCAGTTCCTGTCCTTACTCACTGGAACACTTGGCTTGAGACTGTCAAAAACCACTCAATCCACCTACAGCATCTTAGAGAATTCTTTAAAGGTGATTTGAGTGATGCAAACTCCATAAAATCATTGCAAAAATTATTTGAGGAGTGGTTTGCAGAGCTACAGCTGCACACAACATTCATTGTGGAAAACTGCACAGACCTCATGGAGACCATAGAATTGCTGCAGTTGAAGGAAAAGCCCTTGGCTGTCTCAATATATGACACACTACACAAAATCCATATGCGCTTTGGGACAGGAATGTACAAAACTGGACAATTCGGTGAAAGAACTGATGAGATTCTCAGCAATTTAAGGCTACGGGGCAAGCAGCAACAAGCGGAACTTTTTCCAAAAGCATTTTTCTTAGCACTGGTAAAGCACTTGGAGTCCAATCCTTCAGTTCTGTTCTTTAAAAGCTGTTAGATTTTGGACCCACATAATTTCACTAAACTGAGCAGGGACTTCCAACAGTACACTGAGGAAATGCCCCTTTTCAGCCTGCACAACAGGACTGCTATTCAGAAGGATTGGGAACTGTACATTAACCAGAACTTAAAAGAGCTGCCAGAAAGGTCAAACTTTGATGTCGGACAGTACTGGATTGCAATGGAAAATATTACACCAGTACTAGCCAGAGCAAGACAACAAGCAATCTGGACACCTGTCTCCAGTGCGGATGTGGAACACTCGTTCTCTGTGTATGGGCAAATCCACACAGATCAATGAAGGAAATTGCTGGTGAGCAATTTGGAGACACTATCTATGCTGATGTATAATAAGTGAGAATGTTTTCTGGGCTTTGTCATGGTTTTGTGCTTATTGTCCTAGGTGTACAAATTCAAGTTCAGTTTTATTTCATTTTCCTTGTTATTTACCATTCCGGAGTCTGTTGCTGTCTAGATAATCTGAGGTCCTAGGTAGTCTAAGGTCCTCTTTGATCAGTAATCTGCTTCCCTACTATTGAGGTTAAGGCAACTATATTGAGGCTTGTGTAGAGTCTTTGGTGCCAGAAGTTCCACACAGTCCAATACTAAATGGTACCCAATGGCACTCCAATTCTTAAGCAAACTGTTATTTCTGCAGTCCTCATCCAATCCTGCATCCATTCCTGCCTCACACAGGGAGGATATTGGAAATGGTGAGGGAGGTGAAGTGTGTTATCCCTCTGCCCCCAAGTCTGCAGGCATTTTTTCAGTCTTAACCAACTGGTTTGGCAGATCATTGGTACCCAGGTGTAGCACCAACCTCAGCTTCCACCCAACTCCCTCTCCAATATTCTCCCTATTCTACCTAAATCCCAGGTTGCTAATGCTTTAAGCAGGCTTCGCCTCTGTTGCAACACACTTCTTTATTTTATTTCCACTTCTTTCTTATTTATACAAATTTATACAGAGTTGAATTGTATTTATGATTTTTGGTGCAGTGTTTTGTATTCTACACTACTTTTGTATATATGTGTGTATATTTACATAGGTTTTGAAAGCTTGTGTATTTTTACACAATTTCCAGCAGTCTGCATGCAACACATTTGCACACCTATTTTATTTATAGGTTTTAGTTCAGCTGGTGAATTGCGCTGTTTGTATCTGAATAGTTTCTATTTCATTAAGCTGAAGATAACTGTTTTGTTGTACAGTTTTGAACATCTTAATTTTTTTCACATTTATAAACACTACACATTTGCACATCTTAATTCACTGGTTTTAGTTTAGCTGGTGAATTGCACTGTTTGTTTCTGAACACTATTTTAATGTATTTACAGTTTTTCATTTAGCTGAAGATCACTGATTTGTTGCACAGGTTTGCACATGTTAATCTTCTTGCACATTTGTATTAAAACACTACTTTTTCCTACAATTTTGAAGTTTGTCATTTCAGTGTATTCAGTATATATTCTTTAATCAATGAATCAGATGGTGACTGGTAAAGGGCAAGGCCTACACATTGAGAGAAGGATGGATTCAATATGATCTGGATGAGAGGTGGCACTACAGAATTCAAAGAGGACTAACTGACAGGTACACATATGATATACATGCGCAAAATGCATATGTGAATTATTGAGGTGTACAAGGATGGATAACAGTGGAAGGACTATATACAGTACATATAGGAGACAAAGCAAATAGAGGTAAAGATTGAGTTCATTCGTATGCCATATTACAAGTACTTTTAATGGGTACAAGGGTTGATCTACAATAGTAGTTGGCAAATGGGGCAGGGATGGGAGGTGGCACCCACCACACTAACAGGTCAGACATCATAAATTTACAGGTTTCACATTAACAGGACAGGTGGGGTGGGAAGGGGACTAGTAGACTACCAAGTGAAATTTCTACATGAATTTCACAGGATAGAAGCATCGCAAGTGTAGGGCTGGCACTTGACTACCAAGGAGGTATTCTATATTTATCTTACCATGATCAGACTACAAGAGGCTGTAGACTACCAGGTATGATTAATATATTGATGTAACTGTATTGGAGTATGGGATGGAGGAGGGGTGCCAATACACCCTCTCTGGCAGCACCACATGGTGTGTAGTGTGCCATGCACATTTCAGTGGCCTGCCCTCACAACACTTGGAAGTGTGGCCATAGTAACATACAAGTGTCCCCGTTTGCATGTTGCATACATAATGGTGCAATTTGCATACGTCAGACTAAGTATCATGAACTTGTGCACTGCGTTACTCAGTTGTACTGGAAAAGCTCCCATTCCAGGTATTAACAACTCCCTTTCCATCATTGAAAAACTAAAAAGATTAGCAAACAAGTGAAAAATGAATACAAATATGTCAATAATGTGAACTGTTCCATTGCTCACACATAAGACATTACATATCTAGACTAAATACACACCCCAGTATAGCAGCAGAGGTCCATAAAACAAAGCCTGTGACATTCTGAGCTGTTTCCCATCCAGAATGTCATGGACAAGGATTCCATACTGTCATGAATGAAAACTGTGACTAAAAACAAGCCACTGTCAAAACAAATGTTATGTCATGAAGTAAAAACATCAAAATTTCCCCAAAACTACATTCATTGCCCAAAAAACAAAATTGTCTTGAATATATATGCTTGGGAGTACATGCTAAAGCCAATAAAACTGTGTAAAGGCACTTTAAATTGTGATAAAAAGTGGTTTAGTTCAAAAGGCATGTAGTTCTCAGGCTAATTCTCACAATGTTATTGAAGACAAGGATTTTGTATCCTCATGATGAAAGATCACGAAGTAAAATGAGTTGCAGACAAGGATTTTTTCAAGTCCCAAAGCATAAATTGTAAGTTAGCAAAATGTGGAAATCTGCTTAAAATAACATAAGTACACCAACAATCTAAATGGAAGTAAATATTCAAGGCAATTAAATATGTTCAAAGTACTTCACAACACTAAAAAAGGTATGATTGCACAAATAAAAATGCCCTACATGAAATGTAGTGATAACCTCATGGACAAAGCTTTTGCAGCCTTATGGCACATTTTCATGCATGATAATGAGTCACGGCCTAAGAATTTTGAATGTCGCAAATGAAAATCATAAAAACATAGTAACCTGGAAAACCAGTAAAATAACTCACTAACATTGTACATGACAACCTTGCTAACTAGTAACCACAATATCACATTCATAAATAACTTTAATTTTGAAAGAAAATGTCTTATTTGTAAAAAATAAACATATTCACAAGTCGAAGTCTCATGTTATTCTTGTGAGCAAATATTTTGCAATGTCACAAAGCATTATCACAGCTGATCCCAAGTCATGGTCAAAGAATTTGCATGCTCGCGAAAGAAAAATGGCAAACAGCAGCAAATGACTCCTCTTGACCAACAAACAGCTAGGAACAACATAATATCTGCCATTTTGAATACAGTGCTTGAGCAGCACCATTCTGATCACCAAAATGTAAGTAAACATGCATTTTTTCTCGCTGATATTAGCTATCTAAATAATAACAATTTGTTACACGGATAGCATATCCCAAAATCAGATTTTACACTGTTTGCAATGATATATATGGTATTTTCAATGTATGTCTCATTGTACAGCAACAAAAGAGTTTAGAAAAAATGCTGTAAACAAGATATCCACCATTTTGCATTTTTCATGTTGCCATGCTTCTCATGTGAGAACAGTTTATCTGAATATTATTCACACATCAGAAATGGACAATACTGTTAAGAGCTTTTCTTTTTTCTCATATGGCACATAGAAATGAAATGTTATGCATAAATGTTTTTTCATAAAAAGGTATTACAATATCATGCTTAACCCTGGTCTGATAGTAATGTTAAGTAAATGATGAAATACAAGCATAAAACCACACAAGGGATCTCTTAACTTCTGAATTAACTGTCATATCACAGTGAAAACCAGCATATGCTTTATTTAACAGTATTAAAACTCACACACTGAGGAATCCATAGCCAATTTTAAACTGCTGAATCTCAGTAAACTACCACAGCATCAATTAAACTGTGTTTCATTCACACAGTAACATATTTTATGATAATTTTAAAGAGCTAATCCACTGAACCCTAAGCAGAAAATCAGTCCCGCACAGAAAAAAAAAATAACAGTGCTATAGCATTTAAAGCTTCATTTTTCTTTTATTTAAAGTTTATTGAAAAAGTTTTAAAATGTTACACCACAACATACAATGGTGGACATACCAAACCATGAGCATGATACATTAGACAAGTGATAACTTGAGTCAGCCCCCATTACCCCTCCCACTCCCACCCTCCCACCCTACTCATATTGAGCACAAATAATCCATTAGAGAAACCTCTTGACACAATACAAGTGCTGGCTTAGTGAGTTGGGCATAAAAGAACCTAATAGCCGGGTAGGCCTTATTGCAGAGAGTATAAGGCATATAAGGGGACCCAGATTTTCTTGAATTGCTCCATTCTATTATTAAGACTGGCAATGGCCCTTTCCGTACTAAGAATTGCCAGAAGCTCAGACAACCATTCATTATAGGGGATCTCACTCCGGTCAGTCCAGTGTCTTAATACAAGCTTTTTCACAGACATAGCTATTAAGGTTATATGATACTTATGAACACGGATCTGGACCTCGGATAGATCCCCCATAATACATATTATGGGTGTAAACAATTCTTTAAGCCCTAACAAGGGATCCACCGACTGCTTGATAGCAGCCCAGAGGGGAGACACTTTGGAACAAAACCAGAATACATGGAGAATCGTAGCCTCTTCCAGCAGGCACCTGGAGCAAGTCGGGATGGGCTTTAAGCCCAGTTTAAATAACTGTGAAGGGGAATAATATGCATTGTGCAGGATATACATTTGCATTAATCTAAGCCTATATTGAGTCACAAATTTGTGACAGTTATGCCACAGTTTCAGCCATTCTATGTTATGATTGGGAAATAGGGAGGCCCATACCTCAGTGGGCCCGGAAAGGTCAGGGAATTTCCAATCATGAAGAGTGCTATAAATTGCCGAGACTGCACCTGGGCGACCACACAATTTTAAAAGTTATGAACAAAAAGGGATTCCTTGCACCACTGGGGGGTTTTACCCAGGGCTTTCATTAAAGAATGTCTTAATTGCAGGATACGAAAATAATATTAGGGATTCCCAAAAGAGTGATTACGTCTTTGAGTGGGAACCATTCTCCATTGTCCATAATAAAGTTAGAGACTTGCATATTTTGTAGACCGGGTATCCATTTAGGAGGAATTAGTTTACCATCTATTTGAAAGTGGGGGGTTCCCAATATAGGTTGATTAGGGTCTCTGCCTGGTTCATACATAAGATACCGGCAGATCTGAGCATGGATCCTAAGTGAAGTTATAATAGTGGGGTTCATGGCTTTTAAAGGAAGAAGTCCCAGCCTAGCAAATAACAATCCTTCTGGTTTCAGATCATATGCGTGGATTAGCATATGCTCGATTTTAAGCCAGGCAGGGGCGAAGTGTAAATCGTCCCTCGTTAGCCATCTTAAATATTTGTTAATGTGATTAGCCCAAAAATACAAAGGAAGGAAGGAAGGGAAGACGAAGTCCCCCTTTTGGCTTGAGGGCAGTCAATTTATAGTAAGCAATCCGTGGGGGTTTATTGTGCCAGATGAATTTTGTAATGAGAGATTGAGTTTTAGTGAACCATAACATTGGGAGCCAGATTTTGAGCATTGAGAGGGGATAAAAAATTTGGGGAAAAACATTCATTTTGATTAAGTTAATTCTGCCCCACAGGGACAGAGGAAGGGAAGACCATCTGTTGAGATCTAAGGAAATTGTGTGAACTAGGTGATCAAGGTTTAACCTGACAATATGAACAGGACTCCTGGCTAATTCAATACCCAGGTATCTCAGTGATTCGTACTTCCAACTTAACCCCAAGGCCAGAATATCTGCCTTAAAAACTTTATGATTTAAAGGAAAAACCGTGGTTTTACCCATGTTCGGTCTGTAATTTGAAATGGTGCTGAATCCCTCAATGATCTCTAGCATTGGGGGTAGGGAATCTTTGGTATTTGCCACCTGCAGTAGGAGGTTGTCTGCATAAGCTAACATTTTTACCTCACACGGATGGATAGGGATCCCCTGTACCTCCGGACAAGCTATTAATTTATGAATTAGTGGTTCCAGATAGATGTTGAACAACAACGGGGACGGGGGCATCCCTGTCTGGTGCCAGAGTGCAACGTAAACACTTCAGAAAGCACACCATTACAAGCCACATGAGCAGAGGCGGAACAGTATAAAGCCTTGACCCACACGATAAACTCTGCAGGGAAGCCGAAAGCCTCGAGTGTAAGAAACAAATACCGCCAGTTAACCCTGTCGAACACCTTCTCGGCTTCCAGAAAAACCAGCGCAGCTGGATATGGAGCATCCCTACACACCGAGAAGATGTGCGACAGGGTACGCAAGTGGTCAGAGGACAACCTTCCCGGCATGCAGCCAACCTGCTCAGGGCCGATCAAGGTACCAATTACAGTATTAAGGCAGTTTGCCATGATCTTAGTTAAGATTTTTATGTCTATATTCATAAGGGAAATGGGTCTATAATTAGTGACCTGATCGGGGGCCTTCTTTGGTTTCGGCATTAAAACTATAAGAGCCTCAAATAAGGAGGTGTCGACCTCGTTCCCAAAGATAATCTGTTGAAATAAGGGAAGAAGCATCGGGATTAAATGGGTCTTGAACTTCTTATAGAAACAGGTGGAAAAACCATCCACCCCCGGGACTTTGTTCACTGGTAGGTTATCCAGCACCTCAGAAATTTCATTAGCAGAAATAGGGGTTACCAGATAACTCCATTGGTATTTAGACAGTTGAGATAAACTGGCGCCCTGCAGATAGTTTCGTATGGTCTGTTCCGGAAGGGGGGATGACATGGGACCGTATAAATCTCTATAGTACCAAGTGAATTCTTTTAAAATATCTACAGGGTGAGTTTTCGGCATACCATCTACCCTGGAAGTTATCGAGGATATACATTTTCTTAATCCTTAACGCTAAAAGATGTCCTGCCTTCTCCCCTTGATCAGTGTAAGATGCATGGGTATTTAACATAGCATAGTCAACTTTCTCCCTCAAAATGTCATTATACGCAGCTCTTACTTTGGTTAATTCCTGTCTAACAGACTCTGGAGATTGTGGGGAATGGTTCTTCTCGAGCTCCCTCATTCTAGTCAATAACTGGGAAGCTTTAGCTTTGCCATTTTCTTCCTGTGGGTGGCCATACTGATTAAGATGCCCCTCATGTAGGCTTTGAAAGCCAGCCATAGCATATCTGGTCTCCCCGTGGGGTCGAAGTTATATTCATAGTATTTTAGGATATGGTCTTGAATATGACTAACTGAATCCGGTTCTCGGAGCAGTAGATCATTTAACTTCCACCTGGACCCCCTTCTGGGTAATAAGAGTAATGACAATTGACAAGAGACCAATGAATGATCAGATAGGGGACCCAGTAATATCTAAGCTTCTATCACCCCCAGTAATAAGGAGTGGGATTGAAAGATGTAATCAATTCTGGAGGAGGATTGGTGGACCGGGGACTTGTAGGTGTACATCCTGTCCTGTGGGTGTAACACCCTTCAGATATCACTGAGTCCTATCTGATCTGCTAGCTCTCTAAATGCCCTCTGAGCAGGAGATAAGCCCTTTCTCTGGTGAGCACATTTGTCTACCTCAGGGTCAAAAACTAAATTAAAGTCTCCCCCAATAATCAGGGGTAAAGCAACAAAATGTAATAACACCTGCATTAACTGCACGAAAAAGGTAGGTGTATCCTGGTTCAGGCCATAAATACTAGCCAGTAGGACCTCCTTATTGAAAAGGAGACCATGCACTAGTAAGTATCTTCCTAGGGGATCTTTGACCTCCTTAATCGTCCTAAATGGTATTCTTTTATGTATAAGGATCACCACCCCTGCACTTTGAGTTGTCCCACCCGCAGCAAAGCATTGGGCAAATTGTTGCCTACGTAACTGTGATGCCTCAGGGTCTAGCAGATGTGACTCTTGGATATATGCAATATCAATGTTCAAAAGTTTTAAATGTTTGAGTATTTTGCCCTGCTTAGTTCTTTTCCGGGCCCCTTTTACTTTCCAGGAGGCTATGGTGATACAGTTAGCAATCTTTCCCATCCAGAAAGGTCTGTGACTTTATAACTTAGCCACTCTCTGTAAGCCCTAAGGAAATTTGTGCTCAATACTAAGGCCCACCCTCCCATCACCTCCACCCCCAAAAAAAATAATAAGCAAAACTTGTACAATTTCTACCTTCCCTTACCAAAACCCCCACTCAACCCTCGCACTGTCTGGAATCCGTTATGCATGGTACCCTGAGCTATCTATTCCCATCTAACTCCCAGTCCCCCAGATCATAATGAAAACCAATAGTCTGCCTACCAGAAAACCTTGTGAAAATAGCACTTCTAACCAGAGAACAGGGAATTATGTAAGCATAACAAGACGAAATACAGACCTGGCAAAATCATGGCTCTGCTTATTAAATAAACCTCCAGTTAGAAACAAAAAATAAAAGGTAGGCAGACTGAGTAAATAATCGGGGAAAGGCCTAGGGATTTTACATAGCCAGTTATACTGTAAAGACTTCAGTGAACCCCGATATTCCAGAAAAGTAAGCAATTGGGCATCCCCAACAGCTTAAAATTACAATCGGGGAATGCCACAACAATCGCAGCCTGAAAGGAAAGTAGCGGTGAAAGTGAAGCGAAAATGACCTCTTGTGCCATCTGAAGGCATGTTCAGTTCCAGTAACAGATCTACACACCACAACTAATAACCAACTTTTCTAGAAAATAAGCGAAACTCAGTGGGCTACACATAACCTGTTTAACTAACAACCTGCCAGAGCTAACAACCGGAACATTATCCCCTGGTGTTGGAGAAAACAAAACCAGAATTCACAGTGAAACTAAACCAGAAACAGTAACATTAAACTATAGAAAAAAGGAGCCCATCCTGTAGAACATGCTATCAATAAAGCCCTATGTCACACAGGGAAGCAGGAAGTAAGTTCCATCACAGGGAGAATTATTGATAACATGCAACAAATTCTTCAGCTTTTCAAATAAACGCCGAGGGTTCCCTCGAGTACAGAAGTCCCAGGGTAATGAATTTTCACTAGACATGAAACCAACGCCTCGAGAAAGTTCAGGGTGCAGATATAGTGAGCTGATATCTTCCCTTGAGATCCCACTTATTTATTCAATGAGTTGGAAACAAATCTGGGAAGGCCTTGTGCAGGGCAGATTTAGCACATTCCAAGTCCTCAAAAGTCGACCAAGCACCTGATATTAGAACTTGCAACCGTGCAGGGTACCCCATGCAACATTTCACTTCTGCAGCAATTAACTTGGACACTACAGGGTGGAATTGGGTTCTCCGCTGCCTCACGGTGGCGGGTAAGTCTTCAGTGATGCAAATTTTTTTCCCATCCCATGACACCTCCTACAGCTCTTTAATCTTCCCCATAAAATATTGCTTTTCTTGGATATTCAAGAATTTTAATATTATGGCTCGGGGGTGTGCGCTGGGCGCAGGCATTGACCTAAGGGCTCTGTGGGCCAGCTCTATGGTATAAGTTGAACCGAAGGGGGAAGGTCCAGCCAGCTTTGTGATAAGTTTTTGAGTGAATAAGATGGCATTCGACCCTTCTTCTTTCTCCGGAATCCCAATTATAACAATGTTATTTCTGCGACTCCTCCCCTCAAGATCCTCTATTTTCTGCTCGAGCTTCTTTATTCTTTGGCAGTTATCCACCACTTCAGTGTTAGTGCACTCAGCTTTTTTCTCCAAAGAGACCAGGCAAGACTTACTATCTGCCATCCTAGTGGAGAGGTCCTCTAGCGCTGTGGTAATCTGCTTTACTTCGTTAACCACCACTTTAAGAACCTCATGGAAAGGCTTCAGCTCCTGTAAGAATATTTCGAGGGTAAGAGGAGTCGCATCCATAGAGGGATTAACAGCAGCCGCCCTCATAATAGGCCTAGTATCAGTTGCAGATAGGGTCCGGGATCTCTTGCTGCCTTTTTCCGGCATGACGGGAGGGGTATGTTTCGGCATGGCAGTATGCATTTCAGCTTCCATTTCCACTCAATCTGTTGCCCGGAGGTTCTCTGTGATGACAGAAGTCTTTGTGGGGTGCAGCCCCACACAAGAAGCATCAAAATAACCCTGAAAATAGCGCAGAGTGACGGGAGTGGAACCGAGAAGCAGCTACTCGGACCTCAGCATCATGTGATCTCCCTAAAGCTTCATTTTTAACAAAGATGTATGTAGTTACTCTCACCAGTCAAGCTGCTAGGTCAGAAAGAGAGGGAACTGAGCTTCACTGGGCAGTATTACACATAGCCTGTGTCCAATAGAAATGGTCAATCTTGTCAAGTAACTTAGGCTGACCAATGAATTGCTTAGTGTGCTGATTTGTCTTGGTGCTGTTCAGAGATAGACACATTTTAGATATTTCTTCATCTGAGGAATTACTTCTTTATACTCAGAATGGCAGAAAGATCCAGACTCAGTGTATGGATTGTGGGGTCAAGCCTGGTGAAAAGAGCAGCTGTTTCCAGTAGGTCTAGTTGTTTTGGAAATCTACCACACTGGTCAGTATCTTGGTTTGGGAAGCGTGGCCTGAGATGGTAGCAGCTCATGCTAACCATGTACCACTTGCTACAGACACACCCAGAACCAGACATACTCTTTATTCACCTTGGAGGTAATGATTTGGGACACAAAAAGGTAATACATTTGATTGAAGCTGTACAGTCAGACTTACAGCTTCTCATACAGATGTTACCTGCTTGTAAAATTCTGTATTCAGATATTACACAGCTCATGATATGGAAAGGAGAGGAAAACTACCCTGCACTTGAAAGATCACGTCGAAAGGTAAACATCCAAATATCTGGATTTCTCCATGCTATGGGAATGCACACCATGTGCCACCCTCAAATCACTTATAGAAATCATTGGCTATATTTAAAAGATGGTGTGTATCTCTCACGCACAGGCAACAATATTTTTGTTGGGGACCTCCAAGATGGCATCCTATCACTTCTGTAAATGTGTGCCTCTACATAAATATCTCTGCAATCCATATTGTGTATCAAAGCTAAATGGTTCTTGTAAGAGCCAAACAAGATGGTCAAAAAATATAACATAAAATACATGAAACATAAGGAAATGTACTTGGGAAGTGTGTACTGTGCCAGCAAAAAATGGGAAATTTTCACCAAAGCAATGTGGTAGCATATATGAAGTGCATCAGCACATCCCTGATTTGTGCTGAAAGGTGAGTGTGGAAAGGGGTTCGATGTCCCAGCAGAACCCTGACATGACCATGCATCGCACGCATACAGCACAGTGCCACAAATGAAATTCAGTCCATCTGTAGAGCCTGTGAAGGGGGTGTGTCCATGCATAGCACACAAAGCCCCATTCACAGACCAATTTAGTGGTGCATCAATGGCTAATTTCTGGGTATGGGCCAGCTAAACATAAGTCCTGAAATACTAGATTTATGTTGGTGACCACCCTTAGACAGGCTGATGTGTTGCACACAGCAGCACAGCAGTCTGTCCAGCATGGCACTACACCCCCCTACCTGCCCTTAGCAGTGTACATAGCGATATTGTACACAGGTGTTAGCTCACATCGCATAATGGCACCCCCTTCCTCAGCCTTGACCACAGTGCAGTCCAAAAGCCACAGTGTTAATTACCGTGGTGGTACAGTGATCAGCATCCAGGTATGCACCCCCTACACAGACAACTTCCCTTGTCCTTGTATACATGGCCTGTCAGTGGACAGCTCAACCCAGACATACAGTGCCACAGCTGTACATCAGCAGAGCTGCCTGCAGTTGAGAGTGTACTGTACAAGTGCACGTGAATTAGTACACCCTGTTGAGCAATGTACTTGAAGCATGTACTGTGAGGTGTGATTCTCAAGCTTGTCATCCATAACGTTGTTAATAATACCGCACAGCACACACTGCAAATCCATTGTTTGACAGGGTCTACAAATGCCCTTGGAGATGCACATTAGATCCAGGCAACTGTGTTGCTTTCTCTACATGTAGCTTTATAGGTTGGTTGAGCTGACCCTCATCAAGGGATCTATGTAGTGAGGGGTGCATGTGTGTGTGGGGGGGGGGTTACTGGCTTTGTGGGAGGGTTGGTACTTTCTCATAAGCATGTACCATCCCTAATAATAGGAACTCCCTCATTGTATACATCAGGCTTCTTCTCTACCTGCTATAAATGTTGCTGCCCACCAACAGCTGTTGTTCCTTAGAATTAATCCAACAGAATTGTATATAATCCCATCATGCTAAGACACTTAGACCTTTTACAAGAATAGATAGTTGTGTGTATGGACACTTACGCTTGTATCCCCATTTCTGTACATGTGTCCCTCAGTTTGAATGTCAGATTCCCATGATGTCATCCATACTGGACACACACATCCCATAGATTACTGTTAAATGGTTGATGAGGATGTGTTTGCTGTTGCATTGTGTGTTCCTTGGGATGGCTGGCACCAGTGTCTTAGTCACAGGGAATTTTGCAGAGTTGTGTTAAAAAATGGAATGTCGCACAATGGGACACCTCAGTGTAATGTTACTTGTGTCACTGTGGTGGGATCTGTATATACCCTTGTACTACTGCAGCATAGTCCCATAGACGATAGTGAAAACAAGTGCAAGACAATCTAAATGCTATAACAATAGAATACAATAAATGTAAATATGTATGTCTTGAAATCATCAGCAGTTAGTCTGACACATCCATTTTTTTGTCTTCAACAGATTTTGGGTGAAACAGAGAAGCACAGACAGCCACAACATTTAACAGCACCACAAAAGGTAAGGAACGCAACCCGATAAGATGTTTTCTAACTGTGTGAACCTATCCAACATCTCTGTGTGATGGTAGGATTAACACTAGTGGCATGCACTTGTCTTGCAATAGACAGCCATGCGAGGCAACCACAACAGCAATGCATTTAAATTGTCATTATGATCACCCAGCCATGGCATATTACAATAATACAATGTTTAAAATACATTGTGTTATCTGTATTTCAGCTTCATTGTCTTTGGGGCATGCATGCAATGGAAGGTTGCAGGGGGTGCGGGGGTGGGGGGCTACACCACTGAAAGATATGACTACAAAATACTAGACTTATGTGAGTGGAGATCTGCAGACACGCTGGTATACTGTACACATTGGCACAACCAGGCTAGCCATCCTGGCAGTACAGCCCTCCCCGCACGCACCATGCTGACATGCTTGTTGAACTGAAAAATGGGTTTATTGTACAGCAGTGTTATTTCTAGTGGCATAGTGGACCCCCACCCCCACACATACAGCATCGGGAAGAGTGCAATGCTAATGCCAGTGGTGTAAATGACCCTGCTGGTACAGTAATGTCCACACAAGTAGGCAGCCCCTACCCACTCAGTTTAACCCATCCCTCCATAGGACCAGTGTTGTTGTGCAGTTCAACCCACCCACACAGTAAACAGTTGTTCATTGACAGAGCTGTCTGCAGCTCACAACATACTACACAACTGCAAGTGCATTGGTACACACTGTTGACCTAGCAATGCAATGACACATGTACAGTATGCAGTTAATCACATAGAGAGTCTGTCGACACCCATTCATAGTGATGTGCAGGTGGGTTGAGCTCACCCCCCGACAGGGGATCAATGCAGGGTGGGGGTGTACTGTCCTTTTTTGGGGGGGGGAAGATGTGGCTTACTTAGTCAAAGGATGTGCACTGTGTAACATTTCCCGCAGTCAGCACCAGTGTGTATGTCACAAGCAGTGTTACAAGACTATTAGAAAAATCAATGTAGCACAGCGGGGTGCATCAGGGTAACATAACTCCAGGTGGGCTGGCCAGTCTGTACATACCCTTGTATTGCTGCATGGTGCTCCCATACAGGATAGTAACAATAACTGTGGAGTTATCTGAATGATATAACAATAGAACACAGTAACTGTCTATATGTATTTTTTAAAATCATTATCACTAAGCCTGACATCTTTTTTTGTATCCAACAGAGTCTGAGTTAGACGGAGTAAAAGTGACAGGCAGAACCACTAACTGCACTGCATAAGGTAAGGAATGCAACCCAATAAGACTTTTTGAAACTGTGTTAAACTATCCATCGTCTCTGTCTGATGGCAACATCAACATATGTGGCATGCTGTTGTCTCACAATAGGCACCTGGCATATTACCAGCACACAACATAAAAATTCGTTTTTAGATCTGTATTTCAACTTCATTGTGTTTGAGCTATGCATGCTGAGGAATGATTGGGGGTGAATGGTAGTTGCAGTTTCTTAGTTGGGATCCTAATCACATGGAACATGTACCAAGTTAAACAATTAAACCAATCAATGTTTCTCTAACTGTAGTTGTTGTTACATAATACAATGACTATGTAAAATAGTGATTCTTGAGTCAGTGTGTCAAGTACATTGTAAATCCTCCCATTGATAGCACAGCACGTGGTCTCACCCAAACAGGGTACCAGCTTCTAAACTGTCAGGCATTCCCCACCCCATGGGTACAAAAACACATGAAACAAAAATTAAAACATAAAATGTATTGTATGCATTGCTTTACAGCAAACTGCCATCACACAGTGCACTCTGATGGTATCGCCTAACAAGCTTCTTCTGTTGTTTCTTCAGTCAGCTGCAGCCCCATACAAAACAATATATACACTGTATCTGAAGTGGTTGTGAAGGGGGATGTGGTCATGCATACCAGTCACAGCTACATTCAGAGACCAATTAGGTGCCGCATCCACAGAGCATGTCCGTGGATGCGGCACTAAAAGATAAGTCCACAAAAAAACTAGACTTATATAGGTGGGCAGCCACAGGCATGGTGGTGTATTGTACACATCATCACAACAGTCTGTATGCCATGACAGTACAGGCCACACCACTCCTCCCACCACAGCAACCCAAACATGCCTATTTCCACTGTGAATTGTTTCATTCTGCATGGTGTTATCTCTGCTAGCATTGTGCCCCCCCCGCACATATTGTTGTCCAGAGTGCAATGATAATGCCCATGGTGTAAATGACCCATGGGATACAGTAGCCCCCACCCAAGTAGGTAGCCCCTAACCACTCAACTTAACCCGTCCCTGCATAGGACCAGTGTTGTTGTGCACCTCAGTCCACCTGCACATTAAACAACTGCACATTGTCAGAGCAGTCTACAGCTGACACTGTACTACAGAACTGCAAGCACATGGGTGCACACTGTTGAGCAAAGCAGTTGCAACGTCCACAGTACATTGTGATTCACAAGCATGTCATCCAAAATCTGTGAATTACAGTGCACAGTACATACTGTGACCCCATTGTTTGACAGGATGCACCACTGCAATGACAGATGTACAATATACTGTTAGTCATAGACAGATCTGACATTGTCCATTCATGGTGGTTTGCAGATAGGTTAAGTTGCTTCCCAACAGGAGATCAATGCAGGGTGGTGGTTGGCTGTGGGTTTTTTTCATGTGTATGTGTGAGGGAGGGACTTAGCTTATACGTATCTACCATCCGTTATTATAGGGACATCACTCAATCTACTCCTGAGACTTGATATCTCCCACATCTCTCCCTCTCACAGACATTGATGCCAAGTGACAGCTGTTGCTGCTTCTTTGAATTTGTACAGCCAAACTACTTATTTTCACAGCATGCTCACATACACATAGATCTTCCACAGGAACAGCTTGTTCTTTCTAAGTCAAGTCATATTTGTATCACCATTCCTGTACATGTGTGCTTCAGTTTGAGTATCACACTCCGAGACTGCACCCCCCCCATTGAACACCTCTCCCATCAGGTTGATGTAAAACAGTCAAGGGGCATGTGTTTGCTGTGCATTGTCAGTTCCTTGTCACAGTTGGCACCAGTGTGCTTGCCACAATGAATGTTTGGGGAAGCAAAAAAAAATTAGTATAGCACAGGGGACTGCATCACTGTAATGTTACTGCAGGCAGCCTAGAGCATGTGCACATACTCCTGTATTGCTCTATGATCATTCCATAGAAGACAGTGAAAGTAACTGTGAGAAAATCCAAATGGTGTAACAGTAGAACATATTAACTGTCAATATGTCTTTCTTAAAATTCTCATCACTTAGCCTTACACATCCTTTTCTTATATTCAACAGTCTGTCTGACAGTCCCCAATAACATCAGATCGTTTCAGCCACTACTGTCCATCTAAACGCCTAAGGTAAGTAATTCAACTCAGTAACACTTCTTATAACTATGTTAACCTATCCATCATCTGTGTCTGATGGCACAATCAACACATGTGGCATGCAGTTGTCTCACAATATACAGTCGTGCGAGGAAACACTGGTGGGGGGGTTCAGGTGGGGGGGGATGTTAGTTGCACCAGTGGTATTGCTGTAAACAACATTCTGTGTCACAGTGTGATCACTGGGATGGTCAGTGCACACTTCATGTACTTGTGTAACAAACTGCATCCAAGTGACAAAGCCACAGCAAAATGTGTTAAGCTAGCCATCATCTTCACTGGGTCATAGTACATTGCCAAAGCATAATACAGAAAATAACATGTGAAATGATTGTTTATCACATTAGTGTACAAGTTAACCATGGTGTGGGAAGGGAGCGGGTGAGGGGATGCATGTAAATAGAAGCTACAAACTGTCAAGGTGATTTCCTGATTGGCTGGTACCTGTGCCATGAAGGTGATCCATTAAATATACCAGAGTACCATGTGGCAAAGTTTGGATCTATCCATGATCCATGCATTTTTCTCATATGGTACAGAGAAGTAAGGAAGCACACCACGATGCAGAATACCAGTAATTACACTCACCGACTGATGGTAGATTGAGATTATACAATACAAAAAATAAGTTAGCTTGTCTTATGTTTTCATCTGTCATATACATGTTGACAATGCTGGCTGCAAGGAACATAGGACTGGTGGGGTGGGAGGGCAGTGAATTACAACCTGCAGCCTACAACTTGATACCCTGATTGGCAGCAACCACTCCCCATATGTGTGATTACTTAAATATGTCATGACAGGGTGTCTCCGATGAAACCATATACCCATGTGCCAGACATTTTTGTTACAAAACCACATGCAAAATGACACAATCTTAGCATAACAGTTACCCAGCTTCAAAAAGAACTTCTCATATTTGTGCTGTTACTTTGCATGCATGTGTTACCCATGCAGCTGTGTATTAGAGGGGGAGGAAGGGGTGGGAGGGGTCAGAAATGACAAAAGTGAACTGTACATGTTCTATAATGGTTAGCGTTAAGCAAACTAAGCAAAATAAGCATAGGTAGACATGAAGTGCAATCTAAACAAAACGGTCACACCTTAAGAATGTCTTATAGTTTATTTAGTAGAGAAAGAAAAAAAATCCCTAACTTTATGTTGCATAGTTGTAAAGATATGAACTATCTTTTCACAGATTACAAAGATGGGGAAGGTGTGGACAGATGGGGAAGTGCTAGCCCTGGTTCAGGCCGTAAAATGCCATGCCAACTCCAGGTTTGTGATGCGTGCCACAAACCTCACACTCTCGCAAACCTGGGGTAAGGTAAGAGAAAACATAAATTAACAAGTAATTCATATGCTCTGTTTAGATGTGTATTGTCATAGTCAAGTCTATAGACCAGTAAAACGATGCAACCACAACTAACAAAATGTTAGACCTCATACTCTCAAACGGGGGCAGTGAGAGGATCTCAGATCTTGAAGTGGGTTGCCATGTGGGGACAAGTGACCATCAAACAGTGTGGTTCACATTAAACTCAGCTACAGAGTCAAGCCATACAAAAGTGAGGGTACTGGACTTTAGGAGGGCTGACTTTGGCAAGATGGGAGAGTGCCTCAGAAAAGCACTAGCAAACAGGCTAGAAGGAGGTGTGGAGCAACAATGGGGAATTATCAAACTGCCATCACAGAGGCAACAAGCCTTTGTGTGAAGCAAATGAACAAATCAAAATGAAAGAAAAAGCCACTATGGTTCTCAAAAGGGTGGCTGTGAAAGTCAGGAAGAAAAGATAGCATTCCAAGTATAAGGAAACACTGAAGGAGCAGGACAGAGCTGTACCAGTTAAGGCAGAAGGAAGCAGGGAGGAAGTCAGAATAGCAAAGGCCCAAACTGAGGAAAAGATAGCCAACTCAGTTAAGAAGGGATAAAACCTTTATAGGTACATCAGCGGCGTGAAAGACAAAGGGAGGGATAGTGAGGCTGAATAGAATGAACAGTGGGTGGGCAGAGGGGACAGTGAAAAGCAGGAATACTGAACGAATATTTCTGCTCAGTATTCACAAAAGAGGAGGGAAGTGTCTAATCCAATTAACAGAAGCACTTTTGATAGGGGGTCGATCCCAGTCCTTTCACAGAAGAAAGGGTTCTGCAAGAACTCCTAAAACTGAAGGTGTACAAAGCAATGGGTCCTGATGGAATTCACCCCTGAATTCTAAAAGAATTAAGGAGGAACTAGTGAAACCACTGGCTACTCTTTTAATAAATCATGGGAGGATGGTGTGGTACCCGAGGACTGGAGGAAGGCAGATGTGATTCCCTTCACAAAAGTGGGTCCAAGACAGAGGCAGGAAACTACAGACCTGTCAGTCTGACCTCTGTGGTAGGGAAAGTGATGGAGTCACTTCTGAAGGAAAGAATAGTCAGTACCTAGGGGCCAGTGGAGCACAGGACCCAAGGCAGCATGGGTTCACAGTGGGAAGGTCATGTCAGACGAATCTAATAGATTTCTTTGACTGGGTGACCAAAGTAGTAGACCAGGGAGGGGCTGTGGACATGGCCTACCTAGACTTTAGCAAGGCATTTGACACAGTCCCACACAAAAGATTAATAGTCAAATTAACCAGCCTGGGAGTGGGACCCAGGGTGGTAGCCTGGGTAAAACATTGGCTGGACAACAGGACACAGAAGGTAATTGTAAATGGAGTCCATTCTGAAGAAAGGGGGGTTACTAGTGGGGTACGCAGGGTTCAGTATTGGGTCCAGTCCTTTTTAATGTCTTCATCAGTGACATTGCAGAGGGACTGGAAGGAAAAGTATGCCTTTTTGCAGATGACACAAAAATCTGCAACAGGGTTGATACACAAGGAGGCATGGAAAGGATGAAAAGGGACTTGGCAAGGTTGGAGGAATGGTCAGAAGTATGGCAGCTAGGATTCAATGCAAAGAAGTGCAAATAATGCACCTGGGAAATAAGAACCCAGGGGAAGAATACACAATGGGTGGGGAGGTAGTAACAACAACAAAAAGGAAAGGGACCTGGGGTAATCATATCAGATGACCTTAAGGTTAGCAAGCAATGTGAGAAGGCAGTAGGGAGGGCTGGGGGTATACTGGGATGTATAGGGAGAGGCATCAGCAGCAGAAAACAGGAAGTTGTTATCCCTCTGTACAGACAGTTGGTGAGACCCATCTGGAGTACTGTGTCCAGTTCTGGAGACCCCATCTCTGCAAGGACATAGACAGGATAGAGGCAGTTCAGAGAGGGCAACTAAAATGGTGCAGGGTCTGCAAGAGAAGCCGTATGAGGAGAGACTAAAGGAGCTTAATATGTATACCCTTGAGGAAAGAAGGAGAGGGGGACATGATAGAAACTTTTAGTACCTCAGTGGAATCAACAAAGTCCAAGAGGTAGCATTTTTCAGAAAAGAGACTTGCAAGAACAAGGGGACACAATTTAAAGATAGAAGGAGGGCGGTTCAGGGCAATGTGAGGAAGTATTATTTCACAGAGAGGGTAGTGGATGCATGGAACAGCCTTCCTGAGGAGGTTGTGGGGTCTAAAACTGTGGGAGAATTCAAGAATGCATGGAAAAGACATAAGGCAATTCTTGTGGGGGGTAGGAAGAAATAGGCTGTTGGTTAACTAGGATCTGCGGCTTATCCTGTAGGTAGGGAAATAGGCAGACTAGATGGGCCTAGCGGTCCTTATCTGCCATCAAAGTCTATGTTTCTATGTTTCTATGTATTGACCTTAGAAGCACATGTAAGCAATATAGCCAACCTGCCTGTAGAAGATGATAGAATGGTGTAAAACAATAACACAGTTGCATCACAAGACATGGAAATATCCATGTGACATGTGAGAGGCGAGATAAGGGTGGGGGGGGACAATACTTTTAAAGTTTTTACCTTCATGCAGTTATTCATCACACCTGTGACATTAAGTGTTAACAGACTGTTCAACATTGTCGTTCTTGTACAGAAGAAGCAGTAAAATAAGTCTTAGCTAACCATGATACTATGATATTTGATGAGATTATTACTGACCATCAATGTAAGCATTTTAGTGTCCTATTACTATTCAAACCAATTACACTATGTAAAATGAAGCTATTACTAGCTATAGGAGATGGAGCTGTCTGTTTCTCTGTTCAAGGATGGGCTCAGGGCAGAGTAGTTAAACGCTGTACAGAACTGTTCACACAACTTGTTCAACGGCATCAGATTTTCACAACAATACAGAACACTGCATGATACCACAATAAGTAGTTAGGAATGCACAGTATATGACATGAATGCATGACTAAACATTGTGTCATGAGAAATAAATGCTACAGTGCACAATATGACAGCAATTTGTGATAATTTACAAGATAGTTACCTAGTAAAGAGCAATGCTTTCAGTACAACATAAATAGGCATAACATATACATATAATAAACGTTAATTTGTGTTAAATTTTTTTTTGTCCACAGGTGAGCCATGCTTTGGGGAGAGATGGCATCTCAAAGACACCTGATAACTGCCATAGGAAGTGGAAGTTCACCCACCAGACGTTCTATAAGAACAAGGCATCTGAGGGTGAAATGCGCAGGAGGGTCCGGGAACGGTATGACATTGTGTTTATAATGTGGGAAGAAGCAGGGAAGCCAGAGTCTGGGGACTGACATCACAGTCGTAAGTAGATATTCGTCAATTATTCACAACTTATGTAATGTATTTTATTCATATCATTATATACTACCAGATAAGTCAGTTGTTTAAAAAGACGAATACTTGCATGTCACAGCCACTAATAATTGACTTAAAATCATACCACAGGCACATACTGTATTTCATCTTGTCACTGAATGTGGACAAGGTTATCTGTGACAGTGAACAATTTCAATGTCTTCCTCATAAAAGTTTGATCTATTTTGACATCTCATTAGTATAAACTACAACATAGCTCGTTACTGGTACCACTGAGATAGCAACACAACCACAGGCATGGTAGGTGGTGGGCCATATTTTCAGCCACATACATCAATGTTGATTACTGTGTTGTACACAGCAAAGCAGTGAAATGTCACTCCCCAGCGCATCGACCTTGTGAATCTGTACCACCATCTGTCAAATCAGCTAACAAATACCACAGTGACAGGAGTCGGTATCACCCTCTGTACTGTATAGCTAAACAGTTACACCAAACAGTATATGGGGCATATAAATTTCATCACATGCCTTCCATCAACAAACAATGGCCAGTGGCCAGTGTTGCAAGCATACAATTAGTGGGGTAATGGCCATACCACAGACTCAATTTTCAAAATCATACAATGGAAGCATAAGTAAGATTTATGAGTAATCTGTCACATGATGTAAGGGGGTTGGCAGTGGTCATGTAAGATAATACATCTATGTGTAGAACTGTTGCTGAACTTCACTAACCTTACCAGTGGCAAAGTAACGATAGACAGCAATAAGTGCGCAATGGCAAGTGAAGACATCTTCTTGTTATCTTACAAGTAAGATACACATATTAGATGTATGCAACAGTAGTTTTTTGGGGTAATGTTTCATAATAGCACATTCATGTATTAGCTTCCTTTCCAGTTCTGTTCTCTGTTTGTCATTCAACTGTATCACTTACAACATTCTGTATCTACAGAGTTTCATAAACAGCGACTTATGTAAAGAATGGTAAGATTTGAATGCAGTTCCATTTTGGTTATGTAGGGAGGGGGAGAAGTTTCCCCGCAGTGTACATTTCATGTATGTTTCATAAAGTATTAGTTTGTGTTATGAACTGCAGACTGAGAAAGTAAAAAGTAAAAGTGGTAGCTACTACCATTAATTAGTCAGCACAGCTGGTGTTCCTTGTGATGTACTCGATGTTTGGAAAAATGGAGAATGAAGTGTTCACCGTATGGCCACGATTCTCAAAGGCCCCAGCATGGCCCATATCCTTGCTCCACAGAGCAGGGTGCAAGGCACTTGTTTTGGCAAACAGTTGGATACAGCTTGCATGTGTCAAACCAGGGATTGTGCAGGCCTTCAGCCATGGACAAGTAAGGCATGGTACAGGGCTGCATGCAGCAGATGCAAGCTGCCACAGCCTTCAAGTGTGATTGTCAGATCTCAGCCAGTGGGAGAATTAATAAGTACCCTTATACAAGCCAATCATGGTCTAGCAGTACTTAGAATGAATTCCACTAGAGAGGTGCTGCCTGTGAGCCACAGTGTCATGGACATCCAACACACACACACACACCAAGTCCTCCTATACCCGTCACGTCATGCTGACATGCAAGTAACCCCAGTGGTGTGGTGTACCATCTCAATACCCCAATATGGCCATTCCTCCAGCGTAAGCAATATTGTACCTGGTATTGCTGCAGTCCTTCACAGCAGCACATAATGGGCAGCAGTCATTCTCATAATCATATTTAACACTGTTGATCCAGTGGTCTGACCCCCCACCACCACCATACCATGCATGTTATGGTCACCCCAGCATATCCCAACCCATACCCTGAGCCAGCGCCAGAACACCACTCCAGTCACAACCGCAGAAATTGACAACTGAAGTGGCATGAACACATGTAGTAAGAAAGCAGTATGTGCAGTGTGCATGTATGGTATTATGATACTAGTGGACTGTTCATGGGGCAGTTGGCACCAGCTGTGGTGGTGAGTGGAGTGGTTGGTCAGGGTACAGGTTCTCACAGAATGGGGTGGGCAAACCATGCCAGACTATGATGAGGGGGCAGAAACACTACATCACCAGCATTTACTATTATTATGACACTGACTACTGGCAATATTGCAGCTATGGGAGGGAGCGCTGCACCACCATGCACAATATTTATTACAACTGGGTACCGTTCATATAAGTCTGTTTTATTAACTGGGGTCAATGTCTATAACTGTAAGCTATGCACATAGTGACGACATGGCTGACCATATATTCACACACTAACTCACATACAGTAGCCAAAGTAATGTTTTAGTTCTTATACTGACAACTGTTGTATATATGTGCTTATTGGATACTTTGTTTATATCATGACAAGATGGGAGACATGTGGATTTTTGTTGGACAAGATTGGGGTAGGGAGGGACAGTTGGATCCTGGCCCCCAGTAAGAGTTGATTGTCAGTGTGTCTGAAATTAGATAAATCTGATATTTATTTTTCTTGTTTTTCTATTGCCAGCCCAAGAAAGACTCCCTGCTACTGAGCACTGCCTCCAACTTGTGCCACTCCCAGAAGGTGAGGAGAGAGAGACTCCTTCAGTCGAGCAGCTGCTCATGTTCGACTCTGCTGGTAATTTACACTGACATCTGCCTAAGAAAAGAAAAGTAAATGACAAGTAGTCAGGCACCATCGACACCATATCAATGATAAGCAACTGAGTGTGTTATTCACAAATAACAGCTTACAACTGTGTCATGCAGTATAAATCTCTACACAGTGAGCAAAATGCCTGCATAGGTAATGCCATACAATGATTTTTTTGACACAGAAAGCTGTATGATGGCTATGCACCTCAAGACGGAAATGTGAGAAGTGACAATCTTTATCACACAACCTAACTTTTATTTACAAAAAACAGCATTCAAATGTATTATTCATAACAGCAGTGTCACTTACCTATCTATCATGTGCTCCACTGTATGTTCACACAGTATTTCTTTGAGTTGTAAAAGAAAAAAAAAATATCTTCACGTAGAGATTGGTACTATTTCCATCACACTGAACACTCTTCCAAATACAGAATGTTAATATTTGTTTCTCAGTCTATGTAACTAAACAATCTGATTTTTTTATATGAAAGTAATTTAACTTGTGCAGATTGAGGTGTAATGTACAAAAAAATCAGGTAGTTGCATCGGGGAAGGCACGCAACCAAACCGTGGAAGAGGAAGCTGGACAGGAGTGTTTCCGTGGCTAAGGGAACCACATACTACTTTACTAAAAGAGTAGTGGAATAAAGGGATGCACTCCCCCAGCAGACTGGTAGTGTATGAAACTGTGCAAGGCTTGAAATGGCACAAAACTGGTACAGAACAGTCAACATGGCTGCTCAAGCTCCTGTCCAACAAGCTGCATTCATTAACTTTGCAGGGACAGATAAGACAGAGTGTGCGGAGGGGGCGCAGGAAGCAGAGCAACTAAACAGAATACCCAGTAGGTGTGCCGTCTACAAAGCAGGCAATAAAAAAATGTGACACCTATTCTGCAGGGTGTTACTATGTACTATGGCATTATGGTTGTGAATAGTGACATCAGTAACAGTTTTGCAAAAATGAGGTGTTTTACCAAAATGCTTTTGAATGTTACCCCCCATGACCCCAAAAATACAAGAATTCACCTTTACATGAATTTTTCAAAGAACAATAACCAAGTAGACAGGAATGAGGAGTAGTCACCACAGTCATAACGTGAGACATGTATATATGCCTGGAAGTTAAGATGAAGACAAATTAAATATTTTCATATTTTATGCATTTAATAGAGGAAGACAATCCAACAGAGGGTGCTGCTGGAGACGAACCCACAGAGGAGGTAACTGTCATGTTGGATCCCTCTGTGGAGATAATAACAGCTCCAGCAGCAAGTGAGTGCAGAACATCACCTACGCCTCAGCTGGGTCAGCCATCAACTACTGCAAGTCCGGCCAGGCCTCCAACTGGGGAACATAAGTAACAACAGTTAAGCATACTTATTTCAAGCAATGTTCATCTTTAGGAAGTCCAGACACCACCCATTCTTAACACCCCCGGCCCCCACAACACACAGCATTGTAGCCTGCAAATCCTCCCAACCTCTCCGCAACGTCAACACACATTCAACACAGACAGAATGATCCTTATTCAACTCCATAGCTGCAATAAAAAAGCGTAGCACAGCAGCAGGTTTATACTACTGATGTCAATACCACATGCAGCCTGTAGGAGGGTGTGGGAATAGACAACACTAGATACAATGGTGAGAGTGTAAAACACACATTTCTTCTGTGTGATATTTATTTGCAAAATAAACAAATTCATTCTTGACTTCAGAATAAGATCCAAAATAATCCAAATCAAGAAAATAAATAAATCAAATAAAGAAAATACTTGCTCTCCCAAGCTCCAGCAATATTCTACCTTAACAATGCTGCCACAGAGTGAAAATTAAATACAGACAGTAAATTTCACTATCTTCTGTGCTTTTTCCCAGTTGTACCTCCACTCAGTACAACTCTCCTAGCTCTACTGAATCTTTAGCTGAAATGATAGACTTTTTATAGGGCTTCCTGGTGACATCAGATGGTCAGCTGATCCACCCTAATTGTTATACATATAAAATATAGGCTAATACAGGCATGTGGGGGTTCAGCTTAACCCAGAACATCCATTTACTTAAACAACATCAGGATTTAGCACCCCGTTCATTTAAGAGTCTTTCAAACCTTTATTGTAACCATAGGAAGTTTAAGGGACAATTAAGGATCTAAGTCCAGCCCTCCTTTTGATGACATCATCTGTAGTGCTACTATAAGTAGGGCCTGGTTTGGGCCTGCTGGCTCTAAAGAGCCCACCAGATGGTTATTAGAGCCACAAGGAACAGGTAAAGTTTTAAGGCTTTCTGCCCTCTTTCAACCATACCTTCATGCATTCTCTGTATCTGTTAGAGACACTGTTCTCTAACCTGCATAATAATTCAGTGAGCTATACTTTTTATGCCAGAGTAATCTCCATGTGGTTTCATATATTTAATGAACATGTTTTAAAAGAATACTTCTTTCCTTGCTTTTCCTGCAAGGAATTCCTTTCTTTCCATGCTTGCTATTGTAGCTAACTATAAACACATAGCCCTCTGCATTTAGCAAGGATAAGAAGCACTGTTTGTATCGTTTATTTAGCTTCCAGACATCTGTTTGCTTTCTTGTTGCAGCATCTAACAACAAAATAGGAAAAATGCCTAGTTCTTTAAACTCCTCCTATGAAAGCAATGCTGCTGTTTCCATCATATTATGGAGAGACCCAGTACATAAATTTGTCTAGCTATATAATCAGAATCTGTAAAACCTCTTCTACTTTTTAAAGGTATATACATCATTCCTTACTTGCTGAAGCAGTGAACAGAACTAATTGCCTCATTCTCTGAACATAAATCAAACAAAGAAATGCTGCATGTTTCTGTCTTGGAGGCTGAAATTGTCAGCCGACAGGTTAAATTGCATTCAGGCCTTATTTGTTTCCTCTACGGCTTTCATGACCCAACAGGTTCTGTAGGAGTTTTAAAACACTCCCTTGTACAGTACCTGGACTCCGCCACTCTTGCTGTGCTGCTCTGAGCTGGAAAGTAGCACGGCAAGACATTTCAGTTATTGTGGCATATTGGAGTCTGCCTGTACAGTTCCCTATTGATTCTCTGCCCTTCGGGAGACATCTACTTTGCTTCAAGGCACCTGAGCGGGTGCTTCCTTGCAATCGCCAACCACCTCCCTGGCATTTACAAACATGCCACCAGAGTGGTGGGCAAGCACTGCACCGAGAAGAAAAGGAGAGAAAAAATACTTTTTATTTCAACAGCATCAAGCGGTAACTTTTACTTCTCGTCCTAATAGCACTTAAAGAGGTCTTTACTTTATACAGGCATCCCTGTATTATTTCTTAGTACCCCTTCTATTTACAAAGGCTTTCCACTTTACTCAAGCCTTTTACCAGCCTATAGTGGGCATATTGTGTACTATTTTACCCACTCACATTTAGACTGCATCGAGGAAAAAACTGCCCTTGGTTATCTTTCTTTTACACCATCAGAAATGAAACAGAACTATAGTGGGGAAGCATAGAGTGAGACGCTACAACAGAAGGCCACCCATGTAGTTTGAATAGGAAAAAAGGTCAAGAAAGACATCAAGCAAAGATTACTACTGCAGTAGGCTTTAGAAAGAGGGATAGGAGTAGAGGTTTTTTTGTTCTGGGGTACATCTCAACTGTATTTCAACACTTCCGGGGAGGAAAGGATCCAGACATTCACACACCCTAACATAAACAACCACTGAAAAACACAAAGAATCATATCTGTGGCACTACAGTTGTACCCCCCCACCCTCACCAGAACCACATGCAAACAATATTCGCTTGAGTCAAACCCCCCCCACCAACTCCAGTTGCAAGCTAAAACCCAGTAGTGTAACATCTATGTCCCAACCCAATAACAGCTCAGAGAAGTTGGAATAACCTTACAATTCCAAAGCACTATACTATACACCTAACATAACATTCTGATACTGATTTCCAAAACCACTGAATGAAAGCATGCAGTAAATGTTCTCAAAATGACTGTCACATGTGTACTGAAACAACATTGCTGCACAGTGTTGCCCAATAGCCTTATAGCTGCCACTGTAACTTGTCACTCGGCAGGTAGCTAACCAGTATGTTGGGTTTGTGGTGCACACCAATGACAACATAGGGCACTGCCCTACAGGGCTTGTGGCATCAGTGAGTGTATGCAACCTGAGCAGCTCAGATTACCTGCAGGGAGAGGGTGAGGGATCTGCCACTATAACACCAGAGCTTTAATTTCACAGATTATACATTATAAGGAGTCTGTAGTGTCAGCAGGAGAGGAGTTACAACTGTGTTTGTGTGGAGTTTGTCAATAGCATGTGCTAATTACCATAATCGAAAAGAAGGTTTACTCATATAGGACTCTGGGTGTTTTTCATTATACAATTGTATGTAACCATAATACACAGAGATACAGTAAGAATCACTAATTGTAGTATGATGAGCCACAGAGTAATATATATCTGTGTCCTTTCTAGAAGTATGATTTATTAGCACTGGACTGGCATAGCTAGTTTACTACAGATATGAATTACTAAAAATTCATTATCTTTCTCATTCACAACAGATCTATGCAGTGCATGTCTTGCTGCTGTACCTCTCCTAGAAGGTAAGTTTGATACATCCTTACATGTAACAATACATACTGGGATTACTGCAAAAACAGAAATAACTGTTAAATTCAATGTTGCCATAATATGTTTGTCATAAGTTAACAATTCATTCCACAGGTGTTCATTAAATATGACATTATGCATACTAAGTAACTGAACAACCAGCACCACTCACAGGAATATGCTCCCAAGTTGATCTGGTCTTCTTTGAGGAATAAGTTTGCACTGTTCTCATATTCAATTGTTAAAAAAAATAATATGTTGTAGCAATAGACAATGACTGTAAATGGGTATATTGTCAGTGGCTCAGCAGGCAGCACACTTGCCTTTGAGGCCAGGAGATCAGAAGGCTGTGGGTTCTATCTCCACGCCAGGCACTTGGGTTAATATTTATTTTATTTATTTATTTTTATTTATGTGATTTAGTTTTTGTTGACCGGTAAGTGCACTAGACAAATCCTGTCTATTTTCAGGCATGACCCAGGGGATGGGGATACAGATGAATGCCAACTGACCTTGAACTAGATTAAACTGTTAGTGGTATTTTTAGTGAATGAGAGAAATTTGACCAGGACACCAGGGAAATTCCCTATTCTTTTCAATAAGTGCCATGGGATCTTTAACATCCACATGAACTACCACCAATCCAGGCAGATGGGACCTCGGTTTAATGTCTCATCCAAAAGATGGCACCTCAGAAGTGCAGCACCCATCTCATGCTGCACTACAGTGTCAGTACTGGGATATTAACCCAAGTGCCATATGTGGGAACTGAACCCACAGCCCTCTGATCTCCTGGCCTCAGAGGCGAGTGTGCTACCTGCTGAGCCACTGACACTATCCAATATCCCAATACTGGCTGCAGTGCAGCATGAGGGGGGTGCTGCACTCCTGAGGTGCCATCTTTTGTATGAGATGTTAAACCAAGTTTCCATCTGCCTGTTCAGGTGGATGTTAAAGATCCCATGGCACTTCTCGAAAAGAGTAGGGGAATTATTTATTATCATAATAGCAAAAACAAAATGAATACAAAAAAGTGTTAAGTCACACAAAATAATAGACAAATCATATAGTAAACAGAAACAAAGAAGTATTACAAATATACAGTATCAGTGCAATGTGAAAAGATCAATATATAAATGCCCCCCCAAAAGAGTAGGGGAAATTATTGTTCAAAAACTGCAAAACAAAATATACAGGAATGTATAACTACATACCAAATCATAAAGGAAATCAAAGAAAAAAAACATAAAGAAGCATAACAACATACAGGAATATCAACCAGAACCAATTCATTATTACTGGAACCCCCAACTAAAAGAGTAGTGGAAGAAGACATACATACATACAAGAATTGTGTTGCTGCACACTATATGATAATACAAAGAAAAGTAAATGCAAAGAAGCATTTTGTCATACATTAATACCTCAGCACAAAACTAACATCCATATAACCCCAAACCTATTAGCCAAACTAGCAACAGTCCCTCTCCAACTGAAAGAGTAGGGGAATTTTTATACCAAGCTACTCACTCAAACGCCATTGGCATCACAGCCAGTCTACTGAATCCCATCTGGAAAAGTAAAGGGTACGTGGAACTGCTGCATAATCCTGTAATCTAAGATTAGTAAGTGTAGTATGACTCATAGAAAACAATTCTACAACTGAAAAATGACTTTGTTGAACGGTCAGCCAACAACAAACAAACCAAATATAAAATTTGAAAGACACTAAAAACAACCACATAGTCACTTTATCATGCTTCCTCCATAAATTTGGGAGTATACCAATATATAAGATTTTTAAAGTCATGGGACAAAAGGGAGAAGTGGGCCATTTAAGTCCTAGAAGGTGCCAAAAATCAACAAAAAATGGACAAACCAAAAATTAACGAGCCACCGTCTCTACAGTGCTGGTACATGTGTCCTTCGGACAGTCACTATCTGAGATTTATTTATGTTTCAAATTCCCTCTGACATTCAGTTTACCATGGAAGGAAAGCCATAAAATGTCCCACATATAATGAGGAATACGAGAGGATGTTAACATTGCACCCATTAAAAGCTTCTGATTTGTGGGATACGAATCAAAAGGAGCTGAGTCCTGAAAATATTTCAGTATGATAAAATTGTACAACTCTTTCCTGCTAAATCTAGTAACATGGTCCTTAGTAACACCCCACAACTTCAATTTCCCAAAACAAACCTTTAATGGTGGTGGGAGAGAAGCAAGAGATGTTTGTCTGGGCAAAGGGCTATGTACAGGCCAAGAAACAAATAAGGTACCTAAGGAACCTAAAAGTCACGATGCCCACTACTTATCCATCAACAGAAATAGAGTATGAAAATTAGCATACAAACACATTGTAAAAAAGAAAACAATAGGTTGGATCATTTTCAAACCCCCAAATTTCTTCTCTCGGAACAATAAAGTCCTTCTAATCGGGTTCAGACGATTACCCCAAATACATGAAAAAAAACAACTATACATTTGGGTTTCCAGGGACTGAGGGAGATGGAAAACTGTACTAAGATATAAAAAAAATTGGTAACAAAAATGTTTTAATCATATAGACTCATTTTAACTTTGGCAACCGCCATGAATTCCAAAGCTTAACTTTAGTCTCTGCCTCATTAAGTTTAAGTTTCCAATTGTAATATGCCAAATCCCCTGTTCCAAAAAAAAGTCCCAGAATAGTACATTTGTCTCTAACGACTAGGATTCCAATGATAGAGGTTTACATAGATACATAGACAGTGTCGGCAGATAAGGGCCTATGGCCCACCCAGTCTGCCCATTTGAGCTTGTAAGTTCAGTTTGTTTTCCTAGAAGTCTGTTTCCCCTTACCCCTGACCTCTAGAATTCCTTTATGTCTATCCCATGCATTCTTAAATCCCGTGATTGTTTCAGCCCCCACCACTTCCTCTGGCAGGGTGTTCCACTTGTCCACCACCCTTTCTGTGAAGAAATTCTTTCTCATGTTTCCTCTGAATCGTCCTCCCTCCAACTTCATCCCATGCCTCTAGTCCTGGAACATCTTTTTCGCTTAAAATAGTGTTTTCCTGCACTCTGTTTCTCCTGTAAGATACTTGTATGTCTCTATCATATCCCTCTCTCCTCCTCTCCTCCAGGGAGTACATGTTCAGTTCCTTCAACCTGTCTTCATAGGACTTGTGATGCAATCCATGCACCATCTTTGTTGCCCTCCTCTGAACCTTCTCTACCCTGTCTATGTCCTTACGTAGGTATGGTCTCCAGAACTGTACACTGTACTCCAGGTGGGGCCTCACTAGTGTCTTGTATAGCAGAATTATGACCTCCCTTTTCCTGCTGGTGATGCCCCTGCCTATACATCCCAGCATTATATTTGCTTTACCTGATGCCTTGTCACACTGTTTCCCTACCTTGAGGTCATCAGAGATGACAACCCCAAGATCCCTTTCCTGCTTGGTGCATGCTATATCCTCACCCCCCAACTGATATATTGTGCCAGGGTTTTTGTGCCCCATATGCATTATCTTGCACTTCTTTGCATTGAATTTCAACTGCCAAACACTTGACCATTCTTCAAGTTTCTGCAGGTCCCTTCTCATTCTGTCTACACCCTCTGGTGTGTCTACTCTGTTACAGAGCTTTGTGTCATCAGCGAACAGTGAAATTCTGCCTTCTAGATCCTGCGCAATGTCACTGATGAAGATGTTGAATAGAACCGGTCCCATCACTGATCCCTGTGGTACCCCACTGGTCACTCTTCCCTCTGTGGAGTGACAGCCATTTACCGCCACCCAGCCAGTTACCTACCCACCACACTACTGTCCTGCCCACACCCATATTCCCCAGTTTGTGTAATAGTCTTCTATGTAGCACAGTGTCAAAGGCCTTGCTGAAGTCCAGATAGGCCATGTCCACTGCCCTCCCCTGATTCACCTCCCTAGTCACCCAGTCAAAAAATTCAATGAGATTGGTCTGACATGACCTCCCCCTGGTGAAACCATGCTGCCTTGGGTCCTGTAGTCCATTGACAACCAGATGTTCCACCAACTCTCCTTCAGAAGTGCTTCCATGATCTTTCCACTACCGAGGTGAGGCTGACTGGTCTGTAGTTCCCTGCTTCCTCTTTGTTCCTGCTTGTATAAGGGGACCTAATCTGCTGTCCTCCAGTCTTTGGGTACGTCCCCTGTTTCCAGTGATTGGCTAAAACAGGATAGCCAGATGTTCATCCACCACTTCTTAGTTCTTTAAGGACCTGGGTGCACCCCATCTGGCCCCATTGTTTGTCAACTCTTATTACTTCCAGTTCCTTCAGGACCCTTTTCGTGTAAAGGGACTTGTGTCCATTTCTGCACCATTCTCACCCTTGTACTCCCTTCAGACCCATTACCCCTCTTCCTCAGTAAAGACTGAGCAGAAATACCTGTTCAATATGTCAGCTTTACTGTTGTCATCCTCCACGCGACTCCATCCTCCCCTTCAGTCTCACTATCCTCCCTTTGTCTTTTTCTTTTTCACTTATGTACCTGTAAAGGTTTTGTCCCTTTAACCACTGATTTTGCAATGTGTTCTTCTGTCTGAGCTTTGGCTTCCCTTACTGACTTCCCTGCATCCCTTTGTTTCTCCTGGTACTTCTCCATATCCCCTTCTGCCTGTGTCTTTTTGTATTGCCTGAATGCTATCTTTTTGGCTTTCACTTTCTTTGCTGCCTCTTTGGAAAACCATAATGGTCTCCTCTTCCTTTTCCTCTTGCTAACCTGCTTAATCTAATTCTGTTGTTCTTATAATCCCCATTTTAAATACTGTCCACTGTTCCTCAACCCTGATTCCTGTCCCATTCCCCTTAATGCCTCTTTCAAGTATTTCCCCATTTTCCCAAAGTCTGCCCCCTAAATCCAGGATACGTGTTTTTGTTGGTTTGGTTCTGCTCTTTCTGTGATTTCAAACCACAATGACTGGTGGTCACTGTTACCCAGGTGCTCCCCACTGTTACCCCCATCACACTGTCCCTGTTTGTGAGCAGAAGGTCCAGTATTGCCTTCTGCCGAGTTGGTTCCATGACCAGTTGCTTGAGGAAGGCACCTGAAGGAGTCCAGGATAAATCTGCTCCTAGTTGATGCTGCTGCTGGATGCTCCAGTCCACATCTGGAATATTGAAGTCTCCAACCAGTACTACCTCACCTTGTCTGCCATCCTTTGGATGGCTAGCATCAGCTCCTATCTGTTTCTTTCCTCCTGGGCTGGTGGTCTATAGACCACACCTGTGGGATGATCAGTCCCATTTTCCTTTCTAGCTTAACCCACAGTATCTCCTCCCCATTTTGTTCCTCCTGGATCTCTGTGGCCCTTATGTCATTTTTTACATACAGTGCCACTCCTCCTCCCTTCCTGCCTGCTCTGTCTCTTCTGAATATGTTGTAGCCAGGTATGGCCATCTCCCAGTCATGGTTATCATTACACCAGGTTTCAGTGATGGCCACAATGTCCAGGTCTGACTGTACCATGACAGCCTCCAGATCTTCCATCTTGTTGCTAAGGCTCCTGGCATTTGCACACATGGCTTTCCATGATTTGACCTCCCTAGTCTGCTTCACTGTTCTACTCCAGCCCTTTCCTTGGTTGTCATTTATCCCTGGTTCTCCTTGCTGTCTGCCCTTCTGCTGAATTTTTGCCCTTTTCTGCTTATCCACCTTTTGGACACTAATCTCCATCTTTTGCAAACCGCTTTGCAGAGATAGCCCTCCTCTGGTTCACTGGTTCCACTGCTGGCTGTGGGGGTGGGCAAGTAGGGGTGCCCTCCTTGCTGGCCTGCCACCCCTTTGCTGATTTAAATGCTTGTCAATGTAGCATTTAAACTACTATCATTGAGTACTGGATTCCCCTCCAGGATGGATGCAGGCCATCAGGCTTGAACAAACCTCCATCCCTCCAGGTGGGTCCCCAGTCACCAATGAATCCAAACCCTTCCTCACAGCACCAGTTCTTCAACCATGAGTTAAAGTTCCTGCATGCACTTATGCTCTCCTTGCCTCTTCACAGGTAGTACTTGAGAAAGTGACAGAAGTAGCTACTTGCTTGAGACCCTCCCCAGTTTCCTAAACTCTTCCTGAACTTCCTTTGACTCCCCATTTGCCAAGTCATTAGTACCTAGGTGGATAATGACATCCAGCTCACCCTCTCGTCTTGCCTTCCCAGTGATCCCCAGTATATTCCTTCCATCCCTCCATGCCGTGGCACCTGGTAGGCACCTCACCTCCCCTTCCTGTCCTCTCCCTCCTGTGTTCCTAGGTTTGGTGCATATCCTCAGTCTTGAATGGGAGACAATGACATTTCCCATAGTTAATTTTAGTGCCCATCCAAGACATATAATCCTGAAGAGTAGAATCTAAATGAAATGCAGAAGGAATATCACTAACTATGAAGCAGATATTATCTGCAAATGCACTGCATTTCAGTTCTATGTCAGTACTAGAAAATGATACCCCTTGAATTTAATGTGTGGCATAAACCTTCCGTATCAAGGGGTCTAGAGTGAACAGGTATAAAAGAGCACGTAGAGGACAACCCTGATGTACTCCCCCAAAAATTTTACATTTCTGTCCCAGCCACCCATTACAATATACTTGTGCAGTCGTAGTACTATAACAGGTTTTGATCCAATTAACAAATATCATAGGTACTCCATAGTGAAACAAACAATCCCATAAATAATCATGTCTAACATTATCAAACACCTTGGCCTAATCAAAACTAAAAATCAAACAGTGATCTCACCAGTAGCCCCTTTAAGCAGGAGTTCTCATAACAATATTAAATTATCTGTAATTTTTCTGGAAGGTATGGAACAAGACTGTGCTGGGTATCATAGATAATCCGCAGTTAGCAACAGCCTAGCATTCAAAATTTTAGTTAAAAGCCTTAAAATCAGTATAAGCAGTGTAATTGGTCTCCAAGTCATTAACTCTTCCCTATTCCCTGATTTAAACATCAAACTAACTAGACCTTCATTCATGCTATCTGGTAAAACACCAGAAACCAATATTTCATTCAAAACTTCTGTGACTCATGTAACAGGAACTTAAAAATAGGGGTATATAATTCATAGGGGAATGCTATCTATCCCAGGAGCTGTACCACACTTGATATGGGCCAAAGCACCTGAAACTTCCAGGGAGGTGATACGATGGATAAGTATGTCCGTACTAGGGGTAGGAAGTAAGGGGAAAACACAATTAGACAACCAGAGTTGATGCACAGCGGGTATGACATTTGAGGAGCTAACTAGCTGTTGAATGTGGTTGTCTAGGGCCCATAAAATGTCTTTTTTTGGACGTGCACCAAACCTCATTCTCATCTCTAATTCCATCCATATACTTTATTTGGTGTTGATGGACACAAAACTGATATGAGTTAAGAAAGGCCTTATCGCCCTGAGAACCCAAATGGCATTCCAAATCTAAAGATTTTAACCGATCATACTGTGCCTTATTCATCAAATTCCATAGTTCAGTTAAAGCAGAAATTACAGACTGATTGCCCTGAGCTGTCTGGAAGTGTAGGTCCAAGAATTGTCTCCTGTAGCCACTGTATAATTCAGATGTATACCTGCCTTTAATCTTACCTATAGATTGAAAGTAATGACGTATATCCAATTTTGTATCCATCCACCACTCCCTATATGTGTCATAGAGACAAACAACAGATTTCTGGGCCTCTAATAGGGCCACAAAACCACCATCCACCTTGGGGAGGAGTAATAAACCAATATTCAGTCTCCAGTACCCAGGCTCTCAATGCATAGGATCGTGACTAGCAACTGTGGCTTCTAAAATCACATGGTCTGATGGGACTACCAGCATGGTTTTTGTGGAAATTACATTTAAAGAGCTAGATAAAAAATAAAAACCTATACTAGTTGCCTTAGTACCCTGAAAAAATGTTTTACTAAAATTACCAGACTTCTCAAAAGCATCCACCAGACCAGTCTGAACCAGTAAATCATTCAAGCAGTTAGTATCACAAAACATTTTACTGGTCCATAGGCCTCTATCTTTCCTATATCTACTATAATTAAAATCACCACCCATGGACTTCCGGTTCTGCCACGGCTCAGAAAAGCAGCTAGAGAGCGAGCTCCCACTCTGACCTGCCTAAAAAACCCTCAAAAATAACAAACTGAGCATTTAAAATTGTTAAAATGTCTGGTGGGGGTACACAAAAGGCTAAAAATCCCAGATTGCGATCACATCAATCAAAGGGGAACATAGAGACTCCGGGACCTCACAGCGGCTCCCCTACACAAGTGGTGATGCAAAATCAAGCAACTGATTCTGGAATGGCCTACGATACAGACGAAGAGGCAGATATGCTCTCCAGGCATTGTTTTGACCTGATCTTAAAAGAGTTAAAGGAAATGAGGACTGAAAATAAAACAGAGTTTGGAAACCTGACCCAAAAATTAAATACCATGGAGTGCCAAGTACAATAAGCAGAGGAACAAATATCTCAAATGGAAGACAACTTAATGCATTTGGGAAGAACAGTGCAGGCCATCTACTAACATGCTATGGACCTAGAGGAAAAATGTACTGATTTGGAAAGCTGAGCCCGCCGCGACAACCTGTGGATATATGGCCTAAAAGAAGGAGCTGAGACAGGAGTAATGGCAGATTTCATGGCTGACTTACTTAAAGATGTCCTTATCCTCCAACCTCTATACGAGCTAAAGATAGAGAGAGAGAGAGAGAGAGAGAGAGAGAGAGAGAGAGAGCGTACAGAGCTTTGTTGCCAAAACCGAAAGAGGAGGCTGCCAGACCCTGCTCGGTTATTATAAAATTCAGTAGCTATCGCATTAAAGAAGATATATTGAGACGAGCTTGGCAGAAAAAAGAAGTCAAATACCTGGACTCACGTTTGTTTTTTGACCAGGACTATCCAGCAGTGATTCAACAGCAACTGTTGTCTTATGACCCCCTAATAAAAGTTCTGAGAGAAAAATGGCTTAATATCCAGATGCCTTACCCCGCTCAACTCAGGGTACATTGGGAAGATGGGCCAAAATCTATGACTCTCCACAGGAAGTCAGAAATGCAATGCTGAAATGAGGCCTACCTGCCCCAGAACTATGCATGCAGGCACCACAGAGGAAAAAAGAGAAAGAAGTGGGATGGCAGCTCAACTTACTGAGGAAAACTAGAAGATCTCTACATCAGGGTGCATCGTGATCAGCCTCCCTTTTACAAGATTTGATCAAGAAACTACCAGGGGTAGAGGAGGGTGACATTGAAGACATGGGAGAAGACTGAAACACTGGTAACACTAAATGATAACTCACTTATAATAATGGTGTATTGCGCATCAACCTGATGAGCAGGGACAAAACGCAAGTCATTTTAATACACCTTCAGAAATTATGGTATTGATGTGTAATGGTAGGTGGGGATCCGGGAGTTGTTCTCCCCCCCCAACCAGAAAGGATAAGAATACTCCCCATTATCGTAAAGTATTAATATCTGTTTAGAGTAAAATTCTGAGGAGTAATGGTTGGGGATGGATGTGACCGAAAACTTTATATGGTCCGTTAGAAGAAAAGCCAAAATGTGCAGGCCTTGAGATGTGGTGGTGTGGTGGGGGGAGGGAGGTTGAAAGCCCACTCCAAAGCACATGATAATAATAAAGACTTCCCAAAGAAGTATGCAACAGGATGGGCAAATAAGAAGTTATTACTCTGCTTTGAAGGAAACTTGATAAGTTAAGCGATTTAAGTTTAATTATGAGTGGAGGGGTTGTGCTATGTTTACTGAAATGGAGGGATTAATACAGACTTCCAGGGGCTATGGTAATTGAGAGAGGGAATACCTTAGCTACAATATTGTGCTCCTAAAAAGGAAGTCTGAATACAAAATCAAAGCAGGTCAGAAAGGGAATATTATAGGGATGCTACAGATTATTACGTAGTCTGTGTGGCTGCTGTAGTCCATTGGCAATACCACATCAAGCTCCACAATTTGAGTGAGAACTCGAGAAGGGGAACCCTCCTGGGAGGGAAATCTTTTTTCTACCCCCTTTGCCCCTTCCTAGTTCAGGTGGGGTAAAAAGGTCTGCAGTAACTAGGCCTTCTACTTTGGAGGTCAGGAGAGAGAGTTTTTTCTTCCATTTTTCTTTCTGAGTAAGTGGTGATGTTCCCACTTCCTCTAAACGATGTTGGTTACTTGTTTAATTCTTGTTATAATAGTTAAGTGTTTTACATTTATTACATATATGTCTGCTGCCAAAACTGTTGCCAACACTCTCCCTAACCTAGGGTCACTCTCTATAGATGGTGAGCCAGGGGAACTAACTGGGAATTTAAAAGAAAACAAATATATTACGTAGCCATGGCCAAGTTATGTACAAATTTACTTCCTTTTAATGTTAATGGGTTAACGAACCCTGTAAATCGCAGCAAAATCATCTCCTATATTAAGAAAAGGAGGGCGGATTTTTGTATGCTCCAAGAGATGCACCTTTCCCCAAAGGAGCATGGGAAAATTTGTACATTTGGGTTTTCAACAATAGTGGTGTCCTCATACAGAAAGGGTCGTCCCAGGGGTGTGATGGTCTTGGTAGGAAGACGGGTTCCCTTTGAGATCAGAGACACCCTTTCAGATTCGGAAGGATGCTTGGCCACTTTGAAGGGCTACTATAATGGGGAACTTATCACTATAGCCTCATTTTATGCCCCCCTGGCTCAGATTTTGATTTCCATAGGAGGCTATACATGAGACTCATGGAGTGGGCAGAAGGGTCTTTGGTTATGGAGGGAGACCTGAAACTTGCTTTGAATGATCATCTTGATTTCACATCAAAAGTTCAGAGATCAGACAAGCGAGTGGCCCTAAAAGTTAATACATTTTTTTTGGAGGTGGGTTGTGTGGATGCTTGGAGAGCTGTACATGATCAGAAACGAGACTATACTTTCTTTTCTCAGGTGCGTAAAGTACACACTAGAATAGACTATTTCTTTGTGCCTAGAGAGTCTGTATACCAATTACGGAACATAGAAATAGGGGAAATTTACCTTTCTGATCACGCCCCTATGTGGCTGCAAATACACCTGGGCCAAAGTAAGAAAAGGACCATGTAGTGTCTTAACTTATCAATTGTCCAAGGAAAAGAAAAACAAGAACAGGTCCAGGAGATGATTAAAGAAACACTCAGCACAAATGACACCCCAGATATCTCCCCATCCATTTTATGGGATACAGTAAAGGCGGTAGTATGGGGCAAATTAATAGCAAAAGCTGCTAAACAGAAAAGGGATAGAGAGGCCCAGAAACCAAATTTAGTACAGAAGATAAGGGAGTTGGAGCAATCCTTAAAGGTTAAATATGACCCTACTAAGGAACAAGAAGTCCAGAAACACCGGAGAGCCCTTAATGATATTTTGGATTACAGGGTGGAGCAAAACTTGCTGTATTTAAGGCAGAAATATTACGAGGGGGGTCCTAGGGCCACTAGATTGTTGACAAGCAAATTAAGGCAGAGAAAAGCCAGAGCCACCATCAGTAGGATTACACACCCATATACTAAAAAGCAATTGGTAAGCACAACAGACGTGGGAGATGCTTTCACAGACTATTATAGGGAGTTATATAAGACAAATACTATGACAGAAGCAGAAAAACTAAGGAGTTTTCTAGAAAAGTTACAATTATCCCAAATCTGAAAAAATGATGCTGCCTCTCTTGTGGCACTAATAAGAGACCTGGAAATTAAAACTGAAATATCCAGAATTAAAACAGGGAAATGCCCTGGCATGGATGGATATCCAACTGAATTTTATAAGCTTTTTAGGGCCCAAATCTCAGCACTTCTTAACAGAGTTTACAACTTTCTGATGACAGAGGGAGGTGTTGTACCCCCTTTGTGGAACTTTGCGCTGGTTGTGGTTTTGCCCAAGCCCACCAGGGACCCCTTGTTGTGTGCCTCTTACAGGCCTATCTCCATATTAAATACTGACTATAAGATAATGGCGGGAATTTTGATGGCGAGGCTTCAAGATATCATCCCCAAAATAATTCACCCAGATCAGATAGGTTTTTTCCCTGGCCGACAGGCACAGGATGGTATCCGCCGCACTGTCAATATTCTGGAACATGTGGGGAGGATGGGGGAGGCAGCACTACTTATGAGTTTAGATGCAGAAAAAGCATTTGATAAAGTACAATGGTCATTTCTTCAGGCGTCCCTGGTGGGCTTTGGTTTTCTGGATGCCTTTTGTAAACTAATAGCTAGACTCTATAAGTCACCTCAGGGCTGTGTGAGATTAAATGGTCATATAGGGAAGTCATTTGAATTGGAAAGGGGAATGAGGCAGGGTTGTCCCCTGTCTCCTCTCCTTTTTGCCACTTTTGTTGGCACAGGCAATCCGCCTGAATGCTGTTATAAGGGTCTATATGCGGATGACATTCTGCTATTTCGGGATAACCCAGATTTCTCCCTCCCAGAGGTTTTCAACCAGATCCAAAAATTCACTGAAATATCAGGTTACTCCTTAAACATGGCTAAGACCAAAGTCTTGGTCTGCTCCTATCAAGTCGCATTGGATATTCAGAGGAGATATCCTATGAGATGGGGGTTAAAAAAGATGAAATACTTAGGAGTTTTCTTGGGAACGAACCCACTAACCCTCTTTCAAGATAACTACCCCAGCCTAATACATCAGATCTCACAAGATTATAAGAAATGGGCGGGAGATCACATGATGCAGAGTGCTGAGTAGAAGTTCCTCCGCTAAGCTCGTGCCTCCTAAAGATAAATTAGTCTTTTAACAATGTTAAAACTCAACTATTTCCTCTGCTTACGAGTTTTCTTTGTGTCTAAATAGCCTGTGCTTCAGTTTTGGGTATCTGCGTGGTAAATGGAGGCTTATTTGAAGAAAGCCCCGCAGAAACATACCCCCCCCACCACTCCTGAGAAGGTCTCAAAGAAATCCCGAGCCTCGAGTGGCCCAGACAAACCGGATCCTTCGTGTCAAGCTGGGGATTAAGAACCCTTAACTCTTAACAGGTCCTTGGAGGAATTTAAACCATTTCAGGAAGAGATGAAAGATATGGCAATGGATTTGAAATCCCTCTCCAGAAAATTGGAGGAAGTCTCCACCACAGTCTCAGATAATACTGTCTGAATTGTTTCGATCGAGAGAAAATTGGAAAGCCTGGATCCTGAATTTCTACTAACGAGACAAAAGTTATCTCGCCTAGAAGCTAAACTCAAAGATTTGGAAGGCCGTAGCCGAAGAAATAATGTGGTAATACTCGGGCCCCCAGAAGGGGAAGAAGGCCAGAATACAGTAATCTTTGTCCAGAAGCTGTTGGATAGGGTTTCTGGTCCCTTTCCCTTTGGCCCAGCATACATGATAGAACGGGCTCATCGGTCCTTGCAACCAAAACCCCAACCTGATGCCCCTCCTCGTCCCATTATTTGCAGATTTCTGAACTATCTCGAAAAGCAGCACTTCTTGCAGAAAGTCAAGGCCCTGCAAGAAGTCAGATGGGAGAAGGCGAAGCTGAGAATTGCTCAAGACATCCCTGATTCGGTTTGATTGAAACATAAAGCCTTCCACCCGATTGTATCTAAGATCATAGCGGCGGGATTAAAGTTCAGGATGGGGTACCCAGCAAAGTTACAAGTCTCAGTAAATGGCTCTTGGCTCAGTTTTGAGGATCCTGAAGCTGCGCTACTAAGCCATAAATCAGCATTGCCAGATTTGTTCCAGATGACCTGAGAGTGCCTCCTGATCTTCGGGATTCACCGAGTGCTGCTGAGTGAACTGTTACTCATTTTTTTTTCGTGGAGAAAGCTCCTTCTAATGATAGAATTCTGCTGTGTTTAAGTTCTCAAATGAAACTGGGTTACTAGTACACGGCCTGACGCTTACTACATTCAGGCCCTGGCTTGTTACTATTAATAATAGTGTTTCAGGGAATCCTTTTGGGGGCCTGGTGATGGCTTACTTGGGACTGCATCCCGGATAATGTTACATATTTAATTTGTAGAACATACAGGGGAAGGCTTTCGGTTAATGCCTCTTGATCAGTTGATATGTGTTGAAATTTCAGATCTCTGAGTGGTTTCGGGCTTTCACGGTGCTTTTGGCAGGCCGATTGGACTAGGTTATGACCACAAGAGGGCAGGGTTCACCCAATTAACATAGGTCTGGTGATTTTGGCTCGAGAGGTATTTTTCTCAATTGCTATGCCATCTGGGCTTTGCAGGGGGGGTTTTTGGAACTAGGGGTCAGCAATCCCTGGGTAATCACTCCTAATGTTTTCCCACTTCTGGATCTCATTTCAGGGCTTATCTGGTCTCTTGTTTTTTCACGTTCTTAACTTGATAATGGGGTTACCCCTCCGTATTAGCTTTTCTACTGGCTCTGGTTCTTGATGTAGTCTCCTATGGGGGACAGGCATTTTTCAACTCTCATTTTTGAGTTTTGTGGTGACCTGCCATATTCACAGTTGAGATATTCGGTTTCTCTTTCTTTCTCTATATCTAGTGGAGTCACTAACATATGTCCACAGGCTCTGGAAGCCCGAGACTGCTCTTTAGGTATTAAGGGCTCATTAATGCAATTCATAAGCTACTTTATATATAGAGATATGAGGGTGATCATTAGCAGGGGATATTTTCGGGGAGCGGAAGGAGGATATGACCCAGTGCTGTGCTAAGCATTGCTTGTGACAGATTGAGGTGGAAGTGAGTATTATGTGTTCTTGTTAGGGGGTGGGGTGTACTGGGGCTCAGACTTGGGTTTTTGATGGTGGGGTTGGGGTGGTGGGAGGGCCTTACAGCAGCAATGGGTAGGGTTAGATTACCTGTGTTATATACCCTGAGTGCAGGGCCAAATCTAATACACTTAGTAATCTTTAGTAGATGGCCAAGGAGGTGACCTTTGCAACGTGGAATGTTAAGGGGATCAGGAAAAATCTAAGCAATATCAGGTTCTCAAACATTTAAGCCTATTACGTACTCAGATAACTTTTCTACAGGAATTGCACTTATTAGAAACGGAAGCCTCACAAGTGAGAAGACAACAAGTGGGGATGGTGCATGAGGCGCAAGGCTCCTCAAACAGTTGTGGGGTCATGCTTATTATTAACAGGGGCATTCCCTTTATTTCAACTTAAGTTATGAGGGACCCTGAGGGTAGGTTCATTTTAGTTATAGGTACTCTCTGGTCAATACCATTGTTATTGGGTAGCATATATGGTACTAATGCAGATGATCCTGGCTACTTCATGAGACTTGTAAATGTAATCCTGCCTTTTCTTCCCATAAGGATTATCCTGGGGGGTGACTTTAATCAAGTCGTAGACTCAAACCTTGACAGGTCAGGTGGTGGATCTGGGGGGGGGGGCTCTCCAGGTCAGAGGGCTTTCAGGGAGCTACTGGATCAATGCTGGCTCTGCGATGTCTGGTGTGTCCTAAATCCAGATTCCAAGGAGTTTACTTACAGGTCATTGGCACTCGGCTTGCAGTCCCGCATTGATTACATCTTCATTTCTCAGACTCTCCTGCCTGAGGTTAGGACCTCGTTGGTCCAACCTGGTCCTGTCTCCGACCACTCCTTGGTGTTGTGCGAACTGGCAATTCAGGATGTTTCAAAGAGAGAAACAAGATGGAAGCTTAATGACCAATTGCTTAAAGATTCTAAATATTGCAAAACCATAAGGGCGCACATTGAAGCTTTTTTTTTGTCCACCCTTTAAATAGTGCAAAGCCAGATATTATATGGGGGGCTTTTAAGGCCTACATGAGAGGTTTTCTTATTAGCATCGTGGCAGCTAGGAAAAGAACTAGGGAAAGGGAATTATTATCTTTGTTATCTCAAACTCGGGTTCTTGAATTTATTGTCTCGGCTAATTCTCCAGAAGAAGATAAGATGAAACTCTTAGTGTGAGAGATAAATATTTAGAATTACTTCGGGAAAAGGCAGAGTTAGCTATCACATGCACTAAAGCGAGTTATACCGATCAAGGTGAGAAGGCAGGGTGCCTACTGGCACTCCGTATTAAGCAACAAGAATCTATGAGATTTATCCCTTCTATCGGGGCATCTGCAGATGGGTCCCTGAAAACATCTCCTACTGAGATAGTTCAAGAATTCACAGCATACTACAAAACGCTATATGGGGACATGGAGCACCCCCCCAGCCTGTAAGCATGGAGAAGTATCTGATGAGCTCTTGCATGCCCTCCCTCCCAGCACATTATAAAGACTCTCTCGTCTCTTCTATAACACAGGAAGAAATCACTGAGGTTATTAATGGTTTACCCTCAGATAAAACTCCTGGGCCTGACAGATTTTCTTCCCTTTTCTACAAGACATTTCGGGAACTTTTATTACCAATACTTAATAGATTATTTCAGCATATTCTATCTGGGACGGAGGTTGACTGTCATCTCTTTGAAGCCCTGATAGTGCTTCTCCCCAAGCCAGACAAGGACCCAGAGCTTGTCCAAAGTTATAGGCCTATATCCCTCCTAAATCAAGACATTAAAATTCTCTTAAAGATTTTAGCTAACAGGTTATCCATGGTACTCCCTGAGTTAATAGGTATGAATAAGGTAGGATTCATGAAGGGACGCTCATCGGCTGACCATTTGCACACATTATCCCACGTCTTCTCGGCTACCAGAGACACCGAGTTCCCTGCAGGCCTGGTCTTTCTGGATGCCGAGAAGGCGTTTGATCGGGTAAACTGGAGTTTTTTGTTTAAGGTACTGAGTGCCTTCAAATTCCCTCCGGTTTTCATATCCTGGGTTGCTGCACTATATAAATCCCCTACAGCAAGAATCTCAGTTAATGGGGTCTTCTCTAATTCCTTCCCACTTTATTCAGGTACTAGGCAGGGTTGCCCCCTATCGCCTCGGTTGTTTAATTTATACTTGGAACCCCTCATTCAAAACATTCTCAAAAATGCTTCTATATAAGGTATCCAGGTTGCACATCATGAAATCAAACTCACTGTGTATGCAGATGATTTATTGATACATCTCTCCCATCCGGTTTCTTCAATACCACCTTTACTGAATGAAATAGCCAGATATAGCGAGCTATCCAACTACAAGCTGAATGCCAGTAAATCCTTATTTTTCCCATTAAACCACAAGGTATTTAAGGATGATATCAGTCCCTTAGGCTTAGGTTGGACTTCTAGAGTATTTAGGTATTTGGGCATCAAGTTATCCCATAACCCCTCATCATGGTTTAAAGATAATCTGGACTCTCTCTCACGGGTTATTATTCATGACCTTGACAGATGGTCTAAACTTCCTATATCATTATGGGGCAGGATTAACATAATTAAGATGAATGTATTTCCTAGAATTTTCTACCCCCTATCCCTTCTCAATTCTTTTATTCCTATACGCTGGTTTAAGAAACTGCACAGTATATTTACAAGATTTATTTGGGCTGATAAATATCCCCGTTTGGCTTATTATAAACTAGCTGCCCCAAAACTTGAGGGGGATGAGGATTCCCCATATTGCATTATACTACTGGGCCAGTCACCTAGCAAAATGCATGAGATGGATATCCCCAGGCCCTGAAATGGAACAACCAGTATGGCTTAAGTTTGAATTGGATGTAATTAAAGCTAAACGCCTGGACCCCTTATCCTTATTTTACCTCAAACTGTCTCATGTAAAGATGCCTGACTGTACCACAGTAGGTATCTCTTTAAGAGTTTACACACAGTTATGCTTATTTCTTCATTATTCTCTTCAGACTGATTTAGCTTTCTATTTGGTACTCCCCATCTTTTACTATTAACAGAAAGCAGATTCCTAGTAAATGGTTGCCTCAGTTAGGCGATGGAAAACTGCTTTCCATGGTGGATGCGGATGGGCACTGGTTGTCCCCTGGTGGAATTATTGAAAAGTTTCTCATTCCGGTCTCATCTCACTTTAAGGTCATGCAGTTAAGACACTTACTCACATTAGTCCTGTGGAATACTCTCACTTTCCAGAAAGTCTCAGCCTTGATGCCTGAAATTTCCCTACTGTTTGGATCCCCAGGCGCTGTATCTAAGATATACAGAGTGTTGTATTGTAAAAAATATGGGGACTCCTTTGGACCTACTAGATTCTGGAACTCACTCCTCCCTCAATACCAGTTGGATTGGCAACCCCTATGGAGATCCTGTCATAAATATGTTTCCCAGGATAGATCGCATCTTATGCAATACCATACATTACATAATATGTTTTGTGCCCCGGTTAAGCTAAAGAAATGGGGTCTCTCAAACTCTAGCACATGTACCAGGTGCTTACAAGAAGAAGGAACACTCCTTCACATGTTCTGGTCCTGTCCCGAAGTTTTCCCTCTATGGAATTCAATTAAGATGTCTCTGGATCCCCTGCTGGGCCTTCAGGAGTATTTTATTCCTGAGATTTGTCTCCTAGGGGAGTATGTCCCTGGTTAAAGTTAGAATCAGGAAATTTCATATCTCCATGGTTGCTCTTTCCATCAAAAAACTCATTTTACATCATTGGAAGGACCAATCCACCCCATCTCTCCAGGAGTGGTTGCATGAAATCATGGCTAATCTCCTAACAGAAAGGGCGATTGCAAGTCTTCATAACAGACTAGCAGCTCATGGTAAAATATGGGATCCCCTCCATTCTTTACTCTCCTTGTCTCACTGATGATTATCCCACACCTCAGTCCTGTTCATATGTCTAATAGAAATATTTACTGCATGTTAGGGTGATGTAGTCTGGTTGCTGCTGTAAGGGGGTGTGGGGGATAGTGTGGGCAGTTCTTATTGTACATGCGGTATGTCATACCTTGATCTGCTGTAACTGCCCTTTACAAATGGAAATGTACTAATAAAGTTTAAATTATAAAAAATAAAAAAAGAAATGGGCCCTCCTTCCATTACCAATGTACTCTAGAACTGAAGCTACAAAAGTGAATGTTCTGCCCCGTCTGTTATATTTGTTTCAGAGCATACCCTGTATAGTGCCACAGCAGACTATATTAGGCTGGCAGAGACAGCTGATGAAATTTATATGGGGTACAGGTAAACCAAGGGTATCTAGAAACATATTATATCCTCCCAAGAAAGCAGGAGGTTTAGCAGTACCGTACTTTCCAGGATACTAGACTGCCTCGCAGATGAAAATTGCTCTAATGTGGCAACACCTTCAATATACCTCCCATTGGAAAATGATGCAACTACAGCAAGGTCGGGGTCCCCCCTTACAGGCCATACTTTATAATAGACGATTACAGCAATCAACAGACAGGCAGCTCTCCACAGGAGTTAATACAGTTCTAGAGGGTTGGAGAAGGGGCACTACTAAAGGAGGAACAGCACAGCATTTATGAAGATATAGGTGGTGGGCCTGGGAGGAACAATTCATTCTGGCTTCCCAGGATCACTGGTTCAGAGATCAAGCACGTAAGGGCCTTCACTCACCATGGCAAATCTTAAACGGAGATACTCCCATCTCATTCGAGGCAGCTATGCCCTTATTTGTCTTAAAACCAAATGACAGATTTAAATATTATCAGATCAATAATTGGGTCCATGCCATTTTAAACAATCCAAAAATAATACAGGGACAATACCAACACTCCCTACCCTTTGAAAAAATATTGTTATCCCCCACAGGGAGAGGAACAATCACAGAACTATATAATAATTTTATCCTGGACCAGGGACACTGCTCTCTTAGTCTTAAAATAAAATGGGAGGAAGAGATTGGAGAGATAACAGAGAAAGACAAATGGGAGAAAAGCTGGGGTTTCATATGGAATACGACCTCTTCACCACTGTGAAGGGAATTTGTTTGGAAAGCTGGAAATAGGTATTTTGTGGTCCCTAGAACTCAGGCCAAATATAAAGAAAGGGGTTCCTCAAGTTGTTGGAGGGCATGCAGGGAGACTGTGGCAGGCCATTTGCATTCAAGAGCACATGAAAGCCATATTTGGTGGAGAGGAAGGGATGAACCCCGTACAGATGATATTAAGTATTGACCCTTTTCATCTAAAGGGTAAAGATAGCAAATATCTATGGCGCACTCTATGAGCTGCAGCTATAAAAGCTCTCACAAAATGTTGGTTGCAGAGTGAAAGCCCCACAGTAAAAGACTGGGTCACAATAGTTACAACAATACAAGAGATGGAGAGACTGACTTTTGTAATTCAACATAGACGGGAACAATTTACTAATAGGTGGAACAGATGGGACCTCTATGTTGATAACATAGGAAAAAATGAAGCTTACAGAACTCTTTTTCCCTAGGTTTAACAAAGTATGAAATCATGGCATAAATTATAGGAGGGGAGGAGTGATGGCAAAAAGAAAAAAAGGCTGCAATTTAAAAAAAAAATTCTGATTTTATTTCTTTTTTTTTAAACTTTAAAGTTTTAAAAGTATAATCTTTTAAGTATTCTTATCTTACCTTTTTAAACTTAGTAACATTTATAAAATACTTCACTTACTGGAAAGAGCAATTTTTATAGACTGTAATAATCTATAAAGTATGTATGTAAGATGAAGAAGTTGGCGTAAGGAATTGTAATTAATGTACGGCAATTGAATCAACTTTTACTGCCAATAAAACAAAGCTTCAAAAAAAAAATCACCACCCAAAAACACATGTTTACTCATAAATAAGTATGGCTGTAGGGTCCTAAAAAGCGTTATTCTAGCCAATTTAGTTTGGGGGCATATACGTTCAAGAGCCGACATTGCAAACCACTGATAACCATATCTAGCAGTAAAACCCGATCAGGGACCACATCCACCAATTGTAACAAACGGGCAGTCAGATTGTTCACAGCAATACCCACCCACTACAAACATCATCACCAAAGGACCAGTAGGAGGCCCCCCAATGCCATCCTATAGTCGCACGGTCCAAATCTTCCCTTGTGTACAATCTGGTGTCCTGAAAAATTACAATATCCTGTACACCATGTTCAAACAAGGAATATAGAAACATAGAAACATAGAATTTGACGGCAGATAAGGACCGCTTGGCCCACCCAGTCTGCCCATTTCCCTACCTACTGGATAAGCTGCAGATCCTAGTTAACCAGCAGCCTACTTCTTCCTACCCCCAACCCCTAGAATGGCCTTATGACTGTCTCATGCATGCTTGAATTCCACCACTGTTTTTGACTCCACAACCTCCTCCTGAAGGCCGTTCCATGCATCCACAACCCTCTCTATGAAAAAATACTTCCTTAAATTACCTCTGAGCCACCCCTCTATCTTCAAATTGTGCCCTCTTGTTCTTGCACACCTCTTTTTTTGAAAGATGCTACCCTCTTGGACTTTGTTGATTCCCTTGAGGTACTTGAAAGTTTCTATCATGTCCCCCCTCTCCATCCTTTCCTTGAGGCTATACATATTAAGCTCCTTTAGTCTCTCTTCATATGTCTTCCAGTGCAGACCCTGCACCATTTTAGGTGCCCTCCTCTGGACAGCTTCCATCCTGTCTATGTCTTTGCGGAGATTGGGTCTCCAGAACTGCACGCAGTACTCCAGATGGGGTCTGACCAGCTGTCTGTACCCACCTTTAGGTCACCTGCTATGACTAACACCAGGTCCCTTTCCATTTTTTTTGTTGTTAGTGTCTCACCCCCCCATTGTGTACTCTTCCCCTGGGTTTTTGTTTCCCAGGTGCATTACCTTGCACTTCTTAGCATTGAATCTAAGCTGCCATACATTTAACCATTCCTCTAACCTTGCCAAGTCCCTTCTCATCATTTCCACCCCACCTTGTGCGTCAACTCTGTTTCAGATCTTTGTGTCATCTGCAAAGAGACATGCTTTTCCTTCCAGTCCCTCTGCAATGTCACTTATAAAGACATTGAAGAGGACCGGTCCTAATACTGAACCCTGCGGTACCCCACTAGTAACCCCCCTTTCTTCAGAGTGGACTCCATTTACTGTTACTCTCTGTGTCCTATTCTCCATCCAATTCTTTACTCAGGCTGTCATCTTGGGACCCACTCCCAGGCTGGCTAACTTGTATATTAATCTTTTGTGTGGGACTGTGTCAAATGCCTTGCTAAAGTCTAGGTAGGCCATGTCCACAGCCCCTCCCTGATCTACTACTTTGGTCACCCAGTCAAAGAAATCTATCAGATTCATCTGGCATGACCTTCCCACTGTGAATCCATGCTGCCTTGGGTCCTGTGCCCTCTGGCCTCTAGTAGATACTCAACAATTCTTTCCTTCAAAAGTGATTCCATCATTTTCCCTATCACTGAGGTTAAACTAACAGGTCTGTAGTTTCCTGCTTCTGCCTTGCTCCCACGTTTGTGAAGGGAAATCACATCTGCCCTCCTCCAGTCCTTGGGTACCGCCCCATCCTCCCATGATTTGTTAAAGAGGGTAGTCAGTGGTGTCACTAGTTCTACCCTTAGTTCTTTTAGAATTCTGGGATGAATCCCATCAGGCCCCATTGCTTTGTCCACCTTCAGTTTTAAGAGTTCTTTCAGAACCCTTTCTTCTGTAAATGGGCTGGTATCAACTTCTGTATCCAAAGTGTTTCTGCTGTTTGTTTTAGGTACCTCCCTCTCTTCATTTGTAAATACTGAGCAAAAATATTTGTTTAGTATCTCTGCCTTTTCACAGTCTCCCACTGCCCACCCTCCCTCCCCTTTATTAAGCCTCACTATCCCTCCTTGGTCTTCCCTTCACTCCCTGATGTACCTATAAAAGGTTTTATCCCCCTTCTTAACTGAGTTGGCTATCTTTTCCTCGGTTTGGGCCTTTGCTGTTCTGACTGCCTTCCCAGCTTCCTTTTGATTTAACTGATACAGTTCTCTGTCCTGCTCCTTCTTTGAGTCCTTGTACTTCCTGAATGCTTTCTTTTTCTCATGAACCTTCACTGCCACTTCCTTTGAGAACCATAGTGGTATATCAACCTTCTCTTCCTATCAGATTGAATACTGTTAACATTCAATGAAGTAACAGTAATGTTATAAGGAATCAGCATACAAAAGGTTAAGGGAAGATAAGAAACAGGATAGTGCATCAATAAGGGTCAAAGACATAGGTCCCAAGAACATCAGGGGCCTATTTCTTTTTACTCCACTTTTGTGTTACCAGTTTATTCTTTTTCTTTTTAACAGTATCTGGTATTACCAAGACCTGCTCAGAATCTGACATCTCCTCAGGCTGAGAAGACTGTATAGAGGTGGAGTCAGATTCAATGCCCATATCATCTTGCAATACTTGGTATGTATTCTGTAGGGAGACCTGTGGTGACACTGGTGCAGTGACCCTGCCTGCCAAGATCGAAGACTACTTCATCTATTTGAGACCAGGGTGAAGTCACCTTCTGTGGGCAAGGTCAGCGGCATAGATGCCTTAGAGGCAATTGAGGTCTCTGGCTGGATAACAAGTCCCACATCAGGAGAAAGTACAGGCACAGCCACAGGGGGAGGGACAGATGGCACAACAACCTGTCTCTCAGTCACCTGCTTGTCAACCCCAGTAGGTAGCTGGTTCCTCCCGGGAGGGCAGCCTTTGTCCAAACACAGCCTTGACCACTGTATTAATATAAAAGTCCTTGATACAGAAATCCCCATTAGTTTTATTTTGTGCAGCCCAGGAGCATTCAGCATAAGGGTGGTCCTCTTCACAAAGAGAACACTTTGCAGGGTGGTGGCAGTCCAACATGACATGCCCTAATTTCCCACATTAGATGCATTTAACGACGTCACAGGTTCTGCTAAGATGTCTAGGAGAGCCGCATTTATAACAGTGGCAGAGCTGACCAGGGTAGAAAACAAAACCCTTATCTCTACCCAAATAGAAACAACAAGGCAAGTGCTGCAACCCCTCTATTGTTTGTATTAAATTCACCCTGTATCTCCAACCCCCATTTCAAAAACCTTCTGTGTCCAAAATAGGTTCAGGGTTCCCCTGTATTTTGCATTTCCTGTCCAGCCAGTAAGTAATGTCTTTCACGTTCACTCCCTCATTCCTAGATAAGACAGTAATCACTTTAAATGACTGTTTAGTGAGGGGAATGCCCTGAAAATGAGACCAGGCTGGATTTGTTTCGAGGAGAGCATACTTCATCCAGAATTGATTAAGTAGGTCTGGAGAATGAAAACTAATGTCAAAAGTATTATCCCCAGGTGTGTGTTTCAGAGCATAAACCTCACTGAGGGAAAAACCCAGCAGCTGCTTAATCAATACTTTTCCAATGTAAAATCTATCTGGCATATCATTAGTAGAGCTCAAAAACCTTAATCTCACAGCATTTCTGTGTTTTGCTAAAGTAACAGGTTTTTGAAATAAACTTGCAAACATAGGTTGGGGGGCAGCTAGCTCAGAGGGTTGTTGTAAGTCCACCCCAGGGTCAGCATCTGCATCAGTCCCATCTGGGGTGGCTCGAACCTCTATAGGGTGGGTAGACACCAAGGGTGAAAAAGAAATGCTGCCATCAGAAGTCAAAACATCAGGTATATGTACAGTGGCATCCTCAGGTGGAGAATGAATTTGGTTAACCGTAAGGGGGGACTCCCCTGCAGGAACTAATAAAGGCAAACTAGAATCTGAAGACTATGGAGGCAAAACAGTTTCCTGATGACAATCTCCATCATGGAGTACATTTTCACCCACCCCAGATACCCCTGGAATAGAAGGGCCGGGTCAGCGACCCATTCTCCTGAATTCAGTTGAAGCCAGCCCGCTTTGAGAAGTGCCTTTTGTGGGGACCAGGAGCCATCTTCTGCTGTCGAGGGCAGTCTAGGGGTCTGGGGTAGGGAACTATGTTCCCAAGATTCAACAGGGAAAGCAGACTTTAAGACTTTTAATCCTGTACCTGAAGGGCCAGACGGAGATTCTGTCTCAGGCCTTTTCCTCTTGCCGACATCTTCAACTGCCTGTAATTGCGCCTGTAGAAAAGCAGCCATGGCTTCCTGTAAATGTTGCCGTGTCAGATCCAAATGCAATTGAACACTTGTAGACCCATCAAATGGTACACTGTCAACCTCCCAAAAATCTACACCTGCATGAGACGCAGGCAAACTGCTCATACGTTCCACCTGGAATGACAGGCTGCCTTTCAGCTCTGCACTACCGGTGGCTGCCGCACTGTCTATGGCTGCCTGCTGTGAGGATTGGTACATTCTGCTGGCCCCCATGAAGGTGCATCCAAGCTGTACATTGTCCCTTGCACGAGACCTCTCAGAGCCGGTTTGCATCCGTCCGGTCTCCTCCACTCTCAAGCTCCATCTGGAAACACCACACTCAGTCAATGTCACAACGCCCACTGCCGACGAGTAGGGGAATTTCCCTGTGCCTTGGCCAAATTTCCTTCCATTCACTAAAAATACCACCAACAACTTAATCTGCTTCAAGGTCAGTTGGCATTCATCTGTATTCCCCTCCCCTGGGTCGTGCCTGAAAATACGCAGAATTTGTCTAGTGCACTTACCAGGGCAACAAAAAAATGTTTTTAAATAAATAAATATTGCGTATAAACTCCACCTGTTGTATCTCAGTAGCAAGACACAACTGAGTGCCTTACTTACCCGAGAAGTCCTTAATCCACCAATACACTGACACACTGTTACTATTTATCACTATAATACAAGATACAATAGTTTGTTAAATACTGATATACAACTGTGACAGTGAGTATACTTGAGGATTTATCACAGCCAGGTTCAATATTTTTTGGTCAATGAGTTCACACAAGTATCATACCCCCATTGCATACCTAAGTAATATGGCATGACAGGGGAGTGGATATATTTGTGGATTTAACACACCAGGTGTACTAGCATAACGTTGCACACCAATCCTATTCAGCCATATCACACATATGAAATTCACTGATATACCCACTTCCTGCCATGGTATTTTGCTGTATTGCAATGTGAAAGTTGTGTTTTTTCTTTTTAATGGTCATATTAAACCTTGCAGTGAATATAACGCAAGATATATCACAATCAGATCATGTGTTTTGACAATGAGCTAACATAATTTTCATACCCCACTGAATAGTTACCAATATCATTTCTCGCTCATGTTTCGTATCTTGCTGCACTATTTGTCCACAGGTATAACACATCACAATAGAAGCAGGTAACATAATTGTACAACGGTCATGAAACAATTATTGTCCCGGATTCCCCCCTTTTTCCACACAAAAAGACAGAGACCATTGTTTGTTGTTGTGCTCAGATTGGCAATTAATTTATTTATATTCATAATCCAATATTCCATTTTCCATTTCCTTATTATCATATTTCCAGAAATTTCATTTATTTCCATCCACATATCAATCTCTGATTATCCCTCCCCCAGGTGAAAACCTGGGTGCCTTCTGCTTCTCCTTTTCCGCTAGGTAACGGTGAAAACCGAGACTGCTTTCTTCTTCCTCTTCTTCCTCTTCTTGTGTTATTCCTTTTTTCTCCCCTCCCCTCTTTTCCCCCTGCCATCCACCTTTGGCAGTCCATAACCATATTATCACCTGCCATCCACCTTTGGCAGTCCAAACTGTCCGACCGGACGTGTCTGTCATTCACCTTGACAGACCCACCATACAGTCCCATCTTGACTGTCTTCCCCTCTTGCTCTGTCTAGTAGGAATCAAAAACTCCAGCAAAAAGTGGCTGAGGCCCCCTTGTGCTGTCCCTTATGTACTTCCCTTCGCCCCTCCCTTTCCTGTTACCTGTCCATTGTTCTGTCCCTTAGCCCCTCCCCTTCCTTCCCCCCTTCCCTCCTGAGCACAACCATTCCCTGACAGAGGGATGGTGTGCACCAGGACAACCTGGTCTGCCCCTTAAAGGGCAAACTCCATTGTCCCGGATTCCCCCCTTTTCCCTCCCAAAAAGACAGAGACCATTGTTTGTTGTTATGCTCAGACTGGCAATTAATTTATTTATATTCATAATCCAATATTCCATTTTCCATTTCCTTATTATCATATTTCCAGGAATTTCATTTATTTCCATCCACATATCAATCTCTGATTATCCCTCCCCCAGGTGAAAACCTGGGTGCCTCCTTCTTCTCCTTTTCCGCTAGGTAATGGTGAAAACCGAGACCGCTTTCTTCTTCCTCTTCTTGTGTTATTCCTTTTTCTTCCCCCTCCCTCTTCCCCCCTTTTCCTCTAGCCAGTCTCAGCTTGCGTTGGATGGCTGGCTTCCCCCATACTTAGGGTATCACTCTCCCTTACCTCAGGGATGATCCTTTCCTCTTTTACTTTTTTTTTTTTTAATATTCCAGTTTTTGCATGTTTCCTCCATGCCTCTATGAAGCCCATTGTTTCTGTATTGAACATGTCTATGGCTAGATCTGACAGGTGCACACCGTCTGACCTGTAGAAGTCCTCCATCCATTCTTCTACCCCCCGCAGTATCACCTGTCCCCCCATCTGCCTTACCAATGTCCTCACCCTTCTATTCATCTTTCTCCTGGCCCTCTCCACCACCCTGTGGCTGTGCTCCTGTCTCCATACCCTTCTTGGTATCATATCTGATCAGGTGAGGCACTCCTGAGGCCACCACTGTCGTATTGCCACTAGATCCCTTTTTATCTGTAAGTATGTGTCTACCCATGGTCTGCCCACCAGGTTGTTGCCCCCTAGATGTATAATAATTAGGTCTGGACTGGGCCAATGTCCCTTGAGTTCCTTCAAGGCAGGAAGCAGCTGTGCCCATCTCATCCTACGTATGCCATGCCAGACCAACCTACACTGTCTCACATCCTGGTACAGCTGCTTTCCCCCAGCCTTCTTCTCTGCTCTCTTTCCAGCCCAAAAAATATAGGAATGACCGCAGATCCAGACTTCCGTGCTCCTCTCTCTACCTATGGGGTTCAAGGAAAATTAATTATTTTACACATACTCTTAGTGTCATCACCGTATTATCCCCCCCCATTTCTTTCCCCTTTTTCCCTTCCCACAACTTTCCCTCCCCCCTGACCTGCAGTTCCCACTAGGAGGACTACCTTCAACACATATGTTGTTTTTTTTTACTTCGGTACTCTAATGTATCTCTTATAACTGGCTGACTGCCAGCACCCTTTTTCCAAAATGTCCTTCACCAGTTCCCCCATTGCTGCCCACTGTGAGGCAGCCCTAATCTGTAGGGAATGGGATGAGTAATTAGCTGGGTCCTCCCCCATGAATTGCATGCCCTTTTTAAGCAATGCTGTGGCTTGATAGCCGGTGACCCTTTTCCCGTCACCATGTACAAATAGCTTTCCCGTCCTGGTCCCCTGCTCTGCAGCGAAAGCCCACAGAGCCTGCACTGGGCATATTGCAACCTCTACTTGTCCCTTCAGTGTCACTATGCAACCTTGTCCTCTTTGGTCTGTTTTTGACCTCCTGATCTTGATCCGTATCTCTTTTAACCCCCAGCTTACATCGTCCCACTGCAAGCCTCCTTCCTTGTCTTCTTTCCCATGGCCTATCAGCTCACTCACTCTCATCGCCCCTGCAAACATTATCACATAAATTGTGTGAAATAGCTGGGCCTTGGCCTTTGATCTGCATGTTATTGGGAGCACCTCCTTTAGCCTTATTAGCCGCTGCTCCCCTATTGGCCTCCTATTATCTCCTGGCCCACATTTCAACCTGCCCCATCCCTGCATCATTCTCCTAATGAGCAATGATTTTGTCAGGTCCTTCCATCCCTTTAGGCTGCAGATAACACTAATCCCTGCCAGATAAACCCCCATTGTGGTGTGGGTGGTCCCTTTCTGCCACTGTTCCACAGTGAACATTCCCAACTGTTCCTCTGTGAGTGGCCCACTTACCTCCATCTGGTGCTCAGCCCTGAATGTCTGAAACACCCACCAGGCCCCATCATAAGCCCTCAGAGTCTGAGGTGACCATGAGCTGCGAAACAGCAGTTCTGCTCCTTCTTGCCAATGTCCCAGATGTTCGTTGGTATAGGTGTTTTTGTTCCTCTGCTGCTGGTGCCAGGCTCTGGAAACAGTCCAGCTGTATACGGGAAAGGCTGTCAGCCAGGGTATTGTGTACCCCTTCTATATGTTTTGCTCTGAATGACATGTTCACCTGCAAAGCCCTTAAAACTAAACGTCATAATACTTTCATGTCCGTCTCTGACCTGGCTCCCCTGTTGTTTAGGACCTCTACCACTGATCTGTTATCACACCAGAAGGTCACTTTCTGATCCCGTAGTTCCTCCCCCCATACCAGGGAGCATGCCCATATGGGCATGATTTCCAACAATGTTATATCTCTTATTGTCCCATCCTTTATCCAGCTATCAGGCCATGGTTCTGCGAACCATCTGCCCCGCAGGTAACCCCCCCATGCCAGACCCCCCCGGCTGTGTCCGTGTAGAGATCGAGGTCTGTGTTGTACACCCACTCTTCTTGCCAGGACGAACAGCCATTATATTCCTTCAGGAATTCCTTACATATCCCAAAATCTTCTCTGACACCTCTTGTCAGGTCCACCCAGTGATGTGGTCTGGTGACCCCTGCTGTAGCCCTAGCTAACCTCTGTGTGAACGCCCTCCCTGGTACAATTGCCCTGCAGGCGAAGTTCAGGTGCCCCAATACTTGCTGGACTTTTTTCAGCTGTACCCTTCTCCTGCTGGTGTGTAATTGAATCAATTCCTTCAGTTTCCTCACTTTATTGTCTGGCAGCCTGAATATCTCTTTTGGTACATTTATCTCAATCCCCAGAAATTCTATCACCCTGCTGGGCCCTTCTGTTTTTTCCGGTGCCAGTGGCTCCCCTAGTTCCCTGCATAATTCCTGAAACCTACCCAGCATATTCTGTGTCTCCCTTTTTCCCCCACCTAATGAAAAGGAAGTCATCTAGATAATGAATGACTGTTCTATAACCCGTCCTTTCTTGGAATATCCATTGCAAACACGTCCTGAAAGCTTCGAATGTCATGCACGCTATGGAACATCCCATTGGCATGGCTTTGTCAAATTAATACTGCTCCCCAATTTTAAAACCCAATAGATCCCAGTCTTCTCTCCTAACTGGTAGCAGTCTGAAGGCAGACTCACTGTCCGTCTTTGCCATCCATGCGTCCTCAGTAGCCTGGATTATCCGAACTGCATCCTCCAGTGTCGCATATGTCACCCTACTGCTTTCCTCCCCGATGAAGTCATTCACTGAATCCCCTTCTGGATAAGACAGGTGGTGAATCACCCTGTACTCTCCTTCTTGCTTCTTGGGTACCAAACCCAATGGTGAGATCTGCATATCTTGCAGAGGGGGGGTGTCGAATGGTCCCTCTACCCTCTCTGCTGCCCTTTCTTTCTCTATCTTCTGTCTCAACATTTCTTCCTTTCCTTTAACGGATCCCAAGTTGCCCGTCTTTCTCACTTGCCTGGGCCCCTCACACTGTAGTGAAAACCCTGTCTTAAAACCTTGTATAATCATCCCCCGTACTGCTCTGTTCGGATATCTGTCCAAACATGTTGCCCATGCCTCTAAATTGATGGGGGTTCTAGCTACCCTGAAATGCTGCTTGTCTATTCCCCCTTTTCTGTTCCCCAGCCCCACTCCTGTCTTGTGCAGGGTTCTTTTGATCAGTGATTCTGACCCCCCCGCTCATGTTCCCTCTACCCCTCCCACCCTTATTCCATGTCTGCCCTTTAAACCCCTGTCCTTCCCGAAATACTGTTGACCTGATCCTTGTCCCCCATGTCCCTGTGCCCCTTGGGTCCATGCCATCCTGCATCTGCTTGCCGGGTGTCATCCCCTGCATTTTGAGCTAGCGTGGTGAGAACGACATTGGGGCCATGAGCAAAAAGCCCTGTTGTAGGCCCAAAAACATCTCTGGGGTGTCGACCCTTTCTTCCCCCATTCCCCTTCGGGCTTGGACTGATCAGTGACGTAGTCTGTCCACAAATCTAACTGCTTCATGTCCTATCTCACATCCCCGAATGTTGCCATTCTCTATCAAAAGAATTCGTCATAATATAGCCACCCCACCCCGCCTTTTGCCTTTGCCCTCCTTATTATCAAGGAGTATGTGATGAGTGGGATACCCAGTTCCAGCCTTTTCTCCAAGACAATGGCTGAGAAAGTGGCAAAACCTATAAACCATCCATCCCAGGTCTTTCCCTTCGTGAACTTGTCCTCCTCCTTTTTTCCCAAAAGCACTATTGCCGCTGCCATTTCGCTCCTACCTATGTTCTCGGCTTCTTCATACTTTGCTGCCGCTTCCCGGCTCACCAAAGCGAATATATCCACATACTCCCCATTCCATATTTTCTCTTTCATGGCCAGTGGGACATGCTGTCCTATCCTCATCCCGGGTGCCCCATCTCCCTTGAACCTTTCCCTTCTTTTTCTGCACTCCCTTCATTACTTTTTGGCACCTCTTTTTCCATCCTAATTTCCGCCAGAGCTGATTCCATCTGCTCTAACCCTCCTGTCCCCAGTGCCGATACAATGTGACCTATGTATTCCTTTATACTATCTCCAACTGCACTGGGTACATTACCTGCAACCTTGTCCGGGCCGTGCTGCCTGGCCTCTTCCAACTGCCCCCTTTTCTCTCCTTGTGGCTGAGGAGGAAGGTGAACTCCTATGGTTTGCGGGGGGAAAACCACGTTCTGGGGGTCTGGCCCGGGTTCACCAGGGAAGATCCCACCTTAATCGGGGGGAGGTACTGGCATTCCCAAGTTTATAGACTGCAGAGGAACTGGATCTGCTGTCCTTGGGGGTTCCACCGCAAGTGGTGGTACCCTAGTGGGGCTATGCGATCCTTCAGCTGGTCGTTTCCCTCGGTCCCCTTTCTATGGGCCTGCTTTCCTTTTCTCCCTGGGTCTCCCTGGTTCCTCCCCTTCCACCAGCTCCCACATTCGGTTGGCCTTTTCAGCCAACTCGATTATGGCCCTGTAGGCATCCTCCTTTGATGGCTTGCTTTTCTTTGGTGCCATTTCCCCATTTCCTTCCCTTTTCCCTGTGAAGACAACTATAGGAAGAGAACAAGAGTCATTATATGCCTGCATTACCATAAATATATATATATATATATTTTTGTGTCCCTCTTTTCTCCTCTTTTTTTTTTTTTGTTTGCACCCTCGTGCCCATTCGGCTTTTTCTTTCCTTCCCGCATGTCTTCTTTTCTTTGTATCTTTTTCGCTCCCGACGTCTTTTTTTTTGGTCGTTACGCTGAATGTGACGTCACACCGAGGGTCACTATAGCCTGCTTAACTCCTCCCTGTATTGGGCCACCTCTGTTCGCCCCCTCTTTTTTTTTTGAAAAAAAACAGCCAAAACTATGCCCTAGTGTCTAAAAACCCCTGCCCCTATTCCCCCCCTGAAAATGCTTGCCTCGTGGCCTACACCATTTCTTGCAGCCTTGCATTGCTACCTGCTCCATTTCCTCTTTTGGGTCCCTCAGAAATTTGTCCTTTGGTCGCCCCCCCTCGCGAGGCCCCATGCCATCAATTACCCTGCTTGCTGTTGTCCCGCATCACCCGTGGGTCGCTATGGCGAACATTTGTTCCTCCTTTTACTGGGCCTCCCCCTGTTGGCCCTTTTGTAGAGAACACTCCCCCAAAAACCCTCATGCCTAACAAGGCCTCACCCCAAACTCCTCCCCGAAACGCTGCCTCATGGACTCACCCGGTGTGCATGCCTTCATGCCACGTGGCTGCATGCGCCAGCCCCCACACAAACCTCCAGTTTGTGGCCTCTTTCCCATTCTGGTCTCCCACCCCCCCATGGTTTGTACCTGTTTTGCTAGCCACAAAATATCCCATTATCCCAGCGCCAGGCCAAGTGATTTTTTTTTTTATATCCCCTGTTCTTTCCAGCCAGGCACTGCTCCCTGTTCCACTCGCTTCTGGCCCATTGCAGACTTTTGCCCATTTCCCTCCGCCTCCCTTGTGAGGCCCCTTGCCATCAAAACCCCCACAGCTTGCTGCCCCCCCAGGCCTTCCAGCCCTATGTTTGCTGCTCCCTTCTCCCAAATAGCCTCTTAGCCTCCCATCCAGGTCCCTCGCTGAGCCCACGCTAGCCCCATACCCCACGTCATGCTGCCCCACAAGTTCAATGTGCTATCCCCTCACCATTCTGGCTTGGATAGCCCTGTCCTCCAGTCTCATCCTCTCTAGGCCCATGCCAGCCACCCTACAGCTCGTTGTCCCCTCGAAATCAACCTTGCGCTGCAACCAACACTCATTTTCGGCAGAATTAGCCTTGCCCTGTGATCCTCTCTTTCGCTACAGTCCCTGCTTGCAAAACGCCACCGCTTGCTACCACTGAGGCCCCTCAACAATACTGCCAGCCATGTGTTGGACCCAAACACTCGTTTCTCTCTGACAAAACTGCTGTCCACCGCATTGCTACTCGACACTGCTCCCAGCCATGTGCTACAAAAAAAAACGCTCGCTTTCTCTTAAAACTGCGCTCCACAGGATTGCTACCGACAATACTCCCAGCCATGTGCTACAAAATGATTCATTCACATATCTGGAATGTGTAGTATAGTAGGGGCTGCACACCCATTGGCTCATGCTGTGAACCAATGGGCGTGCAGCCCTACCGAGGTGTCAGTAGGCAGGTGGAGGGGTGGCAGGTGGGTGGGATGCTGCCACCCACCAGCTGACCATGGGAGCAGGGTGGTGGGACTCAGTGTGTGGGTGGGGGGGTACCCTAGACTACCAGGGTAATAGGATGTTTTCTGTTCAACAGATGCCCGCAATCGGGCAGCATTTGGTTCACTCGACCACCAGGGATATTGGACAGGGGGGTTTCATTTAAACAGATGCTCGTGATCGGCCAGCATTTGGTACACTGTATCACCAGGGATACTGGACGGGGGGGTTCATTTAAACAGATGCCCATGATCGGGCAGCATTCAGTCCACTGGACCACCAGAGATATTGGACAGGGGGGTTTATTATAATGATGCCCGTCATCGGGCACATAGCGGTCCAGTGGACCACCAGGGATATTGGACGTGGGGTTTATTATAATGATGCCTGTGATCAGGCACATAGCGGTCCACTGGATCATCAGGGATATTGGACAGGGACTTTATTTTTTAACAAATGCCCATGATTGGGCTGCAGGGGGCGTCGGTCCCCGACGGCTGCTGCCTGGCAGAGTGCCAGGTGCAAGTCATCTGGGATCGGTGCACCTGCTTGCTAATGGGATACAAATGGGGCCATAATGACATGCAAATGGCCCCATGTGTGCCTTGCATAAATTATGGCCCCATTTGCATGTCACCTTTTGAATATCGCAGGTGCTGTGAATGGCGCAATGGCACTTGTGCTAGCACATCTCCATGCTCCACTCTGGCCACTTGCACTGGCACAGTGCCACTGTGCCATGCACAGTGGGGGTGGCCAGGGTGTGATATTCAAAGCTGCTGGGCCATGGCGCAGCTCCTTTGAATATCGCCCAGGCCACACCCCTGCACAGCCAAGTTGAGCTGCGTCTAAGCTTGCGCCACAGCCTCGCGCACTTTAAATATCTGGGCCTTAATATTAAAGAAAAACCTTATTCCTACACATGTGGGATTGTGGCAGTGGATGCGATTGTGCTAAATATTATTAACTTGCTGTCCATATTTAGTTAACAACATCCCTGTTGTTATAACTGGCTGTGAAAGGGGTGCAGCGGTATGGTGGGGTGGGATGGGGGGCTTTATGCACTTCCAGCAGTAATGGTCTATAGTAATGACAGGCTGTGAAATGAAAGTTAGCTGTAGTGCTTAGGGATTGATGAAAATCCATTGATAACAGAGGTTACTAACAAGCACAAATAACATTTCACTGATAGCTATAAGTAGAACCGAAGTTCTCATAAATACACTGCATGATACAGTCCATCACATATTCCTCCAACCTCTTTTTTCTTCATTCCCTACAGAGTGTGTACAGCAGTTAAAAAAGACACTGTGCAACCTCAGCTGGCTGCTCGAGGCCATGGAGGAGGGCAACAAGGTTGCAGCCGTGCATGCTCATGTCACTGCAGCAAAGAAGGATAAAATTATCCAACAACAACAAGAAATGATAGACTTGCTGCAGCGATACGGGCGTGTTGGGCATGTGGCCATGTTTGCCATCTGTGATCTTGAGGGCAACAACAGAGGCCTCGCTTAAGCAATCCGAGAGCTGCAAGAGCAGGAAGAGGCCTCTGTAGCAGTCCAAGAGACCACCCATGGCCTCATGGTGCCACTGGCTGAGAATCAGTTGGAGGCCACCGAAGCAATACACCTCCTAGTGTGGCACGAATTGCAACACTTTCAGGATGACCCACCCTTCTGCCTTACTCAGCAAAAGGATCCTCTTCAAAGTGCCCCTTCCATAACACCACCAGAAGAGGAGGGCTCACACCTCAGCCTCCTGCGCATACTTCCACTTCCTCCACCTCCCCCAAGCACCGCAGTCTGATGGCTAGCACTTCCCCTCACAACTGCCCACAAAATAGATGTGTTTTCTGTTTTCATGTGTTTTTTTTTAGTTGTCTTAAGTTGTTGTACTGCCCCCATTAAAACAATTGGTTTTCACCTTTTCCCCGCACCCACCATTTTGAAATCCTATTTTATTTTTATACTGTATTGTTTTTGCATTCATCTGTGAATATTGTATATAGTGTAAATAAATTATCAATATATAAGTTAGACCAAAGATTAGTTTTTGTATTTATATATATTTTATTACCCACTTTCATATTTATATAACATTTAACCCATGCCCCCCCCTTGTGTGACAGCAACACAAAACTTTAAGTTTTTTTTATCAAATGCAGTGCTTTTATTTTTCTGTACCTAATGGAAAGTATTTTGTTGTGTATTTATTTATTTAAAATCATTATATAAAAAAGTTATTTAGTTAAACAAATATGTCTGTCTCTTCCTTATATACCTTAGTAAACAAAGAATGTGCAGCAAATGGGGGTGGTGGTGTGGGGGTTGTTACAGGTGCAACACTAACATTTCATTTCCTCAATCGATAAAGCACAAACCACATGGGTATGTGTGTTCTGTGTATGTGTTGGGGGGTTAGCTGCTCATTCCTAACATTTCACTTCCTCAACAGAGAAAATTCCCATAAATAATGATACTAAAGTGGGAGCATAAAGTGTTCCTATATAAGTCGGGTCCCATGCTCCCACACAACTTACATGGGTATGTGAGTTCTGTGTGTGTGGGAAGGGGCAGGGGTAGAAGCTCATCCCTAGCATTTCATTTCCTCAACAGAGAAAATTCCCATAAATAATTATACTAAAGTGGAGCATACAGTATCGCTATATAAGTTGGGTCCCACGCTCCCACACAACTTACATGGGTACATGACATGTGTGTGTTGGGGGGTGGGGGCATTGCAGTTTCAACATTAACATTTCATTTCCTTAACGAGAAAGTATCCCTAAATATTTATACTACAGTGGGAGCTTGGGACTCCACACAACTCACATGGGTATGTGGGTTCTGTGTGTGTGGGGGGGGGCAGGGGTAGCGGCTCATCCCTAACATTTCATTTCCTCAACAGAGAAAACTCCCATAAATAATGATACTAAAGTGGGAGCACACAGTATCCCTATATAAGTAAGGTCCCATGCTCCCACACAACTTACATGAGTATGTGACTTGTGTATGTTGGGGGGGTCACAGGTTGAACATTAACATTTAATTTCCTCAGCCAAGAAAGTATCCCTAAATAAGGATACTACAGTGGGAGCATGAGACCCCACACAACTCACATAGGTATGTGGATTCTGTGTGTGTGGGGGCTGGGGGTAGCAGCTCATTCTTAACATTTCATTTCCTCAACAGAGAAAATTACCATAAATAATGATACTAAAGTGTGAGCAAAAACTATCCCTATATAAGTCAGGTGGCATGCTCCCACACAACATACATGGGTATCTGACTTGTATGTGTTGGGGGTGGGTGTGGGGTGTGGGGGTTACAGGTTCAGCATTAACATTTCATTTCCTCAACCAAAAGTATCCCTAAATAAGGATACTACAGTGGGAGCATAGGACCCCACACAACTCACATGGTTATGTGGGTTCTGTGCATATGTGTGTGTATGGGGAGGTGTAGGAGCTCTTCCCTGTCATTTAATTTCCTTAACAGAGAAAATTCCCATGAATAATGATACTAAAGTGGAAGTGTGCGACCCACACACAACTTACATGGGTATGTAAGTTGTGTGTGTCTAGTGGGGGCACATTACAGGCACAACACCAATGTTTCATTTCTTCAAATAATAAAGTATCCCTATATAAGGATACTACAGTGGAAGTGTGGGACCTGCAGAACTTACATGGGTATATCAGTTGTCTGTGTGTGTGGGAGGAGGTGGGGGGTACAGGCTCATCACTATCATTTCATTTCCTCAACTGATAAACTATCCCTAAGAAAATCCTAGTCCACAAGATGACATCTAGTCACACCAATCTAACCCATGTGGTCATCTCCAAAGACATGTGGTCATGAAATTTCAGCTTTCTGGTCATTCCCACAAAAACAAATCTCGCAGCTGATTGACAACTTGGTGGGAAGGCCCCACACTCCCACTAAGTTGCCCATTACTGCATAACAATATACATCTGTCCACTTACTCAAAGCTATACAGCATCCCTATATGGCAAGTAACCCTTGGAACACAAATGTAACAATATCTCATGAACTGTTCAACCTATGAAAAAAATTCCACTGCAGGCATACTGTATGGTTTAAAATCTTATTCCAGTGGCATAGATCACCTAAAAGTGATTTAAGTCACCAGTAGCGAAAACTCTATCTCACTTCATTTTCAAGATAACAGCGCCGAAAGGCGTGACAGAAACTGCAATGTAATCCTATGCGAAAAACGTTGACTTCATCATAGACTTCATCAGGTCATCTGGAATATTGAGAGAGAGAGAGTAGCATAAGGACTAGCAACTACTACTATAAGGACCCAATTTATGGTGAGAATGTTTCTACTCCTACTGTCATACGTCTCTTTTTCTCACTGCTCTCCTCCCTCTCTCTGTGTCTCTTGAAGGTGTGTTGACTAGTGGGGGGATACACTGTTGCACCCTACTAGGTCTTGAACAGTAAACTTACCTGTAATCTATCTCCTGTACCTGCGTACCAGATCCTGTATGTAAATAAGCTGCCTGTGTTTGTATCTGTTTTGTTTTTTTGATTGTACTGCTGTTACCATTGCCATCTTTCAAGGCCCAGGTCATGTCTGAAAACAGTCCCTCGGATCAGTGCACCTACCTGGTAACCAAAGACATAAATAATATATATATATATATATATATATATATATATATATATATATATATATATATATATATATATATATATATATATATATATCTATATTATAGTGGTGCGGTCGCCACTATAGTTAGGGTTGATGGCCACTTACATACTAAAGTCAAAAATTTGGACATTAATAACTTTGGACCCGTTCTATGGATTTACCTGAAATTTGGTACACATGTTGGAGTGCACTAGATCTCTTGATTTTCCAAATGCATTTGTGTCGAAGTGTTGGTCTTTGTGTACGAAAGTGCTGAAAAATGCAAAATTATCCATTTTTGAAGGCACCTTTTGGCATTCTTAATGGGGTCCTGCATGGCTGTTGTGTGGTATTATGCTCTGCAAGATGGCTTGTTTGAAAGAGCTTTGGTGGCTGAACATGCCACTTCTTGTTTGGTGAAAAAATATTAAGGCATTCAAAAGTTAGGGCACTTTTAAGTTCCCATTATAAGTCAATGGGAAAATTTATATGTATATCTTGGGATCAAAGAATGGGGGTTCTGGCCATCTGGTCTCGCCTGGCGATCAAAGAATTTGCAGCCTCGCGGTTCAAGAATCTTTGTTCCAGAGGAATTTTCAAAATTCTTTGACCGTGAGGTCCGCCATCTTGTTTTCAATTTTCCAATTACACAAACACAAATATCTCGGCTCAGGGGTCACTTCTGAAGTAAAACTTCGATGGGTTGTACTCAGGGGAACCTGATCTATCAAGCCATGGCTTTGGTTCCATCCAAAGCGGTCAAAAAATAGAGTTATAAGCTTTTAAAATCTTAATTTGTAGCTCGCTAGCGATCTTTGATCGGGAGCCTGCAAATTCTTTGATCGTGAGATTCTTTGATCACGATCTTGCATCGTGACCTAAAACACTAATATCTCAGCTCAGGGGTGGGCTAGGGACACAAATTAGGGCTTGTTTTTCTCAGGAGGGTCCGTTCTGTTGAACCTTGCCATTGGTTTGGTTCAAATCAGTGAATAAATTGCATTTCACCCTTTTTTTATTCTTTGATCGTGAGCCTGCAAATTCTTTGATTGTGAGGCTGCAAATTCTTTGATCATGAGATTCTTTGATCGCAATCTTGCATTGTGAGTGAGGGACGAGATGGCCAAATTTAAAAATCATTTTTCTCAGCCCATGGGTGCCCTAGGAAGTCAAATGAGGGTGGGTTTTACTCAGGGAGCTTCGTTCTGTCAAACCATGTGGTGGTTTACTGCAATTCCTCCAATTTTTTGATTTATTACATTTTTTATTCTTTGTTCATGAACTTGCAAATTCTTTGATCGTGAGGCTGCAAATTCTTTGATCATGAGATTCTTTGACCAAGATCCTGCATCGCGAGTGAGGGACAAGATGGCCCAATTTAAAATTCAATTTTTTTAGCCCAAGGGTGTCCTAGGAAGTCAAATGAGGATGGGTTTTACTCAGGGGGGCTTCGTTCTATTGAACCATGGTGGTGATTTACTGCAATTGCTTCTATTTTTTGAATGATTACTATTTTTGTTCTTTGTTTGTGAGCCTGCAAATTCTTTGATCATGAGGCTGCAAATTCTTTGATCGTGAGATTCTTTGATCGTGATCTTCGATCGCAAAATAGGGACAAGATGGCCAGATTTCTTATAATGGAATAGATAGGGAAATGTTGCCAATCTTTGACATTGAATATCTCAGAAATGGTTTGGTCTTTTTATTTGACATTTGGAGGGAAGAAAGGCAACATCACACAGATGTGCTGTTTAGTGGACTGGTTAAAAAATATTACAGGGTGGCAAAGTTACGGCACTACAACACTGGCGCTTTTTCCCATAGGATAACATTACGGCGTCCGCCATATTTACAGGAATTCTTTGCCGCTCTGCTGGAAAAGAACGGTTTGGTCTTTTGGGCTGAAATTTGGAGGGAAGAAAGCCAACATCCTACAAATGTGCCTTTTTGTGGTTTGGAGAAAAAATATTACAGGGTGACAAAGTGACAGCACTCTGAAGTTGACGATTTGTCCCATATGATAACATTATGGTGTCCATCGCATCTTTCAGGGCCCGTATCTCAGAAACAGTGCAAGATATGGACTTTTTGTCAAAAAAGTGCTTAGCCCCCCAATAACTATCCAGGAAAGTAATAATTCATACCAAATTTTAGTTTTTTTCGTATGTCATATGGTTTTTCTAGCTTTTTTTTTTTTTGTGGAACAACCTTAACTGATGCCTCTAATATAGATATATATATATACACACACACACATATATATATATATATATTGATTGCAACAAAATTAAATTAATGCATCAGTTAGCTTTGAAGTGACAAAAGTAGGAAAATGAGGCATTAGGGTTGACACCCTAACACCCCCAATGCCTTACCACCCCACCCTACCCCCACCCACCACAGACCAACAGGTGTCAGGGTGTGCCTTAGGGTTGTTGGCCCTAACACCTCATTTCCCTACTTTTGTCACTTCAACCCTAAGTGATGCATTAACAAAGTTTTTTTGCAATGAATTTCCTTACTTTTTGAGAAGGTGTAACTGTTAACTGGTATGTGCTGGTGGGAATGCGGACCCTCTGGGCCCCATGCTCCTTTCAAGCTGCCCATTTTTGCATAATGATATGCGTCTGTGGAAGCACAGGCCCTCTGGGCCCTGCAATCCCACTTACACATGCTCCCACTTACACATAACTATGGAATTATGCAGCAGCCATCTAAGGCTTAAAAGGAACCTTTGTAACACTAATTTGCCAATATCTCAGTAACCATAGTAGCTATGAAAAAAATTCCACTTCAGTTGTAATCATGACTTGGAAACCTTCATGCGTGCTTAGTGAACTAAGCTAACCAGAGCAAAAAATCCTTATCTGGAATAGTTTCTGAGATACAGGCACTGAAAGGCATTGTGGGTGCTGTAATGTTATCCTATGGGAAATATCTCAACTTCCTAATGGCATAGCTATAGAACAGATAAACACTTTTGCACCTAAACAGCATAATGCACATCTCTCGGACATTCCCTTTATACCCTGCAAATTTCAAGCCAAAAGACCAAGCCATTTATTTGCAGTGCACTGTCAAAGTTTTAAAATTCCTAGATCATGAGCTGGAAAAATCCCCATTCACGAGGTCAGTCCCCATTCATGAGCTGTCAGAATCCTCATTTACAAGAATTCCTTGTTTGTCAGATTTTGTCCATCTGGTCTGGAGGTTGATATCAAGGATTTTGTCAACTCTCAAAAGGGGACTTTGACAGCTCGTGAAAGAGGATTTAAAAAAAACAATCCCTTTTCGCAAGCTGTCAAAATACCCTTTTGCGAGATGATCCCTTTTGATAGGTGATAAAATCCCTGTTCGAAGCCAATCCTTGTTCACAAGATAGGGCCGTCTACTTAGGAAATCATGCTCAAGCATTTTGTCAGCTCATGAAGGGATCAGCTCATGAAAGGGGTTTTGTTGGCTTGTGAAGAGTTTTGACACTCCGGAAGAAGAGCAAAAAAACATTCCCTTTCGCGAGCTAAAATCCCTTTAAGTAGCTGATCCACTCCATGAGCTGGACAAAATCCCTGATCACAAGCTACCCTGTTCAAAAGATAGGGGCCACCTGGTCTGGAAATCACAATTAAGGATTTTGTCAGCTCGTAAAAGGGTATTGGCTTGTGAAAGGGGATTTTGTCACCTAGCAAACAAGGATCAGAAGCCAGTGATGAATAAGGATTTTTTTCATTTAAAACAGCCATTTTTTGACAAAAATGAAGCAAACCAAAGCCATGGGTTTGTAAAGGGTATCACCCTGAACAAAACCCATGCTTTAATTACAAGAGAACACATCTATGGTGCAAGTTACAACATTTTGTTTGTGGGGAAAAATGAAATCAAGATGACTCATGAAAGATTCATTTTTCCTTACAAATGGGGATTTTATAAATCACTGTTCTTGAGGTGACAAAATCACTGATTTCACGCTGAATCCTCTTTTGCAAAACATACACATAAATCTAAGACTGAACTGACCATGCTTAGAACCCAACAATTCAAAATTAAATAACTTTGGAATGGATTAAAAAAATTTTTCACCACACCAATGCTGGATTGTTCATTGGACAAATATTTTTCTACCCTGAAAATTTCAGAAAAAAATTCCAAACGGTGTGACCATAGCATGATGGGCAAAAATCAGCAAAAATTGGCCAAAAAAAAAGTGAAAAATGCATTTTTTGGCACTTTGCTGCATGAAAACTGCAAATCCAATCAAAACACAACTTGGCAAATCAAGAGATCTACCATACAAGACTACGTATTGAATTTTGTGCAAATCCGTTGAATGGTTGCAAAGTTATTAATGTGCAAAATTTGGGGCTCTTAACCCATATAATATATATATATATATATATATATATACACACACACACACACACACACACACAATAGAGGTGAGTGATAAATGATTGAGGCAAAACAGTGTATCATCCACTGCAGTGTGATATTTTTACCCTCTTCTCTACTGTGATGATATCACTCATTTACACACACAGGTCACAAAAGGTCATTGATATCATCACTCTTGGCAGCATTCCCCTCAGAATGCAAGAAACACCTGTGCTGTTACCATAGACACAAATGCAGAACTACTTGAGAGGTCTCACTGCTGCCTACAGCTAACTCAGTGAGCATTACAAAACACACATCCTCCCCAACTTCCAGCTCATTACTGTGATACTGTCAGCTTGACTGCAGCCAGAATTCTAAGCAGCACAGCTTCATACAACAGTCTAAACTGTTGCCTCCAGCTAACTCAATTACCACAGAAACACACTCTCACTTGTTCCTCAAACTCTGACTCTCAATCCATTACAATTACTGTGATACTCAGCTTGACTGCAGCCAGAATCCTAAAGAGTACAATTTCACAGAACACTCTGGACTCTGCCTGCAGCTAACTCAATTACCACTAAAAACAGTATCAGCTGTTCTGACACTCTGCCTCTCAGCCCATTACAATTACTGTGATGCTCTCAGCTTCACTGCAGTCAGACTTCTAAACAATGCAGCTTCACAAAAGTATGTTTCTCAGTCCTACCTAAAACTAACTCATTTAGCACTGCAAAACACACTCATGTGTCTTCCAGAGTTTATAACACTGCCAGCCCATTCAGAAAAGCTCACACACAGAATGAGCAAACACATAAACAGGTACAGAACACAAGACAGCATAACAAAACTTCTGAAACACTTGGCCCTATTGTATATATCGAATACACGATGTTCAGGTCATGTGCTATGGCAAATATTGTCACTCCTGCATTGAGAGCTCTGGATATCTCACTCATGCCTTTGGCACTCATGAGATATCCAGAACTCACTCTGCAGGAGTGACAATATTTGCCATATCACACTTATGCCCATCATGTATCCCCATATATCCTATATATATATTGTGTGTGTGTGTGTGTGTGTGTGTATATATATATATATATATATATATATATATATATATATATATCATAGTGGCATGGTCGTGCCACTATTGTTAGGGTCGAGTACCCCATTTAAGGTTAAAGTGTGAAATTTTGCAGCTTAATAACTTTGCCACCTTATGATGGACTTGCCTGAAATTTGGCATGCACAGAGAAATACCATATATCTCTGGATCAGCTAAGTTGCATAATGGTTGGATATACAGTTGTGGTGCTATAAAGTGCCTTAAAAAGTCATATTTACACTTTTTTGTGCATTTTTTGCTCATGCCTATAGGTTGCACAGTTTGTGTGACTGGTCCAAAAACTTCAGGGAAGATGCAGCCGGAGTCCCTGATGTGTCTTTTGAAGATTTCATGACAAAATATTAAACAGTTCAAAAGTTATTCAAAAAACAAGTTTCCCATTATAGTCAAAGGAAAAAGTTAACAAAACGTTTGATAGTGTCGCAAATGCGGCTTTTAGTGTCGCAAATGACCCCTGTAGTGTTGCAAATCCATCATTTTGTTTTCAGTTGCTGGTCACAGAAATACTTAGCATTTAAAATTGGGACCCCCTAGGGACACAATCCTCTTTGTGTTCACCTAATCGAGCCCTGAGGATTCTAGCCATGTCTTTATTTGGGGGTTAAACACCCCAGAAATATGTTTTTAAAATTTTTGCAAACAGTAGTGTCACAAAGTAGTGTTGAACTTGTGACACTTTCATGATTCTTTTTGTGAAAGTGTTGAGATTTGCAACACTACTTTTCGACACTATGTCCAAAAGAATAGAAAATCTTTGCCACCCTGCTGCAAAAGAACAGTTTGGTCTTTTGGGCTGAAATTTGGGGGGAAGACAGTCAAGATCCCCAGATATGTCTTTTGGTGGTTAGGTGAAATAATATTACAGGGCTGCAAAGTTACAGTACTCCAAATTTGACAATTTTTCCTGAGATAACATTATGGCATCCGCCCGTGCCTTTCAGGGCCTGTATCTCGGATATGCTTCAAGATACAGATGTTTCATCAGAAAAATGCTTAGTCCCCTTCTAAGGGGCTAAGTGCAAAACTAGCCAGGAAAGTCATAAATTATATGAAATTTTAATTTAACTTTCATCCCTATTGTATATATATATATATATATATATATATTCATTTAATGCATCAGTTAGGGTTAAAGTGACAAAGGTGGGGGAGTGGTGGTGGAGTGAGACATTAGGGTTGCTCCCCTAATCCCTCCACCCCATCCTCCATAGAATGACAGATGCCGGGGTGTGCCACAAGGTCATGGGGCTTAACTCTCACCTCATTCTCCTTTATTGTAGCATGTCAGCCTGTTTACACATGGAAAGGGGTGAGAGTTGGGCCTCACAACCCCATGGCACACCCGGGTGGCTGTCAGTCATTGGAGGATGGGGGTGGGGGGTTAGGGGGTCAATCCTAACACCTCCTATATATCCATCTTATATATATATATATATATATATATATATGCTCATTAATTGGGGGGTCATTAATATTATTGAGCAGTTCATCAATATAAATGAGCACTCCATTGATATTCATAAGTAGCTCATTAGTATTCTTGTGCAGCTTATTCTGATGTATATATTCAATGCCAGAGCAGTCTTTGGTGTTATTTAAACAAATAGTTTTGTGGCTTCAGCTCCACTGCTTATATCTCATCTAAGTGATTTGGAGCCCAGGAGAACTGGGATAGCTCCAGAGGGATAACTATCATGACAACTAAAGGGATGCGTGCCAACATGCATGCACAGACCATCATCTCACACATTCTTTATTTGGCTGCAAATGGTTCTGCATCTCTACTCCAGCCCCTCTTTATGAGGAGAAATGGTATGTGTCTCACCAAATTTTGAACATAGGCATTTCGGATCCCCACCTCATGAACAATGTCACAGTCATCTCATTACTTGGTCACTGCACGGAATCATATTTTGGGATGCAAAACCACCTTTTGGGATGACTAACAAAATGACAATCCCTGTGTTCATGAGGGAAGGTCCCCAAAAGCCTATGTTGAACACTTGGTGCCAAAAAGTCAAAAAATGGCCATGTTACAAGAGTGTGTTGCACAGTTTCTACACACGCTTGTAATTTCACCACTTTTTCATATTTTCAGTCCAGATTTTAAGCATTGACATTTTCTCACACCTCCTCAAGAACAGTACAGCTGTGATTTCTCACATCCTGCCTGAAATGTGTTTTCTCCCCTCTGCTGCATAATGGCGCGTAACTGTGTGAAATCAACTTTTGGGATGGAATAAGAAAATTGCAGTGCCAATGTTCATTAGGGGATTTCCCAGAAATATGATGTTGAAAATTTGGTTAAATCATTCCCAGAAATGGCCACATTACAAGTATGCATTGTGCAGATTCTAGGCGCGCTCGTAACTTTGCCAGTTTTTCATATTTTCCCTGCTGGTTTTCAACATTACCCTTTTCCACACCTCCTCATGAACAGTATACAGTTGTCATGATTCACATCCTGCTCAAAACATAATTTTGCACTTGTGGCACAGAATGGCACATTCACTGTGCCAACTCAACTTTTGGGACAGACTAACAAAATGTCAGTGACATTGTTCATGGGGGGGTTCCCAAAATGCCATGTTGAAAATTGTGTGCAAAAAATCCTTAAAATGCCCAAGTTACATGCATCTGTTGAATTGTGGTGCCCATATCTTGAAAACAATGTGAGATACAGATCTTGTCGACTCATCTTGCATGGACATCTTGCTGTCATTATTACAACCACACTTGAATTTTTTTCCTAGCTGCTTCAGTTCCTGAGATATTAACAGATTAGTGCTACAAGGGTTCCTTGTGCTATCAGGCTGCTGTATGGCTCCATACCTATGTGTAAGTGGGAGTGCAGAGCCCGGCAGGCCCACGCTTTGATGCATATCGTTATGCACAACTTTGTGCAGATTGGGTTCATGCTCCCACCAACACATGCTATTTACTAGTTATATTACACTTTTACAAAAGACAAGGAAATTCATTGTAAAAAAGTTCATTTAATGCATCAGATAGGGTTAAGGCAACAAAAGTGAGGGAGTGAGACATTAGGGTTGAGCCCCTAACCCCCCACCTCATCCTCCATAGAGCGACAGACACCAGGGTGTGCAATGGGGCTGTGAGGCTTAACTCTCACCCCATTCTCCTTTACTGTAGCATGTCAATCTGTTTACACATGAAAAGGGGTGAGAGCTGGGCCTCACAACCCCATGGCACACCCTGGTGGCTGTCGGTCATTGGAGGATGGGGAGTGGGGGATTAGGGGCTCAACCCTAACATCTCCCATATATATATATATATATATATATATATATATATACACACACACATATATTCATGGCAAAAAACTCATTTAATGCATCAGTTAGGCTTGCTCCACAGTGACAAAAGTGAGGAATTCGATGTTAGGATTCCACCATCCTTGCACCCACCCCACCCGCCCCCACCAACAGGCATTGGTGTGAGTTAGGTCATCGTCTAACTCTCACCCCAACCCATGTGTAAACAAGCTGATGTGGTGCAGTATAGGAGAATGGGATGAGAGTTAGAACCATGACCCCAATGCATACCCCAATGCCTGTTGGTGGGGGCAGGGTGGGGTGTAGTGCAAGGAGGTGGTAACCTAACATTGAATTTCCTTGCTTTTGTCACTGTGGAACAACCCTAACTGATGCAATAAATGTAGTTTTTTGCCATGAATTTCCCTTATTTTTGAGAATGTGCACTATAAATAGTGAAGTAACAGCAACGCAAATGCAAGCACAAACACTAATGCACATGGTGATGCAAACATAAACGATAATGCAAACAGTAATAGAAATGCAAGCACAAATGGTAATGAAAACAGAAACCCAAATGCAAGCATGTACGGAAACGCAATACATAATGCGCACGGTCACAGTAATGCAATTGGAAATGCAGACACTTACGGTATCAGCAACAATGACGCCGAAGTAAATACAAACTGAAATGCAAACGGAAATACACATGGTGATGCAAAAGTAAACACAAACAAAAACAGTAATGGAAATGCAAATGTTAACAGTAAAGCAAATGCAAGCGCAAATGAAAATGCAAAGGGTAACACACACAGTGGTATAGACGGGAATGCTAACACAAGCAGTAACGGAAACGCAAGTGGAAATGCTAACTGCAACAGTAACAAAAACTCACAGCCTTTTTTTTCCCCAAAAGCTGCATAGAGAAGCACAGTAAATACAAAGAATGTATGCACCATAATGGGCCTCAGAGCAGAAAATGAACACTTGGAATACCAAATTGCTTATACCTCAGGAACGTATGACATAGAAAAAAAATTAAAATTTCATATAATTTATGACTTTCCTGGCTAGTTTTGCACTTAGCCCCTTAGAAGGGGACTAAGCATTTTTCTGATGAAACATCTGTATCTTGAAGCATATCCGAGATACAGGCCCTGAAAGGCACGGCGGATGCCATAATGTTATCCTACGGGAAAAATTGTCAAATTTGGAGTACTGTAACTTTGCAGCCCTGTAATATTATTTCACCTAACCACCAAAAGGCATATCTGGGGATCTTGACTGTCTTCCCCCCAAATTTCTGCCCAAAAGACCAAACTGTTCTTTTGCAGCAGGGTGGCAAAGATTTTCTATTCTTTTGGACATAGTGTCGAAAAGTAGTGTTGCAAATCTCGACACTTTCGCAAAAAAAATCATGAAAGTGTCACAAGTTAACATTACTTTGTGACACTACTGTTTGCAAAAATTTTAAAAACATATTTCTGGGGTGTTTAACCCCCAAATAAAGACATGGCTAGAATCCTCAGGGCTCGACTAGGTGAACACAAAGAGGATTGTGTCCCTAGGGGGTACCAATTTTAAATGCTAAGCATTTCTGTGACCAGCAACTGAAAACAAAATGATGGATTTGCAACACTACAGGGGTCATTTGCGACACTAAAAGCCGCATTTCATGCACACTATCAAACGCTTTGTTAACTTTTTCCCTTGACTATAATGGGAAACTTGTTTTTGAATAACTTTTGAACTGTTTAATATTTTTTCATGAAATCTTCAAAAGACACATCAGGGACCCCGGCTGCATCTTCCCTGAAGTTTTTGGACCAGTCACACAAACTGTGCAACCTATAGACATGAGCAAAAAATGCACAAAAAAGTGTAAATATGACTTTTTAAGGCACTTTATAGCACCACAACTGTATATCCAACCATTATGCAACTTAGCTAATCCAGAGATATATGGTATTGCTATTGGTATTACGGATGCCGTAATGTTATCCTATGGGAAAAAGCGCCAGTGTTGTAGTGCCGTAACTTTGCCGCCCTGTAATATTTTTTAATCAGTCCACTAAACAGCACATCTGTGTGATGTTGCCTTTCTTCCCTTCAAATGTCAAATAAAGAGACCAAACCATTTCTGAGATATTCAATGTCAAAGATTGGCAACATTTCCCTATCTATTCCATTATAAGAAATCTGGCCATCTTGTCCCTATTTTGCGATCAAAGATCACGATCAAAGAATCTCATGATCAAAGAATTTGCAGCCTCATGATCAAAGAATTTGCAGGCTCACAAACAAAGAACAAAAATAGTAATCCTTCAAAAAATAGAAGCAATTGCAGTAAATCACCACCATGGTTCAATAGAACGAAGCCCCCCCGAGTAAAACCCATCCTCATTTGACTTCCTAGGACACCCCTGGGCTAAGAAAATTAAATTTTAAATTGGGCCATCTTGTCCCTCACTCGCGATGCAAGATCGCGGTCAAAGAATCTCATGATCAAAGAATTTGCAGCCTCACGATCAAAGAATTTGCAAGTTCATGAACAAAGAATAAAAAATGTAATAAATCAAAAAATTGGAGGAATTGCAGTAAACCACCACATGGTTAGACAGAACGAAGCCCCCTGAGTAAAACCCACCCTCATTTGACTTCCTAGGGCACCCATGGGCTGAGAAAAATGATTTTTAAATTCGGCCATCTCGTCCCTCACTCACGATGCAAGATTGCGATCAAAGAATCTCACGATCAAAGAATTTGCAGGCTCACGATCAAAGAATAAAAAAAGGGTGAAACGCAATTTATTCACTGATTTGAACCAAACCAATGGCAAGGTTCAACAGAACGGACCCTCCTGAGAAAAACAAGCCCTAATGTGTGTCCCTAGCCCACCCCTGAGCCGAGATATTAGTGTTTTAGGTCACGATGCAAGATCGTGATCAAAGAATCTCACGATCAAAGAATTTGCAGGCTCCCGATCAAAGATCGTTAGCGAGCCACAAATTAAGATTTTAAAAGCTTATAACTCTATTTTTTGACTGCTTTGGATGGAACCAAAGCCATGGCTTGATAGATCATGGTCCCCTGAGTACAACCCATCGAAGTTTTACTTCAGAAGTGACCCCTGAGCCGAGATATTTGTGTTTTTGTAATTGGAAAATTGAAAACAAGATGGCGGACCTCACGGTCAAAGAATTTTGAAAATTCCTCTGGAACAAAGATTCTTGAACCGTGAGGCTGCAAATTCTTTGATCGCCAGGCGAGACCAGATGGCCAGAACCCCCATTCTTTGATCCCAAGATATACATATAAATTTTCCCATTGACTTATAATGGGAACTTAAAAGTGCCATAACTTTTGAATGCCTTAATATTTTTTCACCAAACAAAAAGTGGCATGTTCAGCCACCAAAGCTCTTTCAAACAAGCCATCTTGCAGAGCATAATATCACACAACAGCCATGCAGGACCCCATTAAGAATGCCAAAAGGTGCCTTCAAAAATGGATAATTTTGCATTTTTCAGCACTTTCGTACACAAAGACCAACACTTCGACACAAACGCATTTGGAAAATCAAGAGATCTAGTGCACTCCAACATGTGTACCAAATTTCAGGTAAATCCATAGAACGGGTCCAAAGTTATTAATGTCCAAACTTTTGACTTTAGTATGTAAGTGGCCGATCAACCCTAACTATAGTGGCGTGACTGCACCACTATAATATATATATACAGTATATATATATATATATAGTTATGTCTTTGGTTACCAGGTAGGTGCACTGATCCGAGGGACTGTTTTCAGACATGACCCGGGCCTTGAAAGATGGCAATGGTAACAGCAGTAAAATCAAAAAAACAAAACAGATACAAACACAGGCAGCTTATTTACATACAGGATCTGGTATGCAGGTACAGGAGATAGATTACAGTTAAGTTTACTGTTCAAGACCTAGTAGGGTGCAACAGTGTATCCCCCCACTAGTCAACACACCTTCAAGAGACACAGAGAGAGGGAGGGAGGAGAGCAGTGAGAAAAAGAGGCGTATGACAGTAGGAGTAGAAACATTCTCACCATAAATTGGGTCCTTATAGTAGTAGTCTCTAGTCCTTATGCTACTCTCTCTCTCTCAATATTCCAGATGACCTGATGAAGTCCATGATGAAGTCAACATTTTTCGCATAGGATTACATTGCAGTTTCTGTCATGCCTTTCGGCACTGTTATCTTGAAAATGAAGTGAGATAGAGTTTTCGCTACTGGTGACTTAGATCACTTTTAGGTGATCTATGCCACTGGAATAAGATTTTAAACCATACAGTATGCCTGCAGTGGAATTTTTTTCATAGGTTGAACAGTTCATGAGATATTGTTACACTTGTGTTCCAAGGGTTACTTGCCATATAGGGATGCTGTATAGCTTTGAGTAAGTGGACAGATGTATATTGTTATGCAGTAATGGACAACTTAGTGGGAGTGTGGGGCCTTCCCACCAAGTTGTAAATCAGCTGCGAGATTTGTTTTTGTGGGAATGACCAGAAAGCTGAAATTTCATGACCACATGTCTTTGGAGATGACCACATGGGTTAGATTGGTGTGACTAGATGTCATCTTGTGGACTAGGATTTTCTTAGGGATAGTTTATCAGTTGAGGAAATGAAATGATAGTGATGAGCCTGTACCCCCCACCTCCTCCCACACACACAGACAACTGATATACCCATGTAAGTTCTGCAGGTCCCACACTTCCACTGTAGTATCCTTATATAGGGATACTTTATTATTTGAAGAAATGAAACATTGGTGTTGTGCCTGTAATGTGCCCCCACTAGACACACACAACTTACATACCCATGTAAGTTGTGTGTGGGTCGCACACTTCCACTTTAGTATCATTATTTATGGGAATTTTCTCTGTTAAGGAAATTAAATGACAGGGAAGAGCTCCTACACCTCCCCATACACACACATGTGCACAGAACCCACATAACCATGTGAGTTGTGGGTCCTATGCTCCCACTGTAGTATCCTTATTTAGGATACTTTTATTGGTTGAGGAAATGAAATGTTAATGCTGAACCTGTAACCCCCACACACCCCACCCCAACACATACAAGTCAGATACCCATGTATGTTGTGTGGAGCATGCCACCTGACTTATATAGGGTAGTTTTGCTCACACTTTAGTATCATTATTTATGGTAATTTTCTCTGTTGAGGAAATGAAATGTTAAGAATGAGCTGCTACCCCAGCCCCCACACACACAGAATCCACATACCTATGTGAGTTGTGTGGGGTCTCATGCTCCCACTGTAGTATCCTTATTTCCTATGGGAAAATTTATTTGTCAGGCACAAAAGTTGTAATTTGCAAAAGTTACATAAATTGCGCAAGATACAGTCAGGCACAAAAGTTGTAATTTGCACAAGTTACATAACTTGCATAAGATACTCTTGTATTTTGCACAAATGACATAATTTGCACAAAATACAACAGTATGTTGTGCAAGTTATGTAATTTGCACAAAATACAACTTGTTAACCCCACATTTTTGAACCTTAATAACTTCATAATTGTTTCACAGATTTATGAGAAATTTAGCATGTATAATCTCTAGGGGAAGGTCTCTTAATCTGGCAAATTTTTGATGAATCAGTTTTATGGTTTATGAGATATAAAGCATCAAGAAATCATACATTTACCAGTTTTTTACATTTCTTTGTCCACCTGTATCTCTGAAATGGCTTTAGGTAGTGGTCTGACATCTTCAGGGTAGAAAGCCTTTGCCTCATGATTTGCCTTTTGAAGGTTTGGTGAAAAAATATTAATCCATTCAAAAGTTATTAAACTTTTAATTTCCCATTATTTCCTATGGGAAAAGCTATATGTCAGGCAGTAAAGTTGTAATTTGCACAAGTTACATAACTTTCACAAGATACTGTTATGTTTTGCGCAAATTACATAATTTGTGCAAAATACAACAGTAACTTGCACAAATTATGTAATTTGCACAAATAGGAGTGCAGGGTCCAAATGGCCCTGTGCTCCCACCATAACTTAAGGATGCTGTTATACTGTCTCAACTGAGGGATGAGAGCGCAGGGTCCAAAGGACCCTGCGGTCCCACTGTAACATAAGAATAACATTATACTGTCTTAATGGAGAGATGGTAGTGCAGGGTCCAGAGGACCCTATGCTCCCACTGTAAAGTAAGGATACTGTTATAGTATCTCAAAGATACTGATGTACTATCTCAATGGAGAAATGGACCCTGCACTCACACCATGAAATAAGGATAATGTTATACTATCTGAAAAGGTAAGGAAATTCATTGCACAAAACGTTAAGCACCATTAGAGTTGAAGCGTAAAAAGTAGGGAAATGCAATCTTAGGGTTCCCAAGCATAAGACCCTGCTTCCACCCTCGACTTCCAATCTGAACACCCCACCTTCACCCTTGACTTTCAACCCTAAGGCCCACCTCTACCCTGCATGCAGGAACAGGTATGAGGGTGTGCTTTCGTGTTGCAAACTCTAAAGCTCACCCCATTTCAGCAGTTAATAACCTGACATGGGTACAGAATAAACAATGGGGTGAGGATTAGGTTGTGTTTTGATTGGATTTGCATTTTTTTTGTGCAGTGAAGTGCCCAAAAATGTGTTTTTCACTTTTTCTTTTTGCCCATTTTTGCTGATTTTTGTCTATTGCGCTGCAGCCACACCATTTGGAATTGTGGTCTGAAATTTTTAGGGTTGAAAGAGGTTTGCCCAAAGAACAAGCCATTCAAAATTTATTTAATTTTGAATTCTCAGGTTCTGAGCATGCTCAATTCAGTCTTAGATTTATATGTATGTTTTGCGAAAGGGGATTGGGCTCACGATCAAGGATTTTGTCACCTCGCGAACAGGGATTTATAAAATCCCTGTTCGTGATGAAAAAAATTCCCCTTTCGTGAGCCACCATCTTTTGATTTTTCTCCACAAACAAAATCTTGTAGCTTGCCCCATGGATGTGTTCTCTTGTAAATTAAGCATGGATTTTCTTCACGTTGATGCCCTCTGCAAACCTATAGCTTTGGTTTGCTTTGTTTTGGTCAAAAAAATGGGCATTTTAAATTAAACAATTCTTCATTCATCACATGCTTCTGATCTTCATTTACAAGGCTACAAACTCCCCTTTCATGAGCCGATCCCCTTTTCTGAGCTGACAAAATCATTGATCATGATTTCCAGACCAGATGGCCCTATCTTACGAACAAGGATTGGCTCATGTACAAGGATTTTGTCAGCTTGCGAAAGGGGATCAGCTCACAAAAGGAGATTTTGACAACTCATGAAAAGGGATTGGTTTTTTGAACCCCTTTCACAAACTGTCAAAATTTTCTTTCACGAGCTGTAAAAATCCCCTTTTGTGAGCTGATCCCCTTTCACGAGCTGACAAAATCCTTGCTTTTGTGATTTCCAGATAAGATGGCCATCCTCGTGAACAAGAAATGGCTCACAAACAGGAATTTTGTCACCTCGCAAAAGGGGATCAACTTGTGAATGAGGATTTTGATAGCACCCAAAAGAGGATTTTTTTTCAAATCCTCTTTCGTGAGCTGGCAAAATCCCTGTTCGCTAGCTGTCAAAATCCCTTTTCGTGAGACAATCCCATTTTCACAAGCTGATAAAATTCTTGATCGTGGTTTCCAGACCAGATGGCCAAAATCTGATGAACAAGGAATTCTTGCGAGCAGTGATTTTGACAGCTCATGAATGGGAATTGACCTCGTGAATGGGGATTTTGCCACCTCATGAACTAGGAATTTTAAAACTTTCGCAGTGCACGGTAAATAAATTATTTGGTCTTTTGGCTTGAAATATACAGAGTACAAAGGGGGTGTCCCATAGATGCGAATTATGCTATTTAGGTGCAAAACATTTCATCGGTTCCATAGATATGCCATGACGTAGTTGAGATTTTTTCCATAGGATAACACTGTGGCACCCACAGCTCCTTTCGGTGCCCATATCTTAGAAACGATGTGAGATGTGGATTTTTTGCTCAGGGTTAGTTAGGTGAACTAAGCATGTGTGGAGGTTTTGAAGGCATGATTGCAATTGCAGTGGAATTTTTTTTGTAACAGCTACAGTTACTGAGATATTGGCAAACTAGTGTTACACGGTTCCCTTTTAGCCCTATAGGGCTGCTACATGGCTCTGTAGTTTTGTGTAAGTAGGAGTGCTTGGCCTGGAGGGCCCGAGCTCCCACAGATGCATATCATTATGTGAAAATGGGCAGCTGGAAGGTAGCATGGGCCTAGAGGACCCGCGCACCCACCAACATACCCATTACCAGTTACATTACACTTTCTCAAAAATTAAGGAAATTCATTGCAAAAAACTTTGTTAGTGCATCCGTTAGGGTTTATGTGACAAAAGTAGGGAAATGAGACATTAGGATTGTGCCCCTAACCCACCACCCTTCCCCCCACCCCCTCCATACACCAACAGGCATTGGGGTGTGCCATGCAGTCGTTAGGGCTAACTCTCACCCCATTCTCCTATGCTGTACCTAGTCAACATGTTTACACATTTAATGGGATGATAGTTGGGCCTAACAACTGCATGGCACACCCCAATGCCTGTTGATGTGTGGAGAATGGGAGTGGGGTTGTAGTGTGGTGGGGTTAGGGGGTTCAACCCGATTGTCTCTTTTCCCTGTTTTTGTCACTTCAACTCTAACTGATGCATTAACAAAGTTTTTTGCAAAATATATATATATATATATCTGTATTTTTTTAAACTGCATTAATGCTATAGTTAGGGATAAAGCCACAAAAGTAGGGAAATTTGGTGTTAGGGGATTGAAAATGTCCAAAGTTATGAGTGTGCATAGTGAAATTGCAACAAATTGTAATAACTTTGGAATTTTTACATATTTTGACCCCAGATTTTTAACATAGCCTTCTTATCACCCCTCCTCATGTATGCAGTACAGAAAATCTTTGAATCCCTGCCAAAATGTAATTCTGCACAACTGCAATGCCATTCCATGCCACGGGTGCGAAGACACATTTTGGCCAGGATTTGAAAAACGAGAGCAGTGACATACATGAGGTGGGGTAATAAGAAACATAGAAACATAGAATTTGATGGCAGATAAGGACCGCTTGGCCCACCTAGACTGCCCATTTCCCTACCTAATGGATAAACTGCAGATCCTAGTCAACCAACAACCTACTTCCTCCTACCCTCACTAGAATTGCCTTATGTCTGTCCCATGCATTCTTGAATTCCCCCACTGTTTTTGACTCTACAACCTCCTCAGGAAGGCCATTCCATGCATCTATAACCCTCTCTGTGAAGAAATACTTCCTCACATTACCTCTGAGCCGTCCCACCTCTCACTTCAAATTGTGCCTCCTTGTTCTTGCACATCTCTTTTTCTGAAAGATGCTTCCTTCTTGGACTTTATTGATTCCCTTGAGGCATTTGAAAGTTTCTATCATGTCCCCCCTCTCCCTCCTTTCCTCGAGGCTATACATCTTCAGCTCCTTTAGTCTTTCTTCATATGTCTTCTGATGCAGACCCTGCACCATTTTGGTTGCCCTCCTCTGGACAGCCTCCACCCTGTCTATGTCTTTGCGGAGATGGGGTCTCCAGAACTGTACACAGTACTCCAGATGTGGTCTTACCAACTGCCTGTACAGAGGGCCAACAACTTCCTATTTTCTACTGGTGATGCCTCTTTCTCTGCATCCCAGCATCACTCCAGCCCTCCTTACTGCCTTCTCACATTGCTGGCCCACCAGAAAGTCATCTGATATGACTACCCCCAGGTCCCTTTCCATTTTTGTTGTTGTTAATATCTCACCCCCCATTATGTACTCTTCTCCTGGGTTTTTGTTTCCCAGGAGGCATTACTTTGCACTTCTTTGCATTGAATCAAATCTGCCATACATTTGACCATTCCTCCAACCTTGCCAAGTCCCTTTTCATCCTTTCATTGTGTCATCTGCAAAGGGACATACTTTTCCTTCCAGTCCCTCTGCAATGTCGCTTATAAAGACATTAAAAAGGACCAGCCCCAGTACTGAACCCTGCGTTACCCCACTAGTAACCTCCCTTTCTTCACTGTGGACTCCATTTACTATTACCCACTGTGTCCTGTTGTCCAGCCGGTGTTTTACCCAGGCTACCACCCTGGGACCCACTCCCAGGCTGGCTAATTTGTTTATTAATCTTTTGTGTGGGACTGTGTCAGATTCATTGCTAAAGTCTAGGTAGGCCATGTCCACAGCCCCTCCGTGGTCTACTACTTTGATCACCCAGTCAAAGAAATCAGTTTGATTTTTCTGACATGACCTTCCTGCTGTGAATCTATGCTGCCTTGGGTTCTGTGCCCCACTGGCCTCTAGGTGCTCAACAATTCTTTCCTTCAGAAATGATTCCATCATTTTCCCTACCACTGAGGTCAAACTGACAGGTCTGTAGTTTCCTGCTTCTGTCTTGCTGCCACTTTTGTGAAGGGGAATCACATTCACCCTCCTCCAGTCTTCAGGTACCACACCATCCTCCCATGATTTATTAAAAAGGGTAGTCAGTGGTGTTACTAGTTCTTCCCTTAGTTCTTTTTGAATTCTCGGGTGAATCCCATCAGGCCCCATTGCTTTATCCACATTAAGTTTTAAAAGTTCATTCAGAACCCTATGTTGAAAATCTGAGGTCAAAATATTAAACATTTCCAGAGTTACGAGTGTGCATAACGAAACTTCAGTGATTGCTCATAACTTTGGCATTTTTACATATTTCAACCCTAATTTTGCAACATAGCCTTCTTATGACCCCACCTCACATGCGCAGTAAAGAAATTCTTTGAATCCCTCCCAAAACATAATTCTGCACAACTTCAATACTATCTCTCACCACTGATGAGAAAACACATTTTGGCCAGGATTTGAAAAATGGCAGCTGTGACATACATGAGGTGGGGTCATGAGAAGGCTATGTAGAAAATCTGAGGTCAAAATATTGAAAATTTCCAAAGTTACAAGGGTGCGTAGTGAAATTGCAATGAAAGGTCATAACTTTGGCATTTTTAAATATGTTGAGTCCAAATTTTAAACATAGCCTTTTTATGACCCCACTTCATGACCAATATGACAGTCATTATGCAAGTGCTGCTCAATAGGTGAATTCACCAAGCGACTGTGAAATCACTTTTCAGGTGGGAGTTGCCTAGTGACTGTCATATTCTTCATGAGGTGGAGTCTGCAAATGGATTTGTAAAAATTTGGGGTCAAAATGTCAACAAATGGCTAAGTTATGAATAAAAGTTGAACCCCCATTGAAATACATTGAACTGCATTTACCTTAGTTTCTCATATTGCAGGCACCAGTTTCAGCAGCAAGATGTGTCTTCGATCAGAGAGTGGATCTCAATCCTGGGACCTGTTCGGGTGAGTGAGGGTGCGTGGGGGTGTACTTGGGGGTGAAGGATGGTGGGTGCTGAGTGGGAGGTGATGGGGCAGATCAACAAGGGATGTTTTCTTTCGAGACTGTTTTCTTTATTTCAGGGTTGTGCTGCAATGGGAGGATGGGGGTGCCTCGAGACACCAGGGATGGCAGTGACTGACAAACAAAAAATAATGGGGACAGCGATCAGAGGGTGTGGGGTGCTACTAGACACCAGAGATGTCTGGGAAGAAACAAAAAACAATGGGAACAACTATCAGAGGATGGGGGGGTGCCAATAGACACCAGGGATGGCAGGGAAGAAATAAAAGATAATGGGGATGGCAATCGGATGGTGGGGGTGCCACTAGATATCAGGGAAATGGGACAAAAACAACAGGAACAGTGATCAGAGGATGGACAGTGCCACTAGACATGGAGGATGTCAGGAAAAAAACAAGAAACAATGAGGACAGTGGTTGGAGGGTGGGGGGGTGCCACTAGACACCAGGAAAATGGGACAGAGACAGCAGGGACAGTGACTGGAGAGTGGGTGGTGCCACCAGACACCATGGATGGTGGTGAAGAAACATAATATAATGGGGACAGGGATTGGAGGGTATGTGTGCCACTAGACATGAGGGAAATGGGACAAAAACAACAGGGACAGTGATCAGAGGGTGGGGTGCCACTAGACACCAAGGATTTGAAAGTGGAGCCTATTGCAGAGTGGCAATGTATGTGTCCAGCAGCAGTTCCATGTCCGAGCTTGTAAATAATAAAGTTTAAAGCTAGCTGATTGCTTCCCCATTGGGCTTAAAAGCCATAGCTACCATCTCAACAAGAAAAAATGGAGGGTACACATTGCTGCAGGACAGGAAGGAGAAGGGTGAGAGAGCTGTGGGGAAAAATGCTGAGATAAATGAAATGCAGTCTCTCTCTCTCTCCCTCTCACCTTCTCAGCAGTCTGGGACAGTGTGCAGAAAAACAAGTGCATTGGGATCAGAGTAATGGACTCTTCTATATCGATTCAGACCATAACTAAACATAATTATTTTATTTAAAAGGGGACATGTAGCCATCCTAATACAACAATTGGGGAATGAAGTTGCAGGACACTTTCCATTATTTTATGGTGCTAGTAAATACAGGGATCGGGCGGGGGGGCAATAAACATCAGGGAAAGTTGCAGTAGCCCCCTGCAGACAGAATGGGATTGGCAGCCTACTGCTCTCTCTACAGCCTGCAGCATGAGTTCCAGCTGTGGCTGAAGCAGTCAAGAAACTCTCATTGTTCTCATACAGAGAACATAGGTGCAGGGCTCCTCTCACTAAGTTGGGGGGATTTTGGGTGTCCAGAAAACCTTTTTGAGGCCATTGGGTTAAGAACCAAACATCAGAACCTAGCAAATGGGTCACATTTAGTTGAGTTTTGATGTTTTTTTTTAAATCCTAGCATTTTTATGTATTTTACATGTTTTTTGGTTTTGTGGAAAAGATCCACAAGATGGCGGTTGGCACAGCACAAAAAAAATGTTTGGTGCCGTGATAATTCAGTGGCGTGGAACCAAAAACCAGCATCGGCAGCATCACATTTTTACTTTCACCACACAATGTTATCCAAAAAACTGTACTGCACATGCACAGGTCAGAAAACACTAAGGTTTAAAGCTTAATAACTCTGGAACCCCTTGTTATTGTTTCACCAGACCTGTCAAAGATACTACCTTGGTACATGACACATACGAACATATGAATTTGCCAGCAGAAATAGGCCACCTGGTCTATCAAGTCTGCTCAAGTGTGCAGCTGGCACCCTCACCTTGTAGCTGCCTTGCCCCTTCCCAATTCCCACCCCTCTCACCTTGTTCCATCCCCTTTTGAAACTATCCACTGTCTTACAAGCTACCACCTGCTCCAGTTGGGCATTCCATTCTACCACAACCCTCTCCATGAAAAAGTGTCTCCTTATTTCCATACTAAATCTGCCCACCTCCAATCTAAGGCCATGACCTCTCATTTCACTCCCCCTCCTCAGCCTGAGTATCCCTTGAGTGTCTGTCTTGTCTATCCCCTTTACATACATAAAGATCTCAATCATATCACCCCGGTCCCTTCTCGCCTTACAAGGAGTACATGTTCAGTTCTCTCAGTCTCTCCTCATATGGTCTATACTCCAGTCCCTGGATCATCTTTGTTGCCCTGCATTGTACTCTTTTCAGTAATTTCACATCCTTCTTTTGATATTGATGCCAAAATTGCACACAGTACTCCAGGTGCGGCCTGACCAGTGCCCTGCAGAGAGGTAGGATCACCTCCCTGCTCCTGGAGGAGATCCCTTTCACAATACAATCCAGCATCCTGTTGGCTTTCACTGCCACCCTCCTACACTGCTCTGTATTGTTCAGCTTCCCAGTTACAACAACCCCTAGATCCTTTTTCTCCTCGGTGGAACCTAGCTGCACCCCTCCCAGCTGGTAACCCCTCCTTGGGTTCTTTGCTCCAAAGTGCCGGACTTTGCACTTTTTCACATTGATCCCAAATGCCATGCTTCAGACCACTCCACCACTTTGGTCAGGTTGTTCTGCAGCCCCTCTCAACCTGCTATATTGTCCAACACTGCCCACAATTTGTTATTGTCAGCGAATAGACTTATTCCTGATGCCATACGAGATGTCCGCTATGAATATTCCAAGCAGCACTGACCCCAATACTGATTCCTGCAGCACCCTGCTCATCACAGCCCTTGGAAATGAGAGTACCCCCCACCACTACCTTCTGCTGTCTACACTGCAGCCAATTCTCAATCCATTTAACCATCATAGTCCCCCCCATGTATCTCAACTTCCCTCTCAACCTCCCATGTGACACCGAATCAAAGGCCTTACTGAAGTTCAAGTATGTTACATCCACGGCATGACCCTTGTCTAATTCCCACGTGACCCAGTCATAATACTCAACTAGGTTCATCTGGCAGGATTTCCAGAGACAAACCAATGCTGGTGACTGTCCTGGAGCCCATTGTCTTCCATAAAGGCCACCAGACTTTCCTTAAGTATTGTCTCCATCAGCTTCCCCTCGATGGATGTTAAGCTTACTGGCCTGTAATCACCCATTTAATCCTTTGGTCAACTTTTATGGATGGGTACCATGTGGGCAATCCTCCAGTCATGCTGTATGCACCCGGTGACCAGGGAAGTATTGAATAGTTTGGCCAGAAGTCCAGTCTTGGCCATTTCCTTCAACACCCTGGGGTGTATGCCATCTAGTCCTGGTGCCTTATCCAACCTCAGAGCCCTTAACCCCACTAATATGGTATCACGTTATGAAAGCGAGTATTACTGAGCGGCTCAATATGAGCGACTCAATAATACTGCTCGCACTGACAGTGAGTGGTAAAAACCATTGATATATCCTGTAGAGTGAGTATAGCAGGATGGTTCACTCACTACAACAGGATATAGGATGTTGTTTGACCAAGCCCTGCTGAGCTTGCTGTTTAGCATACTGGTGTAAGCCACCACTTCGCATGCCAGCAGACCCAGGTTCGGATCTGGTTACAGGGAAAAACATCTTTTTCATTTTTAAAATAGTAACTTTCCACTGGGTCTGCACCCCTGTGGAGTTGATTATTTAAAGTTTGGTGGTGTGGGGGGCTTGTCCCTTGTAAAGAGGGGTGCAAGGGGCATAGCACCCCACATAAAAATACTTATTTTGGGAGTTCTGTACTTTAAACGTAGCAACTGTCAGTATTTACGATGGTCGTTGCAATATCCATTGCCATTTTGATGATGGCCTCTTTTTGATTCGGTTTTTGTGATCACTGGTGTTTCAGACTTGCCATTATCACATAAAACCCTCCAATACCCTACCATCAGTGATCACATTCATTACCCCCTCTTACCCTCTGCCTGCCCTGCCCACTCCTTGCAGTAGCTTCCCTACTTTCTCCCTCGTGAATAGAAAACAGAAGTACTTATCCAGTGCTTCTGCCTGATCCACCCCTTTCTCTGCACACACCCCCCCCCCCATTCTTCCTGATTCTCACTATCTGGTCCTTGCAGTTCCTTCTCTCCTGTATATATCTGAAGAAGTCCTTTTCCGGCCCTGATGCCCTGCGCCAGCCTCAATTCCCTGGAGGCCTTAACTGCTCTGACTCCTCTGGTAACTTCCTTGGACCTCTTCACATACTCCTCCCTATCCTCCCCGGCCCAGATTTCTTGTATTTCTTGAATGGTAAATTTTTATTCCTCACCATTTCAAAGACCTGCGTACTTAACCTGCTCAGTTTTTTAGCCCTTCCCTTTTTGCTCTGCAATCTGGTACATGTCTCAGTAGCCTCCAATATCACCAATTATATTTTTTCCCATTTCTGATTTGCATCCCAGTGTGGCTGTATTCCTTCCAGATGCCCCCTTAAGATTTCACCCATCCTACCAAATTCAGCTTGTCTGAAGTTCACCATCCTCTTCCCTGTACCCGCTGCTTCCCTGGTCATATCAAGTGTGAACCACTCCATGTGGTGGTTACTCCCAGCCAGTGTTATCCATCCTCACATCCCTTACAGCCTCACCATTGGCCAGAACTAGATCCAGTGTATTCCCTAACCTAGCTGGCTCAGTGACCATCTGTGCTAGGAAGCAGTCTTGTAAGGCATCCAGGAGTATTTTCTCCCTAGCACTCCGGGTGGCTGGCTTACCCTAATCCAGTCCTGGTAGATGAAGTCCACCACTATCACTGAGTTACATTTCCCACACACCTTCCTAATTTGCTTCATCAGCTCCCTGTCCAGGTCTTCAACTTGAGTCAGTGGCCTGTATACCACCCCCATCCTGAGAATCCTATTTCTCTTGTTCTAGAATTGTATCAAACAAGACCTCCGTCCTACCCTCCTCCCCACTTCCTTTGCATACTTTATCCCTTTCCTTACATATATCGCTACCCCTTCCCCTTTGCCCCTATCCTTCCTGTAAATCCTATGCCCTGGGATCATCAGATCCCGGTCCTGGTATTTGTTGGCCCATGTTTCTGTGATGGCAGCTATGTCCACCATCTCCTTTGCCAACAGAGCCTCTAGTTCTGCAGTTTTGTTCCCCAGACTCCTTGCATTCAAGGAGACAATCCTTCAAGATGTTCCTTTACATTCCTTACCCAATTTCCCACCCTTCTCAGCCTCTGCCTTTGATCACTCCCTGCTACCAACCCAGTTTGTACGAGGGGCAGGCTCATTTGTCTTGTTTGTCTCCTCTCCGGAGAGCCTTCCCTTCAGCAACCCACTCGCCTCCCCCCCTCCTAGTTTAAATTAATCTTTGTTTCTATGTATTCTTCTGACCTCTGTTTTAGCACCCCTTCCACTCCCTTCTCAAATGTAAACTGTCCCCTGCATACAGATCCCTATTGTCCCAGACCCTGCCCCAGCCTCCCATTAACCCATACCCCTTGGATTGGCACCAATTTCCCAGCCAACTGTTGAATTCATCTATCCTACCCTTCCTTGCTGTACTTGCCCTGGGCACTGGGAGTACCGCAGAGAAGGCCACTGAGCTCCCTACCCCCTCACTCAACTTGCCCAGTTCTATGAACCTCTCCATAACCACCTCTACCATTTAACCTGCCAAGTCATTTTATACCCACGTGCACCACCACATGTGGTTTATACCTTCCCCTGTTTGCACACTTGAGAATAGCAAGTCCTGCTTTATCTGTCATCAACAAAGGCACAGACTCTACCCATATGCGACTATGTCTTTCCCCTTTACTCCCCATCTGACTGCTTTTAGTATGGAATCACCCAGCACTATCATGTTCCCCCCACATTTCATATCCTTCCCCTGTCCTTTTGCCTGCCCTGAGAGTCCACCCAGCCCTGCACATTTGCATCCCTATCTGTACTCTCAACTTCACCCCCAGCAGCCTCCCCAGTCCTGCCCCTTCCCCTAACACTCTCTGTACCTCACTTGTCCCCCTTCCCACCTGGAGCTCCCTCATCCTCAATAACATATCTACCCTTTTCCCTGAACCCCTCCTGTCATTCCCCACAGTACTGTAACCTCCATGTCCACCCCCACAGCTGGACCCTTTTTTCCCTTAAGTGGCATCCATGCCTCCTCCTTCAGAGCTGTTTCTCCTGGGAGACACATAACCTCACTCTCCCTCCTGATGCCTGATCCTATCTCCATACCCCAAACTACTGAGTACTCCACTAGGAGAAGCTTCTTTCTCCCCTGGGATTCTCTGGCCCCATCCCATGTGCCCCACTCCTGGTGGGTCTGCCCTTCACCCCTGGTCACAACCTTGGGTTCTCTTTCACGGTTCTCCCGCTCCTTGAGAACATCATAGTTGTTCTTTAGTTTTACTGGGTGGGGTGGGTCCTTGACCTCTACCTTCCTCAGCCTTCCTGGGCCCACCATAGTCCATCCAGGCCTTTAACTGAGTACCCTCTGTAGCAGTGGCTGGTGGTATGTTGGTCTCTGAGTGGGGGGAAAAGGTCCACAGTACTCTTGCCAACTGTGCTCGAAGCCTGGAAACCTCCTCCCTGAGCCCAGAGAGGTGCCTACAAATGGGACAGCACTGCAGTTCTCAGAAAGTACTGCTGAACACTGCTGCTCCACACTCACTGCACCACTCTTTGTGCCATTCTATGTACTCCTTAAGTATGCTTCTACCCTCTTTTAGTGTTTTTTTACAGTCTCTCTCCCTTTTACAGAGTTTCTTTATGACTCTGATATGTTTCCACAGCCCTTGCCCCTTTCTGCTCTGTGCCCCTGTCAAACTTATCCTCTTCCTAACAGAACGAAATTGAAAAGCTCATGAAATTTACATGTACAATTGTCCACTTATGTGATATAATCAGCAGCTCCTCCTTCCTTTTGTTTGTATTTGCTCTTTAGCTATCAGTCCACCCAGGGAGAGCCTATATGCTCCTCCCAAGTAACTAAGCAAAAATTTGTGGAGGTGGGGTGGGTGGTAGGGCCAAAAAACTCAGAGACAAAATGCCTCCTGGACATATTCAAACTCACCCTCCTACCTCTCCCAGCAGCAAGCAGAATAAACACACAAAATGCCTCCTTGAACAGTTAAAGAGAGATTCAGACTGGCAACTCCTACTTGATTGGCTCCTCTTTTTCTGGGCAAAGAATCCCCTTCCCCAGCAGCCAGCAACAGTTAAAGAGTTAAAGAAAGATTCAAGCTAATCCTCCACCAGACAAAATGCCTCCTGGACAGTTGAAGAAAAATTCAAACTCACAAAAAATCTCAATCCCCTGAAGTTTAGGGCAACAATTCCTTTCCATGTAGGCTGTAGGTGAGAGCAAAAAAACCCAGTGTTGAGTATAGGAAAAAAATTGTTTTTTTTTTCTAAAAATGACACATGCAAATCTCAGAAACCACACAAGCTGCCATCACAAAAGTATCCATATATCAAGACTTTGTTTCCTATGCAGATCATGCAAAATGTCAGATAATTCCATCAATGTGAGCCAAAGATATTAATGTGAAAAATGTGAGGTTTAAAATTAAACAGGCTACTCAACCCTAACTATAAGGACACTGTCATGCCCCTATAATATATCTGTATTTTTACAACATATGTTTTTAGATTAATACACAGATAAAAAGTGATACATTGTGTTACTGTAAAATATATTATCTTTTACTTTACCAGTACATCATTCTTGTATCTGTGAGTGTACCAGTACATCACAGATACATGAATGACTGTTTAAGCTGAAAAGTGAATGTGCAAATCAGAACCATGTGATTCTAAGAACTGTGAGCTGCATGGCTCTGAGAGCACCTGTTCATCTGTAACACGTTTCTGGTTGTTTCAAAGCACTTTTAAATTCTGCTTTCTTTATTTACTTTTTGAATACTGTGTATCCACGCTATTGCAGGATCTCTTACCTGCCTGCTGCAATGATTTCACCACTCTCCTGCCCACCCCTTCCCTGACTGAACGTAGAGCTTAGCTGCTGCATGCTTTCCTGACCACCTCTCCACTTTCAATCTAATATAGAGCTTGGCTGTTCCATGCTCTCCTGCCCAACCTGACTGAACTTAAAATTTTACTGCTGCGCACACTTCTGACAGTCCACTCACTGAAACTCAGAAACATGATTCTTTCTTGACTGAATGCTGCCAAACAAATTTAGAGATTTGAGACCCATCACAGCAGTCAGTTTGGAACAAATCAAATCAGACCTTCAGGGTCTAGTTATTCACTGTGGCTGTAAGTTTAAGAAACCGGTGAGAATTATTTTTTGCTGCCAAAACAAGCAAGACAATGTGGGGTCTAATTTGGGCTAGAACTTACTGAGACTGGCTAGTCAGGTGACTCAAGTGTTCACAGTATTGTGATTAGTGCAGCATCTAGTGGGGGAGATACAAAAATGCAGCCTGTTTATCCATCCTATATAGCTTCTTTTTTGAGTGGCAAAACTAAACACATGTATTATCATTTGGCTGAACACATATGATATATAAACTGAACATGACATGGTCTGGCTGAAAATATCAGTTATCTTCATTTGAGACCCCTAATGAGATAACAATTTAGTGGCCTCTCATGAAGATAAATTTATTTTCAGTCAGACTATGCCATATCCCATGTATCTCACAGGGGTAAATAAGTTACAGGAGGGAGGTATTTTTTCAGATAAAAAGGTGCTCCAGAAGAAGGGGGCATGCTAGTAAAGTGGTGGGGGTAAATTCAGGAGGGAAGTATAGAAGCACTTATTCACAGAAAGGGTGGTGGATGCCTGGAACTGCCTTTGAGCTGAGGCAGTGGAGATGTTAACAGTGGTGTGGTTCAAAAATGTCTGTGACAGGCACAAGGGAATCATAGGGGGAAGAAATGGAGGGGAAGAGTTGGGACCATAGTTCAGGTTTGGTCTACAGCAAAAAAAAAGAGCTAATTAAAAAATAACTGGTCATACTGGTTGGGCCCAGTTGCCCTTATTTGCAATCACATTCTATGTTTCTGTTTGTCTGTCTGTCTATCTCTCTGTCTTTTAATCTATCTATCAATCTACCTGCCTATCTATCTATCTATCCATCCATCTATCTATCTATCTATCTATCTATCTATCTATCTATCTATCTATCTATCTATCATATGAAGAAAGATACAACAAATTGTGTTGAAAACCTGTGATGAGGCATACTTTTCTACCTTTGAAGAGTGTATCATTATGAGGCAGTGGCTTAGAGTTGTACCTTGTGCTTTGGATTGGAGGCTAGGGGCTGGAGGGGTGAGCATTAGGGTTGGCAACCCCCTAGGAAGACCCCAGCACTGATTTGTCAAGACTTGGGAGACCCAAAGCCCCAATGTTTTGTTTTTTTGGCTGCTTGGGGGTAGGGGTTGGGGTGGGGCATTAGTATTGGAAACCTTAATGCCACATTTCACTACTTTTGTGGTGTTAAGTTACCCTAAGTGGTGCATTAACACATTTTTTTGCAATAAATGTCCTTACTTTTTGAGATAGCATAATGGAATCCTCATTTGCCTGTGGCAGCATAAGACACTCTGGGATCTGTGCTCTCAACCTTCCATAGATGCGTACATGTATGTTAATGTGGAAGCTCAGGGCTTGGAGGGTCATGCACTTGCATTTGTAGCAAAACAGTAACCAAATTATCAGCATAGCCTTCTTATTACCCCACCATCATGAACCCGGTACTGAAAAGTTTCAAATCTTTACTGAAACATCATTCTATATAATCAAAATGTCATTCTGTGCCACTGGTGCAAAAACACATTTTGGCCAGAATTTGAAAAATAACAGCTGTCACATTCATGAGGTGGTGTTACAAAAATGGCTATATTGAAAATTTTGGGTCAAAATACTTAAAAATACCAAAGTTATGAGCGAGCATAGCAAAATTTCAATGTATGTGCATAACTTTGCCATTCTTACATATGTTGACCCCAGATTTTCAACATTGCCTTCTTATGACCCCACCTCATGAACAAGGGTGGTGAAACTGTTCAAATTCCACCTGAAAGGTGATTTCACCAAGCTATCACAAAATTGCTTTTCAGAATGAATTTTAATTGCACCACTATTTTTCATGAGGTGGGGTCTCAAAAAGGCCATGTTGGAAATTTGGGGAAAAAATAGACAAAACAGGCAAACTTATGCATCAAAGTTGAAAACCCATTGAAATACATTGAACCGCACTTACTCAGTTTCTCATATTGCAGTCGACGATTGTAACAGCAAGACGTGTCTTCAAGTGGAGAGTGGATCTTCACCATCTGACCTGTTTAGCTGAGTGAGAGTGCATGGAAGTACACTGGAGGTGGGGGGTGGTGAGTGCTGAGTGGGAGGTGGGGTGGGGGGTAAGACTGATGTTGCACCATTTTCTGTTTTGCAGGTTTAAGAGAAAAAATACATCAAGGATCCAGTTCCTTTATTTTAGACAGAGATGGCAAGTGGAGGGTGGTGGATGCCACTAGACACCAGAGAAAAATAAAATAATTATGGGGACGGCAATCGGAGGCAGGGGTGGTGCCACTAGACACCAGGGAATGATTAAATCATTACAGTGATGGCAATTAGAGGGTGTGGGTGCCACTAGACACCAGGGAAAGATTAAATCATTATGTGGACAGTGATCAGAGGGTGGGGGGAGCCACTAGATACTAGGGGTATGCCATCAATAGGGAACTGTAACAAGGGTGCCATAATGTGGGGACCTACAACAGTGTGCACCTCATATGGGCATCCAGGATTTGCAGGTGTGGTGCACTGAGCATGTCACTCTGACTCTCTCTCCCCGAGATGCCTGGGACAGAGGTGATTATATTTATTTCAGAGGGCATCATGTGGTACAGTACCCCACAACAGGGGGTGCGGTTGATGCGGCCCCCCCCACAAGTGCACACTAAATCAGTTGCGTGCCCTTTGTCTGTGGCACAGTTGCCGGGTGCTGTCATTACTTGTGTTCCTTTGACTGCACCTGGCTTTCCTGTGCCACATTTGCTTTTACCCTAAAGTGGTTGAACTGACACTGGGAAAAGAAAAACCTCTGATGGTGATGGCGATCAGAGGGTGGGAGATGCCACTAGACATCAGGGCATCATTACATATGTACAGGGACAGCAAGGGGCTACAACTAGAAGCTAGGTAAATGGCGGCTCCCTGCTCTCACAGCAGCCTGCAGCATGAGTTCCAGCTGTGGCTGCAGATGTCAAGAAAGTCCCGATGTTCTCATACAGAGAATGCTGGTGAACAGCTCCTCTCACTAAGCTGGGTACCCCGAATTTTGGGTGCCCAGATAATGTGGTTCTACGAGCTTCAAAAAACAAACACCAGAATCAGCTAGGTTCAGGTGTTCATTTTTTTTAAATACATAATTAGTATGTATTTTTACTATTTGTAAGTTTAAACAGTAAAAGGAAGATGGCAGCTATCTCAAGTGTTTTCTCCCCCACGGCAAGTAAATCATGCAAATAACCACAAGCGTTGTGTTTTTTTTTTTACCTTCTGTGATCGGTATTTCTCTGCACATGAACAGTAAATCACAACCTGTTAACACTTTCAAACTTTTTTTTATTGCTCGATCTTGAACATTATCAAAAAAATCATTATAATTCAAAAACTGTATACTATTTTTTACCAAACCATCCAAAAGCACACTCTCGGCACAGGCCCCATCATCCCTGAAAATTTAATGAAGAAATTAAATGCCATCTAAGCTGTAGGTGAGAGCAAAAAATACCCAATGTTAAGTACATGGTAGACATTTTCACTTTTTTGATGCTCCATATCTCAAAAAACGTACAAGATGCCACAAGGAAACTTTTTACATCTTGAGAATCTAACATCCTGACCACACAAGCCAAATTTTGTGCTAATTCGTCAAACGATGGCAAAGTTATTAAGGTGAAAAATATTGGGTTTTACATTGAACTGCCAGTGCAACCCTAACTATAGGGCCGCTACTGTGCCTCTATAATTTATAGCGTTATTCAGGCCCTATAAAAAGGGAGGGGATTCCCCTGTGCCCAGAAGGATCACTTGGACTGTAACCCAGGAGGCCCACTATTAAAAACATTTACACATGCTGTTCAGAAGCTCCTGTACCTCGAAAAAAATTTCTGTTTTCTCTTTTTTCTTTTTTCATTCCGAGGGAGGATGGTTTGGGATGTCTCTGTCAAATCTTCCTGCAATAGTCTGACCATGTAGCCAGTGCTCTCTACCTCAGTGTTGGCCACCAGCCACAACTGGGAAGTTGAACTTCCCACCTTGACACCAAGCATCTGCCTCCCCCCATCAGCCAACTAAGGACTTCACCATTCCTGCACAATGCTGCACGTCACCATGGAAACCTGCTTGCTATCATTAAATTAAACTCTGCCAGGTTGACTTGGGACAAATTATCACTAAAACACCAACAGCTATAGCCCCAGGTCTCGAGTAAGCCATGGGAAGTCTGTCCCACTGAACGCCTCACTGAATGACTTGATTAGGCATACAGACCCAGCAACTCCGGGATGTCAGCCACCCTCTGGTGCTTCATGCTTTTTCCAGTTATTGATTTTTTTTTAAATGGAGCGTGCTGCTGACTGGTCTGGAATGGGAGACCAAAAAGGTGGAGAAAAAGGTGGGCTACTGCCAATTGCCACTTGGCCCCTCTGCCTCTGGAGACAAACACCCCCCCCGGTCACCCTCCAACACCCCCTGACTTGGGGTGAACAGAAAATCCATGCAGTATTATTCTAACCACTCTGCACGAGAGTGGCTTTAGTTCATTCACTTTCTCTTTTTTTCTGTTTTTGTTTGTTGAACAAAGCTTCCAGGCATGTAGAGCGAGTGTCCCTATGATTACTGTAAATAAAATACGATAGGGTAATACTTCTCATGTAATATTCACTTGTAAACTGTTTTCAGTATTACAGCATCAAATGTCTGACCCAGAAAACCTACTGCTTCCTATTAAATGAAGCTTGGGCCTGAGCTATGCATTTGTGTTTCCCCATTAACCTAAATACTCCTCAAAGGCACCATTGGCCACAATTCCTGACACAGTAGCTAAACTTTTTTTTGTAACCTCAAAACTATAATTAGTTCAAACTGCCCTGAACCTTGCAGACTATTACATTCAGCTGCCAGGGCTGCTTAGCAGATAAATGCACAACGGAGTCCCCAGCTGGCCGATGTCACTCCTTTTACAGTTTATGCTTCTGTGAGCTCTTAATCTAGAAGTCCCACATCTCCAATTGTCAGAAAATGCCACCCAGTAGACTGCTTGTGTTGGGGAAGGGACGTGCCATTGGGAACAAGCTGCTCTGTGCCCAATTTCGTTAGTTCACTTTTTGTTGTTTTTAATCAGTTCACCAATGCTCCACATTAGTCCATGCTGTGGAGAGTCAAATTGTAACCCTTTGTAGGTAAGCAAGGTTGATCTCCATGGCGCTGAGAGGGTTGCCACCATATGGCTGCTTGGCCGCTCTGGCCTTCCAAGACATTTATGCAGGGGATAGAACAGCTGATTTGGTGCATTCATACAGGGGACAGATGAGTAAGCAATGCACAACTGAGTGCCTTCTCATGTATATCACAGTTGGCTGCATTAGGGGTTGGTGAAGATTACATAATGCATCGATAGGAATATATACAAAAAGGCAATGAAACCAACACTTACATTGTTATGAGTTATTGATAAATGAATTAAAAAGTGTGATAATATCTATATGGTATGACAATAAGTAACAAGCATTTGTCAATGTCGAATGCTGTTGCGCTGGCATTGGCATTGGCAGTGCCGGAGCTAGAGACGCATAATAGGAATGGCAGTGAAGTATTGAAGTGATGCCAACCCCACCCCCACCCTGTAAAGAGTGATAGGCATTGGGGTGTGCCTTTGGGTCATCAGGTATAACACTCGTGCCATTGTACCTCACCCTACCCTGTAGATACTGACAATTGTCAGGTGTGCTTTGAGGTCTTTGGGCGTTATACTTACCCCATTCCATAAGGAAATATGCTGACGTGGGTATAGTATAGGAGCATGGTGTGAACTTTGTGGCTGAACAGTGCAAGGCACACCATGATGCCTGTCAGTGGCTGCAGGGTGGGGATGGGGGGTGGAATGGCATGAGCATTACAGCCAGGGTTCTAGATAAGATTATTTGGGATGAGTACCTGTACTCCTCATTTTGAAAGTGTGGTGAGTAAAATGAAATTCAGATGTGTACAAATGTCTTGCTAGAGTTGACTGAGGAATACATTTATTAAAAAAATGTAGGTTTTATTTTCTAGATAAGTATTTCAGGTGCCAAAAATGCTCAAATTAATGGTGGCAGGTAGGAATTTATTCACCAGTTTTAAAACATAGTGAGTAAAACAAAAGTGGGATGCATACAAGTGCTGTAAATCTGGCAAAAAACTGTTCCTTTTGAATCACCGGTTATGTTATGAAGCACTATTCTTTGGCATGCAGAGTATTTACAAATGTTGGGTGAGTACTGGTACTCATTAAAAAAAATTCTGAAGAGTATTTCCTAAAATGCAGTGAGTAAAATAGGCCAGTACACACCTTATCTGGAGCCCTGATTACATCCGATGATCCCAAGTCATACCCCTGACACCTGTCAGTCTGTACCGGGTGGGGTGCTACAGTTGGAAACCCTAACATCGTAGGCATGTGGTGGTAGTTTCACTCCACATTTTCAACATGGGCTGCTTGTCAGGCCACCTCATGAAAAGCTGCACAATCTTTGTTAGCTGAAAAGTGGTTTTGCACAGCGGCTGTGCCATTTGGCGACAGAGGGACGAAAACACATTTTTGGGCAGGATGTGGAGAATGACAACAGTATTGTTCATGAGGGTCGTAAAAAAATGGCAACGTTGAAAATCTGGAGTGACAATATGAAACATTGGTGAAGCAATGAGCATGCATGCAAAGTGCACAACACACGTCCGTAACCCAATTATTTTTGGGAGTTTGGTAGCCACATTTGTAACATGGGCATTTTGGGACCTCCCGTTATGAACAGTGGCAGTGCAATTTTGTTAATCTGTCCCACAAGTTGATTTTCCACATCCACCATGCCATTGTGCGCCACAGGTGCAGAAACACATTTTGGGCAGGATATGAAAAATGAAAGCTGTACTGTTCATAAGGAGGTGTGAAAAAATACCAGTGTTGAAAATCTGGCATGGAAATATTGCAAATTTGCGAAGTTAAAAGGGAACGTGGAAACTGCTCAATGCACGCTTGCAACACAGTCATTTTATGGACTTTCCCAAATTTTCAACATAGGCATTTTAGGACCTCTGTTCATGAACAGTGTCACTGTCATTTCCTCAAACTGTCCCGAAAAGTGATTTCGCACAGCGACTGCGCTATTCTGTGCCGGACGTGCGAAAACACATTTCGGGCAGGATATGTAAAATGACAGCTATACCGTTCATCAGGAGGTGTGGAAAAATGTCAAGTTTGAAAATCTGGAGTGAAAATATTACAAATTCATGATGTTATGAGCGTGCGTATAAACAATGCAATGCACGCTTGTAAAACAGCCATTTTTGTGAGTTTTATCACCAAATTTGCAAAATAGGCTTTTTGAAAGCTCCCCTCATGAACAGTGGCACTGTCATTTCATTACTCAGTCCTGAAAGGTGATTCCACGCAGTGACCGTAAAATCACCTTCCGGAACTGAATAATGCCATGACAGTGCCAGAATTCATGAGGAAGGGTCCCAAAATCCCCATGTTGAAAATTTGGTGCCAGAATTCCAAAACATGCCTGAGATATGCATCAATGTTGAAAAAAACCCTATTTATTCCATTATACAGCTTACCGGCATTTCCTCGGTTTGTGGTTGGCTTTGAAGAGTGCAGATGTGTTCCCGGTATACCGAAGATCATCATGCCAGACTCTACAGGTAAGTATGGGTGAGGGGAGTGTGGGGAGGCAGGGTGCACAGTGGGTGGGTGCTGGTTGTGGGAGGGGGCAGGGAGACCGTCGAGGGAACGTTTCCTTTTTCCACAGGTACAAAAAAAAACATTGTGGGACAGTTTTTCTGTTTACAGGGGCATATGGCATACTAGGGTGGGCTCCCAGCATGCCAAGGAGCCTTGTGTTTTTTGGGTGGGGCAGCTGTAGCCGACGAGGGATTAGGCACCCCATTGGCATACAACAAAGGGGTTACTTTATGCTGATGGGGGAGTGGGCTCCTGTTGGCAGCACATACAGCACATTGGGAAGGCAGCTGACAGGGGATTGGGCACCCTAGTTGGCAGTTTGGCAGGCAGTGTGCTGCCATGTTTGTGCTTCTGGGTAAGCATGTTGGGAGGTCCACTGTGTGTGATGAGCTTTGTTCGCATTGCAGTGGACCTTAGATGTGCTTGCCCAGCTGGTGTGACACCGGCATGCAGGCTGATTGGGGAATTAGGGATGCACCTACTGATGCGTGCCCTGCATTCGCCCAACAGTGACCGTGCCTTCAAATCTGCACTACCGCAAGATGTTGGCTGTGTAAGCGTGCGCCAACATAAAAATAATACATAGTGCAAAACATTATTTACTTAATAATACATGCTAGATATGCTATTACATCACAATACTATATATCAAGACACAAATCCCACAGCAATAAACTTTTCTTGATGCCTATAATCACCGATCGGTACTGTGAATGGCACTAAAGGGAGAATGTCTTAGAAATAACTTTTTTTTAATTTCAGGAACAAGTGGAAACCATGTTTGGAGGAATTGTCTGTGCTGTAAAACTTTGAATAAAAGTTTTATGTACGAGTGTTGCCTTCTTTGTCTTTTTTTTAGGTAAATTCATAAGTTCCACCATCAGAATGCATTCGTTCAAGTGTGCCTGTCATTAGGACACCAGGGAGTTTACTTTGTCTCCTGTTTTTTATGCAGGGGGCTATGCCCCCCATGCCCCCCTAACTATTTATTCTAACTCCAGTGGGGGCAGACCTTGGGAAAGGGGCAGTGAATTTTGAAACTTGGGGCCCTATTGATGGGCGCACTCAGAGCATCACACAGATGGCCAGGAAGGAAACTGATACCCTGTGGGTTGGCAAAAATGATGAACGATTGCCTGGCTACATGTACATCTCTAAACAAATCTGACATTAGAGAGGCAGCCTGTTGAAGTTACGAATGGGCATGAATGCGATCATTCCTGTGCTTCTCGAGCCAATTGTAGATGCTTAATTCAAGCTGCAGAACACTAGCTGTCAGCTTGTCAGTTTGGAGTGCTAGAGCTGGGCTGCTGTAGAACACAAAAGTGGCAACATCTTCAGAGGTGAGTTTCTTGCTTTAATGGAATTATGTGGTACATTTAGTCAATATATCCCATTTCTCTCAGAAGCTGTCATGGCACTGTACCAAAATTTGGCTGGAGGTGAAAGCCGCACCATTTCTCAGTGTCAGATTTCTGACTCTGACTGTGACAAGCCTTTAGTTTTCATTAGTATGGATTTGGGGTAATATCAGTGCAGTTGTTTATCATGCCTTTCCTACCTTACTTTCTTATTAAGTTTGATGCATAAGCAACAAAACATTTTGGGACGAGTACAAGGAGATGTGGGAGGTGTGTCACTACTGAAACCATTGCAGTTTATAATACCAGGGACTCAGCAGTCTACACCAATGACCATGCACTGTGGTCTGATGCAGCTCTCGGCTTTGTAGGCGGAAATCTCTTGTACTTCAAAGGACCAAAGCCACTCCAGTGAGAGAGGGCTTTGATCCTTTGATCTGCATTAAGCCATGCAGCAAACAGCTGAGTGGCTTTCAACATCAGGAGCCAGTGTTTGGATCTGTGACTTTGGCATGCGCATTAGCATCCATGCTAATGTACATGCCCAAAGTCATGGAAATTCCTTCCATTCCAGCAACAGAGAAAACTGTCCATTGATGTCTATTGCTGGTGCTCCATAACTATTCTTCCCCCACCTGACCCTCCTTCTCAGCACCCACCACCCCACCCCCCAACAAAAATAACACTGACACTGGGGTGCTCAATCCCCCAGTGTCAAAAACCAAAATAAAGAAAACCTTCCCTCAGTGTTTTTTTAAATACCCTGCAAAAAAGAACATGGTCCATCGATGTCTGTTGCAGTCACCAGCATAACTTCAACACCCCCTGCCTCCTGTTTTATTTTTTTAAATACCTGTGAAAAAGAAAATGATCCATCGATGTCTATTGCAGTGGCCACTGCCCCCGCCCAGTTTATAATGCTAACACTGGGGGTTCCCAATCCCCCAGTGTCCACTGCTGATGTAACTGTCACCCCCACATAACCCTCCCACTCAGCACCCACCACCCCACACACCCAAAACATAACACTGACACTGAGAGTGCCCAATCCCCCAGTTTTCAAAACCTGAAACAAAGAAAACCTTCCCTCTGCATTTTTTCTTTCCTTTTTAAAGCCTGTAAAAAAAAATGGTCCATCGATGTATATTGCAGTCTATCGCCCCTCCCTCACAATTTATAACATTGACACTAGGGGTGCTCAATCCCCCAGTGTCCACTGCTGGTGCCCCGGTAATTGTCACCCCACACCTGATCCTCCCACTCATGACCCAACTCCCAACATAATGCTGATATTGGGGGTGCCCAATCCTCCAGTGTTCACTCCTGGTGCCCCTGTAATTTTCACCCTCACCTGACTCTCCCACTCAGCATCTACCTCCCCACCTCCCCAACATAACACTGACACTAGGGGTGCCCAATCCCCCACTGTCGAAACCTGAAATAAACAAAACCTTCCTTTAGCACCTCTTTATTTTCCCTCCTATTTATTGTTTTTAAGCCTGTAAAAAAAGAAATCAGTCCATTGATGTCAGTTGTGCCATTAGTTCACCCCCCCACCTGATCCTCCCACTCAACACCTACCACTCCACCCCCCCCAAGCCCTTATTTACCCACTGGGGTCTGATGCCTTCATCTTCTCTGGACAGCAGACACGTCCTCACTCTTCAATGCCAGACTGTGAACTGAGGAAATCAGGAATGCAGTTCAATGTATTTCAAATGGGGGTTGCACTTAGTGGTATAACTGGGCCATTTTTTCCTATTTTTGCCCCAAATTTTCAACATACCTATTTTGGGACATCACCTCTTGAACAATGCAAGTGACATTGGTAAATCTGTCACAAAAGGTGATTTTGCTGTTGTTGCATGAAATCACCTTTTGGGCAGGAGCTGAACATTTTCTCTGCCTCTGTTCATGAGGTGGGGTCATAAGAAGGCTATTTTTAAAATGTGGTTCAAAAGTATTGAAAAACAACAAAGTTATGAGCCTACATTGAAATTTGTGAATACATACTTCATTTATTTATAGCACCTCATGAATGTGACAGCTGTCATTTTTCAAATCCTGGCCAAAATGTGTTTTCATACCTGTAGCATGGAATGACGCTTCTGTGATATGGAATGACATTTTGGCAGAAATTTGAAAATGTTCGCCTACTAGGTTCATTAGGTGGGGTAATAAGAAGGCTGTGCTGAAAATCTGGTCTACAAATATGGTAAAATGCCCATGTTATGACTGAACATTACACTATTTCAATGTTCACTCATAACTTCACTAATTTTCAATATTTTGACTCCAACCTTTCAGCATAGCCATTTTTCCACAGCACCTCATAAACGTGACGTGTCATTTTTAAAATCCTGGATAAGATGTGCTTTCACACCTCTGGTGTGAAATTAGATTTTGGCCAATATACTATAAATGGTACATGTCATGTCTATAAGGTGAATCCAGAAACAAGAATCTTCAAAATGTGGGCTCAAAATTGCAAAACACAAATTGTGTACCAAGAATCAAACATTTGGCATTGAAAAATGCTTGTTTCTTTGATGGTTTCAATGTTGCCATCACACTCATGCTGTTCACCACCCACCACACACACACATACTGTAAAAGCACATTCAAATAGTTTTCTGTCTATGTCATTCAGTGGTGTTAGTAATTCTACAGTCTGCTAAATGGTGGCAAAGTAATGAAACATAGTTTCAAATTGTATTTTAATATTATGGGAAAAAGAATGATAAAAAAACAGGCCAGACTGCACATTGCTATCATATGCATAATGCTTTCAAGGCAGCAGCATACAAAGTAATAACATTCAACAAATGTTGTATGCAGGGCCTACATTGGGTCTTTGTCTGAAGTTTGAGTGCAGTGCTGGGATTCGAACCTGCAGATGCATAGTGACTGTATATGTGAAAAGAGCTGCACTTACAGTAAATTTGCATTAGAACTTGTAATCAGCTTTCTTTCACAATCAATATCTGTAGGGGCATCATCTTGATAATGGAATTAGTGGTAATGTTATTTGTGGGGAGTTATACCTGATAACATAAATCTACTATGATCAAATTGTCAAACATAGCATGATGTGAACTGTAGGAATCAGTAAAATAACTAGATGAGAATAAATGGTCCACTTCTTCATATGGACAGACTGTAGACAGGGTGGAGGTGGTCCATAGAAGGGCAGCAATGATGGTGCAGGGCTTGCACCAGGAGACATATGAGGAGAGACTAAAAGATCTCAATATGTATACACTGGAAGAGAGGTGGGAACAGGGAGATATGATAGAAACCTTCCAGTAACTTGAGAGCATAAATAAAGTGCAAGTGGGTGACATCTTTAGTGTACTATTTGGTCTGGCAGTCTAGCCTAGCGGTTAGAGTAATGAGCTGTGAACAAGCTTGGTACATCCAGCAGACCAGACCTGGGTTTGATTTTCACAACCTCCACTTTCATACTGTGTGACTCTGAGCAAGTCACTTAACTGCCCAGTGCTCCCAAGTCACCCCTGAAAACAGGCACTTGTGCCTAGTGGGCCTTACCCGGTTACCAAAGACTAAAATAAAAAAAAAAATTAAAAAATAGTAGTTGTACAAGAACTATGGGGGCATAATATGAGATTGGAGGGAGGCAGGATAAAGGGAAATGTGATGAAGTTTTTCTTGACAGAAAGGGTGGTAGATGCATGGAATAGTCTACTCCAGGAAGTAGTGGGAGCTAGCACAGTGGACAGATTCAAACATATTTTGGATAGACACAAGGGAACCCTGCAGATGGGTAGGAAAGGCTAGAGCCAATAACCAAGTGGGGTCAGTGACCACTGATGCAGACTGGGAATAAGGGCAGACTGGGTGGGCCTAGTGGTCCTTATCTGCCAGCTAATACTATGCTACTATGTTATATTCACAAGATTGACATCTATACAATACACAATACAGACATAAATAAGTAACATTATTTATCTATTGTGAAAAACAAAAGGCGCTGCGTCAGCATGTGGTCTAAAAGCAAAACAAGATAGTTATATTAAATGCACACTGAAAATAGAAAATCGAGTTAAAAATCTACGTTTCGATCTTAGGTCTTCTTCAGGAAATATCTAAAAGAGAAAAAAACAAAACAAAGTTAGTGTAGAGGGGAGGTAAAATGAGAGATATATATACAGTATATGTGGGGAAAGATGAAAGGGGAGGCTCAGAGAGAAGAAGTGATAAATGGTAAGATTAAGAGAGAATCTGTGAAACAAAAAGGTGATGATGGGAAAGATAAAGCGTAATAGGAATGAAAGAGCTAGGGAAGTTCCCAGGTGGGGACTAATTAACAGGGCCTAGTATGAAAGCTGAAAGGTGACAAATGTGTGGGAAGGAGTCAGAGATGGAGACTAGTGGAGAAAATGAAAAATAAACTAAATGAGTACAAAAACAAATAGACTTTAGGGAAAAAAAAGGGATGGCTGAAAGATGTTAGCAGAAAATAAGTCTATCATTTAAACCAGAGAGCTGCTGGGAGCCAAGGCAGATGATTAGCTTGGCCTCCATGTGTTTTCTATGGTCAGGATCTCAGAAGCCCTGCTGAAGGACACAAACAGAAAAGTCATTGACATTGAGGTCCCTGGAGATAAAGCAGGATAAAATGGGTTTAGCAGTTTCACCATTCCTGACAGCTCTGTAATGTTCCCTGAAATGGTCAGCAAGACACCTACCAGTTTCTCTGAATTATTTATCTATGCAAATAGAGCCAGAATGCATCTGAAGAAGTTTTGAAGCATATCTTAGGTAGCACCACCCATATAGGATTAGATGGTGCTCACAAACAGGTATACTCAGACATGGGTGCAAGTACACCGACACAAGGAGTTTATATAATAAAACCCTGTACTAAACATCACTGTCAGCTTTGCATATCAAGTATTGGAGTGAAATACATTTATATGGCATCAGGATGCAGTAAAAATTATGTACATGAGAGTAGTAAATAAATTATAAGCATCATGCTGTATTTGGCAATTTGATCGCAGTAGATATATGTTATCAGGAATACTACCCCACAAATAACATTACCACTAATTCCATTATCAGGATGATGCCCCTACAGATATTAATCAAGAAAGAAAGCTGATTACAAATTATATTGCAAAGCTGACTGCAAGAGCAACACATTTCATATATGCAGTCACTGTGCAAATGTGGGCTTGAATCCCAGTACTGCACTCAAACCTTCTGATCTTTAGAGCAGGCATTGTATTTTGATTGCTTGAGTACAAGATGCCTTGAATATGTTTCCAACCCTCCACCATACAGCTTTTCACACACAGATCCTAAGTGTTAGCTGAATGCAACTGTTGCCGAGTGTTACTACTTTGTATCCTGCCTCCTTGAAAGTATTATGCATATGACGGCAATGTGAATACTGACTCATTTTTTTATCACTCTTTTTTCCCTAATATTAAAATACAATTCAAAACTATTTTTCATTACTTTGCCACCATTTAGCACAGTACTAACATCATTGAATGACACAGACAGAAGACTGTTTGAACTGTGGATATGTGTGTATGTTTGTGTGTGGAAGAGAAGCGAACAGTGTGAGTGTCACACTAACATTGAAACCATCAATAAAAAAAGGAAACAAGATAGGAAAGACCCTAATAAACAACTGCACTGATATTACCCCAAATCCGTACTACTAAAAACTAAGGGGTTGTCACAGTGACAGTTACAAATGTAACACTGAGAAATGGTGCAGCTTTCACTCCAGACAAATCTTGGCACAGTGTCACAACAGCTTCTGAAAGAAACAGGATATATATACAGTATGGCCCAGATATTCAAAAGGGTTGCGCATGGCGTGACAGTGTTGCACCATGTAGCCCACTAGTCTCTTGGTGATATTCAAATGGGAATTGTACTGGCACAAATCCCGATGCGCCTGAGCGCATCAGTAATGTATGAGGTGCATGTGGGGGGGGGTGTTCCCATGCATACTTTGCACATCCCGATATTCAGCCCGGGATGTGCTGAGTCCATGCATGTGCAACCCCTACTTGCGCTGCACAAAGTTGATCCAAAATAAAAAGGAACAACGGCTGGCCACCCACAGGTGAGCTGCCATATTGCAGGTCGCAACACGGCAGCTGCCACCTGTGGGTGGCCACCTGAGCTCCGGCCGCACCTCTGTGGTGGTGATCACGGGCATCTGTTAAAAATAATAAAGTCCAGTATCTCTGGTGGTCCAGTAGACTGCTGTCAGCCTGATCGCGGGCATGTGTGATAATAAGGAAAATCCAATATTCCTGGTGGTCCAGTGGACTACTATCAGCCCGATCATGGGCATGTGTAAAGAAATAGTTAATCCAATATCCCTGGTGGTCCAGTGGACCGCTCTCAGCCCGATTGCTGGCATGTGTAAAAAGATAGTTAATCCAATATCATTGGTGGTCCAGTGGACCACTCTCAGCCCGACCGCAAGCATATGTAAAAAAATAGCTAATCCAATATCCCTGGTGGTCCAGTGGACCCCCCTCCCCACCCTCACACTGATCCCCACCACCCCGTTCCCCCGGTCAGCAGCGGGTGGCAGCACCCCATGTGCCTGCTGCCCCGCCGCCTGCCGACTGACACCATAGGTAGTGCTGTACACCCATTGGTCCACAGGCGTGAGCCAATGGGCGTGCAGCCATACCATACTACACATTCTAGATATGTGAATGGATCCATTCAGATATCTGGAATGTGTAGTACGGTGCGGGCTGCATGCCTATTGGCTCACGCTGTGGACCAATGGGCATACAGCCCTACCTATGGTGTCAGTCAGCAGGTGGTGGGGTGGCAGGCAGGTGGGGTGTTGCCACCCACCACTGACAGGGGGGAGTGGGGTGGTGGGGATCAGTGGGCAGGTGGGAAGGGGAGTCCGCTGGACCACCATGGATATTAGATTAACTATCTTTTTACACATGCCTGTGATCGGGCTGAGAGTAGTCCACTGGACCACCAGGGATACTGATTAACTATTTTTTTACACATGCCCACGATCAGGCTGAGAGTGGTCCACTGGGTCACCAGGGATATTCATTTTTTTATCTTTACAAATGCCCGTGATTGGACTGACAGTGGTCCAGTGGACCACCAGGGATATAGGATGCTATTTTATATTTATTGAAGCCCGCGATTGGGCTGTGGGGCACATTGCCGTGCTGTGCAGGGGGCGTCGGTCCCCAACGGCTGCTGCCTGGCAGGGCGCCAGGCACAAGTCACTGGGGATCAGCACACCTGCATGCAAATGGGGCCATAATGACATACAAATGGCCCCATTTGCACCTTACATACATTATGGCCCCATTTGCATGTGCACTTTGAATATCACAATTGCTGCACGCGGCAACAGAACTCGCGCTTAGTGCATCCCCTGCTCCACTCTGGCCACTTAGCTGGTGGCCAGGGTGTGATATTCAATGATGCTGTGCCATGGCACAGCTCCATTGAATATCGGCCCAGTCAATGCCCCTCGAGCCAAATTGCACTGCGCTCAGGCTTGTGCCACAGCCTGGTGCAGTTTGAATATCTGGGCCTATATATATATATATATATATATATATATATATATACTGTATATATATATATATATATATATCCCAACTATACCACATAATTCCACCAAAGGACACATCTCACCTCTGCAGATGTTGCCATTTTTTGTGTTCTACAGCAACCCAACTCTTTTACTCCGAACTGGCATGTAAATGTAGCTTGAGAAGCACAGGCACAATTGCAGCCATGCATCCTACAGAGTATGATTTTAACTAAAAAAAAAGACAATGAAGGCAACACACATGCCTAAGATGTTTATTCCAAGTTTTTACAGCACTGACTACATATGTGGTTTCCATTTGTACCTGACAACAAAAAAAAAGAAAAAATACACAATATGGATGAAAATCACAATATCAGAAAGAAAATAATATTTCACTAGCACAATCAGAAATTATTGATGAAAAGGATATTTGAATCAGTAGTGGATTGTATGGTGGTTCTAAACACTTGCATCAAGTTGATTTGTTTTTATTTCTTATGCAACTGCTACAAAAATCAAATTAAGTTATACTTCATGACACATATAGAATAGCTTATTTATGTATTTAAACTGAGAGCCATCATAAAAAATAGTGAATAGATGATCTCATATAGCTTACGTTAGGCAAAATCACAAAGCAACTGACACAAGGTTACATTTTCACCTGAAATAATGAAACTATATAAAACACATAACACATTAAAAAGGAAAGGATTAAAGCAAATCACAACTAAAAACAATGTTGACATTTTTCAGATGATATAAAGTCAGCTGCAACAGGAGCAATTCTACATGCTGATGCTGTAAAAAAAGGACCAAAACCACATAGAATGAACACACGGTAATATAATAACTTTACAGTACATCCTGTCTGGCATTGGCACACTAATTCAGAATGCTGCAGATCACCAAAACATACAGTAGGCAATATATTGATACCAGCAAAATAAAAGAATGATTACAGGACAGAAATGATCTTTGGAAATATTTTAATAGCTTGAGAATTGTCTAAAATGCATTAGCTAGCACTGTAATACTTTCCTGTCCCATTGAGATAGATAGAATAGGTAGGTAGAGAAATAGATAGATAGATAGATAGATAGATAGACAGACAGACAGGCAGACAGACAGAGAGGTAGACAGACAGACAGACAGACAGATAGATAGATAGATAGATAGATAGATAGATAGATAGATAGATAGATAAGAGACAGACTAAGAGATAGAGAAAGTTGGAGAGAGAAAGAGAGATGTACAACAGGGGATTGCCAACTCACTGCTTCAGCTGAAGCCAGCAACATGTCTTCCAGCTGCAGCTTCAGCATTCAAGAAAGTCCCACTGTTCCCATACAGAGAACGTGGGTAAATGGCTCCTCTCGCTTAGCTGGGCACCCTGAATTTTGGGTGCCCAGAAAAGATATTTCTGGCTCTTATTTTAAAAAAACAAACATAAGAATCTAGCTAAATTAGGCCCATTTAGCTAGGTTTGGGTGATTGTTTGTTTTTAAAATGACAGCATTTTTATGTATTTTCCATGCTCCTTAGTTTGAGGAGAAGAGCAACAAGATGGTGATCTCATGGCACAAAAAAATGCTTTGTGCTGTGAAAAGCAAGTGATGAGAAACAAGAAAAGGTCACTGTGACACATAACTTTTCATTTTGCACCAAATCATTATCTCAAAAACCCTACTATGCATGCTCAGAATGGGAACATGCAAAACTTTAAAGCCTTATAACTCTGGAACCATTTAATATTTTTTTCACCAGACATTTCAAAGGCTCTACCTTAGGACATGAAACCTGTGTCTTCCAAGTTTGGGGAAAAACTTCCATCATGCAGGCTGCAGGTGAGAGCAAAACAAAAAAACCAAAAAATGTAAAGTCTAATACCTGGTGGTCTGATAAAACTTCAGGAACTTCTGTCCCAAATTGACTGGTCTCCTATACAGGCACCTCCTGACATTGACACAGCTCTCTCCTTCTTTACCCGAACTTTTAATAATGCCTGTGATATCTTTTCCCCAATGTCGACCCGCCATTCTAAAAGGCAGAATGCCCCCTGGGTAACCCCAGCTTTGATCCACCAACTCAAACATAGGGACAACCTATGGCACCGTGCCATTGAGACTGGCCGGCCCAGTGACAGGCAGTTATATGCTGCCACCGAAACAAGTGCACTCGGGCCATCAGAAAGGCCAAGTCTGAGCACTATCGGTCCTCACTCACTGCCTCATGGGGAACCCAGAACCTTCTGGGATAACATTAAACAGTTAAATGGGAGTGCACACTCCCCCCACCCACTCAGATCAACATTAATGGTGTGATCTCTTCAGACCCAGCCCTCATAGCCAACCACCTCAACACCTCATTCACTGACCTTAGCCCTATCCTCCCTACAAATTTTTTTGACCCTCCTCCCCCAGCGCCTGCCATAAATCTTTCTTGCCTTTATTTTCTCCTCTGCTGTGTTTCTGCCCAAGAACTTAGGCCACACCTTGTTACTGCCCTCAAGAGTAATAGTACGGGCAGTGACACCCTGGATCCGTGTATCCTACGGCTGGTCTTAGACACAGTCTTTACCCCAATCACGTGCCTCATCAACCACTCTCTTTGCCTGGGGAAGGTTCCAACTGCCTGGAAAGTCACCACTGTCACCCCTATCTTTAAAGGTGGTGATAGGACTGTGACTGGAAACTATCGGCCAATCTCCATTCTCTCTCCTCTCTCCAAGGCCTTGGAAAAAGTGGTAGCCTCTCAAATCTCTGACTACCTCTTCACCTACAATGTCCTATGCCCTGAGTAGCGTGGCTTCTGAGTGGGCCACAGTACCAACACAGCCCTCCCAGAGTTCTCCAACTTTCTCCACTCCTCCTTAGACACTGGTTCTCTGGCTGGTGCAGTCTTCATTGACCTCTCAAAAGCTTTCGACACTGTCTCCCAACCTCTCCTTCTTGATGCCCTTAGTCCCTCTGGTTTTGCTGCTGGGCCTATCTCCTGGCACCAGTTATCTGTCTGATCACTCACAGCATGTAAAAATTAATGGGACCTACTCAGACATCTGTCCCATCTTTTCTGGGTTCCCCAGGGCTCCATTCTGGGCCCTTACTATTCTCCCTTTACCTTAACACCCTTTCACGCTCTTGCTCGGGGAACATTCTATTGTACACTGATGATGCAGTCATCTTTGCCTCAAGTCGTAACCCTATTGCCCTCCAGGACTCGCTGCAGAAGTCCTTCGCTGAAGCTGAGGGCTGGTTCAAGGAACATAGATTGGTGATAAATCTTAAAAAAACCAAAACCATGTTCTTCACTCATCCTCAAAACAAGTCATGCAACTTCAAACTCCTCATTCACTCTGGGTCCTCTTTCCCCACTCGAACAAGTTTGCTCCTATAAATACCTAGGTTCATTTGACCCCTCCCTCTCCTTCCATGGACACATCACTGCCTAGCCACTGCCACTAATATCTGATTGGGCATCTTACATCGGTATAAACACTGCCTCCCCAGAGGCTCTTGAGCTCATGTCACCTCTCTATCCTGTCCCTAGTGGACTATGGACTGCCGGTGTATGGTGCTGCTGATCAGACCGCACTCCATAAAATTTGAAATACTCTGAATAAGGCCTGCAGGTTAATTACTGGGGCACCTAGGCTAACACACACCTGTCTACTGTACGCTAAAGTGCTGGTACTTGATATTGACAAGCGCTTCAAATATCTGACCTGTACCCTTACAAAAAAGACCCTCCTTGGGCTATCCCCACCAGGATTGACCACCACCATCCGCCGCTCTGTCCCACTAGTTCATACTCGGACCTCTGGGAAAACCTCTTGTTATCCCTAGAGCTAGGACCTCTCACGCCAAAGAGCCTTCAGCTTAGGGCCCCTCCTGGTTCAACACACTGCCCCCCTCCATCTCCGAAGCTCCAACTATATCGTGCTTCAAAACGTCCTTACGGAACCACCTTGTTAACACCCGAAGCTGTAATTGCCATTAGTCAAAGCCGTACTCAATACTAATGACAAAGCTTACTGCTAAGCTGCTAAGGACAACATAACTCTGGTATTGTTTGCATCAATCCTACCTGTACCAGCTTGTTTATATCTATGTCTTAAGTTACTGTTATACTGTGTTATACTGTTATACTGTGTATTTTCGTTTGTCTTACTGTGACAAGGTACCTTTGTAAATGAGCCTTTGGCTCAAAGGTCTTCCAAACTGCTGTCTAAAGTAGAGCTGTGTGGAATACAAAATTACACCAGTTGAATGTCTGAGGAATTACTATTCCAACTCCACGGAATTTCACAGAATGTCCACTGAACTTCTGTGGAATTTCACCAAATTTTAAATTTTAGTTATTTCACACTAATTTTAAAAGTATGCATCCAATGGACACCACTAAATTTGGTATATTTACAGTTAGTAACAGCTTGCATGCATGTACAAAATTTCAAAGCCATAGGTTAAAAGGGGAAGGAGTTAGGGGTAGCCAAACATTTAATACAAATGTAATTTTCAGTTATTTTGATCAAACATTTAAGTTTCTTATCCAAATTTCTCCATAGTTGCAGGATTTAGAGAAACACAGGCTTCAAAGTGGACCGAGATATATAGATAGCCAAACATTTTGCAAACATTTTGATTGCTATTATTTTAGTATAATTCTAATAGTATTCACTGAAATGTTACGCAATTTTACACGTATACAGGTTATCACTACATTTATATATGCATATAGTTTCAGATTTCTAGCTTCACAAGGGGCTGAGTTATAACCCGCCAAACATGTTGCCAAAATTTAAATTTCAGTTATTTCCCTCTAATTTTAAAATGAAATATCCAAATTTAAACAGATTTGAAATATTAAGACTACTATACCACATAGTCATTTATGACAAAGTTGATATTTACAGCTTTCAATGGGACTGAATTTAAAGTAGTGAAACTTTCACAACATATTAAAATAAAATTTTGCAAGAATGTAAACTGCATATTTCTAAACCTCTGAAATGTTAGAGCTAGATAATGCAATGAAATAACATTTGGCAGGTTCTTAGACCTTCAAAAAAGACTGTGTGCATCAATTTTCATTAACTTCTTGCTGCCAGAAATTGCAAAATAACATCTGTATTTACAGTCAAATTTCATGAGTCTCTGAAAATTGTAGAATTTCATGAACATTACGTATAATTGGAATTTGTTAATTTCACTCAGTCTTATCTGGGGGATTCAAATAAAAGGATGGGGTAGGAGAGGCAAGTAGTGCAGGGGGTCACCAGGTTCAGAACTTAGATGCATAGTTTCACCAAGAAATGGATAGCTGAGCTGGGTAGCACACCAATGGGAGTCCCCACCTCAGTTGGAGAAAGGAAGCACAGTGTCAGCAATTCCAGCCTAAATGCAGGATGTATAAGGATCACAACCAATAAACTGATGATCCAGGGTGCCTGATGTACAGTATGTGCAAGTCTAGGATTTAGAAGTACTCAAAAAGATGTAGTGAGGGAAGATAATGTATGGGGCACCAAGAAGGAAGAATTCTGGATATTCTTACATGATAGGGTGATAGGAAAATGAGTAGGTGACTCTCATTTTAAGGGAGTTTGTCACTGTAAAGAACAAAGAGGATATCAGTGGGATCAGTAGTTCTACTGAGTCAGTCTGGCTACTCTTAGAGAGAAGAGCATGGCAAAATAGTCACCCAGAGAGGAACAGCAGGACTGCAAAAAGCTCAGCCAGACTTATCAAACAAAGTAGTAATACATGAACTGTGAATGCTAAATTCCACAAAAAGAATTCTGAATGCTTCATCTGTATGCTACCATAAATATTTGAGAAAATGTTACCAACAATTTTTTTTGTTTTGTTTTGTTTTTCACTGTAAATTTAAAACTGCTAAACTGATTTATCCAGTTGTGTTAGATGCCAGGATACATTAACATTGGCTATGCATGCCAAATGTTAAATATATGCCTGCAAGAGCAGAGAAGTTACAAACAGCCACAGTTTTGAAAGGTTTTACAAAATTTTGCAAATATTTACATTGTAAAATGTTGAACCCCTCTAATATAAAACTCTCTAATCAAATTCTCTCCATATTTAGCTGATTCTATAGCCATTACAAAAAGGTCATGAGTGCTCATTTACACATGTTTAGCTCCAAAGGTGCTTGAGTTATGTGCAGATAAAATGTTTCATGAAATTTCCTGTAAAAAAAAGAAAGACTTTGAGCACGTATAATTTTGAGATGATGCACCCTGATGTCAAGAAAGTTCATACATTTTTTGAACACCTATCAAGTAATCATGCCAAATGTAAGATCTCCATCATGACATTACACTGTAGCTGGGACTCCACCTCTGTAGTTGAAGGACCAGAGGCATACAAAGGACTGTGTCATCAATGTTCAGATGAATTTGGAAAGAGAGACACAGACAGATGTAAGGTTATTAAGAAAGGTAGAGAAAAGGACAGGGCCAAGTATGGAGACTTAAGGAATGCCTGCATGGATGGGAATGGGGGAACAGGGAAGCACCAGCTTGAACTTATTGTATATGTCCCATAAGATACGACCAATACCAGTTCAATGCAAGGGTAGAGAGACCAGCAGAGTGAAGTCTGGTAAGAAGAAGAGAATGAGAGACAGAGTCAAAGGCTTAGACAAGATCAATAAATATAACAGCAGTGAAGTGTCCACAGACCATATCGCAGAGAACAGTGTCAGTGACATGGAGGGGGGAAGCAGCAGTAGAGTGATTTTTTCCTGAATCCAGATTGAAATGGAGAGAGGAAGGCAGAAAAGTTAAGGAATTCAGAACGTCTCGAGAAAATGAAGGACTCCTGAAATTTGGCCAGGGAGGGAAAAAGGGATATGAATCTGTATTTGCCAGGAGTGGAGAAGTCACCCCCTTTATGAAAGGGTATCACCCTGGCAACTTTCCATATCTGAGGAACAGTACCTAGAGTGAAGGAGAGGTTTAGCAAGTGGGAGAGAGGATGAGCAATAGCATGGGCAGAGATCCAGAGAATGTGGGGATATAGGCCACCCACCTGGTTTTGTGAGGACTGAGAGAGAGTAGGGCATGGAGGACTTCCTGCACAGAGACAGGTGAGAAGCAAAAGCCTTCAGAAGAGGAGGGGGCTGGGGAGGCTGGAGGAATATTTAACGGGCTTGGGGGAGGAGGGCACAGGTGGTGAAAAAGGAGTTGAGAACTGAGGCAACAAATGAGGGGTCTGAGACAGGCACACCATCAACCAACAGGGTAAATGGTGAATGTTCGGAAGGGGGATTAAAGAGGGGTGAAGAGCCTGCCAGAATTTAGAGGGGGAGTTGAGATTTTGTTGCAGGGTAGCCATGAAGGAATGAGTTTTCTCAGCTCTTATGGACTTCATATAGACATTTCTTAAGGACCTGTAGAGATGGAGATTGGAGGGGGAGACGGAGGATTTCTATCAAGCCCAGGCAAAATCATGGGATTTACACAGTTGGATGATGTCAGCAGAAATCTCAGGGTGGTGGGAACATCAGACTGTGCACCTTCTGGGAGGGGCGTGAGTATTCCATGACTTATTTCGGATGTAGCAGAAGAGGGACAGGGCAGAATCAATATGAAGGGTGGAGAATATGAGAGACAAGTCAAAGGACAAAAGGTCATGGTGGAGGGCCTTGGTGTCCAACAACCTGAACAACCTAATCCAACAGTAGTTTGGAGAGTAGTGGGGCATACATAACTTGCAGACACAATAGCTCATGTAGTGGTCACTAAAGGAGTCAGGGCAAGTGCCAGTAGCAGCAGTCTGGTTGGGGTGGAGAGAGAGCTCCCAGTCCAAGAGAGAGTGGTTGAGAGAGAGAGGGTTAGGCCTGGTGGGCTCATTTATTAGTTTTCGGAGGTTAAGGGATTCAATCATTTCAGTGATGGGCTTAAGGGTCGAAGAGAGCCAGCTGAAGTTGAAATCCCCTGGAATAATAAGTTCACTGGAAAAGGCTAGAGAGACAAGGGAAGGAATGATTTCAACAGGGGGGGGGAAACATTTGTGGAGAAGCATATAGAATAGCTACAAGGATGATAAGAAGGAGGGGAACATAAGATTAATTAGAAAGAGCATATGTGAGGAAGGGAAGGGATAGATTCACATAAGGAAATAGAGCAGGATACGTTTTGGTGAGCATAAATGGTTACACCGCCACCTCGTTTAAAATGATCTGGATAAAAGAGGTGGAACTCAGGGAGTGACACTGTAATTAGGAGTCAGGAACTCTGGAGGAGAGCCATGTTTCTGATATACAGAGTAGATCAGGGGAATATTGGGTAACCCAAACTAAAGGGTGTCAAGATTGAGAAGCAGACCCTTTGCATTTTGTTGGCACAGTCTGAGGCCTTTGGGCAAGGGGGTGGGGAAGGGAGAGGCGAGGCCAGGATAGGTTGGACATCACCTGATAAGAGGAGGAGGAGGAAGAGGAAGTGGAGATAATGGGTAGATCTATGCTACCTATGATGGTGAGTTGGTTTAGGTTTGGGTGGGGGAGGAGAAGAGAAATGAAACCTGAGGAGGGGTTCAAGACTGAGGGATGGGGAAGTGAGAAAACCAGGGTGAAACATGAGAGAGGAGATGTGAGAGAGGAAAGGAGGAGGGTATGGGGTAGGTGTGAGATTGGAGGTGGATGAGATGGGCATAACTTGGAGGTAGACCAGCTCAGGGGGATGTGCATTGTTGTCATCAGGAAAGGGAGAGTGGAGGAACGGGATAGGTAGAACAAGGAGGCAGAAGATTAAGAGAAGGAGAAGGGGAGAAATCTGGTCCAGGAGTGGAAGAGGAGAAGGAAAAGGAAATGGGTGGAGGTTTAGATAAAGGTAACAGGGAAAGTGAGGTGATTGTTAGGTAGGAGGTTGTGTAAGGTAGGGAGGGGGAGGGAAGAAAGGAGGCACAGAGTGGATTGGGGTGAGTGCAAGGAGGAGTGGGCAGGCAGCAGATACAGGAAAGCTGAGGGAGGGAGTGAGAGAGCAAGGTAAAGGGAGGACCACAAGAGAAAAAGTAGAGGGACCCTAGATAGGAAATCAAGGGAGTTACAAGGAAAAGAAGAGAAAGAATATGCACAGGGAGTAAAGGAGCTGAAGGAAATTCAGTTAGAGAAAAAGTAAGGGGGCCCTAAATAGCGATCAGGATGATCAGAACTTGATAAAGGAGGAGTGTGGGGGAGGAGCTAGAACTGAGTGGGGTAGGAGAGAACAGAACAGTGTGGAAGAATGGGGGACCTGAAGTAGGGAATCAGTGCAGTAGAGGGTGAAAGCAGGCAGTTTGCCATCACACTGTTCCAGGACATTTGGGATAAGAGTGCAGTATTAGCGACTTGCAACATGCAGTAATGAAATATATTTAGACCATACAAATAATAGTAGTAGTGATACATAATCAAAATTAACAATAAATAAACATGGCAATGGTGATAGTCAAGCTGGGAGGTAGATAAAATGATCAAGTGTTAAATGCATTCTGCAGTAGGGCATGCAGACAATTAGGCAGTAACTCCCTAAAACACAGACTGGTTGACAATGCCCTGTTAAAGGCACAGCAATTTTTTTTCAGCAGAGTAATGCACACAGTATATGCAATCTGATACACACAGAGCACAAATGTAAGAGGCAAGTAACAGAAAGGCAAACTGGCTGAGCACCTACTCAGTTAGCAGATGTCGGTTTCAGCATAGCATGTTATGTGTCAGGCTAAACAGAAAAATGACATGGACACTTGCAGGATGGGGTTTAGACAGATTCTCCTGGAGACTCCCTCTGGTGACTACCCTCGAGGACTCAAAATCCTGCTTTGCCACTCACTTTTGCTTATGGCCAGAGTCTCTCATGACTTGAGGAAAGGGGGGGGCATGATAGAAACTTTTAAGTACCTCAGTGGAATCAACAAAGTCCAAGAGAGTAGCATCTTTCAGAAAAAGAGATGTGCAAGAACAAGGGGACACAATTTGACGATAGAGTGTGGATGGCTCAGGGGCAATGTGAGGAAGTATTTTTTCACAGAGAGGGTGGTGGATGCATGGAACAGCCTTCCTGAGGAAGTTGTGGGGTCTAAAACTGTGGAAGAATTCAAGAATGCATGGGACAGACATAAGGCGATACTTGTGGGGGTAGGAAGAAATAGGCTGTTGGTTAACTAGGATCTGCAGCTTATGCTGTAGGTAGGGAAATGGGCAGACTAGGTGGGCCAAGTGGTCCTTATCTGTCATCAAAGTCTATGTTTCTATGACCCCCAATCTACAGATGGGGCAGGTGAGCTCATTGGCTGTAGCAGCTGATTTTGTTTCCAGTGAGAGCTGTCATTGCATACTAACTCTCTAGTCCACTGTTTTTGATTTCAGCTAATGGCTTGTTTTATTTGTAGTGGGAGCTGTTTTTGATAATTCGCTTTCCAGCCCACACAAAGTCTGCAGTTGTGGCTGAGGATCTCAGAAAGAGGAAAAGAAATTTTTGCTCGAGGCCAGAGCCACATGAGGAGTTGGGGTTCCGTGCTGTGCCCCCTCCAGCCTCCCTGCTGCTAGCACTATCTGCCAGCAAGTGAAGTTGTCATGTATGTCATTGTTGGAAGCCATGTAAAAGATGTGTTGAGGAGAAGCAGTGGTGAGAACCATGTAAGCAGTGACAGGTGAGAAGTGGTGAGCCACGTTGTTGCAGTTTAATAAATGATGTAGTTTTTGTCTTACTCTTATGTGGGGTATGCTTGGCTCATGGAGGGGGTGGATGTATATTATAAAAACCTACTGAGCTGGATATTAAGAGTGTAGAAAGATCTGGGAGACTGGGTGTAATATGTTTATTAACAGAAATATAAGAAGTATATGAGTGAATGACGAGGGATTTAAAAAACAAATGGAGTAGTGAAGGTTTTAATTTTCAACATGGAGTTAGTGTGCAGTGTGTGGAAAAACAAGCTTGTGACTGTGTAGTAATATTGCTGCTGCCAGGTGATTATTTTTTTTTTGGCCATGGAAAAGAGATCCGGCAGCTGACCATGCATTTATAAAGATTTCATTGTAAATTTTTAATATTTTTCAAAAATAAACCACAGTACATACAGGTATAACCTCTGGGATAGACAGCATTTATAGAGATTTAATGCAGGGTCAGGTGACATCTCTCATCCAATGACATTTCTAGAGTTTTTCTTAACATTTTTTAAATGTATGATAAGGGTGTGGTTTTGCCCTTATAGTTGGGTTTAGTAGGCAGCTTAATGTTGAACTCCAAATTTTGCATGTCAATAACTTCACAACCATTCAATGGATTTGCATGAAATTTGGAATACATAGTTTAGGATGGATGATCTCTTGATTTGCCAAAATGTGTTTTGATTGGATTTGTAGTTTGTGTGCAGCAAAGTGCCACAAAATGCATTTTCTCCTCTTTTTTTGCAAATGTCAGAATCATTTTTCTGTTTGGAATTTTGGCCTAAGCATTTCAGGGTAAAAGAGGTTATCCCAAGGAACACTCCAGAGTTGGTCTGGTGAAAAAATATTGATCCTTTGCAAAGTTATTCGATTTTTAAAATGTGGGTTCTGAGCATGTGCAGTTCACTCTTTGGGATAGATACACAGTTTCAATAAAGGATTCCTGGTCACAAGCAGCTTACAAACAGGGACTGTGAAAAGGGATTAGGAAATCTCACAAAATCCATTTTCATGCAGTAAATCCCTGTTTGTCGGCCACCATTTTGTATTCTCGCTTAATGAGGGGAGAAAACAAAATGTTGTAACTTGCCTCAGGGATGTCTTTTTTAAAATCAAGGCATGGGTTTTGGTGAGGGGGATGTCATCTACCCACCCATGCCTTTAGTTTTTTGCCACTTAGTTAAAAAAGAGTTTTATTTTAAGTTTAAAATCCCTCTTCACAATCCCTTTTCATCAGCCGATCCCTTTTCACAAGATTGACTGGTGAAGAGGGAACTGCCATTTTTCAATGCAGAATTCTGCATCAAACTGCTTGATTTGCTGACATCAGGGTGCCCAGTCTCTGTGTCCATTATGAAGCCCCATGCACTGTGGGACACTGGAGCACTCCCAGTGTCCCAAAATCAGTCCCCCAATGTTTTCAGTTATAATTAAAACCTGAAAAAAAAATGGTCCCTCATCATGGGACACTGGTGAGCCCACTCCCAGTGTGCCAATACATGTATTGCACCCCCAGTAGTGTGGGACACTGGGGAGCCCACCCCAAGTGTCCCCAAACATAATCTCCCTGCAAAAAAGAAAACTGTCCCACATCTTTTTTAATTTTAACCCTGTAAAGAAGAAAATGGCCCCTAATCATCTCCCCATCCTCCTCCCCCATCCAGACCCTCCCTCTGAGCACCCACCGCCCCTTACCCCCCATACCCCATATGTATCCTCCGAGGTCGGCGGCTGCGATCTTCAGTGGATTGGGACACTTCTGTACTCTTCAAAGACCATTCACATACTGAAGAATCAAGGTAAGCACTGTATAATAGCTGTCAATGGTGGTGTCAAGTTATGTTCATATCTCTGCCATATTTTGGAATTTTTGCCCCAGATTTTCAACATAGCCTTTTTGGGACCCCACCTTATCAACACTGGCACTGTCACTTTGTTACTTAGTCCTGAAAGGTGACTTTGTGGTCACTGCATGGAATCATCTTTCAGGGCTGATTAATGAAATGACAGTGCCAGTGTTCATGAGGGGAGGTTCCAAAAATTCCATGTTGAAATTTTGGGTCAAAACCCAAAAATTACTGTGTTATAAGTGTGCTTTGCACAGTTTCTATGCATGCTCGTAACTGTCAATTTTTATACTTTCATTCCAGATTTTCAACATTGCCATTTTTTCCCACCTTCTCATGAACAGTACAACTGTAATTTTTCACATCCTGCGTGAAACATGTTTTCACACCTGTGGCACAGAATGGCACAGCCACTGTGCAAAATCAACTTTTGGGCTGGATTAATGAAATCACAGTGCCATTGTTCATGTGTGTGTGTGGGGGGGAGGGGCAGGGGCAGGGGCAAAAAGCCCATGTTGAAAATTTGGTGCAAAGATACCCCAAAATGCCTGAGTTACCCACAGTCATTGAAATGTTGCTATGCATGCAAGTAACTTTGGCAAATTTTAATATTTTCACTCCAGATATTCAACATTGCCAGTTTTTCACACCACCTCATGAACAGTAAATCTGTCATTTCTTATATCCTGCCCGAAATGTGTTTACACAGCAGTGGCGCAGTTGTTGCATGAAGTCACCTTTCTGGATTGAGTAACCAAATGACAGTGTCAGTGTTCATGAGGAGGGGTCCCAGAAAGGCCATATTGAAAATTTGGTGCAAAAATACTTAAAAATGCCTGAGTTATGTGTGGTCATGGGAATTGTTCTTCACACATGCGTAACTTTGGAAATTTATCATATTTTAGCTCCAAATTTCCAACATTGCCATTTTTTTTCACACTAACTCATGAACAGTACAGCTGTCATTTTTCAAATCCAGTGAAAAATATTTTTCCGCACAGTGGCACAGAATGGTGTTGCAGTTGCGCAGAATTGCATTTTGACTGGGATTTGAACATTTTCTCTACTTGGTACATGGGGTGAGGTGATATTACGGTTATATTGAGCATCTGGGGTGAAAATTATTTAAGATGGCACAGTTATAACTATTTGTTGCAATTACACTATGCCTGCTCATAACTTAATGTGTGGAATCACAGGGGCCGGAGACCCCTGTGTTTCCACAGCTAGAAACATAGGTCCATCTGTGGAGGGATGGGAGTGCAGGGTCTGAAGGACCCTGCACTCCCACAGTAAAACAAAAATACTATTGTACTATCTCAAAAAGTAGGGAAATAAACTGCAAAAAACTTTATTAATGCATCAGTTAGGGCTGAAGCAATAAAAGTAGGGAAATGAGACATTAGGGTTGAGCTCCTAACACTCCCTTCCCAACCAACCCCAACCCCACCAGCTCACTCCACACCTACCCTCCACAGAGTAACATGCCTCTGGATGTACCTAGGGGTCGTCGGCCCCCTACCCCATACTAGCAGCTGTTTGTGAGACAATTACATTTCCTAGTATTAACATCAATGCCAATGCTGCAGCATATGTTGCACTGACTTATGTGGTTTGCACATATACACTATGATTCTGGATAGGCTCATTTTACAAATTTACAGAGCATCTTGATTGTTTCAGTTGTAGAAGTACTGCTAAATTCAACAGGTTTCTACTACTAGAGCAAACGTTGTTCATTAGATGTGTATGACTGTATCAACACATATTAAATTAATTTCTTTACTAATGTAGAACTTTCATATCTACAGAGATCCTTGTATTTTAATGATCATACAGGATTGTGGTGTGCATATTTATGGAACACATACAAACAGAGGTGAGAAAGAAGTAATTTCCTCAGCTGGGACTTGAACCCAGGCCACCCAGAATACCATTCTGATTGTGCTAACCAGCTGGGCGACTGAGACTACTGGAACCTTGGCTGTCCCTGAGCACATTACTTTTTCTCAAATGCACAACCTAATGGCAACACAAATATTTACCTGTAACAATCACACAGGAGTGTGGTGTCCCAGTTGAGGCACTTACTTCTTTCTCACCTCTGTATATTCTTGTATTTTACTAGTAAAGGGAGCAATCAACAGGGAAATTCTTCCCATAGACTTTCATTTGTTAAAAGAGAAAACAACAATTTGGCTTCCACAGGAAATAATCTACAGGAAAACAAAGTAAACTTGCAAATTACATTAATCATTGTAGAATCAATCTGGGAGCACTACTAATGTGCCACCCTATGCTAAAATGAAAAGGCAATGGATTGAAACATTATTAATGCTGATATCAAGGTAAGGACAACCCACAAACAGAAGAGCTAACAACAATTAGTCTATTGAACTTCTACATGTTTATCAAAGAAATAAAACAAATTTATTTTAAAGTATTCCAAAGTCACACACTCACTTTCACTGTTTTGGGCAGCCTACCAGGTTTGCTGGAAAAATGGCAAATTGTGCTGTTGCAACTAACATACCCCAAATCTTTTTTTAAAGTATTTCAAAGCCACACACTCAATTTTACTGTTTAGGGCATCCTACTGGGTTAGCTGGAAAGACAGCTGTGTTAAGAGCAAGCATGTTTATCTCATTATTTGAAATATAAAGCCATTACTCCAGGCATGCAGATTAGCATCAAGATTAATGTGCGTGGCTAGAGTCATGGCTTTGTATTTCAAATAATGAGTTAAACATGTTGGAGCACTCAGTTCAGTAGTGCAGTTACTTTCTAATGTGCAGGAAAGTGTCCCCTATTCAGAAATTGTTTTAATTTAAATCTCTTCAAAAAATCCAAACTTGTTTAAGCATGCGTTTACTGGTACATCTGCACCATGTTAAACATGCACACGTGGGACTGGCAGGCAGCTCAGGATTTCAATTGGGATGGGTAAATATTAAAATTATGAAAACACATCTGTAAATTTGCATTTTAAGATAAACAGGAGCAGTGACTAGGATGTGCAGCAATAAATATATGTGCAGGTATGATTGCTAGCTGCATCTATAAAAATCAAGACAACCGAGTGCTTCAACTAGTGGAGGGATTATGCTTCAATTCCAAATTTTGTGTGCTTCTTTCAGAATCTGACATGCCCTTTAGTCCTGTGTGATAGCAAGATGGTCTGCAGAGCTCTTCTGAAAAGGAAATGGATTAAAACATTATTAATGCCGGTATCAAGGTATGAACCACCCATGAACAGAAAATACTTATTAAACAAAGTTATTTAATCTAGTCTGAAATTATGCCATGGTTTAGGATAAACATTGCTTGTAACACATATTAATAAGATTAGACTGCTCACTGAAATAATTGATGTTTACGGTGGCTAATATGTTTACTACAGTGGTTAATATAATGGAAAGTGAGAATGTCATACAGGTACAAATACCAGTTGTCTGACTTTCACCGGTATTCCTTTTTGAATATGAGGCCATGCTCACTGTAAGGCATACCGACTCATTAACCATAGTATCTACCATCTCTGTCCCATGATTTACCCTGGGCAATAACATCACATAAGAAATTGTAACTTTACAAGGTAGAATAGGACTTTGTACTGCAGATCTCAAGCAGTGGATTCTATTGTTTTAAGAAATCCAGCTCCCATTTCACTACAAACAAGCAAACAAACAAAAAACAAAAACACTGAACACTACTATGACTATTGTAAAGATAAGAGAATATATACTTAACCTACTTATGTGTAGGTTTATCTCTAGGCATATGTGGGATTGCCCTCTACTTGGTTCTTACACAAATTACATTCATTTAAACAACAACAAAAGGCAATTCTAGACTTCATATACTGTACATCTTTTCTCTCTGTCTCTGTCTCTCTCTGGATTTTCACATAGCCATAAGGGTTGATAATTATTATTTTTCTTCTTTTTCCTGTTCTTCTAGCTTCTTCTATTTCAGGTGTTAACAATACAGTTTTCTGTATCTTTAGTTATAAGTTTGACAGATCTTGCTGCACAGTCTTCTTCACCCTCCATCCAGCTGTTCCTGTTTCTAAATGATTCCAATGAGGATGGTTTTCTGTCCTTTATCTAAAAGGCCTTGCAATTTTCTTATGTTATACATACTTCCAAAATTAGCAGCTTTCTCATCTCAGAAAGCAGATTTTAATAGTGTTCATGTTAGTACAGGTATTTCCCCTCTAAGCTTCTCTTTATCTCTCAGCCTTTTTTCTAAAGTTCCTTCATTAACAAATTAGAAGTTAGTGTTCTTAGCTGAGTTGTGATCCCCATTTAAGTTATCTGCTCTGTTTATGCTTAGAGGCACCCATGCCCTCTGGTGCTAACAAAGTGCTGTATCCTGCTCAAAGCTAGCTTGCAAATGCTCTGTGTTGACAGCTAACAACAATGGGGTCTATTGAATAGCTACAGATTTATCAAATAAATAAAACATATTTATTTTCTTTTAGATAAACAGGAACAGTGACTAGGATGTGCAGCAATAAATGTATGTGCATGTATCATTGTTAGCTGCATCTATAAAAATCAAGACAGCAGAGTGCTTCAACTAGGAATGGGATTGTGCTTTAACTCCAAATGTGTGCTTTGCTCAGAGTCTGACATGCCCTTTTTTCCTTGTGTGATAGCAAGATGGCTTGCAGAGCTCCACTCTGCAGCTGAAAAAAAATAGAAAAAGTAACTGACCTCAAAAGGCCAAACCACTGACAGACCAGGATAATCATCTACTATACAGTTCAGGAACTTTGAGTTTAATGTCATCAGCAGGGCAGATGAATTTTTTTAAGACAGGGCTGAAGTTTGTTTTAAGAACTAAAGAGCATTATGACTTCTTATGGGGAGTCATAGTCAAAGGGATGGACCCAGGAGGTAATTGTTTTATTGAGTATAATGCAAGGCAGATGAAAACTCAGGCAGGAGACAAGCCCCTGGATGTGCATCCAACAAAACCCAGAATTTATCAAAATAAAACTGACCGAAAGAGAGAGAATGAGAGAGACATAGTTAAAGCATACCTCTGTAGAAATCCCAACATGCTCCACAAATTTTGCATGAAGATGCTCTCTTCTACATTGACCCAAACATAAATGCAAAGGAGATCTCTGTAGAATAGAAACATGAACATTGGTTGAAATAAATTAAGAACCATGATTGTCCAGATGAAAATGGACTCTGGCTTCCAGAACTAAAGCATACTACAAATCATTCCACCAGAAAAAAACAAATATTCAGAGACTAATTCATGAAAATGGGCTGCCAAACAAAGTGCAATAACTTTTCTGGGCATAAAGTAGAGAATAATGGCTAGGCAGGTGTGTGTTATGATGTTTTTTACACACCTGAGGCGAGTGATGAGTCATAAACCTCAACAGTGAAGCTCAAGAGGTTTATAAACTCATCACTTACTGAGGGTGTGTAAAAAAACATCATGAATACACACCTGCCTAGACTTTATGTTCTATAATTGCTGGTGCAAGACGTTAGTGCAGGAGGCTGTTTCCCCAGACAGTCACTGTCATTCCTGTTACACACACACACACACACACACACACACACACACACAAACTGTATCCCTGTGCAATAAGGAACATTTTTTTCCTTTTTTCTTAAGAAAAATGGTACTGCTGATTGGGAGGAAATGGTCACCTTTGAGATCAAGCTGGGTCAAAGCCCAAACCGAACTGCAACAATGGCAGGATCAACCAGATGGTGTTCTTTTTTATTGTTTCCCCAGATAATTAAAAAAATAATAACTTACAGCAGGTGTGCTACAGTGACTTCATGGAGTAGTCTGGTTGTTGCTAACAGGAAATTGTAGCCGACATGTTTTTTGATGTGTTTGCCCCACCCACACAGAGAGTAAGGGACAATAACGTGGTGCCCTACAAATGAGTAACACTGCTAGTGAAAGAAAGCTTTAAGAAATGCCGTAATAACCCAAATTTGGGGTTATTATGGCATTTGAAAGATACTGTAATCTGTTTGATAAATGGGATCACCAGTAATTATTAATTATTACATGCTATCTGAAAAATGGCAGAAGCAAAGCAGTGAAATACTAACCTATTCAGACCAAGATGAGAGGCTTTCCACTTAAAAAGCCCATGCAGTTCCCACTGAACCAGCTCACTCCAGTACTGCTATCAGAGCGACCAGAGCACTCTGCAAGCTATCTTTGGGACCAGTTGTATTTTTCAGAAGGACATAAATGTGAATATTTAACGTGGACTGCCTAAAGAAAAGTGAAGACAACCACAGTTTATCCATGACACAAATGACTCTGATTAGAGTAAGTGAATTCTACACATTCTCAAGAAATGTTGGTAAAACACATCTGAAAATGCCTAGCTTATGTCAACTGACAAGAATTGCTTTATGATCTCTAATGCCTGTCTATCTCTTACTTTCTGTCCACTCCTCCCTTTGCAAGTCACAAGACAATCACCTAGGAAACAGCATTACCTAACTACAGCATTTTTCTTTCAAAAGAAATCAGGTCAATATAAACAGTTCTTATTTTACAAAGTTAAGACTTTTCATTTACAGTTTGGCATATTTTAACACAAGTTAGTAAATACTTCTCAGTTGAAAAATGTTTTCCTTGTTGCACATCTGCTGCAACATAAAGTGTGCTGGGAGTTCTAATGCTTACTGCTTCTCCATGAATCAAACTGTTTTTGCAGTTCTGTCTGTAAGTGCTGCTAATTTACAACTAATCTGCCTATAAATATTCATGAACTTATAATAAATCATCTTTGAGGAATCCTGCTTCATTCATTCTCTTTCTTTGATCAAGTGTACAAACAGACCTATATTTGTATAATTGATCCAGCTCAAAGTTGATTGTATTTAGTGGTGGGGGGTGAAGCGGGCACAGCCCTCTGAAGAAATCATGTCCTTAACTTAGAAACCATATGCCAACCACAAATGGAGTTGACATGCCAGTTTTGCGGTACGGTCATTCGACAAAATTTTTGTCGATGACTGATTGTAGATCTTTATGTGGTTTGCTGTTATTTGTTGAGTTTTTCTAGTTTCTGTTAATTATTGACTGCAATTCGGATTTAGTAGTGGCTCCGTATCATTTTCTATTTGAGTTAGTAGATCTATTTTATCTTGTGAGATGTATTTGTCTATGTCCATGTTTGTTTGTAGGGTTCTTGGAGTCTCCCTTTTAGTAGTTTGCATCTTGTGGTGTTTGTTTTCATGTCAGTAATAAAGCCAAGAGCTTATGAAACTAAACACCAGAAAAAAAAGGCCCAGTAAACAATTTGCATTAAACAAAAACCAAAGACCCAAAAAAGCATTACAGCAAGATGCAACTTTCTTCATCACAATCAACCACATTGCAAAAGCACAATATCCAACTACATGGTACAAAAATCAACCATTAGGTATCAACAGCATAAATAACATTGTGAAAAATATGATTGATAAACCAAAAAATGCCTCACAAATCATTCAGTAAGAAAACATTGGATCCAAAAACTGACTTGCAGTGGAATTCCCCCAACAGACATCATCCAGGTTTCAGGCCATAAAAAATCCCAGAATTAATATTACCATATAAATGAACACAGGCAACAGCAAATATCAAACATTTTAAGCTGTGAAACTGAAGCAATCAGCAGCAAAGAACAACAATATGACAAACCCAGCACCTCCAGAGACAAAGAAAAACCAAGCACCAGAAAAATAGTAAACTTGCAGGACACTGTGTATGGCTGCTTTAACTACCCAACCATAAACGTCACCAATATAACATTTAATATCATACAAGGTAAGTGACATAAATCCAACCCTGAAAAGCATAATTAAACACCATATCTGAAAATATTTCAAAATAAATATTTTTGTTTCTCTCCCCACAGGACACGAATATGACATAAAAGGCAAGAAGCAGGCTACAGTAATTGCATCGAACACAGAATCGGAGTGAAGGAGACCCCAAAATAAATAAAGAAGAAGCACGGAAGGGCAGAACCCAAACATACAGCACATAAATAATAAAAGTACCCCCAATGAAATAAACCAAAGAATATTAAAAGTACCCCCCCCCCGGTGAAATAAACTGGACATCTGAAAGGAACAAAAACAAATAAACTTGTAGAAATCCAGAAATAAATGAATGAAAACAAAAATAAACAAAACAAAAAATGACATATTAAACCAAAAGTGAAACTCCACCAGTGAAATAAACTGAACACGACAAAGTGAAACAAACAAATAAACTAGCACCAATGTACAAATAAAAAATAAAATATTCATCTCCACAGTGGAATATACTATCCAGAACACTTCATGTACTCCAAAACATAAAATAAATTCTCCCTTAAAAAAATAAATTGCAGCAAAGATAGAGAACACCAACTCCATTACCACACACTCCTACTACATAACCCACCCACAGATACCCTACAGCCAATCACAATACAAAACGCAACACTACCAACCAATCACAATACACAACAAAAGCCAGCCAACCAATCAGAGCACACACAGGCAACCCATTCATTAAACTAATCAATCAACCAAAGCAGCACAAAACAAGCCATTCAGTCCATTCAGAAAAAACACAAACTCTCAGAACAACACCAGAATAGAAAAAAAAAAACAATCGAGAGAAAAATAAAACTCCACAATCATGTCAACTCAGCCAACACATAACCCCACAACCTAACAAAACCCCTATTTTATAAATTGCACACATGATGGGCAGGAATGTAATACACCAGATATGTGAATTCATGAATAGTGACCTTAGGAACCATAACTCAATGCGCCACTATGCTCCGCCACTCATGAGGTAACTCAAGGTCACTATACACTCATTCACATATCTGGCATATTACATGCCTTCCTATCATGTAGCCTCTATATACACACTACCACATGTATTATTCTATACTGTACATAATGAATACCCTGTTATGGCTTATTACCTACATTTAAGGTATACATAAAATACCTCTCATTTCCAGAATGTTTTATTGTGCCATATATATTACTATGGTTTCATTATTATGTTTGTACATATGCTTTTGTCTACATGAACTGCCTTCTTATGTGCATGTGTGTTTATGCAGCAAGGGCCTAATGAGGGGCTCTGTGTACCCTGAAAGCTTGTAGTCCAATAAAAATCAAATCACCTACTTTGTACACAAGATCATTTTAAGCTTGTTGGTGATGACACTGTGGAAGCTAATCTTCCCCAGAATCAGTCCTCTCCATGGATCCTCACTTATGAGTCTGAACCAGAGATTCTAAGACCCTGCAAGAACAAATCTTTTGGCTGGGGAGTGGCAATGTACTCCTACCTACAGCAGCTGTATGACATGCACCTATGAATAACCAAGAGTATTTTTCAGAAGAAAACATGCATAAGAACAAGTGGGCATAAAATGAAGCTGGAAGGGGAGAATTTAGGAAAGATGTGAGAAGCACTTCTTCACTGAAAAGATGGTGGACATCTGGAACAGTCTTTCAGTGGAGGTGGTGTGAGTGGAAACAGTGGTGTACTTCAAGCATGCTTGGGCAAGTACAAAGGAATCTTTGTGGAAAAGCAGGGGGTGGAAGTAACCAGAGATCATGTAGGATTTGTGATGAAAGTATAGGTGGGGACAAAACTGGCAGACTGGATGGGCCAAGAGGCCCTTATCTGCCGAAAAAGTCTATGTTCAGTGTTGTGTTGCGAACTCACTCTCTTACCTCATTACAGGAGGTTTAGGAGAATACTGTAGTAGTAAAGGTCAATTGTTGGACATCAGAATTATCAGGTAGTTGAACTTTATCCAAGGGAAGCTGAGAAATCAAGACTCTCTGGATCTAGCATTGATCAGTAGGGTGAGGCATACTCCTTAGTTGTACTAAAACATCATGCTGAAGTGACCAATGTTAGAGGGCATCCAAGAAAATACAAACCCACTTTAGCCATGCAGGCCTATTGACTTGCCACAATTTGATTGGATTACTGTTTCGGCTAGGCAGCAGCTTTGCTGATAAACCTGAATCAAGCACTGTCCTGTGTCTTCCTCCAAAATGTAAGCTCAGCAATGGTATTTTTTTTTATTAAAACTACCAAATATCCTTGGTTGTCTTAGGATCCTCACTATTCAAATATTCAGTGTTACCTCACTCATGCCTGTTTATGGAAATGTGAGAAGGCAATGGAAGAGAAGCAACAATAGGACCAGGAGGTTGTGTATGTACATTATTTGCTGGTTTCTTCAAGCTGTCTTTGCTGTTCCACAATAAATCAATGGCACAGTTTCTGCTTGAAATATTGTATGCATTCAGGAGGGCTGAACAGAGTTTTATACATGGGGATCCAGCAGTGTTGCTACATAAGTTAAGTGTCTTATAAAATGCTATCAGACTTGACTGGCAGTTGGTAAGAAGCGTGTCTGCTACTCCTTTAGTGAGTATTGTATCCTAATGCTGCTTCTGTTGCTGCAGTGACTCTGATGTCATCTCCTCCATTACTATCATAAAGATCATTGTCACAACTACTCCACTGATACCACCATGGCGCAAAAAGATTTACCATGGAAAGGATCATGCCAAGACTTGCTGATTCTGCACTGAAATCTTTGTTGGCCCGTTCATGTTGTCACAGAAGTGGGACATATGAACATACTGTAAGGCAAGGCAAATTTTATTTAAAGATTCCCAATCCCTGAGGCTCTGGGCACTGTACATAAAAACAAACCAACTAAAGAAAACTCATCAATAAATAGCAACAATGATTAAAAAATACAATGATAAATAAAAATAAAAAAATAAGTGAATAAATAAAAGGACATCAGGAAGATGCAATATAAATAGTCAGAGTGGGGCAATATTTATAAAACAAGGTCAGGAAAAGCCTGCTTAAAGAGGAAGGTCTTAAGGCATGGCTTAAAAAGCCTCCACTGAGGGGGGCCTCCCTTACAGATGGAGGGACCGAATTCTACAGGATGAGGCCGGTGACACTAAAGGCTCTGTCACCAGCCATTTGTAGCCTTATCCTGGGAATCGCAAGGAGGCCCCATGAGGAGGAATGAAGGGAGCAGACGGAGGTAGCAGGTGTAAGAAGGTCCACCAGGTAACCAGGGCTCAGGCCATGTAGGGCCTTAAAGGTGATCAAGCCCACCTTAAAAAGGACCCTCCACCTGACTGGCAGCCAATGCAGTTCACGCAGCACCAGAGTGATGTGACAGTTTTTAGACTGCCCCGTCAACAACCTGGCAGCTGCGTTCTGCACTAGCTGAAGCCGGGAGAGGGTACCTCCTAAGATCCCTATGTAGAGCACATTACAGTAATCCAGCCTTGACATCATGAAGGCATGCACTAAGGAAGGGAGGTCCAGGGTCAGAACTAGGGGCTTAATCCTGGCGATATTCCTCAGATGGTAAAAACTGGTACAGACATTGGTCGACACCTGAGCCTCAAGTTTTAGTCCACTGTCCAGAATAATGCCTAGATCTCGCACTCTAGAGGAGGCCTTCAAAAGCACAGATCCAAGGACAAGTCCTGTCTCTGTGTCTGAGGCCATCCTATTATGCCCTCTGTTCAACTCCACTACCAGTACTTCTATTTTATTGGGGTTCAGTCGCAACCAGCTGGAGGCCATCCAGTCATTTATTTCAGCAAGGCAATTGTTTAGCACATCCACTGCATTGGATGTTCCAGGGGCAAAGGAAAGATACAGTACATATGAACATATGAAGAATGCCAGCAGATACAGACCTGCCGGTCTGTCTATAAACATCCAAGGAAGGCAGAGCTCTGAATAAAAGTGGATGCTGGAAAGCAGCAGATAAAATCACAATAAAAAAACAACACTCAAACCAAAAGTTCAGAAAAAAGAGTTTACTGAGAGGAATATATAAAATACAGTACTTACAAACTGTAAGATAGTCATTTACATACCCAAATGGTGCAAAAAAAGTGCAAATTGCATGCCCCCACACCCGAACCTGCCTCGGTGCTTCCGGGTGTGCTGCCCCTTCGTCAGGAGGTGTGGCTTGTGAACCATTTCAGTGCTTAATATACCTTTCAAAACAGCTGTACAAAATTAATTAATTGACCACGTTATGTATACACAATTTAAAGTGACAGGCCAAAATATGTGGGCAACAGTGGTATAGATCACCCATGTCAGCTCTACTTAGTATTGCTGCAAACACATTTAAGGGAGAATTACCCAGATAATTGCAAGACTATTGCTGTCACAGGTAAAACACATGAATCTCTCCGTAGATATTTAAATTATATTAAAATCAAAAAGAACCTGATAGGTTGCTATGGCCCCATAGTATAGGACAATATTTATATTGCACATCACAAAGACAGGTAATATTTTCAAATTATTCCAGTATTGCATATTATTTTCCTTCATGTTTACTATGGAATTTGCAGTGACAAAGAGAAAACCTTTATACAAGAATTCATACACAACAAAAAAAATATGGCTGCCAATCCATTTCATCATTAAAGCCCTGAGGCTTTAATGTTCTTAATTTGAAAATCCACATTGATTCTTTCTGGCTGAGTTTCAAATCCCTGTCTCCCCCTCTGCATTAAAATGGGACAGGTTCTATTCCACAGTAATGCATAGTATGCACAGTATGGTCTACCTAGTCTGCTCAAGTGTGCAGCTAGCAGTCTGTTATACTGCAGCTGCTCCCCTCTCTCCTACCCACATATGCAATTTTATGCCCATAATAGCTGTTACCTGATCCCATCAGTGCCTCATTGGTGACCTTCCCCCTGACTTTCTCCCAACCCTTCTTAAAACTGGCCACCGTCTTCAAGATACCATCTCTTCAGGCAATACGTTCCACCCTGTTACTACTCTCTCCATGAAAGAGTGCCTTCTCATTTTCCTTCTGAATCTTCCACCCTTCAACTTTAGATTGTGCCCCTAGTGTCCCTTCCTCTCCTTAAACTTAACATTCCCTCTGTACCATCTTTATTTATGCCTTTCATATATTTGAAGGTTTCTATCATGTCCCATGCCCCTAGCCCTCCATTTCTCCAGGGAGTACATGTTGAGCTCCTTCAGTCTCTCCTCATTGGGTTTGTCCTCCACACCGAAGATCATCCTGGTTACTCTGCATTTGAGTGCAGAACACTCCACTGTACACATGGCATATATATCCTACAGGTTGCAATCTTGAATTCCATAGCCCAGAACAAAGGTTTTTGGAAGAGGGAGACCTGTGCAGAGGGTGGGTTCAGGACAAGGTGGATGGCAGATTGTTCAGGTCCTATTTGCAGAGGGAGAGACTACACAACTGCAGCAAGGAGGTTGTGCTTAAATTTCCCAGAATTCCAAGTAACCGTTACAAAAGTGGTCAGAGACAAAAGGGGAAAGGGACTTTCAAATACAGCTGTGCCAACAAACCCAAACCAGGTGGACCTGCAGAGGCAGGTGATTGTCTTGTTCATAGATACTCTTTATCTAGGATAGATCTTTCAAGCACGTAAGTGTCCAGTTGTAATTACTCCTTATCAGGATCATAGGCTCATAGGATTTACAAGTCAAGTAGCATTAGTCATAATGACTTGGATATATCTCAGCAATCCATTTTTAATTAGGAATGCACCAAGGAAGTCTTAAATTGGTTCATATCTGGTCTATGTACTACCTCCATTGGTAGACAGTTCCACATGGAGATCACTTTCTGGTTAATCCATGTCCCCCTCACATTTTTTCTTATAATGCTCTCCATTTAATAACAACACATTTCTTCTAGTAAGTCTCTTGTCTTTTTTCCAGGACTCCACACTTTCACAAGTCCCCATCTTTGCTGGTTCACCCATGCCACAGTGACATGGTGAAGGTAAAATGCTGCCTGGCATTACAGCACCTGCGATTTCATCTCCCAGGAGTTACAACACCAAAGCACCCTCCTGGGAAATGGTCACTTTTTGGTGGGGCTTCACCTCCCCCTGCATCCTCCAAACTAAATATAAACTCCTCCGGAGTGGGTATGCCCTGGAGGGGGCAGACGCTGTGTGGATGCAAAGGGCAACATGAGTGAGGGTTGATCTAAAATCAAGATCACCCCTTTCGCTGTTACCCTTGTTGCGGAACCATAATTGTTGCAACCAAAATGAGTCGGCAACTTGACAGACTATGATCTTTTAAGAGCCTTATATACTAAACACATCAGATCGCTGTACTGTATAGAACTTCTCTCTATCTGAGGTAGGCCTACAAAGGAATGTATGTGTCCTGTTGTGTAACTACTCCCTATCAGGTGTAGGCCTGCAAGGGCAGTTGGTTGTTCTGTGTAGAAGGTGGGTAAGTGCCCTGTTGTAACTACTCCCTTTCTGAGGTAGACCTGCAAAGGCAGGTGGTTGTACTGAGCAGAAGGCAGCTATGTGTCTTATGGTAACTACTCCCTATCTGGGGCAGGCCTACAAAGACAGGTAGGTATCCTGTTCTAACTACTTGCTATTTGTGGTAGGCCTTCAAAAGCGAGTCGGTGATCTGTTGAAAATACTCCTTATCTAGGATAGGCTTGCAAAGGCAGGTGGGGTAAAGGTTGTAAAGGAATGCTGAGGCAAGAGGCAGATAAGTGGAGGGTAGCGTTTTGTAGGGGATACAGGACTGCAGTGTTCCTGGGAGAAATTTGGGAGGAAGTGGGTAGCCAGGGTGGGTTGAAGAGATTTGTGAGGTAATCTCAAGACTGCAGTCCACTTATTGCAAACCGGACCCAAACCCAACCAATCTACTAATGGGATGTGTGGAGTCTGTAGGTCAGGTGTTCCCTGAGATTGTCCAGTGTTCACTCTCAAAGGGGTAATTCCCTAGTGCCTTGAAAGAGGCACCAGTGAAGTCTTTTCTGAAGAAACCATCTCTCAGCCCAGTCTGCTTAGCAAATTACAGGCCAGTCTCAAACCTCCTCTTTTTGGGAAAGGTCATTGAGAAAGTACTCGCTCTTGTGCTTGAGGTGCATCTCACTATCTTCAACATCTATCACTCTCTCAATGCAGGATTTAGGCCTAGACATAGTACTGAAATGGTGTTGGTCAGGTTACATAATGATCTCCTTTAATTCTCATGCTCTTTGATTCCTCATCAATATTTGACACTGTGGAAAGCAGTATGGTAGTCTGTAAATCCGCAGTAAAAGGAAAGTGCACTAACAACTGGGAAGCTACCCCTAACTGAAACTGATACACCAAACAGGTGAGCGCAATCCAATGTGTATCCAAATTCTTAGCAATGAATGTGCTACTGTTCGAGAATTACTTGAAAGCAGTATGGTACTCTGCGAATCCACAGTAAAAGGAGGGTGCACTCACAACTTGGAAGCTATCCCAAACTCATACTGATACACCAAGCAGATGAGCACACTCCAATGTGTATCCGAATTCTTAACTCAAACAGCTGCACATTCATTGCTAAAAATTTGGATACACATTTGATACTGTGGACCATGGTGTGTTGCTGGATTGCCTGAGGGAGCTCTGTGGACTCACTGGCACTGTCTTCATCTTGTCTGAGGTCTTTCTCAAAACAAGGATGCAGACAGTGGTAGTAGAGAGTTTCTCCTCACTTTCAAAGCCACTGCCTTTTGAAGTCCCTCAGTGTTCGATCCTGTCAGCCATGCTGTTTGCAGCATATGTGCTTCTCCTGGGAGATATCATTAAATGTTACAGCATGGGACAACACTGCTATGCAGCTGACACCCAGCTGTATATGTAGTTTGCAGCCTGGACAGATGGTACAGTGGAGGTACTGAATGCATATCTTGCTGAGATCCAGGACTAAATGTCCTCAAACTAGTTGAAGCTCAACCCAGACAAGACAGTGGGGTGCTGGTGACTGAGCCTGCTTGTCAGCAGTGTGTGGTGACAGTTGGGGAGAAGACAAGGGTGATGTTGCACTCCCCTCTACTTATTGTTTCTGCTAAGGTAAAAAATCTTGGGGTTATTCTAGAGAATGGATTAACATCTGACACTCAGGTGTCATCAGTTGTGTTGAGTGGTGTTTACCATCTAAGGAATATCACCAAGATTAAAACCTTAATCCCGACTGGTGAATTGCCCTCACTGGTGCAGGTGTTCATGACCTTCAGACTTGACTATTATAATGCCCTGTCCCTTGCAATTAGTGGAGTGGTCCTGCATTGCTTGCAGCAAGTACAGAATGCAACAGCCATGTTGCAGAAGCATATTCTGAAAATCCTGTCATGCTATCCTGGTCCTGCAGGGTTTGCACTGGCTGCTGGTGTGGTGGAGAATCACCTTCAGGGATGGTATTTTGACATATGAAGCCCTATATAGAGAGGGCCCTGGCTACCTGCATAACCTCCTGACTCCTTAACGGCACCAGTGCTCTCTCTGCCCCTCTGACGTGGACTACATATCAGTTCCCAGGACCCAGCTTAAATCTTCAATAGACTGTGCATTCGAAATGGCGGCACTGACCCTGTGAATCTCGCTCACAAGATATTTGAGAGAGACCTTCTCACTGGAAGCCTTTAAGTGGTACCTTAAGGAGCATCTAATTAGGAAAGCTTTTGATGTTTAGGAATATAAGGCTCCTTTACTGGCTACTGTCTAACTGACTGGTTGCCTTACACAGGTTGTTATTATGTTATTTTAATTTTAAAGTTATTTGTTTGTTATTATGTAAGTGTGAATGTGTGGTTAATTATTTCAAGTGATTTTGAAATGTATTTATTTGGTTCCATCCAAATCCTGTACAGCATCCTGAGCCTCAGGGAAAGGGCACTTAAATACAATTTTGCTTACTTTTTACTTACTTACTATAGCCAAGTGAGCAGGAGGCGAAGTTTTCTGATAGCTAAGGAGCAGGCAGTAAGGAAGGATGTGGGATTACTGACAAGAAGACAGGAGAACAGGGCTGAGCCAAGGGAAGGAGCAGGGAGTAGAGGACAGATAGGTGGGTTGGGGGTCCAGATGAACTGGGACCCACTGCCCCAGAGGAAAAGAAAGTCTAGAGGGACAGGATGAAGGACTGTGGGGAGAAACAGAGGGATCAGTGGGGTAGGGAAGTGTGGCAGCACCCATCATGGCACCAGTAAGGAATCACTTTCTACCACTGAGTTCTGCATGAGGGTGAAGACCTAGATGGGATGCAGGTGATGGGGTCACAAATGGTTCACAGAAATGGATCAGGAGAGGCTACAGTCAGACAGAAGGGGAATAGGGGAGAGTAAGGACACTGGGGAAGAAGGAGGCACCCTTGATGGAATAGAAAGAAGAAGGAGGTGATGTGTCAGGGAAAACAGGGGTCAGCTGGAGCAGGGGAGGCAGGGAGGAGTAGATGGGAGTGGGGAAGAGATGTTAGTTAGACAGCAGTTGAGGAAAGGGAGGCAGAGGGGTGGGTAGAAGTAAAAAGGGGGAGCAGTAGGACTGGTTGAGCAGAAAAGGGTAGCTCCAGCAGGGGGAGAGGTTGGAAATGGAAGTGTAGTGATAGAGTCATGGTATCACGGGGTTCCATATGAGCAAGGTGGACTAGAAGGGGGAAGAACAGCAAGGTAGGAGAGTTTGTGCCTCCCAGGAATTTTAGCAGGACACATAGGCCCAGAGATAAGGCCATGCACAGATGGTTAGGCAGGAATCCACACATGGTAGTATACGTAGGTACAAATGACCTATCTGGTTGTGAGGTAGGGAGAGTTCAGAAAGGTTTAGAATGGTAGGGAAAGCTTGTAGTGGGGAGGTTAGGTCAGTGGCCTTCTCAGAATTACTGCCAGTGTTCTAGGGTCAGCACAACTAGGAAGCATAAGATAAAAAAGTTTAATGGATGGGTGAGGGAATAGTGTAGGAAAGAGGGAGTTGGATACATTTCAAACTAGGGTGAAACCTGGAATGAAAAATTCCTCTATGCTCCTGATAAGCAGCACCTATTCAGAAGAGGAGCCAGGCTGCTCGGGGAAAGGATTGGTGAATGTATCAGCAAGAGATGAAATTTAAAATGAATGACGGGACAGGCAAGGGTCACAGCTCAAAGGGATTCTAACACTTGAAGGTAGACAAGCCCCCCCCCGTAAATACCTTAGAAAACTCAGAAAGAGGAGGGAATATAGTGAAAGGTAGGAAGCTTGGGGTAGGGCTTTCTGGAGAAAGGGGCAATTGACCGCCCCATCAAGAAACACTGGTGGTTTAGTAAAGGAGCAGTGGAAAGAATGGGCTGGTGGTTATGAGACAGCAAAAGCAAGAGAGAGAACCAAGGGAAGAAGACGGAGGGACAGGTAGTGAAATGGCAAGGAAGGAGGCATGTGGTTGAAAAGGAGGGATAGAAACCAGGATTTGTGGATAGTAGTGTATCTCAAGTTAGAAGTCTTTCAAACAATATGGACAACCTGCAGGCCATGATGGCAGACAGAAAGGAGATTTGACAGCAGTCAATAATATCTGAGTATCCCGAGCCATGATTGGGACTTCAGAAAATCTGGGGACAGTGGATAATGACAAGGGTCAGGGGATACATTAGCATAAAAACAGTGCCAGCTCAAAGTGATTGAGTCCTAGCCATTTATTGTAAGTGCCCAAAAAGCATAGATCTAGAATGAGTCAATTGAATTGATATTCATAGCCACTACCCTTCTTGCCCATCCAGACCTTCTCAATTCCAGTGGTTTGCATAAGAGGATCCATTCTATTTCTGAAGTTGCATGGGCCTTGATATCACATAATCCAGACTTTTATTTTCGATTGCTCTAGTGTGGTGACTTATCTGAACTTTCAACTTTACTTTGTTCTGAGAACATAGAAGAACCCACATGAACATAACAGAAGACAAATTACTTCCTCAGTTTTGCAATTGGTAAAGTTTTAATGAATGTAGTTTGGACATTTTTTGATAGAAGAAACAATCAGTTTTAACAATAAGTGTCATAGACCCCACACTTAACACATTTATGGCAGCCCTTTGGGGGTTTAGGGAGCCAATTATGTTGTATCATTAGTGGCTGTTGCTTCTGAACTACTATGCTTCTGGTATTGTTTGCCATCCTGTATGACATCCTTGGAGATTCCACAATACATTCCTAAAAGGCAGCTTCAGTTTTCAGCATCCCTAGCTCTTTGTTAATAATCTGCACAATCTCAGAGGCTTGAGAACTGTATGTGGTAACAAAAGTAAGCCTGTTGTATGTGCTGTAAGGTCTGTATACTTTTTCTCTTTGTGATAAATCACTTATTTGTCTTTCATCTACTTCTGGTTTGGCCTCTGCTACTACTGTAGCACTGGATCCTCAATTAATCAACCTCACAAGACGCTCACTTAACTGCTTTTTGTAGTCCCCTTGAGTGCTACAATTCTTTCTCGTCCTAATAAATTGTCCTTTAACTGAAGTCCTGATTGTGTGGCAGAGTTGACAACCACTGGCTAGTAATACACAGTACTGTTTCTATTAGTGGGGATTTGTTACAAACTTAGTAAGTAAGTAAGTAGTAAGTAAGTAAATGTTTATTTTTAGGCACCCAGTCCCATAGACTCTGAGCGCCATAAATAAAATTCAGCATCATAAAAATAAAATAGACAATAAAATTACAGAACTTCCTTCCCTCTTTATATTTCCAAATCCAAAAATAGTATCTTATCCCTGTTATAGCTCACATCATGAATGTCAGGTTAGTGGACACTGCTTCAACATTCCTTGGGGCTTCTGCACTTTATTGATGTGTTGGCACAGAACACTAATTGTCATTAGTGCAAACAGCAATGTGAGAAAAAACATTGTATTTTATTGCATCATGTTTTATGCTAGTGAAACTCAGATGGCAGCCAGCTACTGTGTAAATGGTGGGGTTGTACCAGTTGCCTGGGAGGAGAGGAAAGTGCTTAGGGGTCTTTGTTGGCACTGCAGATAGGCTTTTGTGCAGCAATCAGTGAGAGTGGGTGGTGGTCTTTGGCAGCACTAGAGTTGAGGCCCAGTGATGCAATCTGTGGCAGGATACAGGGATTTTCAGTGACAATGGGAATAGGCTTCCAGTGCCACTTTAACATTCAGGGGACGTAAGTAACACTGAGGACTGACACCTGCTGTCACATTTTCAGTTGGGTGTGAGGTTGATTCAGCAGTGCTATGGATGGGTTCCCAGTGCCACATTCAACATACGGGGCTGGAGTTGTGGCACATTAGTAGCACCAGAGCTGGAGTCCAGTGCCAGGTGGTTGTGAAGTGTTCAGTGACACTGTATATGTGCACCCAATATACTGTACTGTCAACTGAGGGGTATTTCAGCAACACATAGGCATGGAATCTCATTGCCACATTTTTTCATTGGGGGCTGAAGGTCCATCAGTAGCACTAATGATGGGCTCCAGGTGCCAAATACAAAAATGAAGGGAACAATATAGTGACACTAGGGATGAGCTCACTGTTGTATTATTCAATCAGGGTCAGGAGCAATTCATTGGTACTAGGGATGGGCTCTGGGCACCACACTGAACAGATGACGGAGAGGGATTGAGGCAATTGGGAAGCTCCAGGGATGGAATCCCTGTTCCGTAGTTGACAACCAGATGGTTTGGGTGACTTCAGTGTCACTAGAGATGGGATCCCTATGCCACATATGATAACAAGGTGGGTATAAGGACATGAACGGAACCAGGGATGGAATCCAAGTGTTACATTGAAAAGAAATAGGGTTGGTCACCAGCCACATTTCAGCCGGTAGCCACATTTTACTGGTCTCCTGGAAAGTAAGTAGACTTGAGGTTGATAGACATAAATGGAGACTACAGTATGTTTCTCGATTGAATCCATTTCCTTTGCCCTATTTGCCCCTTCCACTCATCATGTATGGCACAGGTTTCTGAGGGTGGGGGATGCCACTAGACACCAGGGATCTGTCATACAAATGTGGGTCGGGTATACAGGGAGGGTGGGGGTGCCACTAGGCACCAGGCATATCTCATGTGAATGTAGGTGGAGTGTTTGGGGAGATGGGGAGGAGATGGGGTGCCACTAGACACCAGGGACAGCAACCTCTCTGGTATGCCTGGTGATCAGGGGTCAGCAGCTTTAGTACAGCCACATTACAATTGGTGGTGTGGGGAAGCGGGCTTAACATCCTGTTAAGAGGTGATTTTTGGTGGCAGTGAATAACACCACTTGGGGCACCATTTATCACATTCACAAACCTTTGTACATGCTGGTGCACCCGTATGCAGGAGGGGATAACCTCATTTACATGAGTGCAGTGTTATGTTAGAACCTGGGCACTAATGGGATTAGGGTGTGCTACCTAGTTCACTGAATATGGCCACCCCAGGACAAGCCACAATCCCAGATTGGATCGGCACAAACCTCTTTAGTGTCAGCGCTAACATATGAATATCTGGCCCATCCTATATAGAGCTCTGGATTCCATCTTCAACGATGACATAAATAGCATTGAATATAACCAGATCCAGCCCTGACTCCTGTGACACCCCACTAGTCACTTGCACTACCTTGGCGTATGTACAGTTTAGTACAGTACAACCTCAAAGATCCGAACCGCAAAGAACCGGACTGACCGGTTAACCAAACTCCCCCAGCTATGCTAAGCGCTGTTAACAATTATCATAATTGCCACCGTAATTGCTACCTGTAGCTCATTTCCTTGAGTGCTCAAAAGCCGTTAGTCGTCGTCAACACTGTCAGCACTAGCAACATGGCAAAGCAGGCTAACAAACGAAAGCGGATAATACTGTGTATTGAAACAAAACTTGAAATAATAAGTAAAATAGAACGCGGTGCAAGTCTGAGCACTGTTGCTGAGGAGTACGGAATTGGCAAATCTACTGTGTTTGATTTAAAAAAGTCACAGGACAAAATTAAACAGTTTGCCCAGCAAGCCCAAGATACTGGGTCTGCTCAAACACGTTGCATTGTTCAAAAAGCAGCAAACGAAGAATTTGACCATGCCATGCATTTGTGGTTCACCCAAGAACGCCGCAAAGGTACCCCCATCAGTGGTGTCATTGTTAGCGAGAAAGCAAAACTTTTATTCAAGCAAATGTACCCTGACAGTGTTGAGGACGATTTCAAGGCTAGCTCTGGGTGGTTACATTGCTTCAACACCGACATGGCATACGACAGCTAAGTATGCAAGGAGAACATCTGCTGATTGTGAAGCATCTCAGTGTTTTAAAAGCAACCTACAAAACCTAGTGGAGCAGCAGCAGCTCACAAGAGATCAAGTCTTTAACTGCGATGAGACAGCTCTATATTGGAGGCTGCTCCCCAATAAAACACTAGCAGATGGCAGCGAAAGACAAGTTAAGAAATTTAAGTCAAACAAAGCTAGAGTAACATTAATGGCAACAGCGAATGCTAGTGGTGATTTTAAACTTCCACTACTGTTCATTCACAAAAGCACAAAGCCCAGATGTTTTGTAAATGTTACAATGTCAGCACTTCCAGTGCATTATTATAGCCAGGGTAGTTCTTGGATGGACTGAAGCATTTTCAGCAATTGGTTTTTTTAAACACTTCGTCACCCTGGTTAAAGAATATCTTAATTCAAAATCTCTACCTGCAAGGGCAGTCTTGCTTATGGATAATGCCCCCTCACACCCTGCAGTCGAAGATCTTAACGCAGGAGATGGCAGCATTAAGTGCCTCTTTTTGCCCCCAAATGTAACAAGCATTCTGCAGCCCATGGACCAGGGCGTATTAGAGAACTTGAAACGCCGTTATAAGTGCGATCTGCTTCATCGCCTTCTGCTAGGAATGAATGACTACAGGTGTTACACTGAGTTTTGTAAGTCCCTGACTGTAAAGGATGCCATTTACCTTAGTGCAAAAGCATGGGGTGAAATCAGCTCAGACTCCCTCTGTAGGTCCTGGAATAAGCTGTGGCCATATCCAAACGAACAAGAGAATGACGTAACAGTTGCCGACACCCAGATTAACTTTGGGGAGGAGTGTGAAGCGCTTCAGGTAAACACGGAGGAGCGGGAGGAGTGGATTTGTGCCGATAATGAAGAAACAGGGCATCAGATTTTAACGGACACAGACATCATTAATCTTGCAAGAGAGAGTACTGAAAATGAAATGGACAGTGAGGGAGATGAGGGGGGATGAGGCAGTTACTGTGAATGTTCCTCACAGCAAAGCGGAAGAATGTTTCTCCGTTTGTGTTGAATGGCTGGAGCAGCAGCAAGAAGCGAGTCCAATTAACCTAATGTTACTAAGGGAGCTGCAGCACCTTGCTGCTAAAAAACATCACTGCTCACTGAAACAGAGTGCAACAACCAATATTTTTTTTAATTCTGAAACTTAACCTTATTTATCTTCACTGTATTTATATTAAAAAGTGATTTGGTAATGCAATAAGTCACGTTGTAGTCTTTCTTTGTCAGTTTCAGAGTTACGAAAATTTCAGAGATATGAACACCACGCATTTCCATGCTGTTCGTATCTCTGAGGTTGTACTGTATTACCTAGGCATATCACCCACTTCCCCAGTCACTTTGTAACTTCTGCACTAGCTGTCCATGGTGCACTGAGTCAAATGCCTTGTTGAAATCCAGATATAGAACATATAGCTCTTGCCCTTTGTATAGTAACTGAGAATGGCACTGAAGAATTCTATGAGATTTGTTTGACAGGACCTCACCTTCACTAAGTCATACTGTTTACTGTATTGGAGCCTGTGGGACTCCTGAAAGTCAACCTGTCACTCCTTCGTTATAGTCTCAAGTAGATTTCCTAGAGTGGAGGCCAGGCTGACTGGTCTGTGGTTCCCTACGTCTCCCCTGTCCCCAGTCTTGGGCAGAGTGACATCAACCACCTTCCAAATCCTGGTGAAAATGTCTGTCTCAATCAAGCCATTAAACAGGTCCACCAACTGGGCTGTCAGAGTCTGTCACACTTCCCTAAGCACCTGTGAGTGCATCCTGTCTGGTCCTGGGGTCTTCCTCACCTAGCGCACTCTCGATTTCCTAAGCTCCATATATTCAGTGATGGTCCAGATTGCCATTTTTGTTTCCCTCCCTACTCTGATGCTAATTTCCTGCAATGTCCCTCCTCATTACCTATTACAACTGAGCAGATGTAGTCATTTAGAATGCCTTTTTGTTGCTCCTATTCTTCCACCAATGTCCCCCCTTTTTCAACCTCTCAATTCTCTCCTTATTTTTCCTTCTTTCCTGATTACCTATAAAATACATAGATACAGACAGTGTTGGCAGATAAGGCCTATGGCCCACCTAGTCTGCCCATTTGAGTTTGTAACTTCAATTTATGTTTTCCTAGAACATTATGCCTCCTAAAAGGTATTATCCTTTCCTCTTACACCTTCTGCTATATTTATCTCCAGTTCAGCTTTGACCCCGCTTGCTGCCTTACTAGCTTCCTTCAGTTGGTTTAGATTGAGCTCTCTGCTTTTCTCTGACGTGTTAGCTTATAGACTCTGAATGCTTACATTTTGTTCTTACTGCTACCCCTACCTCCCTGATATAAAGGCCTCTTGAGGAATCTCCCATTCCTTATCTACCTGAGGCATGCCTATGATACCTCAACAAAGCCCTGCTTGATAGATACCCATTTTCCCATTTTCTCTCTGCCCCTTTTAGTCGGCAAGTTCCCGTGAGCCTTTCTCTTTGCTCTTCCTCCATCTTCCTGAAGTCCACCCAGATTCAAGGACATTTGCTTTTGCGTTTCCAGGGCTATGTCAAACCACTCTGTGTTGTGGTTGCTTGACCTGAGACTATCTGTCATTGCTACTCATCCCAATGCTGCCCTAGTTTGACTGAACTAGGCTGACTGTGGCCTTGTCTGATCCTCTTTGGTCTGACACTAGAAACAGTGCTAGAAGTTATCCACCAGCACTTGGTTCTTGATGCTTCTTGCCCTAGGAATGCTTCAGTCTTTGTCAGGCATGTTGAAGTCAACTAGTAAGACAACTGCCCCCAGCCACTGCCTTCCTGATGTCAACAAGTGTCCTTTCAACTTCCCCCAACCAAGTAAGGGGCCCATAGATTACCAGAAAGCGGATCATCCTCCCACCTTTCATTGGCAGCTGGGACCATAATGATTCCTCTTTGTCCCATTTAGCTTTCTCCTTATCTGCAGCATACAGATGCCTTTCACTGACTACAGCAGAATCCACTTCTCCACTTCTTCCTGTCCCTCCTAGACAGTACATTACCAGGGTCCATGAGGTTCCAGTTATTATTGGGTGTTGCCTATGTTTTAGTTATGGCCATTATATCTGGGAGGCAGAGTGCTGCCAAAGTCTGGAGAGCACTCAGTTTGTTCCCAAGGCTTCTGACATTTAGAAAGACTACCCACCAGGAATCCTGCTACCCTTATCTTGTACACTGACCAAGCCAATCTTGTTAATCAATCTCTGTATGGTGTCCCTTACCTTCTCCCACTCAGCTGATGTGGTTCCCACTCTTCTGTGTACTGTATGTTCCTTTCATGTTCTCTCATTGTTATCCTTTGCCCCCCGATTGCTCTTGCTAGTTTATGGAGTGCTGGCTGCAGCAGGTCTCCCTCTCCTGAGTTTTCACAATAAATGTACCAAGCCTCAGCTTCCTGACTATTTTAAATGCCCCTAAAATATATGCAGCAAACCTCTGGCTCAAAGAGCTTGTCCCCTCATTAATTTGATGAAGGCTATTCAGTTTAAATAGACTTTTTTTCCACCAAATATTCCCCAGTCTTCATGGAAGCCAGCCCCCTCCAGGATGCATTACTCTTTCAATGAATTGTTGAACTGGAACATTTTTCAGCTTCCTTCAAAGAGAATGAGTGATGAACAGGGATATAGATCAACCAGAACCCCACATGTACAGTGCCTCATAGGTTCATGGTCCTTGAGACTCATGCACAGTACTATGAATTCAAATTTCTTTTGGATTTCAGAAATCATGAACCAGCACCCTCTCTCCCCTGAATGGAACTCTCATAGCAGTTTAGGAAACTTGTCATTTTCCTTTCTGCTATTGTTGTGACTGTCCAACATTCTGTGAGCAATCTGATTTCAGTATATTGGTTACATGGTTGACTGTTGGGAAACAATTCTGCAGGTGAGCTCTTGGTGACAGTATGAAGATTATTAAGATAAGTGAACAAGAATCATGCCAAATGCTGTCTAATAGGTATTGACTGATTACCCAGAGAAGTGGCTTGCTTAGTCAATGTTTTCTTGAATGATGAAAATTATATTTTGCTGCACCATAGGATTTAGGATGGTATGGTGGATGGTATGTTGATGCTCATATGTGAAGAACCCCATTCTTTTTCTTTGTTTCAATCCTCTTTGTAGTTTCCTTCTCCCAGTATGCCCATTCTTACCAGTTTCTCCAGCTTCATTAGCCACATGCCTTAATCACTTACCTAACTTCTGCCTCACATTTCTTATCCCCCATGGTGGGACTGGGGATTTCAAGGTCCAGATGAAGTCTGGATCCAGCAGAGGTGGGTGGCTGGTCAATAGTATGAGGCCTTCAGGAGGCAAGTCGTAATCCTGCTGTATGGCAGTTATCCTTACAGTTTTCTCCCCATCTCCTGGGATAGTGAGGCTGGGGCATCAGGGCATGCATGTGGCTGTGCCAACATGAGGCATCATCCCTTACATAGTAAATTCAGATGCACTACCACATGAGAACATTCAGGTGTTGGTATTATTACTGAGCAGACTGCCCTCCCTCCCCTGTGGAAGAGAATGTTCATTGGGATACTTGATTCTGCTCCGCCCAGCCAGCCCACAATAACCCATGTTGTTCCTGAACCTGGGTCAATGGCATAACATGTGGCAACTTGGCTCTTTCATTGAGGGGTTGACAACCCCATTCTGTTTTAAGAATAACTTAAGTATCTGGGAGTGATCTGAGGTCAGTTGTGAGGTATCAGTTAACATGGCAACCCATATAATGAAAAATATTGTCTTAGCAGACACACCATACTCTTGGTAATTGTGACTTGAGTTAAAAGCACTTAAAGCCATTTTGAGAGAATATCAGTTACAATAAGAAAGTGTTGCATGTTCACTTTTTGCCCACGGTGAGGGACGGAGATTTTCAGATTGAGCCTGATTGCAAATGGCTCCAAACAGTGCACATTTGCTGATCAAATATTAATAATATTGACCTTAGTAGTACCGGCTCTAGATGTCTTGATTTGGTTTTGTCCATCAGAGTTACTGCGCCTCTGGGCTGCAGCCTTTATTTGACTGATTCTTGAGTTACTGCTGGTAACCTATTTCAAAATAGTGGAAATATTATGATTCAGGCACCCTAAAGAATGGTATACTGTTTTTTTTTTTGCTATTCAAACTTTATTGAGAATTATTAGATACAGGAGTACATCCAGTAAGAACATAAATAGTGATAAAACAACAAACATAAAATATAAGGCACTCGGATGCAATCCAAATCCCACCCCACCATTCCCCGTTCATCCCCACAAAAAAAAATAAATTATATATAACCCCTCCCCTCTGCACAGCACACATATATCACATCCTTTAACATAATATTGCCGTTAAGCCAGTTTAATCCGATATAGAGTAGAAGGAGTATAATGGACCCCAAATCCAGTTAAACTTAGACAAGTTATTATGAAGACTAGCAATAATCCTTTCCGTTCTAAGGTTTGCCAGGAGTTCTTGCAACCATTCGCCATAAGTAATCTCTAAAGTGTCTTTCCAATGCCTCAAGACCACTTTTTTAACAGAGGCAGAAATCAAAGAAATATGATACTTCCTTTTCCTGACATCAATAGCGGCCACGTCCCCTAAAATACATATCTCCGCAGTAAATAGGTTATCCAGCCCCAAAAGAGGGTCTAATTTCTGCTTAATACTGTCCCACAGTGAGACTATTTTAGAGCAATACCAGAAAATGTGAAGTAGGTCCCCTTTCTCTTGTTGGCATCTGAAACAGCAAGAAGAAGACACCATGCCAAGTTTAGTTAATTTTAAAGGGGAATAATAAATGTTGTGCAATAATTTAAATTGCATTATTCTAAGTCTGTCTTGTAGCAAAAATTTATGACACGATTTCCAGATGCCTGCCCAATCAAAATTATGCTCTGGAAAGAGCTGAGACCAATACTGTTTTGGAGCGAGAATTAGAGGGTGTATCCAATTAAGTAGTGTACTATATATGGTGGAAACAGTGGGCTTTCCCAATCAGTGGTTCCAACGTACCGTAGAAATCGAGAACTACCCCATTAGGAGAGGCCAAATTTATTAACCACCAAATGACGAAGTTGATAAACCTTAAATATCATAACCTGAGAGATTTGAAATTTGTTTAATATATCAATTGAAGTAAACCATTTTCCTTCTGCCGATAACAAGTCTTTAACCAATACCTTCCTTCATAGAGGTAGCCAATCACCCCTAATGGGTTTCCCATCTATTAAAAGATTAGGATTACCAATTAATGGTTGAGATGAATCTGTAGTATGAGAATATTTTAAAAAGGTACATAATTGCACATGAACTTTGATGGATGTCTCGATAAGAGAGTTGCGCAGAGACATGGGGAGGGATTTTGGCATACAATACAACAAAGCCCTGGGCATGAGCCCTGAGTTAACTATCTGGGAAATCTCAGCTTTTAACCATAAGGAACGACTTGGTAGTTTCAGGACCTCGCTACCATAAGTCATCTAAGATATTTATTAGCATGACTGGCCCAATAATAAAAACCAACATGGGGAAGACTCAGACCCCCAGTCAATTTGGGGGCGATCAATTTATGGTAAGCCAGTCTAGGTTTCTTGTGATTCCAAATGAAAGCAGTAATTATACCGTGGACTTTTTTAAACCATTTTAGAGGGAGCCAAATATTTAACATATTTATGGGATAAAACAAACGGGGAAAAACATTCATTTTTACTAAATTGATTTTACCCCAAATAGACAAAGAAAGCAGTGCCCATCTTTTAAGACTGGCTTCAATACATTGCAATACTGAATCTAAATTTAGTTGAACCAAACGGGTAAAGGACCTGGTTAAAGTGAGACCCAAATAATTAATTACATCGGGATTCCAGGCGAACCCAAAAGGGGTAATATCATGAGCGTATGTTTTATAATTTAAAGGGAGAACCACCGATTTTCCAGTATTGAGCTTATAGTTGGCTACAGCACTAAAATTATCGATAGTTTCAAGTAGAACAGGAATAGAGGAGGACGGATATGAAATTTGAAACAGCAGGTCATCTGCGTACGCAAGTACTTTTAGGATTTGCCCCCAAACCTGAATACCCTGAATCTGTTGTTCTTGTTTAATCTGACTAATAAGAGGTTCAATATATAAGTTAAAAAGAAGCGGGGATAGTGGGCAGCCTTGTCTAGTACCAACAAAAAGTTTGAAAGGGTCTGAAATTACACCATTACAAGCAATTCTTCCAGTTGGGAACTTGTAAATGGAATTGACCCAAAAGCAAAACTGTTGGGGAAAGCCAAAATTATTCATAACCATAGATAGTTATTTCCAATAAACCTTATCAAAAGCTTTCTCGACGTCCAGGGAAACCAAAACCATCGGGTGATCTGTTTCCCTGGAAGCCGAGAAAACTTGTCAAAACCCTCAGATGGTCAGTTGAGGATCTTCCTTTCATAAATCCAACCTGTTCAACTCCTATTAGTCCGGGAAGAACCCCACTAATCCGATCAGCAAGTAGTTTAGTGAGGATTTTAATATCTTGATTGAGAAGTGAAATAGGTCTATAGCTAGACACCAAATCCTGAGGTTTACCTGGTTTGGGCAGAAGCACAATTAAGGCCTCAAAAAGAGAAACATCAGTAGCGGCACCATTTAAAATACATTGAAACAATCTCAACAGTGAGGGGATTAACTCCTTAGAAAAAGTTTTATAAAAGTTGGCCGAGAAACCATCCAGGCCTGGCATTTTATCGGAAGGGAGGGACTTAATAACCCGGTCTATTTCGTTCTCTGTAATAGGTACCGTAAGCAGGGCCTGACTAGACTCACTCAAAGAGGGTAAATTCAACCCACTTAAAAAAATGCCTATCCGCTCCCCCGACAGTGGGTCCCTCATGGGTCCATAAATCTCTTCAAAATATTTTTTAAATTCTCCCAAGATATCCCTAGGAGAAGTTTTAGTTGATCCATCCTCCAAGGAGTGGATAACAGGCACCAACCTAGAAGACTCTAATTGCTTTACCCTCCTAGCTAACAGTCGGCCAGCTTTTTCTCCTTGGTCCGTATATACTGCCCCTGTTTTAATGATCGCCCATTCGCCTGTTCGCCTAAAAGCCTAAGGTATGAGTCCCGTAACAGAGTTAACTCCTGTCTATAATCATCTGACGAGGAGGCAGAAAGCCTGGATTCTTTTTCTCGAATCTGGGCAAGTAACTCCGAAATACATTTCAACTTCTCCTTCTTTCTCCGGGAGGCAAGCCCTATCAGGGTACCGCGTATAAAAGCTTTGAGTGCCCCCCATTCTATATCCGGCCGAGTGGTAGAGTTTGGGTTAAAAGAAATGAATTCTGTTATCTGAGAGGAAATATATTTAACCAGTTTAGGGTCTTTCAATAATTGATTATTAATATTCCATCTACCTCCTGGTTTAGGTAAAGATGAAAATGCCATTAAACATGTTACTATAGAATGGTCCGATGGTGGCCCAGGGGATATGTCAGCATTCAAAACGCCAGGTAAAAGGGTGTTTGAGATTAAAACATAATCAATTCTAGACAAGGTATTATGTACCTGAGAAATAAAAGTAAACTCACGGACCTTCGGGTGGAGAATCCTCCATTCATCGCAAAGGCCCGTTTGGTCCATCATTTCTCTTACCGCTCTTTGACCAGAGGATAATCCCTTCCTGATGGAACCAGATCTATCCATAGCAGGATCCATTACCAGATTCAAATACCCTCCTATTACAATAGGTAGATTGCAATAGGGTGAGAGTACTTCCATTATCTGAACAAAAAATCCAGGGGCATCAACATTAGGGCCATAAATTGAACCCAGGACAATCTCAAAAGTGTGCAATGTACCCTTAACAAAAATGTATCTCCCAAACCTATCATGGATTATTTGAGTCGGATTGAAAGGGACTGACCTGCGTATCATAACCATCACCCCTTTACTTTGGGTATTACCTTCAGAGGCGAATACCTGACCTATTTGGAGTCTCCGTAACTGATTACACTCAGTATTAAGTAGATGGGTCTCCTGCAGGAACATAATATCTGCTTTCACATATTCCAGATGTTTTAAGGCCTTGTATTGCTTCGTTTTATGACGAAGACCATGAACATTCCAACTCACAAAATTTATATTCCTAGCCATTTACTAGAACATTAATATATTCCAAGTAATAAAAGTCTGTATGACCGGTCCTACCTTCTATATCCATTACAATGCGTGCTGTGCAGACTCCCCTCGTATTCTAAACTTCCCATAACCCAAATTCCAAACCCAACAATAACAAACCCCTAAACCCCTTTTCCCCTCCACCCTCATCCCTCCCGATCTACCAATGAACATGATTGCAGTTCAGTGAGATTTACCTCTTCCGTCTCATCCACCCAACCTCCCTGAGTCAGCCATGCCCAAGCATGTATTGAAACAACCTTGAAGTCTTTAACTTATTAAAACCCACATCATAACTTGGATCTAGTAAGGTAACAGTAAATAAAATTAGAGAAATTTCTAATAAATGAATTAGCCTTCATACATCAGCATATACAAAATCCAGAAAACTGTCTGACCTGAGACAGTATTATAGAGCTTAAACGCTTCAGCCCTTTGTCAACAAAACAAATTCTCAGCTATTTGTTAAAAACATATAACCAACAGTTCAAAACAAGCAGGAGCGATTAAACATATAATAATAACATATTTGCAGGGGAATTGCCAAGTTTACTATACAGTCATGCTCCAAATAATATGACGAGATCAGGTCTATATCTGCAAACGTTATCTGGTAATCCAGCGGTCTCTGGCACCATCTAAAGGGAAATACCATTAACGTATGTCCACATAATATCTTGCGACCGCTAAAAAAAAATTCCAGACGGGTTTACATAAAATGAGCGAACGCTTCAGCAGAGGAGGCAAAAACAAAGCTGGCAATCACAGCCCTGAGCAGCAGTCCACAAACCAATGGGAACAAAACAAGCAGCCCAGAAAAAACACCAGGATCCCCATGTCAACAACACTGAGAGAGGAGGTAGAAATCATGTAGGGAGCAAAAAGGGGAATCCAAACATTGGTGAAGCTGAGCCCGCATCAGTCCCACTCCACAACGAAATATGGCACCACAGAACAAGCCTCCCAGATAACCATGAAGCGCCAAATGAAAAATGCATTGAACAAAATTAACAGCAGCAGATTTCAGGGGTCTTTAAATAGGTCTGGGAAAGCATGCTTGAGGGCAACTAGAGTGGAATCATAGCTCTCAAAGCTGCACCAAGATCCAGCCACCAGCACCTGAAAACGAGCAGGATACCCCATTCTGAATTTAATATTAGCTGCAATTAGCTTGGTAATAATGGGGTGATAGGTCGCTCTCTTCTGCTGAACCGAAAGTGGCAAATCCTGTACCACCCTCAATGTCACACCTTCCCAGGTCAGCTCTTTAACCTCCTTTGTTTTAAGTAGAAAATGTTGGCGTTCCAAATAGTTGAGAAAATGCAGGATAAAGGTGCTTGGAGGGGCTCCAGCTGGAGGAGAAGCTCTTAATGCTCGATGGGCTCCTTCTATTGTGTAGGTATGCCCAAAAGGTGAAGGACCAGCAATTTGTTCTACCAGTCGCTGCGCAAACTTGATGGGCTCGCTTCCTTCTTCCTTCTCCGGGAGGCCAATTATAACAATATTATTACGGCGACTCCGACCTTCTAGGTCTTCGACCTTGCCTTCCAACTTAGAAATACGCTGTCTCATTGAGGCCAATTCGGGTTCCAGTTTTTCATTTCTCCTTTCTACTGATCGTGTCCGGGTTTCATTGTCGGTAGTCCGAATTGCTAAATCTTCCAGGGTACGCGTTATATTCTTAACTTCTCCCGCCAGCTCCTTCATCTCGTCCTTAAACGGTTGAAATTCTTTACGGAAACTGGCTAAGGTAAGCGGCTCCAGTTCGTAAGAGTCAGCAATCTGAGCTTGTCCTTGCTGTGTAATTGAGACCCTGGCTTTTTTTGGGGCCTTCTCCGGAGTGGTCGGAGGTGTGTGCCGTGGTAAAGCCTCTTTCAATTCAACCTCCATCATACTCTACTGGTCGGTAAGAGTCTTCTCCCAAATCACAGATAGAGTAATAGAAGTATTACGAATTGAGAAAAACTGCTTAATAAGGGTAAAATGTGGGTTGGATAGACGGAGCTCCGAGAAGAAGCAGTTAGCTCATGCTTTGCATCACGTGATCCCAGAATGGTATACTGTTAAAAGGGCAACTGAAATTGAGCAACTCAGATTTGAGTGACTCAATCTCAGCACCTGTGAGGAGAGCAACCCTGAAAGAGTAGCAATCAGAAAGTGCAGTGCGAGAGGAAGGGCAACAGGATACCAGAAGGAATCCGTAAGGTATGTGGGGTGTGACGAGAGAGAAAGCCACCAAGCTCACCTAGTGGCATGGTGGTTATGGTGGCTGGCTTTGATGGGGACGGTGCAGGGTTTGGGCTGGGGTGGAGCACAATATTTTGTGCTTTTCTGCGCCAGTGTCTATGTTTTTGTTTTGTCATTCTGGTTTCTCCCCTCCCCAACATGCACCCTCCAGAAGTTTGTTATTTTAGTAAGAGGGGGAGTGGGGGAGAAGGCCCCCACACATGGGGTGTGGGGGGCAAATGCCCCTGCATAAACACTTAATGGTAGTTTTGTCACTGCGAATGTACATCTCTGTTCTTATTTTCAGCAATGTACATTCACCATAATGGTGATCACCCTTTGGTTATCGCAATTATCACATAGAACCCTAAAGAATACGCACACTAAGAAAGGAAGTGTTAAATTTGACTACAAATTAGTTAATTGTTAACACAGCAGTTAATGTGGTTAGGGAAAACACAATGTGTGTTAAATTTAACACGTGCAGTGTGTTAAATAAAGTTAACACAGTGGTGCATAAACTGTTCAACACACAAATGTATAGCTTTTACTAACACTGGTGAGTTGAATTCTTAACACATTTATGTGTTAAGATGTCCATATTGAATTTTTTATTTAAAGCAATATACCACTCCAGGGTGTGGGTCATGGCAGGATTAACCAATGCCTGGTGTGGTTCGGTGACAAGGCCATGAGTCGAGTGAGAGAACCTCACCAGAAGTGGGTGAATACTGCCATCACCCACACCCTGGAGTGGGATATTGTGATTATACAATGTCACACTTTATTTCTGTGACACACAAAAAAAAAGAAAAAATAGGATTTGTTTGCATTTTATATTTTTTTTAGTTTATGTATTGCTGTGCCAGACAAACTAGTCCTGTGTTTGAAGCCTTCAGCACTGTGTCCCTTTGCCCCAGTTGTTACAATCATGATTTTCTCCATGCCAAATTTGGTCCACCGAGATAAAAAAACAAACAAAAAAAACAAACAAAAAAAATTGAAATTACTGAAAATCATGAGGCACATTGTGACCCTAACTCACACTGCTCCTATTGATGCTGCCGACAACAGTTCACAACCCCCACCCCGACTATGTCTCAGTTAGAGTGGCACTGCTGGTGGGTAAATCCTGCCATCATCATACCCTGGAGTAGGATATTGTGATTATACAATGTCCCACTTTATTTTAGTGAAACACGCACAAAAAAATAGGGTATATTTGCATTTTAAATTACTTTTAGTTAATGTTTTGCTGCACCAGACAAACTAGTCCTATTGAAACCTTGAACACTGTGTCCCTTTGCCCCTGTTGTTAAAATCATGATTTTCCCAATGCCAAATTTGGCCCACCGAGATAAACAACCAAACAAAAAACAAACAAAAAAAATTGAAATTACTGAAAATCCGAAGCACTCTCTGACCCTAACTCACACTGCTCCTACTGATGCTGCTGACAACAGTTCACAACCCCCACCTCTGTCTCAATTGTAGTGGCACTGCTGGAGTGTTTTTCCTATTTTTCTCCTACATAAAACAACAATGAATGCAATGTGGCTAACCAGTCTACAGCCAGGAAGCAAACATAAAACAATGCTGTTCACCTCTTTTCTTTGTGGTTCAATCGATTTTGGCACTTCCATACCAACTCTAGCTTCCTGATTGTGCTCCTTGTCAGGCTGCAACAGCTGATGGTTTGGACAGCTGCTTTACAACTGCCCACTCCTGTCTCTCTGTCTGACTTGAACTGGGAGTGTTGCAGTCTTTTTTCACATTTGTAAGTTAAAATGATACAGGCAGAAGCAAATGGAAGGGCTGGTGAGCATCTGTCTTAATCGGGGAGTGAGAGGAGACAAAGTCGCGGTCTCTCTTTGGCCTGAAATTCCATTTCTGAGGTACATTACATTTTGTCAGCTGTACATTCATTTTACTGAGAACAATTTTTCTGTGGTATTTAGAGTGGGTTTCGGGACTGGAATAGCATGTTTATTATAAGAGTGTGTTACTTTAGAAGATCAGTCACTGTTTGAATGAGATCATCGCAGTTTAGAAGACTGGTTAAATCAGTTTCATGTTTGTGGGGTTGGAATGATTTAAAAAGCAGGGATTCTATATGTGGTTGGCTGGCACTTCATCCTGTGGGGTGATGGCATGATTTACACACTGTAAATCATGCCAGTCAATCAGGAACCAGGATTTTAAGAGCCCATTGTATAATTAAACACGTGTGTGTTGAAATTCAGAGGCCCAGATATTCAAACTGAGCCAGGCTGTGGCGCAAGCCTGGGAGCAGCGCAACTTGGTTGCAATGGGGCGTTGACTGGGCAATATTCAATGGAGCTGCACCATGGCACAGCATCATTGAATATCGCACCCTGGCCACCCACAGTGTGCATGGTGCGGTGGCACTGTGCCAGCGCAAGTGGCCAGAGTGGAGCAGGAGGATGCGCTAGCGCAAGTTCCATTGCGTTATGCGCAGCAACTGCAATATTCAAAAGTGCACATGCAAATAGGGCCATAATGTATGCAAGGTGCAAATGGGGCCATTTGCATGCCATTATGGCCCCATTTTCATGCAGGTGCACCGATTCCCGGTGACTTGCGCCTGGCACCCTGCCATGTAGCAGCCGTCGGGGACCGACACCCCCTGCCCTGCGCGGCAATGTACCCCACAGACCGATCATGGGCTTCAGTATAAATAGTGGTAATTCCTATATCCTGGTGGTCCAGTGGACCGTTGTCAGCCTGATTGTGGGCTTAAGTATAAATGATAGTAATTTCTATATATCCCTGGTAGTCCATTGGACCGCTGTCAGCCCGATCGCAGCTTAAGTATAAATTATAGTAAATCCTATATCCCTGGTGGTCCAGTGGACCGCTGTCAGCCCAATCATGGGCTTTTGTAATAAATAAAGAATTACGTCCAATATCCCTGGTGGTCTAGTGGCACCCCCTCCCACCCACCCACTGAGCCCCACCGCCCCGCTCCCCTGGTCAGAGGCGGGCGGCAGCACCCCATCCGCCTGCCACCCACCGACTGACAATGTAGGTAGGGTTGTATGCCCATTGGTCCACAGTGTGAGCCAATGGGCGTGCAGCCTGTACCGTACTACACATTCCAGATATGTGAATGGATTCATGGGAAGGGGGTACTGCTAGACCACCAGGGATATTGGACGTAATTCTTTATTTATTACAAAAGCCCACGATCAGGCTGACAGCAGTCCACTGGACCACCAGGGATATAGGAAACCCTATCATTTATACTTAAGCCCACAATCGGGCTGATAGCGGTCCACTGGACCACCAGGGTTATTGGTAATACTATCATTTATAGTGAAGCCCGCAATTGGACTAAAAGTGGTCCACTGGACCACCAGCGATATTGGTAATACTATTATTTATACTAAAGCACACGATTGGGCATGGGGGGGCACTGCCACAGAGGTGCAGCCAGAGCTCCAAGTGGCCACCCACAGGTGGCAGCTGCCATGTTGCACCATGCAATATGGCAGCTCACCTAATAGTGTGGCCGATGTTCACTTTTAGGGGGATCAACTTTGTATGTTCGCTAGTGGGGCTGCGCCATGCAAGGACTCAGCACATCCCGGGCTGAATATCGGGATGTGCAGAGTATGCATGGGCACGCCCCCCTACCTGTGCCGCATACATTGCTGATGCGCTCTGGCACATCAGGACTTGTGCCAGGCACAAATCCAGTTTGAATATCGCGCTAGGGCGCATCAGTGGATTGCGCATGGCGCAACACTGTTACGCCATGTGCAACCTTTTGAATATCTGGGCCAAAGTGTATGAATCCCACATAGATTGAATGAAAACACAATTGCTAATTAAAAGCATGCACAAATCCCTACAGATGAATCTTAATTTTAGTGTCAACAGACTCTGAAATGTAAGCTACAAAGCCAATGTACAGCAAACCTACACAGGCAACATGCACTTGTTAGAACTTACTTATATGCTGTATTTGCATCATGACCTAGTGCTTGGGAGCCAGTTAACCCTAGGAGGGGCTTACTTTTTAATGTCATGTGGAGTCCATAGTAGAGAAGAGAATAACTACAAAAGATAAGCACCCCAGAGCAAATTCCCTGGGGCAAAGGTTACCCTGGAAGGGTACTGGACATGTAGCCAACTCTAAAAGAAAAACACAATTGCACACATCCAATTAAGCAAAGTATCATGAGAAGTATATGAAAATTGAGATGAAAGAATTTACACTGGCTCAACTCTAAAAATGTATATATTTTAACACGTATAGAAACATTGTTAAAGCTGTAAAATAAAATAAAAATCACAATACTTCTTATAAAAATATTTTAATTAATTACTGTAATACAGCACTATACCATTTCTGGGTACAGTTAATCAACAAAATGAAGTGTTATTTTTACACTGTAAGTGTGTATATCACTGTTTTCATAAATACAACTCAATTGTGAGTTAATATATTACACACACTGTTTTAAACAGTGATTTATACACTCACTGTGTAAAAAATAACACTTATGAAGTGTCATTTTTTACACTGTAAGTGTGTAAATCACTGTTTTCATAAATGTGACACAACTGGCAGTTAATATTACACACACTGTGTTAAACAGTGATTTACATATTTACAGTGTAAAAAAACACTTAATTTTTTAGAGTGCAGTACTGATACATAGAGACAGTAGCTTGTCCATCTTAATGAAGAATTGCCATAGAGTCATAGCACATGAAATTAGGCCATGAATACACCATAAAATCCAGAACCTGTGAAACTACCGGAATTGTCTGGTTTCTTCTGCAACAGAGTGCAAATAAAGTATGGATGAACTCCACTGATGCCAATTCTCATACACTGAGAGTGTTTTTTTTTTTTCTTGATGCACACAAAAATTCATAAGCAACGATTTTGTGGCCATACTACTTCCTCAGGCCCTTGTTGTGTTGTCACTCTTTATACAGATTCACAGTCATTCCTGTAGATTAGATTCTCCTTAGCAAATCTAAATGAATCCCTATTCCTTTAAAGTATGTGTTTTCATGTTTAGCTGACTCTGCGTTTCATTCTTTTCAAGATTTGCAGTGTAGCATTGCTGGCAGCTGACTCCCTCAAGGAGTGAAAAGTGGAACCAGCTGCAGCCAGAGCTTGTTTATACAGAATTTTCTTGGCAGTAGTTGAAGTGGATGGCCCCCAGTGACTGAATTTATATTTTTAAATCTCAGATTGCACTCATATAGCAAATATTGGTCTTGTACTTTGCTACGTAATAATAGAATGTCCCCTCTATTTCTTCCTTCTTCTAAGGAAAATACATTAAAATGTAATAATCTGTTTGTATATGGCTTATCTGTCATGCCTAATATAATTTTCTTTGCCCTTACAAGAACACCAAATCTGACTGCCATAGTCCAGTAACAGTCTTAAGCTCCTTAGTCTTGGTGCTATTAATATTGCCCCCTGGTGGCCCATATCTTCAACTTGTCCCAGTCATCTGGTGTTATGCTAGACATATGGAAGGTCGCCAGGGTGGTCCCGATTCTTAAACAGGGGAACCCCAAACTAATAGAAAACTACCATCCGATATCTATTTTGTCAGCAGTCAGCAAACTTCTTGAGAAGGTTCTGACAGGGCAACTCTTGGAGTACTTGCAGTCGCATGACCTTTTGTCACCTGTGCAACATGGCTTTAGGAAAGGGCATAGCACATCCTCTGCCCTTGTCACTGTCTCATCCTGGATCAGGGCGGCTATGGACCAGGGCAAAATCTGGAGCTATCTTTATAGATCTCACCAAGGCCTTCAATCTTGTTGATCATGCCGTGCTCTCGACTCAGCTTAGATCCTATGGTCTATCTCCTGAGGTGCTCAGTTGGTTCTCCAACTATCTACATGGTAGAAAGTTACTTGATAAGTATGGGAAGGAGCTCTCAGGCTCTATTTCTGTAACCACGGGTGTCCCCCAAGGCTCTGTTCTGGGGCCCCTGTTCTACTCCATCTTTGTAAACAATCTCCCCACTGCCACTGTTCATTGTAGGCCAATCCTCTATGCAGATGACCTGGTCATCCTGACTCACTCCCCGGAGATAGGGGTCATAAATCACCACCTGAGTGAGGACTTGGGGAACATCCAATCCTGGATCTCGTCTCACAAGTTGGTTCTTAATCTTAAAAAAAACCCATGTCATGTTCTTTGGGTCTCAGGCCAAGATTAAGGCCTCCCTTGCTCCGTTATGTGTTTCTGCTACTGACGGTGTCCTGATCCCTGTTACTGACAACTTTAAATACCTTGGGGTGATGCTGGACCTGCAGCTTGACCTTGGCTGCCATATTCAGAATACATGTAAGACTGTCAACTGCAAACTGGGTCTGGCCTACAGAGCTAAAAGCAACCTTACTCCTGCAGCCCGTATTGCTCTTGCCAGAGGTGTGCTCCTCCCTTCGCTCTGCTATGGGCTCCTTTTGTTTGCCTGCTTCTCCAAAGATCACCTCTCGAGGTGGTCTACTACCTACAACAATGTCTGCCACTTTGCTGTATCTGCCCCCTGTCTCACCCACCATTGTGACCTTTATACCAAGCTAAACTGGCTCTCCCCTTCAAATCACATAGACTTTGTCCTATGGTGCTTCATGGGAAAGGTCCTTGGCACTGGCACCCCTCCGGGGCTGGTGAAATTCCTTGTCCCGGCTGCCTCTTCATCCTATTCTCTCCAGTCTCAGGGGCCCACCATCCTCAAGATACTGGCTACACAGACTCTAATGGGAGATTGTGGAATGCTTTCCCTGACCAGGTCCGCTCCTCCCACTCACAGGTGTGCCTCCGGTCCACCCTATGGAACCACCTCAAACTTTCTTTGGCCTGTGGTTGCCCCAAACCCCCATGATCTATCACAGCACTCCTCTCTCCTGTATGTATTCCTGGACAAAAGACTCAACTCCCTGAGGTCTTTAAGTTATGAAAAATGTTGTATCTGATGCATCTCTAACTGTACCTCTTGTACTGCTCTTAGTTGCTACATGTGTTATTCTGTTGTGTACATACTGTATAAAACTATGCCTTACAAAGATTTGTAAGCTGTTTTAATCTGTATCATGCTGTCCTCACAAGACTTGTAAGCTGTTTCTAATCTGTACTATGTTGTCCTATGTATTCAAATCTGTAATTCCTGCACTCTCCCGGGTCGTACCTGAAAATAGGCAATTGTCTTGTCTAGTGTACTTACATGGTTAACAAAAGCTAAATAAATAAATAAACATACCAAGGCATTATGACTTTTGTTTTTCTGCAAATAATATTTATTTTGATTGCACCCAGTACTGGCCTATCACAGACCTCCTCTTTGTGGGTAAAGGTTCTTGAGAAGGTAGTCACTGGACAGCTCGAAAGTCACTGGAGGTCCCCAGGGCTAGATTAAAATCTTTTTGGGACCTGGCATTTGAGGTGGCAGCCCCGGTCCCCTGGAATCAACTGCCAGGGTACCTTCAGGAGGCACCATCCATAGAGTTCTTTAAAAAACATTTTAAGACCTTCCTGTTTGAGCAGGCCTTTGGGACCTGAGGAATTTATTTTGGGACCATCAGACAGCCCAGGAATCAGCCTATTTTAGATTTCAATTAGGTTTGTTTTAGTACTTGATAGATTGCATATTTACTGTCCATTATTGCTGTATTTGTATATTTTGTTGTAAGGGCACCCTGAGACTTCAGGGGAAGGAACCTGAAAAATGTGAACTCTATTACTACCACTCTACTACTACAGTGTTTGCCTTTGCCATTACCACAGTATAATGACTCTCTTGTTCTAGTCTGTTATTTATAATACCATCAAATTATTTTATTGTTTCCCTAACTTACAATACAGTGAAGTTTATCACAGAAGTTTAGCAACCTGTTTTGATTCTTACTTTTAGCACCAGCTCAGTCCCCATTCACTCTGGCATTAGCACTTTGAGTCTGCTCAGTTTGCACAAATGATTTGTTTGTTAATTTATTTGTCTTTCATAAGCAATGTTTTGCCATTGTGTCTGCACTGCACTCACCTTATGCTCTTTATGTCAACCTCATTGTATCCACATCATCTGACTGGGTGTATTTTGTTTGTAAATGTGCTTCTTCTCTTTCTCTTTCCCATTGGTCGCACTTGGAAATGAGCCTCTTCTAGTTACCTATTTTTAAGATAAATAAATAAACAGTGTTACAAAGTGTACTGGTGTGGGATTGACTTTTTCCAAGATGTAACTGTAACACACAACATGTTTTTAGATTAAAATACATACACCACTCATAAACCCAGTTGGTAACACTATCTAAATGCCTATTAAGGTCATGGCTGCAGGAGAACCAAGGGGGGAAAAGGACTGATCTTCTCTCCCATGTACATCAGTTTGGTGCAGAGAAGCTCCTACCATCCTTCTCACAAAACAATAATATGCCTGCTGGACCTTGTGAGTAACACTATAAATCCTATGAATGTTTTTTCTCCTTCAGAGTATTAGACCTGAACACTTTGCATTCCCTTTTTATGCCAAAGACCCTTTTCTGGCATATCCTAAACTTCCTTAGGTACAAACTCCCTTCCCCAAACTAGTATCCCTCCTCTATACAAAAACAAAATAAAACTCCCAACTCTCTGTTTTCCCAAGAGACAGCATTTATTAATTACCCACATTCAAATGTGGTAAACATTGTAGGTAGCAGAATTTTTAAATCCTCATATGCTTTCTTTACCTTATTGTAAATTAGTGTCTGACCATTCAAAATAACTTTAAGCTTTGCAGGAAAGATAATGTATGTTTTCAATCTCCCTTTCCATAATGTCTGTTGCAAAGTCCAATGTAGTCTTCTTTGCTCCCAGAGTGGTTTTGAGAAATCATGTTTCAAGAAGATTTATTGATCTTTAAATGTAAAATTGTTTGCCTTATAAAAGGCCTTCATGATTGTGTCCTTTCCTTCTGAAGTTAAAAACTTCACCATTACTGGGTAAGATGTTTTCTCTTTCTTAAAGGCTAGCCAATGGGCTCTGTCTATAACTGGAATAGTTTGCACCATTCCTTAAAGTGCAGAGAAAAGTTCTTTCACAATATCTAGAACTGTATCCTTCTTTCCCAGCTGGTAAATATTGTTGAATATTCTAATTGTCTTCCATCTTGAGTGGTTTTCTTGATCATCCACTTTACCACTGAGAGATATATAATTATTTAACATTTTTCAATCTGTTGCCATAGGTTGCAGTTCATCTTTCATTTTAGATTGTTTTTCTTAAAGCTCATTAATTCTTTTAATTTCACCTTCCATCTTCTTTTCCATCCTAGCAATTGTAGAGTTAAGTTTTTCCATTGATTCAGGTAAATGCTGTAACTTTTGTACAGCCATCTGAACTGAGATTATATTATCCATTATTTATTTATAATAACTAGCCAGCAATTTTTTTTCACATGCTGAGCCAGTTATATTTTGCCATCATAACCCGCCTTCTTTTTTCCTTTTTTTATATCTTGCTCTTGCTGTGCTTGGGGAGGGGACATTTTGGCCTTATTAGGGCCTGTAGGGCTGCAACAGTTTTAGAATGGAAACATTTGATATCTTAATTTCTTTTTGCCCAATCCTGAGTCTGGAGAGCTGTTAACCACAGACTTAACAGTGTTGTTTAATTTACTTTCATCTTCTTTATTCTGTGGTGCTGAGTTGTTAAATATTTTTGCCAATCTTTTTTGTTTTACAGTTTTTCTCAATCATTTTCATCAGCTTCAGCAACTGATTTTGAAGTGGAGGATACTGTGTGCTTATTGTGGCTGCCTTTTTGTACTTTGTCTTTAACTGGCTTCAGGGTTAAACCCAAAGTAAGAGAAAAGAAAAGTTTCAGATTTCAACTGGATCTCTTATTGGTATTTCTGTTACTTAATTAAGCAATAAGGCACAACAAGGTGTGTGTTATCATGTAATAACATCACTCCTGGGTTGGGTTGAAGCACGAGGTGAAGTCGAGTGCTTCCACCACCCCAGGAGTGATGTAATTACACTATAACACACACCTTGGAGTGCCTTATTGCAATTATATAATGGCTCAATGTTATAGAAAACAAAAATAAAAATAAAAATGTTTTTAGTAGATTTTTAGTGAGGCAGTATATCTTTGTTTCTGAAAAAAGGTGCATGCTCCATAAAATCAACACAGTGATGTTATAGTGTAATATCATCACTGTCTCAGGCACACACTGACCAATCAGAGTCCAGGAAATTTTCTTGCCATTGTATAGTATTAATTCAGTCCCCTTCTTCATCTTTTTTTTTCCTTTTTGTATCCTTTTTTTTTATTTGCCTTAATTCTGTGAACAGTTTTCAGGTAAATTATTCATGAAATATGCACAATTATCATAATATTGCTTTTACTGTCTTTCACATGGAAGGGAAAGGAGATTCATCAACTTTCCACATAAACACATATAGCTTAAGAATGCTTCAGTTTTTATGCCTCTTGGGAGAAAAAAGTGCTCCGTTTACATAGGTGAAGTTACGACTGTTACCTGCCATCGAAAATTGCAGGAAATTGAGTCTTCTAGGCAATAAAGGTTTAGGTTTTCAATACTTTTGGCCTCTGACTCTCACCGCAAATGCTGCTTTCTCGAGTTATGTTGCTGTGTAGACCAAGAGCTGTAAAACACCATTTTCCTTGTTGTTTTGCAAGGTATCCAAGTTGCTCACGGTCTCAAAAGAAAACTGAGAAAAAGGGCAACTTGGTGTATCTGCACTTTTGTGAGGGGAGGAAGGTTAAAGGCTACTCCATTCATGGGGTTTGCTGACTGTCAACTGCAATTAACGCCGTTCAGACTGGGTGAAGTGGTAAACTGTCTTGTTTGAACTTACAGAGCTTATAATTTAAACTCATCAGCCAGGCAGCAAAATTGGCAAAAATTCATGTGGATCCATGGAGTGAGGGAGAGATGCAGCTTTTTAGCTGCCTAGCCTGGAGTGAGCATTCTGCATCAACACGTACTCCACATCATCACCCCATCCTCAAGGCCCAGAGGCATCTTCTAACACAAAAAATGAAAAAGCTAATAGAATCTCTGGTTATAAAGATAACAAAAAAATTGGTACCAAGCAAGTAGTTATTGGAAAAACAATAGTGAAAAAATTGGGAAACAACTGACAAATAAGGTTAAAACAATGGATAGCAAAACAGAAATAACCTCAATTAAAATGCCTCAGGTTTGGAAATTACAGACTTAGGCCTGATTAAAAATTAGTTCCTGGCTGGCCCGGTGGTGCTGAGGGTTGAGGCGTTGGACGCCACACCTCGCATTACACCGGTGACCGGGTTTGGGAATGGACTCAGGGTCATCTGGGATTGGTGAGGAGGACCGAGCATCCCAATGGTTGCTCTCCTCCTCCTGGTGTGGGTTCCTGGGGTGTTCTATGCATCTGACACACTGGCACTGGTAGAAGCATGGGCACTGGGGCACAGGCAGCTCTTCAGAGTTGGGGTGGGGAGGACATTGTGGGCATTTGACAGTGGTGTGCATTAGCACACTGTCTGTCTGGACATAAGTCCTCTGTGCTGATGCCCTCGGGGGAGGAGGGACCAATGGAAGAAAAGTGGGAAAACACCTGCTTGGGCCAGGATGATGACTGATCCCAGCCCCGATCACCCACCTATAGGCAGACCCCACTGTGCAGGCTCTCCAGAGAAAAGAGGAGCAAGGCAGAGAGTCAACAGAGTAAGCCTGGCACTCTAGGGGCATTCACCGTGGAAGGGATTACTGGGATTGATTGGTCCGAAGGAGTGGACTGAGTGAGCAGTAAGGAGAGGATAAAAAGAAAGTGCAAAAGAAAAAAAGAGTTCCTTAAATATTACCAAAATCTCTATACTTCTGAATGTACAATGAGTGCAGAAGACATAAGATACTATGAGCAATTCTGTAAAAAACATATTTGCCATGAGGAGGCAGAAATATTTCTACAACCTATCACAATATCTGAAATAACACACACGTTACATAAAATGATCAAAGGAAAGTCTCCTGGAGTTGATGGTTATATATTAGAATATTATATCAGGACTGCATCAGAAATATTCTTGCTCCTGGAGAAATTATTTAATCAAATATAAAATGAAGGGTGATTATCATCCTCATTTAATCAGACTTACATCACACTTATTCCAAAACCTGGAAAAGATGCACAAAAAAGTTAAAGCTACAGACCAATCACTATTTTGAACAATGATTATAAATTATATACAAAAATAATAAACAATAGATTACTACATCTACTAAACTCCCTTATACATAAAGACCAATTATTCCCGGAAGATCTATTCAGGAAGAATTATATAAAATCCAATTTTTTAACAGAATATTTACAAAAATCAGATTCAGAGGCCATCTGTCTCTCATTGGATGCAGCCAAAGCATTCTATATGCTTGAATGGGACTATTTGTTTAATGTACTGAGAATCTATGGGATTCCTGAAAAATGTATTAGCTATTTTCAGATAAAATAAAAATAAACAATACATATACCAAATTATTTTCATTAAAACAGGGAGTCAGACAGGGTTTCCCCCTTTCCCCAACCCTATTTGTCATGGCTTTGGAGATCCTACTTAATGAGATCAGGGACAATAGTAATATTAAGGGAATAAAACTAGGGGAAGAAGAACTTAAAATTAATGCTTATGCAGATGACTTATTATTGACACTACAAAACCCAATTGAAAGCCTGAAGACAGTGAAATAAGTTATTAGTAGTTTCTCCAGAGTCTCTGGATAAAGGGTAAATGAAAATAAGTCAGAAATATTAATTTTTGGTTCCATTTCCAAGGAACATATAAAAGCCATTTTCAATGTGAACATACAGAAAGAAGGGATGAAATATTTGGGAATAGTGATACCAAATAAAATACAAAATTATTACTCCCTGAATGTTACCACTCTGATAACATCACTGAAAGATAAATTACAAGGATGGAGTAAATCGACACTATCCCCTCTGGGGAAAAATTCAACTAATAAAAATGACAGCAATGCCCTTCTTTTCTTATAGACTACAATCTATTATAACTCCCATTTCAAAAAAATGGTTTAACAAAATCAGAATATTTTTCTCACAGTTCATTTGGAACCACAAAAGCCCAAGAAATGCATGGAACAAGCTATGCCTGCCAAAACATATGGGATGTTTGGCCTGTCCAGATGCTTGGAAGCAGTATGTAGCTTATACTACAAAATTATTAATAAAATGGCCCCAGCTAAATCTGGAACAGGTTAAAACATCAAATAACATGATAGGTTAAATAACAGGTGACATCCTTGATATAAGGCTGTTATTTCATTCTGCTAATAAGAACAAAAATTCTACATGTACAATAATTAAAAAGATATCCGGTATATTAAACTATTTTAGTGATAAATCTAAATGGCTTATACAATGTTCTTTAAGAACAAGAATTTGGGGGAATCCAAATTATATAATAAATGGTAAAAAAACTTAAAAATAAAAACTGGGAACAGAAAGGAATTTCAAGATGGCAGGATAAAATGGATAACAATAAGACATTATCATGGAAAAAGGCTAAAAAATAAATATGGCCTAAATAGGGAGGGACAAATATTTTATTATCAGATTTGCAGTTTGCATAAGAAGAATTTCAATGATGGGAAAGAGCCCCTAATAATAAAATAATTGAAACAGAACTTCATAACATATTAAAAATTAATGGGAACACTTTCCCCTGGCTAAATGGTTTAATAATAGAACCAATACAGGATATATACAGTAAGGTTATAAATAGGTGGGAACAGAATTCAAAGCAAAATTCACAGAAATGCAATGGATACAAGGTTGTAAAGCCATACAAGATTATAACCTATCCAGAGATAGATCTATCCAGTTTAGCATCTTTATCAGGGCATATTACACACCCCATAGGTTGTATAAAATGGTCTCTGCAAATGCCTCAGCCTACTGGCACTGTGAGCAACTAGATACAGCTATGCTGCATTCCTTTTGAGAGTGTTAACTGTGTAAGGACTGGTGGACTTACTCATATGTGTACATACGGCAGATAGGATCCAGACCTATTAACTACTGTATATGGACGGTAGATCTGTAATACTAGAAATGTATTTCAATCTGTATCTAGACAAAAAACAACATTTAATAACAAAAATAAATTCTATGGCAATTAAAAGATTAATATTAAAACACTAGAAAAAAACATCAGTGATGGATGATCTTTCCCAAATGGGAGTGGAAACAACTTTTCCTAAGTAATCTATTTAATGAGACATTTTTTGATACTTGGAAACAGGTCTGGACCCTATTTGATAAGGATTTGCAGGACTGGGTCAAGTTGGATTTTTATGGATGTATGTGAAATCAGTCAATGGCTATCCCCTTTCTGGGTAATGAAATGTTTTATTTATATGTCTACATCTTTCTATAAGGTTTAACAATAATTTATACAAGTATGGACCATATATCTTAATATAACCTCTTATCAGAGTGAATGTATTCTAAAATGTCATATGGTGATTATTAATAAACTATATTTAAAAACAAATATTCTACATTATCTTTACTTCCCATTTTTAGAATTGGTACAACCTTTTCTCTTTTCCAGTCACTTGGCACAATGCTTTCATTTAGGGATTCTTCATACAGTATTGTCAGTGGGCCACTAATGATATTCATCATGATCTTAAGCATCTGCATTTTGTCTAGTGTATCTGCATCACATGTAATATGTTTACTGTTTAGACTTTGGTATAAGTACAGCTTGTTGGCCTACTGTCAGGATAGACTGAGCAGAAGTATGTGTTGAAGGAGTTTGCAATTACTTGGGGTTCAGTAATAACTTTTTTATTAATTTAAATTGATGTTAGTTTTGTGTCACTTCTTCTTAAGGAATTCATATAACTACAGAAAAATGGTATTCTATTTGATAGTGTCTGTTGCCAGTTTATATCTCTTTTTGATTTTGTTATACTATTTTAGGTGTTTAAGAGTTTAATATAAACTATCTTAGAATATAACTTTCCAATATGGCATTCTGGTTTCACTAAAAGCAATGATAAGGATTTGGAAATTTTTCCAAAGAGATTAGGTTGCATTATTAATAACATACTTAAATATCATAAATCTCTTTTGAAATTTAATCTGCCTTCTGTACTGTAGCAGAACAATGTGAACAAATAGCATTGACTTCTTTTCAAGGTATAAAAAATCTCACATAATTTGATCTGGATCAATACTCTTTATAATCATCAGCAAGACATCAGAAAGAAGGTTGACCGGACAGATGATTAGCAAGGTAATTTAATGCCTTGATTTGACATGATGACAGTGTCTAAAGTTGGGTTAATATTTTGGAATGTATGATAAACCCTTTTCAAAGTTACTCAGTGAGTCACATGGCTTTAAACTAGTTACTGTTATACTCTTTAGAGAACCCAATGATTTGTATGTCAAATGATAATTATTATTTAAATGATTATTGATGTTACATTAATGATGACTGTTTATGATTTATGAAGTGCATACTGGTACTGTGAATGCAAATAGTTGAATTGTGTTGTTACTTAGCTATTTTGTGTGGAGAGAATGCTTATTACTGATATAAATTATTAGGATTTTAGGCATACATCTTATTACATTGCTAATTGCTAACACAAACACACACATCTATATCTATATATCTATATCTATATCTATATCTAGATGTTAGGGTTGAAAACCCTAACTCTGCATTCACCCCCCCAGCACCACACACATAGACACACACATACACACACAAGTAGAGGGGAGGACCAAGGCAACACTACCAATCACAGACAACCAGCAGCAGGTGACAGAAATAAAATACAACTGTCTAAATGCAGTACAAGACATCCCCACCCACCTGACCATGCTCAGTGAAGATCCACAGCAAAACTGAGGCCATGTACACCAAACGTACACATCTCTGATTGTGGGTGCACACAATGTACCACACTTATGAGTTGCATGGCCTTACCTGGCATAGCACCATGCCCCAACAGACATGATAGTGCATCCTCACTGGATACCAACAGTGCAAATCTCTGTTTGTACCTGTGTACAGGTTTTTAGACTTAGGAGTAGACAGAAACAAATACAGCTATGTTAATGTAGTAAAAGACACATCCAGTATCAATATACAATCAATGTTGTGTTTCTCTTTCTCATCTGCGTTGTGCTAGGTTTTACATGTCTGTCCGCACAACATACATTACTTGATGTAGAGGTATGGTGGAGCTATTGCTTGTACAAGGTTGTGCAAGTCCCAATGGTGCTAAGAGATATTCAGTTTATGTGATGTAGGTGTTCTGTTCATGTCCATGGGCTTACTGTAAACTGTGTTCCTATATTCAGAATGCAATAGGTGGTCTCTCTGTGAGGGTCTGTAATTACCTGGCTAAGCTCACATAACTTATTAACATCTAACATGACTGTACCTACAATGATGAAGGTGTACCACAGATGTCAATAGACTCACTTGTGCTCTAGTTTTGTACAGTAGATGCAGTACATGGAGAAGAGAATATAATTGGCTGTCTGATGCCACACAAATCAAAACAGTGCTAAGTTGAGTATCTTTGCAATGAGTGAGGTGCAACATTTATCTACATACCCTCTGTTTTTTTTTTTTGCTGTCGGTGTCCACTCAGGATGTAGTATATGGTGTTTGGATGTGGCAGGCCATTATGAATGTGATGCCATAGTTCTGATAACTGTGCTAAATGGAGAACACCAGCAAAAAGCGAGGTGAACTGTGGATGTTAATAGAGTTTCTTTACCTGTAACTTTGCAGTCATGATGGACCAAGTGCAGTAGGACATGAGGGGGGTCATTCTCTATCTCAGACTCTGCAAGTCATAATTGTGCAAACCTTTGCAAAGCTGCTATAGCGGAGTAACAGTGTTGATCGTCATGGGTTAATTTTGAGTGGGGTTGTTCAATAAGCATGCAGTAGTTAATCTCAGTGGGTGGGGCACAGTTTCACTAAGGCCTCCATTGGCTATCAGTGTGAAGTTGTGTATACCTGAGATCAACCACACATAACATACCTGTACAACTCCTTATTTTTTTTTCTGTACTTGGGGAACACTTCCAGGTGTGGTGTGGAGTGGTGTGGTGCATCGCTAGGTAAGGCCATGCAACTCGTAAGTGTGGTACATTGTGTGCACCCGCAATCAGGGATGTGTACTTTTGGTGTACATGGCCTCAGTTTTGCTGTGGATCTCCACTGAGCATACAGTACCTGGTCAGGTGGGTGGGGGATGTCTTCTACTTCATTTAGACAGTTGTATTTTATTTCTGTCACCTGCTGCTGGTTGTCTGTGATTGGTCGTTTTGTCTTGGTCCTCCTCCCTACTTGCATGTGTGTGTATGTGTGTGTGTCTGTGTGTGTGTGTGGTGCTGGGGGGTGAATGCAGAGTTAGGGTTTTCAACCCTAACATCGAATTCCTCACTTTTGTCACTGTGGAACAACCCTAACTAATGCATTAAATGGAGTTTTTTGCCATGAATTTCCTTTCTTCTTTTTGAGAATGAGAAGTACAAACAGTACATGTAATGACGTTGTGGTACAACCAGACACACATAGTCCAATATACACACATGCAAGAACACAGTAAGCAATGGAATAGTATTGTCTGTTCTAAGGACTGAGATACCCAGCATCTCATGATATTCATTCGAGCTGTCAATAACTGCTAATATGAGCTGTGTGTTGCATTGTGTTCTAGTTAGTAGTTGTATCTTAATCTTGGAATCATCTTTTGACAGCACATGATCAATGTGAACACAGTGTGAAGAACAGTATGATGTGGCATTGATGATGTGCATCTAGGATTGTGTTGACATGTACAAAACTCATACTATTTGTTGTTTTCTTGTAGTTATCAGTGGCATGCCACATACTAAATTATGTTGTTGTGGTCTTTCACGCACTATTATTTAGCACTCAGTGCTACTACTGTTCTAGTTCATTAAATTAGTCATTCTGCACCTCACCACCACTGTCAAATATCTACATATCTGCAAGATTCTTTTCTCTGACTTCACTAGACACACCTTGTGAAGATGAATCCATACAAATAAGTTTCCCTTTGTGAGCATAGTAATAACAATGCAAACACTGTAACACATTTACAGTGGTGAACTGTTAATCTGTCAAACCTGAAAGTACATGCACATTACACTTGTTAAACAGAATAACTAAAGATGAGTGTTGTGTATAACAATATCTATAAGTAAGTAATATCCCCACAAGCTAAGAATTGTACAACACAAAGTTTTTGTAACCAAAAATATTTATTAATACTACTATTTACTATTTTGTACAATAAAAAACAGTCATTATTAAATAAATCATTAGATATAAAATTGTCTTTTTTTATACAAAAATATAGTTTTTTTCAAAACAGGAAAAAAATAGAAGAATAGAAAACATATAAAATAAAATGCAACCTTTGATTTAGAAAACCGCTGATTACATAGAAAATATTTTTTTATGGAAATAAATTCTAATATAGAAAAACATTTAAGAAAAGAATTATCAAAAAAATTATTTCTTCATATTTACAATATTTACACCTTCATAAGAGAGGTGTGTCTGTGCTGCTTGAGGCAGCCCAGCCCAGAATTTGGACACAATGTGGAGGAGCACAAGAAGTGGAAGCTATTGCACCTCAGAGAGGAGAAACCAGAGGAGCTGTGGAGGCTGTTCACTGTGGGTCAGGGAGGCTTGATATTACTGGCACAGATTAAGCAGTGGTGCTGGGTACAGTCACAGTTGCCGCTGTCCCCACAGGCTCAAGCACAAGGTTGACAGTTGCTTGTTGTGCTGTCAGGTGAGACAGCAATTTCTCCTGCCCCTCCTGCACACAACGTTGTCCTTTATCAAACTGTCAACCTTGTGCTCTAACTCCTCTTGATAACTGTGACAGTAGCCAATGCACCATACCTTCTGCGGCAGAGCTTGTAAAGATAGGAAAAACATCTATTTAGATGTAATATCAAAATGGTGATTCTCTCCCTGTCTTGACTTTCAACATTGTTTTTCGTAGGAATATTTTAAATACATGTAATTGCCTGCTGTCAACAGTATATAAGAATGCGACACTAATGAAAAGTTCTTTATTGTAACTAATGCTATAATCTTTTACAACTGTGGTGTATTTTTTATTGATACATGTACAGCTAACTCATATGCTTAAAAGTCTTGAATACTATTTTTTAAATATTATTAGCATTATAAAAGTAATGCACTCACAAGAGTTATGTTTAATACTAAATTAATCACCGCCTAGGGTCATGTAGCACTTGACTATAACTCATGCACATTGGAGCCCTAGAGGTGATTAACAGACCATTAACGTAACCCTTGCTTATCATGATTGCTTACTCATACTCAAAGTATGTCAAAATAAATGTATGGAGTAAGCATTGTTAAACTGTTGAATTCCACATCACTATAACCAATTGTTATCCATTTGGAGCACTCACAGTACAGTATACAAATCACTTGAACTTGACAAACAATCCTGTGTCGTGCAAAACGCAGTAGTGGTTCACAACACAATACTGCAACCGACATTTCACAGTGCATTATTCACAATAGAGTGAGCCACAGCAGTTATGTATTGAGGAAAAAAAAGAAATCCACATGAACATGCGTATCTATGACTTATTATTTTATCTGGCATCTGTGGCCTATATGCAGGTGCACACTAAACTATACCTGGGGTGGATGTGAAGAGCCAGCATAAGTAAGCAGGAAAAAGATCTAGCGAGTTACACATGATCGACATATTGCAGAGTATAAGATAACACCTCTCATTCATGGGTCTCAGCTAGAGCATGTTTCATAACCAGCGTACCACCCACGACAATAGCTCACAGTCATACTATATGTAAAGTAGCTCAGTTGGCAGAGTGGGCTCTACCTGTTAAAGTAAAAACTCACTTTCAATATGTTGAGTAGTCATGGTAGTGCACTGGACCCTAAGATATTTATGATGCCAAGCTTTGTATATACTGATATAGTGCTTGATGCATTATACTCTACCCCCTCATCAGATAATGGTGATAATAAGTAGATGTATGTTGCAGCAGTCCACTGCAGTCAACCTCCTTGCACAGCAATTGGGATAATTAACTAGAGTCAGTCAATGTCCCACTAGACCTGTCCCTATGACTGACAGTGGTCTTTGTAAATGATAGATTATGTTTTTTTTTGTACAGAAGCACCACATTTACCAGCCATCCACTGATACCCAACACCAGAATCCTCACCTAACCTCATCAGTAGCAGGAGACATTCTAGAACAAGACACCTCCTAAATCAGTCACAAACTAACACATACAGTACAGCTGTATGTTTATATATGCAAAATATGGCCACTGAACATGTACAAGATAGTCTGCAACAGAATCCCAATGTGTAAATGGTTCATCCATGTACTGAGACTGTGTAGTACAGTACCATCTGAATGAAAATTAACCCATGTGTTACACAAATAGCCACACAGCTGTAATGTAAAGTATCAATAAACACTTGTCTGGCCAGCTTAGAGGTCACAACATCCTGTTTAACACTGAAGGAGTGAGTGTGAAGTGAGTGGGCTGTCATCATGACTATTACTGTTATAATGGGTAATATAGTACTACTATAACAGCAGGGATTGTCTCATTCACAAAACACAGTATTGTAATTGGGAACAGGTAGCATGGAGCATCATGTACTGTAATAACTTCATTATACTTGCAATCATGTAATGGTGTAATGGTACAGTGGATTAACTGGGAATGTTCAACATTAAAATTATCATGGTCATACGCTGTGTTGCATTGCTACTGAAGAACATGAGGAATCGGACACCAATGCCTACTATCTGCCAGTTCAGCAGTTGCATGTTGTCGAGTATCAGTGCACCTGCATGCAAGTGACACATCATCACATGATAATATCCCCATGCTCACCTTTGATACAGTGTGAGCAACTTGCATATCTAGTTGTGAACATCACACTACATGCACCAAGTACACCAACAGTTCTGCTGGCAGTGTTGTATCCCTCTGGTAATCAATAACAACTTTTGGACAATCAGTGTCACTATACGTTGTACAGTGACAGTGCAACGTGAGCAGTTCAAGAGGCAACTTCATGATATTAAATAATGCTGAGTCATGATTCAGGACTGTTCAATATTGTTCACACTATCCCACAGCACAGTTCAGCTGTAGGCTTAACAGCTTATAAACCAAGCTAGGAAATTTTTGCTTATTACATGCTCCACACTGTGTTTCTTTATATTCGTGAACAATGCAACAGTTTACGTTTCGATATTTCTATACTGTACAGCTATAGCCACAGAATATAGTAAATGAATTGTCTGTTAAAGTAAAAGCTTGTTATTACACAAACTCTTTGTGAAAGCACACTTTAAATACTCATCTAAGTATTTGTGCTACTCAACACACATGGGATATTATGATGTCTACATGAACCATGCATTACAGTTTTCTAGGTATACAGATTTACTTAATATACACTTTCAGATTGTTTCTTCTGATAATCTACTTAGCAGTATATCTTTCCTGAATATTTAATATAAACACAGTTACAGAAAGCACTGGTGCCAGGCTCCTGCTTCACCTGCGCAGATGGTTCTGCCACTGCCTCCCTGTCCACTGTGAAAAACAAAGTAAGTACAAAATATTATACCACTCACTTCTGTTTGTAAAGCTATTACAATGCTTTCATTGTATTACACATATTTTATATTGACTGATGGTGGTATTCAACCAGGTGCCACAGTTTTGCATGTTGATCCCTAGAAGATGTGTAAACAATCATCATGAAAATTGTAAACGCTGTAAATCTTTGACTACAATGAAGGCATCTAACATAATAAACATATTATTATGTTCACATAAGTAAGCACATGTGATACTAGATTTTCCTATTTTAAAATTCAATTTACATAGCACAGAGATAGAAGACCAACATAGAACAATAATAACATGCCTATGCTGTATTTTTCCTAAATAATGTGTCCTTCTTGACTTGCAGAGGTGTCTTGCCAATTGAATACATAAATAGGGTGACTTATCATGTACTTTAGGCAAGCCTAGTTGTCTATCTCTTGGCATTCTTGTCCATTTTGCAACTATAGTAACTAAATGCAGTGTGAACAGATGAACATTGGACACATAGATGTTACTGTGGAAAAGTATTTAGTTGGCACTATTGACTTGCATAATCAGCACTTACCCATCTCTGTGATGGCAGTGTTTAGAACTTTAGAGATTAACATAACAACAAAGAATGCATGACAGTTTCACACTCCTCAGACTTATAATGTCAAGTATCTGTATAATGACTATATAGTACAAAGTCCACTCCTTCCTGCATGCTTGGTCCACTCCTTCGTACAGATCAATCCCCTGTAATCCCTCCCACTGCGTCTGGCCCTAGACTGCCAGGCTTGTTCTATTATCTCCCTACTTTTGCTCCTCTTTCCTCTGGAGAGCCTGCACAGCGGGGTCTGCCCATGGGTAGGTGAGCGGGGCTAGGATTGGTCATCATCATTTGCCGAGTGAATGTTTGTCCACTTTTCTTCCCTTGGTCCCTCCTCCCCTGAGTACATCAACACAGAGGACTGACATCGAGACACACAGCGTGCTGATGTATGCCATAGTAAAATGGCCACAATGTCCTCACCACCACAACTCTGGAGAGTCACCTGGTGCCCCAGTACCCATGCTTCCACTGGCGCCAACGCGTCAGGTGCTGAAAGCACCCCAGTAACCCACGCCAGAAGGAGGAGAGCATCCATTGAGATGCTCAATCCTCCTTCTCCCCTCTAACACCTAGATGACCCTGTCTCCATTCCCAAACACGGGTTATCAGCATAGCTTGAAGTGTGGTGTCCAGCACCTCAACCATCAGTGCCACAGGGTTAGTTATTTTTGTTTTTATGAAGTTTCAGTAGTGTACAGTTGATGTTGAGATTGTTGCTACATATGTTCAGCACATAATAGACTGAATATCATGATCTGGCAGACATACATGGGTTACCCCCCTCCACCTGAGTTACATGTACTACTAGTGTTTACCCTATTGTATCATGATTTAACAGTACAATAATCGCTTTAGTATATCATACCTGTGCACATCAGTGGGTCTTACACACCAGAACAGAATTATCACCATGCAAAACAAAATGCTGAATATGCCACCCCAAGTATCCAATGTTATTTTTCTATTATCGTCTTACCGTCTGACTCAACGATGATGACATAGTCAGAATCAGAGTGTTCAGCCTCCACAGCTTCAGACTGTGCTGGTAATACCTCTGCATGGCAAGCAGGTTGCCTATGGTAATCTGTTAATGAAATATAATAGGTATATTTACTGACTGTTTTGTTTCTCTGGTTAGTTATTGTACAGTACGTTTTCTAAGCAATTGACATGATTCTGCTACTTGACATTCTTATTTAACTATTGCAAAATCATTGCACATACATATGACATAATAAGTTTGTACTAATTAATATTTGATCAACTGTAGATAACACATTTGCACAGCAGCTCAATACTTATTACTGCTACAGTAACAGCTATGAAATACCATTGTTTTTGAATGCAACACATACTTCATAGTAACTCCACACTATTATGTGATAATGGTTATACATATTGACATTTTAAATACATCATAACACATTAAATTTGGCCTAGACACACTGATTATGACATTCAAGAGTACAGTTTCAATATCAGTCCATTTGACGCCCATCACCTCCACCAAATGAACACACACAGCAAAATGTTAACTTACAAAATGTTGTCTATCAAGACACCATTAATAACATAATTATCTTAATAATATCAATTAACACATATTGATATGATGCTAGAGCAACAAAGTTATCAATTCCAGAAATACTTATTTTTCTATTTGTGTAGCAGTACTATTATTTAATTGTATCACTGATAATTTGTTAAAATAACTTATGATGAGTAAGGCACTCCCCTGCAGCTGGCTTTCCTGCTGCCTCCCACAGCTCATAAGCGAGGTAGTACCAGCACTTGTTATTCTCTGGTATCTCCTCTCTGCACTTCAATACATAGAAGTGCTGGCGCACCAGCTTCCACTTCTTCTTGAGCTGGTCTACCGTCTTGTTCTTAACATGGAGAATCATATGCAGGAAGCTGTTTATGCACATCCACATTGCGTCCAACTTCCGGTTAGTGCTGCGCATTAATACGTGAGCACTACCTCTCACCTGGACTACCTCAAGCAGTGCACACACCTCTCAGACTCCACTGTCTCATTTTCCTGTGTTTTGTTCTGCAATACACAGACAAAAAAAAAACAGTCTATAGGTCAGAGCATCAATGTAAATTGCTAATTTAATACTGCTTTTTGTTGGATTGTTAAGCATGTTTATTTTGCTGAACCTCTTTTTGCAACAATAAGTGACCAGTTCCAAGCCATAGTTTGGCAATCAAAATCTATCTGTCTTTGTAACAGTCTTAGTATTTTTTATTGTATATCAATACGTCACATAATAAAAATATTTAAAGTGCATGCTGTTTACTTTGTCTTTAGCATTTACATAAATGTGCACATCTTTCTCCACAATAAAAGTTACATATACTCCAGCATATTCATGGTGTCCCAAACTGTTCCAGCTACCATGTCTGCTGTGGTTGGCAAGCCACAACGCACAATTTGAGTATCAAAACTATCTGTGGCATGGCTCGACAGTTTTAAAAATAGTGCCATTGCCATCTGCATTATGTATGCTACAGTGGGACTGTCACAGAACAAGCAGTACAAGAACAAGAGCAGGATGCATCATCAAAGTGTGCTTATGAAATTAAAAAGTAACACAATATTCAGTGGAGGGTAGAAAAAAATCATTCCATCAGGTACGTAGGCCATGAGCTGGTCAATTATCATTCCATAATGGTTACATACATATGCAGCTCTGGTGCCATACATCAACAACTATGTGATGCTATGCCAGGCTACAACCAATGTTAACTACAAACCACTGTTCTTTCTCTGCAACATACCTAAGCACCTGATGACAGCCACTGTTAAAGCAGATAAATCACTCCTTTAATACTGCAGCCTTCCACCCACGACAATCAGATGCACCATCAAAGAAACATCATCCCTGCTGGTGCACATCTACACCAATTACAATTGCACTCAATACAGTGGGAACAGCACAGAGATTCTGTGGCAGTGCCATGCTCTCCACCTTTCCAGTCACACCCCTCCAGCCACTATCCCCCATCTCTTACACCTGTGACAAGATATGAGAACTATTCTATGTTTCGACAACTGTTTTGGTTCTGAAAATAACCTTTTTAGTCTGATATCTGTTTAAACAGTCTGACATTTTTAGAGAACTTTGAGGATTGCATCTTGTAGGTCTCCCACGAAACAGCAATTGCCAACATGCGAGAAGTGTACACTGTCTGGTAGGTATAGCCAATCATAAGAATACTTAATTTCTGGGTGACGTATGGTGTACATTCCAGACATGCGTTGAAATGTAGTTATCTGTATGTTGACTTTTCTTCGGGCTCTATCAATCAGGTGCATATGGTATTCTGCTTGCCAGACCCTACACCATGTAATATCCAAAAAAATGATTTTACAGGCAGGCAACATACTCATAAAAGAAGTGAGGTCCAATTTTGCTTCTGTTACTAAATCTACCCAGCATTTGGTTCCCAAATCAATACCTCCAAGATGTATCAGCAATATGTCCAGATGAGCCTGAGTACTCAGAAGTCTGTGCATGGTTGGCATGAGGTGCTCCCACCTCATTCCTCCCTTGCCAAACCACTTCACACAGCAATTTGGGAGCTGCAGGTTTCTCCCCAAATCACTGTTCTGAGCATACTCTGATGCTCGTCTTACAATACTACTTCCTACAATCCCCAAAGTCCTTCTGCTGTTTTCTGCCATTCTGAGATTTGAAACTGAGGAGTGGACAGAGAGCTACCAAAAAAGTCAGTGTTTTCCCTGCACTAGCTAGGCAGTAGTGAAAGTAAAACTACAAGTTCCTGCTCTACTTCAACAGTCTTTCACTGAGCTGAACCATGAAACACAAATAAAGTAAACCATTGGCTAAAATTCTTCCTTGCATAGCCAATGCAGTGTGTGCACTGACAATCAGTGCACTTCAGCTTTAGCAAAAAATATAGCAAGATTTTAAGGTGGCAAAATGCATCCTTCTCATAGGCAGATTCAAACAATTACAAGTACAGAAGCATGTCTGATTGGTTCCCTCTTGTGCTAACCTACACATGCACTTTAGTTTCTTCCTCCATTTTGCAGCTGTATCTGTGCTAGTAAGTACTAATTTACAGACTGACTTTAAATTATAATAAATATGTAATGCAGTAGTTACTTATGCTTGTATACATAGGTTAGTAGAACAGTAAAAACGTTTTGATAAATACTATTTACATATTGATAACACTTTGTTTCATACTAGAAAAATGTTTAAGAAAATGTTAAGTACTTACAGTAAGCTAATCAGTTTTTCTCCTCTTTCTTTCAAGGTGGTTGCTATGTGCTTCTTCTTCTTCTTCAGTATTCAGCATCTTTGATTGGTTGTATTGCATGGGCTGATAAATGTCTTACAACATTGGTTTAAGTGGCTGTCACTCAATTGTAAATCAAGCTATCATTGGCTAAAGTCCATTGTCCCTTACCCCAAATCTTGTTTTTGCGATACTTTAGAATACACAACACTATTTTTTCAAAACTTTTGAATGAACGACAGTACTTTTGCAATACTTTCGTAGTGTGACAGTGTATTTGCAAAACTTTTGAACATTCAACAATATATGCCCAACACCATGACCAAGTACTTTCAAATGTTAAACAGTAATTTTTTCGACACTTTCAAATGCACAAAAGTGTTTTTTGCAACATTTTCAAATGCACAACATTATTCAATGTTTTTTTTGTAGAACAATAAATTTGTTCAGTGAAAAACTGCTGTGCCAGCTTCATAATGTGCAAATTGAAATTGTGACAGTATGTGACAGACTATTTTATTAATGTTATTCATTTTTTTCTCAAATTGTATCTGAAGCAGTGTTTATTGAGTGACACACTGTACTGTGACTAGACAGATATACTGCCCACTTTTTCACAAGCAATTCTGTACATTACATATACAGCAAGTACAAATAAGCAGTCTCAAGATTGAATATTAGAAGAGAACTAAATAAACAGATACTAATATCATGTTTTTTCTGTCTCCATTATACAGGTGTCTGATACTTCTCTAAGATTGCTGATTACTGCTGTGTCATCCCAGATAGCAAACATGCCTACAAAACAGAGACGGCAATCCAAGGAAAGACAAAACAGGTATCGTAGTGGTACACGCTTGCTGAAGGGCAGCATGGAAGCCAGTGATGTGAGTTCAACTCATGAGACAATTCACACAGCTCCTGAAATAGTGCGGCCTATGTTGTCCCACACCACAGTGCCAGCATGCACTTGTTTAACAGCAAGAAAAAAGTGTAAACATAAGCAACAGTTGTGTAGATCCCTGAGACAAAACACAATAATTGCTAAAGTAAGCTTTACTTCACACACTAAACAGCATCGTAATGTGAGACATGGTAATACTAGTCTGAGAAAGCAGAAATATTTCCGATCACTAGCATCTAAAGCTAAGATCAAGAGGCTTATTGGTGCTGTGATGAGACAGGAGCATAAAAAAAGCGTCATCTACAGTAAGTGTCATGAAATTATGACTCAAAGTACGCACATTTGTGAGTAGAGCACTATTTGCTCTTCAATGCTTACGGCACAAGATGTCTCATATGCCCGAGCTATTCAGAAAAGTTGTATATGATATTGAACTAAGGCTACAACAATATTCTGGATTGTCTGTGCACAATTTCTGTGATGTTTTCACAGGTCAATGGCTACACACACAGCACTCAGATGCATATTTCTGGGAAGAATCTTACTATACACAAAAAAGAGACAGCAACTTCAGCATAGATGAGTCTGGTAAACTGGTTAATGTACTCTGAGTCTCTGATGATAGAACTATGGAGTCAGATGATGACACTGACTCAACTACACAGCCTTGGAAGCTTCACTGTCTCTCGTGGGCATGTGATACAACATGTAACTGCAGACAATCATCATTTGACAAACTGGAACAGTTTATCAACCTATTTGTCATTACAGACCACAAAGAGAGGCATGAACTTTTTATCAATATTGACCTTTGTGACATACATCCACATACTGGACTAATGGGTCACTCACTAGCATGCCTAGATAGTGGTGTCTGTGACAGTGTCTTCCACCACATGCAGATGCTAGGAGTACATCATACAGGCATGTGCAACTTTGCATGCAGGGTAAAATTCGATGATTTGTCAATCAGTACACTACTTTTAATAACCTATTGGAGTCCGGTAACACGCATGGTGCCATCATATTTCTCAAAGAGCTATGACATAGAAGTTCTGTGACAGACACAGTAATGTGTCAGTCTGCAACTTCTGATGAAGGTGCTGCTTTTGTGTTAGAAACACACATCCTGAAACAGTTTGGCAAAGAAATAGCAAAATTCAAATTGGCAAAGGCACAGAAGTTTGACTCTGTATGTGTCTCATGTGATCGTCTCTGTTACAACAAGCAAACAGTCACTGTGAACCTTGAAACGTTGTCACCATACAATGACATGTGGTTCTGACTCTCAGCATTTCTACTTCTGAAATCTGACTTTGAGTTACAGCCCATCATTGTGCTGTGCAAGCACTGTTTCTCCAAACTGAAGTGTAACATTCTGCCACCAAGGTCACTGTTGAATAATATGGAAGCAGAAGCTACACCAAGTGAGACTGCTACACTGAATATGTTTGAAAGTATTCTTATTCAGACAATAAAACCTTTTCAAACCATTCTATGTCTGAACACAAAAACATGGAACATTCCACAAAAAGAACTCATTAGATCTGTGAAGGGTTCCATTATGTATCTCCCCCTTCCTCTGCAGGAAAATGTGGAGGCAATCTCCTGTGAAAATAGTTTGGTGATTCTTGTGAACGGTGTACCAACTAAGGTCAAGGTCATCTTACAAGATATGGTCAATCTACAGAAGGTAAAGCTTGCTCTTACTTATCTAAAAAGTAACAATCCCATTTACACAGACCTTGCAATAGATACTATGAGTACTATATCAATAGAATGCAATGAGTTGGTAAGCACTAAGCCAATGATTGAAAAGGCCAATGTGCAGACAAACAACAATGTGTATGAACAGTACACAATCCACCCACTACATGGCAGAGATCCAGTGGGTGACAACATTGATCTCTGTCAAATGAAACAGGTGGAAGGTGAGCCTGTCAGTATATGGGAGGCAACACTTAAAGCATGCTGTTTCCCAGACTTATTCCCAAAAGTGTCAGGTGGATGCCTAGATGAAAGGGAAGTACATATACAGGGTGCTGAGTACCACAGCAGCCTCATCCTTAGTAAAGATGGAAAATTGAGACATAAAATACAGTATCTATTCCATCTCCTCTGGGAGAGTGAGCTTAGCATACTGTCTGCACCAATTGCACATACAATTCGTCTCGCTAATCCACTAGATGGAATTACAGCTGCACAATTATTTGAGAAATTGAAGCAGAAAGATGAAAATGTGCAAGTGAATTTGTCTTCCATTCTCTCAAGTCTATATGGTACCAAAGAATATTGGTACCGTAGACATTCTGAGGTGATGACAATGCTGAGAGAGTATGGTGCAGCCACATGGTTCATTACCCTCAGCTGTGCTGAATATGCCTGGGATGAAGTCATAGAACTGTTGAAATGGGAAAACTCTGATGTCGATGGCATTTCATCAATGACTGTAAGAGAAATGTGCTCACTTGACCCTGTGTCTGTCACAAGGCATTTCCACAAGTGGTTCCATGACATACTAACTTTCATTTTATCAAAGAGCAACCCACCTCTTGGTGCTGTAGAGCATTACTTTTGGAGGATGGAGTATCAAGCACGAGGTGCCCCTCATATTCACCTGTTATTGTGGATCAAGGATGCACCATGCATCAGTGAGCATGAAGCTGTAGAAGTACTAGCATTCATCAAACAATATATCACTTGTCACATTCCTGACAAGTATGACAGTCCTACACTATGGAAGTTGGTTCAGAAGTTTCAGTGACATATTTGTGCAAAATACTGCCACCAGGTAGTGAAAAACAAATCTGATTGGTACTCAAGATGTCGTTTCGGATTTCCTAGGTGGGTTTGTCAGGATGGTGCCATGAATGAACTTTCTTCAGCAATGTAACACCACTTGAAAGCAAAATTGACCAAGAGGGTATACGAATTACCCAGAGATGAGAAAAAGGTGTATATCAATGACTACAACCCAACTCTTCTTTTAATGTGGCATAGATGTTCAGTTTGTGGCTGACAATTCATTAGCCCAAGTACAGTATGTAACATCATACATAACTAAGCATGAACAGACTAGCTTGCAAGATCTTTGGGAAGATAGTGCCAATTCAAGCAAGAGCCTGACATCTCAGCTGTGGTCATTGGAATTGAAAACCCTCTCACACAGAGTATGCGGAGCTTATGAAGCCAGTGATCATTTAATGGGTACACATTTGTACAGGAAATCTGATGCTGTGCGATTTCTCAATGTGAACTACAAAGAGAAGTGCAAAAGGGGACTTATTCCTCATGCTGAGATTGAGGAACTAGCTGTCAATAGACTTTCTTCAAAAAATATTTTTAAAAATAACCTTATTGACACATACTACCCCAACAGGCATGATGACATGGATGTTATGTGTTTGTTTCAGCTGGCTAAGTGGTATGACTACAAGACAGATGTGTCACCTGATTCAACACGCCACATTTACAAGGTTAAAGGAATTGATAGCTGCCTTGTTAAAAGACACAAGTCTTGGCTCATAGATCACTGCAAATTACATCTAGGCACATCAGAGAGCAGAGAGCACTACTACTTTGCTCTCTTATTCCTATTTAGACCATGGATGAATGAGTCTGAATTGAAAGTTTCAAAACTCAGTACTCAGAGACATACATACAGAGACTGGAGTCTGAGAAAGAGCAGCTTGAGAAGGCAGTGAAACAACTTCAGGAGGATTCTCCTGTCGGCTCACAAGACAACCTTGATGCAGAAGGTCAAGGTGTTGTAGGTGAGCCTCTGCATTTAAATGTTCCAGAAGTGTTAATATCAAAAGTTGAGACTGCGATGGAACATGGGACACACTATGGTGTCAACCCAGCTAACCTGAGAGAAAGACTCAATCAACAGCAGGGCATAGTTCACTCACAGGTCAGTGATGTAGTTCGACATCACCTACTTCATGAAGCCAAACAATGTGACTGTTCTGACCATAAACCACTGTTGTTGTTTGTTAGTGGTTCAGCTGGTACAGGAAAGAGTTTCCTCACTGAAGCCATCACTGCTGAATTATATAATCTGACAGGATCATCAATGCCTGTTGCTGTTGTTGCTCCTATTGGACTAGCTGCATACAACATTGGTGGAGAAACTTTACATCATCTCTTTATGTTGCCAGTTGAGCATGGCAAGACAGGAGACTATCGTAAACTGTCATTTGAAGTTGCATCTCAACTTTGACCCATGTTCACAAAGATGAAGTTACTCATCGTTGATGAAATTAGTATGGTGTCCAATGTGATGCTAGGCTGTATACACCTGCATCTGCAGGAGATCTTGGGAACTGACTATACAGAAACATTTAGTGGCAAAAGTATTCTCGTACTGGGAGACCTTTTACAGCTTGCACCAGCTAATGCAGAACATGTCTTTGCAACTCTGACTGTCAAGCAGGCCAAGAGTACACTGGGCTGCATTGGAGGTGTTAACCTTTGGGAGCTATTCACGTATGTCGAGCTATCTGAAAACATGCATCAAAATGGTGATTTGGATTACAAATCACTTTTGGATGAAGCTTGTACTGGTTCTCTATCAACAGAATATGTGTCCATGTTAAACGAGTGGAGAATCAGAACACATACTACGTCCACTGAAACAGCATGTGATTTTTTCAGTGAAGTGTACTTCACAGGCATACACATTGTGTGTCTTATGCCACGACTGAAGAAATGTGCCGAGTTCAACAGTGTCATGTTGCAGAGATAAAAACAAGAAATTGTCACCCTGCATGCTGTTGACACAGTTGATGGTGTCATTCTCAGTTGAAAACTGGTAGCAAAGATGACTGAATGACTTACTGAGCTGAATTCAGATGTTTCATGCACAGCTGGACTTGAAGCTGTTTTGACAGTTTGTAAGAATGCATATGTTATGCTGTGATGTAACCTTGACGTTGAACGTGGCATGGTTAACGGTGCAATGGGAAACATTATAGACTTTCTTTACAATGTCGAGAAGACATTTATTGAGAGACTTGTAGTCCACTTTGACAACATGGAACAGCCTGTAGAGCTACAACATACCTGTGTTAAATTTCAGGTATGCAAGGACATCTATGTAAACAGGAAACAGTTCCCACTATGTGTTGCATATTCTGTTTCAATTCACATATCTCAGGGACTGAGTTTGGATTCAGCAATGGTGGACATAGGCAAAGACATTTTCAAAGATGGCATGAGCTATGGAAAACTTTCACGTGTATGTAGTCTATCTGGGTTGCACATCATTACTCTTGCACCTCAAAAGATACTTGCTGCCAATAGATGTATTGTTGAGTACAACAGGTTACCTACTCTTTATCAGCCACACATGCCTTTGTTAGCACTGTCTACATCTCTTGCTGTCTCACATCGTACAGTCATATCTACACCTGGCAACAAACAGACACAAGTTTCCATAAGTGACTCAACTGTGAAGAAGTCTACAAAGGTCAGAGTCAAAAGGACAGGTGCAGAACCACTTGCTGATCAGAAAGCAATAGGTGTGGCTGCTGTCCCAGCATTTGACAACAGCAATAGAGTTAACTGTTATGCTAATTCTGCTATGCAAGTTTTACTCCACATGCCACACTTCACACAGACAATATTTGCTTCACAAGAGACTCCACTCTTAAAGGCATTGAATCAGGTAATCAACATAATTTCTGAGAAGTTAAACAATGTCCAGTCACTCACACCTCTACGGCAGGTTTTAGGGACATATGACGGATGCAGTACATTTGCTGCAGACATGCAACAGGACGCCTCTCAGTTCCTGATGGCAGTGATTAACAGCTTGGAAGAAGAGGGGATTCCAATGCGACAGTACTTCACTGTCTCATATGTCACGAAATATACCTGCATATCATGTGGTCATTCAAAGTGTGAAACCACACAAGACATGCTATGGGTTACTCTCATTGTCCCTCAGGCCAAAAGTATCAAATTCTGCCAGCTATTCACCAATGCTGAATGTAGTCACTTATGTACAAAGTGTGGGGGCACATGCACTCAGTCCATACATCTCAGGACTTCATCTCAATATCTGTTGCTTATGTTGCACGGGTTTGACTCTAATGGGCTCAGAGTTGACACACCTATCACAGATTACACGGCTGGCAGAATAGCTTTTAACCAATCACTGTTTGACACTCACAGTGTTGTCTACCACCATGGTCAATCTATGCATTCAGGGCATTATGCCTGTTTGTTAAGGTATAAATCTAGCTGGGTAGACTGTGATGACTCCACAACATCTTTCAAACAGAGACTACTGCGAAACTCAAAAAATGCCTACCTCCTGATATTGAAGAATTATGATGATCTTCATATCTCAGAGGAACAGTCACACAACATGTGACATTCTTGGCTGTCTACCTTGTGACACAGTGACTCATAGGATACTATAATGGTTTACAGCCTACAACTTTTCAATAAAATCACCCAGGTAAAATATATGGTGAGAAAGCATATTGATTGCAACACGACATATAAGATTTTTATGTGTGGATCAGTGACAGCATGAAAATTGTTGTAGTTGTGTCACGTGGTGCCAATTCTTTTCACAGTCACTAGAGAAACCATGCTTATATGTCAAAGAAAGATTGTGACATCTATAACACACTACTTTCTGGCTCACCATTTGTCAACATTTCTTCTCTTGTAAGTATGTAATTTTCATACAGTACAAGAACTACTTACCAGTTGAAATGTACAACTGTTCAATGTTTAACACTTATCAAACTTTGCAACACATCTGTCATGACCATGTTGAGTACTCTGTCACATGCATGCTATCACCAGTATGTATCTGTATCCTATCTGTGCACATCTTGACCCCATCACAACTTTGCTGTCATGTAAGAGTGTACTACTAGTCCTGTTAATTCTCAAGCTGCTAAATTGTAGATATCTATATATAACTGTAAATACATGGTTAACCAATTCTTGATACTGTTACATTGTTCAGACTAAGGAAATGTATATCACTATGCAAATGTAAGTATTAGCGATGTACAAGTATTGGCAAGTAGCATTTCAATACATGTTTAAGTATTCAAATGACAAATTAATGTCTGTTAAACAGCAACACAGTAACAGATAAATGATATATTCATTTGTATTTGCTGACACCATTGCTCATCAGTAGCTAAATACTAGTGCTAGAACTATAACCATCATAGTTAAGTTACATTTTGTGGCTTTTATTTAGCCGTAAGACCACAATAGAACTAAAATCTAGTTACCCTAGATAGAATAAAAAACATGCCATGTAACATATATTAGTTTTGTATAACATTTTCAACCGAAGTATTAAGTAACTTTATGATGTGAAGATATGTTCATTGTATTAGTATTGATATTTAATTCCATGTACATGTCAGGCAAGTAAAATGTGATGTTTAGTTATAATACTTGCTATTGTAAATCAGACACCTTTGCTGATAACAAATGAGTTCTTACCTGTTCCTGACAATGTTTTTGATCGCCTCTATTGAGGGGTCTGGTGGGAATTTTCCAAATGTACTTATTCAGTGACATCTGTAACTATATTTAACTTTTCACAACAGTTATCTAATATCACTGAGAACATAATTTCTTACTGTAGCTGTTGCTGTAACACTTAGCATCTGGTTTTTCGCCCACCCCATGAACATACACATTATCAGTCACACAACAACAATGAAATTATCAGTCTGCAATGGATATAATCAATGTTTACAAGGTGCTGCCATAGTTAGCAATATATATATTTTTTTGTGCCCACCAGCTGCCTGAGATCTGCACGGTCATGGACCCCTGCTCCCACCTCCAGATCAGGTGCACCCATACCTTGGGACCCCCTGGCTTTCCCCCCAGGGTGGGGCCACAGAATTGACCCTTCTCAAATGGCTCTGCAGTCAATGGGATAGGGCAAGGCAGGCTACCCTGGAGGCAGATAGGAGCCAAGGGCTGACATAATGGAGGCAGCCAGCAGTTCTGCATTTTTTTCTTTATTTTGCCCACTGAGGAGCCGGACATGCACTGACATCAGCGCACTAATGTGCAGATGTCCACTTGTTCCTCCCCCATGTAGATGCCCACACACTGTAAAACACCCAGCCTGTACTGTGTGTCACTGCAGTGTGGTGCATATCCCTCACCCATCCCGAAGGAAGGAGAGCTGTCACAGGATGCTCAATCCTTCCTTCCCCCTGCCAGTCCCCAGCAGCCCGAGTCCATCCTTGAACTCAGGTCACGAGTGTGGTGTGATGTGTGGCATCCAGCTCCTCAACCCTGGGCGCCACCGGACCAGCTTATAGTTAACAATATGACACTCTAGGAAGTGTACTATGGTGCAATAATGGCCCACCTCAGCCTGAATGTAAGTATGAGGCATATTCAAGTTTTGATACCACTCAAGAAGGGACATTAGCCCAGCATAACACACCCACTGAAGTGCCTTCCAGCAATAAAAAAATTGGGCATTTTTAGGCATCTCAATGCCTTACTGTAAAATTTGTACTTTTATCTGACACACTGTGCTGACAAAACAGCCCAGTTAAAAAGCTGTCCTTGGCCAGTCAAGACCCAGCATTGTTTCTACCCATTTCATTATTGTTTGTAAGCAGTTACTTATTCCATGGCACACCATGTTTTGACCACCTGTGATACAGTGTTAAATGTTTAACAACCAATGACAACACACATTTTGATTGTATCGTGAGACTGATTGTGTGAAATATTAATACTCTTAATTTGGCCCTTTCTAAAGCTTACCAAATGGCAATAAGGTATTTTTTAAACATGAATACACCTGTCTTGAGTCTTTACTTAACCATCAAGGTACAATGTAATGAAATAACAGTCCTTATATGTATGCATCCAAAGATACTTAAGCAATAAGGAACAAAAGGGTACCATCACTGGTAGTGCAGTCCCTTCAGTCCCTGTCCTCCCAGCACATGATATGCTGTATCGATGGACTTCAGAGACCACAGGCCCTTTGGCCCTGCATGCACACCACATGTTTTCCAGAATGGATACACAGGCAGAATCACATTCCTTCAGGCCCTGAACTCCCAACACATTATTTCACTGCTGACGGCACAGGACATTTATATCCTGCTCTCTCACAACATCACAAGATGTATGCACCCACTAGTGGGAGCACAGGCCCTATGGTGTTAGGGTAGAAAGCCCCCATTGGACCACTCCAGCCCACCACCCCAACCGGCATTGTGATGCATGCTGTCATAGTCGATTATAACTCTCACCCCATCACATGTGTAAAGAAGCTGAGGAATAGGAGAATGGGGTGGAAGTTAGAACTGATGATCCCAACACACCCCCCAATGCCATTTGGAGGGGTGGGCTGGATGTGTTCAAGTGAGGTTTCAACCCTAACACCAAATTTCCTCACTTTTGTCACTGTGGAACAACCCTAAATGATGCATTAAACCAAGTTTTTTGCCTCTTGTTTCTCTTCTTTTTGAGAATGATGATAAGAAATAGTGAAAGTAATGCAGTGGTGGGAGTGGGGGCCCAAAGGGCCCTGCGCTTCTACCAGATGATGTGCTCAGGAGCACAGTACCACAATTGTAAACGCAAATGGTAATGGTAACATCTACAATAGCAGCAAAAGAAACAGGAATGCAAAAGGAAATGGATGCATATGGAAACACAAACTGTAATGCACACGGGCACAGTAACACAATTGCAAATGCAAATGGTAACAGTAACAGCAACAAAGACGCAAAACGAAAGAGAAATGGTAAAGCAAACTAAAGGGCTGCCATAAATGAAAACGGCAATGCACATGGGGACACAAACTGAAATGCAAACAGAAACACTAGAGGAAGTGCAAATGGTAACAGTAACGCAAATGCAAGTGCAAATGAGAACGCAAAGGGTAATGGATGCAGTGGAGTAAATGGGAACAGAAATGCCAACGGGTACGTAAAAGCAAGTGGAAACAGTAACTGTAACATTAACAGAAGCACATACCCTGTTTTTCCCCAACAGCTCCATAGAGAAACACAGTGTGCACAAAGAATGTATGCATAACAGTGGGCCTCAGAGCAGAAAATGAGCTGTTGGAATACTAAATTGCTTATATCTCAGGAACCGTATGATGTAGAAATAAAATTTAAATGTCACATAAATCATGCACTTCCTGGCAATGTTTTTGTATCTACATAGCCATAGACTATGCATATTCATGACAAAAATTCCGTATTTTGCACCGTTTTTGAGATACGAGCACCGAAAGGTGCGGCGTACGCCACCATGTTAGTGTATGGGAAAAATTGTCAACTTCGGAGTACCGTAACTTGGCAGTCATGCAATATTTTTTCACCAAACCACCAAAAGGCACATATATGAGATATTGTCTGGTTCTTTTGTAGCAGAGTGGCAAAGAACCAGTGTAATTTTGGCCATAGACTGAAAAGTATTGTCGAACTTTGCGAAAACTTTCACAAATCCATTCAAAAGTATCAAACATGCAACACAACTTTGGGAAAGTACTTTTTCCAGAAAATGTAAAAAACATATTTCTGGGGTGTTTTACTCCAAAATAAAGGCAAGCCTAGCATCCTCAGGGTCCAGCTAGGTGAATACAAAAATAATTAGGTTGCTCGAGGGTCCCAAATTTAAATGGCAAGCATTTTTCTGATTGCTAACTGAAAACAAAATGGCGGATTTGTGAAATCTAAAAGGGCCATTTGCGAAAGTAAAAACTGCATTTGTGACACTCAAACTTTTTGTTAACTTTTCCCATTGACTTATAATGGGAACTTTTTTTTTGAATAACTTTTGAACCATTTAATATTTTTTTATGAAATCTTTGAAAGGCACACCTGGCACCACAGCTGCACGTTCCCTGAAATTTTTGGACCAGTCGCACAAACCATGTGACCTGTAGGCGCGAGCAAAGAATTCACCAGAAAGCATAAATGCACACGCAGATCACACTTAATAACTCCGCACCCATTTATCTGACTGGCATGAACGTTGGCAGATCCCAAGATATATGGTTCCTGATCATGCTTTCCAAATTTCAGGCACATCCATTGAACGGTGGCAAAGTTATCAAGGTGCAAAGTTTGACCCTTTAACCTTTAAAGTGCTACTCAACCCTAACTATGGTGGCACTACTGTGCCACCATAATATATATATATATATATATATATATATATATATATATATATGTATATATATGTATATATATGTATATATATATATATCTTGTGATTAGAGGGCCTAGAACAAGTTGCATACTAGTATTGTATTGTCAGCTGTGACAGAACAAACACACTCCGAGTGGAAATATACCAGACTTGCAGAATCATAACTAACTGTATTTGTACATTCCAGACTTGCTGTCTCTAAGACAGATATTCAGGATTGCTTAGTTACTTATGATAAGGCTAGTTCTGAGACACATGAGAACTATCTCTCATGTAAGTTAGTCCTTAGAAAAACTTCTCTGGGATGCCAAAGCCCTCCTATTTCTTTTTGTTTTATCAGAAGCTGACAGGAAGACAGCAGTATTCCTGATTCTGATGATCCTAAGTGACCTGTGATATGTTGCCACAGAACTTCAGAACTTCAAGTGATGATGCATACAGCTGTGCTGCCTGACACCTACAAATCAACAATTTTCTCTCATGTGCTGTGCTGGCAAAGTTTGCCTAATAATTGTGAAAAATTCTATTGCTCACAGTCTGTCTTACTGGACTGTGCATAGACTCACTAAGAGACATTTCAGACTTTCCTTTAAATGCCATCCAAGTAAATAAGGCACACATTTGGACAATACTGTTTCTGCTCACACAGCAACCGTTGTGTACATATTTTCCAGACAATGCCTTCTTGATGGTTGACCCAGTGCAACCCTCAGATACAGGCACTTACAAACTGAGAATTAAAGACATATACAAGGTCAACCAAAATACTGTGAATACTGTGATAGTGCAAAGCATCACTTTACAATGAACTGTGACATTTTCCAATGACACATCACCAACTGTACCATAGATGCCTGTAGAAAATGAACAATGACCTATAGTGGGATGGGGCCCATGCAATGGACTTACTGCTACTTCCCGAGGACTTTATTGAATAATGTACTGTTTATGCATACTCATGTTGCAAGAATCTTTGAATTTGTTATTATGACATATAGGTACATATGTATTATTGTTTCATATTTTCTTTGCTTTTAGATGTGATTTACATTCATCAGGTAAGGGCTGATTATATTCTGTACTAAGAAAGTTTATGCATACTTCTGTGATTTTGAAAGTCTTCTAATTTAGCACATGTCTAAACAGTCATTTTTGAGCCTGTACTAATGTATGTTCAATACTGCCTGGGAACAAATGTATATTTCTTTACTTTTAAATGTTATAGCTGCCTACCAGGCATGAGCACAAACTCCTGTAGCCAGGCAAGAAACCTAACCACAGCACAGTATAATCTGCACCAGGCATCTACAAGAGCTGGATGAAATTACACTGTCTATGTCAGGTCTATTTGGTTTAGCGATGTCAGTTTGCAACAGGGCCAATTTAGAGGCCATAAGGCAAGATACTATATACTTCGAGACCCAAGCGAAATGTTCAAAACCTGTGCTACATGGTCTTGATGGTTTATCCATGGAAGAAAGGTTTGGTTTTTTTTGAAGCTTCATATCATGCTAGATCCCAAAATCCCATAGCTCTGCAAGAGAGGGGATCCAACATGGAGTTTTCCATACCAGACAAATTTGAGACATGAGAAAAACTTAGTGGTACCATCTCAGGCCTATTTGCATCTGGCTTGTCCATGTGGAATACGGCTGACATGGAGACCATAAAGAGACATATACATTTGCACCAAACCTATGATATGGGATCCAAGGCCTAACACAAAAAGGAGAAAAGTATGTATGACATGTGTACTATATCATATCATAGCATATCATATCATATCACATCATATCATATATCATATCATATCATATATCATATCATATCAATATGCATGTATTACATGTGTGTTTACAGAAACACAATCAAAGATCAATGCATTAGTTACAAATGACATAAACACATAGGTAGAGAAGTAATATGCACAGCCTATGGTAACTATGTTCTACCAATCATTTATAATTGGCTCATGAGATGTAGAAACAAGGGCGTTTCCCTGACCTCATCTCAGATAGCTACTTTACCACATGGTATTGCCCAGTATGTGTTGCTGGGTCCCAAGATATCCACTCAGGAGGTGTTGAGGCCTAGGCCTGTCAAAAGTTTTACTTTCTTTTGTGACAGCTGGAAACATGGGATGTGTTACGTTGTACCCCAACCAGGGCAAAATCTACACCAGTGTGTCCGATACTAGAGAGGATACCATGAACATATCTTTCACTGTTTACCAATATTTAACCCAGCTGAGTGGTTTTTGGTAAACTGGCTACAGTGCATTCTATGGGTCACTTGAAAGGTGACATTTATAAGGAGAGGAGGACACACATTCCCTAGTACTGTGCAACTCCTACAACCCATAACCTAGGCAGGCTCCTTATATGGCTTGCTGCTCTGTAAAAGGATATAGAAACATGCACAGATGTCATGTGTTTCATTTAAATGCCACGGTCTGCATGCAGATATGCCACACGGGCACAACCGCACACCAAGCCATTCACCTTGGTGTGAGTCAACACTTCAGTCACTTGACCAATGAAGTTCATGAGATGGTGCTTCCCTAAAATGAAATTCACTCACAATATGACTGATCAGTATAGAACATTGGCATGTTCTGTGACTACTTCAAACTTCTGCTTCACAACTTCTGCTTGAACTGTCATTGGTCAAATGGTTATCCTAACAAGGGCACTTCACAAGGAACAGTATCTTGTTCGTGAACCTGATCATTACACTAATGTCATAAATTACACTACAACCTTCAATGTGCATAATACTCCACTTGCTCTATTCTTAAAATGTTTGCTAAACCACAAAAATGAACATTTAATTATAATTAGTAATGATGTGCAACATGCTCAGCAAGCTTTGATTTTTTTATTGCATGATGGCGATTATGATCTGTTCATATCAAACACCTGGATCGTAATTACTTTCAAACTGTTAAAATTTTTGCATATGTTTTTAGTGTTTCTTGCATTTACTGTGCTATGTTGCCTTAGGTACCTTTTACACAGACATTATAAAGAATTAAGTATGTTAAAGTATGCTCATGTCCTCCTTTCCGGGTAACATAAAATTATTTTAATTTTTGTGACACCACTTTACAAAATATTTTGATATTTTGTCAAAACTGTTAATGGGGGGTTGTACAGAGAAAGCTTAATACTTATATACATTATTAGGAATGTAGACATACTGTATATCTTATTAAACTGCTAATTGCTAACCCATATATATATATATATATATATATGTGGCTTATGATTAGAGGAACTAGAACAAGCTGTACACTAGTATTGCATTGTCAGCTTCTGAGGCAGGACACACACACACACACACACACACACACACACACACACTCATTGAGTGGAAATAAGTCAGACTTGCAGAATCATACTGCTATGAGAACCTAACTGTTTTTGTACATTCCTGACTTGCTATCTCTGGGAGAGAGATGAAGGGTTGCTTGGTTACGTAATGATAAGTGTAGTGCTGAGACACGTGAGAACTGTCTCACATATAAATTAGTTCTTGGGAAAAGTTCACGGGATGCCTTACTTGGATTACTTGAAAGGATAAGACAAAGTAGTCCAGTGGCCCATTTGGTTGTCTCCTACACCATGGTGGGAGCAATATTAGTGATCATTTAGTAAAATATAGTTGTCTAACCCATGTCTAAAGGCCTCAAAAGATGTCAAATTTACCCGTCTGCTTGGTAGACAGTCCCAAAGTCTTGCTGCTTTAATTGTAAAGAAATTCAGTCTTTTTGTGGTATATGCTCTAGGTACAATTAGTTGTCTGTTATGGGAATCTTAATTGTCTTGACCTATGGTTAGGCAGTATACCACAGAGACCCATCAGTTCTTGATTTTTCAAGATGTTGTATAGCAATAATAAGCCCCACTCTTTCCCTCTGAGTCTCTAGGCTAAATAATTCGAGAGTCTAATCTATCCTTGTAACAAAGAGACTAGGCCAGGAATTCATTTTATGACTCTTCACTGAGTTCTCTCTATAAGGTTAATATCACACCTTAAATATGGATTCCATATTGGGGAACCAAAGTCCAAGTGTGGTATTATATATGTTTTATATAACTTCATTATACACTGTCTATTTCTAGAGATGAAGGATCTTGTTTTTGCATGAGCAAGCCTGTTTGCCTTTTTTGTTATGTGCCAGCAATGGTCAGTAGCTGATAAATCATTATTTATTAATATTCCCAAGCCCCTTTCCCTAGTTGATTTTAGGACATCCTTGCCTAGATGGTAAGTACGTTTGGGATTATTATGCCTGAAGTACAGTACTGCACATTTAGAAGAGTTAAATGTCATCTTGTTATTAGCTGCCCATTCATCAATTTGTTTTAAGTCTTTGCATAAAGAAAGATTTTTTTCCATCAAGTCCACCTACCCCCCCAATTTTGCATCATCAGCGAATTTTGCTGTGACATTCCTGATGTCTACACCCATATTGCTAATGAACAAGCAAACAACAGGGGCCCTAACACACGAGCTCTCGCATGCATCATGTAACTATACATGAAGCTGGGTATAAGTATGGGCCCAGTAGAGTTAGGAATTTGGAGACATGGAATCCATCATGAGAAGACCTCAAAAACTACACCCATCTCTCCAGGAAAAGTAATTCTGGCCAAGTTACCTGTAACTGTATGCTAACTGCTATGCAATGTCTGTCTGAAGGATATTGTGCCATGCTTTGTAATGCTATTTGTGTGCAACTGTAATATAAGGAAGTTTATTTTCAGAATTTGTGTCCTTTGTTTTTATTATAATTGGATCCACCACAGACACCACAATATATTCCTCGCAAAATGGCAACTCTTGGTGTTTTCCCCTGGGACCTTGTGAAGAGGGGGGTGGAGGTCAGATTCTGAACCTGAATGCAGTTGTGCCATTAGCAGCTGTGACCATCCCCCATCCAGCTAACATACTACACAGGTGATTGGATTCATGTGTTGGGAAGATACAAATTCCAGTGACCTATGAGTGAGGAGAATGGACCCTGCCTCTTATCATAGTACAAGGGAGGAAGCCCACATTGCTCAGTAGGAACTGGCAGGAAAAAAAAAAATCTCAACTGGCAAATTATTTTCCTACTGAGCACTGTGGCAGAGATACCACAGGAGGTGGTTAAACAAATGCAAGGCACACTTACCCCCATATTCTGAGATGGATATAGTACCGTCTGGACTTCAAGACAGTCCAAGTGAGAGAAGGCGCCATACCCCTCTTCCCCAAAACTTGACCTGTGCTCTACAGTAAAAGAAGAAGTCAAGCAAGAGTTTTAAATGCTGGCACATCACTAAATCTTGTCCAGCAGACAGACGAGCAATTGGGATGCTCCAATCATTGTGGTTCTGAAGCATGACAAGACAGTGTGACTTTGTGGTGACTACAAGGTTACTGTAAACCAGATATGTGGATCTGCACCCCTATCGCTTACCTAATACAGAAGACTTACTTGCCACACTGGTGGGTGGCAAAATCTTTAGTTAAATGGATATCTCCTTTGCCTACAAGCAGCTGGAACTCAACACTGACTCAAAACCATTAATAACTTTCAGCACACAGAAAATACTGTACCAGTACAACCAGCTGGCCTATGGTGTGTCAATGTCACCAGCCACTTTTCAACATACCATGGACCAGATTTCTCATGGCCTCAACTTGCTCATCTGCTTCATGGATGATATTCTGATTACAAACCCACAATGGAAGAGCACCTACAAATCCTTGATCAGGTCATGTTTAGAGTGCTAAAATACTGAGTGAGGGTCATAAGCAAAAACTGTTCACTCCTGCAGGTCTCTGTGGAGTACCTGGGACACTGAATGAACACCTAGGGCCTGCATCCCACAGAGGAGAATGTAGCAGCCATCATCAGCGTGCCCACTCCAAACAACATCACAGAAAATCACTAATTTCTGGAACTGCTAAACTGTTGTAACAGATTCATGATAACTCTGTCCATAGTATGTCAACCGCTGTGTACTCTGCTACAGAAGGACACAAGATGGAACTGGTCACTGTAATGTGAGGCAGTATTCCAAGCTTGTAAGAAATGGCTTCTTAACAGTAACTGGTTAGCTACAATGGCCCTCAAAAGCTCCTAAAGTTAACATGTGACACATCCCCATATGGACTGAATACAATAATGTGTCACATTTCGCCATCAGTAGATGAACAGCCAATCCCTTTTGCTTCCAGAACCCTGTCTTCCAGCATAAGGAATTATGCAAAAATTGAAAAGGAAGTATTGAGCATAATGTATGACATTGAAAAGTTTCATACATACTTATACAACAGTACCATCTAGGATGCAACACAATAATGCTGCAGTATATTACAAAATGCTGCAGTATACTGCAGGGTACAGTGTAATTGAATGGCAACTACTGTAAGTCAGTTTGTCATGCAGTATTTTGTGACATGTAAGTTATTTTATTTATTTATTGAATTCTTGGATAACACCATTGAGCAGATGCTCGTTAATTGGTTCCACGTCAGTTGAATTCCAAACTGGTACAAAATATATGGACAGAAGTACATATACATATAAAGTGGAGGTACACATTACAATTATTATACAAGGGTAGACACTACTAAGGCATAGTACAATGTATGTCTGTGTCCTGGGGATACAACAGCAATTGAAATGAGTACAGTGGAAGAAAAATGGTGAGAGGGCTAGAGTTAGTATAGCAGGAGGGGAAAAGTGGAGAGGTAAGAGGGTGGGGTAGTAGATAGGGGGTGGGGTGTAGTAGTGCCATAGAGGAAGGGCAGGGAGTGTAGTGGAAGTACTGAGTCAGTGCTACTCTGGGGTAACAATCAACAGGGTAAATAAGTGCTAGTGGGGATCAATCGAGAATTTTCCATGCTTTGGAGGTGACTACCACCTAGAAGTGGTTCCAATTTGAGTGGACCGTAAAATGAATTAATTTGGATTCTTGCTTGCCCAGACAGTTGGACCCTATATTTGTGGGTGGCTTACCCACTGGAATCTGCCTTCACTCGGGTGGACCGTGTCTGGACTGGTCTGGGAGTTGGCTGGTGGGTCTATGGTTCTCCAAAGCTCTTCACTGGGCCAGCCGGTGGGTTGGTGCAAACAAGGTGGCGAAGTTGTGGGGCAGATATCTCCATCGGCAGCCCTCACAGGTAGGGTCTTCACGCTTGTGATATTGCCAAACAAGATCTGGACTTTTTTCAAGAGGTCACAACCTTAAGGAATCCTGCCAGCAGAGAAAACTTCATGGTCAGATCTTGAACCATTTTTCTTTTGGGATGATTATTTGTGCAGTGGGAATGCCTTTGTTTTATTTTGGACTCCCCAGACAGTGAGAGGGCCTGGGGGTCTGAACTTCATCTGACTTTTCATCTTTCGGTGGCTCCTACACTCCATGGATGACTGATAACTGGAATTATTTTCATCCTGCTCGGGACCTAATAATTATACTTTTTTGTGTGGTCTCCCTTGTGGTGAGAGGACCTGGGTGGCCACATATTTTGACTTTATTTATTTTTCTTTATTGAATGTTTTTTTTTGTGTGGTTTTATTTTACTGTGGACACCTTCTGAGTAGACTGTGACTCTCTATTTGGGCAGTGAGAGTGCCTGAACTTCCCTGCTTCCCCGACCGTGAGAGGGCTTCACAATATTCACAATGTTGTGTTTTGCATGGCCTGTGAGAGGGGACTGCAGTAGTTCCAGAGCTAAATGTGGGCGTGACTTATCCATTTAATGTGGGATAGGGTGGTGTTTTAATTTCTGTTTTATTATGTGTTAGGATGGGTTAGTTGAATCATTTTGTGGTTTGTTTTAGTTTTATTTTATTGTATGTTAATATTTATTAATTTTTCTTTGTTTTGTTTTTTGATTTAATACTGTCGTTTTTATTTTTTTTATTTTTAGGATAATATTGTTTTGGTTGGGAGTTGGGTTAGGAGGGTATTTATTTGCTTAGGAAGTCTTTGTTTGTTCATTGAGTTGGGTGGAATGTGTTGGATGCCTGCCCCTTCAGTTGTGTGGTATTCACCCACTGCTCTCCGTGCCCTCCGGCTTTCTTCACTCCTCCCCATGAGTTTACAACTTACCAGCACTGTAGAGCACTGGGTATTGTGCGTAGGAGATGAAGCGGGGTGGAGGGCCATGATCAGTGGAGGGTGAATGAGGGGGGTCACCGTATTGGGGTGGTAAGATCCAGGAGATGCCCTGGGACAAAATGGAACTCAGAACATGGTTTTCCATGTCTGGTTTCCATACCCAAGGGCACTACCGATTGCTGTGGGCAGGTGGTTTGGGTGGCCCAGGAGATTCGTCCAACTCGGGCGGTGTTGTGCAATGCCAAGTCCATCAAGAACAAGACTGCAATTATTGCAGATCTTGTTGAAATGGTGGACCTGGCATGAATCACTGAGACCTGGCTGGATGAGAATTCTGGCCCCATTCTGGAGGCTTTTACTCCAGCTGGGAACTCGGTGATACACCGCCCGAGATTGAACTGCGGGAGGGGGTTGTGGTCTGTTTGAAGACCAAACTTAACCTCATGAGTGTACTAGTTGAGGAGGCTGAGTCATTTAAGTGTGCCATTGTAGCAGGTGTAGGTTGTCAGATCGCCCTCATTTATCATCCACCCAGTGATGACAAGCGATTCCTTCAGGAAGTGGCAGATTTCATCATCGACATGGTGTTTGAGTCACCCAAACTGATGGTTCTGGGTGACTTCAACACCTGGGTCGATGACAAACTCTCACAATTTGGTCAGCACTTCCTCCAGTTGATGACATCTCTGGGCCTCACACATGTGGTTACCATTGCTACTCACAAACATGGACACTCCCTTGACTTAGTCTTCCTCCTAGGGATTGAAACATCTGACTTAGGGGTGAAACCAGTTGGGTGGTCAGATCACTACACCGTGGGGTTTAGTTTTAGCACCCCACTTTGTAGGTCTACCCCTGTGGAGATGGTAAAGTACTGCCTTTTATGAGATATAAGCTGTCATAGTCTAGCAGCAGTGCTTGACCTCTTGTCCCTCTCATTGGCAAGCAGTGACCCAGAAATCCTCATGACAGCTTATAATTTGGCCATCTTGGCAGCTCTGGATTCCATTGCTCCAGTCCATGTTCACCCTCTCTCCCTTTGCCCTCAATCCCCTTGGTTTGATGGGTCTCTGAGGGAGATGCGGAGACTAGGACAAAGGTTCAAGCGTTGCTGGCGAAAGTCCACTCTTGATACAGACCACGTTAGATTGATAGACCAATATCAAGCCTATTGATAGACCAATATCAAGCCTATCAATCTGCAATCACCCATAAGAAGGCAGAATTCTTGTCCGGGGAGATTGCAGCCACTCAGAATTGACCAGCTCAGCTTTTCCAAACTGTGACAGATTGTGCAACCCAGCCTGTCTACATGTCTGGAAAGTCTTTTCGCAATTAGAGTGCAACAAACTTCCTCGATTCCTTGTTAATAAGGTGGCTGACATCAAAGCGGTACTCCAGCTGGCACACTCTATGGGCATTGCTTTTGATCAGTACGAGGTCACTACACCTCGGCCTTCTGGGAGTACCTTCAGCTGACCGGAGTTCATGGATGTCATATGGATTATCCAGGGTGTGTGCCCTACGTGCTGTAGTTTGGACCCTGGACCATCTTCCCTAATTTTGGGTTGTATTGATGTTATCGGTCCAGTCCTCACATGGATAGTCTGGTGCTCCTTGGAATCTGGAGAGTTTCCTAGCTCCCTGAAAGAGGCGATGGTGACACCTCTCTTGAAGAAAGCTACCTTGGACCCAGACTGCCATGCAAACTACAAACCTATCTCTAACCTTTCCTTTTTATCAAGGTGATTTAGAAAGTAGTGGCAGCACAACAGGAGGACCATTTGACCATGCATGACATCTATGAACTGCTCCAGTCTGGTTTTTGAAAGAGACATAATACCAAGACAGTGCTGGTTTGGGTGCTCAATGATCTCCTGATGGCTAGAGATTGGAAGAGCCACTCCATCTTGGTTCTTCTGGATCTCTCATCAGCATTTGACACCGTGGACCATGGGGTGTTACTTGGTCACCTGAGGCACATCTGTGGACTGTTGGGAACAGTCCTCAGGTGGTTTACATCATTCATCATGGGTAGAACACAGAGTGGTGTCTGGGGTCTTTTCTTTAGACCCTACTTTTTTGTTGTGTGGGGTGCCTCAGGAATCAGTGCTGTCACCCATGTTGTTCACGGTGTACATGCTACCCTTTGGAGACATCGTAAGAAGGTATGGGCTGAGGTTTCACTGCTATGCTGATGATACCCATCTCTAACTTTCTTTTGCACCCAACCAGGATGGAGCTCTCTCTGCATTTAATAACTTTCTGAAAGAAATCCAGGAGTGGATGGATTCCAGCTGGCTGAAGTTAAACTCGGAAAAAACTGAGGTGCTGGTTGTGGACCCAGGTCGCCGGATAGGGGAGTTGGGGGTTGGTTCACCCTAGGGAATTTTTCTCAGTGGCATTTCACTCCCTACCTCTGAATGGGTGTGTAGCCTGGGGGTAATTTTTAATGAAATTTTCCTTTTGTCATCTCAGGAATATCGTTAGGATTAGGCATCTAGTTCCGTCTGGTGACCTTCCTACTTTGGTCCATGCCTTTGTGTCCTTGTGCCTAGATTATTGCAACTTCCTTTACCTAGGGCTTCCTGTGGTAGAAATCCACCACTTGCAGCTGGTGCAGAATGCAGCAGCCTGGCTTTTGACGGGATCTGCTCGATCCTGTCATATTTCGCTGGTGCTGCACGAACTGCACTGGCTGCCAGTACAGTGGTGGATCACCTTTAAAGTCAGTTTTCTGACTTTTAAAGCTCTACATGGACTGGGCCTGGATTACCTGAAAGAGCTCCTGGTTGCTTATTGCCCTGGATGATCACTCCGCCCAGCTGACAAGGGGTTGCTAGAGATTCCAAGGCTGTGTTTAAAATCATCTGGGGCAAGAACTTTTATGTATGCAGCCCCCACCCTTCTGAATTCTCTACCCCATCAGCTATGGGAGTGCACAACTGTGGAGGGATTTAAGCAATCTTTAAGAACTTTTTTGTGGCACCAGGCATTCAGTAATTGATTTTTCTTTCTTCTTTTTGGTGTACTGCTATTTTAATGTTAATTTTATTGCTGCTTGTTCTGCTTTTAAATTGTTAGGTGCCTTGGTTATGGATAAGGCACCCTATAAATAAGATTTATTATTATTATTTATTATACTGCCTTCACTGGTTGTAATTACTTACTTCAGAAATTGTAAGTAAAGTCATTGACGGGAGCTAGTAAGGGCAGGCACAGGTATTTATGGCAAGTAGGTGTTGACAAAGCTTGAGTTTAGAAGTTACTGTATTGCATCATAGCTGGCTACACAGCATGGCTGCAAGTTTATGCTCTTCATAGACGACAAGCCCCTCCTGGCCATTCTAGGACCAAAAGTAGCCATTCCAATGCTTGCCAACCTCAGAATGCAGTACTAGGCCCTAATCTTGTTGACCTATGAGTATGACATATTATACCAAAGATCCCAGGACCACATCAATGCAGACTCACTGGCAACACTGCCACACAAAACCACAGATGATAATGAAGAAATCTTTCAAATCTCCTACCTCAATGAGCTACTCATAGCCTGCCAAGTTGTGGCAGAGGAAACATGATGGGATCTAATCCTCTCAAAGGTTCTGGATCTCACTCTCAGCAGTTGGCTTACCATTACAAAGGATTCAACCCACCAGCCCTTTCTTGACAAGATGCATTTGATGTCCACAGAACACAGCTGTGTTCTGTGGAGCACCAATGTAGTGATTCTTCCGAAGTTCCTGAAACAACTGTTGTATGACCTCCACAAGAGGCATCCTTGAATTTCACAGATGAATTTTACAGAAGAAGGAATTAGCCAGGGTTTACTTCTGGTGGTCAGGACTAGATCACAACATTCCAGTGTTAGTCAGCTCATGTGTGCTGTGTGCAGATATCTGAAATCAATTTACCACAGCACCCTTCCATCACTGATTCTGGGCAACAGCACCTTGGAAGTGAATGCACATTGATTATGCAGAACTTAACAAACAACATTTCCTCATTATAATCAATGTCAATTGAAAAAGGATTGACATGCTGTGCATACAAGTAATAGTTACAGTACAAAGAAAACAAAGAACCTGCTGCAGTGCTTGTTTGCTGTGTACAGACTGTCTGAAGAGTTGGTGTCAGACAAATTCCCTCTTCGTGAAAAGGAATGGATTTCATCACATTCTGTCTCTTCCATACCACCCACCCCCAGATGGAGTAGCAGACTAGGAAGTACAAACTTTTAAGAAAGCCTGAATGAAAAAAGCCACTCAAGGTACTTACACAATAAGCCAACAGCTGAAGAAGATTATTTTCACATACTGGTTACATAGAGGACACCAGCAGAATTGTTTATGCACCCCACTGACTAGACTGTCTCTCATTAAACTGAACATATCTCAGCAACTGTGCAAGCACTAGCCACAACAACACAGGACATAACAGAGTTCTGCATACTGTATCCCAACATTTTTCATCCAGGGGAAAGAATAATGGTCTGAGACTTCCATTGCCAGAAGCACTTTGGAGTCCATGAACAGTGCAAGAGAAGCAGGGATCTTTAACCTATGGGGTATGTGTAGATCAATGGACCATACATGTCAGTGTGGACCACCTCCTACCATCACGTGTCCCACCACCAGCATCAGCTGACACCTCTCTTGAAAACAAGAGGATGATGAAGATTGTGTTCTTGCCTTGGTTTAAGTGCCATCATCAGTTCCAGAAGTAACTGTTCCTGATGAATCTATTGCACACACAGGTGAATGAAGAAATCAAATGAGGCAGTACAAGACACCACCAAGATCTGATTTGTGAATAGAAATTTCTGGTGCTCTTGAACTGCATCATTGTTAGGTAGAAAAATTTCCTACCAAAAGGAGAGAATAATCCCTAGCACTTGTTGGGGCCTGACCAGTCTACTTTAGCCCTGATGTACATTGTGTTTGTAGACTAGATTTGTCTAAGTGGGAGGAGTGTAGTATATGTAGTACTGACCTTAAGGAAATACTTGCAGTCATCTTACTTGTGGTCAATACTGAGAACTTTGTAGTCCTTGTAGTTTAATGTCATGCTTATCCCAAACCTTTAACCCTTGACTTCTATAAATAGTGTCTCTGCTTTCAGTTTGAATAAAGATGCCAATGTCCTAGCCTCTCCTGGAGTCTATGTTAGCCTATTCTTTGTAACAGGAATACTACAATGTGACAAGTTCAAATTCCCATAGCCAAATATAAATTTTTATTAAATTTGGTACATCAGTTTACCAGTAAGGGCTCTGTGCTTCCTGCTATTGAAATTGGTAGCAGTATTACAATGATTAAATAAAAACTTTATGTTACTCATTAGCTGTACTGATTTGGGTAAATGTCTTGCAGATTTTAGCACAAGAAATAAACTAAACAAATTACAGTTCTACAAAAGGATATGTGTGGGCAAGATATAATGCAGCTAACAGATACATTTGCTATTATGGACTATTGTGAGATTTGTTCTTTTGCATTTTTGCTTATAAATATAATAGTTTCTTACAATCTGAAACAATAATCTTCCAGACACAAATTGATAAGGCATTATGTTTGGGATATTCAAGTCTATTAATGGCCACTAAATGGGTTAGTGACTCACTAAGACTGCTTAGCACATGCAAAGTGGAGTAGGGGTAGAAAATGTCTTACTGAATGGAATATTAGAGTCTCTAGCCCTTCAGTGAGTGGCCCTAAAACATGCCTGTGCACCAATGCAAAGCAGATGTTTGTGTCTTGAATATAGGTGTGCACTTATATTGGTAGATTTAGAGATATGGTAACTAGCTATTTGGGCCTCACTAATTATCCATGCCCTAAATCAGCTGTTATGGCCTGCACCTCCCCAAGCCCCCCAATTGCCAGTTCATGTAAGGATATCCTGTTCCTTGATGTTCATTGGTCCCCCTGCCCCCCAATTACCCACTCATGTAAGAATACCCTATTTCCTGGTTTCCAGTGGTTTCCCTCACCTCCCCTTCATTATATGCCCATTGAAGAATACCCTATTTCCTGGTTATAGTGGTCCATGCTGACCTCTCAGTCATCCACCCCATATGTAAAACCTATTCCCTAGTGTCCAGTGATCCCACTTCTCCTTAATTACACCCCATGAAGGTAACAAATGTACCCCCATCCAGTGATCAACTCACCTACCCATAAACCACAGCCCCCACCTTGTCCCACCCACTCCATCACCACTCCCGACCCAGCTCTAACCCCAATCACCAATCAGGTCATAGATCATAGGTTATCTTCATGGTATTCCCCACTATAAGTATTTGGAAATTGTCATTTGTGAGAAGCACAGAGCTACTTCAACTTTTAGTACCACTGACATCACACAACTGTAGCATGAGATATTCAGTTCTTCAAATAAATTCTGTCAGCTCCTGCTAGAGATTTTTACCCATCCAGTAAAGGTCTAGAATCCAGTTCTTAGTCAAATGTAAAGCAGTACATAATGTGCGGGTGTATGAGTATTGCATATGATACAGCTGCATGAATGAAGCCTGAAACTTCAAAGCTTCATACACCTCCTTCTACAACAGATCATCTAAGTCAGATGCAAGAAGGTGAGTTTCACATGTTGTACATACCATAGTGGGGGCATACTGTATGGATATGATGAATGCATCAGTTACAGCTTCAGCTGCCCAGTACTGACTGTGACTCCATATCCTTCTCTTCCTTTTTCAGCAGGTCATGGAATAGTATGAAATCTACCTACTGTACAAATGTAACTCAGTACACTTTTATACCAGTGTAAATATGTGATATGGCCCTTTAAGCCACTTGTGTACATGTGCAATAAGCTTTTAGCTCCCTTTTAATTTATTTACGTTAGGCAGCACAATTTATAAAGCAAATCCAACTTGTGTTTTGAGGTGCAGCCAATAAAATAATTGCAATAACCTATAATTTAGCTGATGCTCTTGTTAGCCCTCTAAGTAATGTTTGATTTAGAATGATTTGTTGTGTACTGAGGTTTATTACAAGGCAGTCGGTTCTGAAAGACTGTTAAATAAATTGTTTTTCTCTGCCTGAGACAATTTAAAAAAGGCCATCCAAACTTATGAACGTCATTTTCTGCAAATCTTCTTTTTATAGATGCTGCTCTTGCTTTATAGGTGAAAACATGTCAACTCTACGAGTTTAGTAATCAATAAACTCTAACATATTCTCAGATTATTTTTTTATCTCAAGCCAAAGGTCTAATCAAATTTAGCAGCCCACTGCACAACTTGTCATGGACCAATAGAAATATAAAGGGAAGTTTTATAAGTCTACTTTGTCTCAAAGAGTTATCAACTAAGCTATAGAAAATAGTAACTGTTTATTTATGCTACATTCTCAAAAAATTGTATTTTTATCAAACATTCTTTGTGATGAATAACCAATAAAATGCTTACTATGCTTGGCCATCACTTTATGATCAATGTGGTTTAGTAATTATGATTGTGAGCCTTCTTCTGCAATTGGATTCAATTATTAATCTATATACAGATTCCATAAAATGAACCCCTAAAGGTGCCTCCACCAATTTAAATTTAACAAGATAATTGATAAACAATCCAATCAACTTAATAATAGAAGAACTAAGGGGCACAATTAAAGGCCTATAAACTCTTAGTACTTTTACGCTTTCTAACAGGAATAATGTCACAGAAGAGGCTATGGCACACATTGTCAAAATGGAATGTAATGAGAAGAGCAGACAATGCGCTAAATGTTAACCTAGCCCAACAACAAATGCAATATTACTACTATTAGAATCCCCAAATAATGAAAAAAGGGTTTTATGGCAATGGATCAAAAGACACATCAGTGGCTATTCCAGAGTTGCTTCAAGTAAGAAGTGAGGAACCTAGACCTATAATAATGATATTAAAGATCAATGGAAACCATTTTACATGTTGTTTAAAAAAGCCTGAATTCAAGTCCCTGTGTCATGAGTAATATTTCCTGAAAATGTCATGCTATTTGGTGTTGTGATTTTCTTTAAAGAAAACCACAAAAACAAATAGCATGACATTTTCAAGAAACACTACTCATGACACAGAGACTTGAATTCAGGCTTTTTTAAACAATGTGTAAAATGGTTGCCATTGATCTTTAAAGAGCTACTGGATTCAGTCTTGTTTCTTATCACTGTAAGTCCAGAGTAATGTGATCATTCTGAAAAGTTAGTGCTTAATAATAAATAGATATCTATAGTATGTTTCATGACACTACTCTGTCTTGTGGTTTACTTACAGAAGCCCTCTCACCAATCCCTTTATGAAAAGAGGCATGCATAGAAACATAGAAGTTGATGGCAGATAAGGACTGCAAGGCCCATCCAGTCTGCCCATTTTTTCTACCTTATGAATGTGCCATAGGCCTGTACTCTGTCAATGGCCTATCTATTCATACTCATTTTTATTGCTCCTTAATGCCTATCCCATGCCTGTTTGAAGCCCTGCACTTTATTCATATTCACCACTTCCTGAGGTAGGCCATTCCATGCATCCACCACCCTTTCTGTGAAAACGAACTTTCTCATATTACCCCTTATTCGGCCTCCTCTAAGCTCATGCTATGTTCTCTTGCCCTGCTATTTTTCTTATATTGAAACATGTTAGACTCTTTCACCTTGTTAATGCCCTTAAGATGTTTGAATGTTTCAATCATATCACCTCTCTCCCTCCTTTGCTCTAGGGTATACATATTGAGCTCCGTTAATATGTCCTCATATGATTTCTGATGCAGTCCCTGCACCATTTTGGTTGCCCTTCTCTGGACTGCCTCCATTTTGATAATGTCCTTGTGCAGGTGCGGCCTCCAGTACTGCAAACAGTACTCCAGATGGGGCCTAAACAGTGTCTAGTAAAAAGGCATTATTAACTCCCTCTTACGACTTGCGATACCCTTACTAATAGACCCCAACATCCCTCTAGCCTTGCCTACTGCTTTAGTGGTCTGCTTGGATGATTTCAGGTCATCTGTGATGATGATGCCCAAGTCTTTTTCCTTCCTTATGATTGCCAGCAACTTCCCTACCAACCTATAGGTGGCTTTAGGGTTTCTCTTCTCTATGTGCAAGATCATGCACTTCTTTGCATTGAACCCCAGTTGCCACTCTTCTGACCATTTTGCCAGTTTATCCAGATCTCTTTTCATTCTGTCCACCCCATCTGGATCATCTACTCTGTTGCAGATCTTGGTGTCATCTGCAAACAGACAAACCTCATCCTCCAGTCCATCTGCAATGTCACTGATGAAGATGTTGAAGAGGACTGGCCCCAAGACTGATCCCTGAGGTTCCCCACTTGTGACTTGCATCTCTTCTGACTGTATGCCATTTACCACCACTCTCTGTTTTCTGCCCGCCAAGCAGATTGCCACCCAGTTGACCAACGTCTGACCCACCCTGAGTTTACCCAGATTATTAATCAATCTTCTATGTGGAACAGTATCGAAAGCTTTCCAGAAGTCAAGGTAGGTGACATCATCTGCACCCCCTTGGTCCACCCGTCTGGTTGCCCAGTCAAAGAAATCTGTGAGATTAGTTAGACAGGACCTTCCTGTTGTAAACCCATGCTGTCTTGGATCCTGTGTGCCTATGGATTCCAGATGTTGCACTATCCTTTCCATAAGGAGTGCCTCCATAATCTAGCCCACAACTGAGGTAAGACTGACTGGTCTGTAGTTCTGTGCCTCCTCCCTGCTACCACTCTTGTAGATTGGGGTCACATGAGCCATTCTCCAGTCTTCTAGGACCTCTCCTGTGCTCGGAAACTCACTAAACAGTTCTGATAGTGGGTCTGCTAGTTCCACCCTTAGCTGCTTTAGTACCCTGGGATGTATTCCATCAGGTCCCATTGCCTTGTCTACCCTGAGCTTAGTGAGCTCTTGTAGGAGCCTTTCTTTTATGAAGGGACTAGTGCACACCTCCCTCCCCTATGTGTCCATGGTACTGAGCTATGGGTCCTGCCCTACCTTTTCCTAAGTAAATACTGAGCAGAAGTATCTATTTAGGATAGATGCTTTTCTTTGGTCCTCCTCCACACACTCCCCCTTATCCTCTTTGATTTTAGCAATACCCCCTCTGGACTTTCTCCTTTCACTAATGTGTCTATAGAAAGTCTTGTCACCTTCTTTTACTGTTCATGCTAGTGCTTCCTTTGTTTGGGCATTTGCATGCCTTACTGCCTTCCCTGCTTTCCTTAGGGAAGTTTGGTATGCCTCCCTATCTTCGTCCCACTGCATTCCCTTATATTTCCTGAAGGCCAGCCTTTTGGCTCTGACCTTTGCTGCTACTGTTTTTGAGAACCAGAGTGGTTTCCTTCTGCTTTTCCAATTGCTTTTCTCTTTAACACAATGGGATGTTGCTTCAAGTTTTGCATCGTTGATGATTGCCCACTTTCCTTGTACCCCTCATCTGTATTTCTTCTTGCCAGGGTTAGCTTAAATCTGTTGGCCATCTTATCAAAGTCAGCTCCTCTGAAGGTTTATATTTTTGCCTTGGAATCGGATGATTTAGTTCTAGTGATCAAATTGAACTATACCATGTGATGGTCACTGGCCCCCAGGTGACCTTCTACCTGAAGATCTATGATCCTTTCCCCGTTAGTCAGTATCAGATCTAGGATAGCCCTGTCTCTTGTGGGTTGTTATACCAGTTGTTTGAGGCCCTCCCCCTGCAAGGAATCCACTATATGTCTAGTTCTGGTCGATGTTCATGCTGGTATTGACCAGTTTGCATCTGGCATGTTGAAGTCTCCCATTGTCAGAACTTCCCCTTTAGCTGTCATGTTTTGTACATCTTTTAACAGTAATGTGTCTGTGTTCTGGTCTGGAGGCCTGTAGACAACCCCAGTTTGTATGGCTGTCCCATTTCTCATTTCCAGGGTGACCCACAGTTCTTCTGGCTCCTTTTGTGTATTCTGAATTTCTGTAGCTTTGATATTTTCATTCACATAAAGGGCCACTCCCCCCCTCTTTTTGCACCTTGGTCTCTTCTGAACAGTACATAGCCATGTACTGAAGTCTCCCATGTGTGGTTACTGGTGGACCATGTCTCACTAATGGCTACTACGTTCAGTTTAGCCTCTGTCATTGTTGCCTGCAGGTCTGGGATCTTGTTTTCCAGACTGCTGGCATTTGAGTACATGATTTCCATTGGCCAGATTTCAGTGTGTTAGTTGTTGGGCAAGATCCGGTGTTTCCTCTGCGCTTCATATGAGGAGACAGACCTTTTTCCTTACCTGATGATGGACATGAACTACAAACATGCTGAACTCCTGTTTGATCACTAGCTGAGGGGGGAAGGGTGTTCTTCCCGTTTGATGTATCGGGAGCTGCACTCTCTCCACATTTGCTAGTTTAAATATTCTGCAAAGATGTCAAAGTTCTTCCCCATTGCACTGACTCCCTCCTTAGTCACATGCAGTCCATCGAAATTAAAGAATTTTCACTCCCAAAACTGTTGCCAGTTACCTACAAATGTGTCTTCTTTTTCCTGGTACCAGCCCTTGAGCCTCATGTTTAGCTCCTTTATCTCCCCTTCTCTAACCTTCTGTCCATCTGCCCCCTTTTCTCAGACTGGCAGGATCTCAGAGAAGGAGACACGGGATGAATTGGATAACAATTTGTCTCCCAGCCTGGTCAGGTGTTCCCTGGTTACCACAACTGACCAGCTGGTGAGATTGTTAGTCCCTATGTGTACCAGGACATCAATGTTTTCTCCTGCTTCCTGCATGATTTTAGCAATGTGGTCAGTGTCTCTCCACACTGATGTACCTGGGAGACATCTGACCATTACCCTCGGCCGGAGGTAGGTATCAACTCATCGAATCATAGAGTCTCCTATGATCAGAAGTGTTTTGGATTTCCTTTTGCCTTTTTTTGTTTTGGCCCCTGTTTTGGGTGAGTTTTGTTGTGCTAGCTCCTGTGCTGCAGTGTCCTGCTCTGGAGTGTCCTCTGCCCCTTTGTTTGATTTCAGAGATAGAGGCAGATACCTGTTTGTAATTTTTATATGGTTTGTGGAGGTGATATGTTTCAGAGCACTGAGTGATGGGTCAACCGATTTGCCCCTCCTAACCACCTGCCTACCTCTCAGACCAACTACCCTCTGCAGTTGAGGTGCTTCAGTTGGATGTTGGGGAAATGGCAGACCATTTTTATAATATATTTCCTCCTGAATATGTGATTTGATGTGCACAGTCTCTGCCCATGTTGCCTGGAGCTGAGCCCTTAGATCTCCAATTGTCCAGCATGTAGGACAGTGTCTTAAATCCTGTATAACTACCCTTTTGAAAAGTGTCTCGCAGTACCTGCAGTTAATAATATCCATTCTAGATGAGTTGCTGTGTTTATAACCTGTTCCGAGTAATTAGAAGCAGGAAAATGAAAGCAAAAGTTTGAATTTTTGTTTTATTTGTTCATTTGTTTTTGTATAACTTGTTATAACAAGTTCAATTACTTGTGCCCCTGTAAGTGAGGTCACTGTGTGGATACCCCTCTGCTTTGCTACAGGAAATGTCGTGACTGTGCTACCCTATAAAAGGAGTGTAGCATGGGGTGGTTGGTGATGGGGGTGGGTGGCTGGGCCCTTTCCCTGCTGAAAAAGAAGAACCATAGACAAAAGAAACAAGGAGGTAAGAGCAGAGAAAATCAACCAAAACATATGCAGTAGCCCTGAAAGCATAGCCTAATGATAGCCAAAACTGTAAAACCTGTAAAGCACCACCTGTAATAAGTTCACAGAAGATATACCCTGCACAAAACACTTTGCTACTGAGAAAATTAAAGCAGTAACAGAAGATATACCTTGCAAAAAAACTGTTTGAATTAGAGAAGATTACATCAGTAATCTGTAAGCACAAAACAGTAACAAACCTGTAGGCACACCCTGTAATAATGGAGCAGAAAGCATACCCTGCAACAGCAATTTGAATCAGAGAACAATAAAGCAGTAAAATGTTATTAAAAACAGTAACAAACCCTGTTAGTACAAAAGAAAACAGAAACACACAGTAAATCTGCCTAGCCAAAAGAAGTCTTAATCTTTTTCCTTGCTGTGATCATTTTCATTGCTCTGTCCTTACAAGCAAACCTAGAAGAAATGAGCTCAGGTGAAGCTAGGTGCCTTTTCCAGCCAACTTAGTCTTGCATGTAAACATAAGCATTTAGTTTATTTTTATTTATTTATTTATTGAAATGTTTCACCAGGAAGGCACAATGAACAATAAGTTGCTTGTCTCACGGTGCAACCTGGGGGGGGGTAGGGAAACATGAGGATAGACTACAGAAATTGAATAAAAAACACAAAATTTACATTTGAATACATACAGCTAAGAAGTGTGTAGACTATAAAATAAAAAATTACTGAGTGGAATGCTAACAGGTTTGATCTAAGGAACATGAGGATAGACTACTAAGATAGATACAATAAGACAAAATTCACATTTGAATGCAACAACTAAGAAGCTCGTAGTCTGTGTAAGTAAACAATGACTGAATGAAGTACTAGCAGTTTTGATTTAAGGCAAGCTAGCATGCAGTAGCACAGACAGTATAATTAGCTATGGTGCATTAGAAGTGCCAATAAACCACAAGTGTAGTAGAGATTTAGAGGCTATCAGTTAGTGCAGAGTACTGGAGAGGAGGAGGAGGAGAAGGGAAGGAAGAGGGTAGAAGAAGGGAGGAAGGATGGGAGGGGAAGGGAGGTGAGAATCATACCCAGATCTAACACCTCAGGATGCTAAGGACCCTGCCGGTGGTCAAATCAAGCCAAAGATAAAGGTGGGGTTGAGTTCAAGGTAGGGAGATGAGGAGGAGGGAGGTGAGAAGCATACTAAGCTCTAGCCCCTTCAAGATGCTGAGAACCCTGCCAGAGGTTGAATCCAGGCAAAGATAGAGGTGGTGTTGAGTTCAAAGTAAGAAGGTGAGGAGGAGAGAGGTAGAGATGGGTGAAGAAAGGGAAGGGAAGTGAGGAGGGGGGCCTTTCAAGATCTAACCCTTTCAGGATGCTGAGAACCCTGTCAGGGGTAGGAACAAGGCAAAGTTAAAGGAGGGGTTTAGTGCAAGGTAGTGGAGAGGAGGTTGAGGGAGATAAAAGAGGGTAGAAAAAAGGGAGACAAGGGAGGGGAGGGCATGCCAAGACCTGAATCCTACAGGATGATAAGAACCCTGCCAGGGGTCGGGACAGTCAGAGATGGAGGTGGGGGAGGAAAGATTAAAGGAGGAGAGAGGCCTGCCAAGATCTGAACCCCTCCAGGATGCTGGGAACCCTGCTAGAGGATGGAGAAATGGAAATATAGAAGAAGGATAGCAGGTAATAGGTAGTGACAGCAGGGGGAGGAAGAAAGAAAGGGTAGATAAGGAGAAGTAGGGTAGAGGTAATGGAGATAAAATTAGAGTAACAGGAGAGAAGGGGTGGATTATATTGCAGCACAGTTATAGGGGGAAGTTAAGGTGGATTATAGCAGGAACAACTAGAGGAGAGGTAGTTGTGTAGGGCAGAACTGAGGGAGTAGGAGGAGGAGTGGTGTATTTGTAGGGGGAAGGAGTTCTAGGCTTTAGGGAAGTGATAAGAAAAGGCAGACTGGCTGGTAATTGTGGAGCAGCAGGGGATCACCAGAGTATGAGTGTCTGAAGATCTGAGGGAGTGGGGAAGAGAGGATGGGGTAGAGAGAAAAAAGGTGAGGTAAGGAGGGAGTTCACCCAACCAGTATTTGGAGGTGAGTTTGGCGCAATGGGAGAGTCACCTGTTCGCAAGTAGGAGAAAATACAGGGCATGAAAGAGCTCAAAATGATGGGTCCAAGGGGGGCATCAGGAGCAAAGTGACAGAAGGAGTTAAAGCGGGTGTTCAGTCTGGCCATGGAGGACTTGGGAGCGGCACCATAAACTACATTGCAGTAGTCAAAAATGGAGAGAATCATTTTCTGGACAAGTTCATGCCTGGCTGTAGGAGGGATGCTACTACCATTCCTGTATAAGGCACTAAGCTTGGGGCACAGTGTTTTTTAGGATGGCAGCAACATGTCCAGAGAACTTGAGGTGTTGGTCCAGCCAGACCCCAAGGTATCTGAATGAGGTGGTGTCCTCTAAGATTGTCCCATCCAGGGTGTGGAAGGAGGGCAGGCAGGGGAACCTTGAGAGTCTCTGCCTAGTGCCAAAGGTCATGGGGACTGTCTTCTTGGCATTTAGGAAGAGCTGATGGGAGGCATACCAGAGCTGAACCTGATGGAAATCATGCTGCAGAGTGGTTGCAACTTCAGCTAGACATTTGCTAGAGGTGTACAAGACAGTATAATTGGCATACATGTGAATACAGGAAGAGGGGGAGCAGACGAAAGGAAGTTTGTTTAGGAAAAGGGAGAAAAGGATGGGACCAAACACTGAGCCCTGAGGGACTCCAGTGGTGATAGGGAGAGAAGGGGAGATGGAATCTTGGACCTTGACATATTGGGTTCTACTTGTGAGGTAGGCCCTAAACCAGGTTGATGCAGGTGTGGACATCCAGCTGTCATGAAGAAGCCTAGGAGGAGTGAATGGGAGACAGTGTTGAATGCCTTAGTGAGGTTGACAAAGGCTGAGATGATGAGGCCATTGTCCATCCCGGTAAGGATGGAATCAGTGAGCCTGGGTAGGGAGGTGGTAGTGGAGTGATTTTTCTGGAAGCCGGATTGGAATAGGGTGAAGAAGGAGGAGTCAGTTAGAAAGGAGGTGAGTTGGGTAAGGACCAAGTGTTCTTGGAGTTTAGTGAGAGGCGGGAGTAGAGAGATAGGGTGAAAATTTCCGGCAGAAACAGGGTCACCACTTTTAGGAAGAGGGAGGACCACTGCATATTTCAAGGATGTAGGGATGGCTGAGGTTGAGAAAGAGAGGTTGAAGATTAAAGATAGAGGAAAGGCTATAGCTGGGGCTGGGAGGTACAGTATAAGAGCTTTGGGTTGATGTCATCTCGTGAGGAGCCTTTGGAAAGGTTGATTGAGAGCAGGGCATCTAGTGTATCCTCAGGGGAGACTGCAGAGAAAGAGAAGGGGGAGATGGTGGGAGGGGGATGAGTGTCAAAGGAGGGGGATGTGAGACTGGGGAGGAAAGAGAGGAGGGACTTTAGAAGGGCCGAAGCACATGAGGTGTAATAGGAGTTCAATTCCTTAACCACAAGGCAGGGGTCAGTTACAAGAGAGTTGTTTATTTTTAGCACGGGGGGGTGAGATGAGGGGGGTAGAGAAGAGAGCATGGACCACTTTCAAGAATTTGGAGGGGGTGCTGATATTAGTGAGGAAGGCTGATCTAAAGTACTCAGACTTGGCTAGTCTGGCAGCTTTAGTGCATGAGTTTCTTAGCCTGTGGTACATTTTGTAGTCAGAGGGGAGCTGGGAAGTCTTATGCTTCTTCCAGGCTTTGTCGCGCGCCCTGATGCAGGCCAGCAATTAAGGGGTGGTCCAGGAAAGATGGTTACCGCAAACTCTAGTTCATTTAAAAGTGGCATATGTATTTCATGTTGTTAGGAATTTTTCTTTAAAATAGGCAAGAGCATGGTCTACAGAGGGGGCAGAGGTGAGAGGGGCCAATCAGAAAAGACAAGATCTTGTAGGAGGGGGTCAAGATCTAAAGAGTTGTAGGAAGGGAGTTGCAGGATTTTATGTGGGGATTTGGCCTGTGGACCTTTCTTACCAAGAATATAGGGTAATGGTCACTAAGGGCATCAGGAAGGATACCAGATTTAATAATTATGTGGGGGTGAGAGGCGAGTGCCCTACCTATCAATGATTGGTTTGTGTTTTATGATTCAGGTGAGTGGGTTCTTGGATGAGTTGTACAAGATTTAGGGCTGTAATGTTGTTGTGAGTGAATGTGGAGGGAGACAGCCAGTTTAAATTGAAATCACCCAGAAAAGAATAGCTCACCTGTGTGAGAGAGAGAAGTTAGAAATGTAGCCATTTCAGATGAGACTGAGGGTTGGATACCCAGGCAGCAGTAGATACCTGCAATAAATATCAGGATGGAGAAGGGGAAGGCAATTCTGATGGCAAGGGCTTTGTAAGTAGTGGGGAGGGAGGCTACAAAAATGGTGGTGTATTTTAGTGAGGACATGATATACATAGCTACACCACCACCTCTGACTGCCCTATCCTGCCTAGAGATGGAGTAACTGGGGTTGGAGATAGAGTGGTCAGGGATCTTGTCAGAGAGCCAGGTTTCTGTTATAATAAGAATGTCTGGTGTGAATGAAGCAACCATTGTTTGCAGGACATCAATTTTTGATGTCAGACTGCAGATACAGTATTCAGGTGTATGATTGTCAGTCCATTTGGGAGGGCAGGAGGGACTTGGGAGATTGGCGCATGAGAAGAAGTGGAGTCACAGGAAGAGTTCAGGGCATTTGGGCCAGGGTTAAGGGGAATGTTGCCTGATGAGAGCAGGAGTAGGGCAATAATGAGGAAGTGGAGCTTAGGACATTTGTGATGGGTTGAGGTTTTAGGAGACGTTGGCGGGGGGGGCTTGGTTTGTAGGAGATTAGAAAGCGAAGGAAAGCAAAGTAGCTAGGTACTGAGAAAATAGGAGCTGTCGGGTGGTGAGGGAAGTAAGACCAGAGTTCAAGAGGGGGGGTTGGAGTCATAGCAAGAATAGGGGTATGGGATGAGATAGGTGGGATGAAGGGCATAGCCAGAATTTTGGGCTGGGTAGGTTAAAATGCAGAAGTAGATAAGATGAGGATGAGAAACAGGAGGAGTGGAGTGGAGCAGGAGAGAGTCAGCATTTTGGGAAATAGGTTAGGGTCACGGTCAAGACAGAATAAGTAGTAGAAGGGGGTTCTACTAGAAGAAGAGAACAGGAAAGAAATGGCAGGTGGGGATGTTAGGCAATAGAGCACGTCAATTTCAGTGGCTGTAGCACTGTGAGTAGCAGTGAAAGAGCAGAAGGACTATGGTAGTAAATTGTAAGCCTTCTGGGAGGAGGGTGATCAGGATACTGCAGAGCACAGCTTGACCCCACCAAGACAGTACCAGACTAAGCCCGGGAAGTGGGGAACAAGCTGAGTCACTCCCATTGCCGCACTACACACACATGAGATGGAGGGGAGTGAATTGTCCCACAAAAAGCCTGAATAGGTGTGAAACCCAGCAACACAACAGAATAGGTATGGCTCAGTATATGGGGAGGGGCCCGGAGATCTTTGAGTCTGATACACCCAGTGGGAGGGGAAGGGAGAGGTGGGGGAAGGTGCCAGTATGCCCATCGTGCTCACTCCCGACTCTCACTCCTGACAAAATAATCAGGAACTAGCATGAAACTTGTAAAATTCCCCATAACGAGCCCCTATTTACAACCTCCCCACATAGCATTCTGACCCAGAAGTTGCACCCTCTCTCATCAAAATAAAACATAACAACCAGTCTACAGTCAGTGTGCAGTCCTGAAGCTGGAAAGGGGACCCCTGCTGGGGTCACATCTGTGGATAGGAGAGGGGTTGCCACCAGAGCAGCTGCAAAGGATTTCAGTACAGGATTTATGGGCAGCAAGGAGTCTTTGACGGTGACAAAAGCTTTCTCCAGGGTTTCAGCCCAGTCCTTGCAGTCCCGAGTGTCCATGTTGTCCAGGTCTGATGCTGGGGGATGGGGTATCTCTTCAACTGATGGTCAATCATCCCGGGGAAGCTTGGCTGGAGAAGCAGCAAAGTGCTGATTGGGTGAGAGGTGCTGTCTGCTCCTGGAGCACTGTCTATGATGATGTGTGGCACTTATTCCATGAGGAGACAGGGAGAAATTGCTGGTTGCCAAGGGGGGGTTGAGTGTGGGGGGAGTAGGAGCCACAGGGACAGAAGAATTCTTGCTGCCGGCACTCGCGGGGAATCTTTAAAAGCTAGAACAGTCTGATCAGAAGAGTGTTCTCCCAGAAGCACCTTCCCTGCAGATTGGTTCCCATTAGACTGCGGTGGCATGCCTGGCTCCCAGATGTGTCTGGGAGATGTAGTTGGACATGGGAGGCTAGGCCAAAACTTGGACAGCCACCTCTCAACTTCTTTTGGATGTGATGCCACTATCTCTCTCCCATCCTTAGAGACCTCCAACAAGGTAAGATTCCTGTACTGGTATCTGAAGCCTTGCATCTGTAGAAATTTCTTTATGGATAGGAAAGACTTCCAACGAGCAGTAGCCTTCTGTGAGAAATCGCGATAGAAGGAGATTTGGGCCCCCTGCCAGTTGATCTCGCCCTTGTCCCTAGCAGCATGCAGTACCTTCTCCTTAGTAGAGTAGTGCAGGATATAGGCTATAATGGGCCTGGGTGATTGCCCCAAGCAATTCCACCTAGTAGCCAACCTGTGGGCTCTTTCCACTTCTACAAGACCCCTCCAACTGTCCCCAAGCATGAGAGGGATAACTTCGTTTAGGAAGCGCTCAACCACAGAGCCCTCAGGGATGCTAATAATGCAGATGTTGTTCCGTCACCCCCGATTTTCCTGTTCTTCTGCATGCTGCCATAGTGTGGCCAGACCAGCCTCATGTGTTTGCAAATGGTACCATTTCTTGCTCTGCTGCAGCTCAAGATCCTCTGCCCTCTGTTCTGCCATGTTCATCCTATCCTCTAATTTCCTTACATCTGCCACTGTTCCCATGAGGGTCACATTGATACCATCAACTCTGTTGAGGAGGGCTTACAGCATCTGGGTGATGAACTAGAGGGAGTCCCCTACAGTGGCTGGCTGAGGTAGAGGGTCGGGCTCCATTGGTATGTGAACAGGCTGAATCGGAGCAGAAAAGTCCATCACAAACAGTGGGTGATGGTGCAACATGATGAGACAGGAAAGGGGGTGTTGCACAGTACTTCCTCAATAGGCAGACCAATACCTCGCATGTCAGGCAGAAGGATGAGCAAGAGGCCTGCGTGGCCTAAATGTCCGGATCGACTCTCAAGCACACTGGGCAAAAAACTGCAAAAACTGCATGGCAAAACACAAAATGATCGCACCGGACAGTTGGGGGGGGGGTGGTACAGAGTATATTGAGTTTTCACATTAAATTTCAGCCCCCAGATCAGAGAAGCCGGCCTTGGATTCTATTCACCCATGGAGAGAGTGAACCGTCCAAGCTGCCATCTTGTCGGCGGCCAAGCCACGCCTGGCAAGGGGTGTTAATTTTTGTACACACTAAAAATCAGTCATTTTGCTCTGTTGGTGAATGTATCTGAAGTCCATTTCTTATTTCCATACTACCTGTATTGTGTCTGTCTTTCGGGGGGGGGGTGCAGTTTGACTGTCAGATTTTGCAGTGCAGTGGTGCACATGGCTTTCATAAAAGCACTGTCTCGTAACTTTGGGGTACTACTGACATTTTGTGACTACCATTTTATGGAAGATTTTTTTTTAGAATAGTTTGGTGTTGCTAATCTTATGGTCGAGGTAGTGGTGTGTGAAATTGCACACTGTCTTTGTCCCCTGAAGCAATAATTACCTGAATGACTTTCTCTGTAATAAACAGAGGTACTGTATAACTAATAATTAATTTGCAGGTATCAGAATGTATCATACTCTGTTTGTCAATTAAATATTTCTAAAATCTAAACTGTTTTATATTCCACTCGGGGGAGGGGGTGTGAGGTGGCTCATGGTTGCATTCATTACAGAGTTAGGTGTAACATGCCCTCCTTTTATAATATAGGAAATAGCATCTAAAGAAATGTATGGTGTTATACAGAGTATGTAAGTATCTGAGCAGTGCAATGGGATTCCTGTATTTGCTAAATTTTTGAGTTTGAAGTGACTCTGCCAAGGAGATTTCATATTTGCTAGTGTATGCTACTCTCATTCTGTTATTGAACAAACATCATTGGGCATGTTGTTTAACTTCTGTAATGAACATCTCTACGTGTGGTATTTGTTAGTTTACTTTTTGCCATAGCTGATGAAGTTATAAAATTACATCTTGTTTTTATATTCATGTGCACATATTATGCTTGTCAATGGTATGCTTTCTGCACAGTTCTTATGTAACATCAACTAGCAGTTATTTCGTATGCACTAAATATTTTATTAATAAGCCATCATTTATTGCTACATTTTAGTGCATTCATAAATGCTTTTAATGAATGTCTCACTTGGTTTGTCTTACTCAGATGTTGCAATGCTGTATGAATCTGCCCTACATCATTCCAATATAGCATAATTTTAAAGCATTTATATCAATTAAAAATGCAACTTTAGTATAAATTATGAACAAGATTGCATTGTTATACAGCAGTAACAAACTAAATCTGTTTTGTTCAATGGCTTTGTATGTGATCTAAATTGTTGGGGAGTATGTGGGTAACTGATTACAGCATTGTATATAATATGTTGCTGGCTGTGAACTATGTCAATAAGTCATGCTGCAATTTATTTGGGGGGACTGTATTATTACCGTATGTATGAGTTAGTAAGCATGTCATTGTGCACACTAATATGTTCAGATACTGTGGATGTCAGTATACGTTCCTTCACCCTCACGTTAGAGCATAGGCTGCTGAATTCTAAAACCCATTTGTGCATTGTCACACTCAAACATCCCTGGAACAGTTATTCCTATATATATAAACAAGATTGATGGAATTCCTCAGAAGCAAGGTTATGTTTTTGAGTGTCTTTCATTGGACTTGATGTGTTCATACTTTTGAACTCATTTCCAAACATGTAGTAACCATAGTATGATAGTCACGGTTAGGGTTTGTGTAGAATGACTGCTGCTTATAATGTATATACAACATGCTGACATATACACTCACGCAGTTGGTCACTTATTGTATTTCACTTTTTATTTATTTATAAATTAGTTAATGGTAAAGGTGCACTGAGTCCAGACTCATTTCCATGTGTGACCTGGGGGAGATCATAAAGGGTGTACAGAAAGAATAACATTTTTAAACATCAGATTGCAGTTACATTGGCATCATTACAGTTGCAGTAGCAATGTGGTGATCAAGTATTGTACATCAACAACAGCATGTTTCTTCACTATTGTATGTGGACAACAGTACAAGAATACAATAAAGTGTGCAGTACCTGTTGGAGAGGGTGATAGTGCTAATGGGGTGCAGAAACAGACAACAGGCATGGTCACAATTAATGTAGACTTAAAAGGGCCCTAAGCAGGAAGAGGGCCTGAAGAAAGAAGAATTGTCCATAGGGTAGTTGGCAGGCACAGAAGTGAGCAGGAAGATGTCTTATGTGAAATCCATGGGCTGGGAGTGAGGAAGAGTGGCAGAGGGTAGAGGGGTGCAGGTTGCAGATGGAAGGGAGGCAGCAGGAAAAGGCAGCTTGCAAGGCAGAGGAGTGAGGGTGGGAATGAAGGTGCAGGGATCCCTGGAGTGGATACAGTAAGAAAAGGTGAGGATGGGGGGGGAGGTAAGATGGAATTGACCCAAACTAGTATTTAGCAATAAAGGAGGCACAGTTTGACTGGTGATGTGAAGAAAGTGGGAGGACAAGATGGAGGAATACATGGAGCAGTGATGAATACAGAAGGGAGAGTTGGTAGTGAAACGATAGAAGGCAATGCAGATGCTATCCAGTCTGAGATTCATTTTAATGACCAGCTCCAGGCAGACCTGGAGGGAAGGCAGTCTCTGTTCTGGTACATGACACTGAGATTAGGGCAAAGTTTGGCATGGATGGTGTTGATATGGGCAGAGAAGTCAAGCTTGTTTCCAAGCCACAGGTGAAGGCACTGTACTTGAAGTTAGGGACAACCTTCCTCATTGACAGTCTTCTAGGTGTTGACCGTGAGTTGGTTGGTGTGGATGTAATATAATATGGAATGCCATTGATATGAGTTTTGATGCAGTATTAGTCACATGTAAATGAATCTGAATCTCAAATTGTAGTGTGAAAGAAATGATGTGACCTACTGGGAATTGAACAAAGGGGGCCTCGGTTCAATTCCAAGTATATCACATTATTTGTTTTGCATTACAGTTCATAAAATTCAGTGCATTGCTATTATAAACTATTGCCACCACTTAAAATGGTCATAACATGATGGGCATTATGATGAGAGACAGATATTTTCCATTGGAGTCAAGTCATGGTTGTCTCCACTCCCATTTGTCCATCATAGAGTTATTCAGTTAATAATGCATGTTCAACTGTATACGGCTAGGCACTGGAAGGGAAGAGCTGAATTGTTGTAGTTGACACCAAAATTTGCAACAATGTTTACATTATATATGGAGTTGAAAAAATAGTCAGAGATCTGATAGAAATTGTGGAATGGTCAATGGCATGGTAACTGTCTTTTAATACACCTATACCCTCCCCTGTGTCTGCCCATCTCATAAACCATATTTTCTCTACAATTCTCTCCCATCCTCCATTTTTAGCTGTCTACAGTACAAGCTGCATTAAATTGCTTTACCAATGAGTTGGTTTAGCATTGTTTTTTAAAGCTGGCAATGCATTGACAACTCACATTGTATTGTTTTTCAGTGCTTAACCAGCTCAAGAGCAATGTTTGTAAAATGAACTCAGTTGGAATGCATCAACAGTCCAGTCACAATGCAATGCAAAACTGCATTTTAACTCTTAAGAAGCAGTTTGTGCAGGGCTTTTTATTGGATCCTGCAACACTTATGCAACTGAGTCTCAAATGCTAAATCAACTAACTACAGGAACAGTTTAAAGTGACTTGTACTGCATTTTCAATAGTGCTACAACCTCCTTATGGCAATCATTCCACTCTAGCCGAAGTAGACTTGCTTTCTGGTTTACTTCAATAACCTCCTCCAATTCCAACTTGATACAGTGCTCCCTCCTGTTTCTAATTCCATGTTGCCTGAGTAGGTGTCTTGAACCATGTTATTTATTTCTGTCAAACACTTGAAATATTCAGTTATGCCCCCCCTGATTTTTATATCAGTCCAGTGAGTTTGTGATCATTTTTCCAGTTTCTCCTCTTATGTCCTACCCTGCTGTTCCATAATCACCTTAGTATCCCTTCTTTGGAACATGTCTAGCAGTACTCCAAGTTGTGCTCCAGGTTTGGCCTTAACAATGATCTGTACAATGGGAGTATTATATCGTCCTCCCATTGCAGGATCCCAATGTAATACTGTTCATCATATTATCTGCATTTTCTGTTGCTATGTTACTGTGGTAGAAATGTTTCAGGTCTCTACCGATCATCAACCCCATGTAAATATGCTCTTCAGATGTAGAGGTAGAGACTCACCCACAGGATATACACTGTTATTGGGATCTTTGCTTCAATGTGCATCGAGTTAGTGGTTATAGCCACTGTACTGTATGTGCATACATGACCATTTCAATATCTCAGGCTCATTTTAATGAAATGGATATGTGTGTGTGTGTGGGGGGGGTGCACCGGGTTAAAATTACTAGTTTAGTGTACTGCAGCTTTTCTCATTTATGCTAATTGCACTGTTAAAACCACTACAATGCCCAGCTCCACCCCACCTAAAAATAATTTCCCCATTGGAAGCAAAGAAATACATCACTGAAGTGCTTGGTAAGTCAAGATCAAGAAGGGATTCGCTCAGTCTTAAATTACTGGAGCCCTCACTTGGTGCTGTTATTCACCCCTTACCAAATTCCTTAATTTATCCCTCATCACAGGTAAATTCCCAAAAGTCTGGAAAACTGCGGTCATCACCCCAGTTTATAAAACTGGTGATGGAGTCAGCCATGCAAACTATCGCCCAATCTCAATTCTTCTCCCTCTCTCCAAAGCTTTGTAGTGTATTGTTTCAGATCAACTCACCGATTATCTCAATAAATACCAACTTCAATGCAAACAGCGACATGGGTTTCAAAAACAGCATAGTATGCAGACTGCACTCATGGAATTCACCAGGTACATCCACAGTGCTCCAGATAGGGGCATTTGCTGGGGGCTACTTTTATTGACCTCACCAAAGCCTTTGACACAGTAAATCATGAGCTACTTCTGAATTGACTATCCAGCTTAAGCATCTCCCCAGAATCCATCTCCTAGTTTCAAAGTTATCTCCAAGGTAGAGTTCAAAAAGTAAAAATCAATGACGTCAGTTCTGAATAGTGCTGCATCTCCACTGGTGTTCCCCATGGGTCCATCTTGGTACCACTGCACTTTAGTCTTTTTTTAAACCAATTCCTCTTGGCTGTTACTGACAAAGTTCTACTCTATATAGACGATGCAGTACTATATTCATCCCACTCAGACCCCTTAGAGCTTGAATGCCTCATGCAATCCAACTTTTCTGCAGTTGAAAACTAGTTCTGAAATGCTAAGTAACTCCTAAATTATAAAAAAAATGAAGTCTATGATGTTCGCATCTGCCCACAACAAATTTAGGAACTGCCAGCTACAAATCGTAAACAACCAAAGTTTACCCATTGAGCAAGTAACCTACTTTAAATACCTAGGGGTAATGCTCGATTCCACATTCTCTCACTCCCACCACATCAACCAGGTAGCCAAAACTGCCAATGCCAAACTGGGCCTATTGTAAAGAAATAAATGCTGCTTCTTGCAAGATGCCCTAAAAGTTGCAGTAAACAGTTCTGTACTAACTGTCATTTAATATGTCCTCGTAGTGTACGGTGCCACAACTACTATGGCTCTCAAAAGAATCAGAACTAACCTTAACAAAGCATGTAGACTGGTGCTGGGGGTGCATCATCTCACACACTCATGTGAACTCTATGCTCAAAGTGGCTGGCTCAGCTTTAACAGTTGCATCCGCTACCAAATGTGCCTATTAGCTAAAAAATCCCTGCTAGGCCTTACCCCACCTAGGGTCCAGAGCCTCCTCATTCAATCAGGCAGATCTAGAAGCACTAAGGGATGGACCAACCACACTTTAAAGATTCCATTCCACAGAAACTCTCAAGGGCAATGGTCCTTTGAATATTGTGCTCCCGTATGATTAAACTCCCTCAACACAGAGCTGCTAAATGCAACCACACTGGGCCCTTTTAAAACCCAACTCAGAGGCTCTCTTTATTTTGCAAGTGCTTGTGCCTGTGGCACCTAGCCTCATACTCTCTTCACTCTACCTTCAAGGTTGTAAACTGCCTAGCACTTTCCTCAGCCCTTGACTCCCTGTTGCAGACCTTCCTGCTTGCTAAATGACAAATGAGTTGTTCCCTGTAACATGCTCTGGCTATTTGTTTTAATCCTGAACCTTATTTACTGTTATGTTTGCCCCCCAGTTATACATGCCATGATGTAAATAATGTACATCTATCCTATGTATTGTTTAGTCTATCTTTTCTGTACTCCTTGTATATTGTGTACTCTGCTATTCAATTTTATTACCCACTTTGTATTCTGGCATGGAACCTCTACAAATGAGTCTCTGACTCAAAGGTACTTCCAAGATTGCAATAAATAAATAAATAAAATAATTTTAAAAATCTAGCTAGATTGGACACAGGAAAGTTGCTGTGTGGCAGTACTTGTAGATGTTGGGGTGCAGTACTGGCTTCACTAATACAGTACAACAATATAATGATGTCACTACTTCCGCTCAACAATCACACTTCAGACAAAGAATTGTCTGTATATTAGGAATGGTCACACAATAAGAGAAAGTTCTGTAATTCTGCACTAAAAGGGACTGTATTCCTCAACCTCAAAAAAAAAAAAAAAAGCTAAAAAGTGACAGAAAAGGATAAAATATATTTTACTTGTAAAACTCCTCTTACTTGTTCAGACTGTATATTGAATAATTTGTATTCATTTTATAAGTGGAGTAAAACAATTTGTGGTGTTGTTCTTGGCTAATAAGACCACTTACAAGCTGCTAAAGGGAACCAATGCAAGCCCCTTGTGTTTCATTATGCACATGGGGCCCTATTCATGAATGGTGTGTAGTGGCCACACACCTGTATCTGGGGTGCTTAGCCACTCCGCACTCATTGCACCTCCTGCACAACATGTACAAGGGTGGGGCACACAGACCCACCACACCCAATCCCCCACATTCGTAGACTGCACTGCACTGGGGGTGTTCCGGGGCCATGCCAGCACTATATGGCATTCACTAAACCATGTAGTGCTGGCTGCATGGGTGCAGAAGGGCGGCACAGGGTACACCAGTCTAGACCCTGCCATAACCCTCTGTGCGCCCCCATTGTCTCCACCCTCTGGATGCCGGGGGTCCTGGACAATGATCTCTGTGCTTCCCCTGCCCATTAGGCAGCCAGTGAGGGCAGGGGCAGTGGGTCAGGTGAGTGCCCGTAATGCTGGTTAAGCAGCGGCACTAGGATGTTGCATGGGGAGGGTGTTGGACCATGAGTCGGACCGTGGCACATGCCCCACTACAGGGGCTTGGGGGTATGGCAAATGGTGCTGGGGAACAGCCCATGGTGTGGATAGGAGCTGGGTCCTGATGCTGGGGACCTGCAGTGTGCTGTTCGCCATGGCTGGACTGGTGGACCGACCTGCCATAGGGGCCATGCCGCATGGGTCCAGGTGCCTAGGTAGCATGCACAACCTCAGACCCATGCATTGCAGCATGAGAGATCCACTGGTGGACCCGGGACAGGCATCCCATTGGATACCCTCCCGGGTCCACGACTCTGAACCCGGCCACACTGTGGAGTCTTGCGTACCGGGGGGGGAGAAGCCACAGACAAGTGACCAGCATTGGTGAATGCCAGTATGGGCACACCTGTCCACAGGGTCATGGGCAGAGTGCATGGCTTTTCAACTAATCTGTAATTTGTTTAGCTCTTTTCAGAAGTGTAGCATATAAAGGATAATGTATGGGCATCCATACACAAGAAGCCTGAGGTTTTGTTACAAACAGGAACCTCTAGAGCAAAGCTCAAGAGGTTTCCCTAATTGCCAGATGAAACTCGAGATTTTGTTATAGACTTGTTGCTAGAGATGTGCCATAAAAGAACTACCACTGGTGGAAGTTCTGCGAAAGTCAGACTTTCTTATCCATGAAAGTTCAGAAATCCAATTAGCAACTTTTGAGGAAATTCAGCAAGCAACCTACAGTGGTCCAGCTAGTAATATTTAATATTTCTATGGTGTCTAGTGGCACCCCACACCAGTCGCTGGTCACCACCTGATGTTAGGCATATATTATGCGTGCCCCCCCCACCTGAAATAGAAATAAAATTCCCTGGTGGTTAGTGGTCCCCCACCCACCCAATCAGACACCACACAAATAAAAAATAATACCCTGGTGGCTAGTGGCCCCTCCACCCACCCAATAACCTGCTCCATACATCAAAAATAATACCCTGGTGGCTAGCAGTCTCTCCCCCCACCCAATCACCCACCTGATGTGCACATCATGCCCTGGTGTCCAGTGAGACCTCCCCCCCATCTTGATCTCCCATGTAGTTTAAATAAACATTTCCCTGGTGGTCTAGTGAACCCCCTCCTATTCCTGATCCCCAGTCCCTGAATTCAGATATTCCCCAATGGTCTAGTGCACCCCCCAACTCTTTCAGGTAGTGTCCCACCACCCTGCTCCCCCCATCCCAAACCTGAGTGGGTGACTGACACAGCCATCCTCTCTCCACCATGACCAGCTGCTCACTGAGCTGTCAATGAATAAGCATGTGCTTGTACAAGTACACGCTCATTCACTGACAGCTCAGTGGGTGGCTGACTGTGATGGAGAGAGAAGAGCTGTACTGGTCAGATGCTCAGGTCCATGATGGGGGGAGCGGGGTGTTGGGACACTACCTGCTGGGGTGGAAGGGCAGGGATGCACTAGACCACCAGGGAATATCTAAATAATAGATAATTCCATAACTTTTGCAATATAACTAAATAAGATCTATCAGGCAGGGAAATCTTCTAGATATATTACCAACATTTCTGGAAATATCTGGCCATGTCTTTGTCTGCATTGGTATACTATTTTTTTTATTTATTTATTTCATTTTTATTTACCAGGTAAGGTGTCATACCCATAAATATGATTATTTTCAGACATGACCCGAGAGGTTACATACATACTAGGCAGTCAAAAAATGTACAGACATTTGTACAGAAGATGAGCAACAATACAGAGGAAACAATCTACAAAACATTTCAGGTAAAACAGTAATGATACAATGCTAGAAAACAGGTGAGAAAATACACATAGTCTATACAATCAAAGGCACTAGAAATTTGACATACAATCCATACTAAGTGCTATATGTTACAGTAGTCAGGTTCCAAAGAGAGATGATCTTTCAGAGAGCAGAGGCAGGAAATAAGAGAAGTCTATGGAGGGTTAAAACAGGAGCACTGGGCACGCTTGACCAGGAGAGCGTGATGCAGCTTTTTAAAGGCAGCATGATTAGGGGCAGAGCGAACATCAAGTGGTAGGGAGTTCCAATATTTTGGGGCCAAGCAAGAGAAAGCTGAGGTTCCTTTTGGGGTCTTACACCTGGCAGTATGTAGTAGAGAGAGCTCAGTGGAGTGAAGGCCATAGGTGGGGGTTAGGGTCACTAGCATGGCTGCAAGAGAGGTAGGAAGGCCAGTTCTAATGATATAATCTAGTAGCGTACCAAGGGCAAGAAGAAGATGGACAGATGGAGAGGGCCAGCTTAGGTCTGCATATAGTAAGCAATGGTGTTTCAAGCATGAGGAAGCTGAGGCATAGAGACAAATATTGTTATAAATTGTGTCCCATTTACTAAGGGTGGTTTTGGAAGCATTTGTATCGGTGATGGCACCATACGTGAGGGACAGGAGTAGGATGCCCCTGACAATAGCCAGTCTAGCAGAGGGAGTGAACATCCGACTAGTTCTGTAGGCAATGCCTAGTTTAATGTTGACTGATTTGCGTGTGGTCATGATGTGTTGCTCAAAATTGAATGATTCATCAAGCAGGATGCCTAAATACATGAATGAGGTTATCACCATAAGAGAGTAGCCATATACACAGGAGACATTAAAGAGGCTGCGATTGGTATTAAGTTTGGCAGAGGATCCAAAGAGCAAGCCCTGTGTTTTACTTATGTTTAAGACAAGTCTATTGTTATGGATGCAGTCTTGGATTTTTAGAAACGCAGAGGTTAGTTGACTATTTATTTCCTTTATATCTGCTGAGGAAGTGTACAGCACAAGATCGTCTGCATATAAAATTATTGAACACTAAGGGGTGATTGGAGATATGTTGTTTATAAAAATAGAGAAGAGAAGAGGCCCCAAGATGGAGCCCTAAGGAACACCATCATTTATAGGCACAGAGTTAGACACCACAGAGTTAAATTTAACATGTTGGCTTCTATTGCTTAAGTAGCTGTGGAATAAGTTTGCAGCTTTAGCAGAAAAGCCAAGGGAGCCAATGTGGGTAAGTAGGAGGGGGTGATCAATGAGATTGAATGCCTCTGAGAGACCAATGAACATTCCACCTGTCATAAGGCCTTGATACATCTCGTAAATGAATTGTAGCAGTGCAGCAGAGGTGCTGTGCCATTTGTGGGAGCCATGTTGAGTAGGCAATAAGAGGCTGTATTTAGAAAGGAACTCAGTGACCTGTGTAGCCTCTAATTTCTCAAGGATTTTGTTAAGTACTGACAGAATGGCAATGGGCCTATAATTGGAAATGTCCATTTTGTCTCCTTTCTTAGAGACCAGGGTGACTTTTGCTTCACTACAAATGTCCAGAATGTGACCATGGCAAAGTGACAACCTGAAGATTTTAACAAGTGGAGCCACAATAAAGGAATCAGCTAGCTTCAGGAGCTTGGGCTCCAGGCAGTCAGAGCCTACACTAGTATTGTCAGAGATTTTGTTGAGTAGTTTTAGAACATCAGCATTCGTAATTACCTTAAAATAGAAAGGTGGATGTTTAGGCACATTAGTTTCAGAAGAAGACAGAGGGATGTGGTTCACTGGGAGAGAGGCAGTGTGCTTAAAGAGGTTGGTAAAGTATTCATTGAAGAAATTAGCAATGGTGAGAGGTCATTGCAGTGCACATCATTTAGGACCATATAATTTGTGTGCTGTCACTGATCTGATCCCAGAAAGGATTTTACATGCACCCAGACTTTCCTATGGTCTCCGGCAGCTTCAAGTAGGAGACCCTTGCAGTATGAGCTTTTGGCATGCCTGATTTGTATTTTGCACATGCTTCTAAGTACTCTGTAGTTGTCATAGTCTATTTGACGATCAGAAGTTTTAAAGCAGTTCCAATGTTTGTCACGCGCCCGGAGGGAGCCAAGAAGTTCTTTATGCAGCCACCTAGTCTGTGTAGCCCTAACATATTGCGTACATTTTGGTGTATGCATGTCCTGAAGGGATAGGAATATAGATATAACGTGATTTAAGGTGGACTCAACATTATGTGATTGAAAAACAGAGGCCCAGTTTATGGAAGGGATCACATGTAGGAACCTTACCTGATCAAGATTAGCAAAATCCCTGAAAGTGATATAGCGCTGCAATAGGGCAGTAGCCACTGATGTCTCCCATATGGAAAACACAGGTCAGTGATCGCTTATTGAGTCTGGAAGTACTCCTGAGGCAGTAATCTTGTCCTGCTGGTTTGTAAGTATCCAGTCTATAAGTGTTCCAGCAGCAGACTGCTCCAGTCTGGTAGGATCTTCAATCATCTGATGCATATTGTAGCCATGCGCTAAAGATTGTAAAGTGCTTTTATTTTTCCATGCCAATTTAGGTTGAGATTGCCAAGAATAATTAATTCATTTTGGCCAACGACAGAGGTAGAGTGATCAAGCAGCTCGGAGCAGTCTAATTGACCTCCTTTAGGGGGATTGCAGGCACATATTAGATGAAGCCTTTTAGACCAAGTAGAAGGAGGGCATGTAAAGATTCACATGTAGTGGTAGTCAAGTGTTTCACTAGGGACACACTCAGGTGATTTTTAAAATGGATTGCAACCCCACCCTCTCCCCTTTTGCCAGACATTCTGTCTCCTCTAATCAAAGTATAACTTGGAAGGTAGCATGAAAAGTCAGGAGTGGAAGGCTTAAGCCACGTTTTCAACAGACAAAGAAAGTCAGGCTCATATGTAGAGATGCTCTCATTTAGCTGTATTATTAATATGTTCAGGAGCAATTTTAAATAATTGCATACAAATAATGTATAATCTCTTAAAGTGACAGTAACCAATTATTAGACATGTTCAGTTCCAAATAACATCGTAAAATTATAAGTTAGGAAAAACGTAACTGTATTTATTAATATAAAGGATATTGGGCCCTATGCACAAAGGTGCAGAGTGGGTAGGCACTGCATAACCCTGGCACGTAGCCCACTCCACATCCACCCGGGTCCATTGGGCCCCCTGTGTGGCATGCACAACTGGCCAGAAGCCCCCCTGTGCTGGATCCCCTGTGGTATGCAGACCTACGCATGGGGGCAGACCAGAGGAGGTGCAGGGGGTGTGCTAGCACTCTGCAGGATGCCTCAGATTGGGGCAGCCATAAAGGTGGGGGACAAGTTATGCAGCCCCCTGGGAATGACAGCCATGGGCTGCGGCTGTTAGGCAGGGTCCTGTGCACCCACATCAAGGAAGCCCCATCATGTGGAGCACACTAGCATGCCTGCAGGTGGGCATCCGGGCACCCACCTACCACACCGCATGTGGCGCTCTACACGTCTGCACATCATCTGCCTCACATGGGCGCAGGTGATCCACTGTGGGGTCTGGGTCAGTCTGCTGACTGGCCACCCTCTCAGATCCGTAGCTCTGCATCTGACCCACCCTGCAGGACTGCGCACTAGGGGGGGCATATACTGGTGTCACGTGGTGGCCACTGTTAGTGAATTGCCACTGTTTGAACCTTCAAAAGGTGACTACACACTAAGAAACTCCTCTCTTATACTTTTTAAACTACCATGGACAAGGACACATTTTGGCTCATCTGTCATTAGTTCCTTCCTACTAGCACTCTGGAATAACTTGCAAAAAATACTTAAACTCTCCCTTCTGCCTAACCCCTATATATTCAGACAATTGCTCAACAGATGTCTCAAAACAGTGTGTGACTGCTTCAGGTATGCACTATCCCCTGACCGGGCAGTCCCTTATCTTCCAGATCTCCCTGGCCTTCTTATTCCCCCTGTCGGCCAGAAATATTTTACGGCACCCCCCCCCCATTTTTCTCCCTCCTTCCCTGTGGTAACTTCCCTGTGGGGCCTCACCAAGTAGAATGCCCTCTTCCCTCTCTCCTTTATTGTCTGTCTCCCTCCCTTCATACTCCCCACCACCGTGGCCCTCCATTCTCTCCTCCCTTTGTACTCTACAGTCTTCCACCAGCATATGCCGCTTTCTAAATACGTGTTTTTGTACTTGTTATACATGTTTTACTACAGCTTTTATTGATGGTGTGTCCTGTATCACTCTGTAATTCTGTACACTGTATTATGAACTGTTGTGTAATGTAACCATATTTGTCCTTTGTGTCCAGGACCATCTTGAAAATGAGCTTGCTCAATGATGTAAACTGCCTGGTTAAACAAAGTTTGATTGATTGATTGATTGATTGATTGATTGAATGTGGCCACCCATGGATCTCCCGTGGGTGCAGAGTTGCATGGGCATGGTACGCACCTTAGGTGTGTATTTCCCACCCCTTTGTGCATAGGGGCCATAATTATTCCAATATGGGAGGAGTACATGAAGGAGAGGGCATGATATAAAATTGGAAGATGGCAGGCTAAGGGGAAATGTGAGAAGGTTTTTCTTCATGAAGAGGATGGTGGACACATGGAACAGTTTGCCACAGGAGGTGGTGGAAACAAGCACAATGGAGAGATTTAAACATACCTGGGACAGGCATAAGGGAATTTTAATAGTGGGTAGGGGTGGGGTGAAGTCACTGACCAGATAGGGTCAGAGGCCACAAATAAGTATAGGACTTAAGGGCAGACTGGATGGGCCTGGTGGTCCTTATCTGCCAACAATTTTTATGTTTCTATTTTCCTTTTTTCATTTGCTTACTGGATAGTTTTCTGCATGACAGTATTATGCTGAATGCGTGGACTAGCACTCTGTAGGGCAGTGGACATATTCAGTTCTAAACCCTCAATTACATCATCAGAACTTTGACCTTAGTGTCTGAGTCTAAGATATCACAGGTGATTGAAGAAGAAGAAAAAGAATCAGCATTTATATAGTACTTTTCATACACATTGTATCCCAAAGCATATTACAAGCAATGCTAGACTGGTAGTAAAGTGACTTAACATGTAGTGGTAGCCATTACACAACAACACCCACAAAAAGCCTTGGACAATTGCACGAACACTTTTTATGGGAAGGGGAATGTTGGCCAGGACACTGGGAAAATTCCCCTACTCTGCTGCAAGGGGCTTTGCTTCCTGTGAGCGCTATGGAGGAGTCCAGTATGCAGCTGGAGGATGACAGAGGAGGAGACTATGAGGTTATGGCAGCAGCTATATCAGCTTCAGTGTATGATGGTGCAGTAGACACTAACCTGAATTCATCTACAGATACAAAACAGGATGCTTCCCAAGATGCTTCGCTAGACCATATGGATATCACTGAGGAAGAGGAATCCTTACAACGTAAGTTGCTGAGAAAGAAAGTACTTTTGCAACAACAGATTTTGGTTGTGGAGAAATAATTTCCAGATGCCAAAATCAGATTTGAGGAAGAGAAAAAAAGAAAATGCTCAGATGGAGCATCACCTGGACAGACACCGAAGAAAGCTCCAAAGTTATTTTTCTTCAGTGCATCTGCAAAAGACCCTGATGTGACCTAGGATATGGGGCCCAAAACAGACCCGCCCTAACCTATGCAGAAGAAACACACTTGGTCTCCCAAAACAGTACTGAAAGGTGCCAGCTGAGTACAGTCTGTGGCAGGATTGTGGATTCCAGATCTGGAGATCCCTATACTGGGGTAAGCACTGAGAAAATGAAAAATATATCAGCAACAGCACAGCCAGAGGTGGTGGAGCTCATTCCTGCAACTCCATCTGAAGAGCCTGTATCAGGTACAATAAGTTTTTCACCCCTTGACACAAATGCAGTAGAAGGATTGTTTGGTGCTCCAACAGGCCTCCCTGTTCAATCTAAAGAAGGGCAAGGTGTTACCTTGCCATCAAATGGAACCTTTGAACCCCCCCACAGAACAGGCACAAAGTCAGCCAGAGGCATCTCCATATGCCAGCCTTTTCCACAAGCCACTGGAGCTGGCAAAAAGACAGAATGTTATCCATTTACATTTTCTGGGGGACATGAAGGCATTACCAGACAAGTTTTATGTCAGAAAAGTATTACTGAAACAATCTCTGGGGTTTCCCGCAAACAAAGTCTATGCCTTCATCCACACACCCGTAGAAAATACTTCTGATGCCAGCTTCAGGACACCAGGTGTCCTGGAAAGATTTTGGATTAAATTTGCTTCCCTGAAAACCAATCCAATCTGGGCACTATTCCAGGTGATACCCCTTACAAAACAGACTTTCAAAGTCATTGCTGTCCTTTTCAGGAACAAAGGGGTAAACATTATTAACATCTTGTGTTGGCTAGAAAAAAGATGTGCAGTACAAGGTACACCAGAACCTATACTTGATTTTGAAGGTTTCTGGAATGGGGAGTGGAGCATCAAAGTTAAACTTAATCAGACAGTTACAGACATACAACATTTACCTAACTGCTTTTATTTAGGCAGAGATAAAGGCTTTATTTTTTATCATGGGCAGCCATGTCACAGCTATAAGTGTGGCTCTGCAGCTGCAAGACATTTAAGCTGAACTTGTGAAATTGTTAAATGTACCCAATGCGGGTAAATGGGGCACACTTGTTTTCATTGCAAACACCCTCTGCAATGCACCTTATGCAATAAGGAAGGACACTTCTTCACAGTGTGTCTGTGGGTGGCCCACAATACCACAGATGCTGACTTTGGGGTTCAAGATTATTACATCAACACAGCAGCCAAAACTGTTGAACAGGTAAATAGATCCATTCATTCTGCTGCTACCCCTTCATCTCAGTTGCCTGTAGAACTCAGGCAGTGGAGAGAGATTTTTAATCCTCAGGAGAAAGTGCCCCAACAACAGAAAACTCAGCCTCAGGAACAAGAGTTAGTACCAGCCTCTGCTGAGGTGATGCCACCCCCACCCCCTTTCCAGAAGAAAATGCTTTTCAGGTAGTGACAAAAAGCAAAGGAAAGACAAAGCCCAAGTCAGCAATGTTCTCTGAGATGGTTTCCCTGCAAAACCAATATGCCGCATTACACTGGGGGAACACAGATGTGGAGATTGAATCGGACTCCACATCCCTTACATCTTCTCAGAAAGATGTTATATCAGATATGGAGACTACTAAGGTTACACCTGTGCATAAAACTAGGAAAAAAAGAATAGGAATGAGGGCAAGCATCATAAAAACTAAATGACTCTTGTGATTAAAAAGAAATGAGATGACCTTTGTATGACTTATCTATAGCCTCTCTAAACACTAACAGCGTAAAATCAGACAGGAAGCGTCTCTCATAACCTTTGCCCAATTTGATGCATGCTCCTATGATTTTGTCTTTCTACATGACACTACATTATACTCAGAAGTAGAAATGCAAGCGGCTAGTTCGGATTCGTTATGGGGGAAAGTGCACTGGTCAGTAGGTGAAGAACCTTGTAGTGGGGTGGGCCTTTTCATCAATAATACAGATGCACAGGTTATACATATGGTAGACGTTGTTGTTGGTGGGGCTTTGTTGTTGAATGTAAAATTAAATAACATGGATTTTCATTTAATTAGTTTATATGCTCCCCAGACAAGAGCCGGTAGAACAGATCTTCTACAAATGTTCCAACCAGATGTATTTACTTCTTGATATGTTTTGTTTGGGGGGATTTTAATTGCAGCAGGTCTCTATCAGATAGTGGACCGAAAACAACCAGATATTTTTGTGGTACTCATTTTTTAAACAATACGTTAACCCAAACAGACTTCATTGATGCCTTTGCATCAACAAGTCGGCCTGCAGAGAAACCATACTTTTGGGGCACCACAGCAACCAGAATAGATTACTGGTTCATATCTCCACATTTAGAAATGAAACACACCATGGTAAAACCTGTAGTTTCATCAGACCTTCCTATGCTATGTTTAACATTAGCAAACTTTGAGGAAATTGTGCATGTCCCTAAGCCTTTTAAATAATTCTCTGAATCACCAGGGATTTGAAAATGTTTTGGATACCCAAAGGTCAGTAATTTTTTTATATGATACACCTCGTGACTGGTGGGAAGACACTAAGACTGATATCCGGGAATATTTCCAAAATATGGGGCTATTAAATGGGACTTTTAAAACAGATAGTTATACACATTTAGGAAAGGAGATGCTTTAACTAATTTCCCTACAAAATTCTGGGGGAGGAGATTATTCTACACAAATAAGGGACATCAAAAATAAAATGGCAGATCACCAGTATGACAGATTAAAATCACTAAATGCTGAACAACAGTTTGGAACTCAAGGTAAGCAAGACCACATGAACCCTTTTGAATACTGAAAACACAGCAGAAGAAAAAAACTTATCCACAAAGTTAAGGATGGGGACAGGAAAATTGTAACAAAAAAATCAGAAATCATGAGAGCAATTGATGAATATATTACAGAGATGTTTACAGCTCAGACTTGAGCGACTTCGGATGTATCAGCCTGGCTAAAATCAGGTATTTTGCCACAACTTTCTCCACAGTTCAAAAACTCATTAATACAGCTTATCACAAAGCAGGAACTCTTATGCATTGTGAAACACTTGCAGCAGGTTCAGCACCAGGACAAGATGGCTTACCTAATGAGTTGTATTCACTCATAGTCACAAAACTGACAGCATATGTTACACATAGAAGATGTCCCAGATAGCATGGTATAAAGGTTTAGTTATTCTCATGTATAAATCCAGAGAATCCACTGATTTGACCAATGGGAGACCTATCACGTTGTTAAATTCAGATTTTTCATTTCATTTTATTTGATAACTGGGTAAAAAGCACTGGGCCACATGGCTCTTTTACAGACTTGACCCAGTGAGGGTCAAAGACCCTCAAAAAACATTTATGACAAACAAAAAATATGACAGACTAAAGCCAAAATACAAAAATACAATAAAATAAAAATAATAATGAAAGCAGCACATTCATAAACAAGTGTATACAGACTGTTGATATAACACTTTTTTCAGATACTTCTTAAATTGATATAAACTAGTTTCATTTTGTTATGACTTCATATCTTGGGTATGCAAGCGTTATCATAGAGCCACAGTGACTCTGTATGTTAATGTGTGAATGGGGCAGAGTGTAAATAGGAAGGAGTGTGCGACATGGATGCCCATGAAGCTCTCTTCTGTACATTATGGGCAGGATTCACAAAAGAGATGCTCTGAGCGCAACTGAGATGCGCCGGTGCAAAGCGAAAATGTGTCAATGAGCGATTCACACATAGGGCAAATGTACCAGTGCAACCTAGATGCCCTGCACCAAAGAAGAAGCACCATAGGTGCATCAAAATGACATGCAGCGCATAAACAGGGGGGCATACCCATGGATACACAGCACAACATGATTCACAGTGCAAACAGCACAACTACAGAGTACATCCAGCGGCAATGCCAAAGAAGCAGACTGAAGTCCAAGCCACTTGCAGGCAGTTGTCAGAAAAGCAACACCTGCACACTGCCAGAGAGAGGGGGTGTGAGTGAGATAGTGAAAAACAGAGCAAGAGAGTGAGACAGAGTGTGACACAGACAGCTGGAGAGCCAGGGACACCAAACAACAGCATGGACCCAGCACCAGTCGCTGTATTTGGAGCACTATTGAGGATGAAGAGACAGGGAGGTGAAAGGCACCGTAGGCGGCCTGCCCCATGGCGGTATCATGCCAGGCTGTCATTTGAGCAACTGACAAATGTGGAGACAGTAGGCAGATACCGCCTGAGCAGGATAATTCTGAGGCAGCTCTGTGAGCTGTGCCATGACAAAATGCAGGCACCCACTGCATGAGGTCATGCCATCTTGGTGGAGACCAAGGTGACAACAGTCATGTGCCGGCTCACCACGGGTACCTTCCAGAGGCCTTCAGGGGACACCACTGGCATATCACAGGCCTCCACTTCCCAGCTCCTCATACAGTTCCTCACCGCACTACTACAGCATGCTTCAGAATACATCCATTTTCCCAGCTTGCAGGTAGAGTGGACAGAAGCCATGCAGGGGTTCTACAGCGTGGCATGCATGCCATGCATCATAGAGGCCATTGACTGCACCCATGTGGCAATCTGCGCACCACCCAGCGAGGATGCTATAGTATACATCAACCAGAAGGGCTGCCACTCCGTGAACTGCCAGGTGGTGTGCAATGCCTCGGGGCACATCAGCAATGTCTGTGCAACACACTCTGGGAGCACATATGATGCCTTTGTCTGGCACCAATTGGCCTTCTGCAGGAGGTTCAAGACAGGGGACGTACTGAGTGGTCATCTCGTAGGTGCGTGTGACATGGACACAACAGCACAGGAGGGCACCAATGGCAGGACATGGGGAGCAGGCAGTCTGCAGCAGACACATGGCAATGCACGTGTATGGGCCATGTGACATCACATGTGTACAAGGGCAGACACAGGCAAGCACATGTTTGCACACGGTCACTGTGCGCCACATGTGAGGCAATGACAGGTCAGTGTCAGTGTGTCACTGACACGGACACCACAATCAATGAGGCAAGCAATTGCAACCAGTGAAGGGATGCATGACCTCAGCGAAGGTGAAAGGGGGCAGCGCTGGTAGGGGAGCGGGACAGGTGCACACACCACTGAGGACAGAAGCAATGACAGGGTGCACGCCACACAAGCATACAGTGTAGTAATGGACACCATTTCTTCACCCACAGGTGATGCAGTGTACCCGCTGAGGCCATGGCTCTTAACACCCTACCGATGACCCGGAACTGAGGCAGAGGAACAGTACAATGAGGCACACATCACTATGTGCACCATCCTAGAGCTTGTCTTCTGCATGCTGAAGATGCAGTTCTGGTGTCTGAGTAGGTCAGTTAGTACCCTACAATGTAGCCCTGAGAAGGCCTGTGGCATATTCCTGGCCTGTTGTATGCTACATAACATGGGCCTAGACCGTGGAATACCTGCCAAGGCCAGTGAGGGTGACAGTTCCGGGGAGGAGGTGTGTGGGGCCAGGATAGCGCCACAGAGACATTACCTGGTAGCACTGGGATGGAGAGACCAGAGACTTGCGGCACAGGCCACAAACACTGGCACTGACTGGTTGAGGAGACCTATGGGAACTGCAGGTAAGTATGCAGGTACGTATGCAGGGTCTGCACTATGCTGTGGATGAAGGGATGTCATTGGCACAGTGGACATTGGACAGTACACAGACAGTGGTGCACACAGACACACACTCACACACATGCGCAGCAGTCATGCAACACAACCATACCACCGGGGCCATGGCGGGGGATGTCATGGGTCAGTGTGCACTGTGACCTGTGCATGGGCACAGCAGACACAGAAATGCACTCATCATACCCGTGACGCATGGCACGACAGTGGTACACACATACACACAGGTGGGACTGCACAGGTAGCACAGGTGGTGCCACAACTGGATTGGGGTGGGTGCCTGCCACACACGCCACCCCAGGTACCATCAGCAGGGTGTGCAGTACACAGTGGTGTGACATGCCTCCACCACAGAACCGTGGACCCAGGCATCACAGGGCAGCACATCAGCCACCATGGACATGTGGGTGACCTCTGCCATGACTGGTGATCGCATGTGTGCCTCCACCAGACACGGGGGGGGTGTTCACCAACCCCACAGGGGTGCTGCACTGAGACAGTGAATGTGTGCTCAGTGGCATCACTGTCCCATCACCAGCATCCATGAGACAAGTGACGATGGTGTCAGCAGCAGGGGGTTCACCTGGCGCCACCGCCGGGATGTGTGGGAAATGCTCCTGGGTGTCCAGCTGGATGCCTGTTTCCATGGCGTGCAGTGGAGGAAGCCTCAGTGGCTGCTATCTGCTTCAGTGCTGCTGTCATGCCCACCCACAAGAGGTGAGTCTCTGTCAGCATCTGTGCACACCACGCGGCCAGGGACTTGTGCTCCTGGACCATCACAGTCCTGTGGCTACGTAACTCTGCACGGAGAGCTGTCTTGCCTTCCACAGTGGCCCACAGGAGGCTGAGACAGCCCTCCATGTCATTGATGGATGATGCTTCACAGTGGCATCACTGACAAGCAGGGGATGGAACAGCCCATCCTGGTCATCCATGGGCGGTGGTTGCACCACAGCAGGCTGCAGCATGGGTGGGACCTCTCCATGCACAGCCACTGTATGACCATGGCTGGTGCTTTCATGGTCCAATGGTGCAGGACATGCACCACAGTACCCTGCCCAGACACCACCGATGTCGCCAAAACCGCACATGGCACAGGTGCAGAGAGCACAGTGCCCACAGCTGCGGTCAGCTGTGTGTCACTCATACCACACCCTGTACCATGCACAGTGGGGTCATCAGTGACATCTGGGGCCACATTCACAGGCACCCGCATGCTGCCCATACCACTGTTGGCCATGTCCCTGATGGAGTGTGTGGCACCGATGTCCTTGATGGGTCCACCGCCTCCCTTCACCGTGCCACTGGTGAGCACGAGGAGGGCATCTGCGATGTCCACCGCTTCATCATGGTCATCATCAGAAAACCCTGTTAGGCACCCCAGCCATGCTGTGACCCTGCTGGCAGTCATGACAGCTTTGGCCGAGATGCCTGAGGGGCTGCCATCACAGGAGCCATGACAGAGGTGTCAGGCACAATGTAGGATCCAGGAGTGGTGACAACCACTGTGATGCCATCGGCCCTGTGCAACAGGCAAGCATCATCACCCGGTAGGGTGTCATGTTCAGCCGTGAGGCATGATGGTGTGTGGAGAGAAGGGAGAACATGGTTAATGCACAGTGATCTTGCTGTACATCAGGACTGCACAATTGTTCATGGCCATCCACCATGTTACCACGGTTACACATGCTATTCACCACAGTGCCATGCCACAACCTCAACAACACACAGGCCATGCAGTCTGTGCAGCTGTCACTATGGCATGCTGCAGACTGTGTGGCGTGTGACGCATGCATGAGCAGTGCAGCTAGACCCCCCCCACAATGGCACAGTGGCATAGGTGTCGGAAGACCACTGGGCACTCGGAAACACAGTGACAGTGCATAGCACACAGACACAAGCATGGCAGCAGTGGCACACGTGGGACTGGGCAGGCCGAGGACACACAGCTGCTTACAGTGCTGCGACGGGCTACCGCTGGTCTGGAATCCCCCACCTGGGACACCCTGCACGGAGGTCTGTGCAATTATGGTGGCCAGTAGCTCTTAATTGGGGCTGAGTGTGGCCCCTGTGCTGGGCCCCCCCTCCGGTTCTCCTGAAGGAGGCCTGCATATGGGCTACCTTCTCCTTCACCATCCTGCACCCATCATTCCAATGCTTCCTGCACTCCTATACCATCTTATTGTAGGACTCACATGCCAGGCAACCTCCTCCCATGCATCTGCCTGTGCTATCTGGCTGCCACCCCTGCTGGTGATGTCTTCCAGGCACAGGTCATGCCTCTATCAGTGCCCTCTTCTCATCCTTTGTGAAGTTAGGCCTCCACCTAGTGGTGGTGTTGCTGCCATCAGTTATAATGTTTTTTGTGGGGATAAGCATACATATGTTAGCTATGGCGGTGGGGTACCCCTGTCCCTCTGTGCGATGGGCCATATGTGATATGTGTGTGCCACACATGCCTCCATCATACATTGGCTGGGCATACCCATGCACATATGTGCACAGTGGCCAGTGCCACATGTAACCGTGTCTGTTGTGTGCAGTGCAATCACCCATTATGGGCACTGTACCACCAATGATGCACCACTGCAGTCCTCAATGGGACACTTGTAGTGATGTGCGCCATACATATGCAGTAGTAGCACAGCAGTGTGGGTGCAACTGCATGCCCCCCCACTACCATGGTACCCCCCCTCCTGGGCTCACCCACCACCTCCTGTCCATGATGGGGCCCTTGTCATACCATAGTATCCAACAGGTGTCTAGGCACAGGGCATTCAGCCAATGTGAATGGACCTGCATGCCACTGTCAATGGCCTGACAACAATGGCATACCTCCTCCACAGCAGCTTCCGCATGCCTCGGACTGTTCTGTTGCACATTGCAGCCTCCTACTCCAGCAGCACCCCTTGCAGTCATTTGTGTGGCCACTGACACCCACACACATGTGAAATCCCCACAATACCTGCTGTAGAACAACTGAGAATATCTGTGTACTCACCTGCAAGGCTCTGTATATTCTCAGTCACTTAGTCTCAGCCTGCCTAATTGGGAACATTTATGGCTCAGGGCATGCAAATGAGGTCTGGCCTCTGTTAATGAGATGCTAATCGGCTGAGATGCCCATGCATGTGGAATGAGGCTGTTCTAGACACATTGTTTGTGAAATGCATAAATGTTCCCAGCTTATGTCACTTCTCATGGAGCATCTGATGATTTTTGCCCATCCCTGTATGGTGCATCCACTGAGCATATGCTGTGTTCTTGGCACATAATCCAGGTTCAGGTCGTGCATGTGTGATCACATGTGACTGCCATGTTATGCACAGTATGCACTACACAATACTTGGTGCTCCTGTAATGGGCAGCAACCACCGATCGCGCATAGCATGGGAATGTGTGATACACATACCATTGGTGAGTGTCACAGGCCCATGATCATGTATTCCCATTTTATGCACGATTGGTGGTTGCTGCGCATTACAGGGGTACCACGTATTGTGTAGTGCATGTCATGCATAACATGGCAGTCGCATGCTCATCATGCATGTGCAACCCAGGTGTGGCCCAACCACGTGTTCTGCATTGTGCATGCACATGCATGGACATGTGTCATTCAATCAGTTGTGCTCCATGCATCCGAGTGCATTCTGCAGCATGTGCTCTACACTGTCGCACATGGTGCAAACTGCCAGTTTCACGTCGTGCATCACAGTCTGCCACATTTGTACTATACACCTACAGGATGCCTAGGGCAGCGAGGGTTGGACCACGGGCCATGAATTGGTCCCAGGTTGAGTTGCTGCACCTGGTGGTGCTGGTGCTCCCTGTGAATGGCCAGCTTTTTGGGCAGGATGATCTGCATGTGCCCAGGGCAGAGGTGTGGGCCTCCATTGCCAGTTTGCTGGTGATGCGAACAGGGATGCCACACACTGGGGAACAGTGCAGGCATCGCTAAATTGACATCCAGAGGTGGGATGGAGACAGACTGCTGCTGCAGAGACATGCACACAGAGGTGCACTACCACAGCCAGGTAGGTGTTGTGGTTCAACATACCTCACAGGCACAGGCAGAATGTGCATGTTAATACCCACATGGGTCACATACATGTGTCACACTCATCACACATACATGGCAGTGGCAGTGCATGACCAGTGTTACCCTATCCTGTGTGCCACCTCAGGTGGACAGTGTGCAGTGCCATGTTTGCATGCAGGCCACTGGGGATGCATGGCTGGGTGCTGCATCTGTTGCATGCACATGGACCAGCGACTGGGGGGCACTGCAGTTGTTCAGGATAGTGTTCTGGTGGCACTGCCCATGCTGTGGCATGGGATGTCTGTCCCTTCACTGCATGTGCACACGGGTATTGGGGTGTGGTTTTAGCAACACTGTTGACTCATGGAACCCTCTGTCTGTTGTGTATTACAGGGCTGGAGGCCAGGCGGTGGGCCACAGAGGCCACTGAACTGAGGAGGAGAGGCATTCCAAGTGCCAGGCATGGTGCCTGTGTGGGGGCAGGTAGGTGCTGCATTCTGTAGTTGCTACCATTCTGGTGCTGTTAGCTATTGCTTGGTTGGTGTAGTGTCTGCAGTGTGGTCCTTAGTGTGTGTTTCCTCTGTCATTGCTGCAGGTCTCCAGGATCATGATGGTGTGGATAGGCATTGAGGTGATGCTGCAGCCATCCAGGACCTGGAAAGGAGGATTGGAGAGGCCATCCAGCATGCACTGCGCCCACTATACAGGACTGTGGGCCATCTTACAGCTGCCTTTATGGGGGGGTACTGCTCCTCCTACCTGCTTGTGGCTGTGTGGGGGTGGTGCACAGGGGTGCACATCTGTGCTAGTGGCCAGAATGCCTGGGTTGCTTTGCACCCATTGTATATAGTCCCCTGTGTCTGTCCCCTTCCTACATCCCTCGTTGGTTCCCTGATATTCCCACCCTGCTCCCTGGTTTTGTTGTTCTTGTATATAGTTCTGCTGCGTTTTGTTGGTTTTGTACAGTTGTTGTTCCTCTATTTTTATACTTTTATAAATATTCTTATATCTGCTCCTGTGTCCATGTGGTTTCACTATTCTACCTTCCTGGGTATGTGGTGTCACTGCTGTGTGTCTGTCACAGCTCATGTGTGTCGTGGCACTGGTCTTCACTGTTCCTGGTCCACTATCCTTGTTCTGTGCACCTTGTGGCCACTATTGTGCACTTGCCTCCCCTGGCGGATGTTTGTCCACTGGCTCTTTGTGCCTTCCTCCTGTGTACGGGTGCTCTGGCCTACTCGCTCCCTCTTGCATGGTTGGCTTCTGCCACTTGGTCTGTGTTGCTCCACTGTGTGGCTCAATGCATCCTGGATGTGCAGCCACCTGCATGCGCTGGCACATCCTAGATGCACCGGTGCATCTCGTTGGGGCATCTTGATTTGCACCATGCTGTTTCACTGTGATTCACAGTGGGTTTTCACAGGGCAAGTCCCCGTGGTGCATGCCTCTGTGAATCATTCTGTCTCTGGTGGGTGCATCCAATTTGCACCAGTGCATCTCAGTTGCACTCAGTGCATCTCTTTTGTGAATCCTACCCTTTATCTCTAGATCCTTTGTTGTGTAAAATAAACACATCCCCACGAATTACTGGAGTAACTTTTTCAAGTTCTGACCTAGAAAAAAGGACAATAGCATATGCAGATTTTAACATTTTTACTAAACTACTAAGTAACAGATTAGCTTTTACTTTAGGAGAAATAATGCATCCATCTCAGACATGTGCTATCCCAGGCAGGAGTATAACAGACAGTTTTATCCTGTAAAAAGAAATTATGGAAAGATGTAATTCATCAGAAATATCAGTTTTTTTTATTAAGTATTGATCAGACTAAAACATTCAATAGGATATCACATACCTGTTTGTGGGAATGCATGTCTGCCAATGGGATCCCTTATGACTTCATATCTTGGGTAAGCAAGTGTTACCATAGAGCCACAGTGACTCTGTATATTAATGGATGAATGGGGAAGAGTGTGAAATAGGAAGGGGTGTGCAACAGGGATGCCCATTGAGCTTTCTTCTGTACATTTTATCTCTAGATCCTTTTTTAAATAAAATAAACACCTCCCCACGAATTACTGGAGTAACCTTTTCAAGTTCTGACCCAGAAATAAGGACAATAGCATACGCAGATGATGTCTGCCTGATGTTGGCAGATACAGCATCATGTCAAGAGACAAGGGACATATAGAACTTCTTTTCCAAAGCTACAGGATCAATTATTAGTTATAAAAAAGTAGTGGCATCCCCATTGGTGAAGGTCAGACACTAGGCCCTGAAGAGATGGGTATAGAAGTAACAGATGGTCCATGTAAAGTGTTAAGAATTCTGTTTGGCCAGCCCTCCAGTGCAGCGGTTGGATTTCTGCTTGTGATGCCAGTGACCCAGGTTCGGGAACAAGCTCCGGACGCTGGAGGGCCAGCCAGGGGGTGACAGCTTGAGCATCCCACAACTGCTCATTGTCTTCAGGTAGGGAGGGAGGACTGTGACCCTGTGTTGGGCGACTGCTGGTGGAGACCAGGGGTAGGGCAACATGTCAGGATCATTGCTGGGAGGTGCATGGCAGACATCGGCTCTTGCCTTGATGTCTGGACGTCACGCACCACAAGGAAAAAATCAGGAAAAATTGCTCGCTGGCCAACGGATAACGGCCCTCTGTTCCTTGACTGTCTCCAGTGCCTTCCCAGGGCCTCCTGTTTCTCGGCAGCATCCTAAGCCCTAGAAGTATGTGCTGGGGTCATCCCCCTTCCTGGTGCCTTCCCCCCTCGAAGGAGGGGGACCCATCCGGTGAAGGGATACCCCGGGATATCCCGGGATCGGCTGTGATAAGAGGTCCAGAGGAGGGCTGGGTAAGGACAGTGGGCTGAGGGGGGACATGTAGGGGCCTGAAGGAGTGGGGACCAGTGAGCACGGGGGCGGGAAAAAAAAAAGAATTCTGTTTGGATAAGGTGACTTAGCCTACATAAATTGGGAAAAGTTGCTGATCACCAGACAAAGTAAGGTGAATTTGTGGAATAAATGGAGGATGTCAAAGTTCAAATGGGTTTGCATGGCAAATACCTTTTTACTATTACTATTCCTTCATCTTAGCTGCATTTTTCTGCCACCAAAACAATTGGAGACTTCTATTTATGGATGTTTTTTTCAATGCATCTTGGGAAGATGATTGAACCCCATTAAATGGGTAATATTGTTTTTAGATAAGGCCAGGGGAGGCCTAAATATGGTCAATCCAATGGTATTCTTTTTTCTGCGTGTTTATTTTTTCAAATTTAAAGCCCTTGTTAATTTGCAAAAACAATCCATGGATTGCATGGATACAGGATAGTTTGGCTTCTGTTTTTCCATTTTGGCCACTAAATTCACATCTGCATAAACAGAGATCTCTTATGCATATGCCTCTTTACTTTCAAAATTGTTTTAGTAAATTGAAAGTGTGGTTATGTTTTAAGTATCAAATTTTCTCAATGAAACAACAGGAATTTTACTGTCATATTATGACCACTTTTTACCATGAAGCCCCTACGTATGCCCACAGGTCTCCCTGAGATGTTAAAATAATAAGAACAATGTTGACATCTTCAGGGATACCAGATAATATGTGGGACATGCTTGGCTTGCAGTGCATGGAAAGTTAAATGTCAAACATAACCTGAAACATAAAAGGAGGGAGGAAAGATTTTGTTCCAGTGACTCTTGCCAGGATATCCTGGAAACAATGGACCATTTATATTTTTCATACCCTTTTATACTTCAGTTTTGGACCGTAATATGGTAGAAGTGGCTCAGATCACCCTCTTTATCTTTGACAACAGAAATTTTGTATTTAGGCATACTACCTAAGCAGTGGCTTTGTTATGACAAGCAGACAATGTGGTTGTTCCTAGTTTGTTTTAAATATATTTTATATGTCATGCTAGATGTCGATTAACAATTCAACAGGTTCCTATGTCTGGGGAGCAACTGCTTAGTCCAATTGAGGGAGTGATGCGGAAAAACAACGCCCAAGATAAAAGCTTTCTTTCAGGACAACAGTACCAAAGGAAGTGAAAAAATATGCACTGGATAGAATGGCAGTGAAAGCACAGGTTAGGTGTGGGTTTGGCTGCCGAATCTTAAGGAAATGCATACTGAAATGCTAAGGGTCTAAATGGATGGCTATTTAATGCTGTAAGGTCTGTGACAAGTGTGGGTACTAATTTTAGTACTGGTATGACTAGAATTATTGTTTATTTCTTGTTAAAATGACAAAGGGGGTAGAATAATACAAGGTAGTAAGAAGTAATACTACTCTTTCTTTTGTTTTCCCTTTTAGTTTATGACAAGGTCAAAGTCCTTCGTATAATATTGCATTATCTTTATTTACAGTTTCATTTACTCTTATGTAATAGAGAGGAGAACTGAATTTTGGTATGCATGAATACTTATTTATTTTTCTTTATTATTTGATATTGACCTGCATTGTATTGTATTACGTTTGTGGTATGCATTCATAACAAAAAAGTCCTATTCTTTGGTAGAGGGTGCTACCATCTGAGTTTAAAAGATGGCAGATCTGTGGTCCACCACGAAGGTGGCTTTGCCTGAGACGGGAATTCTGGCCCCTGTTCCATCTGTGTCTACTGTTGGGGCTGAAGAAAGGCATTTTGCTACATTGGAAAGTTTGGTCTTGGAAACCGCAAAGTCAGATATAGATCTTGCATCTACCTCTGCATTCAGAGAAGCAGACCAACGTTTACAGGATGCTCTAATATCTAAACATACTTACCTTTTGGATTAAATGGCAGAAGAGGGGGCTCTCTATCTTGGGGAAAAAGAACATTTGTTTGCGAATCAGAATCCTTCTTTGTTGTGAAAGCAGGACTTCCAAGGCCAGCCTTGTGAATCTGTTTGGATTGCTTTTGTTACAGCTGCTGAATGACATGATTTCTCACCAGGGGAGTCGCCTGCTCTGGACATTCCCAGGTCACATTTCTGGCTACCCCAGACTGCCCAAACATACCCTGTCTCAGTTGCTTTGTTTATATCCAACCAGATCGGTACTGCACCTTCCCCTTCAGCAGTAGCTGCAACAACTCATAGCTGGGAAGTGGTTCAATCAGCTAATACAGTACAGACTTCTATGAATCCTTTGCAGGATCATACAGGACAGCATCATTCACTGTTGGGAGATATCTTGCATGACCTCCCAGTCCCCCCACATATTCCAGATAACTGACAGTCGAAACCTGATACCCCCCATGTTAAATATCCCCCAGATGGCTGGTCCAAGGTGTGGGCACTTCACAAAGCAGGTTGGACCCATGATGTTATTGGCGAATAACACCTGGAGGTGCCATCTGAACCTTCAGATCATAGCTTTATCTTGAACCCTCTGGGTTGACATATGGTCAAAGGGGATGGTCTAGTTTCCACAGCCCCTGCCATACAGAGCTTGACTACTTCCTCTAAGTCACCTCCAGTGATCTCTGCTACTCAACTGACTATTACACAGTTGGGGGACTCAGTATTGGTTCCATTAGACAGCTTTGAACTTTCACAGCCTTTTCATACACCTGAGTCTTGAGGAATACTCCTTACCCATCCCATCCCAAAGGTTGTTGTCAATGTTCCCCCTGGGGTGCCAACCCAATATGTACCTCCGGGGGGGCTAATTGCTACAGATTACCATACCACAAGCCCTCTAGCTCTATCTCTCCTTTTTTGGGCCAACAGAGTTGACTTCTCTGAACTGGCCTCCCTTCTCTTGCCTCAGTTGAATAGGGTCAAGGCGGTACAGAGCTCAGCCCAGTGCTGGGTGCGATTCTGCCAAAAGGATGCTTTTCCCTTGGCACTGACCCCCTCTCAGTGGCTGAACGCTGTATGTCTCTTGTATAAAGGTAGCTTGTAGAATCCCCCAGATCGGGCCTATGTGAGTTGTTTTCTTCTCAAAGACTCTCTCATGATGAAACCTACTAAATTGTTTGCCGTCCAGAATTCCCCTAATGATGGTTACTTTGACTGGAGTTTTAAAACCCCAGTATTTTTGAACAGGTGCTGGGCTATGTATAGTACCCTGAAATCCACTCCTCTTTGTATTCCATTTCAGGCTATCCCCTTGACTAAGCCTGTTGTTCAGACACTAACCATTCTACTGAAAAAGTAAGAGGTGAAGGTGCAGGATGTTTGCTATTGGCTTTCTCTCAAAAATGCAACATCCTGGTTGACCCATAACCAATCCTGGATTCAGAGAACTTTTGGACAGGACACTGGAAGTTTAAGATCAAACTCTGGCACACATATGCTAGTTTGCAACATATCCTGAGTGTGTTTTTTCTAGGCCATGACCGGGCACAGTGTTTTTATCCAGGCCAGTCCAAGACCCGTTTCCATTTTGGGTCTGACACCCACCTCAGCAATGCCTGTGACACCTTTCAGTGTACTTTCGGTCTGACCTTGTGACATGTTAGTTCTCAGTGTTCCAGTGCCCTGTATTGTAACTTGTGTGAGAAGCATATGCTGACCAAACAACAACACCTGTACTGCAAATGACAGTACAGCAACACAGCGACCGGTCACTGTACTGTCACAGTGGGACCCAGACACTGCTTTCCTGGGGTCTTGTGCCCCCTCCTTGAATCAACTGTGACTCAGAGTTGATTATATAGGTTGTGGGGGGTGCTGGGGGCAGAGCCCCTTGAAAGAAACAGTATTTTCAGACAGACTTATGCCAACCGCAATTGTGGTCGACATAAATCCATCACTGTAATGTCAGTCGACAACTTTGTTGTCAAACCGGTGTCATGGATCCACAAGGAGTCAGATCACTCTTACCAAGAATGTAAATAGGTTATGCATGACCAAGAGAAAGACCATTCAGAGGGAATTTATTTGGACAAGGTGCAAAAGCTTCTTCAGCATAGACAAAGAAAAGTGCTAGCAGTGACTCTGGCACACCAAGAGGACCCTGATCCAGTACTGACTACTGTATTGGAGCCTACCCAACCTCCTTTGCTTCACTCCTCAGTGTCAGAGGAACAGCTGGTCATACCACCTCCTCAGCATTTGGATATGTCTCATATTGAGGTAACCTATTTGCCAATCGAAAAATCGGCTTTGCCACCCTCACCACACTCCCATACACCTGCTGATCTCATGCCACCACCAGCTCTGACTGTAGTAAGCCAGGAATGATCTCTCTGTTACCACAAACAGGGTAAACTCTTGACCCCGTTATCTACCACTGGTATCCCCATTCCTCTGGAAAACAAATTTGAAGCTTTAGCATCCCAATCTATTGAAACGGAGGCTGGTTGTGATTCTGACATTTCCTCCTGTCCATCTATAACTTTCCTTGCTTCCACTGACACAGACAGAGACACAGATGTTGCCACCAGGACTTCTACTATGAAGGTTAGAAAAAAACTCTGCATGAACACCAGAAGTGGTCTTACTAAGCCAGGTTCTGGGATTTAACTTCAGTCTTTTGTCCTCCTTATTATCTCTCCTTTCATGATGGCTTTCCCTTTACACCTGGCAACAATAAACTTCAACAGCATTAAGAATGTATCATACCAATCCCTGTTATTTATTCTCCTCAAGGACTTGGCACTGGATGTCATTTTCCTTCAGGAAACTATGCTACCCAGTACTTTGGACATAGCTCAAGCTGGCAAACAATGGTGTTGGGGACCCTCTTATTGGTCTATTGGCACAGACAAATGTGATATGGTTGGAATGTTGTTTCAAGGATGTTGTTTTACTGTGCAACATCTGTTTGATATTGAACCTGTTAGTGTCCTTCTGTTGGATGTCCTCTATCATGTTTCCCCTTTCCGTTTTATAAATGTCTATGCTTCCCCCCCGACAAAGTCCTGGGTAGATCTTTTCAGGGCCATTCAACCCTATTTACTTACCTCCTGCTCTGGCATACTAGGAGGTGATTTTAATTGCAGCTTAGATAAAGGCAGAAGCCTGCTAAAACATACTGTGATTCACACGCCTTGGTGAAAATGATTAATAATACCACCTTAACTGATGTATATCAGACACATGCATCAGAGGGAGGGTGACATACCATAGAAACACCCTAGCCACTAGTATAGACTATCTTTTTTTCTCCCTGCATCTTCATTCCCAACATATGACACTGATATCAATCGAGACCTCGGATCATCTGCTTTTACGGGGTACTTTTGGGGACTCACCTACCCTCGAATAGAGCGGGGTTTCTGGAGACTGAACAACTCCTTGTTGTCTGATGACCAGGTCTGAAATCAAGCCCTGGACCTCCTCCTTGCCTCCCACTCTGTGGCATGCATGTCAGATGATCTAGGGGAATGGTGAGATACCAAAAATGGAACCTCAAGGCCAAACTGAGTGACTTCTCCCATTTTAAACAGCAACAGGAGTATCTTGAGTACCTCTCTCTCTCTCTGCATGCATTTGACAAACGTGATCTCCTGGTCTGATATGAGTCTAGGGGATTATAGTACCTTGATTATGAGTATTAAAGGCCAAATGTGACTGGAGACACTCCTTGTATATGGAGCATCAAGCTGACACACATGGTACTTGGTACACGGGAGACCCGTTTGAGAGCTGCAAAGCTAGAGTGCGTTGCTGGTATATTTCTGGACTAGTCACCACGGATGACCACCATACATCTGAACCTTTTGGTATCTTGACACAAGATCAGACTTACCTGACACCCATGTTTGGCACTCCAGACACCCCCAGAGATGGCACATGCTTTTTTAGCACCTATAGAAGTACCTCCAGTGCCTCAGCATGTGTGTGCCAGCCTATCCATGTCCATTACTCCCTCAGAAGTTGGACTGGCCATCTCTAAACTGCACTCAAACACAGCCCCTGGCCTTGATGGCCTCACTTCTGCATTTTATAAAGCTTTCTGAGACCACCAATTGACATTTTGACAGTAGTTTTTAATGCTTTCTTAACAGATGGCTGCCAGTCAATGGTCTTCACTGAAGCGGCTCAGATCCTTCTCTTTAAAAAGGGACTGGATTTCAATTTAAAGAATACTAGGCTCCTGTGTCTCCTAAATACTGATCTACAGTAAAACTGCTTGGGATTATTTAAATTCGACGTCTGTCTCTCTTTTCCACATATGTTATGCCAGTGCAAACGTGTGCTGTCCCTGGTATAGCAGACAATTTGATCTTGCTACGTGAAGTACTAAGCACCGGTGGGAGGGGTGGCTCCTGGGGTTACATCCTGTTGTAAGATCAGGAGAATGCCTTTGACAGGGTCTTATATTTGTTTGTGGTACTTTCCTGTTATGGTGTTCTCCCATGGTTTTTCACCTAGCTTCAAGCCATCTACGCCTCTGCTTCTCTTGTTCCCCCCATTAACAGACATGTTGGGACCCATATTTCCCTGTGTCACGGGGTGAGACAGGGATGCCCTCTTAGCCCCCTGTTATATGCCTTTTGCACTGACCTCATTCTCAGGAAAATTCAACTACATGATCAGATACATGTCATTGGACAGGGAGTAGGACACTCGAGGGTGAAAGTGTTGGCTGTTTATGCAGATGACGTTACCTTATTTCTACAAGATGACTTTTCAGAGAAAATTACTTTGGATCTTTTCCAGACTTTTTCCCTCATTTCAGTTGCTATACTAAATCTGCAGAAATGCCAGGGTATGACTCTTGGTACCCCTGATAAAATGATTACGTCCACTGGGGGGATTACTGTTACCTCCCAATCACTGAAGATTTTGGGAGTCACTTTTGGTGTGGGAGATATGGCTTAGAAAATTGGGAGGACAGGATCAATGTGTGTAATGTGAAGATCCAGTTATGGAACAGTGGCACCAAATGAAGATGAAGAAGGTGGCAGTGTTAAAAACATTTGTGTTACCACTATTTTCACATCTTAGTATGGTGTACCCCTTCCAAAGTCCCTGGAGACCTGACTTTATAGTTTATTTTTTCGACTGGTTTAGGGCAGTAGTCTGAATCCCATAAACGCACTATTCTGTATCTCCTCATTGCGCAATGAGGTTTAAACATGATTAACATGTTGGTTTTCGTTTTTAGTTATTTTTTTATGTGATATATAGTCCCGTATCTTAACTCAGTCCAGAAACCCTAGGCATTGTTGATGGGCCCCTGAATGGATGATCTGCTCTGATACTGGCAGCTGTCCCTGTTTCCAGTTTCCCTTACATGCCACCTGTTATTGTATGTGAGTGCTACTGTTGACAAATTGAAATGGTAGAAAATTTCCCCAGATCATTTGAGAACCTGGATCTCAATGTTTGCATGATTACATTAAGCCCTTGAATTTTTGTGATACCCTGCTTTACCCAGGTATACCTGAGAAGCACACGATATGATTTGCCTGTCCCTGATAGATAAACTCATTCTGCTGAAGATGTGGGATGTGTTATGGCTTAGTTGTCATGGCAGACTTAGTGTGAAGGCCAATGCCAAACAAAAGTGTGGAGGAATGATTTTGTTCCAGACCTGGCTGTAACACTGCTATGGAGACCATGTTGCATTTTTTATTAGATTGTTCATATGCTACTGATTTTTGACGTTATTTAGTGCAAGCTTTGGGGGACCCATCTTGGGCTATCTTGGATTATGCCAATATAATCCTTGGTACATCCTCCTTGGTTCTGACATGCGATATTAGCACCCGGCCTTTGATCATGACTATTATTAAATACTCTCTATGGCATTCTGGTTGTGCTTTTTTTTTTCAGCAAAACACCGTCACTAATACAGCAGATAGAAACAGAATTATTTTCATTGTATGAGAATGATAGATGCCATCTTTCTCTTGCTGCATTACTTTCCCAATGACACAATATTTGCCCATTCCGGATTACTTGAAGCTATCCTTTTTTCTATGATTGGTTGCTGCTGTTTCCCTGAAACTGCGAAAGACTCCAGAATTCTGTTTCCCATGAAGGTTTCCTTGGTTAAGCTTACTAAGGTGCTTATTATGATGATATTATCCCCCCTTTATTTTTTGTTTATCTTTATATTTTTGTACCTTTTTTTTTGTTTCATGGACAGCTGGTTTTCACCCAGTGATGGGTAAACTGGGTTTATGGTATTGTCTGGTCCCTTGTTTCTTATTACCCCCCTTCTCTCCTTTTTGGACATGTCTAGAGTGCAATAGTATGCCTTTTTCTATTTTCTTTTTTACTATATAGCAGTTACTCTTTTGTTGCATGCCTTACTCACTAATGTTACAGTCTAAAAAGTTTTCTATATATAGTACCTGTATCCTCTGTTAACCTGTTTTCAACATGTTTTTTCTCCTCCAAGGCTTGGTAGTGTGTTTTTTTTTTTCTCTTAATTTCCTTTGTATATTATTCACCTAATAAAAACTTCCCCAGCTCTTTGCGAGAGAGAACACTGTTGGCTCTGTCAGAATGGAGGAGTCAGTGGCTGCAGTAGATGAGGAGCTGCAGCAGGCTGCAGAGCTGACCTCCCTCCCAACCAGTGTATGCCAGGAGGATGAAGGTTTCGTAAAACAGAAATTAGAAAATGTGGATGACACTAATGAAAACATTAAGTTGGAAAGTAGAAGCAGTAGCTTTGACAGTGAATCAGAAGTTGGACTGGATTTTGAAGCGGCTAGGGAGCGTTTGGAATGGGAGTGGTTGACACGGTGTCAAATGTTTCAAGAACTGCTGGCACAGGACAAGGAGAGATTTAGAAGTACAAAAGATGAATTAAGCAGGAAAAAAGAAACTCAAGAGTCCGCTACAAGAAAAGAACACATTACAGTGAGTGCCAAACTTAAATCTTTATGCAGAGAAACAGAGCTTGTAGGAGTGATAAGCCAGAGGGAAACTGACGAACAGCTGAGAGGAAAAGATCAAAAGAAGCCATCATCAGCCACAGCGAGAGTAGCAACAGCTTTCAGCTTGTCAGAAATGCAATACCCTGGAATAAATTGGTCACCAGAGAAAGCACTGAGAAATGCTTTCTGGAAACAATTAGCAAATGGACAATGGATACCTGACACAGAATGGGATGAGGCAGCTTCACAGAATGGGAAAACACAAGAAAATGTAAATGAACAAACAAGGCTTTTGGCAGGAGAACAGAACAGAACAGTGAGTCAACACAGTCAATGACCGGACAACAGGACAGTAGTGTTTCATGTCAGTTACCTGTAACAAATGTTTCTTTGTTGTGGGAAAACATTACAGACAGGGTTTTGGATGGACATTTTGAGGCAAATTCTGAGCCATGGAAGGAAGAATTAACTAAAGAAGGTGTTTCAATAGAGGTGACTAAAACAAGTAATACATATGAAGCTAATGTTTCAGAAAGGACCTCCACAAAGAATAACCGTACAAACAACATGGAAAATATCTTACAGGAAGAGGCCTCAAGGACAGAGGATAGGAATGACTCATGAGGAGCCCCCCAGCCAAATAAAAGTTTTGCTGATATATTTAGAAATAGAGGTGAACCTCTACCATGGAAAAGTGCAGTAAGAATCAAATATAAAGGAAGATTAGACCCAAGACCAGACAGAATATATGTAGGAAGAAAACTTTTAAAGGACACCATGAAGTTTGGGCCTGCAGAAGTGTAGCTTTGATTCATGTCTCAGGAGAGGACAATTTTGATGTGAGTTTCAAAACTACAAGGTCTTGAAAGATTCTGGTTTAAATAAAATCAGCTGAAATTTACTCCCCAATGGGTCCCTTTCCTGGTCATTCCTCTCTCTAATCCTTTGGTAAAACAAGCTACAGTTATGTTTAGAAATGAAAGCATAAATGTTGGTGACATATTGAATTGATTACAGCAGTGGTGTGAGGTGTTGGATTCTCTGGAGGCGCTAATTGATACAGAATGTTTTTGGACTGGTGGATGGAGATATCATGTAAAACTGAGGCAGAATGCAGAAGGAACACTCCACCTACCAAACAGCTTTTTTGTAACAAGAGACAGAGAAGTATGCTTTTATTCAGGGCAGATGAAGGCCTGCTACAAATGTGGAACCTGAAAATATTTGTCAACAAAAGTGATAAGTTAAGATGTAGATTATGTGAGGGAATTTGACCACATAAGCACACTATGTGAAAACCATAATAGGTGTAACCTGTGTGAAGACAGAGGACACCTATTCCAAAGTTTCCCATTGGCAGCATGTAACAGTTCTGGTGGAGTAGACCAGGATGACTTTATAAAGACTGCACAAAGGAAAGGAAGCAATATAGGCCTCCCACATACAGTATCTATGCAACATAGAGATTTACCCCAACCCCCACATCTGTTACTCAGGATAGGGCAACAGAAGACATGGACCTACCTTCCCTAACAACTGGTACAGGTAGACCACAACAGGTTATACAAGAACACCAGAATAAGCAACCAGAAAACAACAGCAAAGTTCATTGTCAAAACAAACAGGGCCCTGAACAAGCAGAACAAACAGAAAACACTGAAAGAACTGAATCAGATGAGATGCCTGAACCTACAGTTGTGCCTGATGATAATCTGGAGGATGGTTTTGAGGGACCATCAAATATGTCTCCCCCACAGAAGTGTTCAGTACCAATAACGAAACAAAGAAGCATGAGGAAAACTTCAGGAATACAAAAAAAACCAAAAAACAACTAGACATACACCTGGAAAATCAGTTTAGCATCCTAGCAGACAAAACAAATTTGGGGGGACTCAGATGCAGATGCCCCATTGACCAAATCAATCAATCAGCCAATGTCTAACTTGACAAAGACAACAGGGAAAAGGAAGAAAAAGGAAAAATGGCATTAAGGACCTCTGGATGGGACCTGATGTGGATAGACTGGTTTAATTACTTATATTTAGGTTAAATGGAGTAGTTTAAGATAGCATCCTTGAATGTGTGCAGTATTAGGAACGTGAACAAAAGGAGGGCCATGATTTCCTATTTGCAGGATTTTAACCTAGACATAATTTATTTCCAGGAAACCTGAATGTCATCAATATACGTACTAAACCAAGCAAGAAACATTCAGATCTGGGGACCATCATTTTCATCATTTGGGGAAGACAAAGCTGATGGCATAGGCATTTTATTTAAGGGTACAGACTTTACCTTTATGAAATTAGTGGATTTGGTCCCTGAGAGAGTGTTGATCTTAGATGAAACATGGAAAGGTTTACCAAGCATTTTTATTAATGTTTATGTGCCCCAAATTAAATCTAACTGAGTAGGCTATGTTTAAAAAATTACAACCCTTCCTAGCCATGTCAAAACAGATTTTTCTAGGGGGAGATTTTAATTGTACACTACATGTGGAACCTAAATTAGCAGTGGGAAAAATCTATTGCGACTCAGTAGCCTTAATAAATTGTGTAGAGATTATTGGATTTACAGACTGCCATAAATTAAAAGGGACTGGATGACTTTAGGGGACATCAAGCCACAAGAACAGACTGTGTATTTTTCTCCAGAAATATGTTAGGAACAAAAGTTGAGATGGTACCAGCAGAATGTTTGTACCATTTAATGGTAGTGCAAGTGGGTAGTAGAAAGGATAATATCCCTCAGGAAATAAGATGGGATATGAATATTAACTTATTACATGGATTGGCATTACAAAAAGGGCTCAGACAACTTTAACAGCTAGAAAAGCTGTACTGTGTCTGCATGATGATATAAGAGATTGGTAAGATGATATGAAAACACATGTTACAACATGGATGCAGAATTACAGTAGAAATAAACAGAGGAACATGTTTCTTAAATACCTACAGCTACATAATCAATTACAAAACGTAATTTCATTGATGGATAAAACAGGACAAGATTTATTGGATCAAATCAGATATTTAAAAAAGGAGATGCAGATTTACCAGTAGGATAGGGCACATGCTTTGCTTGCAGAATTGAGCTGTGCCACTCAAAAAACATCATTTAGTGACCACTGTCTTGCATGCAAAGAAAGGCTTGTAGCATGCAATTTCACTAGTCTGAAAGATGAGAAGGGCAAGTTAATTTCAGAAAAGGAGGCACTTGTAAATATAGCAGAACAATATTTAAAGAAAGATTACCAGGTTATGGATGTGAATCCACCAGACATAAATACTTTTCTAGAGAATATGGGATGTAAGTTTCAGCAGCAAGAAAGAGAACAGTTAGTGTCTGCCGCTACAACTCAGGAATTAGAACAGGTTATAACTTCCTTTAAATTGTGATCTTCACCTTGGTGGGCTGAGATCCCCAATGAATTCTATAAGACCTTTAAAGAAGAATTAGGAGAATGCCTCAGTACAGTGTTTTTATTCTTTTTGTCCACTTCACAGTTTCCAGCAACTTTTACAAAAGGATTGGTATTTTTTTATTGAAATCAGTTGCTAGGACTTTGATATAACAGTTTTTATTAATTTTGTTTATCAATTCTCTTTCTAGCTCCTTCTTGTGGCTGGGGAGGCTAACCCTGCTCTGCCCAGGCTACTTTCTGCTGTCATCCCCCTCCAGGTCATCCACAGCCAGTTATACCTGCAGATTATCCCCTATGGTGGGGCTTTCCCTAGGGATAAGGGCGAGAAACTGAGATTCACTATTCACTAGCCCTTGGCTAGCCTGGGGCATCATTCAGGGAGCTGCCTGGGCATCATCGTGCATGCCATGAAGGGGGTTTTCTGCTTTTTACTTCCCCATTCTCCCAGAGGGATGAACATGCAATGACGTCCAGTGCAGGCTGAGTGCACTCCTGCAACCAGCCTGCAAACATCCAACATCACCTCCAACCCTGTCCCGTGGTGGCCTGATCCTGGGTGGCCTGACTCAGCCTCCACTGTGTGTCACTGGAGACCAGTGCCACATCCCTTCCTTCCCTGGGAGAGGAAAGCAGTCTGTCAGATGCTCAGTCCTCTCCCTCCCCAGTCACCCCCAATAACCCAAGCTATTCCCAAACTTGGGTCGCTGGCGTGGTAAGAGGTATAGATCACACGGTACTGCAGCCCTCTACACCACCAGGCTGGCTCCTTTGATACAAAATCAGTGGCTAATTTGTCTTTGGAATTCAGACTTTAAAATGTTATCAAACATATTGCACAATAGATTGAGGGATACAGCACAATATGTAATTCATCCAGCACAAACATGCTCCTTACCACATAGAACGATTCAGGAAAATCTGTACATTTTAAGAGAAGTATGGGATTAACTTAGTAGGAATAATTTACCAGGGCTACTTTTATCATTAGACCAGAGCAAGGCCTTTGATAGGATTAATCATAGTTCCCTTTTTAAGGTCCTAACAACTTATGGTATTCTGAGAGAATTAGTACAGTGGTTTGAAAAATTGTATAGTACTGCAACAGTAACGCCATATGTCTTAGGACTTAAGGGAAAAGCAATACAAGTAAAGGCCGCAGTAAGACAAGATTGTCCACTGAGCCCTTTCCTGTGTATATTTGTTTTAGATCCATTCATAAGAAACCTCATACACCAAGACACAACAGAGAGAATTGTTGTACCTAGTCATCAAAGGGAATTGAAATAACTGCATATAAGCACACCATGATGAAGACCAATTCTGCAGAATTCTGCAGTAGAGTTACTGCAGCAAACAATACAATTTCAATGGGAGCTAATCCCTTTTGTCATGCAGGAAACCTGTGACACCGTACTTCATCCTGGTGGGCTTCACTGTATGTGTATATCTGCATAATCCAAACAGTATACCAGCAGTTGTAGAAGTGAAGAGATTCTATGGTCTTGCATCTGGGGCTAGATTAAATTGTGATAAAAGTATGGGAATCCAACTGGGGACACCATTGCAAGAGCTGCAATCAGTAGGAGGAATCAGAATCACAGAAGAACCAATGAAACGTTTGGTCCAGGTGAAATGGTAGATAGTAACTGGGAAGATGCCCTTGATAAATGTGAGAAAAAAATAATAGATGGAAGGGTTTAAGATTGCCTAAACAAAAAAGAGTACACATTCTAAAATCTGTCATAGTTCCCACAATATGATATATAAGCTATGTATATTCCCTACTGATTAAATTTGAGATGGCACTATACAGCATCTTTCCTAGATACTCTGGGGGAGCAGACTAAATCCAATCAAAGGAGAGATGATGTATCTAACATGGAATAAAGGAGGTGTTTGTTAACACCTTGTATTGGTCAGGCACATTAAAAATGATACTTCAGTCAGACGTTTCTATGACTCAGTTATGGATTCATGCAGGCTTAAATAAATTTTTGGAGGTATGGACTGGCACACCTATTAAAATCATGAAGAGTTTAAATTTACCTAGGAATATCATACCAAATATTCAGAAATTGAGGAAGTGGAACATGTAAAAAGGAAATATTTCCATATCAAGGAACCACTTGTATAATACAGTAATGGGGAATATCTGCCCCACAGAACCTGAGTTTAAAAACTGCAGACTTGAGAACTCGTCCCTTGTGACTGTACAGCTACTTGAGAACAGAATCCCAGTCAGAATGTGGGATATATTATGGCTAAGCTCCCATGGGCGAGTAAACGTATGGGATAATAACATAAAAAGGTGAAAGAAATGTCTCCTGTTATAAGTACTTTGCAAGACTCTTCTGTTCTGCAATTGCCAAACCAAGATCCTGACTCAGACTACCATGAGGTCACTGAACCTCTGGCTCCTCTGGTGCCAGGCACTTCAAAACTCATGCCCCTGAGCTCCCATGGATACCAACCACAGACCCCATTTATCTCCCAGTGGGACTTGCACCCTCTGCCATTCAAGACCCAGCCCAATGGGCCCTTTTAAAGCTACTGATTTGGATGTCCAACCTCAATCAAAATCATAGTGAACCTGCTACTTGCAGAAATGCCATTCAGCTGCTGTATAAAGGTGGCCTTGAAACATCCCCAGACAGCATCTACATTGCTAGGACTTTGCTAAAGGACTCCTACAAATGCCAAGCAGTGGAGGTTTTTGCCCTTACTCACACCACAGAACATAACTTTGACATCACTTTCAAAACTGTGGAATGTTTGGATTAATTTTGGGGTCACTATGATCAGTTCAAGGACACCCCCCAGGTGCCATTTTTAGCCATTCCGATTACTAAACCTTACTAAACCTGCTGTTCAAACCATAACTGTCTCCTTTACAAATGAAGGAATGAATGTTTCAGTCATTTTGATATGGTTAAAAAGCAATGTGAAGTCCTTGAGCACCCTACCTCCAAAATCAACTTGGAATAAATATGGACAGGGTGTTTGGCAGATTAAAGGGAAATTAATTATTCTAACAAAGGCATAGTACACCTTTCCAGTGGCTTCTACCTGGGTCGTGAAGGGGGGATCCTGTTTTACCCAGGACAACCTAAGTCCTGTCACAAATGTGGGTCCCACTTCCACCATAGCAATTCATGTGATACCACCTCTCCCCAGGTTGTACACACTGTTTGGAGTTTTGTCATCTAGGCCCCATGTGTGTTAACCTGTTCCACTGCAGTCTATGCATAGAAAAGGGCCACTCATATGTTTGCTGCTCATGGGCCTCACACAACTCTAAAGACAGTGTTTGCCATGAGCCCTCATTACTCAGACTCAGATGCATGATTTCCAGTGCCCCCTTGAGGTGGAGCCTCTAGTCACGATCATGCCCCAGTCTTAACTCCATGGTAGGAGTCCCCACCCATAGTTGATCCAACTCCACTCCCTGTTTCTGTCATTTTACCTTCTCACGCCCCACCCCAAGATGTTCCTTCACAGCCAGCCCCCAGCCCACCATCAGACCCAGTCCATCCTGCAGTACTGATTAACCACCCCCTAGGCTGCCGCCTTTCAGAAGGTTGAACCCATGAAGAGACCTTGCCTCCTCCTTGGGGAGGGGAAAATGTCTCTGAAAAAGGAGAAGCCTCCTCCTCCTGGCACTGACCCTTCCCCATGACTAATACATTTGCTCCCCTTCATACCCCACAAAATTGGGGTATCACAGACATGGAAGACAATGCCTCTGAATGCCTCTCCATTGCCTTCTCTGTGAAGGACCTCTCCTCTGATCAGGATGACCCTCCACCAACGGAAAACATCCGGACAAAATGGATGACTAACTCGCAAGTCACCTGAGGTGCTGATGGCTGCCCTTTTTTGGAATGAAGACTTCCTTATCCTTGTTTACTTTGAATGTGAATAGCATCAAGAACTACCATAAGAAGTTGACAGCCTTTCTGGTACTTTGCACCATTCAAAGTGATATCATATGTGTACAAGACATATGACTTAAAAGACAATTTGATATCTCGCAGGCCACTAAATTAATGGACAAGCATCCCTCATTCTGATCCATTGGTGATTCCCCTTGTGGCATAGGACTTTTCTTTAATAACATGTCTCTTAAAGTCTCAAGACTGTTAGAAATTGACCCTGGCAGAGCCTTTCTGTTAGACATACAATACTATGCCACACACTTATGTCTCATTTCCTTTTATGCCCTATAGATGAAAACTCAAAGGATTGCTCTTTTTCAATGGGTACAACCTATAGGTTCACCAATAGGCTTGTTGTGTGGGGGAAGGGATATTAACTGTGGTTTTCACTAATCTGATTGAGGTTTACGTATGCAGAAGCTTTTTTGTGACAGAAATGACTGTTTACAGTTTACAGAGAACTATTAATATTCTCCATTTTATCTTTTTCCAATATGTATCTGTGCATTGAACTGTACCGAACCTCCACTCTCATTTTCTACAATTTTTTTCTATTTAATGACATAAAATATCCATTTTTTCTAAATTGCATTTGCATGTTTTCATTTCGACCACGATCTAGTGTTATATATAATGCATTGCGGAACGCATAGTGAACCGCATCATACCAGGCAGCATCAGCCAAAAAATGCTAGTAGTGTTTCCTGGCTTGCGATCACTACTGTGTGCCTTCATAGTGTGGTAATTTTAGTAGTGACAATAAACACAAACAGAGACATTTATGAGTCTTGTTAAGGCTTCATGGACCATAGATTGGGACCTGTTTTTTGCCTCGATCTTACTAGGCATAAAATTGTCATCTGTCCCTAGTAGGTTATTAGCATTGTAGAGCAACAGTTGTTCTGTACTGTCTTTTTTTCCCTCATTCTCTCTGCAATGTACATGACCTGGTTTCCAAACACCGAGTATGCAACTTTACAAACATCTTAACATTTGTGACATTTAATGTGGAGCTGATGTTTGTCATCCTGAATTTGTAATTGCTGAACTCTTCAAATATTATTGCTAAATTTTCATTGTAGTATGCTTCTCAGTTCATCTTTAGCTTTTAGTGCACTGGCAGAAACAGAGTCTATGTACCTAATTGCTTTCAAGCATGTCACCTATTCATAGTAAGTTCCTCTACTGTCACACATGCACCTTGCTCTGAAAGCCTTGCTCTCCTCTAGCTGTGGAACCAATGAAATATCCATGCTGCCAGACAAGCGCTTTATTAATTTACTGTCAAAAGCCAATCATCCAGTCAGTGGGAAAATTGCATCACAACTGGCATCGGACTCCAGCGCTGCCATTGCCAAAGTCATGATACCAGAACATCATTCTGGCTTTTGTTATAGAACTGCACCTCACCCGAGCCAAGGATTCAGCCACCACGCATCTCACAAGGCACAGTCATGAGACCTATGCAGTGCCATAGCAGTGGTTGCAGGACCTGCCCATTACATGGGCAGACATCTGTAATATGTCCTTGTGACTCAGACGAGTACATAATGGAGTTTGCCCTTTGATGGGAAGACCAGGTTGTCCTGGTGCACTCCTTCCCTCCTGCATAGAATGGTTGTGCTCAGAAGGGGAGAGGGAAAGGAAGGGGAAGGGCTGAAGGCCAGGACAATGGACAGGTAACAGGAAAGGGAGGGGAAAAGGGGGGTACATAAGGGACAGCACAAGGGGGCCTCAGCCACTTTTTGCTGGAGTTTTGAACTACATCAACTGCAGCACGTCGGATTGGCTTTTTCACCAAGAGGGAGAGGTAAGAAACAAATAGTGATATTACAGGAAGAGATGTAAAAAGAATATATACAAAAAAAAAGTTTACAGTTTCATGGGGGGCTGGTTAGAAGGACTATTTGATGGGTTTTCTGAGTTTGATGGGAAGTATAGACTGTTTTGTCCTAGTAAGAATTTGGTGGACAGGGAGGCAGCATGAGCGGAGACCATGTGGCGCGGCGCTTTGCGCCATTTTTGTAATAACTAAGTTGGAAGAAGAAAGCCCCTTTGTTTAATGATGGCATTGGTTTTTTGCTTTTTTGCCCAGTTGGGCTGGTTTGCATGATTATGTGGCCCATGGTGATGGTAGGAGTGAGAGGAAGTGGGACCGTGTGGTGGGGTGAATTGGTAGTGTTGGTTTTGCTGCATTTTTCTCAGTTGAGCTGTTTGGTAAGATTATGTGGGCCTGAGAGCCCGTAGCAATGGCAGGAGCAAGCCAAAGTGAGACCACATGGCGTGACGTCACACGCCACACATGGGGTGGTGGGAAAAAACCCTTTGTAAGGCACTGGTGGTGTTTAGTCACCATGAGGGCTGTAGAAAGCTGGAGAAGGGATGGAAAAGGCCTATAAGAGAACCTGAGGAATGGGCCACATGGCGGGCATTATGTGCTGCTTGTGTTAAAAGAAAAAAGAAGGAAAAGCCCTCTTTACTGGTGGTGGGGGTTTTTGCCGCAAATTTTCCCAGTTTTGGAGGCTAGTGGGATGAATGGTGGGCCTAGGAGAGCCTGTAGAGATGGGGGGATCGAGCGGAAGCCAGGACTGAGTGGCACATTTGTCACACGCCGCGCAGCGGGTGAGCAAAACCCCTTGGTGGCATCCAGTTAAGGCACTGGTAGTTTTTGTGGATGGTGTGAGGAAGAAAGCCTGGGGGAAAAGGCAAGGCCTCGAAGAGGAACTGAAGCATGGATCACGTTGTGGGCAGCATATGCCACATGAGGGGATCTGCTGGAAGGGCATCGGCTTGAGCTCACAGGCTGGGGGGCATTGTGTGGCTGTTGTTCAAATTTCGGACCCAAAAAAAACAAAGCTTGAGCAGCTAGGAAGAGCGGGGGCCTGTGATCCAGGACAGCTGCCAGCAGCACACACACGCAAAGGGGAGGGGGTCGAGAAGTAAGGACTGGCTACTATGCCCTGGTGGCATTTCTTGAGTTTTTTTGGGGGGCCCTGGATGGAGATAGGCCTGTATGGAGCCCCAAGGGAGTTACCGTATGGCGTGACGTCACACAACAAAGGAGGGGGGTTAGACAGCATCGTTCGGCTTGGGTGGGGTACTGGATCAGGGGGAAGCATGGGGTGTGGGCTCGGGAAGGGAATAAGCCCGGAGAAAGGGCCAGAAGACAAGAGAGAGGAGGTACAACAAGTGACCATGCGGCGTGACGTTGCACACCGCCGGGGGGGTGTTAAAGAAGTGCCCAGTTATTGGGCTGGCATGTGTAAGGAGCCTTTCAAAAAAAAAAGAAGAAACAAGGGCATGGGAGAGGCCCCACACAGTGAGGGGGTCACATTGGAAGCTTTGGCAATCACTCATGAGGGGTTGCCTGCTATTTGGTCCTTCCCCCTTCCTTTTTTCAGGCACCAGGAGTGAGCAAGGGTTGGGCAGAGGTCTGAATATAGGGGAAGGTACCTGATTATCGGACCATGCCGTGTCCATTTTTCATGGGGGGGGTTGATTGTGGGGGTGCTGTGGTTAGGTTGATGTGGGCATGTGGTTTAAGGGACAGGACAAAGGCATTGCAAACAGGTACAGATATACAAATTAACACATGTTTTATCTTCCTGTAGTTATCTTCACAGAACGAAGAAAGAACGAAATGGCACCTAAGAAGAGCAGGACATCAAAGGACTATGCTTACAAGGCTATAATTGAATTGGCAGAAAAAGCAAACAGAATGTGGGAGTTGGTGGAGGGGGAGGAACCAAGGAGACCCGGGGAGAAGAGAAAAGTGGGCCAGGGAAAGGGCGGCAGGAGGAAACGACCAGCCAAGGGGCCAGGTAGTCCCGCTAGGGTAGCACTGGAAACAGTGAGGCCTGCCAAAGTGGTTGATCCAGTACCTCTGTGGCCCGTAGACCCGGTGACACCAGTACCCCCACTGGATAAAGGGGGGATCTCCCTGGCAGAGCCCAGTCATGATGCCCAGAACGTGGTTTTCCCTCCACAGACCCCAGTAGTTCCCCCTCCTCCTCAGCCACAGGGAGAACCAAGGGAGAGTGTGGAAGACTCCAGGCAGCATGGCCCGGACAAGGTTACAGGTAACATATCCAGTGCAGTGGGTGATAGTATAAAAGAATACATAGGGCAAATTGTGGCAGTACTTGGAACAGGAGGTTTGGGGCAGATGGAATCAGCTCTAGCGGACATTAGGATAGAAAAGGAGGAGCTGGGAAAGAATGAAAAGGGAGCGGAGAGAGAAGGAAGAGGTACAAGGGAGATAGGGGCACCGGGGATGAGGATAGGTGAACATGTGCCACTGGCCACAAAAGAAAAATATGGAAAGGGGAATATGTAGATATATTCGCGTTGGTGAGTCAGGAGGCAGCAGCAAAATATGAAGAAACTGAGGGCATAGGCAAGAGCGAGATGGCAACGGCCATAGTCTTTTTAGGAAAGAAAGAGGATGACACATTCACAAAAGGGAAGACATGGGTTGGATGGTTTCTAGGTTTTGCCACTTTCTCAGCCATCATGCTGGAGAAGAGGCCAGAGCTAGGCATCCCACTCATTACTTATTCCTTGATAATAAGGAGAGCAAAAGCAAAAGGGGTTGGGTGGTTATACTATGATGAATTCTTTTGGCAGAGAATGGCAACATTTGGGGACGTGAGATGGGACACCAAGCAGATAGATTTCTGGATGGATTACGTAACAGATCAGTCCACACCCGAAGGTGAGTGGGGCAGGAAGGGGTTTACGCCTCAGAGATGCTGCTGGGCTTACAATAGGGCTTTTTGCTTGTGGCCTCAATGTCATTTCTGGCACGCTTGCTTAAAATGTGGAGGAGGACACCTGGCTAACAAATGCAGAATGACATGGGCACAAGGGACACAAGGGCACGGGGGTCAAGGATCAGGTCAACAGTTTTTTCGAGATGGCCAAGGGTTTAAAGGGCAAACATGGAGCAGGGGAGGGCAGGGGAGGGGGAGCGCGAATAGAGGGTGTCAGGGTCACTGAAAGAAAGAAGGTAGGAAAAAATGAGGGGGAGGGAGCAGGTAGGAGTGGCGGGGGACACGACAGGGAACAGTTTGTGATGGCCAGAACCCCCATCAATTTGAAGGTATGGACAGCTTGCCTGGATAGATATCCAGACCTGAGCGTGCGGGACATGATTTTGAAAGGTTTTAACACAGGGTTTTCATTGCAGTGTAAGGGACCCAGGCAAGCGATGGAGGTGAGCAACCTAGGGTCAGTAAAAGGGAAGGAAGAAATGCTAAGGCAGAAGATAGAAAAGGAAAAAGCAACAGGTAGGGTAGAAGGCCCGTTAAATACTCCCCCATTGCCAAACATGAGGTTTTCGCCATTGGGTTTGGTACCCAAGAAACAAGGAGAGTACGGGTGATCCACCACCTGTCCTACCCGGAAGGGGAGTCAGTGAACGATTTCATCAGTGAGGAGCATAGTAGGGTGACATATACGACACTAGAGGATGCAGTCCAGATGATCTGGGACACAGAGGATGCATGGATGGCAAAAACAGACACTGAATCTGCCTTTAGATTGCTTCCAGTTAGGAGGGAAGACTGGGATCTATTGGGTTTTAAAAGTGGGGGACAGTATTATTTTGACAAGGCGAAGCCAATGGGTTGTTCCACAGCATGTGCTACATTTGAGGCTTTCAGCACCTGCTTACAGTGGATATTCCAAGAAAAAATGGGTTATAGGATGGTCATCCATTGCCCGGATGATTTTCTTTTCATTGGGAGGGGAACAAGAGAGACACAGAGGATGTTGGGTAAGTTTCAGGAATTGTGCCGGGAGCTAGGGGTCCCACTGGCACCAGAAAAGACAGAGGGGCCAAGCAGGGTTATGGAATTTTTAGGGATCGAGATAGATGTTTCGAGCGAGATATTTCGATTACCGGACAAAAAAGTAAAGAAATTGAGGGAGCTAATCCAAGTACACACCAGAAGGAGAAGGGTACAACTAAAAATGTTGCAGCAGGTACTGGGGCACCTGAACTTCACATGCAAGGCCATCGGACCAGGGAGGGCATTCACAAAGAGGTTAGCTAGGGCTACAGCGGGGGTCACCAGACCACATCATTGGGTGGACCTAACACAGGGGGGTCAGAGATGATTTTAGAATCTGGGAAGAATTTCTTAAAGAGTACAACGGGTGCTCATTCTGGCAAGAGGAGTGGCTATTCAACACAGACCTCGACCTCTACACAGACGCAGCTGGGGGGGCTAGGCATGGGCGGCTACCTGAGGGGTAGATGGTTTGCAGAACCATGGCCTGCCAGTTGGCTAAAGGAGGGGAAAGTGAGATATATAACATTATTGGAGATCATGCCCATATGGGCGTGTACTTTGGTCTGGGGGGAGGAATTACAAGATCAAAAAGTGACTTTTTGGTGTGACAATAGGGCAGTGGTGGACGTTCTGAACAACAGGGGAGCCAGGTCAGGCACAGTCATGCAGGTATTATGACTATTAGTTCTAAGGGCTTTGCAGCTGAACATGTCATTTAGAGCACAACACATAGAAGGGGGTACGCAATACCCTGGCTGACAGCCTTTCCCATCTGCAGCTGGACCATTTTCAGAGGCTGGCACCGGCAGCGGAAGAACAAAAAACACCCGTACCAACGAACATCTGGGATGTTGGCAAGAAGGAACAGAACTGCTGTTTCGCAGCTCATTGGTGCCTTGGACTCTGAGGGCCTATGATGGGGCCTGGCGAGTGTTTCAAACATTCAGGGCAGAGCACCAGATGGAGGTAAGTAGGACACTCACAGAGGAACAGCTGGGAATGTTCACCATGGAGCAGCGGCAAAAAGGCACAGCCCACACCACAATGGGAGTTTATCTGGCAGGAATTAGTGTTATTTGCAGTCTAAAGGGGTGGAAGGACCTGACAAAATCATTACTCATCAGAAGAATGATGCAAGGATGGTGCAGGTTGAAACAAGGACTAGCAGATAATAGAAGGCCGATAGGGGAGCAGTGGCTAATAAAGTTGAAAGATGTGCTCCCAGCAATATGCAGATTGAAGGCCAAGGCCCAGCTTTTTCACATGATCTGTGTGGTAATGTTTGCTGGGGCCATGAGAGTGAGCGAGGTGGTTGGCCACGGGAGAGAGGACAAGGAAGGGGGGTTAGAATGGGAAGATGTAAACTGGGGGCTGACAGAGATACGCGGGGACATTGGTTTTCCGCATGCGCGGAATAATGGAGGTTTAAGCGGAATCCTGATTGGCCCGCGGTATTTCAGCGCGAAAATGGAAGTAGCATTTGTTCACGGAGTGTCTGTGAACTTAGCCCTTTAAAAAGCAAAACACAGCGTGGGTTTCTTTCTCGTGCTGCTCACTCATTTTGGTGTTGCTGCCCGCTCATTCCAGTGTTTCCTGCTGCCTTTCCCTAGATCATCATCATCAGAACAGAAATCGCACTCCTGGTAGGTTTATTGACTGCACAATACTGTATTTGTTTCATTTAGGGAGCCTAAATTTCTTAATGCTTAGCTTAGTCAAGAAAAAAGTGAACAGGAGCACTGGGACAATGATGGTGTTACTTTATAAGTTATATATCCAAATCACATCAGCAGGTAAAAAAAAAAAGAAAGACAGCACCCATCAAACGGACACAGAAGAAGTCTAAGGAAGCCCAGTAGTTGACTGGGTGAAACATGTCTTTTTCTGTATTTTCTCCAGCCTTCCCTGCTGCTGGTTGCTGTGCCATACAAGTAAGAAGAATACAATATTTGGCACTTCGTACTTTGATGCTGTGCTTCTTCTGTGTCCGTATGCGTAATTGTTAGTGAAGCGAGCGGGTGGATGAGTGGGATCACACCGTCCTTGCCTGCTGTACAGAAATTGGATTTGTTTGCGATGATGTGGGGGTGTGTGTTCTGAATAGTTGCTTCAGATCACTGTTTCATTAAAAAAAATGCTAGACCCATCCATTCGTAAGTTTTAGCTGTCCCCTAAATACATAACATTGAAGATGTGAGGCTGATGCTGTTTTTTTTTTGGGGGGGTCGAGCTGCTACAAAACGCCATTTTACAGTTGATTGATGGGTGGGGGTCTGGCCCTGTGTCGTTCATGAGTGCTGCACATGTCTGTGTCCAGGGGAAGGGTGCTACTCAAGTCTGTGTCCTAGGTGGGAGGTGTTCTGGCCATGCCCTGGTGTGGTTGCTTCTGGTTGTGTGGGTTTCTTGCAGGGGGGTTGGGTGATATTCTGGCTGTGTTTGGGGTTGCTGTCGGAGGGGATTTGCTGGTGGGGTGTCTGGGAGGGTTGCTTGAGGTGGGGGACTGTTCATGTTTTTTGCTGGGAGGACAGTCTGCATTTGGGACAGGTGGGTCCAGGTTTGGTCTTGTGGTTTGATGGAAGTGTGCCTGTCCATGTAAGTTGGTGGGGCTGGTTTGTTGCTGGGTATCATCAGGATAGGTAGAAGACCATGCTGGTCCCTTGGGGTGGTGAGTATCCATCAGGCTTGGGGATTTGCTGGCTGGGTGACTGGGGTTGCTGGGGGAGATGTATGTTCTGTGTCTGGTGGGGTAGGAGTTTCAGGAGTCAAAATTACATTTGTCAGACACTAGCTAGCAGGACTGGGGAAAATTCACAACCCCCACAGGCTTGCCTTGCTGGGCTGGTGGGGTGGGGTGGGAGGGGACAGTGGCCATGCTCGTGGGGTGGATACAATGGCCGTGTTGGGCTGGGTGTGTTTGGGGATGGGGGTGGTCTGTGTTTTATGGTGCTGGAGGGGCAGTCTGTGTAGCTAGCAGGTCTACTGACTGACTGGGGAAAACTCACCACCCCAAAAGTGGTGTAATTACTGAAATGGTGACTTCTCCAGGGCAAGCCCACAGGTTTAGTTAAATCTTAGTAGCTTAGATACAAAATCAGCATTTGGCTAGTGACTGGGACAGTGTCTGTGCTGTTCTGTAAGGGTGGGGAACAGCATTGGTGCCAGTCCGTCAAGGTGTGGAAGAGTGTCTGGGCCACTCCGTCAGGGTGGAGAGTGTCTATGTAGCTCAGGCAGGGTTGGTAGAGTGGTCATGCTGGTGGGGTTCAGTGGGGACAGGGGCCAGGCTGGTCTGTGGGCGTGGAGAGAGTGGCCGCATTGTTCAGTCAGGGTGGGGAGAGTGGCCATGCAGGTCTGTGGGGGGCTGCTGTCCTGACTGTTCTGCTTCCTTGTGCTGCACCTGATCTGCACTGCCATCCTGCTGCTATGGAACTGCTGCCTTTCTTAGTTCTTGCCGTAGTCTGGTAAGTTTTTTTTTCTTCTTCCCCAGATTGCCTTGTTGCTGTTGTTTGAAGGGGAAAATGGAGGGTGGGGGTACATGAGCTGGCATGATTATATAAAAAAAAGCATGTCTTGGATATGGCATTGAATATTGGCGTTTGATGGTCGGCTGAGGGACGGGTCGGGAGATGGGTATGCATGCTGGAGAAAAATGGTTCTGGCTTCTCGGGGAAGGGTGAACAGGCACAGTGGTGCAGAACCATTTTTTCCCACATGCATGCCAGTCTGCTGAGTCCATGCCACGCTCCAGTGGTTGGTGTTTGATGGTCGGCTGAGGGACGGGTCAGGAGATGGGTACGCATGCTGGAGAAAAATGGTTCTGGCCTCGGAGGGAGGGATGGACTGGCAGAGTGGCACAGAACCATTTTTTTCCAGCATGTACGCCAATCTGCTGGGTCTGTGCCATGCTCCATTGGTTTGTTGGTTGATGGTCGGCAGATGGGCAGGCTGGTCTGACTGGTTCACATGCTGGAAAAAAATGGTTCTGGCCTTGGAGGGAAGGGTGGACTGGCAGAGTGGCATAGAACCATTTTTTTCCAGCATGTATGCCAATCTCCTGGGTCCATGCCACACTCCATTGGTTTGTCAGTTGTGTGTGTGTGTGTGTGTGCGCGCGCCTCTGTCTGTGTGAGCACGTAGAATGAATAGTAATAATAATAAAAAAAATAAAAATAATAGAGACACAGTCAGACAAAATAACTTTATTAAGCCACATCAAACTGAATAAACCATGTCGAATCTGTGCCCTTCAAAACTGTCGAAGCTTCGGATTTTCCTCCTTGGTTCACCTAGGGGGTAAACAAAGAAAAGTCGATTTAAACTGTCTAACTGCATGTTAATAATAACCTTAACATCTTTAAGTTTGGCTTTTGCGGGAAAGTCTAATGGAATATTGTTGGAAGTGTTGGGGAATTACAGAGAATTGATAAGTTCTTAAAGGTGAATTACTGGCAGAGGTGAAGCCCTGACCACTGTGCAGATTGGGGCTTCACCTCTCTGGCCTCCCCACCTGCTGGCACTATATTAAAAAATAGTCTTTGCACCTGAGTGATCACTCAAATTGGTGACTGAGCACAAAGATAGATTTATTTCTGACTGCAGGCGGATAGGAGAGATGAAGCCACGAGCTGCACAGTGGTTATGGCTTTACCTCTGCCAGTAGAACACCTTTCATCAGTTGAGCTCCGACTTGAAAACTATGAGGCTCCATTTTCATAAGGACCAAGTTAGAAAGTGCCCAATTAACTGTTGGTGCAATTTCTGATTGGTTTATTCTTCAGTACAGATTGCTGATCTCTCTCCATTAGCATCCTCAATCCCAATCCTCATTAATCATTGTGGTTTTTTTGTTTCAATTGGATGCACTTTGTTTACATATAAATAAACCAATCCAGGCAGCTAGATGCTAGGGACTGAACTGACAGAGTCCACCTTGGCGTCCTGTGGTTCGGCTTAATTCACGTCTGAGCTCTGTCAAGCTTAGGTACATGGCATTGGATGAGTACTGTCATTCTGTCTCTGCTGCCATCGCACCTGAGGGGTGGGGGCTGCATTTACTGCTGTCACTCCTGAGGGGTGGGGGCTGCAGTGCTGCACATGCTGCTGTCAATCTGGAGGAATTGGAGCCATAGTCCTTCTGCAGACAACACAACAGAGGGTGGGGGCTACAGTGCAGTATCTGAGGGATAGAGCGAGGCCATAGTGCTGTTGACACTGCCATTGCACTTGAGGGTTGGGCACGACTGTGCTGCTGCTGCCATCACATCTTGTACCTATCAAAATAACAAAATTGGTGCAAGGATGGATGTATGTATGTACAGTAGTGGATGTCAAAATTGCTAATATGCATGGTAGCAGAGCAAAAATTTGTTAAATAAAGTACCCAAAACAAAACACCAGTAAAAACGGATTTTGGATTGGCAGACACTGGTGACAATATCGTTTTTCCAATGTGCAAAACGGAATTTGCTCTTTCTCAGTCACGGTAAACCAGTGTCCCTGGAGATACGAATTAAGATTAGGAGGTCAAAGATGGACCAGAGAGGGCAGGGTTGCATAGTGGCGCTGAAAGGGCAAACAGAGGATGCAATATGCCCCTTACAGGCTCTGTGGGCTTTCTTTGCAGAGCAGGGGAACAGGACAGGAAAATGATTTGTGCATGGTGATGGGAAGAGGGTCACGGGCTACCAAGTCATGGCATTACTCAAAAGGGGCATGCAGTTCATGGGGGAAGACACGACTAATTATTCATCCCATTCTTTTCAGATTGGGGCTGCCTCACAGTGGGCAGCAGCAGGAGACACAGTGAATGGGATATTGGAAAAGGGACGCTGGCAATCGGCCAGTTATAAGAGATAAATCAGAGCACTGAAATAAAAAAAAAAAATAAAAAAGAATGGGCAGCGCCCTGGCCTGGAACTACAGAAGTGGGGGAAGGTGAAAGGGCATAAAAAAAAAAAGAAAGAAAATGGGTATGACACTGAGAGCATGTGTAAAATAACGAATTTTGCTTGAACCCCATAGGAAGAGGGAGAAGCATGGAAGTCTGGATCTGCGGCCATTCCTATATTTATTGGGCCGGAAAGAGAGCAGAGAAGAAGGCTGGGGGAAGGCAGCTGTACCAAGATGCGAGACAGTGTAGGTTGGTTTGGCATGGCATACGGGGGATGAGATGGGCACAGCTGCTCACCACCTTGAAGGAACTCAAGGGGTGGTGGCCCAGTCCAGATCTAATTATTATACATTTAGGGGGCAACAACCTTGCAGGCAGGCCTTGGGTAGATACTTACAAATAAAAAAGGATTCAGGAACAATACGACAATGGTGGCCACAGGTAGGCCTCGCTTGGTCAGACATGATACCAAGGAGGGTGTGGAGGCAGGAGCACAGCCACAGAGCGGTAGAGAGGGCCAGGAAAATGATGAATAGGAGGGTTGGGACATTGATAAGGCAGATGGGAGGACAGGTGATAATGAGGGAGGTAGAAAAATGGGTAGAGGATTTCTACATGTCTGATGGGGTACACCTATCGGACCTAGCCATAGACATGTTCAATACAGAAACAATGGGCCTTATTGAAGCACGGCGGAAAAATGCAATGGAAGGAAAATAAAAAAATTCAAAAGGGGGAAGAGAAAGTGGAAAGAAAGAGGAATAAAAAGAATCTTCCCTGAGGTAAGGGAGGCCGGTTCCCTAAGGATAGGGGGAAACCAGTCATCCAACGCAGCTAGAGACTGACTAGTGGGAAAAGGGGAGGGGAGGGGAAGAAAAGGAATAACACAAGAAGAGGAGGAAGATGAAGGAGAAAGTGGTCTCAGTTTTCACCATTACCAAAGGAGAAGAAGAAGGCACCCAGGTTTTCACCTGGGGAAGGATAATCAGAGATTGATGTATGAAGGAAAATAAACAAAATGTTGAAAATATGATAATAAAGAAATGGAAATGGAATACGGAATTATGAATACAAATAAATTAATTGCCAATCTGAGCATAACAACAAACAACGTCACTGTCTTTTGTGAGGGAAAAGGGGGGAATCCGGGACAATGGAGTTTGCCCTTTGATGGGCAGACCAGGTTGTCTCTGGTGCACCCCTTCCCTCCTGCATAGAATGGTTGTGCTCAGAAGGGAGGGGGAAGGAAGGAGGAGCTAAGGGCCAGGACAATGGACAGATAACAGGAAAGGGAGGGAAAGGGGGTAACATAAGGGACAGCACAAGAGGCCTCAGCCACTTTTTGCTGGAGTTTTGAACCTCCCACCCACCCTACTAAGCAAAGCAAGAGGGATAGACAGTTTAGATGGGACTGTATGGTGGGTCTGTCAAGGTGAATGACAGATGCGTCCAGTTGGACAGTTTGGACTGCCAAAGGTGGATGGGGTGATATTATGGTTCTGGACTGCCAAAGGTGGATGGCAGGAGATAAAGAGGGGGAAAAAAGGGGGCGGAGGAGGGGAGGGGGGATGATTAAAGGAATAACACAAGAAGAGGAGGAAGGTGAAGGAGAAAGTGGTCTCGGTTTTCACCATTACCTAACGAAAAAGGAGAAGAAGAAGGCACCCAGGTTTTCACCTGGGGGAAGGATAATCAGAGATTGATATATGAAGGGAAATAAGCAAAATGTTGAAAATATGATAATAAATAAATGGAAATGGAATACGGAATTATGAATATAAATAAATTAATTGCCAATCTGAGCACAACAACAAACAACGTCTCTGTCTTTTGTGAGGGAAAAGGGGAGAATCCGGGACAATAGCATTATTGTGTGCATGATCATGCAACATATTTCAGCACTGCTCAGCCCATTTCTTCCAGCCACTTCCAAACACAGTCAAGAGAACCAACACCTATGCTCACAGACACCAGCTGACACAGTTCACAACTGACCTGCTCTCAGTTGGACATCCCCAAAGTTTTAAGGAACCTCACTGAATATGACTCTGGGTGAATACAGTGAAAAGTAGAATTTTCACAACAGTTTGCAACTTGCAAAAATGGTCCCTCATAGACAATTTCTATTTGTCTGTTAACAAGCATTCAACCATTTCTGAGTTTATGATGATAGGAGCAATTTCTTCACCAAACTAGTCCACCTGCAACACCAACATTTTAGTTTCAGTTATGAAATCTGACCCCCATGTGTCCATCAAATGATTGCGCTAACTGTGCCATGATGTACTTTGAAAATGGGGATAGTGACTTACCCTCATCCAAAGCCACGCCTTGTTACTGCTTGTTACTGGTAGTTTCATGAGCTAACACCACATTTCCTTATTTTTTTAAACAATAACAAAGATGAAATCTTTGTACAAAGGTATGCATATGTAAAATCAGCAAAAAAATACCTTTGGTTTACATTTAACTTGCTTACAGCATCTCAGAACCAGAATATTAAATACATTGTAGAAGGAAGTTCAAATAGAATGGAATAAACTGCATCAGGATAGTGATGAACTGTTGGCAGACCTGTTTCAGAAGCAACTGTGGTTTTGAGTACTCAACTATTTTTGCATTCCTATTCCCTTAGTTGATCTTCTCATCACTATCCTAGCTTGATAATTTTATATGGTGTTGTAGGATGATGAGCGTTAACAGCTAACAATCATAAAGAAGCCCACACACTTGTTTTGCCAAGAATCACAACATTCATAACCCGATCCATGCCCCTTTAAATTCCTTTTATAAACTGCCTAATGTTCACATAATAATTGCTACTGCTCCTATTTTTGCTTAACAAAGTTGATGTACTCGGAATATGAGATAAATTTCTCCAACAGTGTAACCCGGTTGAATTGGAGTCTGCCAATGAACATTCATGTCAATTTTCAAGTGACTGTATCCCATCAGGGAGTTACAAGGCGACAGTGTTGGGACCTAAAGGACTTTGCAATGTGACATTTATAGTTATATTCGTGCCATATGGCTCATGGCTTATATTTGTTATCTCTGTACTTAAATGATTTCCAGAAAATGAAGTTTTGTACATTTTATTGTTTTTTATTTTATTTTGGATCAGCATGTGGCAGTGGTGGGGTTAGGGTGGGGATGGGGGTTGTCGGCAACTTGTCCTTCAAGTCACAGGAAACAGCAGTCCTACTTAGATTTTGGAGGAACCTGCAAGGTATCGCAGCAGGGGGGGGCTTTGTCTAGGGGTATGGCCTGGGACACCTGGACAAACAATATGGACCCAGGTAGGACTGCCCAGAAGGGGCTGGGGGTAGGGTTCCAGGGGGAAAGGAGCTTGCAGCCAGGGACAGGGAGGAGCTAAGCCATTAAGAGGGGCTGCACAGGAGGAATTCTTCCTCATTCCTCCTTTTCTAAGGTCACAAGCTGAAGAAGAAGGTAGCCAGGATCAGGACCAACAGCAAACCAGAGGTAAGGGCTTGGATTGGGCCTGTAGGTCGCATGGCTTAGTGGGGGGCCAAGCTTAGAGCCTAGGTCTAGGATACCTTGTAGGCCCCTCCAGCTGCTCAGATGTAGGAAAAGAAATATGGTTTATGGTGAAATTTGCTGTAAAAGGTCACTGGGATACCATTCCTAGAAACAATGGCTCTGTAGCCTACAGGTTGGTAGTCACTGGCTTTTTGGGCAGTTGCTGTACCCATACTGGGGTTCAAAATTGATGTTTCTCATAAATTTAATGAAAAAGGAAAAAAGCTTTGCCTTTCCTGGGAACGTTTGGCCTTGGGAGGAGGAAAGAAAAGGGGCAAAGTCCTGGGGCTACAGACATGGGGTTGGAATCCTCACAGCTGCCAGGTGCAGGCCACGCAACCCTGAGCATGCTGCTTAGCTGGTGGTACTTCCTAACCACCTGTAGTCTGGCTTGCCAGCACGCATCTGACCCCCCTTCCCCACAATCAAGTGAAACAAATGGGTTAAGAAGTCATGGTGCTTACCTGTAAGGCACGAGGAGATCCGGTCAGATGGGTTGGCATCTTGGCATATTGTGCTGATAGGGAGCCTCCACAGATGAAGTGTACATGGTAGCAGGTGTCCGGTTTGTGGCATGGCTGCTCCTCCTTTCCACTCGGTGAACGCTGGCCAAGCAAGGCCCTTCAGTGAGCCCTTACCCCCTCTAAAGTGGCCCCGGGTGAGGGCACAAGTTTCCAGTGCCCCAGTTGTAGCTCTTGTTGGGCTTCCCTCCTGTGATGGGATAGCAGGGGATGTGAGGCCTGTGCAGCAGGCGTGGGGTGATCAGCTCACTGGCCAGCCAGCCATCTGCGGGGATTGAGGAATTGCGTTGAGCCCTGCTCTGAGCAGTCACTGGTTCCCCCGGGCACTTGGGGGTTCAAGCCAGGCACAACGTGTCATTTGGTGGCATGGCAGCACCTTGCATCCTTTCGCCCCGAGTGGAGCTTGTTTGTGGCAGCCTGGTGTATGTGGAGCCCAAGTCTCTGGAGGTTGGTGGCGTAACTGTGGAATTTTGAGAGCGGTGGTGATGCCTAGGGGACTGCACTGGTGTTGTGGCCTAGCTGCATGGGGATTGGTATTGCACTTGCACGGTGCATTAGGACCTCGTGCAGGCAAAAGAAGGGGGTGGCAGCCATATAGTGGATGGCTCGGGGGGCAGCCGAGGTGGCACAGGTGTGCACAGGGCTCAATTAAAATAAATAAATAAAGGTAATGGCAATGGAGCCTGAATAAGCGGCAATTTTAATTTATAAACGCAAACAGTGTTTGTGGCTCGCTGGGCTAGGTCCTGCCACTTGAACCAAGGGTGCTGGGTTGGATTCTCCCTCAAAGTGGTACATTAGGCAACTACATTTGGAGCCCAGAAATGTATAAGCAGAACAAATTGCTTGCGGGGTTTTCTTATATAGACACACTGATGCTAGCTGTGTAGGCAGCTGAACACAGTTCAGACACGCTGAGAAGTGCGACTGTGGTTCATTTTATTTTAAAGCATGTGTAGTGGGCAGTTTTGAGGCATTATAGCACAGTGATTTAAGTCTCTAAAGTGCAACTTGGGAGACCTGGTTTGAATCCCACGGCCCCATCTGGCATACCACGGGGCCCTGAGCAAGTAATGTAATTCATGGTGCTCCTAGCTGGGCAGGTAATCACACATATCAGAGCTCAAAAAAAAAACAAGGTGTTAAAATGTTCCAAGGTCAATGACCCATGATGGATGTAGCAGTATCAACTTAAGCACCAGCAAGGGGAGAGTGGCCGTGAATTGTTTGATTGCAGAGTACAAGCAGCATATTGTGAAGATGAGTGGAGACCTGGAACAGCAGCTGGCTGCCCTTGTCTGAGGCAAGGGTAAGGCATGGTGGGAGGCACTGATCAGGGAGCAGGGTGAAGGGGGGGTGCAGGACCTCTGGGGCTGCTGCCCCCATCAGAACCCAAGAACCCAGAGGAGGACAACCCAGGGAAGCAGTCAGATAACCTGGCACTGCTGACCCTGCCAGCTGAACCTGTGACTCTGGCAGGGATGCCGGGAACGTCAGGACAAGAGCCAGAGAAGCTGACACCCATTCTGGATGAGACACTGGAGCACCCTCCTCCTCCTTCTCAGAAAAAAACAAGAAGGAAAAGGGTCGATCAAGGAGCAGCAGCAGCAGACCAAGTAGCGGGTATGTCAGAATTAGATCAGCTGTCTGCTGAGGAGCTGAGGTCTCTGCTTAGGAGTGGGAATGCCCCTAAAAGGAACAGGGGGCATCAGCAGAAACAGGGCTGAGAGTAGGAGGCCATGTAAAAGGTGCTGGTAGGGCACAGGATGGAAAGGGAGGCATCAGCACCCATAAGCCTGGGTCTGCAGGGTGCCTTCCAGAGGGCCTGCCAGCACCGCTGCAGGTGAGCTTGTGGACTCTTGAGCAATTGGGGCATGATCAACCCATCCTGCCACAAGTAAATCCCTAATCTGGGAGTAACAGGCCATGGGTCCCACAGCAGATAGCCCTCAGGGGTTGGGTCAGCCAGCCAGCAGCAGGGCTCGGGGGCATGGCCATGGCAATACCCCAAGAGTTGGAGAATCCTAGTCTATGGCCAGCTGCTGGAATTACTGGCAGACCAGAAAAGGGATCCTCTCCCAGGGCAGCCCAGGGGAAAGCTGATGGGCTGTGGGTTTACTTTAGTAGAATAAAGACCATGCACGCAAGTAAGCCAGGTAGGAGGTGGTTAGAATATGATGAGTATCGGAGGAGAAAGCAGATGGACACAGCATGGTCGTGGGCAGTCTTGGACCTCCCACTGCTGTGGACGATCGACTTGGGGGGAGGGGTTCAATATACAGACAGCGGTTTTCTGGTGAGACACCTCCCCATCACCGAAGAAAGGCCATAAAGGGAGCAATGGGGGAAAAGGGGGGGGCGGGAAAGGGTGTTGTTTCAGCTACAACCAGGGATCATGCAAGACTGAGCGTTGTAGATACAAGCGCGAGTGCATGGCATGCGGGAAACCACATTCCTTTCGACAGTGTGGGAATGCAACAGATGCGGGGGCAGGGAAGGCCAACAATTTTTGTCCCTTTTGGAAGGGAGGGACAAAGACTACCAACACCGGTCAAGGCCGAAAATATTGAAGGGTAGTTGGTCAACTACCCAGACAGGGCGGTCACTCGCGCTTTGGCAGAAGGTTTCAGGGAGGGGTTTCATATACCTTACCAAGGCCCAAGGAGGGCATACGAGGCAGACAACCTGCATTCTGCCACGAATGACCAGAGGTCTTGAGGGGCAAACTACAGAAGGAGCTGGCCACGGTGTGGATCAGTGGCCCCTTCACCTCTCCCACTGGCCCACGCTTCATGGTGTCTCCCATCTGCCTAGTCCCCAAAAAGATGCCAGATGAGTTCCGAATGATAAACCACCTGTCATTCCCAGAAGGGGATTCAGTCAACACCTATATCAACCCAGCTGACACCACGGTGTATTCCATGTTGTTTGACAGGGCAGCAGAGGTGGTGCGACAGGCAGGCCAGGGGGCGTTGCTGGGGAAGGCTGATATAGAATCAGTATTCCGCCTGTTGAAGGTGTTCCTGGCAGATTGGGAACTATTGGGCATAAAGTTTGATGGGTACTACTACATGGACAACTGCATGCCCATGGGGTGTGCAGTGGCGTGTGCGGTTTTTGAGCAATTCAGCACATTTCTGCACTGGGCCATGGCACAGAAAGCCAAAGTCAACCACATGGTTCACTATTTGGATGACTTTCTATTTGTGAGGAGGGCCAGCTCAGGGCAATGCGTGCATATCATGGCAGCATTCCACAAGGTGGGTGTGTACCATTGGCCCGGTACAAGACGGAGGGGCCATGCACAAGGCTTTTCTTCCTGGGGATCGGGATCGACACGAGGGAGCAAGTGTTCTGGCTCCCCCAAGACAAGCTGGCGGCCTTGTGCACTTGGCTGGACTCTGTAATGAGGGCATGTAAAATCACATTATAGGAACTCCAGCAACTAGTTGGCCACCTCAACTTCGCCTGCCATGTAATGCCCATGGGCAGGACATTCATGAGGCACCTGGTGGACATTGGGGCGAGCTGTACAAAATTGCACCATAGAATTCCAGTTACAGCGGCAATGCAGAAGGACCTAGGCATTTGGCAGACATTTCTGCAATGCTTCAATGGGGTATCGATGTGGCCAGTTCCAGTGTCCAGTGAGGAATTGGAACTCTTCACAGATGTCTCAGGAAGCCTGTGCTTCAGGGCTTACTTGCAAGGCAAATAGTGCGCAAGGCAGTGGCCTCCAGAGTGGATCAGGCAAGGTATTACAAGGCAGATAATGGTGATGGAATTCTTCCCCATTGTTGTGGCATTGATGATCTGGGGGGATATGCTGAGGGACAAGCACATCACATTCAGGTCTGACAACACCGGAGTGGTGCATGCAATAAACAAACAGTTGGGGGGCAAGGGCCAAATGGGCAACCTCATGCAGGTGTTTGTCCTCAAGTGTCTGATGTTTAATGCTACCTTTAGGGCGGTGCATGTACCAGGTATTGAAAATGGCATTGCTGATGCTGTTTCTCGTTTACAGTGGCAGAGGTTCCAAGAATTGGCATCAGCGGCAGAGCGACAGCCCAGGGAAGTCCCACCATTCCTATGGGAATTGATAACCCAGAAGCCTTGGAGTTGATTGAGAATGCTCTGGTACCTAAGACACAAATAGCATACCAGAAAGGGGTCAACTGTTTTCTGGAAATGCAATATGCACAAGGGTGGGCAGCAACATGGCCAATCCCAGTGGCACAGCTGTGCAAATATATACTGATCAAAAAATGTGTGGGGGGCACACGGGCAACAGTCAAACAGCACATGGCTGGCATAGCCTGGGTCCAGAAAGCCAGAGGCTTCTCAGACTCCACAAGTTCATTTGTCCTCCAGAAGATGCTAAGAGGTTGGGTGCAGGCAACCCAGTACGGACAACAGATGCCCTATCAGCCCTACCATATTCAAGCAGACCTGGGACAAGATGCCTAAGGTATGCTCATCCCCTGATGAGATAAGGCTGTTCCGGACAGCCTGCTTAGTAGCATTTTGCAGGGCATTCTGGGCGCCAGAGCTTGTGCAGCCCAGCAAGGCTACTGGGAGACCAGTAGTGATGGCAGAGAATGAGGTGGAGGTCACAACGGCTGGAGTCTTTGTTCACATTCAAAAGAGCAAGACTGACCAGCTTGCCCATGGGTGGTGGTGCAGACTAGTGGCACCCCATGGGCTCCAGTGGGATGTGGGAGCATGGATGCAGGATTATATAACTCAGCGCCTGGCAATTGGGGGAGGTTTCTTCTGTCATGGGGGTGGTGGCCCCCTAACAGTGTACCAGTTTAGGCATGTGTTACAGAAGGCCTTGCGACAGCTGGGCATCCCAGCAGAACATTACAACACACACTCTTTTAGGATTGGCCCAGCTTCGCATGCCAGGGCAGAGGGCTTATCAGATAGGACAATACAGGCGTTGGGGAGATAGAAGTCACAGGCTTTTGAAAGGTACATAAGGCAACACATGTTATAACTCTTTCTTGCTTTGTTTGAACAGGTGTTGCAGCCTGAGCAGCGTAAATCTGGATTTGTGGCCACTCATACATTCACTGGGTGATGCTAAGGGCGAGGCAGTATCCTGGAGGAGAAAACCTATTCCTGGCACCAGAGAAGGCAGAGGTGCACTGGTTGGGATGGTGTGGGATTCAATGGAATGAGTTAATGGCAGCATTGCAAGCAAAAGCCCAGTAGAGGTGGCAGCCTGTTTTAGTCATTCACTGAAAGGGAAATGATCTAGGGATTATTCATGCAAGAGAACTGAAGGAGAGGGTTGGGCAGGGCCTGGCAAGAGTGAAGCAATAGTGGCCTCAGGTGCATATAATTTGGTCAGATATGGTGCAGCAGCAGCAGTGGCAGCACACCCGGAACATTAGGGCAATAGAGAAGGTGAGCCAGCTGCAGAACGTGGACATGAGACCACTTATGGACTCTGTGGGGGGTCCATAACAATGTACCTGGGAATATCCATAAAAAATCCTGATCTGTATAGAAGGGATGGTGTATATCTATCAGAGGAAGGATCAGACCTGTTTTTGAATGACATACAATGGGTAGTGGAGAGAGTATTCATGTGAAGTGCTTGTGGAGGGGTGAGTTGGTGAGAACTCACCTTGTGGTGGCTTGGTATTCTTGGAATGCTGTGGAGGGGGTAATGGGGATCACGTGTCTTGGCCAGCCAGATCTCCCTGAGGCTGATATGAGGGTGGGCCTGATGGATGGAGTCCGGACGGCACCCTCTTCAGGCAGCATCCCACGGCATGGTGGATCCTCTGATGGGGGAGGAGCGAGCCACAGCCGGTCATAGAGCCATCTTTCATGCCCTGGAGGTTGTTGCCTCATGGGGTCCTGGTTGATGGTAAGGCATCCCTCCCCTGGGAGGGAGGGTCGACCATCAACTATCTAGGCTCCATGGTGAGATAGATTCCTTCCATGGCTACCTAGCTGCGCACATCACACTGTAGCAAATGTATATATGATAATTGGTTTTATTAATAAACACATGGCTGTAGCCATTTCTCCAAAGCCCGTTGTTGTGCAGTTTGTTCAGGTGAATAAGGCATATGCCCTCAAAAGACAAACAAGACCAGCCAATCAACCACAATTGAATTAAAAAAACACATTATGTATTTTTTAGGGGCTGGTGGCGGTGGTAGGTTGTTATGTAAAAACAATGGATGCGGGTATGACAGTTGCAAGTATTGACCCCGGCAGAAGCATGGTGCTATTTTCAGTCTGGTCTTCCATGTACATTCCAAAGACTGGATCACTGTCCCCAAACAAGGTTCAGGCTCAGGTTCAGGTTTAGATTTATTGTTCAACTTTTGAAAGTCATTACAAATAATACAAAATAAAATAAACAATAAAAATGCAAATGCATATAGCACTTTCTCAATTTTTGTGCACTTTGTACACATATTGCACTCTTAATACATTTATATTTCTCAAATATACATAATAAAATAATATTGCACATTTCTTTTATACTGGAATTCTAATACCTCTAATATTTAGTAAATTTACATCCTTTCATGGAGTCCGCGATGGGCAACATACCTTTCTCTACCATAAACTAAAGATGATAATTCAATATTAAATATCAAGCTGCAGTTTCAACGTCTTTGTAGAGCTATTATCTAAGTGTGTCAAGTTCAAAACCAATATTTCACTAAGAATCCTTATGTTCTGTAATTATGTGGTATTTTTTCTCATCAGTTATTTTAAGGAGGGATGCCACACGGTTAACACTTGTTTATCTCTTGTTTTAGGAGATGTGTAGCTAAATGATATGGTTCATATTCCCCAAAGAAGGTGGTGTTCCACGAGCAGGTAGAGCAGTGTTCAGAAAAGTTACACCGTGACATGACTGTAGCTCTTATTGTGGTGTTGTGTTAAACAGTGGGGCCCTGACTCAAACATCTGGCTCAAACGTTTCCAGGATGACAATTGTATGGCCATCCATGCACATTTTACATTCTGGGCATATGTCTATTTTTTTAACTGACACGAAACAACACACCAAAGCACTGTATCTTTTGTAATGCAGTATTGCTTGCTCCTTGTCTATTGTCATATACAGAGGAAAACATAGTGGTCTCAGTCACTTGCGCAGGAAGTATACTTGGGATCTCTGGTGGGACTATTTTGAGGCGGGAGGTGGGATCAGTCTCAATCATTTATATGTTATTTTCTGGGGTTAAATCAGTAAATCTCCTTTTATCATGTCACTGTTTCTAAGGTAGGATATAACTAATGTATTTTCTGTATATAGTTGCTAATTAATTTCTAGCCTACGAAAGGCTACATTGCTCTCTTCAACCTCTGTTGTTACTTTTCCGTCCATTGTCACAGTTCACAGCTCCAACACCCTCGCCATACACACACACACACACACACACACTCACAAGAGCTGCATGCATTGGTAAAAACTGGGTGTGTTCTACACACACACACACACACACACACACACACACACACACACACACAAAAAAAATTGATCATACTGATGTCTTGTAACTGGTTTGTCAAACAATATGTTATGTGCCAGGTGAAGATACAGATACACACACATATGCACAACAACACACACACACACACACACACACACACAAACCAATTGCATCGATATGTAATGCATGTCATTTGTTTGCATAATGTCTGTTGTTAGAAATTAAACACTATCTGGGAGTATGACCAACTGTGACTGTTGAGTTTACCATCACGTTTTTTTTTTTTGTAAAAAGTATATGTTAGTGGATATTCCAGTTCTGTAAAGGGTAATGATATGTAATCTCCTGTTCCATGTTTTCCATGGCCTGTACCTTATCAGGTGCCTATTCCACATTAGCATCAAAACCAGAACACAACATAACACACAGAGCTCCAGTGGTGTGTCCAAAGTCCTAACATACTATTTCCTTCATTATGACTGATTCAGCGCCCTAACCACCAACCCCCCTCAACCCAACCTGACATGGACAGCTGGATGAAGGTTGCATCGTGCTGTTATACTCTGGATCCCAACAAAAACACTATTCTGCCTTCTGTCTGTATTGCAGCAGCTGTAGAAGGTGCTCCATAAGGTATGCATCGGCCTTGAATTGGTTATGCTGAGTCATGTATGGACCCGTTGTGGCCAGCAATGTTATTTTGCTCATCTTTGACAGTGCTCATACCTGCTGTCATGAGACTCCAAGGTTTATCAGTTCCCTGACTGACTGTAAATTAGCCCAGCAGACAGTGGTCTATGCATCCCTGAATATGATACACAGAGAATACTGGTGAATTAGAACATGAATGCCAAGTTCTTGCTTATGTCCCTGGTGCGGTCACACCCTCAGATACAGATACAGACACACCCCCACAAGACCTCATACAAACACACATAGACATACGCATATCACGACACATGACAGCTGCAATTAATTGTACACAGTAGTGTTGCAGGTCTGTGCTTATGGCAACAGGAAATCATAGCCAACAGTGACCCGACTACAGTGCGATGTCACAATTGCATTGCTGTTATTGTTACTACATACAACATAGTGTTTGTTGTCACATTCACAAAGTTCAGCAATCTGAAGTCACCTGTTGCATGTTTCCTGCTTCTTTGCCTGAAAACAATCTTTTTTGTACTGTGTTTATTGCACTCAGTACTGCAGAATTTCAAGGTGGTCACTGCACTCAGCTAGCTGATGGTGACATATGCTACTTAAAAAATATACGGACAAAGCATGACAGTTATAGTTCCCAACACATTTCTTTTCATCAAAGTGTTCTTGCTGTTTACTGTTGTCCAGCTTCTGTGTTAATGCAGATGCTCTTGTTTTCATTCCCTGCACCTGAGCGTGCACCTTGAAAAACATGAACTTGCTCCTACTGCTGCTTTGTAGGAAAGAATGCAAGCAATGGACATACACATTTCTGTGATAGCAGCCTCAATTACTACAATAACAGCAGCAAAATATGCCCTCTGCTTCTTTATAGCCGAAGATGGCAACCTCTGTAAATGGTACTGTTGCCTCACTTGATACCGAACACTAGATCTACAACACCTCCGCAACTGCTGTCAAGTACCTATCATTTCCAAAAGTCTCTGGACTGCTGCACTGGAGGTGTCAGTGGTTCTCCATGGCACCTAAAAAGACTGGAAACCTAGTTTTAAATTTACTTCCAGCTGGCCATATCCATCCCTTTCCCTTGAGTCACATCCTATCCTGAGGTATTTGGTGCAGCCACGTTTCCATGGTTAATACTACTGCTACTTCTGTGTGTGTCTGTCGCAATGCATAAACTTCAGGTGAAGTTGTATGTGAGTACAGTAATCCTAGTATCAGAGATGGAGTAGAAACTTCAACAGACATGGGAACTTTTACTTCTGTTTACCATCCGCAATTATATGCAGTGGACGCTGGCACAATCGGTAATTACACATCAATAGTTTACTGCAGTTGGTAACTTTTAAAAAGGACCTATCACCCGTTAACTGGAGCTAGTCTGCATTTTTACCAGTTTAGATATAATCCGTTTATAACTTATTGCTGAGAGTGTAGAGAATTCTTTTTTTTTTTTTACTTTTGGTGATCTTGAACGTGATTGAATCATACTAATATGAGAATACGGTATATTCTTTGACCATTAGGCACAGTTATTCCATTGAATGCACATTGCTTTTCTATTGTCAGTTGTGCATCAATAATTTTTATAACTATTGATTAGTTTTTGCATTATACTGCATTGCATTGTAATATGCATGTGCCCAAAATCAATACTCTCAGAAAGCCAATACAGAAATAAACTAGCTCTTAGTACAACAACAGACATTGTTGTCAACTCCAAGCATACAGTGTGTAAATAAGCAATAATACCCAACAGAATGGGCGGGGCCTTATAGTCCCTGGAAGGTCTGGTATAGCCCAATACCTCCCATCTTGGAGGGTATTATTGCACTTAGAAAATGGGTATATGTAGAGTATAATTTCAGAAATCAACAAAACAGCAAAAAGTTAAAAAAATTAGAGAATAGAAAATCAAAGAAATAGACTTTCTTGAAAGTAGTCCCTCTATTGGTTGAATTATCAGTAGAGGGCACTGATGTTTATGTCAGCCTTTTGTTTGTGCTTGCTCACCCCAACACTAATAGACAGATTAACAGATTTACTGGTCTTTTTTTGTTATTGTGGCAGCCCATTGCATAGCATGATAGAGAAACAATTTCTCTCTCTCCCTCTCTGACCGTGGTGGAAAGAGCACATTCAGCATCAGTTAAATGAGAGGAGTGATGACTGTTTGTAGAGGGCATTGTTGTTTATGACAGTCTTTTGTGCTTGCTCACCCCACCACTAATGCCAAAATGATAAAAAAATGAGAGTAGCATACATAGTGGTCTGACTCTTTTTTTAATTTGGCAGCTGTTGCACTGTGAGAACACTCTTTCTCCCTCTCTGACTGCAGTGGAAGGAACGCTGATCAGTGCAGTTCAGATTAGATGACAGTGACCACCATTTAGGTGAATAGCCCAGGTTAACAGTTAACAACAGGAGAGCGCTCTTACAGTTACTAGCAAGAAGGAAAATGACGAAATGTAAATCAGTATCCCCCTTTTGTGTCCTGTCCACCCACTGGCGAACATTTTAATATTGACTCATCCATTATGTTTACCGTGTACAGTGCAGGACATGACTTGATGTTTTCAGACAGCTGCGAGAAGACAGGGCAATAATGTACCAGATGAGAGAGTAGTTGTGCCATTAAAAAAAAAAAAAAGAACAATATTACAGTGAGTGAAATGCTATCAATCATGGATTGTGCCAGCAAAGAGAAGCAACTTTCAGAACAGTCACAGTAGCAGTCTGAATCACAGTGCCATCAGGATAGTCACACTCTCCGGAGGTAGGGGGAGCTTCTCTCACCAATGGAGAATTAAAAGATGGTGGCGTTTTAAAATTGAAAGTTCTACTGGCACAAGCATTTGGAATGTAATCAGAAAACAGAGACTGGGACTCATTATTTCCCAGTCTCTGTTGTCTGATACCGGACCTGGTAGATGGTTGCCTAAGCCAATCAGCTACAGGGATTTCCAAAACCCATTTTGTTGTGGCTAAATGCAGCATCCAGCCATCAGAGAATGTTTCTGTTTTTGAGTTTCCAGGCAGAAAGAAATCACCACGGGGGGGGGGGGCACTGTGGAGCCCAACCAGTGGCAGCAAGTTATGTCAGCTCTGCACCAGAGACTATAAATTTATTACAAAATCACCCTTTTAGGGTCGGCATCCAGTAAAATAAGTATTTCACATAGATGGAGGAGATAAATAAACATAGAATGGGTAACACGCAGAAAGATAAAGTTGGTGGATCTGGCAATAAGACATCAAGGACTTCTCAGGTGGCTCGACCTGGTCTAGAAGAGCAGGCCACAGTATGCCAGGCACCCGAGGAGACTATGACTTCAATCAGTCACAAACTATGAAGGTTAATCACCTCAGCTGCTGATCTAAACAGTAAAATGGACACATTTGCCATCAGAGTATTGGTTGTTGAGAAGACTGTGGAAGGGTTACAAATGGAAATTACTGATGTTAAAAGACAAAATGATTCAGCAGCGGTGGCAACCTCCCTTATAATTAAGCAAAATACTCATATGAGAGCCAGACTGGAAACGCTTGAGAATCAGGCCCGGTCAGCACATATTAGAATTCTTGGTCTGTCCGAGGGAATTGATGGAGATCACCCCCTCATGTTCTTAAGAGACTGGCTTGAATCTAAGTTACTACCTGAAGGGCAGAATCTTGTGTTCAATTTGCAGAAAGTGTATTGTATCACCCCATGTGGATACAGAGACAACTTGAAGAACCCACGCACTCTACTCTTGGTCACAGATGGAGTCGGCACTAGGGATAGGATTTTGCACCTGGCCAAACAAGCGGCACTGTTAATGCAAGATGATCATGTTGTATATTTGTTTCCTGATCTTAGCTATGCAACTCAGTTGCATCAGAAAAAGTTTGACGAAGTCCGGAAATGGCTAAGGGGAGCTCCGGTAATGCAGGCAATCACCTACTCAGCCAGATTAAGGGTGGTCCACAATGGGAAAGTTTGACTTTTCTCAGACCCTTCGGAGGCAGACAAGTGGGCCTCTGACATGTGAGCAGTAAGCAGCACCAATAATGAGACCCACGAGAAGGGCCTCTAGATTTAGAAGAGGACAGAGAGGACTGAATTCATTTAAGTACTCTCATGTACAGTATTCAGCTTTGTTGAAGGCCTGTTATAGTTCTAATCCTCGAGGAAAATAACATTCTTTGACTCTCAGTCTTGGACAATATCTTTTAATACGGCTGTACAAGGGCAATGTTAAATGTGGTCTTTTGTTTTTGTTCTTTAGGGCTAAATTCGAGCTTTGATATAAATGTTCTGATTTCAGTACTTTAATCTGGCTTTATGACTCTTAATATCATAACGAGCTGACATTGTAATGGCCCAACTACAATTTTTTTATGACAATTACAAGCTTACTGTTATCTCCTAGATTAGAAATTTGGTACATACACCTTCCTTTATGCACTGAGCATTTGTTGCCTTAATGATACTTAAGACTATTATTTCTCTTTAGGAAGATAGTATGGCAACATTAGCTCCTGGTGGGATAAGGATTTGTGGGACTTTAAAATTCATAACTTTAGCTGAAATGTAATTAACCATACTGCTCATGGGCTCAGCAACACATCACATTTTTATCTACTTATTATCTTGTATTTTAGTTACTCCCTCCAATGTGGTATAACAATGTTTAGGATGCATCTCTCCTAGGATTAGTGAGATTCTTTCTCTGTGGATTATATAATGCTCTGTATGGTTTGTCCTAGATATGGAAACTGTCATCTTTATGATTACAAATAAAACTATAAAAATAAAGTAAAAAACAAAGAAAGAAATCACCACTTACATTTCAGAAATGGGTGAAATTCATATGCCTTGATAGAGAGTGGGACTGGCACTTGGCAGTTGCCCCCACAATATGCTCTGATCATTTTACCAGTGAATGCTTCCAAAATTTTATGCAGTTTCAGTGTAAATTTAGTAAACGCTTAAAACTTTCAAAAAGTGCTGTGCCATCCATAAGTTTTCTCCACAGAACAAAGCCAACTTCAAGCAATAATCCATATCAGATGCAATTTGAAGGACCTGGATCTTCGCATACATCCTTCAAGTGGAAGAGAACAGCAGTTACCAAGCTACCAATGCCAAGAGTTAGTTATTAAATTTTGCAATGTTATTTTCCTTTCATTTTGTTTCCAGTGTCTTACTTGTTATTACTCTCACAAATGCAAGTCATCTCATCTGTGTCATTATGATGTATAAACTGACATTTCTTTGGGTGGAAAGGATGAAAAGGGACTTGGCAAGGTTGGAGGAATGTTCAGATGTATGGCAGCTTAGATTCAATGCAAAGAAGCGCAAAGTAATGCACCTGGGAAACAAACCCCAGGGGAAGAGTACACAATGGGGGGTGAGATACTGACAACAACAAAAATGGAAAAGGACCTGGGTGTACTCATATCAGATAACCTAAAGGTGGGCAAGCAATGTGAGAAGGCAGTAAGGAGGGCTGGGAAGATACTGGGATGCGTAGGGAGAGGCATCACCAGTAGAAAACAAGATGCTGTTGGCCATCTGTACAGACAGTTGGTAAGACCACATCTGGAGTACTGTGTATAGTTCTGGAGATCACATCTCCACAAATACATAGACAGGGTGGAGGCTGTTTAGAGGAGGGCAACCAAAATGGTGCAGGGTCTGCACCAGAAGACATAAGAAGAAAGACTAAAAGAGCTTAAGATGTATAGTCTCGAGGATAGGAGGGAGAGGGGGGACATGACAGGAACTTTCAAATACCTCAAGAGAATCAACAAAGTCCAAGAGGGTAGCATCTTTCAGAAAAAGAGATTTGCAAGAACAAGGGGGCACAATTTGAAGACAGAGAGCGGACAGCTCATAGGTAATGTGAGGAAGTATTTCTTCACAGAGAGGATTGTAGATGCACGGAACAGCCTTCCTGAGGAGGTCGTAGAGTCAAAAACAATGGGAGAATTCAAGAATGCATGGGACAGACATAAGGAAATTCTAGTGGGGGGTAGGAGGAAGTAGGCTGTTGGTTAACTAGAATCTGCAGCTTATCCATTAGGTAGGGAGATGGGCAGCTAGGTGGGCCAAGTGGTCCTTATCTGCCATCAAATTCTGTTTCTATTGTGTTTCACAGAGCATTGCAAGTCACTGGTAATCAATGAGCAGAACACATGATTTCACAGAATATGCATATGATAACTCCACTCCCTCCAACTCACAAGTACAGTGTATCGTTGTGTTACTTTTTTTTCTGAAACCTGTACTCTGATATAAGATTACCTGATATGTGACTAGGTTAAAACAGAACAGTATTTGGGGGAAAATTGCTTTAAACTGTTATGTAATATGGGGCAGTGTATTACATATGTGCTATCTTTGAATCGCAAACAGTGATAGGCTTTGCAAATAGTGTCTATGACCTGCAAAAAAGAACATTGGATGCATAATGTTACTGTGCACACTAGGGGCTTGAGTCTCAAAGTCATGGAATTGACGCAAGGTGGCTGTGCTAAACATAAATGGCACAAGTAGCACCTTTCGTCAAAAACAGCCACCTATGCCATCGACAAAGGCAGCCTGCATCAACCACATACTCTTGCCCCAAACGATCTTTGTGCTGCCCGTGCTCCCATCAATGGTCTGCAACCTGCTGCTAGAGGGCATGAAGAAGACTCAAGCTGCCTCATCCCAGACAATAGTATTCTCAGAACTCTCCCAGAATGACTCTCACACCAGCCAGGGCTGGTCTAAGGGGATTTAGAAAACTCCACTCTGGGAGAGTGACCTGTTTGCAGCAACATGCCCTTGCCCCTCATCCTCGATGTACCCTGATATACAACACATCAATAAAGCCCCCTATGTTACCTGGTATAATAATATTCATCCCCTCTCCCAGGTGGACTAATGGCCTCCTGTACCTGATCTCACCACGTGTTATAATAATTCATTTTATAACATGGGCGTGCTGAGCAAGAAGTTTCATTCACCAGGAAGCACCACCTGACTGTTGATTCAATGCCTGTACCAGCACAGTTAGAATGATGCTTCCCAGAGCAGAATCCCTCAACATGGTGGACTTTGTTATCAGGGCAGCTGCTGGTAATATGTAGCAGCCATTTAAAATACTCCATAATTGAGCAAGAGCTGCATCACTGTAAGTTGACAAGAGAACCACGGCATCAGTGACAGCTGACCTCTGAGGTCGTAGCACGTTTGCGTGACTGAGAAGGAGCTAGTGGTGGTCAATACAGGCAGAGATCCCCGAAGTAGTCATCTGCTGATGACACTGTTTGAATCCATTCTGTGTTACAGGCGACCCCCTCTCCAACACCAGGCACAGAGGGAGACGGCTGTGTTTCACACATGCAGCTGCTGATGTCCCAATGACACACACACAATACAGCTGGTGATGTGACAGAGACACAGTATGTCCCACTCACTGTCAGTTGTAGGAGGAACCCTGAGATACAAATTGCTTGTCATGTACTTCAGCATTGTGTCCCTTTACCTCTTGCTGATTGTACCCCTTTACCTCTTGCCGATTGTACCCTGTGCTGTTCACTCATGTAGAATGCACCCAATGAAACATAATGTTTCCCGCTCCCTCCTGATATGTCACTTACTGTGGGCTGACCGTTCTGTCTCTCTTCTCCATCTGTCTCTCTGTGTGGCATGCTCCCCGCACAACAGTACTTACGGGCCAGTGAATGCAGCAGGACATAAAACAGCAGGTAAGCACTCCCTGCAACTCACACTCTGTGACTAGTAGCACCTTGAGTACTGGGAATTGGGTAAAAACGTGAGAGCTGCCACATGTCACTAGTGAGTGACATGCCAAGAGGTAGCAGGAAACATTTTGTGTAATTGGGCACAATCAGTAAGAGGCAGTGGGACAGGGTACAGTCATTGAGACAAAGCGGGAAACATTGCTAAAGTAGGTGACAAGCACGCTGTCTGTTGGGGCTCCTCATACAAGTGACAATGAGTGGGACATACTTTGTCTTTGAGTCACATCCTCAGGGGTATTGTGTGTGTGTGTGTGTGTGTGTGTGTGTCATGGGGACATGAGGAGTGGCATCAGTGAAACCCAGCTGTCTCCATCTGTGCCTGGTTTGGGGTAGGGTGGGGTCAGCCTGTAACACAGAATTGGTTGCAACAGGTAATGGGCAGGTCAGTACTTCAGGTATCTGCCCTGGTATTGGTCTGTAGATCCTGATACTAGGATAGACAGAGGTGTGGCCTGCCAAGCAGCAACCGTTGTTTTGTGTGCCTGGTGTAGGTGGGGGGTTGCAACATCACACAGCCGTGTTTCAGACACTAAACACCTGTTGCACAGCACAGAAATCAGACATATAACATCACAACAGTATGTGACACATTTCTGTATAGACACCAGCCATGCAGCATATTTTTTCCTCAGGAACTACTTTTGCTGGCAGCAGGATACATTCCCTTTTCATCTGGTTCCAGATGAGAAAACCATGTTTTCCTCACAATCTTTGCATGGTTGAGGGCACACAAGTTATAAGTGCAATAACCCATTCCAGGGTATGGGGTTATAGGCATTTAATTCATGCCTGGGGTGCTGTAAGGACACTTGGTCTGTGGCCTAGTGCCTCACAATGCATCCCAGGCACGGATTAAATGCCTATAACCACATACCCTGTCCTGTGTTATTGCTAACTTGTGCCCTTTCCCTGGTGGACTACTGCACCCACCAACCCCGTTCCCAATGTCTCCAAGTATACAACTATCCTAGTAACCCCTATCCCTGGTGTGATAGTGGACCCCCTGACCTGACTCCTGACCCCTGCAGGTATTGCCACAACACATCACAATACACAGCCATCCCACAGCACAACCCACCGCTCACCTCCATAACCAGGTGATGACTGAACTGTCACGGAGGGCATACTGTAAAGTGTACATGCTCATTGATGGATTCAATGAGTGCAAACACTTTACAGTATGCACTCCATGACAGTTCAGTCAGTGCCCGGTCCCAGAGGTGAGAGGAGGGTTGTGTAGTGTGCTGGCTGTGTATGGGTTGGAGGGGCCATACCTGCAGGGTTCTGTGGTTCAGAGGGCCACAATTCCCCCCTGGGATTGTGGTTACTAGGATAGTTGTACACTTGGAGTCTTCAGGATCAGTGTGTGGGGGGCACACTAGTCCACCAGGGAAAGGGGATAAAATAAATTGTTAAAAAATGGGGCAACATCATGACTGAGGTGTTTGGGGCTACTAGTACACCAGGAAAAGTGGATTTGATTAATTATTACAAAATGGGCCAACATCAGTATTGGGGGTTGGGTGGGGGCACTAGCCCACCAGGGATGTGATTCTGGGGTCAGTCTGGGGATCTGGGATGGATGTAGTGCTTGTGTCTTCTGTATGGAGTCTGTGGCAGACCCTTCCCATGTGCAAGTTGTTTGCTGCATAGAAGAGGTTGCCACAGTTGTGGGGACATAGGTAAAAGGACCCTCCTGTATCAGAATCTGATGCAAGGTCCATGGTGTAACGAGCTTTAGTGCAAGCTGCTACTTGATGTAGCTAGCATTGCACTAAGCCCTCTTTGAGAATCAGTCTGTAGGTGTGTTACTTGTCAAACATGTTATGATTAATGGGGCCCTTATATCCATCTCGTATGCTTCGGACACATGGTTTGCAACAGACTTTGTGTCATTTTCTTTTGGTATCTTGAGGGTACACATCTTAGTGGAGCCATTTGGTATGATTCAGAAATATTCAACACAAGCAGCCCCAAAGGCAGTTTGTGCCATTTGCTGACATGTCATGTATTGTGTGCATGACTGTGTATCAGTTCTGGTCCCAGCAGCAACATCCCATGGCTTTCATCAAAGTCATCCATTCGCCACACATATGGCACAACTGGATGGTTTGCTTCAAGCAATGAATTGTCCCTGTGTCAACAGCACCATTGACAGGTACCGGGTTGCTAGCACGTCCCCCAGTCCTGATCTCAGATCCCTGTCTTATGTGTAATAAATATATTCCCTGTAAGTATAGGGTACCCCAGCAACCCCACCCAGCCACGATCTCCCATCCCTGTGTCATATATAATATGTATGCCCTGTAAGTCAAGTTCTTCCTGCCACTTCACAGCAACAAGGGGGCTGGCAGTATAGCCTAGAGGTTAGATTAATGAGCTGTGAATGTGCTTTGTACATTCAGTAGAATGACCTGGGTTTGATACCCACAACCTCCACTTGCATACTGTGTGACTCTGAGGAAGTCATTTAACCTCCCCACTGCTCCGGGGTCACCCCAGAAAACAGGCACCTGTGGCTAGTGGGTCTTACCTGGTTAACAAAGAATAAAATAAATAAAAACATGCTCCATTCACCGTGTCATGTATAATCCATATATGCCCTCTCAGTCTAGGGAACCACAGCACCCCCCAGTCCCAATCTCCCATCACAATGTCAGGTATAATAAATATATGCCCTATAAGACCAGGTCAACCCAACTGCTAAAGTCCAAAGTCATATACAAAAGTCTGTAAAAGCATAAAATAGGAGACAAACTTTCCAAGGTAGTGTGGTGGTACCTCCAGGTAACCACCACAGCTGTTCTTGCACCTCCTTCACGGGCTGCTGATGGAGCTATCAGTGAATTCATTCTGCACAGTGTGCATTCCTTGATAGCTCAGTCTGCGGCTGCCGCGGAGGTGTGAGAAGGGCTGTGCTAGTCATTGGTTTGGGGATGGTGCTGTGCGGGATGCTGTACCACCAATTGTGATCAGGGGGTTGGAGTGGGTGGACAACTACACTAACAGAGAATGTTTGGCTTCTATTTCAGGTTGATCAGTGATTGGGGCTGGCTGTTATGGGTGCGTGGTTGCCATAGCCAAACAAGGCATATATTACACATGACACACGGAATGGAGATGGGGGCTGGTGGGGTTGTGGATACCCTGAATGTACAAGGCCTGTATTCATATACTTTACATGCTGAGTGGAGATCATGGTGTGGGTGCGGCATGTACTACATGGTGATCGTTTCCCTTGATGAACATTGGTACAATACCCAGGGACACGTAGATAACCGTAGAACAGCCCCCGGCTTGTTTAATTGTACTTAAACAGTTGTCCTCTATGGTCGGTTGTAGAATAAAGAAAGGACATGATCTGCTTATTCGACATCAGTTGGAGTGCCCAGGATTTAGTGTGCTGATGTACAAAGGGATATGAGAGAACCATAAAACCTCCTCCTCAGATCTGTGTTTCATGATATGCCATATGAAGATCATTAATTCTTCTATTGATGAACAGACTAACAGAGATAACAGCGACAATGAGACGATTGTGACAAAGACCAAAAATGTTGATATGTGTTTACCTCATTCTGCTGAACTAATTGAAAACTCTGTACTTATGGTGAATACTTCCATTGATGTGACCATCACAAGCAATGTGGAGGTTAAATGTTATGCATTTCACAGCACCTTGACTTTGCCATGTAAAAAGTGCATGTGTCAACTAAAAACATACCAGTCCCTCCAATAACTGTTCGTAGTAACAAGATCCAGACAAGTGTGAAGTTTCTAATGAAAACTAAAGGTTTAAATTGTGCCTTTGGTGTACCTGGTCATAATGTCGTACACTTAATAGCGTACAACATTATAGCTAACCTGAAATAGCACTGTCTACGACAGTGAATGGTACAATACCGCGTATATTGCTGTACACGGTATTGCACCATTCACACACTCCCAGGCAGAAGATAAGACCTCTATTGGGAGTGGGTTCTGCTGAGCTGCTGCCATAGCTTACTGGACAGAGTCACAGCAGCAGGAACCCAGGCACTGCGTCTGGGACCGGGTTTCATTCCTGGTCCTAGAAATTTTATTTTCTTTAAAGACTTTGTGTGCTCCCTGAGTTGGACCCCCCTGTGGAGTTAAGAATATTTAGTGGGAAGGTCTGGGGGGTGCAGCCCCTTACAAGGGGGGATGTGGGGGGCAGAGCCACCCCACAGAAAAGAGAGTTATGCCTATGGCATAAATTGCACTGTATCAGCAGTGCGATTTTGCCATGCAGCATAATGTCTTGTAACATTATGATCCCATGCCATTGTTTGGTGTCCAGTGACCTATAATGGCTTGAGATTTATTAATTTCATTAATTCTCTAACTGGGGAGATTGATGTCTTAACTCTTTGTTTATTTCAAAGATTACCATCATTTGTGTTCTGCTGGTGCTAAAACAATGTGTGCCCATGTTGCACTGATAAAAGTGAGATACTGAGAATAATAAATGTTGACATGATATTGTTTTGCTGTTTTATATCAAGGTGTCAAGTAAAGAAGAGTCAATAAGACTGTATGTTGTTACAGCAATACTCTTCTGAATTCTGCTGTTAGGTATTCCACATTACCATTTTGCCTGGGTGTTGGTGGTGCACTTTACTTCTGTAATAATTCTGAGTGTGGAATTCTTTTATTCCACAGTATACAAGCACACAATGCATTGAATCTGTACAGGCAAAGATGATGGTCAGTTTAAATACCTCTGTGAAGGGACTGGTTTATGTTACTTAGCAACATTGTATTATATTTTTGGTGTATTTGAAATATTTTTCAAAGTCTCTCTCTTAACTGAGATTTGTATTCTAGGAACTAAGACAGAGAGACCATTAACATGAATAATCAGAATACAGTGTCATTTGCTGTGTGATGATTCAACTGCATGTGCAGTGCCTGTTTCAAGCTCATGAGGTGGCAGTGGTGATAACTCAGATCCTGAACACATACCATCAAATATATCATTGGAGTCAGCTGACAATGAGTACATCGGAGATAGACCAAGGTATATGAGACTGTTCAACAAAGTTTTTTTCCATTTAACCCTGTAATATGTCTCTTAGTAATAGTACATTCACTGTATTACACGACACATGACATACCGTTAAAAACTCGGTAACAAGATATAAATGGTTGCAAATGACACAAGCTCTGTTATCTGATCCAATTCATGATGCATGCATGTGAACTGTGACTCACAAAGTGTCCTTCCCACAGGATGTTGACTGGCAGTAGCACCCTTTTTGTTACCATCCTACAAAGAGATGTAACCTGACTGATAGTTTGGATTTTGTACATCAAATGAAATTAGTTAGTGACATAATGGGCTCTTGCAATGACAACTGTTGTTTTGTTGTAGCAAAAGAAAAACATCTCAGTGTAGCAAAGGCTTCTTTTGGACAGACTGCATATCTAGCCATAAAAGTGACACACAGTGCAAGAACACCGTCAAGCATCTTGTATCACACAATGGCCGAACTGCATCCTTGTGTTCACCTGTTGCGGTCAACAGTCATGGCTGCTCAACTTTGGATTCTAATTTATTTTGACTATAACAGTTTAGAATTTCACAATGTGCATATCATTGAACAGTGTTCATTTTCTCGGTGAGTGCATTTTACTATTATTCCTTTTTGTCCCCATAAATTAGGAAAGTTGATGCTCACCAGCAAACTCAATGCATAGATGATGATAAATTCATAGTGACATGCACCTGTTTAAAGAAACTGTTTCAGAAATGTGAAAAATCTGGTAAGAACTATTTGGTTTACTTCTCCACAGATGACCCTATCAGAAAACAGGGCACTTTCTTTGTCATGACCACACAGTGTACAACTTGCTTTCATAGCAGGGTGTGACAAAATCAGCCAGCCATTGAACATTATGCCATGGTAAACCTTCTATTGTCAACAGCCATTTTTTCCTCTGGATGTCCAATTACAAAAGCACTCTGTGTATTTGTAATGTTGAAAATATCATGTGTGGCCTGTTCCACGGTACAGAACCATATTAAATGTGCAATTTCACCAGTGCTTACTAAAATGTGACAGATTGAGCAACTGCTGCTATTTAACAAATTAAAAGCAATAAGAGGTGGACTTGTACTAGCTGGAGATGGGCAAGCCAACAGTCCTAGTCACTGTGCAAAATACGGTTCATACACAATACTGGAGCAAAGGATAAATAAAATTATTGATGAATCTCTTATGCAGGTATGAATACGCAAACATTTGCTTACAATGTAATTGCCAATGCTGAATTAGAACTCAAAAATAACTGTCATACGTAACCCAGTGTAGTAGCATGCATTACATATACTGTGCATTTTATTACACATTTGTACTACTGTTAACTGACTGCAATAGTTATTAACCAAAGAGCATTGACAATGATGATGTTAGCATCATACCATGCTTACATACTGCAAAGTAATGAAGTAAAGAATTCCATCTGGATGGAGTTTAAAGGATTGAACTGGTCATTGGAGCATATTGTTCTGTCACATGGACTGCTGATAGATTCATTCATAACTGACCGGCATCATCAGATTAATGCTTGGTTTACCACAACATCACTAGGTGCAAAACAATACTACAATGTCTGGCATGTTGTGAACTGTAACTACTGAACTTTTGTTTCTCATTGTCCATCTCACCTAAGCTATAATGATGTGTTGTGGTTACATGCATGTTTTGTCATTGGAATGTAATACAAATGGAGCTACTGTACTGTGATTCAGCGTGCACCTGAAAACATTTATGTGAAGCACTTTGCAGAAAAATAGACTATGAATTGATATTGCATTGAGAGAATCTATACAGATGTCATTCTAAGAGTATTGCAAGTTGAATTGTTGCCATGCTCAATGCATGTTTACATAGTTTTATCTAACAGTAATGTCTTTCATACTTTTACTAGGTATTAGGAAGGAAGTGGATGGTCTGGGAAAGCAAAGAGGAATGGAAGAAATCAATCATTGGAAGAAAACAACCAACAATCATGTTTACTGGATCACTGCATCATGGATCATTGCATCAACAAAGGACTGTGATCCTGATGTCATGACTGTAAAGTGGAATGGGCTAGTAAATCACATGCAGAACATACATGAAGGGCATAACTCTGCATGGTGCTTGCATGGTGCACTAAAAGGCACAGAAAACCAGAAGAACTGGTTGAAATCAAATATGTGTTCTTCTCACTTTATCATCAGTAGGAAGTGTACCATTCACTGGTTATGCTTTGTGGACTTCTTTTTGTTTTGGATAAAATCATAATTATGTTCACATCGACAAGTCAGGGCAACATGTTGGCATAATGAATGCCATGTTCTGGGCTACAGAACGCGGATCAGATGACACAGCAGTGATGGACTGATTATTCTGTGGTTGCTGAAGTCATTATGTGGTGCTGTGACCACACATGCCTGAGGATGCAGGTGCGAAGAACCATAGTGCAGTCATGCAGGAGTGCATAGTGATGTGCCACGGACAAGCACCCAATGGTATCCCTCAAGCCCCACACAGCACTTGGTGGTAGCTGCACCTGACACATCCCCATAGATGATAGCTGACGTGTGGTTGCCTGACACAGCTGTCACACAAAAACCATCAACCGCATACCCCCAACAAACCCTGGCTCACTAATGAAAAACAAATTACCTACATAGCGCAATGTTTGGGTTCTAGCACACAAAACCTTAGCAATGTTTTAGCCTGCTGATCTCTGAACTTTTGTTAATTGACATGTCATCAGATGCACAATGCAGATGCCTATTATCAAGTTTAAAAATGGTATTAGAACCACTGCAATCTGATTGGCTGCACAGATTCTTACAGCCTTACATCTAGTACATAATAAGACATGACTGGGTGTGCATTATGGAGAAATAATCACACGCCTCAGGTGTGATGTTAGTCATGAAATGCGGTTGAGTCACGTTCTATGCACCTAAGATCTACTATCATACCATAATGCACACCTGGGATGTCTTATTGCTCTAATAAAATGGTACTTCAATATTTGACTTAAAAGGAATGCAAATAAGATGAAAGTATTTTAAAAAGATAAAAACAGGACCTTTCATTTGAATATGCTTCCATTGTAAATCTGAATTTAAAAAAAAATTCCTAATATGGTAACTGGAAATTAACTAAAAACATGAAACATATTGAAACCTGTGTGTTGTACACAGTTTTAGAATTCATAAAATATGTTACCATGCCTTTCAAATCAATACAGGTCCTGCGAAAATGTGTTGAACAGTTTAAACCCGTCAGGTTGCCGTTTTTGGGGGTGGGGAGTCGTGATAGATTTAACCTGAAAACAATCATATATGATGCAAATGTACTTGATTTTATATACATTTGGAATGGATTTGAGCTGTTTGGTTCTGCCTCTGCCTATATTATTGTGTTTTATCACATTTTCTCTTTGTTTATGAAGTATTATTGTCTGCTTGCTACGGCCTATTTCTTCCTTCATTCAAGATATAGAATGTTCAGTAAGGAATGTTTGCCGTGGAACACAGGGGTTCTAAATTCTGCTCAGTTTCACTGGCAGATGGTTTCTTTCCTAACATGCTGTACACAGTCAAGAACAAAGGCCTCTTTTGAAACCAGAGTCTCAATTATCTAACTGTCAGGGAAGGCAGAAGAGATTACCCTGATGAGAGACTGTAGGGAGAGTGTGGTGTTCACGAAAACAACATTTAATGAATTTGGTATAATTTTTTAGGGTGGTTTTATTTTTAGGGTCCAGTTGAATGCTTTTAGTATGAAGGTAGCAGCCATGTTTCTGATGGAAGATTAGTTATGCTTACAGGGGGACTAATAGATAATGGTAAATAAATAAATAAGCAGCAGAAAGTTCTGAAGGTAGGATGATTTCTTTGCTCATTGTGTGATGTGGTTTTGACCAGGATGCCTTTGCATTATGCACAAATACTGCACAATCACCTGCTTTGGATCAGTCAGCTAGGTTTGTTTATGTTTATGCCCATTTTATAAAACCGGTTATACACCATGTGCAGCTTGATCACCATGGTACTTGAATTCTTTCTAGCATCATTCCAGCCGGTAGCACTGCTGAATAACTGGAATGATGCATTTTTATTCTGAACCAGTACTAGGGACAAATAATTATTTTATTCCAAATCACCCTCTAAAAGAGGAAACCATTACAACAGTAACATGTTACCACTTTTCTTTGGGAATCATTTTTATGTTGGCTTGCGTGTATGTGCAAGCAACATCTTGTGGTAGTAGTACATTTCAAAGGTGTGTCAGTGTTGTGGCCAATGCAGGGGATGCTTTAGTGGGTGCATCCCTCAGTCCTAATCAGTGAGCATACTGGCAATGACAGTAGACTTCAAAGAGAGACAAAATCTTGAAAGAAATCTGTTGCTGCAATCAGGTGTAGTTTCATCATTACAGCAGCAGATGATAAGACTCCAGCCATGCACATTACAATGCACAGTAATGCGCATGGCTGGAGTTACAAGCAACTTATGAAATGTCATAACTGTGGCACACTGGGAGCCAACTCCAGTGTGCCAAAACATGGCGGCTCCTGCTGTCTGCCACACAGCTCCGAAAAGCCGACATTGGGGGTGCCCAATCCCCATGTCAGAATGTACCCCCCCCACTAAATGTGACACAGTGGGAGCTCACACTAGTGTGTAGAAACATGGTGGCCCCTGCTGTCTGACACACACTCCCTGGAAGCCAACATCAGGGTGCCCAATCACCGTGTCTGCATGTATCCCCCCCATTAATGTGGCACACTGGGAGCCCATCCCAGTCTGGTGAAATTTGTTTTTGTTTTCTTCCGACACCAGGATGCCCACTCCCAGTGTGGGATGGGCCCCCTCCACATAAATTCCTCTAAATGATTTGCCGAAATCTGGGTGCCCAATCACCATGTTGGTATGCCCTCCCTTATTGTGGCACACTGGGAGACCACCCCAGTGTGCTCACATTAATTAAAAAATGTTTTCCCTGTGAAAGAAGAAAGCCATCATTGTCTCACCACCCCCCTCCCCAATTCCAACTCTCCCTCTGCACACCCACCTCCATGCACCCCCCCTCACCCCATACTTACATCCAGAGGCCAGGCGCTGTCATTTTCTGTGGACCAGAACATGTTTGCCCTCTTCAAAGCTGAACCACAAAATTAAGAACTGAAGGTAAGCCATATATTGGGACTCAATGGGGGAGGTTCAACTTATATCTCAGCCATTTTTTGGAATTGTGGCCTCAAATTTTCAACATGGGTTTCTTAGGACCCCACCTTGTCAACACTGGCATTGTCATTTCATTTCTCAGTCATGAAAGGTGATTTTGTGGTCACTGCACAGAATCATCTTTTGGGATACATTAACAAAATGACAGTGTCACTGTTCATGAGTGGAGGTCCCAAGTAGACCGTGTTGCAAATTTGGTGAAAAAATTCCAAACAATGACTGCATTATGAGCGTGTGTTGCACAGTTTCTACACACGTTCATAACAGCCATTTTTTTATATTTTCACTCCAGATTTTCAACAGTGCCATTTTTTTCACACCTCCTTATGAATAGTACAGCTGTCATTTTTCCCATCCTGCCCAAAATGTGTTTTCACACCTGTAGCACAGAATGGCACTGTCGCTCTGGAATATCAGCTTTTGGGACAGATTAACACAATCACAGTGTCACTGTTCATGAGGGGAGGTCCCAGAATACCCATGTTGAAAATTTGGTGTAAAAATTCCCCCAAAAATGATTGCGTTATGGGCATGTGTTGCGCAGTTTCTATGCATGCTCTTAACTTCTCCAATTTTTCATATTTTCACTCCAGATTTTCAACATTGCCATTTTTTCACACCTCCACATGAAGAGTACCACTGTGAGTTTTGCACATCCTACCCAAAATGTGTTTCTGTATTTGTGGTGCTGAATGGCACAGTCACAGTGCAAAATCACCTTTCAGGGTTGAGTAAAGAAATTATACTGCCACTCTTCATGAAGTGGGTTCCCAAAATGCCCATATTGAAAATTTGGAGTGAAAATACCAACAAACGCTTGGGGCGTTAGGATTTCCAACCGAACACCCTATCGTGTTCAGACTGACAGGCACTGGGGGTGTGACTTGGGTTCATTGGCAGTAATGCTCATAGCATTCCACCCCCAACCCTCACCCTGCAGATGATTCAGGGATTTATTTTGCTGACTGCACTTAGGACATTTTTGGGATTCCTTCACTATCTGACAAGGCCAAGACCCCACACAGAAGCTGAAGTGGTTCTTTTTGGCACTGCTTTCTACAAGAAACAATAGAGGACAACTGTTTAAGTACAATTAGACAAGACTTTACTTGCTTAAACTGGATTTCTCTTTTCATTGCATAGCAAGTACGATATGACTTTGCAACAATTATTTTCAACTATTTTGATCACAGAAACTGGTATTGGATACAGGACACTGAAAAGAGGCAGAACACTAGAGTTTTAGTTCTGTTGGTCTTTAGAAAAGGGAATTCAAGGAATTTGCTGAAACCTTGCCTGTGAACAAGACAGAATAAACTACGCAATTTGTTTTGGGGACTATGCAATATAGCTTTTTTTTACATTAGTTATTTTGTAAATCAGTTATTTAATGGTTTATACTAGGAAACAAGCAGCCATGGAGGCAGACTCAGTGCTGCTGAAATCCCTCCTTGAGGAACAGATGACTGGTCCTGCTAGGGGTAAAAACAATGATGATAACAACTACAGACAACCAAAGGGTAAACTGGATTCCTTGATTATTTCTAGTTAGGAGTGTGTTAGTGGAAAAGGCACTGGCCCTCAGAGTAAATTGCCTCCTAAGAAGGGCAAAAGGGGGAATGAACCTGCTACAAAAAAAAAAAAAAATACTAATTTAGCAAAAACAAAAAGACACAAAAATATAAACTCCAGTGTCAGTAAAAGTAGGGAGCTCAAATTTAAATCTAAACAAATCACAATTAATGAATTTCTGCTAAAAACTACTTCAGCTACGGAAACTATTGTGGGTAGTTTGTCCTGGGCAAATCAGCTGAACTGACTGCCATCTTAGATGTGTCCCTGATTAAATGTAACGACTTTCAACAGGGAGCCCCTGAACTTAGGATATTTCTAGACTCTCTTCCACCCACAAAATCCCCAAAGAGAATGATTTTTGGTTCTCATTTTAGTAATCATAGCAGTGAGCAGAGCCATGAGCATAGCAATTTGACTGATACATCAGTTCTAACATAAAAAAATTGCATAAGGAAGTATCCAGGTTAAACAAGTAACCAAAGAGGTCTCCATTGACCTTTATTATGATTCTTTTACTGATTTGTAAAATTCGCTGGAATTTTCACCTGAACCCAAATTTGGTGTAACTGGGGCTTATTCTAATTGGCCTGTTGACTTGCAGGGCAATACTGTGGACATGTAAGAGGCCATAGTTGGGCTAAAAAAGACTGATACCAAAATAAATACTAAAACACCTCAGAGTCCATGCTGTTGCTGTATGCTGAGGAACTCTGAGCCTGGGGACCCTATTGTTTCCTACACTTTTAGTTTAGATGACGATCTTAAAAAAATCATGAAAGATCCATATGCAGCTCATCTTATGATTTTGGATCAGTTAGTGGGAGTTTGCAATGAATTAGAAACCCTCAAATGTAATATTGCTATAAATGGCTGTAGATTAGATGATGAACTTAATAAATTGGATAAATTAGCCCCCATAGTTGTATCACCTTCTATCCCATTTTCTGATACTGCACAAGTAATCCCACTTTCTGATACTATACAAGCAAGGCCTGATTTCTCTACAGCTTGCATCCTTGATTCCCCAATGAAACCAAAGAGGAAAATTAAAAAGTGGGCTAAGAAAGTTAGGAAAGCTACAAAAGTAAACTGCTGCTATGGACACTAGCCTAAACAGGGTCTTACAAAATAGCAAAACAAAAAGTAAGGTTATTAACACTGCTAAGGATGTTCTAAATGTGTCCTGTGCTAACACAGATAGCAGCAGTGCATGCCTTATAGAAGTACACAAATATCAATATTCTGATATTCATGTATTATCTGTTAACAAAGATGGCAGCCCATATGATAGGGCATCCAGTAAGGAGATACTGTGCTCCATGCAGACAATTAATCAACAAATGGATCTCTTCAGGAAAGATCTGAAACATTTTAGAGAGGTTTGGCAAACTAGGCTCCTTGAAGCCCAATATACCACTGAAAGCTTAGTTAAAAAATGAGGGTCCAGTATGACTTCTCTCAATATACATCCACCAGCAGAAAAAGAGCTGATAGATCTATTATATTGTGTATTTCTGAGTCTATATGGCTATCACTGGAATAATAGAACTAAATAAAAAAAACAGATTGTGCACCTATTAAGGACAGCCAGGGGATGCAGATGTTGTTGATAATGACATAGTCCAATTATGGGATGCAAAGACCAAGATGGCTATAGATGTGTGTTTCTGTTTTGCTCCAGTGCTAAGGTTTCCAGTCATATATGGCTTAACATCAGGAGCTTGCAGTCTCAGGGTTACTCAGTGGATTTTATTAACAGAAAACTGTCAAATCAATTCCAAACTGGGAACGATACAGGCAATATCAGCATTTTTGGATTAAAGCCCATTCCAAATGAAAATCCAGGTAGAGTGAAAAATACTGTCCTTAACCTGTTTACACATGTTTTGAAAATTCCAGCTTTAGATAGTAAAATAAATAAAATCTACAGCATAAGTCACATAATGGTGTAGGGCAGGTTGATGCTGTATTGTCAGGTAAAGGGGCTCTGGACATGATTCTGCCCAGAGCTCCATTACTGGACCCAGCTGGGGTGTACATTGTTGCTAGCAATGTTTTAAACCCAGAATGTCTGAAAAATAATTCTGACAAGCAGGCTTACAATGAGCTCTCTTTCTCAGAAAGCTGTTTTCTTATGGCTAATGTCAGACAGAAAGTGAGACTGACAGGAAGCTTAAACTAATTGTAACAGATTTATTTGAACAACTACTTAACATTGTAATTACTGATCAAAATGCTGTAATATTGAAAAAAATGGGTAATGACCCAGAAACTGATCAAATTCTAATTCAGGTTAAATATACAAGCCTGTATATTTCAAGAGAATCAACAAAGTCCAATAGGGTAGCATCTTTCAAAAAAAGAGGTGTGCAAGAACAAGGGAGCACAATTTGGAGATAGAGGGGGTGGCTCAGAAGTAATGTAAGGAAGTATTTTTTCACAGAGAGGGTTGTGGATGCATGGAAGGGCCTTCCGGAGGAGGTTGTGGAGTCAAAAACAGTGGTTGAATTCAAGCATGCATGGGACAGTCATAAGGCAATTCTAGGGGGTTGGGGTAGAAAGATGTAGGCTGCTGCTTAACTAGGATCTGCAGCTTATCCATTAGGTAGGGAAATGGGCAGACTGGGTGGGCCAAGCAGTCCTTATCTGCCATCAAATTCTATGTTTCTATATGTTTCTATGTATGATAAAATCTTGCAAAATATTTCTACACTTGATGCAGTGGGGCTGTACATTATTACTGCTGACTATGTTGTAGATAGCAATGAGGCCACTCTCTTCATAACAAAACAAAATTCTGATTATTCTGTATCCAGTAAGCAGAACAAGTTTTCCCAAGAGCAAGCTGTACCAGAAACTGAATATAATATTTCAATTTCAAATCAGTTTAGCCCACTTAAGGAGCAAGGTGACTGACTACAGGGTCTCCCCACCACCACAGGGACTGATGATCTAGGAACAAAAAATAATCTATTGCTTATATCTTGTAATATAGCTAGCTTATTAACAAAGTTTGCAAATTATGATTGCATCAATTTTTAATCAACCCTAATATTATGCTTACAGGATACCTGGCATCTGGCAACTAATGATGTTACATTAAATGGTTATTGTACTTATCAGATCCCAGGCAGTAAGCATTCTAAACTTCGAGCCTTGAGGTGGCTTAGTTACTTGGTTCAAAGTTATAAAAGACTTATCAGCTGATTTATTATTTTCTAATTCCTTTTCTCAGTAATTTCTTGTTAAATTGGGCTCACTGGAATTTTGTTTAATTAATGTTTGTAATTCAAAAATTTTTAATATCAAAATTTGGGAGGACTTAAATGATCTTATACACAGGTCATGGGCCACAATTGCATGTGAGAAAATTTTAATGTGTGGTGACTTTAACGCTAGACTAGGCAGCTATGATGGATTCTCTAATAATGAAGTACAAAACTGGCATTTTTAAAATGCTTTTAAATTTCCCAGATCCTCTCCAGATTTAAGAGTCAATGACAGAAGCCTCAGGCTTATAGATATTTTAACACCTTACAATTTAGTACCACTTAATGGAAGACTTAAAGGAGATGCTATAGGTAATTTCACATATTTAAATAAGCTTGGGCCCTCAATTATTAATTATGTATTCTGGAATTATAGTATGAATATCTGGGAATATCTAGGATTCATGTGATTCCCCAGAGCAGATTGTGATAATTTTCCTTTGTTGTTGCAATTAAATTCCAGTTAAGAAACATTTGGTTGTGTGTTATGATGATTTAGAAATAAGGAGCAATGTTAGAGTTAAATGGAATCACACTCACAGCAATTGAGATTGATTTCTTTGTATGCAGGTATTTTCCTAAAACAGACTGTACTCTATTGAGTGGCACCAGCTTGGTTAACCAATTGGAGTTATGGTTTGAAGCAATAAGGGGACTACTCTTGGTGACTACAAACAGTTCTGGGGTTCTGATGTATAACTGATATGACAAGGAATCCTGTTTGGCAAAGAAGCAGTTAAATCAATTCATTAGAAAAGTCAGAGCTAGTCATCATAAAGGTCAATTTAAACTATTAAACCAAGCCAGAGCTTCATACAAAGAGTTAATTAGGGACACACTGTTAAAGTTTCATCATTCACAGTGGGGCAAGATGTTGAGGGCTGTCAATAACAGTGGCCATTGTGCCTGTTGGCAGATGATCACCCATGGCACAAATAATTATAAATCTGGAATAGATTCTTATATTTCTTTGGATACTTGGCAAAAGTATTATTCAGAATTTTTTTATTGACTCAAGTAATGCTCATGATCTGTTTGAGCTAAAAATACATATGTCATACTTTGTGTTTTGTAGACACTCTGATGTGTATCTTGCTGTTAAATCTATGAAAAAAACACAAATCACCCAGCCCTGATCAGATTCCTGCAGAGGTCTTTCTTGATTCCCCTACACATTGGGCCTCAATTTTAATGTGACATTTCAATCTTTTTGTTACTCATTTGAACTTTCCTAATTCATGGAAAGGGGCCATTATAATTTCAATACATAAAAAACAGGATAAGTCTGACCCCAAATGTATCACCCTATCTCCTTGTTAGATAACTGCTGTAAAATTTCTCTAAATTAGTACTTTCAAGATTACAAGAACAAATTAAATCACTGAGTGACCTGTCTGAGCTCAAGCAGACGTTCGGGATGGATATTGCACTGTGGATAATTGCTTTATTTTATCACACCTTTTTGAAAAATTTGTTAAATTATGCAAACAGAAAGTATATTTGGTATTTATAGATTGTAGTTCTGTCTTTGACTCTGTTCCGCGCTGTACTTTATGGTCAGTAATGAAGGATTGGGGCATAGCTGTCGAACTCGCTGCTATTGTAAGAGAATTGTATCATAACACTTGGGCCTAGGTTAAAATAGGGGCAACCAGACAATTTATAACTACTCTTGAAATGAACCTTGGGGTCAGGCAGGGCTGTGTTTTGGTCCCCAATTTGTTTTTCATTTGCTTAAATAACTCACTAATTTCCCTGGATAAATCTTTAGCTGATTCACCCAGAATAATAGATTAATTTTGTCCAGTGTTGGCATATGCTGACGATCTTATTTTATTATAATTAGCATAGAGGGATTACAGGGAAACTTGACCTCTTAAATGACTATGCTAAACATAAATTGCTATTAATCAGAATAAAAGCCAAATTATGGTAATGGGCTCAAATAAATTAACTAAAACTTGGAGACTAGGTGGAAAAATACTTAGTACTGTGAAATCTTATGTCTATTTGGGTCTCCACTTCTCAAATGAGAGAAATGGGCCAGACATGTCAATTCTCTTCTTCCTAAGCTAAAACAAACTGTGAATTCCCTAAAATCATTTGATTATAAATACGGGGGAAACTCTGTTAAACCATTAATTATAGCAGCCAAGTTGAAGTACTATGCACAAGCCTCTGAAATTTGGGGATTGGTAAATCCCCAAGCGGTTGAAGTTCCATTTAATAAATTATTGAGATCTTCTCTTGGTCTATAACTGTACTCCTATTGCCCTTTTGCAGGCTGAACTAGGTTTAGTCAGTCGATTAGCATATGCACAATCTAGAAAAGTGAATTACTGGGTGAAGTTGTTAACATTAGATCACAACAGAATGCAAGTAATTGCACTGAAAGAAAAGTGCTCTTGGGAAGAAATTGGTTGCAAGAAGTCTAATTGGCTAACTGGACTTTATGCTATTTTGGAAACAGCAGGGTTGTCCTTCTTGAGAAAGTACCTGGACAAAATGATTTCAATCAGTCCCACATATAAACCATATATTACAAAAAAGATTATAAATTATTTTAAAACACTTGATCTTGTAACTGTTTCAAATTTGAAAATAGCCCCATAATATAAAATAAATAATAAACTTTATTTATAAAGTGCTCTTCACTAAGTATCAAAGCGCTGCACAGTAAACAGCAATTAAAACCTTAAGATATTAAAATACAATATAATAGTCAAACATTTTCAATAATAATCAATTACAAACAGCCCCCAAATGCAAGCTGAAATAAATAGGTTTTTAAGGTGGTTTTAAAGCTCTCCACTGTCGGGCACTCCCATATCCGGTGAGGCAGAGAATTCCACAGGGTAGGGGCCACAAATGAAAATGCCCTCAAGCCAGATGTTTTTAACTGTACCCTGGGAATCTTCAGCAATCCCTCATTGGTCGAATGAAGCAGTCAGAGGGGGCCATGTGTTCTTCAAAATGACTACATTTCAGTATATAGAACATTTAGATGTATTAACCAATTTAAAACAAAGGCAGCTTTTTTACAAAGTTCAGACTGGAAATGTTTCCTAGCAATGTGATGGCCAGATATAGTAAAGAAATGGAACTTAGTTTTACTTATTGTTCTTGTACTAATGAGAGTGTGACAGATCTATTTCATGTTATTGTGATTTACCCCGGTACAACTGTGGAAGGAAATTGCAACAATGGATCAAACTTTATTACAGAATATTTTCTTCACTTCAAATGATGAATACATTATTCATAAATTGGCAGGCTATCTTGGGGGTGTAACAAGAATTAGAGCTAAACACGTGTAACCATTTATCTAGCTTTATACAAAATATGGAGGGTTTGGATGTTTACATCCAGGAGAAATTAACTCTTGTAAAGTCTGGTTATTATCACTGACTCTAGAAGGTTTGTCACAGCACTGTAGTGTTTGCACATGTATCAGAAAATATCTTGACTTTTTAGATGTGACTGTGACTAGATGTCTATATGTTAATGTATAATTACTATTTATTGTTATTATTACATGCTGATATGTGCTACTGTTTATTTATTTATTTTATTGTAATGGTCTATGACCAATCAAATTCATTCATTCATTCATTCATTCATTCATTCATTCTTTCACCCTGCAGCCACTGACAGGCATCGAGGTGTGCCTTGTGGTCTTCAGCCATAGCGTTAACCACAATATCCTATACTGCACCCATCTCAGCTTATTTCCTCATGGAATGGAGTGAGCATAAGGGCCAAAGACCCCAAGACACACCGTAGTACCTGTTGCTGTCTGCAGGGTGGGGTGAGGTGGAATGGCATAAGCGTTATGGCTGACGACCCAAAGGCGCACCCCCAGTGCCTTTCAGTCTCTGGTGGGGTAGAGTTGGCATTAGTTCAGCACTTCACTGCCATTCCTATTATGCATCACTCTTACTCCTGCACTACCAATGCCAATGCCAGAAAGCCAACATTCAACATTGAAAATACTTGTTATAATAGCTATAAGAAATTACAAGCACTTACTGTTTTGATGACTGTGCTGAACAAGCACAACATGGCCTGTGTTCATGTCTGTGCTGTGGTATCCAACACCATGGAAGAGCTGCAATATCATGCCTCATAGTTGCTAAGCATTGTGTTTTGTGTTGTGTGACTACATGCACCTTGCAGTGCATGTGGTGTTGAACTGAGCTCAAACTGTATATACCGTTGTAATAGAATGGTATGTGAGCTTGAAACTGTAAATTGCACTGCACTACACTCAGTTTTGTGCTAGTATGTCATGTGTATAGACTACAAGTTATTTGCCACTGAATCAGGAAAGTGAATGATTTGAGATCTACCGACATGAGGACATAGTTTCTGTGTTGCTGTGGTTCATTCTACTGATTAAGTACTGAACATTTTACCTTTGTAATAGGTGAGTCATCTACAGAAAGGTTGATATCTATACTTGAGAACAAGGAGCTGCTGAAGGACATTACCAGGTTATCACTGCATCATCAAACATGAACAGTAGAGTCATTCCACACCACAATAATTCATGTTGCACCAAAGCACACATCCTTCTTATTTGACTGAATGAAATGCAGGTCCTCTTCTTGTCTTTTGATAAGCCTATGACAGCATTCCCATATTCATTATGCTACTAGCTGATGTACTTTGTTGATATGTGCTTTGCATGGTGCAGAAAACATGAGGAATAGTTCTTGTCTAGGGAACATTTGAGACATATTTAAATTTTTGTGGACATGAGGGCTTTTGTTGGGTTATATAAATTGTATATGTATTACTGGTGTGTAAGGACAGAATTGGAGACATGCATAATTGCATGTTGCTACTGTCTATGCATATGCAAAGTTTGTCTGTGTTTTGTTTGCCTGCATTACAATTATCAGGATTATGATGGCTGATGGATGCAGCCCCAACTGTGAATTAGCACAGCACAGTTAACAGTCGGTTTGAAATGCTGCAAAACAAAACACAGCTCTTTTTTGAATTTATTAAACTTTATTAATTTTAGCAGCAGTTGATCGAACACAGATAACAAGGATGAAGACAAATTTGTTGCAAACACAATATTGTAAACATCCTCCCCACCCCCAACCCCATATCCCAGTCTGCGACCCAATCAGGAGAGGAAGGAGGACAGCAGGGCTTGAATATTTGGCTGTTACAGTTTCCAGAGGGAGGGTAGTGTAAGTAAAGGTTCCCATGTTTGCTTGGAAAGAGTGTGGCCTATGTTGCATGGAGGCGATGTGTCTCTCCAATTGAAGTGCTAGCAAGGACTTACGATACCACTCCATAGTTGAAGGGAGGAAGTCATCCTTTCAGTGTCTCAACATTACCAATTTTGCTTTGGAAGCCAGGATGGCCAGGCGAGCTTTCCTAATATGAGGCGCACCTGGAGGGAAACGGGTCAATAAGCAGCTTTCAGGGGTGAATAATGATTCCAAGCCCAACAAGGGATCTAATACTCTCTTTATTGAATTCCAAAAAGATTGGGTTTTAGGACAACTCCAAAGTAAGTGGTATAGGGACCCAGAGGATTCGCTACAATGGGGACATACAGGGGTAGCTAGCTTGCCTATCCTGTGCAATTTAGCCAATGTAAAATAGAGATTATGCATTATGTTGAATTGAGTAAGGTATAGTCTGTTTTGTTTGATAAACTTATATATATTGCACCAGACTTTCCTCCAAAAGTCTTCCCTAGTTGGGAGAGACAGTTCTTGTAGACAATAATAACAGACCCCTGAAGGAGATGAGGGTCCAAGGACTGAAGGCATTTATAAACCTTGGAGACTGCATGATGTTGATCCGCTGCTGTGAGCAGAGAGGAAATATCCTCTGAGGTTGAAGTAATCTGGGGTTTAGGACCCAGGAATGATAGGATTGCATTTTTAATTTGCAGAAATTTGAAGATATCTTAATTTTTGAGCTGAAACCTGGTCTGTATAGTAGAAAAGGAGATCATGTCCGTTCTGTGGAGTAAATCAACGAGTACACTCTTTGAGGGGGGGAGAAAAAGATTGTGGGATGAGATGATGACCGATTGGAAATTGGGGTTGTTGCATATGGGTTGGGCAATCAACCTAATCCAGTTTAGGGAGAGATGTGCCTGAATCTGGTTCAGGGCCTTCAGGGACCAATGGATTGGGGAGCTCCTAAGGGGCCTGGGAAGTTGAGAAAATGGAATGTGCAGAAGAGAAAGTAAGGAACAATTTGATTTGGCTGCCAGGGCCTTTTCAATGTCTAGCTAGAGAGAAGTATATTTGGAAGGGTCTGCCTGCTCTCCCCTGCACCCCCAAAGAGAGAGTTTGCTAATATGCTGAGCTTCGTAGTACATAAAGAAGGAGGTAAGATGAATCCTTCTTTTAATTTAGGGAGGCAAGTTTATTGTAGGCTCTGTGGACCCTTGTTGCACCATAGGGAAGCATTAAATAACTTTTGAAGGTAGGAGAACCATGTTTTAGTAGATAAAAAAACAACATACCCAATGGATAGAGTATGCAGGGCAAAATATTCATCTTAAGGATGCTAATTCGACTCCATAGGGATAAAGGGAGTGCTGTCCACCTGTCCAGGTCAGTTTTCAGAGTTTGCAGCAATGTGTGGAGGTTGTCTTTGAGCATGGGTGGAACAGAATGGGAGGTTCTGATACCCAGATACATCAGGGTTTTAGGTTCCTATGCCAAGCCATAGTCCTCAACATTTGCTCATGTCAAACTGTTGTTGAGGGGAAGTATTTTGGTCTTTGAACAACTCAGCTTGTAGAAAGAGTCTCTGGAGAAAGAGTCAATCTCTTTGAGTAAAGTAGGGAGGGAAGTAGTAGGGTTCTCTATGTGCAGCAGCAGGTCATTGGCATATTCTAGGAGAGAGTATTTTCTCCCTGCAACTTGAATGCCCAGTATTGTGGGGGAGTTAACTAGTTTGTCGATGAGCGGTTCTAGGTAAAAGTTGAATAGGTGAGGGAAGAGTGGGCATGCTTGTCTGATGCCCCTTTGCAGAGGGAAGGGCTTGGAAAGAAAGCCATTGCACCAGATATGAGCTGCCAGGGAAGAATACAGCAGTTTGACCCACTGAATGAAATCATTAGGGATTCCAAAACATTGTAGGGATGCGAATAGAAAATCCCAGGATACCTGGTCGAAAGCTTTCTCTACATCCAGGGAGACCAGAGCCATTGGTACCCTAGTATCCCCAGATGCTGAGATTAAGTGGAGGAGCTTCCTTAGGTGATCTCCAGAGACTTGCCCCAACATGAAACCTACCTGTTTCATGGCCTATAACCTCCCCCATGACAGGAGCTAGACGATTGGCCAATACTTTGGCAAGGATTTTTATATCAGAGTTTAATAGTGATATGGGGTGGTAATTTTCTGGTTGGAGGGGGTCTCTGCCAGGCTTCGGGAGAAGAGTGATGAATGCCTCCAGGAATGGGGTGTCCTCCACACCATCTGTAAACCATAAGTTGAAGACTTCCATAAGCAGGGGTGCAAGTTTGGAGAGGCAGGTTTTATAGAGGCTGTTTGAGAGACCATCTGTGCTAGGAGCTTTATCAGTGGGTAAGAGATTAATTGCAGTTTCCACTTCTCTGAGTGAAACAGAGCCACCCAACATTGCTGCAGAGGCCGGGGATAATGTTGGGAGAGTAATGGAGTTAAGATAGATTGTGATAGAGTCTGTGGGTGGACTGGATGCCTCATCTACTGAGTAAAGCTTTGGAAAAACTCCTCAAAATTGAGACGATCCTTCTTGGATCAGTAAGACCACTTCATTCAGGGTGGGATGTAATCCCGGCACAAATTTGTCTGCCTCTGCTTGATGGTGCCGAGGCTAGGAGTTTTCCTGCCCTCCCCTGACTCCAAATATTTTAACTTGGTGTGATGCAAAGTTAGCTCTGCCTTCTGTGCCATGGCATCCACATATTGGGATTGCAGTAAATGCTTTAGGGAATGTTCAAGAAGGCGGATCTCAGCTAGGAGGGTGTTCAAGTGTTCCCTACTCTTACAAGCCTTGGTGGTTAAGAGATGAATAAATTCACCCCAGAGGGTGCATTTAAGTGCAGCCCATACCGTGTCTACTGTGGCATCTAAAAAGGAGGAGATGAAGTTATGGATGTGAGACAGAAGGTTAGGTGCTTGCAGGAGCTAGGTATTAAGACTCCAACAGGAGTCACATTTGATGCCAGGGCCAAGCAAGTAGGTGATGCTGACAGGGGAATGATCTGACAGTACTCTGGGGTGAATAGTGGTGGTTACAATGCTTGGGAGACAGAATGCACTCATTAAGAAGTAGTCAATTTGGGACAGCATTTTATGTGGAGAGGAGTAAAAAGTATGCCGCCTCTCTGTGAGGTTAACTGTGTGCCATATATCTATGGTTCCTATCACAGTAAATAATTCCCAGAGAGACCTTCAGGCAGGGGATAACCCCACCTTCCTGGCATCTGAGCAGTCCATTTCTGGTTGTGGAACTAGATTCCAGTCTCCACCGACTATGGTTAGCATTGTGGGTCAAATGTGAGTATGTGGGACAGGTGCATGAAGAACTGTGGGGAATCAATGTTCGGTCCATATACAGAGCCTAGGATTATTGGGAAAGACCCAAATGTGCCCTGGAGAAGAATATAACACCCAGGGGGGGTCCCACCAACAATGAGAGTGGCAAAGGGATGGAGTAAGGGGCTTGGGTAAGGGGTGGGTTTCACTGTCGGGTTGCTAGAGTAGTGTGGGTCACCTACAAATATACAAAACTGCCATCAAAAAAGTCCATTTGGTCTATCAAACTTGCTCGATTTTGCAGCTAGCACCCCTACTCTGCAGCTGCCTCTTCCACCCTAGCCCCCATGACCCTCCCTTTTGCCCTATCCCAGCCCCTCTTGAAGCATCCCACTGTTTTACAGGCCACCACCTCTGCTGGTAGGGCATTCCACTCTGCTATCACCCTTTCTGCAAAGAAATGCCTCCTCATTTTCCTCCTAAACCTTCCACCCTCCAATCTCATGTCATGACCCCGAGTGTCTCTCCTCACCCTCCCCTTGAACAGTCCCTCCGTGCCTGTCCTGTTTATTCCTCTCATGTACTTAAAGGTCTCAATCATATCCCCCTGTCCCTCCTCTCCTCCAGAGAGTACATGTTCACCTTCCTCAGTCTAACCTCATGCGTAACTCCCCAGATGCTGGATCATCTTTGTTGTTCTACGTTGCACCCTTCCAGCAATCTAATGTCACTCTATAGGTAAGGGAGCCAAAACTGAACACAGTACTCAGGTGGGGTTTGATCAGCTATCTGTGTAACAGCAGAATCACCTCCCTCCTCCTAGAGGTTATACCTTGCAATACAACCCAGCATCTTGTTAGCCACTGCTGCTGCTTTCCTACACTGTGCCAAGTTGTTCATTACTCCCATAATGAGCATCCCAGATCTTTCTCCTCCTCAGTCACCGCTAGCTGCACCCCCCCACCAAAGATGGTAGCTTCTCTTTAGATTCTTTGCACCAAAATGCAGCACCTTGCATTTTTTGGCATCAAAACCAAGTTACCAGGTGTCAGACCATGTCTCCAGCCTTGTTAGATCTTCCTGCAATCCCTGCCATCCCCCTTAATCATCCACCACTGCTCCCATCTTGGTGTCATCCACAAATAGACTGATCTTGCTATTTATGCCTACCGAGATGTCTGCAATAAATACCCCCAAATAACACTGGCCCCAGCACTGACCCCTGTGGGACCCTGCTCATCACTGTCCTTGGGGATGATAATTCTCCTCCCACCACCACCCTCTGCTGCCATCCCTGCAGCCAGTTCTCCCCATCTCACCAATTTTGCCCCGACCCTGTGCCCCTTAGCTTACATGCTAGTCTCCCATGTGGCACCTAGTCGAATTCCTTACTGTAGTCCAGGTACAGGACATCCACCGCATGCCCTTTGTCCATTTCCCTAGTCACCCAGTCATGATAGTCCACTATATTGGTCTGGCAGGATCTGCCCTTGACAAAGCCATGCTGCTGACTGTCCTGCACCCCACTGACCTCCAGCAGGGTCACTAGCCTCTCCTTCAGGATTGTTTCCATCAGCTTCCCCACTATGGATGTGAGACTCACTGGTCTATAGTTCCCTGGTTCATCTTTGGGATCACTGTTATGGAGAGGAACCAAGTGAGCCATCCTCCAATCCTGAGGGTACACACTCTGAGTCTAAAGAGGTGTTAATAGGCCTGCCAGTGGGCCTGCCAGGACCTCTGCCAACTCTTTCAGTAACCTGGGGTGTATGCCATCCAGTTCCATTGCCTTGTCCACCCTCAGGGTCCTTAACCCCTCTAGCACTCTACCTTCTGTGACTTCCCCATCCTTCAGCCCCTCCCCATCTGATCCTATCCTTCCCTCAACCTTAGGTATTTCCCCTCCTTTCTGTTTAGTAAAAACCGAGCAGAAGTAGTCATTAAATGCTTCTGCCTTTTCGCCCCCTTTTTCCAGCCATTCCCCCTTCTTCTTAATCCTTACTATCTGATCCTTACAACCCCTTTTCTCCCTGATGTACCTGAAGAAGTCTTTTTCCCCCTCTTTAATTCCCTTTGCCAGCCTGAGCTCCTTTGATGCCTTTGCTGCCCTTACTCAGCCTCAAGTTCCCAGAATCATAGTTCCTCGATCCCACATTAATCTGCTGCAGAGTCCCAGAGTTATGGACATCGTACCTCAGTAACAGTTCTTGAATCACATTACCTTGATTTCACTTAACCAACCCCAAAATCACAGAGCCACAGTACCTCAGTTTCACCTCAAAGATCAAGTATTTTCCTATGCAGTTCAAAAGACACAGTAGCTTGATCACAGAGGGAGTCCAGACAAATCTGGTGATCACAGACCCTTTAAGATTGGTTCCTTCTTTTATACACACCTTCCTTGTACCCCTGACTATCAAACAGTACTGTAATTTACTTCACTACTTCATCTATTCAGTAGCTCACATTAAAGGCTGTACTCAGTTTATGTCAGGGTGTGGTGTGGAGCTGTGTTGTGTACTGAAATAAGATGGCTAACAGTGTGTGTATGCAGTCACCTGGTACCGTATGATGTCACAGGCTAACAGCATAAAGGAAGTGATGTGCTGGAGTGTGGGGGTGGGGGGGGTTAGACTCCTCCTGACTTCCAGAGATAATCAGTTCCACCAGCAACCCCCGACACACTCAGCTGCACCACAAAATCCCCCAAACAGGTACCTTTTCAAATAAAGCCAGAAAAGCAACATGGTACCGATTTAAATCTACATTAAGCTGGAAAAGAAACAATAACACCAGTAAGAAAATCAGCAAAAATCACAGTCACTTCCCTAAAATGAGACTGATTCCATTCCCCTTCCAGACTTTAAAGATAATCCAAAGGTAGCCAGCTGCAGCACTCTGATTTGGCCCCACCTCCAGATTAGCAGTAGCTCTGATGAGGCCCCAGACTAAATAATTAGCACCCTTCCCCCAAGCTACAGGGCTACACACAAAAAAGTTCCTGCAATGTAAAGTTAATGGCTTAAAAAACACACAAGATAAGCAGAACTGTAGCACAAGTGAAATAAGAAGTATACAATAACTAAAACAAGCAATGAACAGGTTCTGCACTGACATTAATCCGATTTCTACCTCCTGACCTCCAGATACAATCAGCTACACACAAAACCCCAAAACACTCAGCTGCACCACAAAATCCCCAAACATGTACCTTTCAAATGAAGCCACAAAAGCAACCTGGTACCAATTTAAATATACACCAAGCTGGAAAGAAACAATAACAACAGTAATAACATCAGCAAAAATCACAGTCCCACACCTGCATTTTAATAGATTGATCAGCACACTAGAGCAGACTTGATGGAGCCTGTAAGTCTTTTTCTGCTGCCAGTTTTTATATATTTGTATGTTCATCTCAATGGGATTGTTATAAACTGAAATTGAAAACCGGTTGTCTTTTATGTTTTTGTGGCAAAAAAACATGTATGAAAGGCTCTTTGTATGTTACATTTACGGTGTGTGCATATTGTGAGCTGAGCAAAGTGAAGGAGTTGTAGGTGTGTAGCCTTGAACTGTATCACATGATGTGCAACAGCTAGTACGGTCAAGTATCAATGTGTTGAACCAGATTTATGATATACACAAATGCCTCTCTTTACCAAATATGGCAATGTGTCGTTTTGTGGTGCGGCAGCAACTGGATGTGTCAGTGGCTACAGGGATGTTCTCTATGGATGCCGTGGTGGCCAAAAATGGAAGAGGAGTACTCTGGCATGCTGCTATGAGTAGGCAGCTACAGAGATGTGCATCACTTTGTAACTGCCTGTACAGTACCTGCATCATCACACCATCCGCAAAAAAAATTTGAAAAGAATTGGTCAATGTGTTTTGGACATTCACTGGTATCAGTTCATATGGGTTGTGCGTGGTGAGTCACAAAGTGAGCTGAGGAAATCCAACAGGGAGGGTGGGCCAGTCCAGCATCATGACTATACCTGGGGGGAGTACTGAGGGTAGGACTGGTGTGGGATGCCAAAAGAAGGTTGGGCAGTGTGGTACTTCTACATCGTGTGCACGCCAACATGCATACAAGAAGAGATGCACATCTCGGTAACAGGATGGTGGAGATAGCAGAAAAGCACCCCAAAAGCTAGATGAAGAGCAACAGCCAGCAGGCTCTATATCCAGTGGTAAAGCAGAACAGCAGCCCTGTGGTAACTATCCAGTGGTGAAAGATATTCAAGCAGCAGGCCATGTAATGGTGCTGTGTGGGATTGGTCTGAAGTGGAGAACTGATGTTGTCACTGTCTCAGTGACTCAGGTCAGAAAATGAAAACTTTGATAACGCACACCACTCAATTTCTGTGGTTACTTGATATATACTATGGCTCACACACTGGGTTGCAAAACACAGTAAACATAATTGTTCTAGTAGCATCAACCAACTGTTGATAGCATCATCTATGGAATCAACAGTATCAGCTCCCAAAGTACAGTAACATGACACATGTTTTTTCTGCCTTACTTCTAAATGCCAAAAGTACACTTACTCACATAAGGTGGCTAGAGTATTACCACCATTGTATTGCTGGTGGTAGGCATAGTAAACAGTCTGAAGAACATGAGGCTCCAGAACAACCAGATGAAATCCTGGATGAAGGGTGACGCAGGCCACACTAGCATCATCCTTTCTCCAATCCATTCTTGAAATTTCTCCACAGCAAATACACTCCAGTGCATCACTCATTATAGTGCAGTGACCACATACACACCTAAGACAAAAAAAATCAGTTGAGTATCATTCAAATATAATATCAGTAGATGGATATTAATTTTACTGTAAAAAATAATAGCACATTGTATTAGCTGTCATTATTACATGATGGGATGTCATTAACAGTTCTCAGTGCTATGGTTCCATGCAGCCATACATCATTTGCATGGTTTTAGACCCACATACAACAAGACAACATGGTTGCTGTACTCAGGATTGGTCAGTAGAGGGTGTTTGGAGCAGCTGATCAAGGACAAACTATAACCATGGAAAGTGTTACATAGTGCACTGGTGAAGATATGTGGTACTATTACAGAAAACAGTAGTTAGGTGTTGGAATTGAGAAGTGCTGTGCATAATGAATTGAAAGGGAGGCAATGGTTACCAATGGGATTGCGTTATGGGTGCACTTATCATGTATTGCTCATGATGACACACATCAGACTGTGAAATATGATGTCTATCACTGAATGAGGATATGCATGACATGACATGCCATGTGATTCATGCAGACATTGGTGACCACCAGAAGAGCACTCATAGATCCATACCCAGTGTGTGGTTGTGTGTGGTCCATATTGGGGGTTGGGGGTGTAGTGAAAACATGGTAAGGGTCAATGTGTAGCATTATGCAAGACTATATAGGTGAATGAGGATGTCATGTTATTTGCAAGTGACTGCGATGGTGACATATATTAAGTGTTGTGGTTGTAGGTGGTGATGGTCATGATTGCAGGGGAATGTGTGGAGGCATGCATACTCAGCGAGCCACAGAACAAGCCCTAATCTAGCAGCTCCAGTCTGCACTACCCTTGTGGCCTCCACCTGGGGTGCGGCCCTGCAGTGGGCATGCCTGGGTCCCTACCCAGATGATAAAAGCTGCTTTGCAACCTCTCAATCCAGCACCCAGCATCCACCCCTGCCTATACCAGGCGTGACGTGAGGTGTGGTGTCCAGCGCCTCAACACTCAGTGCCACCATGCCCATATGTGGAACACCATTCTTGCACTGCTAGAGACTGCACAAGTAAGTTCCATTGTTAAATAGAAAAAAAAGACACATGGCACATAATACCATACACTATAAAAAATAAAGGATGAGCACCATTATGCATAATCGGCTCCAATTCCAACATTTTCTACCCTACCATTGCTGCGGTTGCTTGGGCATGTGTGAAGGCACGTGCACTCAGCAATCCATGGCACCATCCCTATTCTATTTGCACCAGTCTGCATTACCCTTAGGGCTCCACCCAGGGCCTGCCCTGTAATGGGTGCAACTGGGTCACTACCTTGGAGAGGAAAGCTGCACTGCAATTGGTGAATCCAGCTCACCTCCCCCCCAGCGAACAATGGCAACCTAGGCTCGTTAAATAACCCGGGTTATTGTCTTGACACAAGTGGTGGCATAAAGTGCCTTGACCCTCAGTGCAACCATGCCATAGTGTGGCATACCAGTGTTGAACTGCTAGACACTGAACAAGTAAGTGCCATTGTGATATACAATAAAAAAGGACACATGCAACATAATACCATACACTGTAAAAAAAAAAAAGGATAAACACCTTTATGCATAATCTGCTCCATTTACTCCACTCCCCTTGCTGTGGTTTCTTGGGCCTATGTGGAGGCATGCACACTCAGCAATCCATGGCACCTGCCCTATTCTAGTCGCTCTCAGCTGCACCAAACTCAGGCATACACCCGGGGGCAGACCTGCAGTAGGCATGACTGTGTCCCTATCTGGGAGAGGACAGCTGCCTTGCAACCAGTCAGTCCAGCTCCTGGCACCCCCCCCTCCACCAACCCCCCGATGACCCATGCTCCTTCCCGAACCCATGTCGCTGGTGTGCCGCAAGGAGTGGAGTCAAATGCCTTAACCCTCAGCACCACATGGACGCCTTATGGAACACCAGTCTTGAACTTATAGAGACTACAAAAGTAAGTTCTATTGTGAAATAGGAAATAACCAAAACCAAAAAAATGGACACATGGCACATAATACCATAAACTGTAAAAAATACATGATGATCACCTTTATGCATGACCATGTCATGCCACATTGGTGTTCTGAGTAGGAATACAAACCCTTTCATAGCAGAACACCATCCTTGTGCATATAGATTCCTATTTAGTATTGTCTATGTAATGCTATTTCTATGGGAAAGGTGTTACCATACAAAGTATGCCACATGTCCACACTGTAGCTGAAGTATGCACAGGCATTGCTGTGCCACTCACTTACACAATGTATTTATAATTTAACTGTTAATATTGGAAGTGCCCAGATAGTGGAGTTTGTGGATGACAGGTGGGCATCCCAGCCATGGTCATTGTGTGGTTTGCAAATTACATTTAGTCAAGTACAATACCTCTATGGGTATAATTGCATAATGGGCATTGTGAGTGGATGTGTAGACGCAGTACATGGCTAACAACCATCATAGAAACATAGACTTTGACTGCAGATAAGGACCACTTGGCCCACTCAGTCTGCCCATTTCCCTACCTAATGGATAAGCTGCACATCCTGGTTTTACCAACAGCCTATTTCCCACTTCCATCATGTCAGATGACACATTTTGACAACTGCTACGATGCCATATTTGCTTCTCAGAGGGACCAGTACACACAAGTCACTACAAGAACCTGTTGCTATTGAAAGGACAATGTTGGTGACGGATGAAGATTATCAGAATAATAAAGTCTAATAGGATGTTCTCTAACCAATATGCCATATTACCAGAATGCATGTTGTAAGTGTAGAGTAAACATGTAATCGTAAGGCAATCACAGACCGAATCAATAACAAACACTGCAATGTGTGGTTAGCCAGAGAGAGTCTCAACACACTGTATTTGTAAAACACTGTGTGCTGATTCAGTGAAACACAGAGGTGATGCAATTACTTTTGTTCTCATTTTTTTCTCATTCCTGAATGAGTAATCTTGATATTCTAAAGTGCTGTGATACCACGATGATTTAGATTCTCATAGCTGGGTCAGATCCATGCTTCACCACAACAGTATCTACTTCATGGGCTGGGTATAACAATTAAGACAGGTGCCAAATTGACAAAACAGTTATGTGTGTGCTGTGACACTGTGGTACTGATTTTGCACACATGGCAAAAAATCACCTGTGACTTTTCTGAAGTTGCTTGAATGTATTACAAATTGAAACACGTAATAAATGATTACAGTTATTACCAAAAACGTGTGTGTGTGTGTGTGTGTGTGTGGTGGGGGGTCACTGTGACAGTGGCTTTCATTCGAGGTGGTGTCATACATGTATGCAAGACACCCACTTTATCTTAAATTGAATGTTATATACTACACATTGAATTTACATAGCGAGTGTGGAATAATGTATGCATCAAAGATAAGCACATTTTCATGATTGGTACCATCAGAAGCTTATGAGGAATGGGATCCTATGCAAATACTATTTCAGTTACATGGGTCAAAGAGGCAAGGGTGAAACTGGCCAACAGCAGATCATAACAAAGGAAAATGTGCTGTATCAAATGTAAGGACTGTTGCACCTCCTCTATCATTTTTATATGTCCAGTCAACAGTATTGGTGTATTGCCAGGGCTGCCTAGTTATGTATGAGTGACTTGTAATGACTGCTTGCGCTTACCATAATTTTTAGAAGACCAGTGCCACTACAGTCAGACTCGTGCATGGTGTGCCACTACTAGTATCAGCAAGACACATTTTTGAGTAAGAACCATAGCCAATGCTTGCTTCCAGCAAGTGTGGAGCAATAACAACTTCAAATGGTTGAGTGGGACAAGTTCGCAGTGCAATTCACACATGTGGAAAAGTGTGTGGTGCACACACTATACACCTATGCTAAGTGGCTGTTTAAACAATGGACAAAATTACATAGCAGTGGGAATATTTTTATCCAGAAATTACGACTATTCTATGATATTGTCACATAATAATGATCCCAATTGCATGACATGTACTATGACTCTGACATCACTATAATTCTGAAGGTGTGATTTCAAAGCACCTCTGTCTTTAGCCTACAAACTCACTCACGTCAGTGCAATACAGGTACAGGTGTTGTTTAACATGTATGCAAAGCAACTTGCCAAAGTCTGAAGGTCAGGGTAACAAACTTTGAAATGGTGTGCATATCTTTATTATAATCATATGTATAAATGTGCCATGATTCTTCCTAAAAATGTGCATGCAGGTTTCTTGCATCTAAATTCATGCATGTGACCAGTAGGTTGAAAAATCATGCCTGTTTAAACTGCAGTGTCATCAAATGTGACACATGAGAGTAGGAATGTGTAGGCTGCCTTGATAATTTTGTGGCATAATACAATTTTGCTGTTTAATGGTTACTATACTTGCCAGTTCCTAAGCCCATTGAAATACCAATTGTCAATGGTGTGCAGATGTACACAACCCTGAGGTCTGCGCTGCAAGTGCACATATGTAAAGTCTGTGGAAAATGGCTGGATGCACAAATATTACAATGGCTCCAGTACTGTAGCTCGATATTAGTCAGTAATGCAAATGCCTAAGTACTGAAAGATAATTAACTGCTGTGGCTGTACAGACTAACAATGAAAGGGAAGTTGGTAGTGACAGGATACAATTTACATCCATCCAGGAGGCATTATTCCTTACAGGAATAGATACTGTGAAGAGTATCATGATGACTTATACTGCTCTAAATGACAATGGCTGCGGAAGTATTGAAGGCGCCAACAAAACTGGAGGAGAGAGCCTTATTAACACATATTCAGCTTCTGTCAAATACCTGAAACTTCCAATGGTAACTGTAATTTACAAAGGCTGAAGCCGGTCACTCATGGAAACCATACTCACAGCTCATCAAGTCCCTAGACCTGTTGTTTGAACCACTAAATGGAGATCAATAACAAAAGCAAACTATTATGAAAGTCTGAAATATGAAAGATGTTTAAAGGCATTAACTGCAAGGTTCTTTGGTACATAGATTGTGAAATAATGCAGTTTGCTACATCTTTTAGTTAGCAACTGTCATTTCAATTTGCTTCGTGCAGGTACTGTACTTCCTGATGAATAACATTTGTAAGTAGTGCCTGTAAAACGCAAAATCACTACATGGTTTGACTGCTGATTCAAGAACATGGACAATGAAGGATTCACTTCAGGGAAAACATGCAAAAGTGTATTTGAGGCCCATGATTGCATTTGTATAGCACTGCAGGACAGGACACTACCTTGCGAGATAGTTAACATAGTGTGTGTGTGTGTGTGTGTGTGTGTGTGTGTGTGTGTGTGTGTGTGTGTGTGTGTGTGTGTGTCTGGAATTTTCTGAAAATGACAGTAAAATGGACACAATGTGCTGAAAGCACATGGTACTGGTGAACATCTGAATCTGGTAAAGGTGCAGGCATGCAGAAAAAATAATGTAAATAATTTGCATTGCTTTCCTCCATATACGTTGCTATGCAATACCTCTATGCCTAATACCACTATCTGCCCTAGAACAGTCCTGCATATGGCAGGTGATAATAAGACCATACTGAAATACAGATAATCAAAGCTGTACACTGTCAGCAGTGGCGGAGAGATGCTACCTTAGGTCAATACACAGTAGTGCTGCAATGCGTACCTGTGAAAAACCTATGTGCAAAACTAGATTTAAAAAATTAACGTCTCAGTGTCATTGCTCTGTAGTACAGCCAGAATACTGTGCTTTGGAGATAAAAATTATTACCATGTTTTCTTCTTTTCTTTTTTTTTTTTTTTGACAGCACAATGGGCCGGGTTATGACATTGACATTTTAGATTAGGGCAGGATTACAAAAGGAAAACAAAATTGGATGTGCAGGACTAGAATAAAGCTGAGTGGAAAATTGTACAGGTGCTTCAGTTAACTTAGTTGATTGGTGGTGGAAATGTTTTAATAAAAACACTAGCCATATCTATTAATACACACATGCAAAAAGCTCAATAATTTCAGTCAAAATAAAATGCATGTATTAACCATTCTGTATGCCCCAGCCTTTGCACAGTACCATAGCTGTCTCCTTCTTCATTGCTGATGTGTCCAGTACTTGATTCTCCAGAAGAGCCTGCAGAATCATACAGATCGTCTCTGTATGGATCCAAAGAGCCTACTGCAGCATGTAAACTTTCAGTTTCTGAACTAGAGACTTTTGGTGTCCCCAGAATCGCCTTCTGTTGAGCTTTCTAAAGTGGACATTTTTGCTTCTGCCATGCCTAAACTACAGTGCCTTGTTAACTATCTGCCTGCTTGGATGTCACAGGAAGCTCAGCAAGGGGACACATCCGTTACAGGCTTACAGTGGGGATATAAGAATGGGGCTGAATCAAAAGTTGTTAAAAGGTATTTATTTCATTACAGCTGAACTTTTCAAAAATGAGAGTATTGTAGGCAGCAAATAGTGTATGAAAGGGAAGTGATGAAAAAGATCACAACATGAGATTATTGCTCACAATAGCCTGATTCCCACCCTGGTAAAGCATCTCTTTCAGTAATTAATTAAAAGGATGGTCCTATGTGACCCTTTCACTACAATGACCAGAAAGGAGGCTGAATTTACATTGGATTTGGTCCTCCCTTTCTGTATTCAACAGAACCACCTCATGGTTCTCTCACAGCTGACTGATGTTAGGATTCTGGTTTACATGTGGGATGCTCTATGGATGAATGTACATTGGAGCTTGGTGTCAGACATAACCACAAGCATAAGCCATTGCCAGAGAGGTTCTGCTTCAGACAGGGTAGTGCCACTGTTCTAGAAACTCAGGCCCATCTTTTTCTGAATGTCCCTATGTCATCTCCATATGATCCTTCCTGGCCAATTACTGAAACTGCCCCCTTTTCACCACTGATACCTATGATATGCTTATCTTAGGTATTGTCTCACCCACATGGGTGCACATTCATGGCAGTATCCTACATGTTCTCATGGCTCTGCTCAGGTATTTTATTTGGCAAGACAATTGTACTTGGGTTCTACAGCAAAAGATGTCCGTGCCCATGGATATAATTACAAATGTTTCCACTTCTTTATGTCAAGTTTGGGATCGGGACATGCTTGTCTTCTCATCCCGACAATTTTCTGCTTATGGAAACATGATTTGTTCCTTGCTTAGTATGGAGGGGTTTACATTATTCATGCTTTCTCCACTGCCCTTCTGTTTTCTTTAAGTTGTTTCTTTTGAATGTATACTCTTGTGCATCTTCTTTGGGAAATACTATATAACTGCAGACAGTGTTACACTGTTACTTGTCTTCTATCCCTTTCTGTTAAATGTTGTATCCTGCATGCCAGTTTTACTGAATGTTTCAGTTTATTGTTTATTTCAATAAAACTACCCCTACTCTTAACAGTAGGGGGAACCCAGTATGAGACTGGGACCCACAATGTTCGGGTCCAGAGGCAGATGTGCTACCAGCTGAGCCATGCTGAGACAGCATTCATATGTCATCTACTAAGTGGCTCTTCCTGTGCAGTTGTGATGCAATAGTCAGTGCCGTCACAATGCTGATGATGCAGTGGGTTGATTAGGGAAAGGGAAAGGGAAAGGGGAAATTTTTTAACCAGGAAAGTCACACTAAGCCGAAGCTTGTTTCCAGGTGCAACCTGGGAGCACAGGGAAGTTAAGTGACTTGCTTAGGGTCACACAGTATGCAAGTGGAAGCTGTGGGATTCAAACCCAGGTCTGGCCAGCTAGATGTCACCAGATTTGCAGCTCCGAGCCTTAGACCACTGAGCTATACTGCCTAGAACTAGATATGTCAGTTGACAGGCAGATTTCTGTTCCACAGACCACATCTACTAACATCAGGCAGACATTCTAATAGTCTAAAGGGAAAAGAAAAGGCATTTCTGATCTAAAAGATAATAGCTGATTGTCTTTAAAAACTGATATTAATTAAGCCTGCCTGGTGGTGCTGAGGGTGGGTGCACTGGATGCCGTACCTTGTATCATGCTAGTGACACATGTTCAGAAATGATCATGGCACACCGTTGGTGAGCTGCGGAGGGAGAGAGTTGAGAGTCCCAGGAGCTGCTCTCTACCCATGAGGGCAGACTTCTGACTCTGCCAAATGTCCACCTCCAAGTGGAGGCCTGATGGTACTGTGGGACTGGACAAGCAGTAATTGTGAGGTGGTGTGGGACTCTGCAATATTTGCATGCACGTTGACATGCACACACAAGCAACATGGGTCATGGAAAAACTGGAGGAAACATGGTGATGGGACATGCATACATGAAACCAGTCCTGCTATTCCCTCAGCAGTCTCATCACTAGGATGCCAACAGCAGGAAACAGACAATTATACTGGGGTTTGGGGACCAGGGAGGGGAAGCTGTGGGGGAACATGGGCCTGCTCTCAAACTTTTATTCTTAATTTAAGTTACAAATTGTAAGACAAAGGAACCTGTCAATGTCCAATGAGTCAACAGTGTATTATATATACTTTAAATATGAATTCCTGCAGCATTCGATTCATTGCTTATTAAGTTATTAACCAGTAAATTAAATTTCATATTTTAAGAGTATGATGTAGTTTCTAGATATGGATTCAGATCTCTTCAATAAACTGTATGTGTGACATTCTACATGTGCTGTACATACTGTCACATTACTGAATTTTTATACTTTTCATGACCACAAAAATGTGGAGTCAAAACCTTCTATCTGTGAACCTGTAAGCTGTAACAAGGATTTTAATGAGGTTTCTCAGAGTCAGATGGATATCCAGAGTCAGATAGCAAGAGGTGTATTGCAGTTAGTCGCCACTGTGGGTTATCCCCAAAACAATTTGAGCCATCTGGATCGGAAACAGATGAGCACAGTGAAATAGATACTGTGGAGGAGAATGAGAATTTACTTAGCAAGGGAAATGTTAATTGGTATGTCTGTACACAGTAGCACTTACAGGATTATTATTTAGACTGTCATTCTCCTTGCATACACTGACAAAGTCTTATGAAATCAATTTTTACTCTGTTAACTAGAGCTGTGAGGAATGGCAAAATTCCAAATCTGTGGAATTTCGATAAAATGTCTAAAAATTCTGTGAAATTTCACAGAATTTTATGAGAATTTAATGGAATTTTTAAAATGTAGAAATTTTGGTTATAACTCAAACACCGTTCAAGCTAGAGCTCTGAAATTCGGAATATGTGCTCTTTTGGAAAATGGCCATAAACTTGTCAAATATCAGTTACTTTGGTTGTATAGTTTCAAAATTACACGTGCTCAAATTTTGTCATTTTATTGTTTGTGTGAAATGTCTGAACATTTTTTATCTGCATATACCTTAACCGCCTATTGGGTGAAGGGTCTTATATTTGGAATGATTTCTTTATGATAGGTGTTCTAACAAGGTACCATATTTCATAACAATATGTTGCATCGTATCAAAATTATATGTGCTCAAAATATGTAATTTTATTTCTTTCAGGAAATTTCATGAAAAAATTTCATCTGCATATAACTCAGGCACCTTTGGTGCTAGGCATGTGTAAATTCGTATGGATAACCTTTTCTAATGCTTATAGAATAAATATGGATAAAATTAGATAGGAGATTTTTAAGTTACAGGGGTTCAAATCTTTACTATGTAAATATTTGCAAAACATTGTGGAAACTATCAAAAAAGTAGATGATTGTAACTTCTCTGCTTTTACATGCATAGAGTTAACATTTGCTATGCATATCCATAGTTTGTGTATCCTGGTGTCTAATAAAATTAGATAAATTGGTTAAGCAGTTTTAATTTTGCAGAAGAAAAAAATGATTAGTAACATTTTCTCACATATTATGATAGCATATTCTGTAGATGAAGCATCCAGAATTTTTTGTGTGTGATTTAACATTAACAATGGAGATATCACTACTTCATTTGATAAGCTGGGCTGAGTTTTTTGCAGTCCTGCTGTTCCTCACTGGGTGTCTATCCCCCCCTTCCCTTTTGACATAACCAGATTGACTCAGTAGAACTACTGATCCCACTGATATCCTCTTTGTTCTTTACAGTGATAAACACCCTTAAAATGTGAGTCATCTACTCCTTTTTCTATTGACCTACCCTGTTGGAACAGCCAGAATTCTTTCTTCTTGCTGCCAAAGACATTATCTATCCACTATGCATCTTTTTTTAGTACCTCTAAGTCTCAGACTTGCATGTACACAAGGCTCCCTGGATCATACATTTACTGGATGTGAGCCTTAAATATCCTGCATTCAGGTTGAAATTGTTGATACTCTGTGATTTCTTGCTCCACTATTGTGCTACCCAACTCAGCTGTCCATTTCATGATGAAACTGTGCCTCAAACTCCAGAACCTGGTGACCCGCTGTTCTACCTGCTTCTTATACCCCTATCCTTTAATTAGAACTCCCAAGGTAAGACAGAGTGAAATTAGAAAATTCCAGTTTTATGGAATTTTTCATGAAATTCTGCAATTTTCACAAAGACTCATGGTTGTTGACTTTAAGTATAGATGTTATTTTGCGATTTCTCGAAGCAAGCAATTAATAAAATTGGCACACATAGTCTCCTTGTAAGGTCTAAGAACCTACCAAATTTAACGGCATTGCATTCTCTAGTTTTAAAGTTTCTGGGGTTTATAAATTTGTAGTTTACATTCTTGCATGTATCTTTAATATTATAGTGAAATAACTGAAATTTAAAATCTTGCACAATTCCATGGAATTTTCACAAACATTCCATGGAATTCTGCAGAATCAGAATGGTCATTCTGCAGGTGGAATTTTATATTCCGCACAGCTGTACTCATTATGAACAGAAAAGTGCATTTTTTATTCCACTACGATGCTGTATTGCTCTTATCCAGTGGGTCCTATGTGAAATAAAATTACATAACTGTAAGAGTAGTGAACACTATAAAATGAAATATAAAAGTATAATAACAAAGCAGCAAAGTAGTTTTTCTAGACTGAAGGCTTGTCTAATTGAAATGATGTTGGATGCTGAGGCCACCACATGACAGTGATTCATATGACAGTCTTGCAGTGGTTTGTTTTTTTTCTACACCAGCACCCCTTAGCCATGCAGTGGCTCTCTTCTTCAACCCCCTCTGGAAGGGAGAAAGCAATGGGGCTATCTGCTGCAATCATGTGTGGGCTACTGCAAAACCACATCAAGTTGTTCTTCTGACTAGTTTGTAAAAATGTAACACCGTGCAATACACATTTTTAATGATTTTTTTAATAAAATGTTTCCAATCATAACGATATGTAAAGATGTATTTCTTATTCTCTTTTTTGTACTACTTGTTATTCATCATACAAAGGAGTAGATTCATTTTATTTGACAATAGGTGTCTACATCTAGAGTGTCATCCCATGATGACTAATGCAGACAGTAAGGGCTGTATTGAAGTTACTGACATAAAACCTATGTTGATTGAAACAAATATTACATGTACTGCTGAACATCCTTGGTTCCATGCTATATGTATGGATGCATGGAGCCTGTAACTGGCCTCGAGTGAGTATAGGTGTCAATATGAAAATCCATATGATGGACCTATCTACAAGAAGTGATCAGGCCCCATTTTGATTATTGTGTTTGTTTCTGGGCCCCATCACCCAAAACTTACATCCACAAGCTGGAACTGGTTCAGTGCAGAACTACTAAATCAATAAATGGTTTGCAAGCCCTGCATTATGAGGATAGGTTGATACATCTTAATCTGTATTCACTGAAGTGCCAGCATATGAGAGGGGATTTATGCCTGGTTTTCCGGGCATTTAGTAATGCTTACTTGTGGGATAATTTAGGTCTGCAAGTGCAATTAAGTACAAGTTTATATGCCACCAGATCACATGTGTTACAGCTGAAGGGAAACATAAAGTATACCCATATAAGGGCAGTTTGGTTCTCTGAGAGGGTGGTCTCATTGAGAAATAAACTCCACTTGAGAAAGTGGGTAGTAGAATAATAAATTAATTTAAAATAAAGCTAGACATTTGCTGTTCTGAAAACAAAATCACTGAGTACTCTTTTTAAATGTCTTGAGCATACAGGGGTAATTTTTTTCATATTAGCTCCTAAGTAACTTATGAACTTATGAAGAATAGACATGTTGCTTATTGCCGGCATGAGAGGTGGTGCTGGGGTATACTTAGTAGGCATATACAGTATGTGTAGCAATGCCATCATGTGTAGTACATATTATTCAGTCCTCTTTCCCACCACTACAATTTACTGATGAGTTTGTTGAATTGTGTTGCCCAGCTTTACATCAGCTCAATACCTAATCATGTGATAATCTTTTAAGGATGTTAACACTCTTAATTTAATTGCTGTTAAACATCACCTGGTATTCACTGGCATATAGGCGTTGGAGAGGTGATATGATCTTAGTGTACAAGGCATTTCAGGACCATAAGCTTAGAACAGATTTGGGGTTGGAAATAAAGCAAAATATGTATAGTACTAGAACTCATAATCTGCACTTAGACAAACAAAGATGGAGACTACTGAAAAGGAAATACTGGTTTAGCAAGAGGATAGTACCCCATTGGAACTCACTTCCAGGTGTTGTCGTAAATAACCCTTCATTGGACATTTTTAAAAGTAGATTGGACAACTACAGTCAAAATAAAATCTATGGCTATTAAACTACAGAAATTGTATTACGTTTGGTAAAACAGCAAGCAAAATGGGTGAAAGCCCAGAAGATGCTTTGTAATAACTATGATACTATGACATTGAACATCTGATGCAAAGAACTGCTGTTAAAAGAGATTATATATGCCTTTTTACCATTTTACTTGGTTGCCTAACATGCTGACAGTTGTATTATTTTAAGAATGTATAGGAAATAAGTATTCTACTTTCAATAGTTATTTTTAGTAAGTCAGAAAATTAGTAAGGGAGAAGATCATGAATAGATATGCCATTGACAGAGTAAAGGCCTATGGCACATTCATAAGGTTAAAACAATGGGCAGACTGGATGGGCCTTACGGTAATTATCTGCCATCAACTTCTATGTTTCTATGTTTCTAAGACCTGCTACACTTGGTCTATGAGTTTTTTATTACTACTTTATCACATGAATACCTGTTTTTCCTTTGTGGATGTGTAACTAGGGTTAGACAGATCTACCATTCATTACATGCATTGTTGACTGCCTCAGACTTGTCAGGCTTGACATACTGAGAGCACAGATGTGGTGGTATTTCCCATTCAACATTTTCTTCAGATTGAACGATTCAGAAAAGTTCTTTAAACAGTTTGTCTGAATACTCTGAACCGAGAAAAATAAATATAAAATGTGTATTTCTTCGAAACTTGGCTTCCCAGCCAAATGCCCTTTGGGGTAACCATTGCCTCAGTGCTTGCACACAGAGGTTTTTTTGTCAGAGAAAAATAAAGATTGTTTTTTAAATCAGAGAATGGTAACATGTTTCTGTATGTTTCTAGTATAACATTTTGTCAATTTATAACTGAAACAAAACCAACCTGAAGGGGAAAATATTGAAATGTTTTATTGCTATACATGATCATATAACTATTACAGTCTGATTGCAATTTATTGTATGCATAAAAGGAGAGGGGTTAAAATTGTCAAATACATCTTAGCTAGTGATGACACTGACAGCAAAATATCCAAATTGTTGCTGCTGTTGTCACGGTGGATATGTTTAAAGTCACTTAAATCACAGATGAATATTGAACAAATCAGACAGCACCTTTCACAATTCTGATGACAACACGATGCTGAGTGCAGCATTTAATCAAACTGTTAATATCAAAGTAAGGCAGCAGAATCTTCACAAAGATACAGATTACAGAGCTACAGTTTGTAAACATCTGCTGAATTTATTGAATACACAGTAGCCTGACTCAAAATAAGCAGTATATCATCACTTATGAATGGACAGGACTTTCATAACTCACCTGTGGCTCAGCCATTCATGAATTATAGTTCTGAACCTCACACTTGAAGACAAATTGCAAATTTAGAGTCAGTCCATTGTATATCTTATATGTAAACAATGCAAGTGGGAGTAAAATATAGAAAATTAAGTGAATATACTTTCATTAGTAGAGAAACAGCAGTTCTTAATGTAACCTTTTACTTTCACTCTATTTCAGAGGACAACTGATATTCCCACTCAATTTTTTTAATGCTGTAAATAGAGTGTCAGGTGGAGGGAGAAGGGATAGAATATGATTAACATGCAGTGTAGGTGTAACATATATCTGAATTCTGGCTTCCAGAATTTAACATCAAGATTTGAAGTACTCAATAATAATAATTTTGTTTACTTTCAGTCTGGTCATGGTGACTGGATCATGGCCTGAATGAAAGTACCTCTAGACAAACCATGTTCTATCATTACTTTAACCAATTCCACCACAATGAACAAAAAAACAGTAGCCTGTGGTTTAAGCCTGTGAGTGACAAAAGCTACACTAACAGTATGAGCTATCAACCTGTACCTAACTGCATGGACACTATGTTTACATTTTGGAAATATGATATTAAAAATTTTCACACCATGTTTGTTTATGAGCTGCTCCCAAGATGAACTTTCATTATAGTGCATAGCAGAAGTAAGAATTCTAACATGCACTCAATAAATATAATTGAAATAGCAATAGAAATCCTTAATGTGTTGTCTAACTTTTGGTATTGTAGGAAATAAAACATTGTCAAAAGAACAGCACACATAATCACAACTTAATCATATGTAATTGATTCTATTTATCAAATCTAATACTATCATTACCTGCTTAGCATCCCAAGGTAAGAAAAGTGATATAGTTTAAGAGTAAAGCAGGTACTGACAGAATGCAATATCTCAATCAAGGATGTTTGACCAAACAGAGCTAATTTCTTCATGTCATCAATCAATCCTTTTCTAATTAGAGTGTCATTTAATTTTCATGCCACATTTGACCCTGGTAAAAAATACATATATTCATTAACATACTATAAGTACGGGACCTGCAAGGGGTTGTGAGGAGGTTTGTTCTCCAGCCTTCTCCTCCCTCCCCCCAATGACTGACTTCAGAGATGCCAGTTTTGACAATTTTGACTAGCTCCACTTCAGTAGCTGCTAACTCTGCCCACCTCCTCCAGTGCCATGGAGCCAATCACGTGGTGGCTGGTGGTGGTTCAATTTTCATGCTGAAAGCATTGACATTTATCTGAGTGTTTCACCACTCCTCAAGCAGTAAGGGACCAGCAATGGATGATGAGGTGATGAGGTGATCCGTTCTCCAGCCTACTCCCCCCTCACCTCCAATGATTGCCTCCAGAGATGCCAGTTGTGGTAATTTGTATTAGCTACACTTCAGCAGCTGCTGACTCTGCTCACCTTCTATAGTGTTACAGAGCCAATCAGGTGGTGGCTGGGCGGTGTTTGAATTTGCTCACCAAAAGCAAAGACATTTAACTCAATGGTTCACTGCTGCTCTAGCAGTACAGGACCAGCAAGGGGTTGTGAGGGGCTCTGTTCTCCAGCCTGCTCCCTCCTCACCTCCAACAATTGCTTTCAGAAATGCCAGTTGTGGCAATTGGGACTAGCTCCATTTCGGAAGCTGCTGACTCTGTCTTCCTCCTCTAGTGCTACAGAGCCAATTGTGTGGTGGCTGGTGGTGATTAAATTTGTCTGCTGAAAGCAAGAACATTTAACTGAGAGGTTCACCACTCCTCTAGCAGTATGGTACCAGCAAGGGGTCATGCAGGGACTGTTCTGCAACCTACACCCTCCCTCTGAATGGTCACCTCCAGAAATGTCAGTTTTGGCAATTTGGACTTGCTCCACTTTGAGAATTGCTGATGCTGCCCACCTTCTCCAGTGCCACAGAGTAATTCAGGAGGTGGCTGTCAGTGTAAGAATCTGGCTGCGGAAAGCAAGGAAATTTAAATTAGCTGTTCACTGCTCCTCTTGAAGTACAAAACCAGTAAGGGGTTGGTAGAGCTCTGCTCTCCAGCCTACTCCCCCCCCAACAATAGCCTCTAGTTATGCCAGTTGTGGCAATTTGGGCTAGCTCCATTTTAGGAGCTGCTGACTCTTTCTGCCTCCTCCAGTGCTGCAGAGCCAATCAGGTGGTGGCTGCCCCCCTTTTCAAGCAAATATTTCCAAACAGCCCCCACGATGTGTCCCCCAAGTGAAGGACCATGCACCAAAGATTAGCTCTACTGTCTGCACGGAGTCTGCTGGAATCTTCCAGCAGTCAGCCTGTTAGCTGGTCGCTTGGTTCATCTCTCCATTGGACTTCCATTGCTAATGTTGTGTGAGTAGGAACTCTATATTTAGGAGCACACTAAGAACCATTGTAGTCTTATTCTGCTACTGTAGCAAGCATCTTTGTAATTGCCAATCATAGGTTCCAGCTCATCACCCTATATAAAGTAGGCCTATGTAGCAATATTAACCATTGTATTCTGCTATTGCTTACACCTCTGGAGTGTAGTCAGTCTTTAAACTGCCAGTTCATCTGAACATAGCCAAAACCGTATCTAGGGCTAGTCAGTATTGTAACATAGTACTATTGTATACAGTCTGTTGCCTTATATTCTACTTGTGCCAGTTCTTCCTGCTGTTGCCTAGCAAACTGTGAGAATAGACAGCCATATATACACTGCCACTGCATCTGAACATAGCCAAAACCCCATTAGGGTAAGGCGCTATTGTTACATAGTACCACTAAATTCAGTTTGTTGCTTCCTATGCTAGTGTCTCCTGAATTGTAGAGTTTGATACTATCTGTAATGACACAACCACACCTAACCCAAGGCTGATCTTTTTCAGTGTTCCCTTGTCATTACAGTTCCTACTGCATTGTTTTTCTAATATTGGGCCCTATGCACTATGCCAAGTGTCACATAAGCCAGGTGCATTGGCATAGTTACTACTGAATGCTGTGGAACAGGGCCCTGCAGACCCCATGTGGCATTCACTATAGGTGGCACAGGACACTTATTCACCCCAACCCCCAGCTGCACAGACAGTTATGTGCCAGGGGCCAGCAGGGTGTGTGTTGGGGGCACGCCCACACTCCACGCCATTCACAAAGTGCAGAGTACTGCACGCGAGGGGGTGCACCTTACACCTGGTAACCACCAGCCATAAGGTTTATGTGCCCCCAGTATGCTGCCACCAGCAGCAGCCATGATGCTGGGGTGCTGCAAACCCCTGCGGCATGCTGCCCCCACCCATGGGGGCCACTAGGAGGACCAGGGGTGGCCAAACGGGCATCCACTAGTGTGGCAGGTTCACTGCATGCAGCAGCTAGCATCTTTTTCCCATGGGTACAAGGGATCCACTGACAGACTGGGTCCAGGCATACCATTGGATGCATGCCCAGTCCACCTAACACCTCTCTGCATACCTGCATGACAGGGGGTGGGGCCCCAGACAGGTGGCTGGCATTAGTGAATGCCAGTATTGGCCCACCTGTCCTTGGGTTCGCAGCTCCATGGGTGGGGTACATGTATTTTGTGTGTACCTATGCCCCATTGGTGCACAGTGCCCATAGCCTGTAACTCTAAAACCACCAGACTACCGAGAAGTAGCTTACTGTATCAGGACTTATTCTAACACATTCCTTTCCATTGCAAGTATTGCTGCCTCTAAGTACTATTGTAACCTGTATTCTATTAACTTCCAGCTTTCTTGATATTAGTCATACTACCTACCTGTTAATTCCCTGTCCCTACAGCCAACGTGACTTGGCCTTTTATTGGCAAGGCCTTTCAGGTCTTAACCTTACATCTTCCCTGGGAAGGCCTGTTTTAACAACTCCATATCTTAGTCTTTGCTGCTCCAACTAACTAATTTCTATTACCTAGCTGTTTAACTGCTATAAATTTAACCCACTTCCCCATCCCACCCTGCTTCAGAGCCTCCCTAACTTACACTAATGGCTCATTTATACTGCCTTATTTTCTCCCTATCAGCCCTCTCTGTCCTTCTCTTCATCATTTACATGATACCATCCTCAAAGCCTTCCAGTAGTAACCCTTCTCCTTTCTCAGACTTCGCCATGTCCAACACCCTAGTTTGTCCACGGCAGGCCATTTATATACTTGGTTTATGTGACCCTAAACTCTGGTACCTCATTTATTTTTACCTTAATAAATTCCATTGGTACTTCCCTTCCATTTTTATTCTCCCTAAACTAACTGCCCTTTTCCTTCTGACATATCTACTGTTACTGGCTGCCAGAGACATAAAGCCTAACCCTGGGCCTCCAATATCTATTACTTCCTCCTTCTCATTCCCTCCCTGCAAGGAGAGATGGGACTTATAATTGCACACCTGAATGTCAGAAGTCTCCTTCATATCCTTGATGAACTCATGGTCTGGACCCGCCTGATGTACTCTGTATCTCTGAGACATGGCTCAAGCCTTCTACACCTACAGTCTCTGCGATATTACAAGATACAACTTCACCAGATGTGACAGGTCCTCTCCCAAACTTGGTGTGGGCACTGTGATTTACTTTAAGTCCCACCTTAAATTTACTGCTCCTAACTTCACCCCACCCCCTTATCTCCCTCTGCAACACCCTTTGAAATATGTCATGGTATTCTAACCTTGGATAACTCTAAGAAACTTCATATCTTTTGTGTATACCTACCTCCAGCTACCAGCTAACAAGGCCTCACCTCAGTAATTGACAGCATTGGCCCCTGGGTGAGCAATAATGATTTTGTTATCCTTGGAGATTTTAACATTGATTGGCTCAAATGCAATAAACAAGTAGCAGAATAATCATTGAATAAGATGTTCCTTTCCCAAATAATCTCTCATCCTACCAGACTGTCTAAGAACGGATGGAGTGCAACCCTTATTGATTGGGTGTTATTTCCCAATGTTGACAAAATAATTTGCTCTGGCCTTTTCTCAGACTCTATAAGTGATCATTCCCCCTATGTTCTGTATGTGGCACATCATAGTACCAAAAAATCCATCTCTTCTAATTCATTTTCATAACTTCTCCTACCTAGACCCCTTTCAATTTAAAACTCAACTGGCCAACTTTGACTGGTTATATTTGTGGGCCACATCTGACATCGATCTTGCAGTCTCTTACTTCAATGCTGTCTGCATGTCAAATGAATCTAATAGATTTCTTTGACTGGGTGACCAAAGTAGTAGACCAGGGAGGGTCTGTGGACATGGCCTACCTAGACTTTAGCAAGGCATTTGACACAGTCCCACGCAAAAGATTAATAGTCAAATTAACCAGCCTGGGAGTGGGTCCCAGGGTGGTAGCCTGGGTAAAACATTGGCTGCACAACAGGACACAGAAGGTAATTGTAAATGGAGTCCACTCTGAAGAAAGAGGGGTTACTAGTGGGGCACCGTAGGGTTCAGTATTGGGTCCAGTCCTTTTAATGTCTTCATCAGTGACATTGCAGAGGGACTGGAAGGAAAGGATGCCTTTGCAGACGACACAAAGATCTGCAACAGGGTTGATACACAAGGAGGCGTGGAAAGGATGAAAAGGGACTTGGCAAGGTTGGAGGAATGGTCAGAAGTATGGCAGCTAGGATTCAATGCAAAGAAGTGTAAATAATGCACCTGGGAACAAGAACCCAGGGTAAAGACTACACAATGGGTGGGGAGGTAGTAACAACAACAAAAAGGAAAGGGACCTGGGGTAATCATATCAGATGACCTTAGGTTAGCAAGCAATGTGAGAAGGCAGTAGGGAGGGCTGGGGGTATACTGGGATGTATAGGGAGAGGCATCAGCAGCAGAAAACAGGATGTTGTTATCCCTCTGTACAGACAGTTGGTGAGACCCCATCTGGAGTACTGTGTCCAGTTCTGGAGACCCCATCTCCGCAAGGACATAGACAGGATAGAAGTAGTCCAGAGGAGGGCAACTAAAATGGTGCAGGGTCTGCAAGAGAAGCCGTATGAGGAGAGACTAAAGGAGCTTAATATGTATACCCTCGAGGAAAGAAGGGAGATGGGGGACATGATAGAAACTTTTAAGTACCCCAGTGGAATCAACAAAGTCCAAGAGGGTAGCATCTTTCAGAAAAGAGACTTCAAGAACAAGGGACACAATTTAAAGATAGAAGGAGGGCGTTCATGGGCAATGTGAGGAAGTATTATTTCACAGAGAGGGTAGTGATGCATGGAACAGCCTTCCTGAGGAGTTGGTAGGGTCAAAACTGTGGGAGAATTCAAGAATGCATGGGACAGACATAAGGAAACTCTTGTGGGGGGTAGAAAGAAATAGGCTGTTGGTTAACTAGAATCTGCGGCCTATACTGTAGGTAGGGAAATGGGCAGACTAAATGGGCCTAGCGGTCCTTATCTGCCATCAAAGTCTATGTTTCTATGTTTCTGTGTTTCTTCAGCCTTCAGGATAAACACATTTTCTTCACCACCAGAAGAGTCTGAGTTCCAAAAGCTAAACAGCTAACATGTCCTCTCCATGCTCTTTTTAAAGAGAGAGAGAGATAGATGCTGGGCTGCTTTCAAGGCCTCCAGTTGTACAACTGACTGGTTCACCTATAGAGCAATTATAAACAAATGTAAACAAGCCATTTCACAGAGTAAAAGTCACTACTATCAAACCCAGCTAGATTACTCTTACAAAAACCCTCATCAATATTGGAATTGCTTCAAATGATTCCTTGGGCATTACAGCTCTTCTACTCCTCCCGACTTTGAGACTGAGGGTGTTAATTGTAATAACCACCACACTGTCTCCATCATCTTTAACAAATTATTCTTTGGCCTCTCAGCTTACACTGAGATTTTCAAAGCACCCTTGAAAATTCATACCCCTCATTTACCCCCACATGTCAACATCCACCATTCCTCTTCAAACAGGTTAGTATCTCCTTGGTTTATAAGGTCCTGAAGCTGATCCCTGGATCCAAATCTTCTGACTCCAATGGAATTGAGCCTAAACTCCTAAAACTCATCAGTTACAAACTGGCATCCTCCCCAACAAGAATTCTCAAATTTTTCTTAATTCTAATGTCATGCCAGCAGTCTGGAAAATGGCAAACATAGTGTCTATATTCAAAAATTGGAACTGTAAACTTATTAATAATTACAGACCTATTGCCATCCTACCAGTGCTGAGTAACGTACCTGAGAAAATTGTAGCTGCCCATTTTACCTCTTACCTAGCAAAACATAACCTCCTCTGCCCCACTCAGCATTGCATTTACCAAAGCCATAGCACTATAATTGACTTCTCACTTTTACCAATAGCATTCTTACTTCTCTCAACAAGGGCAAATTTGCTGGAGTCATCTTTATAAACCTTATGAAGGCTTTTGATATGGTAGATCACTCTCTCCTTTGCGGTAAGCTCAGTACAATGGAGCTACCTGACCATGCCATCCCCTGGTTCATTAGTTACCTCATGAATAGACAGCAGCACATCAGGGTCAGCTCCTGTCTTTCAGATAGCCTTCCTTCCACCCTCAGTATCCCCCAAGGCTTAATACTTGGGCCTCTATTCTTTCCTTACACATCAACTCTAATAACCACTGATTTGCAAATAGTACCTCTCTCTACAGTATATGCTGATGGTTTTGTTTTCTTCACCAAAGCACTGGATGTAGCCGACATAAATAAAGCTTTGCCTCAGACCTGAAGACAGTCCAAACTTGGTTCAAGGATAATAGGCTACTAATGAATCATCCAAAGTCCCAAGTCATGCTCTTTGGATCCATCCACCAATTAAAAACATTTGCACTTCTAAGAGTGGTTTGTGACGAGGGCTCCACCACTTGACTCAGTAAATTCATGTAAATACCTCAGTGTGACATTTGACCACACCCTTGACTTTTCTTTAAACACATCTTCAGTCAGCAAGGCTGTTAATAACAGTTTTGGCATAGCCTATCGTGTCAGTCCAAATCAATGCCCTTCAGCTTGAATAACTGTGGCACATGGCCTACTGCTCCCCAAATTAACTTATGGACTGTCCGTCTTTGCCCATGCCCCCAGCTCTACATTGCATAAGTGGGAAGTAGCTTACAACAATTTATGTCATTTTGCCCTCGCGTGCAAATCTTTCACTCATCACTGTACACTCTAGTCCAAATTAGGCATGCCCTCCTCTTCTACTCTTCTTTAACTCTCTTGAAAGAACTAGCCACCATACATTTCTGAACGATGTGCCCCACACCTTAGCCTCCCTCCTGGTGCCTAGGCCAAATCCTCTGACCTTGACCCACTATCCATCTTTAGGGCAATGACTAAGTTTGGTGAGATGGCCTTTGCTATCCACCGCTCTTAAATTGTGGAACAGCATCCCTCCTCAACTACATCAATGCCCATTTGCTAACACGTTCCTACTCCAAATTCAATCTCACCTACTCCAAGGCTCTACTTGTGCTTGTCCCTAACAACTAACTATAATGCAGTTACTCTTGCTTACAGCACTTAGTTATTCCTTTGTCTGTTACTTTTCTGTTCTCTCTACCTATCTCCTCTTTGTTACCTGCCCCATCAGGCTGCTGTCATTCTGCGTGCCTCTCCCATCAACTTTTGTTTAGCAAAATCTACTGTTCACTTTATGGAACTACAATGTTTTTGTACCCAAATGAATCAATAACTTGTATATTGTACATTGTGCATGTTAATACTTTGTGTTATCCAAGTGATGTATTGTACATCGGTGGCTCTTTTGTTAATATAAACATACAAATTTGCTGGCAGAAATAGGCCACTTGGTCTATCAAGTCTGCTCGGGTGTGCAGCTAGCACCTTCACCTTGCAGCTGCCCTGCCCCATCCCCTTCCCAATTGCCCCCCTCACCTTGTCCAATCCCCTCTTGAAACTACTGACTGTGTTATAGGCTACTACCTCCTCTGGTAGAGCATTCCATTCTGCCACAACCTCTCCATGAAAAGTGTCTCCTCATTTCCATCCTAAATCTTCCTCCCTTCAATCTAAGGCCATGCCATCTCATGTCCCTCCCTCCTCTGCCTGAGTATCCCTCAGTGCCTGCCTTGTTTATCCCTTTACGTGCTTAAAGGTCTCAATCATATCCCCTGGTCCCTTGTCTCCTCCAAGAAGCACATGTTCAGCTCTCTCAGCCTCTCTTTGTATGGTCTGTCCTCCAATCCCTGGATCATCCTTGTTACCCTGCACTGTAACCCTTCCAGTAATTTCACATCCTTCTTCTGATATGGGTGCCAGAGTTGCACACAGTACTCCAGGTGCAGCCCGACCAGTGTCCTACAGAGAGACAGGATCACCTCCCTGCTCCTGGAGGAGATCCCTCTCGCAATACAACCCAGCGTCATGTTGGCTTTCACTGCTGCCCTTCTACACTGCTGTGTATTGTTCATCTTCCCTGTTACAACCACCCCTAGATCCTTCTCCTCCTTAGTGGAACCTAGCTGCACCCCTCCCAGCTGGTAACCCCTCCCTGGGTTCTTTGCTCCAAAGTGCAGGACTTTGCATTTTTTTGCATTGAACCCCAACTGAAATGCTTCTGACCACTACACCAGTTTGGTCACATCATCCTGCAGCACCCGACAACCTGCTATATTGTCCACCACTGCTCCTAAATTGGTATTGTCAGTGAATAGACTGATCTTATTCCTGACACCATTCAAGATGTCCACTATGAATATTCCAAACAGCACTGGTCCCAGTACCAATCCCGGTGGCACCCCGCTTGTCACAGCCCTTGGAGATGAGAGTTGCCCACCACCACTCACCTTCTGCTGTCTCACCCACAGCCAATTCTCAATCCATTTAACCATCTTAGTCCAGATCCTCCAGTATCTCAATTTCCCTCCCAACCTCCCACTGAATCAAAGGCCTTATTGAAGTCCAAGTATATGACATCCACCGCATGACCCTTGTTCTATTCCCTCAAGACCCAGTCATAATACTCAACTAGGTTTGTCTGGCAGGATTTTCGCAGAGACAAACCCATGCTGGTGACTCTTCTGGAGTCCATTGTCTTCCATAAAGGTCACCAGTCTTTCCTTAAGTATTGTCTCCATCAGCTTCCCCACGATGGAAGTTAAGCTTACCAGCCTGTAGTTACCCGGCTCATCCTTTGGTCCACTTTTATGGATGGGTACTACTTGGGCCATCCTCCAGCCATGCAGTATGCACCCTGTATCCAAGGAGGTATTAAACGTTTCTGCCAGTGGTCCGACCAGGATCTCAGCCATTTCCCTCAACACTCTGAGTGTATTCCTTCTGATTCTGGTGCCTTATCCACCTTCTGATACTCTAAACCCATCCAATACCCTACCTTCAATGATCACCGTGTCTGTTACCCCTATCGCCCAGCCCACCCTGCCCAACACCCATGTAGCTGCCCTCTTTCCACCCTCATGAATACAGAACAGAAGTACTCATTCAGTGTTTCTGCCTGATCCACCCCTTTCTCTGCCCACCCCCCCATCCTTCCTGATCCTAACTATCTGATCCTTGGAGTTCTTTCTCTTCTGTATGTATCTGAAGAAGTCCTTTTCCCCATCCCTGATGCAATGCACCAGCCTCAATTCTCTGGAGGCCTTTGCTGCTCTGACTCCTATGGTAACTTCCTTGGACCTCTTAGCATACTCCTGCCTATCCTTCCCCTTCCTAGATTTCTTGTATTTCTTGAATGCTGCTTTTTTAGCCCTCACCATTTCTAAGACCTCTCTACCTAACCAACTTGGCTTTTTGTCCCTTCCCTTTTGCTCTGCAATCTGGTACATGTCTCAGTAGCCTCAATATCCCCAATTAGATTTTTTTCTATTTCTGATTTGCATCCCAGTGTGGCTGTATTCCTTCCAGATGCCCCCTTAAGATTTCACCCATCCTACCAAAGTCAGCCTGTCTGAAGTCCACCACCCTGGTCCCTGTACCTGCTGCTTCTCTGCTCATATTAAGTGTGAACCACACTGAGTGATGGTCACTCCTGGCTAGCAGGTCCTCCACTTGCATCTCCCTCACAGCCTCCCCATTGACCAGAACTAGATCCAGTGTATTCCCCAACCTAGTCTGCTCAGTGAAGATCTGTGCCAGGAAGCAGTCCTGGAAGGCATCCAGGAGTATTTGCTCCATAGCATTCAAGGTGACTGGGTTACCCCAATCCACTCCTGATAGAGTGAAGTACCCCATGATCACTGTTACCTTTCCTGTACACCTTTCTAATTTGCTCTGCCAGCTCCCTGTCCAGGTCTTCCACTAGAGTTGGTGGCCTGTATACCAGCCCCATTCTGAGTGTCCTATTCTTTGCGTCCTGGAATTGCATCCACAAGGCCTTTGTCCTACCATCCTCCCTCTCTTTCCATGCACACTTTATCTCTTCCCTTGCATACATCTCTACATTTACTCCTATCCTTCCTGTAAATCCTATATCCTGGGATCATCAGGTCCTAGTCCTAGTATTGTTTGGCCATGTTTCTGTGATAGCACCTTAAAAATCCTAGTCTGTGAAGAAAAATTCCTTGCTCAGAGCTGCCATCTTGTTTTCATTTCCCCAAAGCAAAATGTCGTAGCTTCCTCCATGGGTGACTTCTTGTTGCAATAAGGCATGGGTTTTGTTCAGGGTGACACCCTCTATAAACCTATATCTTTGATTTGCTTTGTTTTGGCCAAAAATGGCCATTTCAAATGTTAAAATTCTAAGTCCATGACTGGCTTTCTATCCCTTTTGTGAGCTGACAAATCCCAGTCTGCGAAGCGAATCCTCTTATCGTGTAGCAAAATCTTGACCATCACTTTGTGACAAGATGTCCTTCTCTGGACAAGGATTAAGTGACGGTAAAGGATTTTGCTGCCTCACGAAGGATCGGCTAGTGGACTGGGATTTTATCAGCTCGTGAAAGGGATTGGTTTTGAATCCTCTTTCATGAGCTAACAAAATCCAGTCCATGACCTGTCAAAATCCTAGTCCGCCACCCAGTCCTTCTTTCACGGTAATAAAATCCTTGACTGTCACTTACGGACCAGATGGCCAAAATATGACAGTCAATGATTTCTCATGGACAGTGATTTTAACAGCTCACAAACAGGGATTGATCTGATGGTCGGGATTTTTCTACCTCACAAACTAGGGAATTTTAATACTTTAAAATTTTCTCACTGCACTATAAATTAACGATTAGGTCTTTTGACTTGAAATTTGCATGGTATTAAGGGATTCCTAGAGATGTGAATTATGCTGTTTAGGTGTTGGAACATTAAGCGGTTCCATAGATATGCCATCACAAAGTTGAGATTTTTCCCATATAATAACATTGTGGTTCACATAGTGCTTTTTCGGTGCCCATATCTCATAAATGATGTGAGATACAGATTTGGTCGATTTATATCATGCTGGTATTTCGCTGTCATGATTACAATGACACCTGAATTTTTTTCCTAGCTGCTGCAGTTCCCGAGATATTGGCAAATTAGTGATACATGGGTTCCTTGCCCTATAGGGCTGCTGTAACGCTCTGCAGCTATGTGTAAGTGGCAGCACAGGACACAGAGGGCCCATGCTCCCACAGACACATATCGTTATGCAGCAATGGGCAGCTTCGGGTCTCACACTCCCAGCATCTCATGCTATTTACTGTACTAGTTATATTACAATTTTTAAAAAAGTAAGGAAATTCATTGCAAAAAACTTTATTTAATGCATCAGTTAGGTTAAAGTGATAAAAGTGTGGAAATGAGATGTTAGGTTGAGACCTAACCCCTCACCTTCCACCACCCCATCCTCCACAAACCAACAGACAAAGGGTGTGCCATGGGTTCGAGGCCCAACTTCACCTCCATTCTCCTTTACTGTAGCATGTCAGCCTATTTACACATGGAATGGGGTGAGAGTTGAGCTTCTTGTGACTTATATAGCACACCTGACATCTGTCAGTCTGTGGAGGATGGGGTGTGGGTGGTGGGGAGTTAGGGACTCAAGCCTAACATCCTCATTTCCTCACTTTTGTTGCTTTAACCCTAATTTATTTATTTTTATTTAGTTTTTGTTGACAGGGTAAGTGCACTAGACAAATCCTGCCTATTTCCAGGCATGACCTGGGGGAAGGGGATACAGATGAATGCCAACTGACCTTAAACCAGATTAAACTGTTGGTGGTATTTTTAGTGAATGAGGGAAATTTGGCCAGGACACTGGGGAAATTCCCCTACTCTTTTCGATAAGTGCCATGGGATCCTTAACATCCACCTGAACTACCACCAATCCAGGAAGATGGGACCTTGGTTTAACATCTCATCCGAAAGACGGCACCCAGAAGTGAAGCATCCCTCTCATGCTGCACTACAGTGTCAGTACTGGGATATTAACCCAAGTGCCAGGTGTGGGAACTGAACCCATGGCCCTCTGATCTCCCAGCCTCAGAGGCGAGTGTGCTACCTACTGAGCCACTGACACTGTTGAAGCATTGAAATTGATGAAACTGATGCATTAAATTAAGTTTTTGTAATGACTATACATATATATATATATATATATGTATATGTATATGTATTCACAGTGGGTGGGATATTCAGACTACGCCAGGCTGTGACGCAAAACCTGGGCGCAGCACACTGGGATGTGCCAGGGCACTGACAGGGTGATTCTCAACGGTACTGCGCCATGGCTTAGCACCATTAAATATTGCTCCATGGCCACCCGCATAGCAATGGCACAGTGGCACTGCACCAGTGCAAGTGGCCAGAGAGGGGCAGGGGATGCTAACGCAAGTGCCATTAGCGCTAGAGCATCAACCACAATATTCAGTGGTGGACATGCAAATGGGGCCATAATGCATGCAAGGCATAAATGGGGCCATTTGCATGTCATTATGGCTCCATTTGCATGCAGATGTGCTGATCTCCAGTGACTTGTGCCTGGCACCCTGCCAGGCTGCAGCCATCGGGGACCGACACCCCCTGCACAAGCGGCAAAGTGCCCCAATGCCCGATTGTGGGCATATGTATTGAAATATAATAGTCCAATATCCCTGGTAGTCCAGTGGAATGCTCCCAGCCCGATCGCAGGCATAAGTGTTGAAAAAAACAGTCCTATATCCCTGGTGGTCCAGTGGACTGCTCCCCCAACCACCCACCCTCCACATGCCAACAGGTGACTGGGTGTGCCTTTGGGGTCATCAAGCCTAACTCTTACCCCATTCTCCTATTCTATACCATGTCAGATTTCTTACACATGGAATGGGAAGAGAGTTAGGCCTGATGACCCCAAGGCACACACCATTGCCTGATGATCTGTGGAGGGTGGGTGGTAGGTGTCAACCCTAACACCTTATTTCCTACTTTTGTTGCTTCAACCTCTAACTGATGCAATAACAAGGTTTTTTTTACAATGGATATCTATCTATATATATATATATATATAGAGAGAGAGAGAGAGATAATACCTGCACGCTAGTACAGGTATAATTAGGTTGAATAGGCACTTTAAAGTCAAATCCAAAATTTTGCACTTTAATAACTTTGAAACCGTTCATCTAATTTGCCTGAAATTTTTCACGTGCAGTTCGGTACCATAGGTCTCTGGATCTGACAAGTTTCATTTCAATCAAATTTGCAGTTGCAGAGCTGCAAAGTGTCAAACAAGGTGAAAAATCCTCACTTTTTGGCAAATTTTTGGCTCATTTCTACAGCCCCAATGGTTTGTCTTGCTGGTCTCAAATGTTCAAGGTACATGAGACTGGGTCACTGAAGTGCTTTTTGAAGGTTTGGTGAAAAATATTAATCTGTTCAAAAGTTATTAAACTTTTAAATTTCCCATTATAGGCTATGGGAAAAAAATATGTGCACCACGAAAACGTTTGCTAAAGTACAGTGGACTTTCGCGAAAGTACCATTGATTTACATGCAGGACATTTGCGAAAGTCTGCTGAACTTTTGCAAAAATCCCACATGTAAACCTATGGTACTTTTGCGAAAGTCTGCTGAACTTTCCTAAAAGTTCGGCAGGTAAATGGCCTCCCAAAAAAGTTTCTTTGCCACATCATAGCAAAAAAACGATTAGAACTTTAGGGCTGAAATTTGCAGGGTGGCAAGTCCTTGCCCCACAGATGTGTCTTTTGCTGGCTTGCTGAAAAAATATACACTGGTTCCATAGTTACAGAGCTCAAAAGCTTTGGAATTTCTCTTAGGATAACATTGTGGTGCCTGCGCCACCTTTCAGTGCCTATGTCTCGAAAACGCTTTGAGGTACAGATTTTTGGCTAAGTGAAGCTGTGTACTAAGCATGCGTGGAGGTGACCAGGCCATGAATACAACTGAGAAGGAATATTTTCAAAATTTGCTATGGTTACTGAGATATTGCCACATTTGCAGTACAAGGGTTACTTCGAATGTCAGTAGGCATGTGCTATGTGTCTGTACTTATGGTGGGTGGGAGCACAGGGCCCAGAGGACCCACAGTCACACCTATGAATAACATTTTGCTAAACTTGGGGCATAGGGCACTCCAGCGCTATGCCTCTACAGTTATGGGTGGGTGGGAGTTCAGGGCCCAGAGGGTCCACGCTCCCATATACAGTATGCATACAAGTAAGATTACACTTTCTCAAGAAGAAGGGAATTTCATTGCAAAAAAAAAATCAGTTTTAATGCAGCAGTTAGAGCTGATTCCACACCAACAAAGTCATAAATTGAATATTATGGGTATTAACCTTACCACCCCACCCTTCACACACCAACAGGCATCGGATTTTTGCATTGGGTCACAGGCTAACTCTCACCCCTTCCCTCCTATACTGTACCATCTCAGCTTGTTTACACATGGAATGGGGTGAGAGTTAGTCCGACGACTCCAACGTGCACCCCAATGTCTGTTGGTGTGTGGCGGTGGTGAGGTGGGGTAGGGTTGGTAACCCTAACATTAGATTTCCAGATTTTTGTCAGTGTAGAATCAACCTAACTGCTTCATTAAAATGGAGTTTGTTTACAATGAATACAGAAATATATATATATATATATATATATATATATGTAATAGATATACTGACTTGAAGCGCTCGGATATACGCACGCCTTTGGTGCGCGCAGGCGCAACGCAGGCCGCAAGGCCGGAAAAGGCCAACTGCCTAGGCGCATGAGATATCAGAGCGTGATCAAGACACCTCAGAGTGGTATATCTATCTTATAAAATGTCAAAATTGTTTTGGAAGGGGTAAAAGTGCAGGTGTGCAGTCGCGCTCTGATATACGCACAGTCACCTGATGGTGTTTGTCCAATGTTATTGATCCCCATCATTCCTTTTTTCTCACCCATTTTATAAATATATATATACACACACACATATACACACACACACACACACATTTATATTATACTGGCAAAGCCGTGCCAGTATAGTTAGGGTGAAAGTGCACGTCTATGTTAAAGTTCAAATTATGAAAGTTAATAACTTTGGATCCGTTCTACAGATTTGCACAAAATATGGCATGTCTAATCTCTATTGGTAGGTCCCTTGACCTGCCAGATATGGTGGGACTCCGTTGAGTGGTTTCTGAGACATAATGTTTTGAAAAAACAGAAAAATCCAGATTTTTTGAAATTATTTTGTCATCCTGAATCTCAGAAATGGCTTTATGCTGTGGGCTGAAATTTTCAGGGTAGAAAGCTTTTAGGTCACAGATGTGCCCTTTGAAGGTTTAGTGAAAAAATATGAATCCATTTAAAAGTTATTAACATTTTTAATTTCCCATTATTTCCTATGGGAAAAGTTAACTGTTTAGCACAAAACTGAGATTTTCATAAATATGGCCAATTTGTGAAAACAAAACTTTCACAAACATGTTAGATTTTCACAAGTAAACTGAGGTTTTCACAAATATGGTCAATGTGCGAAAACAAGACTTTCACAAACATGCTAGATTTTTGCAAATAAAGTTAAAACTTAGATTTTGGGAGTCAATGGGGGGTTTCAAATTATGTTGATATCTCAGCCATTTTTTGGGAATTTTAGCCCCACATTTTAAGTATGGGGTTCTTGGGTCCCCACCTTGTGAACACTGGCACTTGAATTTTATTTCCCAGTCCTGAAAGGTGATTTTGTGATCACTGTGTGGAATCACCTTTTGGGATCAGTTCATGAAATGACAGTGTCACTGTTCATGAGGTGAAGTCCCAAAAAGCCCATGTTGCAAATTTGGTTATAAAAATTCCACAAAATGAAAGCATTACTAGCATGCATTGAACAGTTTCTACGCATGCTTGTAATTTCACCAGTTTTTTATATTTTCACTTCAGATTTTCAACATTACCATTTTTTCACACCTCCTTATGAACAGTACAGCTGCCATTTTGTACATCCTGCCCAGAAAGTGTTTTCACACCTGTGGCACAGAATGGCACTGCCATTGTGCAAAATCAACTTTTGGGATGAATTAACAAAATCACAGTTGCAATGTTCATGAGTGGAGTCACAAATGCTGATGTTGAACATTTGGTGAAAACATTCAAACAAATTACCATATGAATGGGCATGTCACAGTTTCTACGCATGCTCATAACTTCACCAATTTTTCATATTCTCACCCCAGATTTTTAACATTGCCATTTTTCCACACCACCTTATGAATGGTACAGCTGTCATTTTTCAAATCCTATTAAAAAAATGTTCTGCAAATGTGGAACTAAAAACTGTGTTACAGTTGTGCAGAATTACATTTCGATGGGGATTTGAAAGTGTATTGAGAACATGTGGTGAGGTGCTAAGAAGGTTATGTTGAACATTTGGGGTGAAAATTATTTGAGATGGCACAATAATGACTATTTGTTGCAATTTTGCTACGCCTGTTAATAACTTACTGTGTGGAAGCACAGGGGGCAGAGACCACTGTGCTTCCATAGCTACATACAGTACATATGTGCATCTGTGTAGGGTTGGGAGCCTGGCATATGAACACTGCTGTACTATTTGGATGGATGGATGGATGGATGGATGGATGGATGGATTGGAACACAGGGTTTGAAGGACCTGTGCTCCCACCATGACATATGGGTACTGTTGTACCATCTCGATGGAGGGATGGGAGTGCAGGGTCCATAGAACCCTGCACTCCCACTGTGACATATTGACAGTGTTGTACTATCTCAGTGAAGGGATGGGAATGCAGGGTCTAAAGGACTCTGTGCTCCAACTGTGACATATGGACACTGTTGTACTTTCAGGATGGAGGGATGGGAATGCAGGGTCCGAAGCACACTGCACTCCCACAGTAAAATGAGGATACAATTATACTACCTGAAAAAGAAGGGAAATTCTTTGCACAAAACTACATTAATGCATCAGTTACAGTGAATACCACAGTGACAAAAGCAGTGAAATGAGGTGTTAGGATTGGAAACCCTAACACCCCACCCCCAGGGTTACCACCCCTAACACCCCACCCCATTCCCCCACCCTCCACACACCAATAGACATTGGGGTGTGCCATTGGATCATCAGGCCTAACACTCATCCCATTGTATTATATTGTAGTGTGTCAGCTTGTTTACATGTAGAACGGGGTGAGAGTTGGGCCTAAAAACTCAATGGCGCACCCCGATGCCTGCTGGTGTGTTGAGGGTGGGGAATGGGAGTGGGGTGGTAGGGGTGGGAACCCTGTGGGTAGGACATTATGGTTGGAAACCCTAACACCTCATTTCCATGCATTTGACACTGTGGTATTCACCCAATGATGCAAAAGTATATATACTGTGTATATAGAGGTAAAATCTATTTAATATTGTTGTTCATTAGTGAAATTACAGTTAGTTGAAACTTTCTTCACCCTCACGTATTAAGCGTGATTGGGATCGTCAGCCCCAACTCTCACCCCATGACATGTGTAAAGCAGCAGAAGCATAGGAGAATGGGTGAGAGTTAGGACCCACAATCCCAATGCGCACCCCAATGCCGGTTGGGGGTGGGCGGGGTCCAAGGGGGTTTTCAACCCTAACAGCTAATTCTCACTTTTGTCACTGTGGAACAACCCTAATCAATGCATTAAATGGAGTTTTTGCCCTAATTCCCTTCTTTGAGAATGATAACGAGAAATAGTGAATGAATGCAGCGGCGGAGCGCCAGTCCAAGGGCCCCATGCCCCGCCACATGATGTGCTGTGGCATACTAACAGGGACAGCAACGCAAACAGAAATGCTAATAGTGGTGCACATGGTAACACAAGCACGAATGAGAACAGAAAGGGTAACGCATATGGTGGCGAGACGGTAATGGTCTGCCACGCGGATGTTGTCACATAGTAACATGGTGCCTGCAAACAGAAATGTCAATGGGCATGATGTAAAGTGAAACAGTAAGATAAACAGTACTGTAGACAGAAATGGCAAAAATAACAAGAAGCATAGCGCAAATGAAAGCGCAAGGATAACTCACATGGTGGAGCAGGCGTCAATGGTAAGTGAAATGGAGTGCGGATCTCAAGCGGAAAGGGCAACAGTAACAGTAATGTAAGTGCACAGGCTGGTTTTCCTAAACCTGCATTGAGAAAGACAGTGAGTACAAATAATGTATGCAAAATAATGAGTATCGTGCAGAAAATGAGATCTTGGAATACTAAATACATTATATTTCAGGAACCGTATGAATGAGAAAAACATTTAAAAGTCATATTATTTACAACTGTCCTGGCTAATTTGAATCTTATTCCATGAGGGGCTAAGAAATTTTCCGACGAAAAGTCCGTATCTCGCACCGTTTCCGAGATACGGGCCCTGAAAGGCGCGGCGAACGCCGTAATGTTATCCTATGGGAAAAAAAGAAAAGTTTGGAGCACCATAACTTTGCCTCCCTGTAATGTTTTTTCACCAAACTACTGAAAGGCACATCTGTGGGCTGTTGGCTGTCTTCCCTCCAAATTTCAGGAAAAAAGACCAAACCGTTATTTTGCAGCAGGGCTCCAAATGATTTCTGTTAAGTGTCGGGCGCCGAATGTTATCCTATGGGAAAACCGTCAATTTTGAGTGCCGTGAATTTTGCCGCCGTGGTGATATTTTTTCACCAAGCTACTGAAAGGCACATCTGTGTACTGTTGGCTGTCTTCCTCCAAATTTCAGGAAAAAGACCTAAACCGTTATTTTGCAGCAGGGTGCCAAAGGATTCCTGTAATGCTTCGGGTGCCGTAATGTTATCCTATGGGAAAAACTGTCAACTTTGGAGTGCCATAACTTTGCCGCTGTGTAATATTTTTTCAATACAACACTGAAAGGCACATCTATGAGATGTCGACTTCGTTCCCTCCAAATTTCAGCCCAAAACTCCCAACGGTTATTTTGCAGTGCAGTGCTAAAGAATAGCTGTCATTTTCCCACAGACTAGAAAATTACTGTCGCAATTTGAGAAAGCTTTCGCAAAAATTTGCGACACTTTCGTGAGCATGAAAGTAATTTGCGAAAGTACTTTTTCCAGAAATTTGAAAACATATTTCTGGGGTGTTTTACCACAAAATAAAGACAAAGCAGCCTCAGGGCCCGACTAGGTGAATACAAAAAAATTAGGTTGCTAGGGTCCCAAATTTAAATGCCAACCATTTTTCTGATCGCCAACTGAAAACAAAATGGCCGATTTGCAAAAGTAACAGGCCCATTTGCGAAAGTAAAAATGCATTTGCGAAAGTGTTGAACTTTTTGTTAACTTTTCCCATTGACTTATAATGGGAAACTGTTTTTTGAATAACTTTTGAACCGTTTAATATTTTTTCACGAAATCTTTGAAAGACACATTGGGACCCTGGCTGCATGCTCCCTGAAGATTTCGGGCCGGTCACACAAACCGTACGACCTGTAGGTGCGACCACAGAATTCCAGAAAAGCGTAAACGCGCGCACAGATCACACTTAATAACTCCGCAGCCGTATATCCGACCAGTACAAAACTTGGCAGATCCCTAGGCCTATGGTTCTTGATCATAAATTCCAAATTTCAGGCAAATCCATCAAACAGTTGCAAAGTTATTAAGGTGCAAAATTTTGGGGTTTAATATACAAATTGCTCCTCTACCATAATATATATATATATATATATATATATATATATATATATATATATATTCACTGCAAAAAAATACATTTATTCATCAGCTAGGGTTGCTATTAAAGTGACAAAAGAATTAAAATATGATGTTAGGATTTTCAACCCTAACTCCTCATTCTCTCCCAAGTGGCCAAGGGGGGCAAGGCAACACAAGCAACCACAGACATTCATCATCAGGTAAGACAAACAGATACAACTCTTTCCATGACACAAGAGACATCTGTCATCATGGTCCAGTGCTTCTGTAGCCATGGATAAACAAGCAGAATTGCTTACCACCTGGCAAGTGCAGTAGAAAATTCCCATAGGATCTCACTGTAAAGTATAAGTAAGGAATATCACATGACAGGCTATGTGATAGTGCTATAGTACCGCTTGGCCCAGGTGAGTTATGAGGCATCAGGTACAGCTGAGTGGCTTCAACCACCTGGGAAGTGCAGTATATGATTCTGATAGGTTCACATTATAAATTTTAAGTGAGCAATACCACACAGCAGGATGTATAGTAATGCTAAATTGCTGCCTGCCTTAGGTGGGTTGTGAGGTTCGATGCGCCGCTATGCATTCAAACATCTGGAAGTGTGATATAAAATTACCAAAGGATCACACTGTAAATTGTCAGTAAACAATAACACATGGCAGGGTGTGCAGCAATGCTAAAATGCTGCATGCCTCAGATCAGTGGGCACAGGGTGCAGCTCAGTGTCTTCAACCATCATTGAAGTGTGGTATATACTGTAATTAGCATACGATCACATTATAAATTTTAAGTGAGCTATACCACACAGCAGGACATGCAGCAATGCTAAAGTGATGCATGCCCCATGTGGGTTGTGAGGCATGAGGTGCAGCCAAGTGCCTTCAACCACTGGGGAAGTTCAATATTATATTCCCATTGTAACACATTGTATATTGAAAGTAAGCAAAAACACACAACAAGTTGTGCAGCAATGCTAAATTACTGCATGCTACAGCTCAGTTGTGATGCACGAGGTGCATCCAAGTGTCACAATCACTTGGGAAGTGCAGATGCCTTCACTCAGGTGCCAAAGGCACCTGTGCTGCCACCAAGGTGCAGGGCCTGATGATGGATATCTGTAGTTGCTTGTGCTGCATTTTACCACTTTGACTGCTTTGGAGGGAATGTGGAGTTAGGGCTGAAACCCCTAACATCATATTTCCATACTTTTGTCACTTTAATACAAACCTAACTGATGCATTATTGTATTTTTTTTGCAATGAATTTCCTTACTTTTTAAGATAGTGTAATTGTAATCTTATTTGCCAGAGGTAGAGCAGGGCCTGAAAGAAGGGCCCTGCACTTCCATTTATAGAACAACAGTGATCACATTGTCAGCATGGACATCTGATTACCCAAACTCTTGTACCTGGTACTGAAAACTTCTGAAACCCTGCAAAACCATAATTCTGTGCAACTGCAACACCATTCTGTGCCACAGGTGGTAAAATACATTTTGTCGAGGATTTGAAAAATGACAGCTGTGGCATACATGAGATGGGGTAATAAAAAGTCTATGTTGAAAATTTGGGGTCAAAATTTTTAACATTCTCAAAGTTACAAGTGTGCATTGCGAAATCGCAACAAATGGTCATAACTGCCATGTTTATGTATTTTGACTCCAAATGTTCAACATAGCCTTCTTATAACCCCACTGCATGAACAAGGTCAGGAAAAAGTATCAAATCCCATCTGAAAGTTGATTTTGACAACTGACAAGGAAATTACCTTCCCGGTCGGAGTTGCATAACAACAGTCATATTGGTCATGAGGTGGGGTCCCCAAAAGTCCATGTTGAAAATTTGGTGCAAAATGTCAAAAAATGGTTGAGTTATTCATAAAAGTTGAACCCCCCATTGAAATACATGAAGCCCGCTGGGATCAATCGCAGTGTCACAGTTTCTCTACATGGTAAAGGGATTAACTCATTGAAATTGCATTGTTCCCTGTAGTAACTCTACTGCAGAATTCTGCAGAGTTGGGCTTGATCCTGGCAAGCTTCTCATGTACAATAAATCACATTTACCTTAGTTTCTCATATTGCAGCTGCAAGTTCCAGCAGTAAGATGTGTCTTTGATGGGAGAGTGGATCTCGAACCTGGGACCTGTACATCTTAGTGAGGGTGTGTGGTGGTGAACTGGGGTGTGTGGGGTGTTTGATGCTGAGTAAGAGGTAGGGTAGGGGTGACTGATCAGCAATGGACAGTTTTTTTTTAGTTGAAATGCATTTCTTTTAAAATACTGGCTTCACCAGTACTGACACCAGATATATAATTGTAACTGTCTATACAATGGATTTCAAATTTTTTGCCTGCATAACACTATATCCAGACAGCTGTACTGAACAGCTGTTTTGTTAATTAACATGTAGTCAAACAATGTACACTTAGCGGTTGCCAGTTTTGGGGTGGTGGTCCAGCAAAGTTGAAATGTTTTCCAGCCCAGTTGCAATACATTGAATTTACAACACTATTTAGCAGTCTTTAATACCTAAGCTGTAGCTGTCTCAGTGATGTTTTTTTTTCTTCAATAAAAAGGTGCACTTTGGGCCATCCCAGTGGTGCTGAGGGTTGAGGCACTGGAAGCCACACCTCGCACTATGCTGGAGACCCGGGTTCGGGAATGGACCCTGGCCATTGAGGTCAGATGGGGAAGGAGGATTGAGCATCCCATCGGATGCTCTCCTCCTCCGGGAGGGGGGTTACCAGGTTGTTTCAAGTACCCATAGCTCCTCTGCCAGTGGAAGCAGGGGCAGCAGGGACACATGGCTCTCGGAGTCAGGGAGGAGGATGCTGTGAATGTATGACAACAGCATGCATCAGCACGCGCTCATCTGGATGAATCTCCTCTGCACCGCATCCTCAATGGATAGGGAGAAAATGGGAAGAATAAATACACCCCTGGCCAAATGAGCAATATGTAACCAGGGGTTCCGCAGGACCTGGTGGATGGAATAGGAGGGGTATGAGGCCCCTCTGAAGCCAAGGAGCTGGGCAAGTATAAAACAAAAAGGTGCACTTTGTATTAAGACTGCTATTTGTGTCAACTGGTTTGTTGCTGTCAGTCAAAACTGTTTTGTCACCTATAGACAATCAAATGATTTAAATGACAAACTAACCATTTGTGAAAATAATGTAAAACCATAACTGAGTCAGTATGTTGCAAAATACATCTGTTTGTGAAGTTTTCATTGACACATAATCGTGAGTCTGCAGATCGAAGCTGGACGCTCTTTGTGTTCATATGTCACTGCATGAATAATGGAATACTGACCAGTGTATGAATCAGTGAAAATACACTGTCATGGACTTTGGTGATTGTCTCATGCAAAAATCATATAGAATCACATTACAGTTTAAAAGTAACAAAATGCACTGACACAGTCGATTAAACATCTTTTTTTATTGTAGAGAATACACCTAGATGGAAATAATTGAGAAACAAAAAATAGCTTTACCATTGATCTTTAAATTACCCTTGACACTTGACAGAGCAGCAGTCCAGCACAGGACACAGTGGCTACATACTAAAGCATGTTTTTGGGCTGTCTCATTTGAATCACAGCTAGACTTCTGTACATATGCAAGTAGTGTCAGTGCACCTCTCTGGTGAAGTTGTTTTGTCTGAAAGCACATTATGACATGCAAATAAGGGGAAAATTTTCTCCAAAATTAGTGTACAAAAGGAGCTTCAGGTTCCCTTTTCCTATTTTTTTATATTGATGAAAACAGGAAGCTAGCATGTGACCCCCAATTCTTAGACACACACACACACACACACACACACACACACACACAGATATGCACGCACGCATGTCTGCCTGCTTGCTTTCACTCACTTTTATTACTTCAGTGCAGTGCAGTGCAGTGTCTGAAATAAAGATCTTGATATAAAATAAAATGGGAAAAAACAGTTTACATTTTTACAACAGTTGCTAATTAAATGTGGGTACTATTGTGACACATTGGGTGGGATTCTAGAAGCATGGCGTAAGTCGCCACAAAAGGCGACTTGCGCAAAACTCATTTAAGACATGGAACCAGCGCCCTATTCTAGAAGGGCAGGGTCCTTGCGGCTAAGTTCTGCGACTTGCAACATGCAGAGGTCTATGCTGAACCAAGGGCATACCCGAAAGCCATGTCTCAAGTCGCAACCCCCCCATGACTGCAAGTGCCCCCCCAAAGCCCTGTAGGGCACCTGTGTCCCCCCAGCCCCCGAACACCCAAACAGTAAAAGCCCTGCAGGGCAGCATACATCCACAGCCTGCCAAACCACCAAACAGTAAAACCCTGCAGGGCTGCCCACACACCTCGTGCCCTGGAACCCCACCGCTAAAGGCCCCACAGGGCAGTGCTGTCAACCCTCTCATGCCCAGACCCGAGACAGTGCTGCAAATGGTAATTCTACTGCACAAGAACCCTGGTAGTCTAGTGGCCCCTCACCCAGCAGTGCCAATCCACCCAGCATCCCCCACTCGTCCCCAGCTGGAGACTGGCATAGCCCACCTCTCACCTCCATGGCCAGACGCTGACTGAGTTCTGTAGGAGAGCGACTGTATAGACGCACTCAGAAATGAATGAATGACCTGCATTTTTGATAGATTGGATAATTTCTCATAGGTGTTCCAGGTGGATTTTTCCAGTCTGAACTGTACACCACAACATCATACAGGTAAGCAGCACAATAGCCAGTGTGAGGGGTTCGAATTACATCCATGTACAGCTGGAATGTAGCAGGTACACCATGTAAACCAAATGGCATTGTGGTGAACAGATAGAACCCAAATGGAGTGGAAAATGTATTTTTTTTCTCTGGATTCTTTAACTAGAGGAGTTTTTCAGTAACCCTTGGTGAGATCAAGGGTACTAAAGTACTTGGCACTTCCCTGTCTGTCCACCAAATCATCTATCCAGGGCATAGGATATCAGTCAAATACACTTAAGTTTCAAAAAACCAAGACATATTCTTGGGCCCTCTTACAATCATCACAGGTGATGATGAAGCATTGCTCGATTCTTCAGTGATACCCAACTCTTTCATTTTTTGTATTTACTTAACCATGTCTGCTGTTAACTGCTGTGGTAATCTGTATGTTTTTTAAACTGATAGAGCACACATCTCTGTCACTGTTACATGCTTGACTCCTTTTACGCAACCTGACACTGTGGTAAAACTACTTTAAAATGTCTTTACCAAGTTATGAATTTCTGCAGTTTTTGTGTGAATAGGAAACATTCAACTTTACAGCATCAAAGTGTTACAGTTTGTGCCAGTCTCTCATAAGCTATATCAATATCTTCTTTAGCAGTTTCTGGTAATACTAACAAAGCAACCTTTGGTATTTTTCAGCCCATTTCTTCAGGAGGTTAGCATGGTATATCTTGGTAAGATTTTCCTATCGGAGTCTGTCTCACACAGTGCCTAAAAACTGTGTTGGTTTATGTCCACCAGTCCCATTTTCGCAATATGAGCACACATCAGGTCTCTTATTATTTCTTCGATTATCTTACTTACTATCGATGTTAGGCTAATTGATCTAAAATGACCACAATTAGTTTTTGAGCCTTTTTTTGTGGTTAGGTATTATAGAGGCTTCCTTCCAAGCCTGAATTACTATACCCTCTAACAATGAACTATTCAGGATATCAGTTAAGGGTCCCCCCAGGACACCAGAAAGCTGCTTCATCATGGCAGGATGCAGATTATCTGGTCCTGGTGACTTATGTATGTTTAGGTTCTCCAATCTTGTAATAACATCCCTCTCTGTGATATGTTTCATGTTAGATAATCCTGTAAATAGTTGTTCCCACTGGTCTAATGACACATCACTCTTGGGTGTATAAGCACTGGCGAAATGTTCATTAAAGACTGTCACCATCTCCCTTTCCCTTTTAACAACTTGATCATTTATTACAAGAGGCTGGGACACTCAATGTCCATTTCTTGTGCTGTTTACATAGCTGAAACATGCCTTTTTGTTATCCTTAGAACTGGTTGATAGAAGCAACTCATACCTCCTATTTTTCTCCCTAACAGTCGTTTTACATTTTTTGCATCTCCTTTTATATTCCTCATAATTGTTAGGTGAGGGATTTTTTTTTATATTTGTAAAAGGCTTTTTGTTAAAGATTGATAATTTTTCTTTTATAGTTTTGCTAAACCAGACAGGGATTTTACTCCGTCTGTTGTATTTTACTCTGACTTGAATATACTTTTTGGTACAGAGAACCATCACCTCAAGTAACTTTTGTCATTTGATTTCTACAATTATGTTCCTGAGCTCATCTTTCCAATTCCAACCTTCAATAAACTGTTTCATCTTTGCATAATCTGCCCTATCATAAGATCTAACCTTTGTGTTGTTGACCAGTGGGTTCCAATTATTACTAATAACAAACTGAACCATATTATGATCACCTTTGCATAGAGGTTCCCTCACTGTGCATTTAATTGTGCTAACCACCAAACTGGTTATCACAACATCTAGGATGTTGTTACCTCATGTAGGTTCATGGACCAGTTGCTGCATATTGTTTAGAGTAGTAAACTCAAGTAATCTTTCTCCATAATATGATGAAACCGAATTATTTTTAAACTCAATGTCAGGGAGATTAAAATCATCCATTATTATGGTATTTATTCCAGGCTCTATTTACTCTAAATTTTCAAAAAAATATGCTTTTTCTGTCGTGCAATAACCCAGGTGCTCTGTACCCCACACAAATCAGTATTGTCTTTCTATTCTTAGGGTAAATGTTGAGCCAGACTTGCTCCACCTTATTATTTGCTCCATTTATATTTGGAATCTCACTGGACTCCAATTCATCTGAAACATAAAGGTACGCCTCCCACACAGCAACACTTCTACAGCGACATACATCGATGCTGACAACATTGACATGTTGCTGTGGAAGTCTGCCCAAGACCTGTTAACATTTTCCCCCATCCTGCACCCCCTTCCTGAACCAACTCCAACTTGGAGTTGGAATCTAATAGTACAGGGGGTGTGGGGGGTTTGGGGTTCAAAGCCCCCCAAAGAAAAAAACACTAGCCAACATGCGTGGCTCCTTGCTGACTGCAAATCATTGTCAACTTGAAGCTCGTCACTGTGATGCTGGTTAATGAAATAGTTGTTGAACAGGCAACATAGATCCAAACATAAACAGCCACGTCTCCACCCCTTTAATCAATTTGATTAGCGTACTATACCTTATATCCTAGTATTGATAGACTCCAGTTACTATCATTCCACCACATTTCTGTAATTCCACAAATAAGTACCCCTTCAGATTTTAGTAGGTACTCTAGTTCATCTTTCTTATCTGTTAAACTTCTGGCATTAGTTAGAAGTATTTTTAAATTATCACAATTTCTTATCTACCCTCCCCATGACTCAGTTAAAACTACTTGTGTTTCCTTTGTTTTTAAGAACTCCTGATATACTTCTAGCCAGAATGTTTTTACCAACTTTACTTAAATATAACCTATCTCTAGCATAGAGATATGCCTTCCTAAAAAAATGTTTCCATGTATTGAGGAATGATAAGCCTGTCTGCCTACATTGGTACTCAGTCTTATGCTTATTCTTTGCATGGTATAATTTTTTCAGGATGTCATTTGTTGAGGGGAGAATTCCCCAAACCACAGCATCAGTCCCAGTTTCTTTTATAAGGTTCCCAACATTCAGTATTTCAAGTGCTATATCTTTCTCATGTTCTTTTCCTAAATCATTGATCCCTGCATGAACTATTACTCTTTTATACTCAGTGCCACTATTGAGTAGTTTTTGAAGAATTTGATTTATATCTTTAATTCTGGCTCCTGGTAGACAATTTGCCTCCTTAGTTAACTTAGCATTGTTACATATTACTGAATCACATCCTCTCAGTAGGGAGTCTCCAATAACAAGCTCCATAACTCCTGGTTCACAATTATCATCAGTATCCATGGTGGTGTTATTCCTTCTATTTGTGGCATCCAGAACTGTGCTGTCATGCATATCAGTTAGTGCTGAATATCTATTAGACAAGTCTATTATAGTGTTCCCCATTGCCCTCCTGCTTTTTTTGTATTAGAGTTAGCAATTGTAGCCCGGTCCCCATCTCTCATGTCGCTACTTTCCCCTAATTCTACTTCATTAGAGATTTCAGTATATTTCTTTCTCTTGTCCATTTTCATTTTCTTTGGATGATCTTTGTTGTCCAATAGTTGTTTTAGTACTGCCAGTTTTGATTCCAATTTATCTATCGCCAAACACGTTAGGCACTTAAAATCAATGTTTTGTCTACATCCTCTGATAGATACGTTTTACAGGAACCACATCTTATCACTGATCATGCATCACACAGCATGTCTAGTAATTGTTCATTTGGCTCCTCCATTGTGAATTCTGTATACAGTGTATGGTGGAATGCTACTCTAACTGCAAATCCCACCTTACTCAAACCTTGTTCAGCCACACACAAAACAATGAATGGAATGCTGTACTGGCTGTACTTGGAGAACAGCATTCCATTCATTTAGATTGAGAAGCTCGAGCTGCACTTTGAAAGCTGCCCTAGTAAACTGCCAGATGGCAATATTATTAACAACACACTGAAAATGGGTGCAGCAGTTTTCGGACAAGGGTACAGTTCATTTTCAATACAGGAAATGCTGGATCACCCAGATGTGATCAGCAAAAAGGTTTTATTTACTACTGTCAGCAACCGGACCATTTCTCATCTCACTAAGCAAGACATCCAGCCACCAATTTCCCCCTTAAATCTCTCCCACAGTAGAGCAGCAGCCAATGGGAGTGTGTGCTGCTAATGTAGGACACCCAGTCCCTAGCAACCACACAACTCCCTGTCCTAGCGCTGTGAGACAACAATTATGTTGTCTAATTGTTGTCTATGAATAAAATGCAATTACAAACACTAAAAATGGTGTTAAAGTAACTGAGGGCACCATATGCTATAAAAATACAGGATGGTAACCCATGCAGAACTGTGAGTTCTGCCACCTCGGGGTCTGATTCCCATGGACCTCTTGAGCTTTGCTTATCTTTGAGCTTATCACAATTTCTTATCTACCCTTCCCCGTGACTCAGTTTAAACTACTTGTGTTTCCATTGTTTTTGAGAACTCCTGATATACTTCTAGCCAGAATGTTTTTACCAACTTTACTTAAATATAACCTATCTCTAGCATAGAGATATGTCTTCACAAAAAACTGTTTCCATGTATTGAGGAATGAGGTTACCCATCCAGTATTCTCCATTTTCTTTGCAAAATGTTGTGTAGTTTTCAGTGTAGCTCTATGATAAAATGCCATATCAACAAACAGAGAACAAACACTATCTTGCTGTCACTATCTCTATGGCCCAATCCCGCCCTAATCCCTTATTCAGGAAAACAGCAACAAGTGTAAACATTTGGTTGAAAGATGCAGGTAGCACTTCATGCAGTGCTCAGTCAATAAAACAGCTCCTCATGAACATCAAAAGAAACAAAAGGATGTTTTTTATTTTAAAGCTCCTACAACACTTTATACAGCACAGGACTCAACATACAGTACACTTCAATATAGGTGGCCAACTAAACATTCAAGAACTGCCATGGATATTTAACGTAACAGTACTCAAATGCAAGTTACAGAGCTTTTCTTGTAACCGTGGAACACGGGGTTACTATTGCTTTTAGCTACAGTTACGTTAGACTATACTAGAACTCCAGGACAAATAACTTACTGAATGTCATGCCTTCCCTTCTGGCCCCAAGATGAATATATATAATTAAATGTGACACCATATAAATGAATTTGGAAAAAGAGCAGGGTTCAACATCAAGTGTTGAAAATAAGCACAATACAGAAGCATCTTTAAATAAACTGCTGCTTTAAAACTATTATACAAGCTACATTCTGTAAGCATGGCATTTCATTTAGACAGTTTTATTTATAATGAATTGTACTTGTTGTCGGGCCTTATACTACAGTAGTCAAGTTCAAATTCAGCATGCAGCTACTGAATAATACATGGAGTTTCCAGATCTCAGCTTCCTAATCCAGAAGTGATCATTTTAAAGTTACTTCACTTGGGAGGGATGGGAAGGGAAAGCAGGGAATAAAATCAATAACATCCTAAGTCCTGCTCATTTATTATTTAATGCTGCTAGTTTCTGGCCAGTGTTGCCAGAGCATCACTGCTAGGAACCTTACAGAAAAGTCATTTTCTTGCCGCTTTCATGGAGACTCATTAACAGGACGTTTCTTTATCAGAACAGCTCCTTGAGCTCAGACCTGAGCTACAGAAGTTCATTTCACAAATCTGAATGGCTAATTATTCGGATCTGTTGAGAAACATGAAGGATTGTGTAGGGGTTGCTATCCATGACACTCCAGACATTACCTCATGGGTTTTAGCTCACCTGATAGACTAGTGATGCACATGACTTAGGATCAAATTTCTAGTTCCCAGATCCCAGGAGACCCTGCTCTCCAGTTCAAATCATGCATCTGATCAGGCTACAAGCACCCCAGGAGTCCTTGTATTGTGCCAGGAAAGGAAGGTCTGTGGATTCACAGAATACTTACATTTATTGTTAATTTTTTAGGACTGAGCCTGCCTACAATGATATAACTGAGTATTTCAAGTCAATACATTTTTTCTGTCTAAATGATTTACAACGTATGGAGCTGGATTGTTAAAGCATTGTTTGCTGTTGTTGGCTCTGAAGTTGCTGGAGCAGATTGTGCTGCTCCGTTGTGTCCATTGTGTCACTGATTTACTTGATTTGCTGCCATTGTAATGTGCCTGTTAATGTAGCTTGAGCTAAGGGAAGGAAAGGACTCGATAAGGCCCTGGTCTGGTTAGGACGGTCTCCTCGTAGTCCCAAGGGTGCAGTGATGCACATCCCTTTTATCGCAAAGTCCTCTAAAGGTCTGTGTCCCACTGGTCTACCCCAGCTCACTCACTTTTCTGTGGCAGTTTTTGTTTGTCTGTTGCTCACAGGAGGGAGCCCATAGTTTGATGGAGCACACCTTGGACCAAGTGGCCTCAGTGCCCCTTCCTCCAAGCCTGCCGACAAGACCATGGCTCCTCCTGATGAACATCATGCTGATGCTTGCTGCTAGCTGAGTTGCTGCTTTGCATGGTGGAACTGTGGCTACTGGCACCACATCTCGCTGATGCTTGCTGCTAGTGGAGTCGCGCTTGCATGGTGGTGCCGTGGCTCCTGGCGCCACATCTTGATGATGGTTGCTGCTAGCAGAGTCACCACTTTGAATGGTGGCACCATGGCTCCTGGCTCCATGTGTGCTGTGTGATGCATTTGCGCTCTCCTGACTGGCCTGTGATGTGGTGAGTGGCCTACAGGGATCGGCCTCGCTTGTGTCCTCTTATCTCTCTCTCCCTCCGCGCCACATGCTTAGCGGCGCAGGGATATTCCTTTAAATTACCACCAAATTGGAGTGAGAGGCACGATGAGGTGTCTAGCTCACCCAAAAAGACCATCTGTTCAGCACCAGGAATCGATAGATCTAGGGGCGGATCTCAGGCTGGGGGGTTTCTCCTGGGACTTTCCTTGCAGGAAACAACAGGTTCTATGGTAGCAATGGTTACAAAAGCAGGAGAAAAGAGGACTCTGCTCTATAGGGGCAATAGAAACATAGACTTTGACAGCAGATAAGGACCACTTGGCCCACCTAGTCTGCCCATTTCCTACCTACAGGATAAGCTGCAGATCCTATTTAACCTACAGCCTATTTCTTCCTACCCCCACAAAATTGCCTTATGTCTGTCCCATGCATTCTACCACAGTTTTAGACCCCACAACCTCCTCAGGAAGGCTGTTCCATGCGTCCACCACCCTCTCTGTGAAAAAATACTTCCTCACATTGCCGCTGAGCCATCCCCCCTCTATCTTCAAATTGTGTCCCCTAGTTCTTGCACATCTCTTTTTCTGAAAGATGCTACCCTCTTGGACTTTGTTGATTCCACTGAGGTACTTAAACATTTCTATCATGTCCCCCCTCTCCCTCCTTTCCTCAAGGCTATACATATTAAGCTCCTTTAGCCTCTCCTCGAATGGCTTCTCTTGCAGACCCTGCACCATTTTAGTTGCCCTCATCTGAACTGCCTCCATCCTGTCTATGTCCTTGCGGAGATGGGGTCTCCAGAACTGGACGCAGTACTCCAGATGGGGTCTCACCAACTGTTTGTACAGTGGGATAACAACTTCCTGTTTTCTGCTGGTAATGCCTCTCCTACACATCCCAGTATCCCCCAGCCCTCCCTACTGCCTTCCACATTGCTTGCCGACCTTAAGGTCATCTGATATGATTACCCCCAGGTCCCTTTTCATTTTGTTGTTGTTACTACCTCCCCCATTGTGTAATCTTCCCTGGGTTTTGTTTCCAGGTGCATTACTTTGTACTTCTTGCATTGAATCCAAGCTGCCATACTTGACCATTCCTCCAACCTTGCCAAGTCCCTTCTTATCCTTTCAATGCCTCCTTGTGTATCAACCCTGTTGCAGATCTTTGTTTCATCTGCAAAGAGGCATACTTTTCCTTCCAGTCCCTCTGCAATGTTACTTATAAAGACATTAAAAAGGACTGGACCCAGTACTGACACAAAATAATTTTTTTCTTAACCACAGGGCTCAGCAGTTTCCCCTCCCAAGCACAGACCATGAGGCGCCATGGGTGGGGAGGACAGCATTCCTTAGGGGAGACATATTAGGCCTTGGCCCCTCTCTCAGCAGTTGGCCTTGTTGGCTCTTTACTCCCACTACCCCTCCTGAAATTCCTCCTCCACCTAGGGGCACCTCTGAATAGCGGCCCTCTGGCAGGGAAGGGGAAGGGACAGCCTCATCTCAACTGGCTGAGGGCCTGGTACTGCCTGCCATTTTAGGAGTGAGACCTCCATTTTGTCTTGAGGGAGCATTCCCTCACTGCCCAATGCCACAGGTTATGTGGGAGGGGGATGCCTGAAACAGGGTTTCCTCTAACAGCTCACTGTGAGCCTGTACTTTTCGGGCTAGGGCACTGTACCAGTTCACCGATGGATGAATTCAGTCCCTGTGAGCTCTTGAGGGATTTTTTTATCAGTTTCTTGCATGGTCTACAGTAGAGGTTAAGTCGGCAGATGCAGTACCTGCCATTTTAGGACATCCAGTGTTTTTCCCTTGAAGCCCACTTTGAATCCTTCCCTAATGTTCCTCCCATTTGTCTCCTCACTCCCCAGATGGTGAAAGCACTACTGTGATGCCCCACAACATGGGACAACAATGCCCCGTATGCCTCCGTGATGTGGATGGCTTGTCTCTGGAGCCATCTCCAGTGTTGGGATCTGACACTTCAGGGCCCAGTGGAGCTAATTGGAAAGACCTGGGAGCCATCCTCTTAGAGATCCAACAAGCAACGGTGGTCATGATGGTGAGTCAGCAGAACTTCATGTTAAAGATCATGGAGAGGCTGGAGGCCATGACACAACCCAAGATACCACCAACCCCAAAGCCACAACAAAAACCAGAGACCCCAATTGGAGCATCAGGGGGCCAGAACTCCCCAACAATGGGGGGGGCATTCTGTCTGATGAAGAGGAGATGGAAACACAGTCCGTGCCATCTCTCACACCCAAATTGTGCTCTTTGACCTGATTCCATGCCTTATGAGGATAATTAAGACCACTTCGGGATTCCAGCTCGAGGATGGACAGCCTGAATAGAAACTCAAATCCATGATTCAGCAGAGGAAGGCTACCAAGGAGACCTTCCCAGTCTGTCTGGCTATTGATGACATCTTCACTAAAGAATGGGAGTCTACAGAACCTGGTAGCATGTCAGACAAAATAAACCTAAACTGCATGTACCCAGTCCAGGAGGCAAGGCTAGCACTTGGTGCACAGCCCCCACTATTGACCCCCAGGTGGCAGCACTAAGCCAAAAGTCAGCACTACCATGTGGTACCATATCCTTTAAAGATCTTACGGATAAAAAGGTGGAGGACATGTTAAAGAAGCTGTTTGAAATAGAGGGCACAGCAACCAAAGCATCCACTACCACTGTCTACACCACTCATGCCCAAATTTAATGGCTCGAGGAGCTCCTTGACTTGGCGGTTCCCCAGACCAGGGAGGCTGAACTGTTGGAATGCATGCTGGATGCTGCAAGATACTTGGTGGACATGGCGGTGGACACTCTAAAATTAAACGCCAGGGCCACGGCCTTAACGAACCGTGCCGGAAGAGCACTGTGGCTCAAACTGTGGGAAGCAGATAATGAGTCCAAGGCACTGTTACAAAACTTACCAATGAGGGGCAGGTATATTTTTGGGGAAGGACTACAGGAGTACTTAAAGCAGAAGGAGGAAGGCAAGGATCTCCTCAAGAACAAGAGCAGACCAACCTACCTGCCATCAGGTAGACAGGGATTTCAAGGGGGGAAACAGATCACAACAGACACGTGGAGACAATTACTACCAGAACAATTCCTTTTGAGGTAGAGGAGCTCAAGGAGGATCCTGTAACTCTTTCAACTCCAGTTACCAGCCCTCCACCTTCCGAGGCTGAGGCTCCAAGTTTGGAGGCAGAGGAAAAGGGAACAGGAACAAACAACAATGACTACAGGTCCCTTCCTCCCAGGATTCCACCCATGCAGGGCCTTCACCTGCCAGTGGGCAAGAGACTAATGCTGTTGGCATGGTACAACCTCAGACAGATGGATACTAGAGGTAGTATCCAGGGGTGCTCTATAGAACTGTCCCAATCTTTGGTACCACACAGATTTGTAAGCTCATCCATATCAAAAGAAAAGCATCTGCTCATCAGGTCCAACAAGTATTGCAGGACTTGATGCAGAACAGAGTGATCCAGTTGTGCCTCACACAAGCAAGAAAAGGGAGTGTACTCCATTTTCTTCCTTGTGCCCAAAAAGACAGGGGAACTTCACCCCATCCTAGATCTCAAGCACCTCAACAGACACATAGTCTCCCAGAGTTTCAAGATGGAGATGCTAAAGTTGACTCTCCACAACATTTGGGTAGGCTACCTGACTTCAATAGATCTGAAGGACGCTTACCTTCACATCCCAATCAGGCCAAGCCACAGGCAGTATGTCTGGTTCCACATTCTAGGCAGCATTTTCAATACCAGGCACTGCCCTTCTGTCTTACTTCAGCACCACAGGTTTTCACCAAGGTGTCCATGGTTCTCATTGCCAGATTGAGAGCAGGGAGTGGATATTATCCCATACCTGGATGACTCATGATCCAAGCTCATTCCAAAGAACAGTCACAAAGGGTCACTCAGATGGCATTATGGGCACTCAAGAACATGGCTGGATAGTGAAACAGGCCAAAACTACCTGGTGCCCACACAACATGTCCGGGTGGGCCAGGCCATCCCAGAAAAGTTTGAATACCGTGATAGCCTTAGCTCACCAGCTGAAGGCAAACAATCTCCCGAACATTGGGCAAGTAGCCCAGATGCTAGGCTGCATGGCATCATGCATTGACCTGGTCCCATGGGCCAGGTGGCACATGGGACCGCTACAGAACTGCATGCTGAACAAGGGATCCCCAAATGAGTGGAACCTCAGGGTCAGGATACCATTACTGGACATAGTACGGTGCTCCCTAGTCTGGTGGACTGTGAGCCAGTCCCTCACATGAGATGTCCCACTAGAGGTGTGCTACGACATCACCATTGAGAGGGATGCAAGCCTCCTAGGATGGGGAGCATGCTTGGGCCCTCTATCAGCCCAGGGTTGCTGGATGACTCCAGAGGCCAGACTATCCATCAATATGCTGGAGATGAGGGCAGTCTACCATGCCCTCAGATCCTTCCAATCGACCATCTCCGGTCAGTAGGTCTTAATTCACTCCAACAATCAAGTCACAGTGGCTTACATCAGCAAACAAGGGGGCACCAGAAGCAGAGCCACACAGAGAGAAGTGATGAGGGTGTTGACCTGGGCTCAGGCCAGCCTCGTGCATATTGGCGCAGTCCATCTAGCAGGCAAGCTCAACATATAAGCGCACTGGCTCAGTCACCAACAGGTGCACCCAGGAGAGTGGCACCTGCATCCCAACTTGTTCCAGCTGATACAGGAGACATTGGGTTCCATCTCTATGGACCTCATGGCAACAGCAGAGAACACCCAGGTAAAAAGGTTCTTTTCAAGATACAGGAATGTCACTCCCAGGGGACTGACGCTCTCTCCCAGACGTGGTCATGGGATCGGGCATATGTCTTCCCCCATCCCCCTTCTACCACAAGTCCTATCCAAAATTTGACAATCTCAGAGGATCATTGACCTGGTGGCACCGTACTGCCATGGAGAGCCTGGTTCTCAGCAGTGGTAGCCATGGCATTGAACAAACACAGACTCCCCTACCAACTGGACATGCTAAAGCAGGGACCCATGGTCCATGCCACACCAGGGACCCTGAAGCTAACAGCCTGGCTCCTGATAGGCAGAGACTGTTGATAGCTGGATACCATGCATCAGTTATATCCACGTTGCTTCAGTCTAGAAGGCCTTCCACTACCTCCAGCAACAGCAGGCAGTGGTCTATCTTCATGGCATGGTGCAGAGACAAGGGCAAAGAGCCAGAACAAGTCGACATGTCGACCATCCTACTGTACTTACAGCAGGGCGTGGATAAGGGCCTATCCCATTCATCTCTCCGAGTACATCTGTCCACCATTGGCACCGCCATCGGTCCTATAGGCCAACATAGCCCGGAGGCTCACCTGGATGCAGTACTCTTCCTCAGAACAGTAGAGCTACTATGCCTCAGGGTCGAGACTCTGAGCACCTCTTGGGATCTGACCCTAGTCTTAGACTCTCTAAGCACAACTTCCTTCGAGCCATTGAGTGAGATGGACCTATTTTGGGCAGGACTAAAAACCTGCTTCCTCGTGGCCAAATGCTCCGCTCAGAGGATTAGCGAACTGGGGGCTCTGTCATGCAGGGAGCCTTACACCGTATTCGCCCCACAAAGGGTACACCTATGGACAGTTCTGGCCTTCCAGCCCAAGGTCACATCCATTTTCCATAAGGAGCAACCCACTGAGTTACCAACTTTCTTCGATAGATCACAATTGGGGATATGATGACACCCCATCACTTGGACGTGGAGGGCACACTAGCCATGTACATAGCTAGAACTCAACCCATACGCAAGACTGAGAGATTGTTCATTGTGCCGAAGAGACAATGACAGGGGAGGACAGCATCCAAAACCACAATAGTGGGCTGGCGCAAGAGAACAATTCAAGAGGCCTACAAGGCAAAAAATCTAATGCCCCCAGAGGGTATTAGAGCTCATTCTACCAGAGCAGTGTCTACCTCCTGGGCAGAGAGGAGAATGCGTCTATGGAAGACATTTTCAATGCAACCACTTGGACTTCCATCCATACCTTTGCCAGACACTACAGATTGGACTACTTATACAGACTACAGACCCCCTTTGCCACTCAGGTTCTCTCAGCAGCCAGCTCTTCCTCACTCATAAGATCACTCTGTCCCACCTTATTTAGATACAGTACTGCTGCTTATCAACCCATGAGGTAATATCTGGAGTACCACGGATGGCAACCCAACCCAATGGGTGTTTACTCATCTGGTAAAGGTGATTGTGTTGGTTGACATCCATGGCACTCCATGGCCCTCTCTACAGAGCGATCAGAGTGACCAGGAGTATATCCGACCAATAGAAGGGAGCAGGGGGACATTGCAAGATATTTTTAAAGTCATCCAGGATGTCTATCTTTGGCTGTTTAGGAAGCCAAGTATTAGCATTGTATCAATAGGTGAATAAAAGGGCTCTTCTGGCCATGTTCAGAAGGCCTCAGTGTTTGTTACAAGTTAAAAGCATATTGTGGTATTATTAACCTTATTTTCAGCTATAGAAGATTTGAACTGGAGAGCAGGGGATCCTGGGACCTGGGGACTAGAAATTTGATCCTAGGTCATGTGCATCACTAGCCTATCAGGTGCGCTAAAACCCATGAAATAATGTCTGGAGTGCCATGGATGTCAACCAACACAATCACCTTTACCAGGTGAGTAAACATCCATTACTGCCCCTAATTGTTAGATATTTAAGCAATAATGCACGACAGGGTGTGTGTTGTGCTGGAATAACGTCACGCCTGGGGTGGTTAGGCACTAAGCCGCAGGCCGAGTGTGACTAATCACCCCAGAAGTGACGTTATCCCAGCACAACACACACCCTGGAGTGCATTATTGCTATTATACAATGGCTCGTTTGTTTTCAAAATAATAAAAATAGAAAAAAAAATGTTTTTCTGTGTTTTTTTTGTATTTTTTCATGTGTGGAGGTATATGTTTTTAGATAAAGGTCCACAGTTTGGCCACTAGATGGTGCTAGGTGTATGCTCTGCATTGTATTTGCCTCTAAGGTTACCCTTGCTACAGTGCTGTTTTTGTTAGGAGACATGGGGTCACAGAGTATTGGTAATAATATGGTTTATTTTTTTTTTTCTGCATATGCTTTATTTTTTTTTTTCTGGTTGTATATTTTGTTTTAATTTTAATGAGAGGCAGATGGCAAGGCAGTTGCTAGGGGCTGTGTTGACTGAGGCACTGACATTAGGTGACAGTAGGGGCAGACCAGGAAATGAAGGTAATCGTGGCTTTAGAGAGGAGGGTAGTGAGAAGACGCCTGCTCAGTCGTCGCCCACTCACCAGATGTCAGCTCTGAGCGAGAGGAGTTACCTGTTGCTCGGTTCCGCTGCTCAGTCGCCGGTCGGGTCGCTCACTTGCTGACATGTAAGAAACACAGAGAAGACCTGCTTGAGGAGTGAGAAAACCTGTTGAGGACTGAGTGACCATTATGAAACGCCATGGGTGAGTGTTTAAAATAGGCGCTTGCTCACTCGCTGTGGTCGAAAACTAGAGGGATCGCGAGGTAGTGTTAGTAGTAGCATTTGGCAGCTTCAGTGAAACACCATGTTGTCCATGTGATGGTGGTTTTTATGTTATTTTTGTAGGGCAGACCAGGAAATGAAGGTAATCGTGGCTTTAGCGAGGAGGGTAGTGGAGTAGTCAATCGCTGTCGTGGAGTGATTCAGGATTTTTTTTACATTTCATGCGTTCAGGGTGTTGACTAGACCTGATGTTGTACTGGGATATCACGGGTCCAGTCCCAGTCTGACCAATCAGTTCCAGGAAATTTTCTTGCCATTGTATAATTAAATAATTTACTTGATATGTGTTGTAATGGTTTAGGCCCAATTAGGGTCATCAAATGTTTATAATATATTTCAGTGCAGATAAATGTGTTGTTGGGGAAATATACTTACACCAGATGGGCAGATTTCAGTTACTAGGTGCTGCACCAGCCATTTTACAGCCTGCTGAATTGTAATAGACGATTTTTGCAATTTGAACACAAAAAATGCTTTACAATGGTTAAAGTTGCAATTCATGCTGTGAGAAGCTTTAGGTTCTTTTATGAAAATACGTAATCAAAGTACTTGGAAGGAGAAACTTTTCTTGTTCAGCAGTTTTTTGCAGATATTATTAGCTGTGCTGCATGTACTCCCTTGTGGCTGACAACTTTCAGAGATAAAAATTCTTTTGGGAATCATTACATCTACAGAACTGTAACCTATCTGGTTTTAAGGTCATTTTGTGAAGCTTCTTTATGGAGCTAAATTAGACACTAGCTGAAATGTGTTCTTTTCATTATCTGTTTTACCTTCCAGCAGGGAAAAAAAAAAGTTAGATGAAATCCATGGATATGCACTGTCAAGCAATGTTTGTTGATAAATGCTGCTACATAACAATGGCTTACAGGGAGATGCTGTCATTTTTCATTAAAATGATTGGTATTGCTGTGCCTTTTAGTTTAGCAGCTCTTATAGCATCTTATCTTGTTTAGTTGATCACGTCTGTATTTAAAATTACAGTTCTGTAGTGCCATATTAGTTAGGGTCAAATACAGAATGTAGTTCCTATAATAATACATTTTATTAGACTAACAAAAAGAGTGTTCTACAGACAAGCTTTCAGGACAAATAGGGTTGCCACTAACAGGCAACCCGAATTGTCAGATGGCCCCAAGGGAAATGAGCAGTGAAGAAGAAGATAGGTGGCAGGGTGTAGGGTGGGGTGGGGCTTGTGATGTCATAGGATGAGTCATCAGAGTGTCATCTGATGCAGGTATGGGGCACGATCTGATAGGCAGGGGTGGGCCAGGTAGGGCCCTGACTTGGGGTCTTGAGGAGGTTTAAAGGTGATGCAGCCCTCAGGTAGCCTCTTTTTCTGGGAATTTTATATTGACATTCTTAGCACTTCATGGCAGCAGGTGACTCCAGCACCAAGACAGGTAAGGTAGAGGCCTACGGGCATAAATTAAGCCTAATGGCCACATGAAACCTGGCATGGCCTGTGACTTGATTCATTTGTTTGTAGTGAATTCACCACCAGCTGCGGCTGGCTAGTCTTAATGGATAAGTATTGCTGTAATGTAATTTGCTATGAGCAGCAGCTGGTTAATTTATTTTATCGATATTGCAAATAACTTGGTCGCTGATAGAGATTGTTAACCTGCTTAGGGCAATTAATTGTGAAATGGGGGATTTTGGTGGTGTTGGTGTTTTTTTTGTCCCTGCTGGTCAGACCAAATGCTGGGCTCGAGTGCAGTCCCGGCCAAATCCACTGGCCTTGGCTGGCAGTTTTGATTCAGGGAATGGCATTTTGAAGTATGCTCCTTCTGTTGCATGGTGGTCAGGTTTGGTGGACAAAGGTTGGAGACATGGTGGTAGGATGGTGGGTGGCCCCTGGCTTAGCAATATGGATGGGGAGCTGGGACCAGCAGTCAGGATTCGCGATCAGCCATGAGGTTGTAGGTATGGTGGTGAGAGCCTTGCTCACCTGGAGCATGGTATTTGTTGTGTTTTGAATTGGGAGTTTTGGATTAGCATCTTGTGCAAGGCTTGATGATAGAGGAGCCAAGCCATGTGATGATCCAGCCAGGGAGTTTGGTGGAGGTGCCAGGGTACCCGAAAAGAGGGTCCTGGATGGGTCAGATGCAAGGAAGCCAGAGGCTGCAGGCAGAGTAGAGTCAAAAAAAAGGAAGGAGATTCCAGGGGATTGTAGGGCACTGGGGTAAGCACCTGCAAAGGGGGCCCAAGTCAGCATGGGGAATCTGCTGGGAGAAGGAAAGCCAGAACTGTCAGCATGGAACAGGGCAAAGGGGAGAGCCAGAATGAGGTAGGCCTGATCGGGAATGGGTACATAGTGTGCATGGCATAGCTGCATATCAGACAGGTGGCAGGATGGTCTAATCGACAAAAGAGGCAGAGAGAGAGAGAGAGAGGTTTCGGGGGGGCACAGGTCCAGGGGACGGGGTGGCATTTCCTGTGGGGAGTGAGAACTGGCTTGGGCCTGCTGGGCCGACAAGGAGTGGGGCTATGGAGCCCTAGAAGGGGCTGGAAGGAGGGAAAAATGGTGGGTAGCTTGACCATGCCCTGGCAGACTGTGGAAGAATCAGGATGCCAGTGGGGGCAACATGGGGAATGGGGTTTACGTCAACCAAGTGGTCCAATGGCAAGGGGCCTAGGGAATGGTGGGGCACAAAGTGGATGCATTCCCATGAGCACGTGGGCCTAGGGAGCAGCAAGCAGCTGCCGTGCCATGGCCAATAGGGCACGTGAGTGAATCGGTCCATCCGGGGGGAACCTGGACAACAGCAACTGGGGGAGGTGGGTCACAAAGCAGGTCTGCTCACACGCACATGTGGGCCTAGTGGGCAACAAGTGGATGCCTGGGCAGTAGCTGAATGGCGCCACGGGTGAATCAGGGCCCCCCCCCACTCAGGGGTGCCACCCAGACAATGGCATTGGGGGAAACTGGTGCTCTCTCAAACCAGAAAAGGAGAGCTCCCGGACTCAGAGTGAGTGGTAGACAGGGGCGGGAGGCACCCTGGCATGTGGCTAATGGTGGGTGCCCAGAGGGACACACGAGTCAAGTGGCTGCCGTGGGTATAGCCGCCAGATGGGGGGCCTGGGTAGGGGTACACAGGATACTCATGGCTGGTTTTGCTTCCCTATATATCCTGCTGCATGAAAGATGGCACTAAAGAGTGCCCCAGTTTCCAGTGCCATGCTGAGGGAGGAAGCGTCCAATCTGATGGACAAATGATGGAACTCATCGAGACTGTCAAGCAGCGGAAGAGGAAGAGGAGGTGACAAGGAAGAAAGAAGTGGGAAAACAGGCGGGCAGGGCAGGGGAAGGAAGAGGCCATGAGAAGTGGGGCCCAGTCCCTCGCCTATCCCACCACCTGAACTGACACCAGCGCCAGCTGGACCAGGCCTGAATGGTGGTAAGGGTAATGCAGATTTGGCGAATGAAGGTGACCTGAAGGAGTACCTGAAAGGGCTTCTGAGGGATATGGGAGAGAAGGGGGTAGAGAAGATGGAGAGGGGGCTGCAGGTGATAAAGAAAGGGAGCAAAGATGGTGTGGGGATCACCAATGAACAAAAAGGGGGAGAAAGCTACATGAGGGGCCACCAGGTTTTACATTAGGAGATCATGTGCCCTCCTCCAGCAAGGATAAGATTTGGAAAGGGGAATATGTGGATATTTTCAGGCTGGTGGACGAGGATATAGCTAAGAAGTATGAGCAGAAGGGGTCAGTAGGAAAATCTGAGACGGTGGTAGCACTGGCGGTAGTAGGGCATAAGGAAGAGGAGGCCAAATATAAAGGAAAAAACATAGACAAGTGGCAGGTGGGGTTCCTGATATATAGCGCGCTGGTCCTAGAAAAGCAGCCAGAGTTAGCAACTCCCCTCCTTATGTACACGGCCATCATTAGGGATAACTTACAAGACAAAACTGGGATATGGGTTAGTGTTGTAAGGAATGCAAATAAGTGCAGAATGACCATTCTGCTGGTGGAATTTCTACCAGAATTTTGCTTGTTCACCTATGGAATTCTGCCTACTGTGACCTGCAGAATAATATTCCACGGAACAGTATTTTTTCCACTGAAAATTATTCCGCAACAATTTCCTCGGAAAATATTGAGATCTGTGGAACAGTTATTTTTCCATGGAGAATCATTTCGCAACTATTTTATGCTGCGGAATTCCTCCATTCTGTTTCCGGTGGAATTCAATCAATCAATCAATCAAAGTCTTTATTTAACCAGGAGATCACGGTTGAGCAAGCTCATTTTTGAGGTGGACCTGGGTTTGTCAACAGGGAACAAGGGACAATATACATGGGATGCAACACGCAAGAAAATAATAAAAATAAAATGAGATACAATAACACAGTATATGCAAAGTATCAGCAGGTAGCATTGACAGTAGTCATGGCCCCTGGTGTCTCTGACAGCATTTTCTGATTTCTGTGGCATGATTTATTCATTTCTCTGGCAGAATGCAGTCCTGTCATTGGCTAAATATGATGTGATGTCATCGATGACATCATATGCTGAGCATAGAGGAGGCTTCAGGATAAACGAGGTGGGAAAGAAAGCCTGACATTATGGAAAAACAGTATATTTGTATGAAAATTCACCAAAAACAATGAATTCTGTGGCACTATATATATTCTGCGTCATGATGCAAATTCTGCGGCAAATTCCGCAACCGCAGAACAGCAGAATTCCAGGGGCCATGACAGTAGTACATGTTTGGAACAGAAGATACAGTTAGTTTTGGGTAGGACACAATTTTTCATGTAAGTAAAGAAATATACATATCAGGTGCACCGAACATAAATAAAACCTAACATAAAAAGATATATAGTGATTCGGTATGGAGAATTTAGAGCTGGAACCAGGGTCAAAGGAATGTGGAAGGGACAAATATGGGGGGCCAAAAAAGAGGAAATGGAAGAGTTGATTACAGATGCGATCAGTCTTTTAACAGTAGTAATTAGAGTGTACTTGGACTCAACAGGAGTCACTATTTAGGGTAGACAAGCACAGGACTCCTTATTATGATGTAGGTATAGAGAGTTAAAAGCTGCTAGACTGATGGGGTGAGTTAATTTCAAAGTTTTTTGCAGCTTGTTCCACAGTTGAGAGAGCACAAAGCTGATGGCTGCTCTGCTGATCTGAGTTTTGCTTTGTAAACATAAAGGTAAATATATGAGGTGCTTATCAGGGCATACTTCCCCAGAGTGCAAAAGGGTAAACAGACAGAGATATACTGGGGCAGTTTATTTGAGGTTGCTTTGTATGTCCAAACCGCAGCATTGTTTTGCCGTCTGTAAGCAAGGGATGACTATCCCACTGCCGTGTACAATGCACAGTGGTGGGTTGAGTAAGGAAATTGAAACTGAGTAAAGAATTTGGTGGAATTTCAGTGGATTTTTGAATATTCCACTGAATTTCATTCCGCCAGAATTTGAAAATTCCGCACAGCACTAATATGGGTGGCTAAAGTACTATGAGGCATTCAGGAAGCGGATGGTGGCAAAAGTGGACCTCAGGTGGGATTTCACACACTCAGAGGTGTGGGTGCGAACCTTGTCAGGTCCAACTGGGGGGCCTGGGGGGGAACTCAGCAAGAAGGGCGCACCCACCACGTTAGCTAAGATATGTTGCAGGTACAACAGGGCCTTGTGCACTTGGGCAAATTGTAAATTCCGACATGTTTGCTCATGATGCTCGGCCCAGCAAGGGGCAGGCCAGGAGCAGTCCCTTCAGGGGGGATTGGGGAAGGGGAATTGGAAAGGGAAGAGGAAGGGGAAGGGGGGGCCACAGCAGAGGAGGGTACAATTTCAACTACGGGTGGAATTGAAGGTGAAAAGGAGGAAGGGTGTTGGGGCTTTTCCTGGCACGAACCCTCATAGTCCGGGAAGTGGTTGAGACACAGACACAGACGTACCCAGATTCAGCAAAGTCAGTTTTCTTGTGGTGGGGTTTCAGACAGAGTTTTTGACTGGGTTTAGGGGGAGTACAGAGAGCGATGATCATGCAGAATTTGGGATCAGTGAAGGGGAAGGAAGATATATTCCAGAAGAAAATCTGAAAGGAAGTACAAGCCAGGAGGGTGGAGGGCCCTTTCACTGACCCTCCTTGCCCCACTTTCCAGATAGCTACATTGGGGGACATACCAAAGAAGCAGGAGGGGGAGTTTCGACTTATCCACCACCTCTCCTACCTGGAAAGGGCCTCAGTGAATGAAGGGATCCCTGATGACTTACGGGTGGTCTCGTACACGTCATTGGACCATGCGATGTTGATGATCAGGGCAGTTATGGTGGCATGGTTAGCGAAGACGGACATAGAATTCACCTTTTGACTTTTGCCAGTGAGGTCCAAAGATTAGGATCTCTTGAGGTTTCAGTTCGAGGGTGGTTACATTTTGACAAAGACATGCCAATGGGTTGTTCTGTGGTGTGTTCAACATTCTGAGGCTTTTAGCCCTGGGTGCAGTGGGTTTTGGGGTGGAGATATCAGCATAAGCAGGTAGCCCACTACTTAGATGATTTTCTGATCATTGGGGGTGACAGGGTAGAGACAGAGGGGATGTTGGCCGATTTTAAGGAAATGTGTGGAGTCATAGGTATCCCGCTGGCTGAAGGTAGGACTGAGGGCCCAGCCCACCTGCTGGAATTCCTGGGAATAGAGGTGGACAGGGTGCATGAATGCTTCTGCCTCCCAGTGGACAAGGTGGCCCAACTTAAGGGACTGCTGGAGCAAGTCAAGGGGAGGAGAAGGGTGCCACTGGTATTAGTGCAACAGCTGCTGGGCACTTTAATTTTGCTTGCAAGGCCATAAACCCAGGCAGGGCTTTCACCAGGAGGCTGGCGAGGGCAACAGGGAAGGCGAAGATGCCACACCACTGGGTGGACATCACAAAAGGAGTACGGGAAGATTTGGGAGTGTGGTGGGAGTTCCTGGAAAGTTACAACAGGGCCACATTTTGGCAAGAAGAACAGGCCTACAACATGGGCCTCAAGTTCTACACCGATGCCTCAGGGGCCCTGGGGATGGGAGCCTGCTTTGGAGGGGAGTGGATTTTAGAAGCTTGGCAGAGCTCTTGGGGGGAGACGGGACTGCTGAAGGACATTTTGTTCCTGAAAATGTTTCCCATCCTTGTGGCCTCGAAAGTATGGGGTGACAGGATGAGGGGGGAATACATCTTGTTCTGGTGTGACAATAAGGGGGTGGTGGAGGTGAAAAATAGACAATGGGTGTCAAGGACACAGTGGGGAGAGTCATGTGACAGCTAGTTCTGTTGGGGCTGCAGCAGAACTTGTCATTTCCAGCGCAGCATATTGAGGGCATTCAGAATGACATTGCTGACAGTCTTCCCCACTTATAGTTGAACAGGTTCCAGGAATTGATTCCACAAGCAGCAATACACAGGACCAGAATTCTGGACCAGTTTAGGAGATTGGAAGGAAAAGCCAGATTGCTGTAATGGAGCTTTTGGTCAGCCAACATGCTGAAGGCATATGAAGGAGCATAGGGGCTTTCCAGGAGTTCTGGGCTAGCGAGGGCTGGAAACAGATGAACCAGTCACAGAGGACCAGGTAAACAATATATGGTAAAGCGTTGGGGAGAAGGACTGTCCCAACCACCATGGGCATGCAGTTGGCAGGGATAGGCTGGGTATGCAAGGAGAGGGGTGGCCGACACAACCATGGGGAGGGCTGTGAGGTGAATGCTCATGGGCTGGAGAGGGGCCATGGGGCGAGGTTGGACAGGAGGTGGCCCATCATGGGGCAGCTGCTCCGGTGGGTGATAGGGCACTGCAGCATGTATGCATATCTGCCAAAGAGGCTTGCCTGTTCCAGGGTCTTGCTTTCATGGCAAAGGGGGCCTTCAGGATCAGTGAGGTAGTGGCCCAGATGAAGTCAGACCAAAATGGGGGCTGCAAGCAGGTGAGGTTGATTTTGGGCAGGACAGGGTGGTCATACAGTTGATCTGGTCAAAACCAACAAACTAGGAAAAGGGAGGCTGTGGTTTTGGAATGGCAGGCACCCAGAGAGTTGTATGCCATTACGGAGTTGGAAGAGTATGGGAACCCAGGGGAGGAAAGGGGGCATGGTTCCACCAAGGGGACAGGAGCCCCATGACGGATTTCCAGGTTGGGGAAGTCCTTAAGAAGGCACTAAGGTTTGTTGGGAGGACTTGGACATGTTCACCCGCCACTCATTCCACATCATGGTGGCCTCAGAGTGAGCCAACTGAGGCGAGTCTGAACAGGTGATGAAGAAGGTTTGACGGAACTGTCCAGCTGTTACAAGAAATATGTAAGGTGTTGATGATAATCTATGTCTCACTTTGTTTCCCATTTCCCAGCAGGAGCAAAGAGGCATATCTAGATGGTGAGGCACTCCTTTATTTGTTGGGCCAAAAGATTTGCAGCATCCAGGAGTAGTGGGACACAGCTGCAGACTGAGGCGGAACACATGAAAGTACATTGGGAGGGATTAAGGGGTATGAGATAGGTCCAGTTGATGCCACTATTGGAGGAACTCAGGATCTCGTGGAGCAGGCTGGACATGCTCATCGTACATTTGGGGGGTAATGATCTGAGAGAGATCCCATGGGGGGCATTAGTACAAGCCTTAATGGCAGATTTAGAAAGGGTTAAGGGGTTGTGGCTGGGGGTGGTGATCAGGTGGTCTGAGATCATATCCCGGAGGGTATGGAGACATGTCAAGGAGGTTAGGGTAGTGGAGAAGGGGAGGAAGTGACTCAACAGAAAAATGGCAAAGGTGGTGAATGAAATCAGTGGACTGCATAAATACATCACAGGGATATCTCTTTTGAGGTTCCTGAAGTTTATTGGTCAGATGGGGTCCACCTATTAGAATTTGGCATGTGCTTGTTCCTAAGACCCATAATGGACCTGGTGGGAGGTGAAGAAGAGGGTCCAAGTACTTGCCATAGCAGGGAACCCCATCTTCCAATGCGAGCTGGAGATGGGTCAATGGAAGAAAAGGGGAGCAAGAGAGGGCAAAATGGGGCAGGAGAAGGTGGAGGGACAGGGCAACACAGGCTCGGGGCAAATGGCACCCAGGTGTGGAATTAAAGGGGAGAGGGGAAGGGATAGACTATGGGTCAGATCTTAGTGTCCAGACCTAGGATGGAGGAGGTCCTGGTAAGTTGGTACCTGGTACTGGTGATGGTGTGGGAGGTCAGATCTGATGTCTGACCAAAAGAAAGAAACAGAAGAAGAAGAGAACCAGGAAGGAAGATAAAAGAGTATGGAAGAATAGACTGCTTTAAGAATGTATTTGGACTGTAACAGTAAAATGTGGAACCAACTGATAAATGAAATGTAAATATTAACTTGGTGTTTAAATAAACTGTTGCCAACAAGCATCCAAGCTAGAGGGAGGAGAGTTTTCATTCCCAGAAGGGGTTAGATGACAAATAGGGTTGCCACTAACAGGCAACCCAGAATTGTCAGATAGCCCTGAGGATAATGACCAGGAGATAAGGAGATGGGGTGGGGTTTTATGAGGTCACATGCTGAGTCATAGGGTGTCATCTGACACAGGAGCAGGGCAAGATCTGACAGGTAAGGGGAGAGGTGCCAGAGGGGGTCCTGTCTTGGGGTCCTGAGTGGGTTTAAAGGTGATGCAGCCCTCAGGTAGCCTCTTTTGCTGGGAATTGTATCCTACCCACCCTCCTGGAGGACAAATCTGGGAAGGGAGGGATGTTGACGGGTGACTAGGGGCTGACAGAGGGTAGTTGGCAGGAGCCAAGTGGGCCCTGGGTATGGCAGCAACTGCAGAAAGGCAGCAGTGGTGGGGTTGACAGAGCCCAGTGGGCAGCAAGTGTCCCATGTATAGGGAGGCAAGGGGAAGGGGAGGGATGGAAGAAAGGGGAGCAAGAGAGGGGAAAGGGAGGTATACAGAAGGGGAAGGGCAGGCAACACGGGCTGGGGCAAATGGCACCCAGGCATGGAATTAAAGGGGATAGGGGGAATGGGCTAGACTAGGCATCAGATCTTAGTGTCCAGACCTAGGAGGGAGGAGGTCCTGGTAAGTTGGTACCTGGTACTGGTGTTGGTGTGTGGAGTCAGATCAGATGTCTGCACTCTGAAAGAATAAAACAGAAGAAGAAGAGGACCAAGAAGGAAGATAAAAGAGTATGGAAAATGGACTGCTTTAAGAATATATTTGGACTGTAACAGGAACATGTGGAACTGATAAATGTAATGTAAATATTAACTTGATGTTTAAATAAACTGTTTCAAAGAAATATAGAATCACACAGACCCCCATAATGCAAAGCATCGTGGGCTGTATATGCAAATCACCACAAAATATTATACTGGTTCAACTTTGAGCAGAAATGCATGGGTCCAGAAAGGCCTTTCACACAGTTTGCAAAGGGTGCTAACTGAAGACACAGACACATGTTTCATCCTACCAGGACTCATCAGTGTGCCTCGTCTGTATGACACCCCAGTGGAATGAACCAGCTACCGTAAGTTGGTCTATCTGGGTTGGGTTGTGGTGAGCCCAGTAAAAACAAAAAACAAGCTAATTGCCAACAAGTATCCAAGCTAGCAGGAGTGGAGAATTTTCATTCCCAGAGGGGATCAGATGACAAACACAGGACCCTTCTCCAGGTGCAATGAAAACTAACTAGTGTCTCAGATCATACATAACAGTATATATATTTGAGTTCTAATAATTAAAGTCTGCTAACCATAAACAAAACTCATTTAAACAAATGAATTACAATTACAAAAAAAGAAAACTTAATTATGATCCATGCTCCAGTACAGTACATGAGTACATTATATAACTTATTTGTATTTTTGTTGCTTACTTTATGTTATGACTCTTATCCCTTGTTACCTTTTTCACTGCATTGTGCCTCACTACTGTTAAGTCTTTACAATTGTTCTGTATGTGTTCTTTGTAATCTCCTGAGTCACACCTGAAAACAGGCATGTTTTGTGTAGTGTGCTTACCTAGGTCAACAAAAACTAAATAAAAAAATAAATAAACAAACAAATAACTATGGGGTTTGCAATCAATGCACAAAAAGTTTGCTAACCTAAACTGCAACTTTCTGACAAATCATGTTGGTGGGGTTGATTTTCTTATTTACCTGTTGCCCAACTAATGATACAGCCCTGCTTTAAAAGAACTGCTGCAGTTAGTGTCATACACTTGAAATCCCTAACCTTGGATTTCCTGAGTTTCTGCACTTTGTTGCAAACTGTACCACTATCTCAATGTAGTTTTGCCATACATTTCCATACTTTTTAAAAAGCACATGTATACTTCAGTCCTCCCTCCACAATCCCCTGTAGCACAATTACTGCTCCTTCTTCCCCTAACAGCAGTGAAAAATATCAAATTATACACCTTCCTGCCTTCCACTCTCATAGCACCCTTTTCCCCACCTCATCCACTGTATAGTCCTAACCAATCAGTACTAACCATGGTTGAGTCATTTTGCAATTTCTATAATTTTCAGCAAAGAATGAAGTCAGCTCAGGGGAGCACCTGTTTAAGTACCCCATTCCCCTCTTTCCCTTGCAGCCAGTCAGCCCTGACATCCTCTCATCCTCCTTACCCATAAGTCACCTGCCTTTCCCCTCACACAACCTTGAGTTATGTCTCTCCATTCCACATCAGGAAAACCTGACAATCATGGTTGCCGTTAATTAGGAACCTCCTTTTTCTCCCATCTAAAATTATTGATTTATTTCTGAATGACTAGCCACAATAGCAGCCTCTCAAAGTACATCCAGCACAATTGCCTTCATCAAAGATGGGCTTGCTATTCTTAGATCAAAGGTGCTTGTCCGAACAAAAACATTTATAAATATGTACCCAAGCCCAGAACAGCATGATGGTAGGCCAGCAGGAATGGTACTGAGTATTCAAACTAATGATCTCCTCTTGGAGATGAGAGACTCCAATGCACTACTGATTGAGCAGCAGCTTGCAGAGGTGTAATGAAGGTACCACAGTCTGGCACCCATTCCTAGGGCTGTCATGAGCACGCGTACATTCACATATGTTGGTGGCTGGGTCCATAGACAGGTAATAAAATCACAATGGGTGTAGAATGACAGCATGAGTTAATACCTACACACATCCAAAGGCAAAGCTGAACCTCCTGAAACTCTCCATCACCCCATGCCATTGTGAGTAATTATACTGTCATGTGTACTTCATGGCCAGGCAGAAAAATGTGACCCTGCCAGGGGTAGTAACCTAGGGTTTTACAGTTATTCACATGGGGTGACTAATCCTAGTTGTCCACTGCATTAGTAAGTAGAGTGCTTGGCTGAAATGCAGTCTGGAGGCACCGTAGGAACCTTGAAAATAAGCTCAATGGGGGAGTGGGCGGAACGATAAAATAAAAAAAAAACGAACAGTTGGAAAATAAAGGGAATTTTAGTACAAAAAGCAGATACCTTAATGTAAACAAACAAATAAAAAGTGCATAAAATAAGGATTTCCATGGAGGATGCATTCCCAGACAATGCATATGCAGATACTGTATTGCAGATTTCCATAGTAGGAATGCTTAGACATACAGAAAGCTAACCTAAAAGTCAATGGCAGACAAAGTCTACCAATGAAGGATGCTGTCCTTTCATATTATGCCAGTAACAGTTTGGAGTACTAACACTACCCATACAGTATGTCTGACTGCCCACCTCAGTTCATCTATCACTGGAAACATTACATGATTTTTTTTTTTTTATGTGTTTACTCAGGACTGACCAGCAGAGCTGCAGCATCATTCTTACAGTGAATTACTTCTGCAACCTAAGTATACAGGTTGGAGGTCTGAAGTACTTGGAGATAAAGTTATCTTCAAAAGGTGACACAGTCAGTCAGAGGCTTTGTTGGAATCTGACCTATATCTCCTACTTCACAGGTCACCATCCTGACTTCTAGACTACACAGTCTGCTGCAGATTCCTCATGTTGTATCAAACATTTTCTTAATGCAGTAGTATTGGTTAGTTGGCAAAGTATTTCAACATTATTTTTTTTTTTGTCTTTGGTAACCGGGAAAGGCCCACTAGGCACAAGTGTCTGTTTTCAGGGGTGACTTGGGAGCACTGGGAAGGTTAAGTGACTTGTTCAGAATCACACAGTATACCAGTGGTGGTTGTGGGAATTAAACCCAGGTCTGTTGGATGTACCAAACCCATACACAGCTCGTTACTCTAACCTCTAGGCTATACTGCCAGCCCCAACATATAGGTATTATTTTTAACAGAAAAGATATTTCTGACATCCCTAGATTTATCCATAGTGTGTTTTCAAATTTATCGAATACTTTTCTACTATTTTATAGCTATTTATGTGATTAATGACTCAATTCCTTAAAGATGGGTGCCAGTCACCATTTCTTTTAAATTTCTGCAGTTTAGGTTACCTGTTGAATGTACATACTAGATTCATAATTAGAGATACAGTGAATTTAAATTCCACCAGGCGAAGTAGTCCGAAGTGGGCATGCGTTGCTAATCCACTACGCGGAGATGGCAATGCAAAGTGTTCACTCCGCTTGTCATTACCACTGCTAAGGCGAGTGGCAATGTGGAGGCAAAGTCATTGTTTTTAATGACTTCTCGCATTCCTCATTATGATTATAAGTGATCCACTTGGTGTTTCAGATTTGGCAGCCCCCCCCCACATCACATGGCTTACAGTACTGTAAGTCACATGCTCTTTATATAGGCAGGAAGAAAGTGAGTCATACAAGCAGACAATTTTACTTCCTCCTGTGCAGATGGAGAGAGAGTAGTGTGTTTTGTGACTGCTGATACTTTGAGATCAGAGCGAGGAGAAGATTTAAACTTTGATTTAGACCCAACAGCTTTTTTAAGTTACATTTTTTTGTCTTTTCTGTACTCTTTTTTTACTTAAGTTGTTCTTTCTGCAAATTTTATATTTCTTACCTTTATAAGCAGTTAGTTGTTTGTCTGTGTCTGTGTGTGTTGTGTGACAGTGTGAGTAGTGATTGCTCAGACTGAGGGAGCTCAGTAGGAGAGATGGACCAGGGTGAGGGAATGTCTGGGGCAGGGGCAGCTCTGGGAGAGCGTGGTAGTGGTAAGCATTGTACCATGTGCATGTGTGGAGGGCATGGGTGCCCATTCCTGTTGGACAGCTCAAAACTTGTGAGTGTCCCCCCCCCGGAAGCAGGATCAGCACTGCCTTATGTCCTGACTCTGAGGCAGTTGAACCACCACCACCAAGTCCAGAACCAGGTCCTCTGGAGCAGGATGTGCCTGATCCCTCAGGCCCAGGTGTGGATCCTATCCCTGTTCAGCACAGTGACCAACCAGCTGCCAGTTCATCTGGCCTTCCCCTGCCTGGTCCTCCCCACACCTCCATTGTTGGCAGTTTTTTGACTATGTCGGGGGGACAGCAGTGTGGTCAAGTGCCACCTATGTGAGGTGGAGATGCACCGTGGCCCCCGAGGGACTCACCTGGGGACTGGGGGCCAGCACACCTATATGCTCAATCACCAACAGTTGGAGTGGCAGGCTACAACTGCACAGACAATGCCTGCACCTGCTAGCCATTCTGTGGCAGAGGGTGCAGCTGGGCATTGTGACATCCCTAAGAAGAGGAGGGCCACAGCAGCACCTGCTGCTCCACCACCCCCCCACCACCACAACCAGATAGTCAGCCTGTAGAACGTGTGGACCCCAGAGAACTGCATGTAACATATGTTGACTTGGCAGTTCTCTGGAGTGCTGTCGAGGAGAACAACGAGAGGGTGAGTGCTATGGAGCAGCGGCTGGATCACATAGAGGGACATCAGTTGCAAATTATGTCCCTGCTGTAACTGCTGCTGGATCACTATGGGATCCCACATTAGCTTTTTTTTCCTCACACCATGTACCCCCCACACCTTCTTTGCTGTGTTATAAAATGTATTCCTCCACCATCCCTGACCCTTGTATGTAATTATGCCCTTTTTTTGTTGTCTTTCATATGCGTGACACTTTGTATTCTGAGCAGTGCAAGTATACTGTGCTAATTTGCATGTGTGCATCAGTCTTCTTTCCAGTATGTGTATGTAATGCAGACACTGTCCAACTCCCTGACTTAAAAACAAACATTAATGGGTACAATGGTGGGGTGGAGAAGCATCGAGAGATACTACAAAACAGGCTTACAATACATCCAAGTAACTATTAAAAAAAATTAATGTTGTGATTTATGACATGATCATAAATCGTGATTTGTGACTGCATTTGTGACCATGATGATGAAGAAATGGGAATGCCTACCGCTTTACTTCTCCAAGCCCTGATGAGGTGTGGCACAAAACTCCCTGACTTAAAAACAAACATTAATGAGTACAATGTTGTGGTGAATCATGGAGAGATACTAAAAACAGGCTTACAATACATCCAAGTAACTAGAAAAAAAATGAATGCTGTGATTCGTAACCGGAATGATCATGAATTGTGATTTATGACTGCATTTGTGACCATGATAATGAAGAACATGATTCGGTGTCGATGGTGTGAGATAACCAGTATGAAACTGTATTGGGAACGCGAATGCCTATGGCTGTACTTCCCAGATGAGCTGTAGCTTAAAACTCAAAGACTTGAAGACACGTATCAATGAGTACAATAGTGGGGTGGTGAAGCCTGAAGAGATACTACAAAACAGGCTTACAATACATCCAAGTAACTAGAAAAAAAATTAATGTTGTGATTCGTAACATGAATGATTGTGAATCGTGATTTGTGACTGCATTTGTGACCGTGATGATGAAGAACGTGATTTGTATCATGAGTGACTCGTGATGATGGTCCTGACTTAAAAACGCATATTAATGAGTACAATGTTCAGGCAGAATTAAGCACCACACCTGTCCAGTACTCTGAATGGAAGCCAAAGAATCAACTGTGACTTAAGTTATAGATGGAGATTAGGTCTTAAAGAGATGCAAATGCACAGACAGATTAAGATAGTGCTGTGCACTGAAGAGATGCAGACACAAAGGCACAACACCTAACCAGTGCTCACCATCAGAAATTCAAATCCGGAAAAGAATACCTTTGCCAGTTGGGGTGGGCCACGGTGGGGGGGGGCAGTGTACTTCACTGCTGCAGTAACAGTCACTAGTACTAGTATCAGTAAAGATACCACAAAGAACTACAAAAATCATACAGCTGCAGTGGATAGCAGCTTCACATTGCTGAAATTATTATGTAGCACAATAAAAGGTGTCTGATTTGATGACACGTGTCACACACATACTCACACACACTAAGTAAGACATAGCAAATTGAAAACTTCAGTAATATAACCACATATTTTAAACAAACTAAAATTATGCACTGCGGCAGTAACAGTCACTAGTACTAGAACCAGTAAAGATACCACATAGAAGCATAACAATCACACAGCTGCAGTGGATAGCAGCTTCACATTGCTGAAATTATTGTGTGGCATACAAAAGGTGTCTGATTTGATGACATGTCCACACATACTACACACACACTAAGTAATGCATAGCAAATTGAAAACTTCAGTAATATAACCACATATTTTAAACAGACTAAAATTATGCACTGCTGCACCACAACAATCAGCAAAAAATGGCAAAAATACTGAAAATGTTACTGTTTGTACATTAACACAGTTATACAAGAAAAATGTCACCAAAACAGAAAGCACTGTCTTTTTCTGCAGTTTAATCTACCTACACCACAGATACGTCCCTCTCCCAAAAGCACACTTCCACTGTCTCTCAGTACACAGACTGAATGTTGTACATTAATATTCAAAATCCATACACAAACAATAAACGCTCAATGATATGAGCACAGGAGGGTTTCCTATAATCCATGAACTAAACTTTCAGCAAAAAAAAGACTCACAAAAGCTTTTTTAAGAGCTTTTTGAAGGTTTGAATTGCAGAGAGCTCTCAGAGCAGATTGTCTCCTACAGCTTCCTACACACACTACCCCAAACTGAGGCTGTGCAGAAAAATCTGGAGCCCATGTGACCTGAAATCCCATGAATCACGGCAAAATTTGTCTTTGGAGCTTAAAACAAGGTGAAGTGAGGCAAAGTGGGAGGCGGAGTAATGCAAAATCATTGTTTTCAATGGACTTCATGTTACCCATTATAACGTCAAGTACCTGGCTAGAGCATTCCTCAAATTACTACTGTGAATCACTATGAGTTTAATTGGGCCACTTCACCCATCACTATTCATAATGTTGATGTATTAGGATGGTGCTACCACCTGATTGCGATGGCAAACAGTATAATACTGTAACATAATGTTTAGTATTTTTGATGGTGGACATGGCATTGGAACAGGAACTTTTAAAAACTTCAAAATCCCATAGCTTCATTCAGTAATGAAGAAAATTAAATGCAACATACAAGAATGATGTTTGTGCGAGAAAAAAAAATATTTATGAAAAGAAAAACTACATGGTAACTTACAAATACTGCAACATTTACTTATATTTTTGTTATTCTGAAATGCCATTGTAGTTCCTTTACACTTTAAAAGAGGAAGAATCTTAAGGCAAGTAAGGTGAGGTAAAGAGAGAAAAGTAATAGAATGGAATTTGGGTTTATGTAGCATCATTCATATTATACATGAAGTTCCCTAAATCACTATACAGTCCATAGTCAGCTGGCAGCAGCCATTTCATAATGACACATTGATGTGTTTGTTCATTTACCGGGTAAGTCAAGTGCACTAGTAGAGATGTTCAAAGTGGGCCAGATTTGCTCTGTGAAAAGATTTGTGGATTTTCCTCACTTCACAGAGTGGCTCCAGTGTGTGAAGCCAGCTTTGCCCCCCAAAAAAAAAAACTCTGGAAAATACGGGTTTGGCAACTCCCCAAAGAGTTTAGACTCTGCATTCAGCAAAAGTTTTGTCTTACAATAGTGTCCTCTTTTATATTTTTAAAAAGTATATTAAATTGCAAATCCCCCCAAAACAATAGTGCTCCCAAGCCAATCCCTGCCAGCCCGACAGCATTTTTGGTTGCACCCCACCAACCCTTACCAATAGCCAGCTCAATAGGAAAAAATATTTCACCTCCCCATTGCTGGGTGTGGACCCCAACTGTAATGTCCATCCCTGGATTCTAGTGATCCCATCCCCAGATGATCGCTGGCCCAAAATGAAAAATTAAATCCCCCCTCAGTGTCCATCCATGGTGTCTAGTATCTCCCCCCCACGGGTCACTGGCCCATTGCAAAATAAAACAAATCCAAGGTCCACTCCTCCCCCCATCACTGGGCTCCATACCAACTTTAGAAATAATTTCCCTGGTGTCTAGTGGACCCCCCTACTCCTGCATCTATTGCCCATCGCTCAACTCCCCCCACCCAGAGCCCCAAGCAGGCCACTGGCATGAGCTTCCACTCTTCTCCATGGCTGGCAGCCTGACTGAGATTTCCATGAATGAGCCTCGCTTGTTCAAGCAGGCACTCATTCATGGAGAGCTTAGTCAGGCTGCCAGTTGTGGAGGAGAGTGGAGGCAGTGCCAGTGTCCTGCTCAGGGTTGGGGTGAGGGGGAGCGGGGTGGTAGGCAGTAGATGCAGAGGTGGGGGGTCCACTAGACACCAGGGAAATTATTTCTAAAGTTGGTATGGAGCCCAGTGATGGTGGATGGTGAGTGGACCTTGGAATTGTCTTATTTTGCAATGGGCCAGTGATTGGCTTGGGGGGACACTAGACACCAGGGATGGACACTGAGGGAGGGTAATTTTTCATATTGGGCCGGTGATTGGTGAAGGAGTGGAACCACTAGACAGCAGGGGTGGAAACTACAGTTGGGGCTGGTGCTCAGCGATGAGGGGCAATTTATTTTTTCATATTGGACCAGCAATTGGTGGGGGGGGGACCACTAGACACACCAAGGAGGGAATTTATTTATTTAGAAAATTGGAAAAATTCATTTGAGCATTAGATGCTGATTTTCAAAGGTTCCATGTCACATTAGGGGGTACATCGGTATATGGTACATACATAAGGTGGGTTACATTTGGATATAGTGCAAACATAGGTGGATGACAGTAGTCAACCAGCAGAGAGAGAGGCAACCAAACTAGATATTGTCACTGAGCAACCACAGTAGGCATTGCCTGAGAATATAGGACTGGATATGTGACCCAAATGCCCCGCTAAATCAGAAATAAGGCAGAGACAGGCTGGGGGTAGACAGCAGAGTAATGCACCTTCTGGGCAGGGTGTGAGGAGAATTTACTGGGGACAGCTGCAAGGGCTAGGCAAGAGTGTCTGCAGCAGCTCCCTTTTGAAATGAAAGTTATGATAGTGGAGCTGGTGGTGTTTGGCGGGGGGGGGCACTGGATACCAGGGATGCGATCCTGCCAAACTTCTGCTTGCTTTGGGGGTTTTTAAGTGCAATTTGCACTTTAAAAAAAAAACAGAGCAATGCAAAAAATAACCAGTGCCGATTTTAGTGAATTTTCCAGTATAGGGGGTAACTTTGTGAAATATTACAGGGAGGCAGAGTTGGCAGATCACGGGGAATTCTCCCATGAAGTAAAACTTTGCTGCATTTCTATGCACTAGGGAGGGAAATACCTACTTTAAGACTCAACCCAGGAGACCCAGGAGATTGCAAATGCTACAAATAAGTTCAAAACATAAGTAACAGGCTAGGAATACATGAAAGAATACCAACAGGAAATGGTGCAGCACATATCAACAATATAAAACGAAATTACAAAGAAATATTGAAAAATACATGTGAGCCCATTGGATAAATGCAAAAATACTCCAATGAAGTGCATTTTATTTGAAGAACTACAGAATAACATGGATCAACAGTAGCAAATATTCATAAAACTGAAATATGTAGGGTCACCTACAGTACTAATTCCCATAGGACAAAGCACACATACTAGATTCTGATGGCAGATAAACGCTCATTAATGTATCCAATCTGCTAATTTCTTAACTAACTGTGTGTCTGTCCTGACATCAGACCAGAGTTACTGGGCCTCTTGCCCTTCCTTTGCTCACTTCCATGGCGATCCATCTTATTCCCATCCCTTAGGTCTTACTATCCTTATGTGCAGTCCCAGCCATGTTTGAAACCAGTCACTGATTTGGCTTCACAACTGGAACTGACTGACTATTTTAGGCACTCGCCACCCTTCCCATAAAAAGTACTTCCAAACAACCCTATGAATCTCACCTGCATCTACGGCTCCTAGTAATTGTGTTTGCATTCCTTATTGATAGATCTCTGCAGTTTGCCCTATTGATACCCCTTAGGGTCTTCTAGATCTCAATCATGTCCCCATCTCCATTCTAACCTTGAGAAGTACATGTTCAGGCTGTCCAGCCTCTTTTCGTACATCCTGGCATGTTGCCCTCTATCATATTTGTAGTTCTCCGAACCCTCTCCAATCAGTCCCTGTCCTTCCTGAGGTTGAGACTCTAGAACTGTAGCAGTCAAAGGGAAAACTAGCACTCACTGAAACCACAGGACTATTGTCATTAAACCAGTTTAAACAAGCATTTGTCAATGCTGAATGTTCTCTTGCAGGTATTTGCAGTGGTGTTTGGCACGTATGGTGCTTTACCCTAATGCCCTGTGCGATGGCTGGTATTTGCACAATAAATTGTCAGCATGACCTTTTTGTTACCCCCATTGTGTGCTACATAGGCAGAAACGCATTTTGGGCAGGATGTGAAAAATGACAGCTGTACTGCTCATAAGGAAGTGTGGTAAAATGCCAATGTTGAAAATCTGGAGTGGAAATATTGAAAATTCGCAAACCTACGAGTGTGCGTGGGAACTGTGCAATGCACGCTCATAAAACAGTCATTTTTAGGAATTTTTTCACCAAATTTTCAACATTGCCATTTTAAAACCTCTGCTAATGAACAGTGTCACTGTGATTTTCTTACTGTGTCCCATACATTGATTTCGCACACTGACTGCGCCATTGTGCACTACATGGGGGAAAGATGTTTTGGGCAGGATGTGAAAAATGACAGCTGTACTGCTCATAAGGAGGTGTGGTAAAATGGCAATGTTGAAAATCTGGAGTGAAAATATTGGAAATTCGCAAACTTACGAGCGCGCATAGGAACTGCACAACGCATGCTCATAAAACAGTTATTTGTAGGAATTTTTTCACCAAATTTTCAACATAGCCATTTTAAGATCTCTGCTCATGAACAGTGACACTGTGATTTTCTTAATGTGTCCCATATACTGAGTTCGCACACCAACTGTGCCATTGTGCGCTACATGGGCAGAAACACATTTTGGGCAAGATGTGAAAAATGACAGCTGCAGTGCTCATAAGGAGGTGTGGTAAAATGGCAATGTTGAAAGTCTGGAGTGAAAATATTGAAAATTCGCAAACTTACGAGAGTGCGTAGGAACTGCGCAATGCAGACTCATAAAACAGTCATTTTTAGGAATTTTTTCACCAAATTTTCAGCACAGCCATTTTAAGACCTCTGCTCATGAACAGTGTCACTGTGATTTTCTTAATGTGTTCCATACATTGATTTCACACACCGACTGTGCCATTGTGCGCTACATGGGCAGAAACACATTTTGGGTGAGATGTGAAAAATGACAGCTGTACAGTTCATAAGAAGGTGTGATAAAATGGCAATGTTGAAAATCTGGAGTGAAAATATTGAAAATTCGCAAACTTACTGACGTGCGTGAGGACTGCACTCGCGCACTCATCAAAACAGTCATTTTTGAATTTTGCACGAATTTTCAACATGGGGTTTTTAACCTTTTTCATGAATGATGTCAATGTCATGGTGTTATTCAAGGCTGAAGGGTGATTTCACGCAGTGACTGTGCAGTGCCTGCGAAATCACCTTTGGGCCCGAATAATGCCATGACAGTGACATCATTCATGAGAAGGTGTCCCAAAACCCCATGTTGTAAATTTGGCATAAATTCCAAAAATGACTGAGATATGCAATAAGTTGAAACCCCTATCTAGCCCATTATACAGCTTACCAGCATTTCCTCAGTTCATGGGTCGGCTTTGAAGAGTGCAGACGTGTTCCTGGTCCACCAAGACTGGCCGCGCCAGAGTCCGGAGGTAAGTATGGGGTGAGGGGGTGGAGAGGTTGGTGGCAGTGGTGGGTGCGGGTTGTGGAGGGGGCTGGGAGACTCCGCTGTGGGACCGCTTTTATTTTACAGGTTAAAAAAAAAGACATCGTGGGACATTGCCACACTGGGGTGGGCTCCAGCGTGGCAGAAGATGTGTGGGGCCGAGGCCGATGGGGATTGGGCACCCCGTCGGCAACCATGCGGGGCCGAGGAGCCGACGGGATTGGCACTTGGCCGGCAACAACGCTTGCCATGCTGGGGTGGGCTCCCAGCGTGGTGGCAGCAGGATGGCTTGGGGGCCGTGGAGCTGAGGGGATTGGGCACCCCATCGGCAGCACGCTTGCCACGCTGGGGTGGCCCCAGCGTGGCACAAAAGCTTGGAGGGGCGGACGCGCATTTAGGGGAGCGTGAGGCAAGGGGACAGCGGCAGTGCTCAGTGCTGGCAGCGGTGCTTCCTTTGAAGCAGAGGAACACCGCTGTCATATTGAGCTCCTGCACCATTGGTGCAGGATCGCCACGCCTGCTCAAGGGAGCAGTGCATTGATGGGGAGGCACACCTGCGTGTTACTCTCCCAAAAACGCCTTGCGCATGCGTTAGTAAGCGAACGAAAGATTTGTCAATGCCAAATGTTGTCACGCCAGTATTGGCTTTGGTAGTGCAGCGGAAACACATTTTGGGCAGGATGTGAAAATGACAGCTGTACTGTTCATAAGGAGGTGTAAAAAAATGGCAGTGTTGAAAATGTGGCATGTAAATATTGCAAATTTGCGATGTTACAAGGGTGCGTGGGAAATCAATCAATCAATCAATCAAAATCAATCAATCAATCAATCAAAATCTTTATTTATCCAGGCGGACACCATTGAGCAAGCTTATTTGCAAGGTGGACCTGCGTAGCACAAGTCATAAACAATTATACATAGTCATACATATATACAGGCATTGTGACAGTATGAGAAACAAAAAATATCAATATCAACAGTGAAAAGCAGTAGGATCAGGGAAAAAAAGGAGAGACATAGTACATGAAAATGCATATAAGTGCTGGCAGTGTTGGAATACATATTGCTAGACCAGAAGAAAATAATCTAATAGGGGCAATGGAGACTATGATACAGTGGGTACCTGATGGTGTATCCAGATTTTTATGCATGACAGGTGATGGAATATGTGAGAGAAGCGAAAGCTGCAGAGTCTCCAGAAATAGGGTACAGGGGTTGGGAGGTCGGGGCAGGTGCAACTGGTTCTAAATGTGACGCAGAACAGGAAACCTGCTTGTACTTTATAGCTAAAAGGTGTAAAGTTTAGGAGGATTTATAATGGCACAGAATACTCATGTGCTATAGCTGTATGAGATGGCTGCACTGTCGACACCGCTCTGAGAGAGCTGGGTACGCAAGAAGATTTAGGAGTTATTGACAGTCTGGGCGCTGAAGCTGCGAGGTGACAGACTGGGCAATTGAAGAGAATGCAGCAAGGGGAGATGGATGCTATTGTGGCTTCATAGAAGTGGCATCTGGGACGTCGAGCGCCAAGCAGCTTCTGGTCCAATGACCGCTGGTGTTCATGACATTGGCTGCTTGGGGTAAAGTAGGCTGTGAACACCATTCTCAAGGGGCAGCATACAGATGATGTAATCATCGGTATAGGAACTGTAGGTGTATGCGATGTCCTGGCTGGGGATCTAGGTCACTTACAGTACTAGAAGAGCATAATGCTGTGCATTGGTTCTTGGAGGCAGCTTCGGGGACATCGAACGGGGGTGGCCATAGATCTTGGGGCATCTACCCATGGAATTCTGAGGGGCAGTTTGCCATAGTGGGGAGAGGGTAGTGGCAAGAGGAGGAAGTGAGGAATGGGGTAAGTGGAGTGAGAAGCCAGATTGGTTGTACACGGCAAGGCACTCGTGCTGCGATGGGTTTACGGCTTTACCATGATTCAAGGTGACTTGAGTCTGGGCTTGTGGTCTCGATCGTCGGCTTATGGGGTGACGCTGCCCAGTGACCGTTGAAAGAGTGATGATAGGGCAGAGAGTTCTTGAAGGGTGATGAAGTCTTAGTATGGCATAGTGGGGGGGTAGTGGCAAGAGGAGGAAATGAGGAATGGGGTGGGTGAGTGAGGAGCCAGTTTGGGTGTCAACAGCAAAAGTGCTCATGCTGCAGAGGGTTTATGGTTTACCGTGATTCAAGGTGACTTGAGACGGGGCTTGCTGTTTCAAGCATCGGCTTCTGGGGCACCGCTGCCTGGGGACCATCGAAAGAGCAGTGGTAGGGCAGGGAGTTCTTGAAGGGTGAGAAAGTCTTAGATCAAGGGTGGTGGAAGCAGTGACATATCTCTCTGATTGCTTTTGCATACAAATTCTTGAATACTGTGATGCTTACTGGAGAACTTAGTTTCAATGATTTCTGTATTTCGTACAAAGAGTTGGCAGCGAAGCTTTTGGCTGCTCTTCCAAGGCACGCAGGGCCCTGGGAATCTTAAGAGATATTAGTAAGCAACTTTAGAACGTAGGTTCAGAGCTCGCTTAGGAGCACTAATTCAGATATATAGTGTGGTAGTCTGCAAATAATAGCTTTCAATGTCCATACTGCAGTGTTTCTGCTTCGTCTATATTGTAGGAGGACCACCCACAGCAGTGTATAAGGAGCAATGGTGGGTAGATGACGGGAGGCCGTGATGAAGTGCAATGCTTTGTGATATAAGACATCCAGCTTGTATAGGTATGAGGCATTACAGTGACTATAGATGAAGTCGGTGAGTTAGTAAGGAGATGAAAGTGGTCTGAATGAGCTGTTTTTTTGCTTTAGGTTTCAGGAGGCGGTTTATCTGGTAAAAAAGTCCCAGCCTCTGTTTTAGTTTTTTCATCATGTCCTCCAGGTGTTCCCCAAAGGAGAGTTTGTGATCAAGCCAAACTCCCAAGTATTTAAATTTGGGGACGAACTCCAGAATTTCCCCAGGTAAGGTGGTGATGGGGGCTATAGCGCCACTAGTCAGGGTAGACTGTAGGTTGCCGGGGAAAGGATCATTGCCTTGTTTTTTTCAGCATTCAGGAGTAGCTTCTTGTTAAGTAGCTGATACTGAAAGATGTTGAAGTCATGCTGTAGATCTGCACAAGCAGCTTCAGGTGTTGGCCGGCTTAGGTAAAGTACTATGTCGCCCGCGAACAGGTGGATACTGGCTTTTTTATGCCAAGATCTATGCTGTTGATGTGTATGGAGAAGAGTATTGGGCCCCAGATGGAACCTTGAGGGACACCTCTTAATAATGGTTTAAAAGGTGATAGCTCCCCTTCTGCCTTTACCTGCTGTAGACTGCTCGTCAGGTAGTCCTGGAACCATCCATAGGAGGTGGAATCTAAGCCTAAGGTTATCAGGTAGGAAAGAAGTAAGGAGTGTTCAACAGTGTTGAAAGCCTTGCTTAGGTCAAGGAAGACAGGGCAGATTCATTTTTTTTTTGCTTGCGGTCAGTTTGCCAATCATTTGTTACCTTGGCCAGTGCCGTAACCATACTGTGATTCATTTGGAAGCCTGACTGTAAAGGGTTTAGAAAGTTTGTGCTTTCCAGGAAGACTCGTAGCTGGGTATTCACTATTTCTCTAGCAATTTAGATAGTATAGGAGAAGTGAGATTGACCTATAATTGTTTAGGTCACTGGGATCCACAGATTTGAAAAGCGGAATAATGTGTGCAGTTTTCCAAACGGCAAGGAGAGGTCCCTGAGAAAGTGACAAGTTGAACGAATGAGTGATGGGCACTGCCAACACATGCCAGGCCACCTTTATGAAGTAGGGGTCTAGCAAGTCCACCCCTGCACTTTTCTTGGTGTCCAAGTGAAGGAGTAACTCTTCAACTTCTTTTAGAGTAACAGGAGAGAATGATAAGGTAGCATTTGTTAGGTTAGGCTCTGGGCGAAGTGTATGCATTTGAGAGCGCAGGTTGCAGGCAGGCAAGTTATTGAAGGCTAATCCAGCTGAGGTGAAGTGGGTACTGAATGCTTGTAGGATTTCCTTTTTATTGTTGAGAAGGACATTGTTGCAGGAGATTTTTGAGGGAAGAGCGCTTCCTGGCATATGGCCAGAGAGGTCTTTTATCGTGGGACCAGAATTTGGTTGGGCAAACTGAGGCAGCACCTAGCTCTGTGCTGTAGAATTTGGACTTAGTCTCTCTGGTTAACCTTGTGCAGGAGTTCCTGGCTGATTTGAAGAGACACCAGTCTTTGGGAAGTTGTGACTTATGAGCATTTTTCCAAAGCTTATCCCTTTTTAATAATGCGTCTTTAAGGTCTGGGGTAAACCCACGATGGGTTCTAGGTTTTAAATGAGATTTGACCAGTGGAGCGTGGATATGGAGGGCATGTGATAGTATTTCTTGGAATATGGCGTATGTGTCATTCACTAATTTGGCAAGGTAAAAACTCTGCCAAAGTGGGGAACCCTTGAAATCATTGATATAGGCATGTGGGTTGAAGTTCCTTTTTGATCTTTTAGTAGAGAATTTTGAGTTAGATTTGGCATTTGATTTGTTCTCCCACCAGCAATAAGGCAATGGTCGCCGACGTCGGCATGGAAGATACCAGCATGTGAGAAGAGGTGTGGTTGTTTACTAATAGGACATCTAGGAGGGTGCTGTTTGCTGGGTTTTTTTATTAATGTGTGTTGGTTCACTGATAAGCTGTGAGAGTCCATGACAGTCACATAAGGCTTTGAGGGTATTGAGGCACTGGACAGCCAGTCGTAGTTAAGGTCTTCCAATATTATAGTTTCTAAGTTGCTGGAGTCCAGCATAGAACATAGGTAGGACAGGAGCTGAGGTCCAGATGAGGGTGGTCTATAGCAGCCAATGATTCAGATGGCAGATGTAGGAGTGAATTCAGTTTTTAGGGATAAGCATTCATATGCATTTGCATGCGAGGAGGAATCAATTATAGAGACTGAAAATTTATCCTTGCTATAGATCGCAACTCTGCCACCCCTGGTTTGCCTGTCAGATCTGAATACTAGATAATTAGATATTCTGATTTCTTTATCAAGGGTGGCTGGCTGTAGCCAGGACTCTGAGATAACAAACACGTCTGGGTCAGTGTGGGAGAACCAAGCCTGGATGGAGGAGAATTTTTTTACAAGGCTACATGCATTCACATGCATGAAGCTAATTCCTTTTATATTAGGAAGCTCTGATGGTGAGGTGATGTCAATCATGGGTCCAGGATTGAGCTTGACATTGCCTGAGCATAGTAATAGTAAGAGTAAAAGTTTTCTCAGTACCACAAGGGACATTTTGAAGATTTTTGACCTTTTCCTAGTAGATGTAGTATCCGAATAAGTTTGAGTGTGCGTATTATTAGGCTTATGTTGACCTATCATTACGTGGCATAGGACACTTGCCGTGAAGTACCAAGGTGTGAGATTGTTGTAGGAGAATAGTTGGTACCTTTCGAATAATATTTGACTGCTTGTTGCACATCGGATATGTCACCCAAGTTGGTGAGGGTGTAATGGTGCAGAGGTGTTGCAAGAGTTAAGTATGCACCTAATATGTGCACAGTGAATGGATTCAGGCCTAATTTCAATGCTAAGGTAGGTCCAGTCTAGAGGGTTCCCTACTATGGGCAATATACATAGAATGCTGAAGAATTGAAGGCAAAGCGCATGGTAGCTATTGTAGTATTCGGTAATGATCCTTAGGAAGGGAAGGACTCCTTGGGTTGCTATAGATAACTGAGCTAAGGGCTGGCTGGCGCTTGGCAGGGCTCACTAGGAGTAGATCCGTAGGAATTAGGAAAAAGAGAAGGGAAAGGATTGACAGTAAAGGACCAATGGCAGTAATGGGCGGAACAAGACGGCCTATATAGAAATGTGCGGGAAGGGGGGATGGGCAGGTGGGCGTAAAGTTTGCGGCTTTCCTGTACCTCTCAGCGTATTGAGTCTGAGCTTGTGGTCTCGAGCGTCGGCTTGTGGAGTGCCGACAGCCCGGTGGCCGCGGGTCGTGCGGCGGAAGAGCTGGGAGCCCTAGGAGTGTCTCGCTGAAGAGGGAGGGAGAGAGGAGCCAAATTAGTACTGGAGGAGGACAAAAGGGCCTCACAAGCCAGGGAAATAAAATTTACACTTGAAAAGGGGAGATTTCCTTGGCACCTGGGAGTCTGGCTGCAGTTACCAAGTCAAAGAAGGGCTGTAATCACTTTAACAATTTAGGTAGCTTTAACAGAGTAAAACAGCTTTTCTATGCAGATTTAACAATTTTAGACAGGTTTAGGCAGTAAAAAACAGTGTAAATATTAGATTTCAGTCTGTTTTGTAAGCAAAAGAGCACATTTTCACTCCGCTAGATAGGAATGAATGGAGGAGTAAGGACAGATCAGAGCTTTTTATGGAGAAGGCGCCGCTACCCGCTTATTTATGGGGTTTTCCTGTACCTCTCAGCATGTTGAGTCCAAGCTAGGGTCTCAGGCATCGGCTTGTGGAACACTGACCTCCCGGTGGCCGCGGGTCATGCGGCGGAAGAGCTGGGAGCCCTATGAGGGTCTTGGTTGAAGAGGGAAGGAGAGAGGAGCCAAATTAGTACTGGAGGAGGACAAAAGGGTCTCACAAGCCAGTGAAATAAAATTTGCACTTGAAAAGGGGCAATTTCCTTGGCACATGCACGCTTGTAACACAGTCATTTTATGGATTTTGGCACCAGATTTTCAACATAGGCATTTTAGCACCTCTGCTCATGGACAGTGTGACTGTCATTTCCTCAAACTGTCCCAAAAAGTGATTTTGCACAGCGACCACACTATCCTGCACCGGACATGCGAAAACACATTTCGGGCAGGATATGTAAAATGACAGCCGTACTGTTCATCAAGAGGTGTGGAAAAATGCCAATGGTGAAAATCCAGAGTGAAAATATTACAAATGCACGTTACGAGCGTGCGCAGCAACTGCACAATGCACACTCGTAACACAGTCATTTTATGGAGTATGGTCACCAAATTTTCAACATAGACATTTTAGGACCTCTGCTCATGAACAGTGTCACTGTCATTTTCAAAATCTGCCCCAAACACTGATTTACCACAGCGACCATGCTATCGTACGCCGGAAGTGCGGAAACACATTTCCGCCAGGATGTGAAAAATGACAGCTGTACTGTTCACAAACAGGTGTAGAAAAATGACAATGGTGAAAATCTGCCATGAAAATGTTGTGAATTCACAAAGTTATAAGCATGCATAGCAATTGCGCAATGCATGCTAGTAAAATAGCCATTTTTGGGATTTCTTCCACCAGATTTGCAACATAGGCTTTTTGAGAGCCCACCTCATGAATGCTGCCACTGTTCTTGTGTTAATCAGTCCTGAATGGTGATTACACACAGTGACTGCAAAATCACCTTTCAAGACTGATTAACATCATAACAGTGACAGAATTCATGAGGAGGTGTGCCAAAAACCCCATGTTGAAAATTTGGTGCAAAAATTCCAAAAAATGCCGAGATATGCACCAAAGTTGAAAACTGATATTTATTACATTATACAACTTACCAGCATTTCCTCAGTTCATGGTCGGCTTGAAGAGTGCAGATGTGTTCTCAGTCCACTGAAGATCGCCACCAGACTCTGGAGGTAAGTATGGGGTGGGAGGGTGTGAGTAGGCAGGGTGCACAGTGGGTTGGTGCGGGTGGTTGGTAGTGAGACTATGAGGGACTGTTTTTGTGTTACAGGGTGAAAGAAAAGAAAAAAACATTGCTGGACAGTTTTTTTTCCTCAGGAGATTTGGCACGCTGGGGTGGGCTCCCAGTGTGCCACCTAACTGTTTGGGGGGTTGCTGCAGCTGTCCAGGGATTGGGCACCCTCATCAGCACAGAACACAAGGGGGGGTTAATTTATGCTGACGGGGACTGGGCACCCCTGTCGGTACACAAGGAAAGCGGGGAAGGGGAAGAGCCGAGGGGGATTGGGCACCCCCTCAGCATATAACACATGGGGGATGTGCTTTACGCCGACGGGGAGTGAGATCCTCCATTGGCACATATATTGAGGCCACAGCAAGCCAGCAGGGGGATTGGGCACCCCCAAAGTGGGCAGTTGGGTGGCCACCAGCCATGCATACAATGTGGTCAAGCATGTCAGGAGGTCCGCTGCATCTGATGAGCTTTGCTCGGATTGCAGGGAACCTTTCCTTAGATGTGCTTGCCACATTAGTATGCATGGTGTGCCGTTGGAGTGCAGGCTGATTGGGGAATGAGGGATGCACCTACTGGTGCATGTCCTGCATTCGCCCAACAGCGACTGCGCTCCAAATCTCCATTACTGCAAGATGTTGACTGTGTAAGTCCACCAACATAAAAAGATGAGCAATAACTGTAATCCAACATCAGTTTATCTTTTTTTTATCTTCTTTCTATTTTCTCGCCTCTGCAGTGCTCCCGGCGGGGGCATCCTCACTCATACACGAGGGTCCCAGCTCAGCCAACACCGGACCCTCAGACGCGATTCCATGACAGGCCTCCAGGTCAGTGGGTGCACAGCTATCAAGCTGCTCGGTCACGCCCAGCTTGGTTTTCCACCTTAATTGGTCCCCCCAGAGCCGGCAGTGCAATGATGCACTGTGCTACACAAGCCATGCTGAACCCACCCTTGCTTACGCCACACCTTGTGCTTCTCCTGGTCTCAACAGGGTCACCCAAGCATGACGATCCCACTATCCCACCCCAGAGGAAGGAGAGCAATCCTGGGACGCTCAATGCAACCTCCCCTGCTAGTCCCTGGTGGCTTGAGTCCATTCCTGAACCTGGTCGCCGTGTGTGTGAGGTATGGCATCCAGTTCTCAACCTCAGCACCACCGGCTGGCCAGGTTATCTTTTGAAAGTTCTCAGTGCAGCTGATTAACAGGTTCATCTGTGCAAATAAGCAGCATCATCTATGGTGCAGCAGATCCTTCCTTCCACCATTATGCCTTACACATTTCATTCAAAACTACACTTTCTCAAAGGCTGATCTTGTGTGATAAGAGTCCCTCCTTTAAGAAACATCTCTTAAAGGAACAGAATCTCAAAAATTAAAAAATAGGTGCAAACCAAGCTGTAACAAATAACTCAATTATTAAACATCACAATTACTTAAATATTTAATTTGCTTCATCATCTGCAGTAATTTGAAGTAGCATTACCATTGGCAACTGCTACTAAGCAGTAATGTTTGGGCAGAATGCTATAGGTGTTATAAAATAACTCATTTCAACAAAGTAAGATTAGAGAACACCATCAAATATAAGTTCATACAACTTGAGTCAGGCAAACCCCTTGGTGAATGTACAAACTTACAGTTTCCAAAAGCCAAATTACTTCACTAACATCTTGAAACATTTTGCAGGCAGCAACTGTGTGACATCTGCAAGAATAAGAGAGAGACACATTCCAGTTTAATTATTGACATCTCTGAGTTCACATGCCAGCTAAGATCTAACTTCCTTTAAGATCTAGTACCTAATACACAGTAAAAACCAAGAGCAGAAATGATAAAACTAGGTAAGCAGTATATAGGAAGGTTAATTGTGTTTTTTAAGGGGAATGTTTTGGGGGAATAAGGAATCAAAAAGTAGTATACAGAAGAAAATTCAAATGGCAGCATTATAATACAAATTTGAGATTATTAGTCATCTAGAAAAATGCCTTGACCTCCAACCTTTCATTTAATTCCACCAGCTCCATTGCTTTAAGATCAAAAATCCATGGTTGCTCTCTTTTGAAGAGCAAGTTGTCATAATCCTCAACCCTCCTTATTTTTTAATACCTATCCATGTGAGTTTATGCTCTGTTTCATTGCTTGCTTTTTAGATGCATATACATGCATTTTTTCAGTCCATGTTCCAAAGCCCTCATTTTTCACCAATTCCAACTTTGCCTTTGGTTTTACCTATGAAAAAAACTTACACAGTTACATTACAATTTGCCAATTAAATCGCCCCTTAAAGAGGGAGTCCAGTCAAAAATATTACATTTCAGAATTAGAATCAGCCTACCCCCAGTAAATGTCATACCATAAATTAGGTTTCTACATTACTTCATTTTAAAGTTATGAGCTATTTTGGAACCCTGATCTCACTCTCTGTTCAAAAAGGCAGTTTCAGTGAAGAGCCACTGATGATGTCACAACCAGAACTCACAGACTAGTCCTTCCTGTCAGCAACGTTATAGGACCTATCTCTCCAAAGTTATAGAAACTGTAGCTATAGTAATCATTTAAAAAAATGACACAGGATTGCCCTGCAGTGCTTGTGTTTCTAGAAAGTTCAGATGCATGGTACTGTACTTTAGAACACATCAGGAGGTGGTCTGAAAATGTAGCGCTAAACCAAGGCATAGAATGTCAAAATGGTACACAATTTTAGAATTTTCGGGAGGTACAGGCAATCTTGGCATGTGGTAGGGTTACACAATCTTGCAGTGTGGTATGACACTCAATCTCAGAATGCGACAGGGACATGCACTGAGAAATTTAGTGGGGTGGCAATTCTGGAATATAAGAAGGATGGTGTACTACTGGAATGTAACAGGACACACCATTTTATTTTGAAACTGCTTGTCCTTGCCACATTCCAGAATTGTAGGCACCCACCACATTTCAAAATTGTTCATCCCCATGACAATCCAACATTGTGTGTCCCAGCCATATTCCAAAATTGCACATCCCCACCACATTCCAAAGTTTTGTTTCAGTGCCACATTCTGAAACTTTCCAATCAAATTCCAAAATTGTGTCATTGCCACATTCCAAAATTGTCTGTCACTGCCACATCTGTGAATCACCACCACATTCTGAAACTGTGTATCACCGCCACATTCAGAAATTGTTTATCTCACCACATTCTGAAATTGAGCTTCACCACCACATTCAAAAATTGTGCGCCACGACCACATTGAAAAACTGTGCATCACTGCAACATTCTGAAATTGTGTGTCACCATCAGATTCCAAAGCTGTGCATCACTGCCACATTCCAAAACTGTACATCACCACCACATTCTGAAATTGTGCATCATTGCCACATTCCAAAATAATGTGTCACCACCACATTTCAAAATTGTGCATCACAACCACATTCTGAAGTTGTGCACCCTGCCACATTCCAAAATTCTGCATCACTGCTACATTCCAAAGTTATGCACCCTGCCACATTCTGAAATTGTGCATCATCATCACATTCCAAAATTATGCATCATACTACATTCTAACACAACACTGTGTGTCACTGCCACATTCTGAAATTGTGTGACACTGCCACATTCCAAAACTGTGCATCACTGCCACGTTCAAAAATTGTGTCACCACCACATTTCAAAGCTAAGTCACCACCACATTCTTAAATGATGTCACTGCCACATTTCAAAATTGTGTGTCACCACCACATTCTGAAATTGTGCATCACTGCCATATTCTGCAATCATACATCACCACCACATTCCAAAATATGTGTCACCACCACATTCTGAAGTTGTGCGTCACTGCCACATTCCAAAACTGTGCTTCACCACTACATTCCAAAGCTGTGCATCACTGCCACATTCTGAAATTGTGAGTCATTGCCACATTCTAAAACTGTACATCACCACCACATTCTGAAATCATGCATCACCGCTACATTCCAACATCATGCGTCACCACATTCTGAAGTTGTGCATCACTGCCACATTCTGAAATTGTGTCACTGCCACATTCCAAAATTGTGCATCACCATCACATTCCAAAATTGTGCATCACGACCACATTCCCAAATCGTGCATTACCACCACATTACAAAGTTTGCATCTCTGCCACATTCTGAAATTGCATGTCATTGCCACATTCCCTAATGTGTGACACCACCACATTTCCAAACTATGCATCACCACCACATTCAGAAATTGTGCATCACTGCCACATTCTACCATTGTGCATCACTCCCACATTTCAAAATTGTGCGTCACTGTCACATTCTAAAATTGTCCATCACTTTCATATTCCAAAACTTATCATTACCACCACATCCTGAAGCTGTACATCATCACATTCTGAAATTGTGTGTCACTGCCACATCTCAACATCATGCATCACTGCCATGTTCCAAAATTGGGCATCACCACCACATTCTAAATTGTGCATCACCGTCACGTTCCAAAATTGAGCATTACCACCATATTCTGAAGTTGTGCATCACCACCACATTCCAAAATTGTTCATCACCACATTTTGAAACTGTAAATCACCACCGCATTCCAAAATTTTGTATCACTCCCACATTCTGAAATGGTGCATCATCACCACATTCTGAAATTGAGCATCACCACCACATTCCAAAATTACGCATCACTGCCACATTCTGAATTTGTGTCACCACCACATTCCAAAACTGAGCATCACTGCCACATTCTGAAATTGTGCATCACCACCACATTCTGAAATTATGCTCATCACCACATTCCAAAATTGCATGTCACTGCCACATTCTGAATTTGTGTCACCACCATATTCCAAAATTGTGCCTCACTACCACATTCCAAAACTGAGCATCACTGCCACATTCTGAAATTGTGTGTTACTGTCACTTTCCAAAACTGCATGTCTCCTCTACATTCTAAAATTGTAACTGCCTGCTATTTCCTGAAATTATGTCTAAACTTTCACATTCCAATATTTTATTTGTTTTGAAAAGTTTCACCAGGAAATGCATACTAAGCTATAAAAGCTTGTTTCCAAATGCATCCTAAGAGAGAGGGGAGAAGGGGATACAATATTGCCTTTCAATATCACATTCTGAAAATGTGCATTTCCACCATATTCTAAAACTGCATATCCCCACCACATTCTTAAAATGAGTGTCACTGCCACACTCAAAATTGCATGCCCAAGTTACATTCTAAAATTATGCATCCCTGCCTCATTCTGAAATTGCATGCACTACACATTCTCAAACCGCGCCACCACCACATTCTGAGATTCTGTGTCCATGCCACATTCTGAAATTGAACATTATCACCACAATCTGAAATCAAGCATACCAACTATGTTTTGAAATTGTGCATCACCACTACGTACCAAATTAATGTATCTGAGACACATTATAAAGTTACATATCCCTACCACCTTCCACAACTATGTGTTTCCACATTTCAAAATTGTTATCTCTGCCACATTCTTATATAAATATATGACACTACCACATTATGAATTTTAGTGTCCCTGCCACTTTACAAAATTGTGAGTCTAGTTACTTTCTGAGATTGTGCCATTGCTGCATTCCACAGTTGCAGTCCAGTGACATTTCAAATTCTCATCCCTGCAGTATTATAAAAATTGCACACATTTTTATCATTTTAAAGCCATGTTTGCTACTCTTTTCCAACCCCCCATGACATTCTTAAGTATTGTACCTTGCATCTGCACATTAGGGAAATGCATGCCCTGACCCTCCCAGTGTCAGCTTTCCTTTTAAGATGTTTACTACAACTGTAGTTTTATGTAATGTGGGAGACATAATAAGGTAATTGGAAAGAAGGACTTGGCTGTGAGTTCTGGTTGTGACATCATCAGTAGCACTTTACTAAAACTGTTTTTTTTTTTGAACAATGAATTTAGAGTTATAAAATGACCTTTAAACAAAGTAACTTAGAGATCTCATTTTTGACATGAGGCTGACTGGGAATTTGCTGATCCAAATTCTGAATTTATTGATGCTAGAAATCTTGGCCAAACTCCCTATTTAAGTAGCACACATCATAAATCCCCTTACTTTTATGCCGACTCCACTTCTTATGTGTTTAAATGTTTGAGCAGAGTTTACAAATGGACAAAATTTGCAATTACCACATGATGAGCACCCATCCCCCCTCTATTGTAATCACATTCTGGGATTACCAGGTAATGCCTTACTAAGTGAACATAATCTTTTATATTTTCCACCTTCTTTGCATCATGTAGTCCAAGAATCTTTTATGTCTCTTAGCCCAGGGTTAGTACCTACAATATGCCAGTTTTTTTTTCTAATGATGTCACTTCACTGTCTTGAGCATGGATTAAAGGTTGATACAGAATTTGTATGTTTATCTTCCAGACCCCTGTGTACTTTTTCAACCAACAATTCTTCCATTGACGTGGTATACACTTCCATTTTTGTCTTCCACATTGTACTGTTCTTGTATCCCCTGTCAGTCTCTTTTCTAGTTCCTCAGCTCTTTTTCTGATGCATGTGGCTGGATTTTCAAATGGATCTAATTACCACAGACTCCAGGTACACCAATGATACTACATACTGAGCTTATGGAAATCCAGTGGGAATGTACATCCCATATGGCAGTTGCCACAAGTTAGACAACCTTTTTGTGGTCTAACATGAGTCAATCCTGGGGACCCTTTTTATAGTGCTTGTGCCAAATATTTGGCACAAGTTGCTGTATATCAGGTAAACTTTCACAACTATGTCTGACCTACTGAAACTGGATGCAGTTGTGGCAAACCTCTTTGACACTGCCAGAAACTAAGTGTGGAGGTGTAGGATTTGACACAAGCCCTGCACCACCCTATGAAAATCTAACCCATGGCATCTCTCCACAGTTGAGTTTCATTTGTATAAATTGTCCATGTGAGATACTCTCAATAGTGTGTCTTGGGTGATGCCTGCTTGACAGGAGGAGAATGTTTCTGTCAGGTGGTTTACAGTATATGTCAGCAGTGACCCTTCCTTCACCATTTTCAGAAGATGAGCTCTAAACAACTGATCCAATTCTAATTCTGACCAACAGAAACACTGAATCTGAGATTACTGTTGCACTCCTCTCCAAATTTAACAAAATGAATCAGATCAGACTCTGTTCCTTTCCACGCCAATAAGATATCATCTATGAAACATCCCCATAGGTCAGTCTTGTGTAAGAATTGATTTATTTCACTGCACACAACACCATGTTCCCATTTGCAAAGGTACAGATTGACAGAATTAGGTGCCATGCTGGCACCCATGGCTGGCACTCTTTTTTTTACATAGAAATGTTCTTTACAAAAGAAAGTTTTACATCGGAATCGCAGAAGGAGCAGGACAGAGAACTGTATCAGTTAAAGCAAAAGGAGGCTGGGAAGGCAATCAGAACAGCAAAGGCCCAAACCGAGGAAAAGATAGCCAACTCAGTTAAGAAGGTGGATAAAACCTTTTATAGGTACATCAGGGAGCGAAGGAAGACCAAGGGAGGGATAGTGAGGCTTAATAAAGGGGAGGGAGGGTGGGCAGAGGGAGACTGTGAAAAGGCAGAGATACTAAACAAATATTTTTGCTCAGTATTTACAAAGAAAGAGGGGGAGGTACATAAAACAAACAGTAGTAACACTCTGGATACAGAAGTTGATACCGGTCCATTTACAGAACAAAGGGTTCTGAAAGAACTCTTAAAACTGAAGGTGGACAAAGCAATGGGGCCTGATGGGATTCATCCAGAATTCTAAAAGAACTAAGGGTAGAACTAGTGACACCACTGACTACCCTTTTAACAAATCATGGGAGGATGGGGTGGTACCTGAGGACTGGAGGAGGGCAGATGTGATCTCCTTCACAAAAGTGGGAGCAAGGCAGAAGCAGGAAACTATAGACCTGTTAGTTTAACCTCAGTGATAGGGAAATGATGGAATCACTTCTAAAGGAAAGAATTGTCGAGTATCTAGAGGCCAGAGGGGCACAGGACCCTAGGCAGCATGGATTCACAGCGGAAGGTCATGCCAGATGAATCTGATAGATTTCTTTGACTGGGTGACCGAAGTAGTAGATCAGGGAGGGGCTGTGGACATGGCCTACCTAGACTTTAGCAAGGCATTTGACACAGTCCCACACAAAAGATTAATATACAAGTTAGCCAGCCTGGGAGTGGGTCCCAAGATGACAGCCTGGGTAAAGAATTGGCTGGAGAATAGACACAGAGTAATAGTAAATGCAGTCCACTCAGAAGAAAGAGGGTTACTAGTAGGGTACATGAGGAGTTCAGTAATAGGACGGTCCTCTTCAATGTCTTTATATAAGCGACTGCAGAAGGACTGGAAGGAAAAATGTGCCTCTTTGCAGATGACACTAAGATCTGCAACAGAGTTGATGCACAGGGTGGGTGGAAAGGATGAGAAGGACTTGCAAGGTTAGAGGAATGGTCAAATGTATGGCAGCTTAGATTCAATGCTAAGAAGTGCAAGGTAATGCACCTGGGAAACAAAAACCAGGGAAAGAGTACACAATGGGGGGTGAGATACTAACAACAACAAAAATGGAAAGGGACCTGGGGGTAGTCATATCAGATTACCTAAAGACGGGCAAGCAATGTGAGAGGGCAGCAAGGAGGGCTGGGGGGATACTGGGATGCATAGGGAGAGGCATCACCAGTAGAAAACAGGAAGTTATTATCCCTCTGTACAGACAGCAGGTGAGACCCCATCTGGAGTATTGTGTGCAGTTCTGGAGACCCAATCTCACTTAAAGACATAGACAGGATGGAAGCTGTCCAGAGGAGGGCAACTAAAATGGTTCAGGGTCTGCACCAGAAGACATATGAAGAGAGACTTAAGGAGCTTAATATGTATAGCCTCGAGGAAAGAAGGGAGAGGGGGGACATGATAGAAATGTTCAAGTACCTCAAGGGAATCAACAAAGTCCAAGAGGGTAGCATCTTTCAAATAAGGAGGTGTGCAAGAACAAGAGGGCACAATTTGAAAATAGAGGGGGGGTGGCTCAGAGGTAATTTAAGGAAGTATTTTTTTTACAGAGAGGGTTTGGATGCATGGAACGGCCTTCCGAAGGAGGTTGTGGAGTCAAAATCAGTGGTGGAATTCAAGCTTGCATGGGACAGTCATAAGGCAGTTCTGGGGGTGGGGGTAGGAAGAAGTAGGCTGCTGGTTAACTAGGATCTGCAGCTTATCCAGTAGGTAGGTAAAATGGGCAGACTGGGTGGGCCAAGCGGTCCTTATCTGCCGTCAAATTCTGTGTTTCTATGTTTCTATTCAAGGACAAATATACCAACTGTACCAACCCTTTGTGGCTGGATATGGCTCACTCTTGTGTTTAAGAACTCCACCATGGCTGCACATCCTTCCTCATGCAGGATGTTGAAGTATAATGACTCCATATCCAGAGTGACCATAAGGTTTGTTTCCTCTATTGCTAGGTCACCCAAAATGTGAAGAACATCTCCTGGATCTTTGATATATGATGGAGGTCCTCACAAAATCCTTATCATGAAAATCTACAAACATCACTATGGGTTCTGTCAGGTAATTGCTGCCTGAAGCAATTGAACAGCCAGATATATTAACCACATCCTTGTGGGCCTTGGGCATACAGTAAGATTGCAGCCTTACCATGGAATGAACAGTTAGGAACTCAGTAACATCTTCTGGAAATAGTGCATCTATTTTAAACTCTCAAAGTATTCATCTATTTTTCTCAAATATATTGATAGGAGCACTTGGTGCTTGACTATATAATTTGCAATTATTTAGTTGATGCAAGACTTCATGATCATATTTTTCACTGTCAAGTACAATTATTGATCCCCCTTGTCTGCTGGTACAACAGTTATGTCTAATTATGCCAACATGTACCTTGGCAAATGGTGGCATGATGTTGTGCACAGTGAAACTAATCAATTTTTCCACAAGACTGACCTACGGAGATGTTTTTGTAGATTATATTTTATTAGTGTAGAAGAGAACAGAGTGTAAACTGCTTGGTTTTGTTAAATTGTTGGAAGACAGTAACATCAATCTCAGATTTCTGTCAGTTAGAGTCAGATCAGTTTTTTTAATCTCATCATCAAAAGGATGGCGGCAGAGGGTCACTACTGACCTTTCCTGTTAACCGACTGACAGAAACACTCTCCTTCTGGCAAGCAGCTGCTACCTGAGATATACCACTGATGGTATCCCAAAGGAACAATTTATAAGAACCAAATGCAACTGTGGCAGTGACACCATGTATCAGAAAAGAGCTGATGAACTAGAAAAGAGACTAAGGGATACAAGAATATACAACACTGAAGGCAAAATATGCAGTGGACACCATGCCAAAGGATTAATTGTTCATTAAAAAAAATACCCAGGGGTCTGGAAGATAAATGTACAAATTCTGTCTCAAACTTTCATCCACATTCAAGAGAGGTTAGTGACATCAATAGAACAAAACTGGCATATTATAGGTACTGATGCTGGGCTAAGGGACACAAAAGATGCATTGCCCTGCATGGTGCACAGAAGGGTGAAAATATGCAGGATCATGTTGTTCATTCAGGAAAGTCATTACTTGACAAGCCCAGCATGAGGTTACTACAGAGTGGGGATGGCTGCTTAATATGTGAAACTGCAAATGTTGCCCATTTGTAAACACAATTAAAATGTTTAAACACATGGAAACTGGAATGGACACAAACGTAAGGAGCCCTCAATAGGAAAGATATGATACAACCCTACAGTAGGCAGGTAAAATGGGCAGACTAGATGGGCTGAGCGGTCCTTATCTATCATCAATTTCTGTTTTTTTTTTCTCTACAAGTGGTCACTCAGCCCAGGGAGAAAAGAAAACAACTGATTCATTCCATCACAATAAAATAGCTTCTTTTAATATTAGAATATGCTTTTAAAAGGCACACAGCACACTGGATACATGTAAAGCAGCACCCCCTCACATTAACATTTCAAGACTACTACGTCTCTTTATCAAGATGCTAATGGGTTACAAAGTCCACTAGCAATTTCAAGGCTCTTCTTTCCCCATCACATGTTAAAAACTCATCTATAAGAAACAAATCTTAATTGACATATGCTAACCATGTTTAGGTGTTTCTACTTCATTTTAAAATCATTCCTATTACACTCCAAAGTGGTCTTTACAAGTACATCCACTCAATACAACAACACACTTGTTGTAAATTCTGGATGCAAGAAGAGAGAAATACAGACTGAACCTCCTCACCAACTCAGGCTTTTCCAATGTATTTCTCTCTTTGCATCCTCTACTCCAATGTGCTTTAAAACCACACCCTAAAGTGAAAACTTGCTAAATACTTTTTCTTCTAACTTCATTTATGCATGCATTTATGCACCACTACAGTAATTAATGTTTTAAAATCAGGGTGGCCACTAAAAATTTAAAGTTTGCTTCATTTCCCTACATAACTTATTTTATTTCACTCTCTTACTCTGCTGCAACTTTAAGTATGACATCTATCAGACCAGCTCCAGACATTAACAAGTTTCCTGTTTAGACCAAACATTGGTTGTTTTAAAAACCACAGCCCTCTTTGTAGTCTATTACTTTTTTATGGGCTTCTAATATTACCCTTTACCAAAATAGACATCTAATCTTGAGGGCTGTTTTTTCCAATTTAAAATATGCTTGTCTACACTGATAGCCGGATCATTACCCTGTCATTTCTTCCTCTCTCATATTTACACCTGAAATTCTTCCAAGAGTGGATTATTTTCACCCCATTGATAGGACAAATGTTCAAACAGGCCTTTTGGATTGACAGGCTCTACTTAGAAACATAGAAACATAGAAGTTGTGGCAGATAAGGACCATAAGGCCATCAGTCTGCTCGTTTTCTTTCTACCTTATAAATGTGCCATCGGCCTTTGCTCTGTCAGTGACCTATCTATTCAAGTCATTTGTATTGCTCCTTATGCCTATCCCATGCCTGTTTGAAGCCCTGCACTGTATTCATAGCCACCACTTCTTGTGGTAAGCCATTCCATGCATCTACCACCCTTTCTGTGAAAAAGAATTTCCTCACATTCCCTTAATGACCTCCCTCATTCTCATGCTGTGTCCTCTTGTCCTGCTATTTTCTTATATTTAAACATGTTAGACTCTTTCACCTTGTTTATGCCCTTAAGGTGTTTAAATGTCTCGATCATATCACCTCTCTCCGCCTTTGCTCAAGGGTATACATATTGAGCTCCATTAATCTGTCCTCATATGTCTTCTGATGCAGTCCCTGCACCATTTTGATTTGCCTTCTCTGGACTGCCTCAATTTGGTTAATGTCCTTGTGAAGGTGTGGCCTCCAATACTGCACTGTACTCAGATGGGGCCTAACCAATGTCTTGTACAGAGGGATTATTACCTCCTCTTGCGACTTGTGATACCCCTACTAATACACCCTAACACCCCCTAGCCTTACCTACTTTAGGGTCTGCTTGGATGATTTTAGGTCATCAGTGATGATTGCCCAAGTCTCTTTCTTCCTTGTGACTGCTGCAACTCCCTCCCAGCCTATAAGTGGCTTCAGGGTTTCTCTTCCCTATGTGCATGATTTTGCACTTCTTTGCATTAAATCCCAGTTGCCACTCTTCTGACCATTCTGCTAGTTTATCCAGATCTTTCTCATTCTGCCCACCCCATCTGGATCATCTACTCTGTTGCAGATCTTGGTGTCATCTGCAAACAGACAAGCCTTACCCTCTAGTCCATCTGCGAGGTCACTAATGAAGATGTTGAATAGGACTGGCCCCAGGACTGATCCCTGAGTACCCACTTGTGACTTGCATCTCTTCTGACTGTATACCATTTACCACCACTCTTGTTTTCTGCCAGTCAACCAGTTTGCCACCCAGTTGACCAACTGACCCACCCCCGAGCCTACCTAGCTTATTTATCAATCTTCTATGTGGAACAGTGTCAAAAGCTTTGCTGAAGTCAAGGTAGGCGACATCAACTGCTCCCCTGGTCCACCACTCTGGTTACCCAGTCAAAGAAATCTATGAGATTAGTTTGACAGGACCTTCCTTTGTAAACCCATGCTGTCTTGGATCCTGTGCCCTATGGATTCCAGGTGTTGCACTATCCTTTCCTTAAGGAGTGCCTCCATAATCTTGCCCACTACTGAGGTAAGACTGACCGGTCTGTGGTTCCCGCCTCCTCCCTGCTACCACTCTTGTGGAGTGGGATCACATGAGCCCTTCTCCAGTCTTCTGGGACCTCTCCTGTGCTCAGAGACTCACTAAACAATTCTGCTAATGGCTCTGCTAGTTCCTCCTTTAGCTCCTTAAGTACCCTGGGATGTATGCCATCAGGTCCCATTGCTTTATCCACCCTGAGCCTTGAAGCTCTTGTAGGACCCTTTCTTTTGTGAAGGGAGTGATGCTCACCTCCTCCCCTGTGTCCATGATGCTGAGCTGTGGGCCTGCCCTACCTTCTCTTCAGTAAATACTGAGCAAAGTATCTATTTAGGATAGATGCCTTACAGGGTCCTCCTCCTCACATGCTCCCTTTTCTCCATAAGCTTAGCAATACCCCTCTGGACTTTCTCCTTTCACTAATGTATCTATAGAAAGTCTTGTCACCTTCTTTTACTGTTCGTGCTAGTGTTTCCTCAGTTTGGGACTTTGCCTGCCTTACTGCCTTACCTGCTTCCCTTAGGGCAGTTTGGTATGCCTCCTATCTTCATCCTGCTGTGTTCCCTTATATTTTCTGGAAGGCCAGCCTTTTGGCTCTGACCTTTTCTGCTACTGTATTTGAGAACCAAAGTGGTTTCCTTCTTCTTTTGCACTTCCTTTTCTGTCTAACACAATGGGATGTTGCTTCAAGTATTGTATCCTAATGCTTGCCACTTTGCCTGTACCCCTCACCTGTGTTTCTTTTGCCAGGGCTAGTTAACTCTGTTGGCCATCTTATCAAAGTCAGTCCTCTGAAGTCCATATTTTTGCTTTGGAATGGGATGATTTAGATGTAGTAGCCAATTGAACCATACCATGTGATGGTCACTGGCCCCAGGTGACCTTCTACCTGGAGATCTGTGATCCCTTCTTTGTTAGTCAGTACTAGATCTAGGATAGCCCTGTCTCTTGTGGGTTGCTGTGCCAGTTGTTTGAGGCCCCTCCTGCAGGAATCCACTATGAGTCTAGTTCTGGCAGATGTTCCTGCTGGTATTGACCAATCTGTATCTGGCATGTTGAAGTCTCCCATTATCAGAACCTCCCTTTAGCTGTCATGTTTTGTATATCTTCTAACAGTAATGTGTCTATGTCCTCCTCTGGTCTGGGGGCCTGTAGACAACCCAGTTCTTATGGCTGTCCCATTTCCTGTTTCCAGGGTGACCCACAGTTGTTCTGGCTCCTTATGTGTATTCTGAATTTCTGTAGCTTTGATATTTTCATTAACATACAGGGCCACCCTCCCCCTTTTTGCACCTCGGTCTTTCTGAACAATACATAGCCAGGTACTGAAGTCTCCCAAGTGTGGTTACTGGTAAACCACGTCTCACTAGTGCTACTATGTCCAGTTTAGCCTCTGACATAATTGCCTGCAGGTCTGGGATCTTATTTCCCAGGCTGTGAGCATTGTGTTAATGATTTTCCATTGGCCAGATTTTGGTATGTTAGTTGTTGGGTGAAGTTTGGCATTACCCTGTGCATCGTATGGGGAGACAAACCTTTTTTCACCTGGTGATGCAAATGAACGGCAAACACGCTGAATTCTGTTTGACCACTAGCTGAGGGGAGGGGTGTTCTTCCCATTTGGACGATGGGTGCTGCACCCCTCCCCATTTGCTAGTTTAAATATTCTGCAAAGACGTCAAACTTCTGCCCCAATGCACTGACCTCTTTAGTCAGATGCAGTCCATCAAATTAAAGAACTTTCGCTCCCAGAACTGTTGCCAGTTCCTACAAATTGTGTCCTTTTCCTGGCACCAGTCCTTGAGCCACGTGTTTAGCTCCCCTATCTCCCCTTCTCTGACCTTCCGTCCATCTGCTCCTTCTCCCAGACTGGCAGGATCTCAGAGAAGGAGATGCCGACGAAATAGATGATAGTTTGTCACCCAGCCTAGTCAGGTGTTCCTTGGTCTCCAGAACTGACCGGCTGGCGAGATCATTAGTCCCTATGTGTACTAGGACATCAATGTTTTCTCCTGCTTTGTGAACAATTTTAGCAATGCGGTCAGTGTCTCTCCATGCTGATGTACCTGGGAGACATCTGACCATCACCCCTGGCTTCATTTTCTAACAAGTTAAACAAAAGAGTCTGTACTGTTGTATAGTAAAATATCCTCAGTAAAAATTTAAATGCCGTTCCCTATTATATAATCTCAAAAGAAAGAAGGAGATTTTAATTAGTGTAGTGGTTCATAAATGCATGCCGAAATGAAGTTAGAAGGAAAACGTTTTTAACATGTTTTCACTTTAAGGTGTGGTTTTGAAGCACTTTGGAGTAGAGGATGCAAGGAGAGAAATACATTAGAAATGCCTGAGATGGTGAGGGAGATTCAGTCTGTATTTCTCTTTTCATGCATCTAGTATTTACACAGCAAGGGCCAGATATTCAAAACTTTGTCCGGGGGCTAAATTAGCACTGCTCAGTGGGCAAACTTAGCCCGTAGCAAAAAGCAAGCTATATTCAAAAGGAATAGCCTGGTGCAAAATCAGATGAATATAGCAAGCAAAGTAAGCCAGCCAAACAGGACCAGGAGTGCAGGGCAAAATAACCTGGGAATAAGACAGCACTGAATATAGCAAGAGGGAGTGCACACTGCTACTGCAGCTCATTAGACCCTGGAGAAAGCCAGTGCTGCAGGTGGAGAACATTGTGTGTGATTGCACAGAGATGTCTCACATTTACTGCAAACAACAATGTAAGCCACACACTGCAGAACTGTGCGGTGTGCTGAAGTGAGGTTGCCCAGACTAACCTGATTGCACAGTGCTAACACATTAGCCCAGTGCAAACGGGAGCTATATTCAAATCTCCCATGCAAATTAGCCTACTTAGGTAATCTGTGGGCAAACAGGTACATTTGCATATCATTAACTGCTGTTTAGCATACATTACCATGCAGTTTGCCTGGTGCTACTGCATGGAGCACAAAGCTCCCCCTTTTGGTCAGAATGGAAGTATAGGCTGGATGCTGCAGGCTGAGGCATGCCCACAGCATCCCTTGTTGGTCAGAATGGAAGTACAGGCTGGAAACAGCAGGAACTGTGTGCTGGCAGGCACAGTTGGCGGATACATACCTCTCAACCCCTTGCCTCCTGAATCAGGGACAAGGCTTAAAAAAATCAGGGACAAAGACCCAAAATCAGGGACACATCTTAATAATTGGTACTATTCACTTGGAATGCTGATAGAATAAGGGGATATGTGATAAGATGCATTTTCAAAGGAAGAACAAATCTTTAACGTTAATGTGTGACATTATTGTGTGATTTTAATCCCCACTGTTCGGTCACAAACACAAATATTATGAGGGACAGAGGATGTTTGGAGGCAACATCAGGGACAGTTGATAGGTATGGGTGCATACAACACTCCCATGCATATGTTTGCCTGTTACACACCCATGATCCTGGTAGTAAGGTGGTCCCCCCACCCCCAGCATGAATCACGACTCCCATTGCACTGTAACACAGACATTTTCCCTGGTAGTCTAGTGGTCCCCCCAACCCCCAGCATGTATCCCGACCCTGTTTCATGTAAAATAAAGACTTTTCCTGGTGAGCAGGAACTTTCACCCAGCAGTGATGCTCCTCTGTTCGTTTATCTCAGAACAGACAGCACTGAGTGTCAGTTTTCCTCTCACCACCACGGCTGGCTGCAACTGAGGGTCAATTAGTGGTACCACTCATTTGTACCTCAGTCGGTGGCCTGCTGTGGTGGTGAGAGGAGGGCTGAGCTGGTCACTGGCTCTGTTCTGGGATGTTATTGGGATGAGCAGGCATCACTGCTGGGTGGGGGGACCATTAGACTACCAGGGAAAACTCTTTAATTTTAGGTGAAACAGGGGTCGGATACATGCTGGGGGTGGGGGATCACCAGACTACCAGGGAACATGCCAAGAAATTTTGTGTTGTACACAACATGGCCTCTGCTGCCATGTATCTCTGTGTTACCTCTACTGAGAAACAGATTTTGGAATGTCCAAAACACACCCCTGGCACTCATAGTGGTCTCACATCCACTGCACTATCTGGTACACTTATTAACAACTTACAATTAATGCATATACCTGTTTTGTTCAATTTGACTTACTGGAATATGAAAGAATTTGGTATGTGTCATACTACTAACACTTCAGCATTTTACAGTACTTTATTGCTTGATAGTTTAGCAGCTTTTCAGATTCGTACTGATGACCCTATTGCCAGGGTACACACCACTGAGCATAGAAGCAACTTCAGGAGAAAACCCAATCCTGATGATCAAAGTCATAAATGTAATACACATGAAGTTGACAGTTCTGATGTCACCGGTGTCACAGGAACTGTCACAGGTCTTTTTGGTACAGCTATGTCTATCTGGAATAAGGCAGACATTGCTGCTATCAAATTTCATTCAGCTAAATTCCAAACTGGTTTGGTAAATTATATTTTACCCCCATTATTGCATGGCATGGATGGCCTTAGTCAGGAAAAAAGATACACTGTCTATAACATGGACAACATTGCTAAGGCATTTACAGACTCAAAAGATAAGACTAATGTACTCATTGCACAGAACAACAAAGAAGCAGATAAACAATACATTGCTAGAGAATCCTATGTTCAGCCTATGGCTCATATATTATCACTACCATCAACAATCTATTCTGTGATCTAGAACCTGAAGGATCCCTGATGTAATACATGACAGACGATTTCTAAATGGTGTTGTCCATGATATAAAACCCTGACTGTATTGCTATGTGTATGCAACAATCTTTAACTATTCATCTTTCTACAGCTAGGAATCTGGGTTTCCTCACTAGACACCCTAACACTGGTCCATGTTTTACTTCTAAGAAATGCTCTATCAAAGATACAATGTTTCTTTCTTTTACTGTCTCTTTGCCACATTTTGATCCCACTACAGCTTTCTTTGACAAGCTTGCATCTGTTCACTCAGTTGGGCACCTTGATGATGACATCTACAGAGAATGCTTGGACTTGCCTCCTCTACTGGTCTTCCATCCTTTCCTGGACACCTGGGTCACCCTGCACACAGACTGCTGTGCTAAGAAGGGCTATATTTACCTGTGTCTATGTGATGTATTTGATGTTATTAAACCTGTATGTGGTTATTTTACTTACAGTATTGATTGGTCCTTTTCCATGGATGATGACATCAGCAAGAATGGCTCAGACTCTTTGGACTCAACATTGGATCCAGACAAACTTTTCCAGTCTTATCGAGAGGAGGTTCATCACCTGTCAACATGGATTTCCCTAGACAAGCTATACCTGCCCGGTACAGTTGCAAAAGTGGAGATGGCTTACTGTTGAAATGCAATATAATTCTGATGGCGAGTATCGCATTGTGACAAACTATGAAAGTTATGCTTACGGAACCCAGACATGTGTTATTGATGCTCCTAATTTCTGCTTTGTCCCCCATCAAAAGTCTGTCATTGGACATACCGTTATTACGCCCGCCCCCCCCCCATGGACGTTGATATCATTGATGGTAACCCTGATATTCTGCTCACCCTTTCTGAGTATTTACCATATTTTAATTTACACATTGATCCACTGACACTTACATTAAAATCACTTTTAGAGAGAAAAGACACCCACCTCATCCACATCAGCAATAGTATGACTAAAGCTAATGAAGTTATTCTTGCACTTATTAATGATGGTGATATGAACGATGCGTTAACTAACACTTGGTTATAGATTACTTTTAAAGGTTTTGTTATTATACAAGCATATTTTATCTTTTTCTTGATTATTATGCTTTGCTGCCTACGGCTCACACTGCGTCAACAACATGAGCACCTGGAATTTCTTTACAAGGCTTGCGTGTCTGGTCTGTAAATGACCCCCTGCTCTCTGTCCATTTCCCTGTTTTGCTGGTTTGCCCTGAGAGGCAACAAGGAGGGGAATGTTACACGAGGTCCGTGCACCCTTATTGGTACACCCAGAGGTACACCGTAGACAACTAGCATTTAGGCATATGTTATACTAACATATAGGGCTAGGGGCATCTACTGTATAAGAGTAGATGTCAGGATATGTATGCATATTATTGTTACACACTTTGCTTTCTAATACATATATGTATTTCTCACTTACAAGATGTTAGGACACCTGTGTTCTTGTAATGATTATAAGTCAGCATTGCCACCTTTTGGTGATTTGTACTACTACATTGATTTATGTAAGAACTGTACCCTTTTGTTTCACAAAGTGACGATTACTACAAAATTATATAATGTTATCTTGGACCATGGAGCCACCTCTAATTTAGTCAATAGGATTCATCTCTGTAACTAGAAATGTTTCTGTCTTACAGTAACCATAGTAATTATCATAGGTATATAATGTGAGACATTACATCTTCTACCTCAGAGACCCCAAGAGACACGGAGAATCCTCAGGGTATAGGGAACACTTAGCAGTGGCTCCCAGTTTGTGCTGGTAAGAACTGCTTAGGGCAACTGTGATTATCCTTTTTGGCAGTAATAAACAAGTTTATTACTCTTATGCAATGTGTCTGTGATTCCTTGCATTCCCAATAATACCAAGAACCTGAGAGTGAGGTTTAGACCTCCTGACAAATATATATATATATATATATATATATATATATATATATATGATGCAAAAAACTCAGTTTAGTGCATCAGCTAGGGCTGTTCCACAGTGAAAAAAGCTAGAAATTCAGGGTTAGGGTTGAAAGTCCCTAGACCCCAGCCACCTTCATGGCATCGGGCTGCACGCTGGGGTCACCGATCCTCTCACCACATCACATGTGTAAAGAAGCTGAGGTAGGGGAGAATGGGGTGAGAGTTAGGACTGATGACCCTAATGTGCACCCCAATGCCAGTTGGGGGTGAGCTGGGGGTCCAAGGGACTTTCAACCCTAATCCTAATTTTCTACTTTTTTTCATTGTGGAACAACCCTAACTGAAGCATTAAACAGAGTTTTTTTGCCTCTAATTTCCCTTCTTTTTGAGAATGAGGATGATAAATAATGAAAGGAATCCAGTGGCAGCAGTGCCGGGTCACATAATGTCTTGTTACACAGTAACAGGAACTGCAAAGCAAACGCAAGTGGCAATGGTAATGCACATGGCAAAGCAAACGTAAATGGCAAAGCAGACATTAATTGAAACACAAACATAAAGTGACACCAAAGCAAACAGTTATGTGAATGGAGACATCAAACAGAAGTGCATACAGAATGCAACTGGTAACACACACCTTCACGGTACCACAATTGTAAATGTAAATGGTAACAGTAACACCAACAATAACACCAAAGTAAACAAAACGCAAGCACGTACAAAAATGCAAGCCATAAAGCACACATTCATGGAACCACAATTGTAAATGCAAATGGTTATGGTAACAGCAACAATAAAGCCAATAAAAACAGAAATGCAAGCGCATATGAAAACGCCAACTGTTACATGTAATGTCATGGTACCGCAATAGTAAACATAAATGGTAACAGTAACAGCAACAGTAAAGACAACAGAAACAGAAATGCAAGCTCATATGAAAATGAAAACCATTACACACATGGTGACGTAGACAGGAATGGTGATTCGAATGGTAACAGAAGAGTAACTGGAAAAGCTAACTGCCACGGTAACAAAAGGGCACACCCTTCTTTTCCCCAAAAACTGCATTGAAAAAAACAAATTGAAAACAAAGAATGTATGCATTATAATTGACTTTGTAGCAGAAAAGTACGACTTGGGATACTAAATTGCTTATATCTTAGGAACCGTATGACGTAGGGAAAAAAATTACATTTTGTATGAATTATTACTTTCCTGGCTAGTTTTATGCTTTGCCCTCATTTGGGGGGCTAAGCATTTTTTTGACAAAAAGTCCATTTCTCTCACTGTTTCTGAGATAAGGGCCCTGAAAGACGCAACGGACGCCATAATGTTATCCTATGGGAAAAACTGTCAGCTTCGGAGTGCTGTCACTTTGCCACCCTGTAATATTTTTTCTCCAAACCACAAAAAGGCACATTTGTAGAATGTTGGTTTTCTTCTCTCTAAATTACGGCCCAAAAGGCCAAATTGTTATTTTCCAGCAGAGTGGCAAATAATTCCTGTAATATGGCGGACGATGTAATGTTATCCTATGGGAAAAAGGGCCAACTTCGTACTGCCGTAACTTTGCCACCCTGTAATATTTTAATCTACTAAAAGGCACATCTGTGGGATGTTGCCTTTCTTCCCACCAAATTTCAAGTAAAAAGACCAAACCATTTCCAAGATATTCAATGACAAAAATTGGCAACATTTCCCTATCTATTCCATTATAAAAAAATCTGGCCATCTTGTCCCTGGTTTGCAATCAAAGATCACAATCAAAGAATCTCATGATCAAAGAATTTGCAGCCTCATGATCAAAGAATTTGCATGCTCATGATCTAAGAATAAAACATTTAATAAATCAAAAAATAGAAGCAATTTCAGTAGACTACCACCAGGTTTCAACAGAACGAAGCCCCCTTAGTAAAACCCACCCTCATTTGACTTCCTAGGATACCCCTGTGCTGAGCAAATTGAATTTTAAATTGGGCCATCTTGTTCCTCACTCATGATGCAAGATCATGATCAAAGAATCTCATGATCAAAGAATTTGCAGGCTCACTATCAAAGAATAAAAAATGTTGAAACACAATTTATTCACTGATTTCAACCAACCCAATGGCATGGTTCGACAGAACAGACCCTCCTGTGAAACACAAGCCCTCATTTGTGTCCTTAGCCCACCCTTGAGCCGAGATATTAGTGTTTTAGGTCACGATGCAAGATCACGATCAAAGAATTTGCAGGCTCTTGATCAGAGATCATTAGCGAGCCACGAATTAAGATTTTAAAAGCTTATAACTCTATTTTTCGACAGATTTGGATGGCACCAAAGCCATGGCTTGATAGATCAGGGTCCCCTGAGTAAAACCCATCGAAGTTTTACTTCAGAAGTAACCCCTGAGCCGAGTTATTTGTGTTTGTGTGATTGGAAAACTGAAAATAAGATGGCGGACCTAACGGTCAAAGAATTTTGAAAATTCCTCAGGAACAAAGATTCTTGAACTGTGAGGCTGCAAATTCTTTGATCACCAGGCGAGACCAGATGGCCAGAACTCCATTCTTTGATAGCAAGATATACATATAAATTTTCCCATTGACTTATAACGGGAACTTAAAAGTGCTATAACTTTTTAATGCCTTAATATTTTTTCACCAAACAAAAAGAGCCATTTTCAGCCACCAAAGCTCTTTCAAATGAGCCATCTTGCAGAGTGGCACACTACACAATGGCCGTGCAGGGCCACATTAAGAATGCCAAAAGGTGCCTCCAGAAATGGATAATTTTGCATTTTTAAGCACTTTCATATATGAAGACCAGCAGTTCGACACAAACACAATTTGGCAGATCAAGAGATCTAGTGTGCCCCAACGCTTGTACCAAATTTCAGGCAAATCCATTAAATGGGTCCAAAGTTATTAATGTCCAAACGATTGACTTTAGTATGTAACTGGCTGCTCAAACCTAACTATAGTGGTACGACCATGCCACTATAATATATATATATATATATATATATATATATACACACATATATATGCATATATATCTGTTAAAGAAAAGGGATTACCAATGCCCAGCATAGATACAACAGGCTGAGCAGAACAATCTGATAGTGTCTGGAATGCCCTTTTCGTTTCATTTGATAGTTGGTCACATGTAGAGATAGAAAACAGGGTCATAGATTTGTAGGCTGTGTATATATATATATATATATATATATAATTTTTATTTTCAGCAGCATTTTCCTGCTTTTTCCACAGGCAAAACTTTGATATTACAAGACACATGTTTTCCTGTATTTATTTGCTCTGCTTACTTTGATGCACGCAATTAATAAACTCACTTTTAAAGCAGTATGTAGTTGTGCGTTTTTTTTTTTTTGCTTTCCCCCTTTGTTTAGTGTCAAATTACATTTATTCCCCACTGCAGTTTCTGTGGTGAATGTAACAGCTGGTGTCACAGCAGGTTACATTCACCCACAACCTCCCCAAATGTTTTGTGGTGTTGCTGCCTCATAGAAGAATGTTTGCATTGATCCCCCAAGCTCTTCTGAGCACTATGCTGTTTTTTTGGATGGAAGAAGGAGCCCTTTGAAATCCCTGTGGGGTGACCTTTGACCCCTTGCTCCCAACATGTCATGCTGTCATGATGTTCATCAGTCACCTCACAAATGAGCAGACTAGGTGGGCCAAGCGGACCTTATCTGCCATAAAATGCTATGTTTCTATGTTAAAAATGACACCCCCCATTTTGAGTCAGGCACTTATTGCAATTTTGTTGGGGAGCAGGGGGAGTCAATTTCTCTATAAAATGCTGCAGACTGCATTGCTCAGTCTCATTCACCAAACCTGTGGAGAAAGAAGCACTTCCTGGTGTCATAGCATTCCTCCTGAATTACATTCTCTGGCAGGTAAGACCAAAATTACCTTTGCCACAGTCTTGGGGGATTTGTTAATGAATGGAAAATGTTTTGCTGGATGTTTCTGAGGGGTTATCTGTAGGAACACTCCAAATGCATGCAATTAAAAGTGAACTGTGTGGCAAGGCTGAATTTTAGGGCTGAAGTTTCTTTTTTATGTGTTTGTGACACTAGGTACCTTCACTTATATGTTTGTTCAGCATAGAGTGTACCTGGTGTCACAGTTACTTCAGTCACACCAGTTCTGCTTGCTCCAAAGGAATAAAATGTTTTAATTAATATTTCTACAGAAAAAACCTTTTCAAAATGCATGGTGCTTGGTGGGGGTTGGGGGAGGGTTGGCATACACTTAACAGGGGTTGAGAAATTATGTTTTATTTCTGAACTGAATAAAATACAGTTTGCATGCATGGCGTTTGGGGCTCACAACAGAGAATGGGAATTGGTATGTTTTTACATTTTCTATTATAATTACTTCTTAGTATGGCTCTTGCTTTTGAAAAAATAGGGCATCAGTCTGTAAATGTACCTTTCTTCCTATGTGCGGGTATATGTTGGGGTTGGGGGGAATGGGAGCTACAAACTGTACAAAAGTTAGTTTGCTGTGAATGCCTTTGTAAAAGGTCCCTGGGAAATGGGCTCTTTTGCTGCTTTATAACAAGACTCTAGAGGTGCGCTGCATAAATCCAAATTGGTAAATGTATAGGATCTCTCTGAGCTCCTTTAAAAAGGAAAAGGTGGAGTCTTTTTGTATAAAGTTCTTAAAAACTTATTGTTTTTTCTTCTTTTTTCCTTTTCAACTGCCCTGACATTTCGATTAGTAAAATGAATCTTTTTCAAAGGGCTTCTAAAGTCTAGAAAAGATATGTACATATGTTGTTATTACTATTAGTACAATTTTAATATGTATCGATTCATTACTTGCACAATACAGAACTTCATTTGTAACACAATGTAAACAGATTTTTTGATTATAATAGTCACACAAATGTTTTATATATATACTCACGTATAAGCCGACCCATGTATAAGCCGACCCCCCGCAATTATTGTCTACAAATTAAAGAAATACTGAAGACTCACGTATAAGCCGACGCCCACATTGTGACAATAATAGGGGAACATAGGATCATTTTCCAATCACCAAGTATTTTTTTTCTTGCTTATCACCACATAAATAACAAGCAACAACTGCTTTTATACTTGCTGTGCCACGAATGCATTAGTCCCTCCATTAGTCCCATTTAAAATTCCTCAGACTCAGAGTCAGAGAATCCTAAAGCAGCCTCGTTCCCTGCCATGAATTCTTCGGTGAGAACGTCAGCATATGTGCTATCATCATCTTCTGGTTCTTCGGTTTCCATCTCCTCTGTCTCCTCAAACAAGGCATCATCCTCTGTTCCATCGAGATTGTTGCTAATTCTGCACTTCAGAAATGATTTCATGACCATATCTCCTGGAATATCCTCCCATGCTGTCTCGACCCATTTGCATACAAGTTCGATGTCAGGCCATTTGAGATTGCCTCCCTTAGTTAGCGCGCCTGTGCCTGACATCATCCAGTCACTCCACAGTTTACGTAGGTGATCCTTGAAAGGCTTATTGAGGCAGACAGCTAAGGGTTGGAGCATCGATGTCAGACCACCCGGAATAACACTCAGGTCAGTGCGATTCCATTTAGCAGCCTGTTTAACAGAATCAGTCAAGTGGGCTCTAAACATATCCCACACAAGTAACGATCACCTTTTACGCAAAGCGCCAGGTCTGGTACCCCATACCTTCTCAAGCCACACTCCTACAAGCTGTTCATCCATCCATCCCTTAGGGTGTGGGTACACAAGAACACCTTGGGGGAAATCAGCAAATTTGGGCAGGGTCTTTCTTTTAAACATAATCATTGACTTGAGTTTAGTACCATCTGCCATGCATGAGAGCACAACAGTGAAGTGTGTTTTTTCGTGACCAGAAGTTTTTATTAGGACTGTCTTGCTACCTGAGGGGTTCACAGTGCAGTTACAGGGGAGGTCAAAATTCATAGGTGTCTCATCCATGTTACCAATTTGAGACAACTCATAACCATGCAGCTTCCTCATTTTTATAGTGTATTGGTGAAAACTGTCTACCTTTGCCTCAAGATCAGACGGGAGTTTTTGGGAGATTTTGGTACGCTGACGGATGGTAAGATTGTTACGCTCCATAAACCTCGAGCACCAGCCAGCAGAAGCAAGGAAATTTTCAATGCCAACTTGCTGATATTTCTCTTGCTTTGCGAGTTTAAGCGCCTGCATAAGAACTGACATGCGGGTTACAATATACCTGCTCTGCCTGCATGCGAGCACCCACTCATTCACATCTGTCTCAAGCTGTTGAAATGCTGGTCGTTCACCACGGCATGCCTTTTTAAACTTCGGCATTTCATTGAGAAGCTCTTGCTGCTTTTTCCATTCACGCACTTGCTTTTCGTTTACACCAAAGTGCATTGCTGCGGCACAGTTATTGGTGCTGTCAGCATGCTCAATCACTCACAGCTTGAATGCTGCATTGTATGCACAGTGCTTATGTTTGCAACTCATTTTGACAATGAAATCGTATGCTGACAATGGAGATACCTTTATGTGTTACCTGAAATTACCGAATGACTCGCGTATAAGCCGAGGAGTACTATATGACATGCTAAATTTGTCATAAAAAATTTGACTTATACGCGAGTATATATGGTATTCACTGTGCTATTACTCTGCTACACATGACATGCATAATATATGATACAGACTAAATTTAATAAAGAATCATGCTAACACCCAGTCCACAACATTGCATATGACTTACTGCCTAGGTATGTATCCGTTTAACTGAGAGAGGCGTTATAGCTCCATCTGCTGTTACATTCATTATTTGGATGTTTATGTTAGAGCCACAGCATTAATGTATTACTGCTACAGTACCTAGGCCTGTATTGATACACCTTGTAAATTATACTTACCTTATTTGCTGCTATGCACATTTGCAGCTTTATGTTTCCACCAATCACATGGCATTACAGCATTTATTTTATCTGAAATAAAAGTAGCAGAAATTAGATTTATACAAATGTTAATATTTTATATCCCTCATTTTTATTCAAATATATGTTTTTCATCACCTAAGCACACATTCTGTTGTCTTTTCCCTTCATTCAAATAATCATTTGTATGTAGTGGTATTGCCCAGTGTTTTTAAAGAAACAAACCAAAGTTTTAAATGTGCTTTACTTTGCCTAAGTAAACGTTCTGTAATGTGATTTCATTATTTGGCTTTCTGCCTAACTCAAACTGCTGTTGATGCAAACTTAGTTGTGCTGTTTTGGGCACGCTATGTCATGTGCGTGAAATTGCCTGTTAAGTTTTAAGCATTAGTTTGCGTATGTGCTTTCAGAGTAATCTATTTTAGTTTGCAAAATATTTACTTTAAACAGTTTACATTAGTTTTTACCTTTTTTATTTGAAGGCAAAGTGTTCCTGCAGGCTAGTGACATCTGTGCATTTGGCGGCTCTGTTGCCACTCCCTTCCTCTGGACCTGCTCATGCATGTCACATAGAGATGGTAGTGGCTAATTCACTTCTGCGAAGTGGAGCGAATTAAGCAAATTACATGGTGCTCTACTACGCGGCGAGTACTGCATCATAATGGGTAACGCCAAGTCCATTGAAAACAATTACTTCACTTTTCTGTCTTCCCAAACCACTACTCCTCCAATTCTTAAGGTGAAGTACATTGAAAACAATATACTTCAACTCATTTTGCCTTGTTTTTAAGCTCCAAAGGTGAATTTTGCAGTGATTCATGGGATTTCAGGTCAGATGGGCTCTAGATTGTTCTGCACAGCCTCAGTTTGGGGTAGTGTGTGTAGGAAGCTGTAGGAGACAATCTGCTCTGAGAGCTCTCTGTAATTCAAACCTTCTAAAAGCTTTTAAGAAAGCATTTTTGAGTCTTTTTTTGGCTGAAACTTTAGTTCTTCGATTTTCGGAAACCCTCCTGTACTCATATCATTGAGCATTTATTGTTTGTGTGTGGATTTTGAATGTTAATGTACAACATTCAGTCTGTGTACTGAGAGACAGTGGAAGTGTGCTTTGGGGAGGGGCGTATCTGTGGTGTAGGTAGATTAACTTGGAGAAGAAGACAGTGCTTTCTGTTTTGGTGATATTTTTCTTCTAGAACTGTGTTAATGTTCACTCAGTAATATTTTCAATAATTCTTGCCATTTTTGCTGAATGTTGTGGTGCAGCAGTGCATAATTTTGTTTGTTGAAAATATGTGGTTATATTACTGAAGTTTTCAATTTTCTATTCATTACTTAGTGTGTGTGTGTGTGTGTGTGTGTGTGTGTGTGTGTGTGTGTGTGTGTGTGTGAGTATGTGTGTGACACGTGTCATCAAATCAGACACCTTTTATTGTACCACATAATAATTTCAGCAATGTGAAGCTGCTATCCACTGCAGCTGTGTGATTGTTGTACTTCTTTGTGGTATCTTTACTGGTACTAGTACTAGTGACTGTTACTGCAACAGTGCAGTACACTGCCCCCCCCAGTGGCCAGCCCCAACTGGCAAAGGTATTCTTTTCCAGATTTGAATTTCTGATGGTGAGCCCTGGTTAGGTGTTGAGCCTTTGCATCTGCATCTGCATCAATCCAGTGCACAGCGCAATCTTAATCTGTCTGTGCATTTGCATCTCTTTAGGGCCCAGTCTCCATCTCTAACTTAAGTCACAGTTGTTTCTTTGGCTTCCCTTCAGAGTACTGGACAGGTGTGGTGCACAATTCTGCATGAACATTGCACTCATTAATATGCATTTTTAAGTCAGGACCATCATCATGAGTCACTCGTAATATAAATCATGTTCTTCATCATCATGGTCACAAATCACGATTTACGATCACATCACGAATCACAACATTAATTTTTTTTACTTGTTACTTGGATGTATTGTAAGCCTGTTTTGTAGTATCTCTCCATGCTTCACCACCCCACAATTGCACTCATTAATGAGTGTATTTAACTCGGGGAGTGTTGTGCCACACCTCATTGGGGCACGGGGAAGCACAGCCATAGGCATTGGCGTTTCTTCATCATCATGGTCACAAATGCAGTCTCAAATCATAATTTACGATTACATCATGAATCACAACATTCATTTTTTTACTAGTTACTTGGATGTATTGTAAGCCTGTTTTGTAGTACCTCTCCAGGCTTCACCATCCCACCATTGTACTCATTAATAAGTGTTTTTAAGTCAGGGAGTTGGACAGTGTCTGCAGTACATACACAGACTGAAAAGAAGACTGTATACATGCAGTTTAGCACAGTACACTTGCACTGCTCAGAATACATACGGAAGACAACAAAAAAAGGGCATAATTACATACAAGGGTCAGGGATGGTGGAGGAATACATTTAATAGCACAGCAAGGAAGGTGTGGGGGACACATAGTGTGAGGAAAAAAACCTAATGTGGGATCCCATGGTGATTCAGCAGCAGTTACAGCATGGACATAATTTGCAACCGATGTCCCTCTATGTGATCCAGCCACTGCTCCACAGCACTCACCCTCTCGATGTTCTCCTCAAAAGCACTCCAGAGAACTGTCAAGTCAGCCTGTGTTACACACAGTTCTTTGGGGTCCACATGTTCTACAGGCTGACCTGGTGGTGGTGGTGGGGGGGGGTTGGAGGTGCTGGTGGAGCAGCAGGTGCTGCTGTGGCCCTCCTCTTCTTAGGGATGCTGCCATGCACAGCTGCACCCTCTGCCACAGAACAGCCAGCAGGTGCAGGCATGGTCCATTCTGTGGCAGCCTGCCACTCCAACTGGTGGTGATTGAGCATATGGGTGTGCTGGCTCCCAGTCCCCAGGTGAGTCCCCCGGGGGCCATGGCACACCTCCACCTCACATATGTGGCACTTGACAACACTGCTGTCCTGCCCGACACTGTCAAACAACTGCTAAACAAATGAGGTGCGGTGAGGACCAGGCACAGGCAGGGGAGGGCCAGATGAATTGGCAGTTGGCTGGACACAGTGCTGAACAGGGATGGCATCTACACCTGGGCTCAGGGGAACAGGCACATCCTGCTCCAGAGGACCTGGTGCTGTACTTGCTGGTGGTGGTGGTTGTTCAACCGCCTCAGAGTCAGGACAGGAGGTGGTGCTGGTCCTGCTTCTGGGGGGGGGTGAGACACTCACAAGTTTCAAGCGGTCCAACAGGAATGGGTGCCCATGCCCTCCACACATGTGCACGGTACAATGCTTACCACTACCACGCTCTCCCAGAGCTGCCCCCACCCCAGACATTCCCTCACCCTGGTCCATCTCTCCTACTGAGCTCCCTCAGTCTGAGCAATCACTACTCACACTGTCACACAACACATACACAGTCACACACACAAACGACTAACTACTTATAAAGGTAAGAAAAATAAAATTTACAGAAAGAATAAATTAAGTAAACAAGAGTACAGACAGAAAAGACAAAAAAATGTAGCTTTTAAAAAAGCTGTTGGGTCTAAATCAAAGTTTAAATCTCCTAATCATTCTGATCTCAAAGTATCAGCAGTCACAAAACACACTCTTCTCTCTCTGTCTGCACAGGAGAAAGTAAAAGTGTCTGCTTGTATGACTCACTTCCTTCCTGCCTAACTAAAGAGCATGTGACTTACAGTACTGTAAGCCATGTGATATGTGGGGGGCTGCCAAATCTGAAACACCAAGTGGATCACTTAGAATCATAACGAGGAATGCAAAGTTCATTAAAAACAATGACTTTGCCTTACTTCACATTGTCATTTCACCTTAACGCGAAGTAGTAATGACAAGGTGGAGTGAGCACTTTGCATTGTCCACTCTGCATAGCGGAGTGGCAACACGAAGTGCCCACATCATGTTCACTTTGCCGGCGGAATTTAAATTCACTGCACCTCTGCACGCCACCAGTGACATCATCTAAGATGTAGCACTGGTGCTCTCGTGAGATGTTATACAAGATTCTGGTTGCCTGAGCAACTGTAGACAGCACACATGCTCTCTGTTTATATGAGCAGGCTCTTCATTGTTTGTGGACATGGTCTGCATGTTTTCTTGAAACTTTAGAATGTGTCTCAATTTCTATTTTGATGCTGCTTGGGCACCACGATGGATTCATTTTTGCTAATGTTACAATCCTTATCTATTGATTCGTAATTAATACAACAAATTTAATCTTTTCTATTTATTCCTATGACTCTGGATATAGCGGGGGGGGGGGACAAGGACTATTGCACCGGACAGCAGGTTCATGGATAGTGGGTGGCTACTGGGGGCACAGGAAGGGAATTGGGGGCACAAGGCTAACAAGGCATGTTTGTAAAAGTTAAACTTGTTTATAGAGTAGATATGTATCCATATTACATAGGGTACTGTTATTGCACTGGACATAGGTATCTGAGCCTATAGCTAATTACTCTATCACCAGAAAGCTTGCCAATTCATGTCAGAATTCATACCAATGTTCCTATCCAGAGTATGAAGGATACAAATCCATCTAATTTCTGCTCTATTTTTTGTTGATAACTTCCTCCTCTTTCTGATGGAACCACCAGTTCCTGTCCCCAAAACTGAAGCACTACACCTGTAGTCTATTGTCATGCCAGAGAGCATCTTAACCATCTTGGGTCTGAGACTATGTATGTTTAAATGAGCAATCATTAGCCCTTTCAGAATTTAATATGATGATGTTGGGGGGTTAGGGCAGATGAATATATGGTGGGTCCAGTATTTAATTCAATGTCACCCACAAGGGTTAATAGCAGGAGAAGTAGTAGGAATGGTCAGATAGAGGAGGTAAGTAGCTGCTTTACATTTTTTGCAAGAAGAGAGGACATTTGCAGCCTTCTGGTGAGCCAGCTACCAAGGTATACAACTCCACGATTTGGCAGGCAAGTAGGAGAGAAATACACAGACTGGGGTTCAATATCAAGATTGTGTGGTGGGACCTCCTCACTGTGCAACAAAGGGTGAGTTAGGGATGCAGCTATGAAATAGTCAGCAGTACATATAACTGCTGTGAACTTGGCCATGGTGTACTGGCTTACAGATTCAGATCACACCACTGATTGTTTGTTATGGTGTAGGTAATTTGCTTTAGGTATGAAGGACCCAGGACTAGAAGTGTTAGGGGAGAGCAGTGGGAAGAGGATTGCAATCTCCATAAGTTGTTGCCTTCTAGTGGCTTTGCAGTATAATTTTAAAATGGAAAAGTAGACAAAAAAAAATTTTGAGTTCTGTCCATAGTACAGCACAGCAGTCCCAGTTAAGTAGCTTAATTGGCCTTGGAAGCTGCATTTCTCTGTCCGAGCCTGCAGAACTGAGGCAGCAGACAGAGGGCTGGGATCTGGTCAGATCACAGCTCTGCATTTTAAATTTGTCTGCTGCATTTGCTGCAGTCCAAATGTGCAACACACCATTAACCTGCAGGAACACTTTGCCTTCAAATAACAAAGGTAAAAACCTATGTACAGTAAACTGTTTAAACTAAATATTTTGCAAACTAAAATGGATTACTCTGAAAGCACCTATGCAAACTAATGCTTAGAAACTTCTTAACAGGCAATTTGATGCACATGACATAGCATGCCCAAAACAGCACAACTGAGTCTGCATCAATAGCAGTTTGAGGTAGGCATAAGGCCAAATAATAAAAGCACATTACAGAATGCTTACTTAGGCAAAGTAAAGCACATTTAAAACGTTTTTTTTTTTGTTTAGAAACACTGGGAAATACCACTACATATAAAAGATTATTTGAATGAAGGAAACAGACAACAGACTGTGCTTAGGTTAAAAAAATATCTTTGGATAAAAATGAGGGATATAAAATAATAACGTGTATGAATCTAATTTCAACTACATTTATTTCAGATAAAATAAATCCTGTAATGCCATGAGATTGATGGAAACATAAAGTTTCAAATATACATAGCAGCAAATAAGGTAAGTATACTTTACAAGGTGTACCAATACAGGCCTATGTACCAGTAATACATTAATGCTGTGGATCTATCATAAACATTCAAATAATAGAAATAACAGCAGATGGGGCTATAATGCCTCTCTCAGTTAAAGGGATACAGGCCTTGGCAGTGAGTCATATCCAATGTTATGGACTGGGAGTTAGCATGATTCTTTATTAAATTTAGTCTGTATCATATATTATGCATGTCATGTGTAGCAGAGTAATAGCACAGTGAATGATGTATATATAAAACAATTGTGTGAATAGTATAACCAAAAAATATGTTTACACTTGTGATACAAATGAAGTTCTGAGTTGTGCAAGTAATGAATTGATACATATGAAAATTATACTAGTAGTAATAACAACATATATACATATCTTTTCTAGAATTTAGAAGCCCTTTGTAAAAGATTCATTTTATGAATCAAAACATCAGGGCAGTTGAAAAAGGAAAAAAGAAGAATAAAAAAGAATATGGGCCCAAATCCAGAAAGCATACACCAATGCATAACGAAGATGCGCCAATGGAAATGGTGTAAGTCACAAATACATCCAGCAAATATGCCAAATGCAATTCTACATTGTGAGATGTGCATTGATGCAATGCAGTACGCTAATGGCGACTTACGCCACAGTTGCAACACACCCACAGGTACACAAATGCACAACTGAACATACGCCAAGGAAATGGCAGAGAAACGCCAGGGTGGGATTCTAGAAGCAGCAGTGCCACAACATACGGCAAGACCAGATGGCGCAACATAAACCAGTTGGGAGCAGGTGTAACATACACAGCAAAGAAAGGAGCAGGGCCAGAATGGCCAGACACACAGCAATACACATGTGAGATAGGATAGAAAGTATCTGAGGAAGGCAGGCACACAGGGGCAGTGTAGCACCAGGTACAAAGGGAGCACAGAGGCCACAGGCACAATGCAGGGACAATGGTGCCACCAAGCACAACGCTCCTGCCATGGCCACTGATACATGTAAATGGTATAACCACAACAGGGACACAGCACCGGGTGGCAAAGACCAGTGGATAGATGGTGGTGAGATACACCAATGTCCATGCCAGTGGTGCCACCTTCAGGGAACAATGGCACCCTGAGGCAGAAAGGTGCAGTACAGGCACCATGCCACCACACAGCTGGGAGGTACAATGTGAGGTGGCAAGGATGCCATAGCATGCATGGTAACCTACAGTACACAGGACACCATGCAGATGTGGCCTGAGGACAGTGGCCTGTGCTGTAGGCAGCACAAAGGGCACAACTACCTGATGGACAGGGAAGGAACACTGGGGACAACAGGCACCAACATCAGTGTGCACCCCTGCGCATAGTGACAGACACGCACACACAGCCAAGCGTACCAGTAACAGATACAGAGACAGTGTGTATGGCAAACACTTTAATGAACAATATGGGATACGGATGCAGGGTAACAATGGGAGAGGGATGGGGATGAAAAACAGGCTACAGCAACAAACATGAACATCACAGTAAACCCAAAACCAAACAGCTACCCACAACAACCCCAAACACCAACCTGCACCCACGTACACCCCAACACAAGCCCACCAACCAAACAATATTCTCATCCACAAACAAATAGCAATATGCAAACCCACCCACCCAATGTCCACTCACAACACCCATATGCACAGACCCAGCAAAAACACCCACCCCATATACATGCCCACCCACACAGAAATCTCAACCCACATCCGGCAGTAGCGAACATGGCAACTATGTACGCTGGAGTTCACCAAGGAGGGTGGCCACTGACCCATGTAGGCTCTCAATGTCTTGTAAGATGGCCATCACCAGAACAACAAGGCAGTCCTAGTCTGGAACCCCACCCTGCATGGGTTCGGTGGCGGGTCCCTTAGCCACCACAGGCAACGGCTCCTCCCGCTGCAACACCGACATGGCCACCTCCTGCCACAGTCCAGACTCCCCAGCTGCAGGGACAGCAGCGCATGCACAGTGTCTGCTGGTGGGGCATCCAAGCCCAGCCCTGCTGTAATGGCTACAACAGCGGGCCCAGTCAGTGGTGCAGCCATGGCCCCATCCTCATCTGCTGTGATACTGCACTCCTTGTCCAGGCTAAGTGGCTGTGAGTTGCCCACCATCAGTGGGGTCCCCCTGGTCCAGCTGTGGTTCCATCATGGCCTGGTCTCTGTTGGCTGCTGCCACTGTGGAGGAGGTGGAGGAGGAGGAGGAGGATGAAGATGGTGGCAGCACCCTAGCCCTCTGCTGCCTGCGCTGGGTGTGCAACCGGTACGCCTCCATGTCTTGTGCTTTGACGGCTGCCATTGCCCACAGCAGGGCACTCTGCCACTGTGGCAGCCTGCTACAGACACCTGCAGGGATGAAAAGGATGCAGTCAGTGATGAGCCCAGACAGGGGGGCACACACAAATAGGCAAGCAATGTGAGGATGCAGCACAGGCCACAATGTGTCCGCCAGCCATGGCCACGGCACAAGGGGTTTATGGAACGTACTTACCTGACCTCCACTGAAGTGCCTCCTGCCTGAGGCTGGCAAGGTGTCCCTGCTGCATGGCATGGGTCAAGCCAGTGGAACCTGTGGGATGAAGGGACAGGTGAGTGTGTTAGAGGCACCACATGTCATGGCCACCATGCCAGCACTACTGCAACAGACAAATAGCTGTAGGGACACACACCAACACGGGGGTCCTGCCCTGTCCTCATCTCCGAGTCCCTGCAGTGGGCCATGCCAATCATACACTGCAGGACTCCGGCCTCCCTGTGCATCAGGTCCTGCCAGCGGTGGGTTAACTGGCGGATGGTCGGGTGTATCCCCTTCACCTCTGCCAGGCGGGTGGAGATGGCCATCCATGCCCGCTCACACTCTGCAGCACTGCTACTTTGGCTACCAGGTGGCAGCAGCGTCCGACCCCACTGCTGCACGTTGTTGACCAGCAGCACTGTCTCGTGTGGCATAAAGTTGGGGGCACCCCCGCTGAGGCTCAGGGATGACCCAGAGGCCATTACGGCTTGCCATCTGCGTGGCAACTGTAACAGGGGAAGGAAATGGCACATGCATCACTACAGACATCCACCATGGCTGTGCAGACCACCCTGACCCACCATGCGCAACACCGGACACCAGCTGTGGGACATGGGTCAGTGCAGGGCCACAGGTCTGCAACTGTGGCCCACCACCCCATGTGGTACCCCCATACCAATGCCATGCACAGCATGAGGTGTGTAAATGCTGAGCTGTGCCATGCAGGGGCCGGGCACACAGTGACCACAGTGCACCAACACGGCACCCAACCCCTGCAGAGTTATATCGTGGACTGACCCTGAGCAGTGTGGGCATGGAGCACCGCATGCTGGTCTGCCACACATCTGCACCAGCACCCCCATGTGGAGCTGCATTTCGCCACATCCACCAGGTCACCAAGGGGCTGACACAATGCCAAATGTGGGAGCTGGCATGGGGACTGACAGTTACTTACCTGTGTTGTGCACCGTGGTGTCCGGAGTGGGTGGCACTGACATGTCTGGAGCACACCTGGATGGAGAAAGAGTAAGGTAACATAAGCCTGTGGCACAGTCGAGGACCCCTGGAGGTGCTGTGGTGTGGCAGTGTGTACCTACCTGGACCTGTGTGATGGTGCTGATTCCTACACAGGGGACAGAGAGCAACAATGTCAGGTACACAGTGCTGGACAGGCATTGGGAATGTACGTGTTGAGCAATGTCATATACTCACTGAAGACTCGTATATGTCCGCCGTGGAGCTAGGGAGGGTATGGACATGGGTTAGTTCACAGCCTCCCACTGGCTCCATCCCACAGGCATGTACCTGCACATGGCCCAGGACAGCCCCCAGCACACCCTGCTGTGACCAACCATGCACAGAGTGGATGTGGTGAGGTGCCTACCTGAAGGGTGTAACATGTATGGCATGGTACAGTGACAGTGCAACACAGCCAACTGGGCAGGCAGCTGTGCACCTGTGTGTTTGGCACAGGCAATGTCCTGTGTAGGCCCCCCCTCACACAGTCTGGCCATGGCTGGCGGTACCTTGCCCATTTCACATGGAACAGCCGGGACATGGACCAGCACGTGCCACACACAGGCATGGATGGCGCTACAAGGTTGGACAGTGTGGCATGACTGGAAATGGTGCACAGGTCGGCATTTAGGCCAGCCCACCACTGCAGTGACACACCCCCACTAAACAGATATGCTTCCCTGTTGCACCAGCACAGCGACAGCTTGACTGGACCATTGCATTGCCTGTGTGGGCTGGTATGGGTACTGTGTTGGCAACCCAGCTGGGATACCCATGACTGGTCCCAGCTGCACTGTGCACCCATGGTGCGCCCACTGGCACAGTGTCAGTGCATCTACACCTACAACACAGGACTACAGTACCATGCATACCGTACAGTCTGTGACACACCTATGCGACCCTGTAGTACAGCATGCAACCATAGTGTGGCAGCAATGTCCAACAGGGTGTGTGAGTGCTGGGCACTGCCTCACCTCTGGTGGACATTGCACCCTACCTGCAACCCATGTCCACACACCAGAGGCATGATGGGAAACCTGTACGGCACCCTCCATGGCAGTCAATAGTGCCCACTGCTAACATAATACTGACCTGTGCAGATACAACCCTCCCTGGGCACCCACAGTGAGGGGTGCACCTATGGTGGACCATGTACCACACACAGTCATGTCCTGCCACACAGACAGGCCCAAATCCCTCACCCATCCATGGGACATCCCAGGTCCAGGTCAGCAAACACCGGGGATCCAGCCGCCAGACCAGTGCCAACTGTGTCAGGGCCTGTGTACACCATGGCACCAGTGTGCACTGCAGTACCCTGTTGTGGCTTACATGGCTCACCCAATGCATGCATAGCGGTGTGGGTCCTAACCCCACCCAGACGTGGCAGCTGTGTGTACCACATGTGGGCTGCCTGGGTGGCCCCAACCACAGCAGGCACAGCCCTGTACTGCAGAGGCTGATGAGGGGTGTGGCCACGGCCTGTGCTGCATAGGCATGCCGGCACGTGCCATGGGCAGTACCGCTGAGAGGCTCAGAGGATTTGGGGTGTATCCCCAGCTGCTGCTCAGCACAGGGGCCATCCGAACCCATGCCCCGCCCCAGAGCCCTGGCCCATGGCCACCCCACATGGGCAGTGTACTGCTCAAACAGCCACTGTGCAGTGCCTGTATGCCACTGGCCAGTTGCCGCATCCACAACACAGCCATCACCGCAGTTCATGGCATGCATCTCACCACTATGGGTGCCACAGCAGTCTGAACATGTGCTCCACTGCATGGGGTGGTGACCCCCAACCTGAGGGTCACTGTCCCACAATGCCTGCAGGGGTGGGAGGGCGACTGCATGTTCCATCCAGTCAAGGACATGGCCATAGGATGTCTGCCCCCACCACAGGCATGGGGGAGTGCTTGCCTGGCCTAACTGCATGAGTGAGTGATGGACCACACAGACAACATGTTACCACACACATGTGGCATGTCCAGTACACTGCCTGCCACACAGTTGTGTGTGGCCATAACCTGCCCCCCATATCCCTGCCCACTCTCCCACAGCACAGCCCCTGGTACTGACCACAGCCATTGCACATAACATATCGGATCCCCTGACCATCCACCTTTGGGAGGGTCATGCCTGCACACCTCTCACCTGTATCACAGTACGGGGACTGTTCCCCATTATACCACACAGAAGCTCCCTGTGCCACATTGCGGAGATCTGCGCCACATTCATTGTTGACCTACGGGAGCATCACTCCAATGTGCATGCTGCATGTCACTATGTCAGTCACCCCGAGACAGGCATACTGAACATGAACAGGGGTGTAGCCAGACAGTTCCGTACTGTACAAGCAAACACCACTGCCCCCCCATTATTAACTGTACACATCCTCTCCAAATGGGCCCCTTCTTTCAAACAGATCTGACTGATGTTAGATGTCCCCTCTAAACCCTAAAGTGGTTATACATGTAACCCCCTCCTACACAACAGAAGTATTTACAGTGACACCCGTAAGTGGCCTACAGTAACACATATACTATAGTTCAGAGTGCTAATTCAATGTGAACAGCATATGGTTCATGACAGGCACTCCACATGTCTGTAGACAAATGTGTACAGTGAGTATGCCTGCCTACACCCTTGTACATGAGCACTACAGTACAACAGTGTTCTGTGCCTCTAGGTATTGCCTGTTGCAGTTCTCCACATGCAGCTCATGGGTTCTACAGTGTGACAGGCATTGTCCAATAAATGGGAAGCAAATGGCTGAGGGGTATGCATGCCTGTCCCAGTCCCTCATGACAGTAACAGATGGAGTAGGGGTATGTTGGAGGGGCCTGCTGTGGCCCAGTACTCACCAGTGTGCTGAAGTTCTGTCCCGGTCCTGGTCTGGATGGCACTGTTCAGATTCAGCTCTCTCCTACTCCCAGGTCTGCAGTCCCTGTACCCTTACACTAGGCCTGGGTCTATCAACTCGCAACCGCATGTGCATTTGGCACATGTATCGCATGTCGCACTTCACGGATGCGCATGTTCTACATGTGTGGTGGCACTGGCGATCTGCAATACTGCTGTGCGGCATAGCATCTGCTATGTGCGTATGTGGCCTTCCTGTTTTCATGCATTTGCATGTGCCCCCTGCGGATGCAATGCAGTTGCGGAATGGGTGTGGGTGGCCCTGCATGTGTAGTACCTGTGCCTGCAGGGCTACGTGTGTGTGTGTGTGTGTGTGTGTGTGGTGCATGCACCCGTGGGGACCATGGCAGGCAGATGCCCACTGGCTGTGGCACACGCAGAACAATGTTGCGACTGGGGGTTACACCCTACCCAACATGGTCCCAGTAAGGCCCTAGCATTGCAATGATGACAAAATTATAACAAACCATAGGGATGGGGTACAACCATGTTTATTTACACGGTGCTCAATACACACATGTGCCCATTGCACAGTACTCCCTGGTTCCACCCATCACGCGTGCTCAACACTCATCTATGCACACAGTCATGCACACACACACACACACACACACACACACACACACACACCCATGTGACCACACAGTGCCCCCCCATGGACATGTGCTCCATGCCATGCATATGGCCCCACACCCCCATTGCAGCCCCACCCAACATGTCCCCTTCTGCACAGGTTGCCTGGGCACCTCACAGCCATCTGCCACACACACGCTGTCCTCACACCTACCCCTCCGGTGCCGGGTGTTGGGCTGTGGGGGACCCTGCCAGTCTGGTGGGCTGTGTTGTGCCCTGGTGGACCACCCCTGGCATTGCACCCTGTGGGCCTGTGTGTGCCCCCACAGGTGGGCTGCTGTGCCTCTGCCCACGCAAGCCTACATGTCTCTGTGCCACGTGTGGCAGCGGCTGTGTCGGGGCTATACAGTGTGTTCCCCCATCCCGTGCTGAGTGCCTTGGGCCCTGTGCAGCCTGCAGAGCACCTTCCTTGGTGTGCCTGCACCCCTGTGCATGCCCCATGCCTGACCCTGTGCCTGTGGAACTGTGTGTGGTGTCCTTGGCCTGGTCTGTGCCTGTGTTGCCAGCATGCCTGTGTGTGCCACCAGTGTTGCATCTTGGTGCTGGCCTATGTGGGTGGTGCCAGTTGGGCATGCAACTCTGGCAGCATGACTGGAGGGTGGGTGGGTACTGATGCCTGGGTCAGGGGTGGGAGTTCCACTGACTCTGGTGGCTGTGTCTGGGTGCTGGACTGAGCGGTGGCTGGGGGTGCCATCCACTGGGCCAGGCCTTGCAGGTGGTGCAGCGGCAGCAGTGCACATGCTATGGCCTGCATGGCCATGGCCATGGCTGTATCCTGGTGCTGCTGGTATGCCAGCATGTTCTCCAGGCCTGTGCTGAGGTGGTCCATAATGACCGCCTGGCATTTGGCACAGTGCTGGATGCCCTGTATGGCATCCCCCAGGCCAGCCATGCATGCCACTGTGTCTCTAGTGAATGACTGCAGGGTGCCGGTGATGCTGGTTAGCTGCAGCTCCATGCAGGTGTGGTGCTCCTGCATGCACTGCCGAATGTTTGCCAGCTCCTGCCTGCAAACCCCCTGGCCGGTCAGCACCGACTGGCAGTAGTCCTCAGTGTAGGCCAGTGGGGACAGCTGGTCCTGCAGCACCCAGACAGCCTCATCCAACTCGTCCTCCAGTCCACGGGTGCTCAGTGGGCCGAGCAGCCCTTTGCCAGTGTCCTCAGATGCCGGCTGGTCTTGGTCCGATGCCATCCACTCAGCCACGGGAGTCTGCACCACCTCCACAGATGTGGTGGCACTGCTGGTGGTGTCCTCGGCAGTCCCCTGCTTCTCCCATGATGGTCCAGCTGTGACCTCCTCACTGCTGTCCACTGCCTCCTCTGCCATGGGGCTGTCGCCATCCCAACTCCCCTCAGGCTCAGACATTGGCTCCGGTGTTCCTTCCACAGGTGTACTGGTGGAAGGGCTGCTTCCAGTGTCCATTGGGCTGCCGCCATCGTCCGACACCATGCCAGTGGCCTGGGCCATGCCGGCACCATTCCGGCCCTGCCACTGTTGCTCCCACCCTCCGGCTCCGGTTGGGCCACCTGCACCAGCTGCCACTGCACCTGTTGGATGGGAAATGTGTTAGTGTGTCCCTGCATCACAGTGTGCCACACCTGCCTGATCAGTGTTTCCCTCACAGGTCTGCTTCGGCGTTGTGCTATGCCACCGCACCCACCACACCTCTATGCTGTCCCACCTAGTGTATGCCACCACTGTACATGCATCCTGTACCAATGACGTGGACCCCCACCATTGTTGTCCTTGCTGTGCCACCCACCTGGTACAGTGACTCGAGCTATCACATGGCCTTGCCACAAGCCTCCCCACTGCACAGTGGCACCATGCATGGGCATGCCCTTGGGGCTTTTCTGCACTGCAGTGCCCTGCACCCCTAGGTGACTATGGTGTCCCTGCCAGCCATGCACAGCCCTTGTGGCCCTCGCCTGCTCTCTGCAGGCACTGGGATAGTTTCCCATGCCCCCTCCCTAGCACCCAGCCCATGCCTGTGCACGGCCCCCCCATGCACACAGTGCACGTCACAGCATCCCCCAGTGCAGCCCAGGCCATCCCTCAGCATGCCCCCAACAGTACACAGTGCAGGACACAGCAACACCCAGTGCAGCCCAGGCCATCCCTCAGCATGCCCCCCAACAGTACACAGTGCAGGACACAACAACACCCAGTGCAGCCCAGGCCATCCCTCAGCATGCCCCCCCAGCAGTACACAGTGCAGGACAGAGCAACACTCAGTGCAGCACAGGCCATCCCTCAGCATGCCCCCTCCCAACAGTACACAGTGCAGGACACAGCAACACCCAGTGCATCCCAGGTCATCCCTCAGCATGCCCCCCCTTCCAGGTTCTTGAGCCTGTGCCAGCCTCTCCACAGCTGTCCATGGGCCATTTTTTTGCACTGCTGCACATGTTAGCAACACACATGCCAGTCCCTGGCCTTCCCCTCACTGTTTTCTGGTTCTCTGGGCCCACTCTGTGGCTGGCTGTGGCCATGTAGCAATCCTGTGGCATGCCTCCCCACCATTACAACTGCCTTCACATTGTCACCCCACCCCCCATCTTTGCCATTGGCATGGGTGCTGTTGCCATGTCTGGCCTGTCACATACATTGCTGGTTGTTTGTCACTATCTGTGGCCATCCGCTGTCTGTATGTGTCCAGCTGTGCCACACTGGCGATGCTTTGCTGGCTGAGATGTGCCGCTATCCTCCTCTCATTGCCGCTGAGTGGCTTCTGCGGGGTTGGTCCGCCCCCTGTGCCCCATGCACTGCCCCTATTCTGCACCACCTTGTGCTTCACCAGGCTCTTCATGTTATTCCATTTCTTCAGCACATCTCTGACTGTCCTGCACTGTGCAGTGATGGCATTGACCCTGCATGCCACCCTGTCTCATGCTCTCTTCCATTTTGCCCTCCTTTTGGCATCCCCTCTGTGGATCATAAGGATTGCATGATGGTGATCTTTTTGTCCCACCAGGGTGTTAACCTCCTCATGGCCAAAGTTCCTCTTCCTTCTCTGCCGTTCAACTGCAGCTTCTGCCATTGCTGTGGCACATCTGCTGGTGTATGTTGGGCTGCTACTGTGTTTGATTACGCACTTTTATATGGTGTATCTTGCATGTCATGACTTACAAGGTTGCATTTGGCGTATTCTCATGGGTTCTAGAATCCCACGTATCTTGCATGTCGCAGTTGCTATTGCAAATGTTCCACAACTCCGTTACTTGCATCCGGCATTCTTCTCTTTCTAGAATCGGCCCCTATGTTTTTTGGAACTTTATACAAAAAGACTCCTCCTTTTCCTTTTGAAGGAGCTCAGGGAGATCCTACACATTTACCAATTTGGATTTGTGAATGCCTTTGGCCAGGTGTGTTTGTCCTAAGTTTGGCCATTTTTAGAACCTCCTTTTTTTTGCCTGTTTGGGGGGGTTCATGCTGCTGTTTTGCTGTCTGCTGCTGTTTAGGGACTGTCTGACTGAACATAGGTGAGCACAAACACAGCTGGAGAGGCATCGGCCAGGTTTGGTAGCTTAAAAGCAGGTCAAATTTTTTTTTGGTGCTGGAACTTCTGCCTTTGTTCTAACTGCGTTTGTTCACCTGCATTTGGCCATACTGAGAACCATGCAGCCTCATTTGTTCGGTGGGGGGGGGGGATGCTGTTTGGAAATGAAATCTGGTCTGCTATTTTGTTTTGCTACTGTGTTGGAACTGTTTCAGCGAACGTAGGTGAGCACAGACACAGATGGAGGGGTATTGACAAGGTTCGATGGCTTAAAAGCAGGATACATTTTTTTTTTTGTAAATGTGCCTGAACTTCTGCCTTTGTTCCAACTGTGTTTGTTCACCTACGTTCAGCCATACTGAGAACCATGCAGCCTTCTTTGTTTGGTGGGGGTGTGGGTCTGTGGGATTGAAATCCCAGTTTGCTGTTTTATTTTGCTACTGTGTCGGGACTGCCTGGCAAAAACATAGGTGAACACAGACACAGCTAGAGGGGTATCAGACAGGTTTGGTGGCTTAAAAGCAGGTTACATTTTTTTTTATAAATGTGCCTGCACTCCTGCCTTTGTTCCAGCTGTGTTTGTTTGTTCACCTTCATTGGGCTGTATTGAGAACCATGCGGCCTCCTTTGTTTGGTTGTGGGGGGAGGGAGTGCGGCATTGAAATCCGTGCTGCTATGTGGTTTCTGCTACTGTAGTGGACTGTCTGGGTGAACATAGGTGAACACAGACACAGCTGGAGGGGCATTGGCCTGGTTCAGTGGCTTAAAAGCAGGTTACATTTCTTTTTCGAAAATGTGCTTGCACTCCTGCCTTTGTTTCAGCTGTGTTTGTTTGTTCACCTATATTCAGCCATATAGAGAACCATGTGGCCTACTTTGTTTGGGGGGTGGGGTGGGATTGAAATCCATGCTGCTATGTGGTTTCTGCTACTGTGATGGGACTGTCTGGGTGAACATACAGTAGGTGAGCATAGACACAGTTTGAGGAGCATCTTCCTTTTTTGGTGGCTTAAAAGCAGTTTAATTTTTTTAAGTTGTAAACTGCACTCCTGCCTTTGTTCTAGCTGTGTTTGTTTGTTCACCTATGTTCAGCCATATTGAGAATCATGCAACCTAATTTGCTTGGTGGAGGGGGTTGTTTGGGATTGAAATCCGGCCTGCTGTTTTGTTTCTGCTACTGTGTTGTGACTGACTGGCCGAACGTAGGTGAACACAAACACAGCTGGAAGGGCATCAGTCTTTTTTGGTGGCTTAAAAGCAGTTTACATTTTTTGGGGGTAAATGTGCTTGCATGCCTGCCTTTGTTCCAGCTGTGTTTGTTTGTTCACCTACATTCTGCCATTTTTAGCACTATGCAGCATTCTTTGTTTGGTGTTTAGGGGGGATTGAGATCCATGTTGCTGTCTGGTTTCACCTTCTGTTAAGTGACTGTATAAATTGCCTTTTTTGGATGTTTTGTTTCTTCAGCGACTAACAACTGTTTACACATAATCTCGAGTGCATCTCCTTTGCTCTTCTGATTTTATTTATTTATTTTATTTATGACTTTGGTAACCAGGTAGGTGCACTGATCCAAGGGACCATTTTCAGGCATGACCCAGGCCACATACAGTGGCACAGAGTTAAACACAAACAACAATGCATACAGTAGACAGTTTGACAAATAATAAAAGGTTACAATAGTACAAGATACAAGGTAGTAAAATACATAAATCCACATGATACAAGGTGATATAGTACATAAATCCAATATCCATATACATAAAGAGAAATATATATATATTCATGGCAAAAAACTCAGTTTAATGCATCAGTTAGGGTTGTTCCACAGTGACAAAAGCAAGGAAATTTGGTGTTAGGCTTGAAAACCCTAACTCCGAATTCACCCCCTCCCAGCACCACACACACACAGACACACACACATGCAAGTAGGGAGGAGGACCACGGCAACATGACCAATGACAGACAACCAACAACAGGTGACAGAAATAAAAAACAACTGTCTAAATGTACTGCAAGACATCCCCACCCACCTGACCAGCTACTGCATGCTCAGTGGAGATCAACAGCATAACTGAGGCCATGTACACCAAACGTACACATCCCTGATTGCAGGTGCACACAACGTACCACACTTAGGAGTTGCATGGCCGTACCTAGTGATGCCCCACATCCCACCACACCTCAGCTATAGAGCACAGCAAAACTAAGTAGTTGTACAGGTATAATATGTGTGATTGATTTCATATATACACAACCTTCCACTGTTAGGCACTGGAGGACCTTTGCAAGGCAGTGCCCCACCCACTCAGACCAGGTACTGTGTAGTTACTGGAGAACCCCAGTTAAAATGAACCCATGAATATCAACACTGTTACTCCATGACTGCAGCCTTGCAAAGGTTTGTACAACTATGACTCACAGAGTCTGTTGTAGAGAATGCCCCCTCCCATCCTACAACACATGGCCCATTGTCACTAAATAATAATAATAATAATAATAATCTTTATTTATAGTGCGCCTTTCAAAAATCAAGGCACAGAACATAGTTAAAATCAAAGTAAAACATCATGATAAAATCAGTAACATAGATAACATCAAACCATGTTGGCACCATCCCCAAATGCCTTAATCCAGAAACAGGATTTCAGTGCTTGTTTAAAACCCCCCATAGTCATGCACTCTCTAATCCAATGGGGTAAAGAATTCCAGAGGGTCGGCGCCACGAAATAATAGCCCGGGTGCCGGAAGATTTTAAAATTACCCTCGGAATCTCCAGCAACCCCTCGTTGGCCTAGCGGAGCAGTCGCTCTGGGAGGTAAGGAACCAGAAGCTCTTTCAGGTAGTCAGGACCCAAACTGTATAGGGCTTTGTAAGTCAGTAAACTGACTTTAATGGTGATCCACCACTGAACCGGCAGCCAGTACAGTTCTCGCAGCACCGGTATAATGTGGGAAGAACGAGATGTCCCCGTTAACAACTGGGCTGTGGAATTCTGCACCAGCTGCAAGCGGCAGATGTCAACTCCTGGAAGTACAAAGTAAAGGGAATTGCAATAATCCAAATGCAAGGTCACAAAGGCATAGATCAATGTAGGCAAGTCCCCAGATGGAACAAGGTGCTTGATCCTAGCGATGTTCCTCAGATGGTAAAAGGATAACTTAATGACAGCCGACACTTGAGCATGTAGTGTCAGCCAATAGTCAAGAATCCCCCCTAGGTCATGCACCTGTTCAGAGATAGGGAGCTCAACATCCCCCAGGAATAAACCTGTGGGATGGTTTTCCCCCCACCCCCATATCTAGCGACCAGGGTCCACAACCATCACCTCCGTCTTCCCAGAATTCAACTTCAGCCAGCTGGACCTCATCCAACCTTGGATTTCGCCAAGGCAGTTATTAAACACCGAGAGTGCTCCATTCTGGTCTGGTGCAAAAGACAGGTAGAGCTGGGTATCATCGGCACAACAGTAAAACTACAGCCCATACCATCTTACAATGTCTCCGAGGGGAAGCATGTACATCGCAAACAACATGGGAGACAGCACTGAGCCCTGAGGCACCCCACATGACAGAGAGGTAGGATCAGAGGAAAACACCCCCGACACCACCCTCTGAGTTCTAACAGTGAGGAAAGAAGTAAACCATCTGTGAACCAAACCTGAGAGCCCACAGCACTCAAGCAGCACCCCATGGTCTGCGATGTCAAATGCTGATGACAGATCCAACAGGACCAAAATGGACCGTTTTTTCTGGTCTCTCACCATCAGGAGATCATTGAGTACCCGAACCAGCACAGTCTTGGTGCTGTGCCTCTTTTGAAAACCCGATTGAAGAAGGTCGTAGATGCTATGGATGGTCCAACTGAGCAGCCACTATTTTCTCAATTACCTTCCCCACAAAGGGAAGGTTCAAGATAGGCCTATAGTTAGCGAGGGAGTCAGGGTCCAAAGAAGCCTTCTTCAACACTGGTGTTACCACTGCCTCCTTCAGGAAGCAGGGGTACTCACCAGAGTCTAAGGAGCACCAGACTATCCTCGCCAGAACCGGGATGATAATCTCCCCACAGCCCATAATCAGGGCTGTAGGACCCGGGTCTAAACTACAGCATGTAGTGCACATACCCTGGACAACATCCTCGATTTCCTGCCTTTCGAAGGAACTCTAGGAAAAAAGATGGAGTGTGACCGGGGGCTGGTCTACGGCAATTCCCATAGATAGTGCAGTGTGGGTCTCCGCCCTGATGTTGTCCACCTTATCTGCAAAGAACTGAGCAAGCTCCTCACACTGTAATTGTGAAAAGGCTCTACGAACCTGTAGACAGGCTGGGTTTCAGTCTGTCCATGGATCGAAAGAGCTGGGCCAGTCGGTTCTGAGCAGCAGCAATTTCCCCGGACAGGAATACGGCCTTCTTATGAGCAATTGCTGACTGATAGTGCTCTAGCAGTCTAAGATGGTCAGCATCTAAGCCAGATTTATTCCAGCACCTCTCTAACCTGCGTCCTAGTCGCCGCATCTCCCTCAAGTCTCCATCAAACCATGGGGACCGAGGGCGAAGGGAGAGAGGATGCACACAGATTGGAGCAATGGAATCTAGAGCAGAGGTAATGGCCTTGTTATAAGCCAGAACCAAAACCTCTGGATCCAAGCTCATCACAGGAAATTCTGATAGGTCAAGTACCGCAGTTAGACCATAGGGAGTCACATCCCATAAAGGGCGGTACTTGACCACCTCCACAGGGGTAGGCCTACGCAAGGGGGTGCAAACATTGAATCTCACAGTGTAATGGTCAGACCATCTGACAGGTTCCACCTCCACGTCGGAGGCTTCCATCCCCAGGAGGAAGACCAGGTCAAGGGAATGGCCATGTTTATGAGTGGCAGAGGTAACCACCTGTGAAAGTCCCAATAAATTCATCAGTTGGAGGAAGTGCTGTCCAAATTGCGAGAGTTCGTTGTCGATCCAAGCATTAAAGTCACCCAGCACCATAAACCTGGGGGACTCCAACACCAGGTCGACGACAAAGTCCACCACTTCCTTAAGGAATAGCTTCTCATCTCTGGGTGGATGGTAGATGAGAGCCAGTCTATAGCCCCCACCTGCCACTATGACACATTTGAATGATCTGGTCTCCTCGACTGGAACACTAGTGAAATCCAATTCAGTCTTATAACAGACCACAACCCTCCCACCCCTGCCATCCAATCTCGGATGGTGTATCACCGAATACCCGGCCGGAACTGCCACCTCAAGTACAGGGCCAGCATTACCATCCAGCCAGGTTTCTGTGATGCAAGCCAGATCTGCTGTACCCACCAAGTCTGCCACAGTAGCAGTCTTGTTCACAATGGATCTGGCATTGCATAACACTGCCCGAGTTGAACAAATCTCCTGGGATGCCCCAGCCACCAGCCCACCATTACTATTGGTGGTGCCCTTGGGTATGGATATCAGACAAGGAGGCTCACGTTCTGAACTCAATTTAGCCCCAGGGTGTCTTCTGAGCTTAACAATCATGACGTGAGTGCTCCCCTCATCCATCCTCCACTGTTCAAACCCTCCACCCCTCCCCATCCTCCTGCGGTAAATTCCCAAGGTCCGACAGCGTTGATAGATGGAGAAAAGCAACGGTGGGGGAAAAAAGGGGCGGAGGGCATGAAGAGCAGAGGATGAATAGTGCATGACCGGGGGATGGGATAGTGATATATATCTCAGTCCTCCAACATGGAGCAAGACAATAAGCTTCTACTCTCACAGTAAAACTAATAAAAATCAAATCTATATAAATTAAAATAAACCAAACCAAAAAGTGAACAGACACAAACCAAGGATCAATAAACTCAAATCCAATTAACTCAAATTAATCCTCATTCAGCATTAGAACCTGCTTTCAGGAAGACAAAAGAAACAAAACTATAACCACATAATAAAGAATAAAAAATAAAATTAAAAATAAAGATAGAAACAGGTATCCCTCCTCACACAAGGAATTCCTGTCTCTAAAATCAAAATAAATCAAAATAAATAAAAATAAAAAACACAACTTAAAATAAAGAATATCAAAATAAAATAAATAAAATAAACAAAACCACCCCCATAAAATAATCAAAACAATATAAGTTGGCTAAGAAAACAAGAACTCACACTACTTGCTTGCTCGGCCCCCAGGCACTCTTATTGTTCAGAGAAAAGGAAATAACATAAACTTTCCTATAGAAAATAAAATAAATACTACAGATTTGTGAGCAGTCAGGGACTCTCACTCCCCGAAAGCTCACAGAAACCGAGCACTCTCACTGCACGGATTTTTATGTCCCAGAAAGTAGGTTCCAGTCAGAAAAACGACCATACATTCTTCACCCTCCCACCACTGTTATTTAAAATCCAGACACTGTTCTCTCACAGTAACAGGTGAGACTATCAATAAAGTACTCGAAACAGGGGCCCTTTCACAACCTCCCAGAAGGGTTATTCGAAGTTAGCTCTAATAAGCCACCAGTACTTATCCTCTTTCCTGAGCCAGATGATTCAAAAATTCCAAAGTTCAAAGCAACAATCCAGGTGAATATTACCATCAACCAAGCCAAACAAATGGGACTAGGCTTAATGACAAGCCAAATCCTCCAACGAGCATTCAGGGTGCATGCCACTTCCCACTCACAACCGACAACTTGCTTCTCAACCCGTTTTACTCACAGTCCGATGAATTTAAAATTTCCCCAAACTGCAGCAGCCAAGGCCAAAGTAAACCCAGAGGTCCGCACCAGTTTGAAGCCACCCCACAACCACCACTCCCCAGGGTCAGGGCCCCAGATCAAGAGTGGCCCAATGACCACCCAAAGCTGCAAGCCCCCAGGGCAGACAGAGACCCAGCCCTCCGGCAAGCCTCTGACCAACCCCCTCACCCACTGGGAGCGGAGACAGGGGCATCCCTTCCCCACAGCAACCTCGGGTCTTGACCCGGCTCAGTACCTCAGATCCCAACAGTCACCAGGCATTTCCTCCATAGTCAGCAGCTTGGAAACAAACGCCAGTCTCGAGTCCAATCTCCTCTATCCAGGTCGGGCTCCACCGAAGAGGAAACTCATCCAAACACCAGATTCTGGGCACCTAGTCAATCCCGGGGAATCCTCCTCCAACAAGAACCCAGAAAAGGATCCCAGAGTGATCTCTAAGTGCCACCAAGACCACAAAGTATTCAGCAAGTCAGCAATCGCACAGAAGCTAGAAAATAAGAAGTACTGCATTGTACTTCATACCATCACATAACCAGCTCCAGGGAAAGAGCAGGATTAAACAAATGGCCCACAACAGCAGCGAGGGGGGTATCTCCAAATCCAGGTCCCAAAGGTTCAGGTCCCAAAGCAAAACTATAATGCAATAATGACAGATAAAGAAGAAACAAAAAACTAATTTTAAACAATGAACTTTAAACAAACTAAAACAAGCTTTAACTGACTTAAAATTAGCTTAAAAACAAAATAGGATAAAATAAAACTAGTATTACTAAAAGCTATAGTAAAAATAATTCTGTTTATATCTACAGTACATCTACTTGATTGTTGGTATACTACAATTAACATAGTTATCACTTGCATGACGTCAGCCACAGAATGGTCTGCCAAACCCAAAGACTAGGTAAATGGTATAGCTCATTCATTGCAAGGATACTCAACTTACCACAATTTCAATAACCAGGTAGTACATCCTCAGTATAGAGCTACAGCAAAATTGAGCCTATAGACATCCATGATACACCTCCATCATTGTAGGTACAGTAATGTTAGCACATGTAGAAGTTGCTTGGCCTCACCCAGCTAATTTCACTCCGTGTTAGACATAGCAGTTACTGGATTCTTAGTATACAAACACACTGAAGGTAACTATAAGGACATCAACAGTACACCTACATCACTGGAACTGTATATCTGATACTGACATTAGGAGTTGCACAGCCTTGTACAGGCAATAGTTTTCCAATACCTCGAGATCAGCCTGTGTATCTTGAGTGGACAGATGCAGTAAATTTACTACTATGTAAATTACATACTTAAATGCAACAGTTCTTGTATCTTGATGATGGATGTGTCTTTTAGTACATTTATGTTGTTGTCTTTATTTCTGTTTACTCATAAGCGCACAAACCTTTATACAGCTGCAATTAGAGAGTTGCATCGTTTATGTCCAGTCAGGGTGCAGTACAAGGTGTGGTGGGGTGTGGGGCATCGTTAGGTAAGGCCATGCAACTACTAAGTGTGGTACATTGTGTGCACCTGTAATCAGGGATGTGTACGTTTGGTGTACATGGCCTCAGTTTTGCTGTTGATCTCCACTGAGCATGCAGTACCTGGTCAGGTGGGTGGGGATGTCTTGTAGTACATTTAGACAGTTGTTTTTTATTTCTGTCACCTGTTGCTGGTTGTCTGTCATTGGTCGTGTTGCCTTGGTCCTCCCCCCTACTTGCATGTGTGTGTGGTGGTGCTGGGAAATTGAATTCGGGAGTTAAGTTTTCAACCTAACACCATTCCCTTGCTTTAATAAGCTGTGGAACAACCCTAACTGATGCATTAAACTGAGTTTTTTTGCCATGAATATTCTGTCTTTTTGAGAATGATAAGTACCAATACTACCTGAAAATGTTGTTGTAGCAGCACCACACACACATAGACAAATGCACACAAATGAAGAACACAGTAAGTCATCTAGCAGAATTTTCTGTTATGAAGAGTAAGACAACATCCATCTCAAGCATATGCCTCTCAATATGTATCTATTTCCTTTTGCTTACCACTGTTATGTCAATAGTAATTTATGGTGTTGCACTGTTTCACTCACTATCTTTTTGCAACCAATGAGACTACTCTTTTGGGACATAAACAATGTGGCACTCTATTTCTCAGCACCACTGTTAAATATTTAGATATCTTACATGGTCCCCTTCTGAACCTTTACTAAACACAAATTCTGAACATAACTCATACATATTAATGCACCTACAAAAAATGTTGTCATAACACTGTAAGATATGTAACACAACAAGAATTTAAATATGTTATCTGTTTAAACTTGAAACTTTGTGTATAATACCCTTCTTTACCAAACTAAGGAAACCAAAAGCTTTCTTATAGAATATTTAACCAATAAGGCATGACCAACGGTTCTGTTAATGGTCTGTTAATCACCTGCTAGGGTTTACTGTGGCACAAGGTGTGGCTGACTGCCACATGCACCTAGTGGGTGATTAACTGACCATAAACATTATCCCTGGGGGTGCCTTATTGCTATAACAATGAAACATAGTTTTAAACAGCATTAAACCTTGTTCAGCATATGGTTAAGCTGTACATGTATGTTAATAAAACATTTACATAAGGCTGGCAGAATGTTTGCAGCCAATCAGAAAGCTGCATTTTTTCAGACCCTTTTTTATAAATATTGATGACAAAGATCTCCACAACTTAATAATACCACAAGAAAAAAATGTTATATTCAAAAAATATTTATTGTCTATATAAAAGTAAAAAAATATTATTTTTTAATGTTCAGATGAAAACAGTCATTCATCACAGAAAATGTTTTAAATAAATTCAATCACATTGAATGCAAATTAAAAAAAAAACATAAAAATATATTGATTTTTTATCTCCAAAACTAAATGCTTCATAAAAAATAGATATATTCATTTTTAAAACTTATAAAAACAATTTTGTAAAAAATATATAGAAAAATATATAAACAACTATTTACAATATTAACAGCAAGTCTTATGGAGAGGTGTGCTGCTGCTTGAGGCAACCCAACCCAGAGTTGGACTCAATGTGGAGGAGCAATGGAAGTGGAAGCTGTTGCACCCTCCAAAGGAGATACCAGAGCAGCTGTGGAGGCTGGTCACTGTGTCTCAGGGAAGCTGGACGCCACTGGTGGAGGTGGGGAGCTGGAGCTGGCCACGGTGTCACTAACCGCTGTCACCACAGGCTCAAGCACAAGGTTGACAATCTTCGGTTGTGCTACCATGAAGGACAGCAATTTCTCCTGTCCTTCACAGAGTGCAACATTGTCTCTTATCAGACTGTCAACCTTGCGCTTGAGTCTGCGGTAACAGCGGCAGTGGCCAATGAACCGCTTTAAGCAAGGGCGTCCTGCAAAGTGACAAAAAATTTGAATCAATATATGGACCTCAAAATGGTGATTACCTACCTGTCTTTTACTTACAAGATTGATATCTAATTCAATAATTGTAATATATTTTGCTGGGCACTCTCAAGACTATTTACGAGTGTGATGTAAATCAGAACTCCTGTCTTCTCAGTTGTGTTATAATATTTTTTTGTACCATATTATGTTCTTCATGGACAACTTTAAAATATCTATAAGAACAGTATACTATATACACTGTTGTTCTATATCACTTAGTATTTGGTAACACTCAGTACCTAAATGTTTTGGCATAATAAACAACACAGTCTGATATACAGCGATACTAGCTGTTCAACAGTGTATGAACAAGTAAACTTGAACATCTGAACCTATGTTATTTCTTCACACCTGCATGAGAATAATAGCATGACCTGTACACCAACAGTACTATCTCCATTATCTAATGTTCATATAATCATCTGTTTAATAACTACAACAAAAGAGACACACATGTCATATAGTTATTTATTCTGTGTACATATTTTCATTGAAATGAATCATATTTTACTGCTGTTACATTAATTAAACAGTAAGGCATGATCAAGAGTTATGTTAATGTTCTGTTGATCATCTGTACGGTTGCAGTGTGGCAAAAAGTGTAACCGAATACCACATGCGCCTAGACAGTGATTAACTGACCACTAACATAATCTCTCGGAGTGCCTTATTCGTATTATAATGAAACATGTTCTTTAACACCCTTAAACCTTGTTGACCATATGACCAATTTGTACATGTATGTTAATTAAAGATTTACATAAGGCTGTTAGAATGTTTACAGACAATCAGAAAGCTCTATTTCTCATACTCTTTTTATAATACTTAAAATAATGTTAGACATTTGCAAACCAACCACTCACTTACTTTGGCACCTAATTAAATGAAATATGTTCTTTACATATCATGTTAAGAAACAATGGGTGGGCTATTCAGAAGGGTTGTGCAATGCCCACAACAGTGTCGCCATACACAACCTACTGATGCGTACCAGTGTGATGTTCAAAAGGGGAATGTGCCTGGTACAAATGCCAAAGAGTTGAAGCACAACAGTAATATATGCAGCACAGTTAGGAAGGTCATTCCCATCCATGTTACACACATCCTGATATTCAGCCCAGGATGTACTAACCCATGCAGTCACAACCCTTGTTTACACTGCACACAGTTGATCCCCTAAAAAAAAAAATGAGCAACACCTGGCAGCCCGCAGCTCAGCTGTCATATTACACCTTGCAACATGGCAGCTGACAGCTACTAGTGACAACGCAAGCTACAGTGACACCTTCATGCTGGCTCCCCCCATGCTGATTGCGGGCATTACTATAGTAATAATGGTACTATATCCCTGGTGGTCCAGTATATCACTCGCAGGCCGATTGCAGGCATCAGTGCTATCTTATGTCAAACCAATCCATCCCTGGTGGTCCAGCTGTACACCCGGCCACTCATACCCACTAAGCCGCACAACCCACCCCCCCCATAAGCAACAGTTAGTAGCTCCTTACCGGCTTCCACCTGATGCTGTGACTGACTCTGTACAGTGGGCTGTATAGCCATTAGGCCAACATAAGCCATCAGGCGTGCAGCTCACCTGTGCACACAGCCCAGCTATGAATGGATCCTTTCATATTTCTGTACTGTAGTACGATATGATCTGCACAACCATTGCTTACACTGTGGAAAAATGGCTGTACAGTCCTACTGTATGGGAATCAGTCAGCAGACAACACAGTAGGCAAGCAGATGATGTACTACTACCTACCACTAACCAGGGGTGGGGGGCACGGGGCAGTGGGGCTCAGTACAGGGAAGTAATGCTGAGCCACCAGTGATGCAGTGGTTTCTCATTATATCTCACTGACAACCACAATGATGCTGCGAGCAGCCCACTATACTACGAAGGGCATTGAGCCATAATCTCATTACATATGACCGTGATCAGACTGAAAGTGGTCTACTGGACCACCAGGGTTATAGAAAATTGTAGTTTATCACATATCCCCACAATCGGGCTGTAGGTGTTCCACTAGACCACCAGTGATATTGGACTATTATTTCATCACATATTCCCCCATTTGTGCTACAAGCGCTCCACTGGACTACCAGTGTTATACAACATTGTAGTTTATCACATATACCCATGATCACTCTACGAGCATTTCAGTGGACCAGCAGTGACATGGTTGTTTATTATTTATACATATGCACACAAGCGGTCATCAGAGCATGTTGCCAGTAGTAGAAAGGGGAGTCATTCCCCATCAACTGCAGCCTGGCAGGGTGGCAGGCACAAGTCATCAGCGATTGGCACACCTGCATGCAAATGGGGCCATCATGACATACAAATGGCACATTTCCAGCTTGCATTCATGATAGCCCTATTTGCATCTACACTTTTATTTATTACAGCAGTTTGCTATGATAAAACAAACTGCAACAGTAATTGGTGTGAAAAATAAGAGTCCCATTAGCATGCATGGTCATCAGTCTTCATTACTCACTCTGTAATCTGTGTCATATATACACCAGCATACTAACGGTCCACTGTCTCTGTACAGGAGTACGGATGTGAGCATACACCATAAGCAAACAACAACAATATGTACCTACTTACAAATGACTTGACACATTGCCAAACATTACAGTACATCCATCATCTGTTAATGGCAAGTACACCATGTGACATATCCATTGTACCCCCTCTAACATTTATCACACTCTTAAAATATGGTGACTAACTCTATTACTACACTAGGCACTCCCCAATGAGGTGAAAACTGCTTTTGAGTTTGTTGAGTATGCATTGTAGTACACTAGGCCTTATCATCTTGATTATCAGGAACTTTCTATATATAAATACACTTCTTATCCCAGTACACTCCCCCCTTCATACAGTTAACTTATTATGACATACATGCATGGCACACCAGTCCAATACACTCCATCACCCCTCCACACACATTACAATAATTATGATAACATTCTCAGAATTGGCTTAGTACAGCTGCTCTCATGTGCCACACTTGTCTTACCACATCATAGATTTCCCCTTAATGTAGTACTACCACCTCATCACGTACACACTGAGAAACAAAAATGTCATCATAAGTGTACCATCATAACGAATAGGGTACACTATTCAACAAAATACCTCCCAGCTATGCATGGAGTGACACCATATAGTACACCTGTATGCACACTAAAGGGAAAAGTAGGTATATGAACATAGATAACAGACTGTGTCACAGAATCTCATTGTCCCGGATTCCCCCCCTTTTCCCTCACAAAAGACAGAAACCATTGTTTATTGTTATGCTCAGATTGGCAATTAATTTATTTATATATCATAATTCCATGTTCCAATTCATCATCGTTTATTGTTATATCTCTCACAATTTCATTTATTTTCATCCATATATCAATCTCTGATCATCCCTCTTTCTTCCTCTTTTTCTCCCCCGGCTGAAAACCTGGGTGCCTTCTTCTTCTCCTTTTCTGTTGAGGTAGCATGTGAAAACCGAGCCGCTTTCTCCTTCAGCTTCTTCCTCTTTTGGTCTTATTCCTTTTTCTTTCCTCACTACCCTCCTTCCCCCTCTTTTTCACCCTTTTTCCTGCCATCCACCTTTGGCGGTCAAAAACCATCCTACGGACGCATCTGTCATCCACCTTTGACAGCCTTACCACAGTCCCTTCTTGACTGTCTTCCCTCTTGCTCTGTCTTGTAGGGTGGGTGGGAGGATCAAAACTCCAGCAAAAAGTGGCTGAGCCCATCTGTGCTGTCCCTTTTGTACCTTTCTTGCCCCTCCCCTTCCTGTTGCCTGACCATTGTTTTATCCCTTGTCCCCTCTCCTTCATTCCCCCTCCCCTTCTAAGCACACCATCCTGATGGAAAGGGAAGGTGTGCACCAGGACAACATGGTCTGCCCCTTAAAGGGCAAACTCCATTGTCCCAGATTCCCCCCTTTTCCCTTACAAAAGACAGAGACCATTGTTTGTTGTGCTCAGATTGGCAATTAATTTATTTATTTATCATAATTCCATGTTCCAATTAATCCTCTTTTATTATTATATCTCTCACAATTCCATTTATTTTCATCCATATATCAATCTCTGATCATCCCTCTTTTTCTCCCCCCAGGTGAAAACCTGGGTGCCTTCTTCTTCTCCTTTTCTGTTAGATAATGGTGAAAACCAAGACAGCTTTTCTCCTTCAGCCTCTTCCTCTTTTGGTCTTATTCCTTTTTCTTTCCCCCCTCCCCTCCTTCCCCCTCTTTTTCCCCATTAGCCGGTCTCCAGCTTGTGTTGGACGACTGCCTTTCCCCTCACTTAGGGTATTATTATCCCTTACCTCAGGGAGACCTCCTTCCTACTCCTTCTCTTCTACCCTTTTTTATTTATATTCTTGCCCCTTTTTTTATCGTCCGATTTTTGCATGCCTTTTCCATGCTTCTATAAAACCCATCATTTCTGTGTTAAACATGTCTATGGCTAGGTCCGACAGGTGCACCCCATCTGACCTGTAGAAATCATCTACCCGGTCTTCCACACCCCGCAGTATTACCTGTCCTCCTATTTTCCTTACCAGTGTCCCTACCCTTCTGTTCATCTTTCTCCTGGCCCTATCCATGGCTCTATGGCTGTGCTTCTGTCTCCAGACCCTCCTTGGTATCATATCCGACCAGGCAAGGCTTAACCTAGGCCACCACTGCTGTATTGTTTCTAGGTCCCTTTTTATCTGCAAGTATGTGTCCACCCATGGCTTGCTGGCAAGGTCATTGCCCCCTAGATGTATAATAATTAAGTCTGGACTGGGTTGCCATTCCTTAAGTTCCTTCAAGGTGGGAAGCAGCTGTGCCCATCACATCCCCTGGATGCTACGACAAACCAACCTACATTGTTTCACATCTAGGTAAAGCTGCTTTCCCCCAGCCTTTTTCTCTGCTCTCCTTTCTGCCCAATAAATATAGGAGTGGCCGCAGATCCATACTTCCGTGATCCTTCCTTTTCCTATGGGGTTTAAGCAAAAATAATTATCTTATGTATGTTCTTATTTTCTTCACCATAGTATCCCTCTCCTTGTCCCCCCGCCCCATTTTTGTCTCCAGATCTGTAACAAAACATAAGTAATACATTAATCTCCACACTTCAGTACTCAAATGTATCTCTTATAACTGGCAGACCACCAGCGTCCTTTTTCCAAAATATTATTCACAGTTTCGCTTGCTGCTTCCCACTGTGAGGAAGCCCCAATCTACAAGGAATGGGATGAATAATTAACTGGATCCTCCCCCAGGAATTGCATGCCTTTTTTGAGCAATGCTGTGACTTGGTAACCTGTGACCCTTCTGCCATCACCATGCACAAATAATCTCCCTGTCCTAATCCCATGCTCTGCGGCGAAAGCCCACAAACCCTGCACTGGGCACACTGCGCCCTCTCCATGCTTCTTTAGTGTCACCATGCAACCCCATCCCCTTTGATCCATCTTCAACCTCTTAATCCTGATCTGTATCTCTTTCATCCCCCAGTTTATGTCTTCCCATTCTAATCCCCCCTCCTTGTATTTTTTGCCATAGCCTACCACCTCACTCACTCTCATGGCCCCTACAAACATTACCACATAAATCGTGTGAAATAGCTGGGCCTCAGTCTTTGATCTACAGATTGCCGGCAGCACCTCCTTTAGTTTTGCTAGCCACTGTTCTCCTATTGGTCTTCTATTGTCCACTAACCCTTGCTTTAACCTACCCCACCCCTGCATCATCCTTCAAATGAACAATGACTTTGTCAGGTCTTTCCATCCCTTTAGACTGCAGATAACACTAATCCCTTCCAAACAGACCCCCATTGTGGTGTGGGCTGTTCCTTTTTGCCATTGCTCTATGGTGAACTTTTCCAGTTGTTCTTCTGTGAGTGGCCTACTTACCTCCATATGGTGTGTTGCCCTGAATGTTTGAAAGACTCTCCAGGCCCCATCATAGGCCCTCAGAGTCCGAAGTGCCCATGAGCTGTGAAACAACAGTTCTGCTCCTTCTTGCCAATGTCTCAGATGTTCATTGGTATGGGCATTTTTTGCTCCTCTGCTGTTGGTGCCAGCCTCTGGAAACAGTCCAGCTGCAGATGGGAAAGGCTGTCAGCCAGGGTATTGTGTACTCCTTCTATGTGTTTCACTCTAAATGACATGTTCAGCTGCAATGCCCTTAGCACCAGAAGATGCAAAACTTGCATGACAATGTCTGATCTGGCTCCCCTGCTGTTTAGGACCTCTACCAATGCTCTGTTGTCACACAAAAATGTCACTTTCTGGTCCCGTAATTCCTCCCCCCAAACCAGGGCGCATGCCCAGACGGGCATGATTTCTAGCAATGTTATATCTTTTACCTTACCGTCTCTCACTCAGTCTGTGGGCCACAGTTCTGTGAACAATCTGTCCCTCGAATAGCTCTCCATGCCTAGGCCCCCAGCAGCGTCTGTGTAAAGATCAAGGTCTGTGTTATACACCCATTCCTCCTGCCAGAAGGAGCAGCCATTATAATCCCTGAGGAATTCATCCCATACTTTAAATTCCTCTTTGACTCCCTTTGTCATGTCTACCCAATGGTGTGGTCTGGTCACTCTGACTGTAACCGTTGTTAACCTTTTGGGGAAAGGTCTCCTTGGCCCTATAGCCCTGCACGTGAAGTTCCGATGTCCCAATACTTTTTGTACTGTTTTAGTTGTACTTTTCTTCTACTGGTATGTATCTGAATCAGTTCCTTCAGTTTTTTAACTTTTTTGTCTGGCAGCCGAAATATTTCCCCTGGAGCATCTATCTCAATCCCCAGAAATTCTAAAACTTTGCTGGGCCCGTCTGTTTTCAGGTGCCAAAGGAACCCTAGTTCTTTACACAGCTCCTGGAAGCTGGCTAGCATTTTTCTGTCTCTTCTCCCACTGCCTATAAAAATCATCCAAATAGTGAATACTGCTCTATACCCATTTTTGTCCTGAAATATCCACTGCAAACATGTGCTGAAGGCTTCGAATGTCGTACATGCTATAGAACAACCCATGGGCATGGCTTTGTCAAAATAGTACTGTCCACCGACTTTAAAACCCAACAGGTCCCAGTCCTCTCTCCTAACTGGAAGTAATCTGAAAGCGGACTCTATGTCCGTCTTTGCCATCCATGCATCCGGAGTTGCCTGGATGATCTGGACTGTGTCTTCCAAGGTGGAATATGTCACTTTACTATATTACTCACTGATAAAATTGTTCACTGAATCGCTTTCCGGAAAAGATAGGTGGTGAATCACCTTTTATTCCCCTTCCTGTTTTTTGGGAACCAAGCCCAATGGAGAAATCCTCATGTTCTGCAATGGGGGAATATCATATGGTCCCTCTATTCTTCCGGCTGCCTTTTCCTTCTCTATTTTTTGTCTTAACATTACCTCCCTCCCTATTACTGAAGCCAAATTGTTCACCTCCCTTGCTTGCCTTGGGCCCTCACACTGCAATGAAAAACCTGTGCCAAACCCATTTTTAATCATCTCTGCTGTTTTCCTATTTGGGTATCTGTCTAGCCATTCTTTCCATGCCTCTATCCTGATGGGGGTCCTAGCTTGTTTAAATTGCTCCCTTGTCTTCTTTTCTTCTTCTCCACCCGGGTCTAAATCTCTGAATGATGTCTGACCTTGCTGGTCAGTGATTCTGAAACCCTCTACTGGCATGTCCCCTGCCCCTCCCCCCCTCTATTCCATGTCTTCCCTTTATATCCCTGCCTTTCCCAAAAAAGCTGTTGACCTGACCCTTGCCCCTCCCATGTCCCTGGGCTCCCTGGACCCATGTTGTCCTGCACCTACTTGCTGGATGTGATCCCCCACTTTTCGAATATGTGTGCCAGAAATGGCATTGTGGCCAGGAGCAAAAGGCCCTATTGTAGGCCCAGCAACACCTCTGTGGCATGGCACCTTTTCTCCCAAGCTCTCCCTCAGGCGTGGACTGATCAGTTACATAGTCTGTCCACAGGTCTAGTTGTTTTGTGCCCCATCTTACATACCCATATGTCACCATTCTCTGCCGAAAGAATTTGTCATAGTATATCCAGCCCACTCCCCCCTTCACTTTCACTTTCCTGATTATCAATTAATATGTAATGAGTGGGATACCCAACTCAGGCCTCTTCTCCAACACGATTGCTGAGAACATGGCAAAACCTACAAACCATCTTTCCCAAGGCTTCCCTTTAGTGAATTTGTCCTCCTCCTTTTTTCCTAACAAAACTACCACTGCTGCCATTTCACTCTTACCTATATTTTCTGTTTCTTAGTATTTCGCTGTCGCTTCCCAGCTTAATAGAGTGAATATATCCACATATTCTCCCTTCCATATTTTTTCTTTTGTGGCCAATGGGACATGTTCCCCCAATCTCATCCCCAGGGCTCCTATCTCCCTTGTTCCTTTCCCGTCTTTTCCTACTCCCCCTTCTTTTTCTTTTGGCCACTCTTTTCCTACCCTAATCTCAGCCAGTGCTAACTCCATTCACCTCAAACCCCTTGCCCCGAGTGCCAACACTATTTGGCTTATATACTCTTTAATGTCACCCACGGGGTCAGGTGAGTTACCTGTGGCCTTATCCGTTCCTTTCTGCCTGTTGTTCTCCTGGTTTTCAACCATGGTCCCCATTGGTTGAAGCGGTGGTTGCCCTAAATGCGGCTGGGGAGGATCCGCTGTACACTGGGGATCCAGTCTGGGCTCCACTATGGGAACCCCGACCTGGTTTAGGGGAGGGACTGATGGTACCAGGACAATGGGCTGCAGAGGTACTGGGCTAGCCACCCTGGTAGGTGCCACTGTCGGTGTCTGTACCCTGGTTGGGCTGCATGGCTCAGCTACCCGTTTCCCTCTGCCCCCTTTTTCCTTTCCCGCTTTCCTTTTCTCCCTGGATCTCCCAGGCTCCTCACCTTCCACCAGTTCCCACACTGTATTGGCTTTCTCCGCCAGTTCCACTATTGCCCTGTAGGCATCCTCTTTTGAAGGCCTGCTCTTCCTTGGTGCCATGTTCATTACTTCTTGCTCCTGTGAGATATAACTGAAGAAAAGGACAAGAAAATCCCGTTATTAAAAATCTGCCTGTAACAGTCTCACACAGGGCCAGGCCTGCTTCCCAAAACCTCCCGACCAATAGCCAAACATGCCTTCTTCTGCACTAAACTGCGCTCCTTTCCCTTGAATTGCTTATCCCCCCTCCTTTTATACTGCTGACCTGACATTATGCCCTGGTTTTTTCCTCCCGATCCCTGTCAAGTAATGCCAAAAAGCCTCCCTTCATGTGGCCCCCCCAGCCTGTATTCATGGCCACTAAACCTCATATGCCACTTACTGTGGCCTTCCAGACCTGTACAACTCCTCTCTGCATGTACCAGTTTCGGGGGGGTGCCACACGGCCTCCCTGCCTAAGCACTCACCCCCTTCACCCCTTGGGAGGCCCAAACATTGCTAATCTGCCCCCCCGAGGCCTCCGCCACATGTTCCTGGCCTGTCAGGCCTAGCCTTCCTGCCTGCACCCCCCAGCCCCCAGCCGGCCTCTGATCACTGATGGCCATGCTGCTTCCTTGTGCTTTGTCTTGTGGCCTCCTGGCCTGTAAATTGCCCTCCCCACGTGCCATTGCATGCTTCTGGTTGCAGGCCTTCCAAGCCTGTTCTGTCCTCACCCCTCCCCCTGCTCCCTCCCGTCCCATTGCCCCCATGCGGTCACCAGACCTCCCCACCCCTTTTCATGAGGGGCCTCCTGTATCACCCCTTTTGTGTGTTCTTGTTGGTCCTCCCCCCACAATGGCCTTAAGCCTGCCATGCTGTCCCTCGCTGCTGCTCACGGGCACTCTCCTGTTAGGCACCTCTGCCCTTTTTCTCTACCTCTTCCATGGCCTGCTACTCTCTTACAAAACACTGAAATCCCCACCACTGGGAATCCCAACTGCTGTGCCACACAGTTAGAAAAACGCTATCTCTCGCCAACACTGTGCCCCCAAGAACCAGAAGCTCTCCTGGCCTGCTCATCTGCTTCGATCTACATCGTGACTCTGACTGTGCTTCTTCTCAACACCACTTGGATACAATTGAAAAATGCCCCGATGGGCACCCACTACTGCGCCATGCACTTTTGGAAAGTGCTGCCTCCCACTGTAATGCACCCACGATGTCTGATATCACAACCACGTGGTCATCACTCACGGGTGCTTCTGCCTGCTTGTTCCTCTGCCTATTCTCCCCAAAGCAACTTAACACACTTAAAATCACCCAGAGGGGCACCTTCTACATTTACATGGGTTGTATTGTGGTACAGTAACACTCCTATGCACGTTTAACACATCCTGGTAGTGATCCTGTAATAACATGAGCATCTGCAACCACAACCCATAGTTCTGCTGCACACTGTTAAAGCCCCCCAAACAAAAAAAGTTGTAAAAAATTACAACCACAGTGTACCTGCAGCATTGCACATTACAATATACAGCCAACAGCTCTGCATGGCCACCCAAGGTCCGGGGTTACCATGTGCTGGCATCAGCCCTCCCTCACCAACTATGATTTTGCTATGGAAAATATATCCATGGTGGTCCACTGCACCCCACTCCCTCATCCAATTGTGGGCTTTCTGTTTAAAAGTAACCATTGTGCTGCACTGCAGCTACAACTCCAGCTCAATTTAATGAGGAAGTAGACTTAACAGGGCCACAAGGGATAAATTTAATAGAGTTAACCCATTATAAGTTGAAAGGGTGCAGTCCACTGTACCACCAACAGTATTTTATTATTGAAAAAACAAGATCCAGTTTTGAAATATATTACCACAAAGCAACCAGGGGGGTGCATCACTAGCCAACAGGTACTGACTCACACAATACGAGCGACAAGTTACTGATGAACACCATACCTACACACTAATGATGCCATTATTATATGCAGATAGATGTATTAACACCTTGCATTAATTATGGCCCCATTTGCATATACAGTACAAAACACTGTAATACTTGAACCTACCAGCACAGCACTTCAGTGTTGTATCCCCCCTACTCCTTTCTGCCCACTTACACTCATGCAGTGCCAAACTAACATGCACAATGCAGGTTGCCAGACTGAAATATTTAACAATGCTAACCATGCCACAGCACTCTAAAATATTGCCCTGACAACAACCTGCTGCATTGCAGTTGCACTTTGCCCAGGCTTGTTCCACAGCCTGGCACAGTCTGAATATTCCCAACCCATGTGTTACATCTGTGTGAGTGATGTATGCAGCTGTTCTATTTTTTGACCAACATTTTATGGTTCTGAAAAGAACCTTTGTTTGCACTTTGTTATTTGTTCAAATAGTCTGACATTCTTAGAGGACTTTGAGGATTGCAACTCAAAGGTCTCCCAGGAAATGGCAGTTGCCAGCATGTGAGAAGTGTACACCATCTGGTAGGTATAGCCAATCATAACAATACTTAATTTCTGGGTGACATATGGTGTACATTCCAGACATGCGTGGAAATGCAGATATCAGTATGTTGACTTTTCTTCAGGCTCTGTCAATCAGGTACATATGGTGTTCTGCTTGCCAGACCCTAGGCTCTGTAATATCCAAAAAATTGATTTTACAGGCAGGCAACATAGTCATAATAGAAGCAAGGTCCAATTTTGCTTCTGTTACTAAATCTACCCAGTGTTTGGTTCCCAAATCATTGCCTCCAAGATGTATCAGCAATATGTCTGAATGAGGCTGAGTACTCAAAAGTCAGTGCATGGTTGGCCTGAAGTGATCCCACCTCATTCCACCCCTACCAAACCACTTAACAGCAATTTGGGAGCTGCAGGTTTCTCCCAAAATCACTATTTTGAGCAAACTCAGAGGCTCGTTTCATGATGCTGCTTCCAACTATCCACAAAGTCCTTTTGCTGTTTTATGTCATTCTCAGCTTTTAAACTTAGAAGTGGACAGAGAGCTACCAAAACAGTCAGTGTTTACCCTGCAGTGCCTAAGCAGTAGTGAAAGTAAAACTGCTATTTTCCCTTCTAACTTCAAGCCAACTTTACTGGGCTGATCCATAACACACAAAATAAAACAAATCATTGGCTACTACTGTGTCTTCATTAACCAATGTAGTCTATGCACTGACTACCACTGCACTTCTGCTACAACTAAAATGTGCAAAAATTAAGAGGTGGGAAAAATGCATTCTTTTCATAAGAAGTTTTAAACAATTACAGCTGCAGAAACATGTCTGATTGGTTCCGTCTTCTGTTGTGGGTCCACGTGCACCTTACTATCTCCCTCCATTTGCAGCTGTATCTGTGCAAGTAAGTACTAAAGTACTATCTGACTTTAAATACTTTTACCTAAATAATGAAGCATCCTAGGTTACTTCAAGCCACATAGTCAAATAGAGCAGTAAAGAACATTTTGATTAATACTGTTTACCTGTTAGTAACACTTTTTATCATACTAGAAAAATGGTTAGTAAAATGATATGTACTTACAGTTCTAAATCTGCTGTCTCTCAGTGTTAACTAAGATGTCTGCTGTTGACTTCTTCTTCAGTGTTTTCCATCTCTGATTGGTTGTCTCACATGGCCTGACAAATTTAGCATATGATTGGCAGAAAGAGCTGTCACTCAAATAGCAATCAGATATAATTTGATAATGAATACAATTGTCACTCCCAAGCTTAAATTTGCAAAACTTTCACATGCACCACACTACTTTTTCGACACTGTCAAATGCACAAGACTACTTTTTGTGACACTGTCAAATGCACGACACTGCTTATTGTGACACTTTCGTGCATACGTCACTATTTTTTCCAAAACTTTCAATTTACAACAGAATTTGATGATTTGTTACAAAAGCAAGCAATTTTTCAATGCTGAACATTGTCACGCTGGCATTGGCAGTGACAGAGGTGGAGAGGCATAGTACTGTGGGTTTGTTAATGTGCTCCAAAACATGATTTTGCATAGCGAGTACGCCACTGTATGGAAGACTCGCGGTGACGCATTTTTGGCAGTTGCTAAGCATGCTTATAAAACAGTCATTTTATGGAGTATTGTCACTAAATTTTCAACAGACATTTTAGGACCTCTGTTCATGAATAGTGTTACCGTCATTTTTGGAATGAGCTCTGAACACTTATTTCATACAGCAACCGTACTATTCTGTGCCGGAAGTGTGAAAACACATTTCGGGCAGGATGTGAAAAATAACAGCTATACAACTCACATGAAGGTGTGGTAAAATGCCAATGCTGAGAATCTGGCATGTAAATAGTGCGAAGTCACTAACTTATGACTGTGCATTGTGCAGTTCCTACGCATGCTCATAAAACAGTCATTTAACAGAATATTGTCACCAAATTGTCAACATAGTAATTTTAGGACCTCTGCTCATAAACACTGTCACTATTATTTTTGTAATGTGTTCCAAACACTGATTTCACACAGTGACTGCACTATTCTGCACCGGAAGTGCGAAAACACATTTTGGGCAGGATGTAAAAAATAACAGTTGTAAGATTTAAAATAAGGTGTGGTGAAATGGTAATGTTGAGAATCTGGCATTAAAATAATGCAAATACACTAACTTATGAGTGTGCACTGCACAGTTGCTATGCACACTCTTAAAACAGTCATTTTACAGGGTATTGTCACCAAATTTTAAACATAGTCATTTTAGCACCTCTGCTCATGAACACTGTTGCTGTCTTTTTTGTAATGTGCTACAAACTCTGATTTTGCACAGCAACTGTGTTATTCTGCATCAGAAGTGCAAAAACACATTCTGGGATTGATATGAAAAATGACAGCTGTATGCTTCACAATAAGGTGTGGAAAAATGGCAATGTTGAGAATCTGGCATGAAAATAGTTCGAATGCGTTAACTTAGGAGTGTGAGTTGCGCAGTTGCTACGCACACTTGTAAAACAGTCATTTTATGGACTATTGTCACCAAATTTTCAACATAGGCATTTTGGGAACTCTGCTCATGAACAGTGTCACTGTCATTTTTGTAATGGCCTCCAAACACTGATTTTGCACAGCAACCACGCTATTCTGCACCGGAAGTGCAAAAACAAATTTCAGGCAGCATCTGAAAAATGACAACTGTACAGTTCACAAGAAGGTGTGGTAAAATGCCAATGTTGAGAATCTGACATGAAAATACTGCAAATGAGCTGACTTACGAGTGTGCGTTGTGCAGTTCCTATGCACGCTAATAAAACAGTCATTTAATGGAGTATTGACACCAAATTTTCAACACAGGCATTTTAGGACCTCTGCTCTTGAACAGTATCACTGTAATTTTTGTTATGTGTTCTGAACACTGATTTTGTACAGCAGCCATGCTACTCTGCATGGTAAGTAGGAAAACACATTTCAGCAACAATGTAAAAAATGACAACTGTTCGATTCACAAAAAGGTGTGCTAAAATGCCAGTGTTGAGAATGTGACATGAAAATATTGCAAATGTAGTAACTTAAGTTAAGTATTTGAAGTTGACTTATTAATCTGTTACTCATTTACAGAAATATTTTAAATAAAGTAGTTGTTTGACCAGCAGTTTAACAACACTAGGTCAAAATCACTATACAGAATTACACTGATTCTGCATTGCTGAACAGTGAAATAGTACGAGAAAAACTCTATGTGGCATGGTGATAACGCTATACAGGACAGTGTAACATGAATGAAAATAAGCCTGTCAAAATTTGAGCAACCAATTTGATGAAAACATTTTATGATTCTTTTGTTTTTTATGTTTTATACATAAATCATCTGTCTCAATATACAATGTTAGATGTGAGCAACACAAGCATACACTAATATTATCTTTTTCTCTGTCTTTTATACAGGTGTCTGATGCTTCTATAACATTGGTGACTGCCACTGTGAACTAACAGATTGAAAGATGCCTAGTAAATACAGATGTGCATGTATGGAAAAATGGAACAGGTATCATAGTACTTCACTGTTGTTTAAGAATGATAAAAAAAGTGATGTGAGTTCAAGACGTAAAACAAAACAAGAATTTTACTGGAATAGTAAGCTCTACAGTAACTCACTCCACAATAAAACCACATACTTGCTCAACAACAAGTAAAAAATGCTTACCTGAGCAACAGTTGTGTAGATCTCTCAGACGAAACACAACTATTGCTACAGCAACCATCAACAGACCTTCTTAACAGTGCCGTAAACTCACAGCTGGTGATTTTCATCTGAGAAAGCAAAAGTATTTATGATCGCTAGCAAGTAAAGCTAAGATCAACAGGCTTATTGCTGCTGTGATGAGACATGAGGGAAAAAAGACAAAGAGTCATCTGACTTTGATGAAATTGCATCTCAAAGTATGTACATTTGCTAACAGAACAGTATTTGTTCTTCAACGGTTATGGCGTAAGATGTATCATGTGCTGGAACTATTCAGAAAAGTTGTGTACGATATCAAAAAAAGGCTAGAATGGTATTCTACTTTGACTGTGCACAATTTCTGTGATGTATTCACAGGTCACTGGATGCACACACAGCACTCAGAGGCATATTTCTGGGAAGAATTTTATTATTCACAGAAAAAAGAAAAAAGTTCACCATTGATGAGTTTGGTAAGCTGGTCAATGTGCTCAGTGTCTGTGATGACACAGCAATGGACACAAGTGATGACTGTGATGCAACCACTGTGTCCCATAAATGACACTGTCTCTCATTGCTATGTGATGAAACCTGCAACCGTAGGCAATCGTCATTTGAAAAAGTTGAACAGTTTGTCAACCTATTTGTGATAACAGATTGCAAATAAAGATATAAACTGTTTAACCAGATTGACCTATGTGAAATCCGTCCACATACTGGACTTATGGGTCACTCACTAGCATGTCTCAATAGTGGTGTTTGTGACACTGTATTTCATAACATACGGATACTGGGAGTGCATCAAACAGGCATGCAAAACTTTGTATACAGAGTATATAAAGTCTGACAAGTTGTCAATCAGTACACTTGTTTAAATGACTTATTGCAGTCTGGTGACATGCAGGGTGCCATCACATTTCTCAAACAGCTGCAACGTGTAACTTCTCTACAAGACACAATTATTTATCAGTCAGCAAGTTCTGCTGAAACATCTGTTTCTGTGTTAGAAACTGACATACTGAAACAGTACGGCAAATAAATTGCTAAATTTGAGCTGGCAAAGGCTCAGAAGTTTGACTCTGTATGTGTGTCATGTGACCGCCTGTGCTACAGTAAACAGTCACAGTGAACCTGGAAACCTTGTCACCATACAATGACATGTGGTTCATCGCTCAGCATTTTTGCTGATGAAATCTGACTTTCAGTTACAGAACACCATTCTACTGTGCAAACACTGTTTCTCCAAACTAAAGTCTAACATTCTGCCATCAAGGCCACTGTTGAATAATATGGAGGCACATGTTACACCAAGTGAGTCTGTGACATTGAATATGTTTGAATGCATTCTAATTCAGACAATGAAGTCATTTCAAACCATTCTACATCTGAACACAAAGACATGTAACATTCCACAGAAAGAACTTATTAGATCTCTAAAGGGTTCTGTGATGTATCTCCCACTTCCTCTATAGGAAATGTGGATGCAATCTCTATGGAAAATAGTTTGATGATTCTTGTAAATGGTGTTCCAACTAAGTCCAAGGTCATCTGGCAAGATGTTGTCAACATACAGAAGGTAAAGCTTGCTCTCACTTATTTAAAGAGTAACAATCCCTTCTATGCAGACCTTGACATAGATCACATGACTAGTTTCTCTGTTCAACATGATCTCTTAGAAAAAACTAAGCCAATGATTGAGAAGGTCAGTGGACAGACAAGTGACAATGTGTATGAACAGTACACAATTCACCCACTACATGGCAGAGATCCAGTAGGAGACAACATTGATCTCTATCAAATGAAACAGGTGGAAGGTGAGCCAGTCAGCATTTGGGAGGCAACACTAGAAGCACTCTGTTTCCCAGACTTATTCCCAAAAGGGTCAGTTGGATGGCTAGATGAAAGGGAAGTGTGTGCACAGGGTGCTGAGTACTGCACTAGCCGTGTGCTCAGTAAAGATGGCAAATTCAGATATAACATACAGTACCTGTTTCTTCTCCTCTGGGAGAGTGAACTTAGCATTCTGTCTGCATCTATTGCACATACTATTCATCTCACAACTCCACTAGATGGAATAACAGCTGCTCAATTTCTAGAGAAATTAAAGCAGAAAGATGAAAATGTGCAAGTGAATCTGTCTTCCACACTTTCAAGTCTTTATGGCACCAAAAAATATTGGTATCGCAGACACTCCGAAGTGATGACAATTCTGTGAGAGTATGGTGCAGCCACATGGTTTGTCACACTTAGTTGTGCTGAATATGCCTGGGACATGCTCATTGAACTCTTAAAGTGGGCAAATTCTGATGTTGATGGCATTTCATCAATGACTGTCGGAGAAATGTGTTCACTTGATCCTCTGTCTCTGTCATAAGACGTTTTCACAAGCGGTTCCATGACATTCTGACTTTCATATTGTCAAAGGACAATCCACCTCTTGGTATTGTGGAGCATTACTTTTGGAAGACAGAATAGCAAGCACAGGGTGCCCCTCATATCTATATGTTATTGTAGATCAAGGATCCACCACGCATAGGTGAACATGAAGCAGCACAAGTGCTAGCATTCATCAAGAAATATATCACTTGTCACGTTCCAGACAAGTATGACAGTCCTACACTATGGAAGTTGGTACAAAAGTTCCAGCGACATATTTGTGCAAAATACTGCCGGCGGGTAGTAAAGAACAAATCTAACTGGTACACACAATGTTGCTTCGGATTTCCTAGATGAGTTTGTCAGGAAGGTTCCATGAATGAACTTTTTTCAGCAATGCAACACCACTTGAAGGCAAAATCAACCAAGAGGGTATACGAGTTACCCAGAGATGAAAAAGAGGTGTACATCAATGACTACAACCCAACTCTTCTCCTAATGTGGTAAGCTAACATAGATGTTCAGTTTGTGGCTGATAAGTCATTGGCCCTGGTGTGGTACATGACTTCGTACATAACAAAACATGAGCAGACTAGCTTGCAAGATCTTTGGGAAGATATTGCCAGTTCAAGCAGGAGCGTGACATCTCAGCTGTGGTCATTGGGCTTGAGACCCTTTCACACAGAGAATGTGGAGATTAGGAAGCCAGTGACCATTTAATTGATACACATCTGTATGGGAAGTCTGATGCTGTACGGTTTCTCAGTGTGAACTACAAAGAGAAATGCAAATGTGTACTGATTCCCCATGCCGAAATTAAAGAACTCACTGCCAATAGACCTTTTTCAACACATATCTTGAAGAATAACCTGATAGACACATACTACCCCCTAGATACAACAACATGGATGATATATGTCTCTTTCAGGTGGCTAAGTGGTATGACTACAAGGTAGATATATCACCTTACTCAACACACCACATTTACAAGGTAAATGGAGTGGATGGCTGTCTCATAAAGAGACACAAGCCTTGGCTCATAGACCACTGTAAATTACATCTAGGCACATCAGACAGCAGACAACATTACTACTTTGCTTTCCTATTCCTATTTAGACCCTGGAGGAATGAGTCTGAATTAAAAGGTGACTATGATACATTCGAAGAATTCAATCTCAGTTATGAGACTTTCAAAACTGAATACTCAGAGACATTCATACAGAGACTAGAGGCTGAGAAAGAACAGCTTGAGAAGGCAGAGAAGCAGCTACAGGAAGACACTCCTGTTAGCTCACAAGACAATCTTGATCCAGAAGGACAAGCTGTTCTAGGTGAACCTCTGCCTTTAAATGCCCCAGAAGTGTTAATCTCAGAAATTGAGACAGGCATGGAACATGGAACACACTCCTCTGTCAACCCAGCTGACTTGAGAGAAAGACTTAATCAGCAGCAGCATGTAGTTCACTCTCAAGTCATTGATGCTGTTTGACATGGCCTACTACATGAAACAAAAAATTGTGACTGTCTTGACTATAAACCACTACTGATCTTTGTTAGCGGTTCAGTTGGCACCAGAAAGAGTTTCCTTATTGAAGCCATAACTGCTGAAATAAGGACCCTGACAGGGTCATCAATGTCTGTTGCTGTTACTGCTCCTGTAGGACTAGCTGCATACAACATTGGTGGAGTTACATTACACCGTCTCTTTATGTTGCCAGTAGAACATGGCAATACAGGAGAGTATCATAAACTGTCATTTGAGGTTGCATCTCAGCTCTGTTCCATGTTCACAAAGATGAAATTACTCATCATTGATGAAATCAGTATGTTCTCCAATGTAATGCTTGCCTGTATACATCTACGTCTACAGGAGATCTTAGGTACTGACGATGGAGTACCATTTGGTGGCAAAAGTATTGTTATATTTGGTGACCTTTTACAGATTGCACCAGTTAATGCAGAGCATGTGTTTGCAACTCTGACTGCCAAGCAAGCTAAGAACATTCTTGGCTGCATTGCAGGTTATAACATTTGGGAGTTATTTACCTATGTTGAGTTGTATGAGGACATGTGTCAGAGTGGTGATCTGGCTTACAAATCACTTTTAGATGAAGCTTGTACAAGTTCTCTATCACCAGAACATGTTGCTATGGTAAACGATTGGAGAATCAGAGTAGATAATGCATCCATAGAAACAGCATGCAATGTTTTCAGTGATGTGTACTCTGTAGGGACACACATAGTGAGTCTTATGCCATGGCTAAAGAAATGCACTGAGTTCAACAATATTATGCTGCAGAAAGAAAACCAAGAAATTCTAACTTTGCATGCTGTTGATACAGTTGATGGTGTCATTCTTAGTCGCAACCTAGTAGCAAAGATGACTGAACGACTTAGTGAACTGAAGTCAGATGTTTCATGCACAGCTGACCTAGAAGCTGTTCTTACACTTTGTAGGAATGCATGTATCATGCTATGATATAATCTCGATGTTGAATGAGGTATGGTAAGCAGTGCCATGGGAAACATCACTAACTTTGTCTACAATGTCCAGAAGACATATATTGAGACACTTGTAGTTCACTTTGACAACATGGACCAGCCTGTACACATAGAATGTACCTGTGTGAAATTTCAGGTATTTAAGGATATCTATGTAAATGGGAAACAGTTTCCACTATGTGTTACATATGCTGTTTCTATTCACAACCCTCAGGGCTTGAGTTTGGATTCAGCAATGGTGGACATAGGTACAGACATTTTCAAGGATGGCATGAACTACGTGGCACTTTCACGTATCCGTAGTCTTTCTGGGTTGACATTATAACTCTTGCACCCCAGAAGATACCAACTAACAAGCGATTTGTTGATTGAGTACAACAGGTTACGTACTCTCCATCAGCCACAAATGTCTTTAATACCACTGCCTACATATCTGGTTGTCTCATCATTACCAGTCATATCTACAGGTGTCAGCAAACGAGCCACGAACTTCCACAAGTGATTCAACTCTAAAGAGTTCAACAAAGATCACAATATCAACTAAACATTCACAGTCAGCAATTCATCAGAAATCAGTTGGTGTAGTTGCTGTACCAGTCTTTGACAACAGCGCTAGAGTGAACTGCTATGCTAACTCAGCTATGCAAGTTTTTCTACACATGCCACACTTTGTGCAGGCAATATCTGCTTCACAAGACACTCCCCTATTAAACGCATTGAAGCAGATTCTCAACATGACTTCTGACCAGTCTAACAATGTGCAGTCACTAACACCACTACACCAGGTGTTAGGTACATATGACGGGTGTAGTACATTTGCTGCTGACATACAGCAGGACACTAGTGAGTTTATGATGGCTATCATAAACAACTTGGATGAAGATGGCACTCCAATGCGTCACTACTTCACAGTGTCATATGTAACCAAATATGTATGTGTATCATGTGGTCATTCACAGCATGAAACCACAGAAGACATGCTGTGGATTACTCTTTTTCTCCCTCAAGCCAAAAGTGTCAAATTTCAACAGCTATTCACCAATGCTCAATGTGGTCACTCCTGTAAAAGGTCTGGAGGCAGATGCACTCAGTCCATATGCCTCAGGAGTTCATCTCAATATCTGTTACTTGTATTGCACAGATTTGACTCTAACAGGCTCAGAGTTCACACTCCTACCACAGATTACACAGCTGATAGAATAGTTTTTAACCAATCAGTGTCTGACACTCACAGTGTAGTCTATCACCATGGTCAATCCATGCATTCTGGCCATTACACCTGTTTACTAAGGTACAGAAGTGGATGGGTAGAGTGTGACGAGTCTACAAGCAGTTTCAAACAGAGACTGCTACAACACTTAAAACATGCATAGCTTCTAATATTGAAGAATTATGATAATCTTCATGTTTCAGAAGAATAGCAGACAACATCTAGCATTTTTAAAATGACTACTTTGAGACAGAATCAGTCGTAGGTCAGTACAATTGTTTCCAATCTTCGACTCTCAATAAACCATAGCATATCAACAAAATGATATACTGGCAGAGACATTTCATGCACTATGACATCTAAGATCTTGTGTGGATCAGTGATAACATGGAAATTGTTTTAGTGGCTTAAATCGGCGCCAACAGAATTCACAGTCACTAGAGAAACCATGCTTACATGTCTATCAAAGATTGTACATGTCAAAAATGAGGCCTTTCTGGCTCTCCTGTTCTGTACATATCTTTTCTTGTAGCTGTATCATACCCATACATAACAAAAAGTTGTTGCCAGTTAATTACTTTTTGCTTCTGCAGAGACACAAAAGTTGTCCCTCATTTTAAATAACTGCGTAACACGTCTCATTCTCCAAAAAGAACACAGTGTCACAACTTTTCTATCACCAGTTTTTTTGTCTATTAGCTGTTGACATCTAGACAACAGCATCATTCTTTCACCATGCAACAGTGTTGAACTGTCTGATGTATTTGTTACACTGGAAGCTGTACATATGTAAAATAAAACTCTTTAGTCATAATGCAGCAAGTGAAATGAAGCAAGTGTAAATACTGAACTATTGCAGCTTATTATCAAATGACTTTTGCATACCTTTGTAATGACATGTAAATAATATTTACATTCTCATTCCATCTCACCATTGTTGTTAACTAGTTTAATTGTTCTAGTAAAATTATTACTATAAGAGTCAAGTAACAAATAATTCTTAACAAGTAATACAATACTATACTGGTTAAGTTCAGTGACCCATATCTTTCATAAAAACAACGTACTACACACATTATTTCTTTACTAGTTTAGAGCCAACACAGTAACTAATGTAACAATTGAAAGAAATGTATACTGTACCTTTAATAATATGAATTGTTTTGTACTTGTCATACAAGTAATTGTAACCTATGTTAATAATACTGAAAATTGCAAATCAGACACTGTTACTGATCACAACGCACTTCATACCTGTTCCTGACAATGTTTATGATCGCCTCTATTGAGGGGTCGGGTGGGAATTTTCCATATGCACCTAGTCAGTGATATATCTTAAAATATTTAACTGAACATAACAGTTATCAAATGTCACTGAAATCATAACTTTTTAATATTCTATTACTTGAACATTTAGCATCTATTTTTTTGCCCACCCCAGGAACATACACATTATCAGTCACACAATAACAACAAAACATCACTGTTTCATGTGTGTAATCACTGCTTAGACGCTCCTGACATACCTTCATTAATATAGGACAGAACTAAGGGACAACACATGATTGGAACATTCAACTACTTAAAATGTAGAAATAATATTGTTAACCAAAGTGTCTTCAAGCTGAGTAGCAAACATATCAAGAAGGGGCACATGCCTCAGCTTGAGGATAGGACGTTCAGAAGGAATGTCAGAAAGCACTTCTTCCCACAAAGAGCAGTGAACACTTACTCTTCACTGCTAAAAGAGGTCACTTCATTAAAGATGGTGACCAGCTATAAAAGACCCAGGTATATGCATAGCTGGAAGATAAGAAGCATACCTAGAAAAGATGGGAGAACAGTGCAGGGTTAAGAGAGACATTAGCTCAAGATGTGAACCCTGGAACACGAGCAGACATAATACCAAATTGCCTTCTTCTGCTGCCTTCTTTCTATGGTGTATTATCATATACATACTTATTCCAATTTATATCATCTACTTAGTATAAATGATACACATTTAGGTATGTTCCAAGCAATGATTACACACATGCAAGGATTGTATTCTGAGACTGATTTTGTAAAAAAAATAAAATCTTAATTGGCCCTTTTAAAGTTTTACCAATTGGTAATAAATCTTTCCTAAATGTAACCACCTGTGTTGAGTCTTTACTGAACCATAGCATAATAACATTATAATGTAACTATTGTTTCTATTAAGCATGCAAATCAACTGCAAGAAATACTACCACAACTACGTGTCCATGGGCTTATTTTTTGGTATGGCTCTCCACTCAATATCCACCAAGTGGGCTACGGTGTAGCACATTGCCTAACACAGTTCACATAATTCCTAACTGTGTTAAGAAGTCTGTACCGCCCTTACTTTTCCTGTGCCTCTCCAGTTTGTGGGCCGTACCTGCTGTAGTGAGGTGTGGTGCATCACATTGTAGCACTATCCAGCTGTGGCTATACACTCAGGATGCAGTAACTGCTATGTGTGCAGCAATTCCCTGGCTGAGCCCATGCAACTCCTAACTGTGCTAACTTCACTGTACCTACAATTACAGAGCTGTGCCATTGATCTCCAGTGCTTATTGCTCCTGTGGATCACCATTCATGATGCAGGACACATTTTTGGGGGAGGAGCAGCATTAGCTGCCTAAATGCATGCAAATCCTAACTCAGCTAACTTCACTATCCCAGCAATCACTGATATCTACCATTGATGTCCATCCCCTCATAGGTGTTGTGTATCTCCGCTGAGATGTCCATACCCTCACCTGTATTGTGTATCTACACTAACAATGCAGTACCTGCTACCATGCTTCAAGACACATCACCTGCCTGAATCCATTCCAGTGATAACTGTGCTAACTGTACAGCTCCTGTAATCAAGGAACTGTACAACTGATGCATATTGCATATCTTTTCCTCTGACTGTTCACTCAGCATATAGCAAGTGGTCTGCAAGTACAGTAACCCCATGACACTGTTTATCTCCATAGGCTATTTTGTTCTGTATTCTCCATTCAGTATGCAGTATCTGTGCTAGGAGTTCAGACATTGCCTGACAGAGTTCCTGTAATTCCAAGCTAAATCAACTTGTATGAGCCACCTTTACTTTTCATCTGAGTCTACAGTTAGACTGCAGCAACTGCTGTTGAAAAATATGCGACATTGCTAACTACATCCATGAAGCTGTGGTTGTACAGTCACAATCAGTAACTAGTATGCATAAAAAATTCCCTGGGTGAGGCCATACATATCCTAACTGTGTAAACTTGTGTCAACCAACAAATACAGAGGCATACTATTGATATCCATTGCCTCACTCTTTCTCTACATCAGTATTCATGATGCAGTACAAATTTTTAAGGTGAAGCATTACCTCTCTGATCCACCCCCACAAATACTAACTATGTTTACTTGAGTGTCCCTGCAATCACTGACAACTACCATAGATGTCCATACCCTCAGCTATGTTATGGGTCTTTACTAAGGATCCAGTACTTGCTGTCACAGTTTGGAAAGCATTACCTGGCCAAGGCAATGTAAGTGATAATTGTGCTAACTACACTGTACCTGTAACCATGGAAGTCTACAAGTGATCTGCATCATCCTTCTTTGCCTGTGCCTCTTCACTTAACATGCAGCAACAGGTATGTAGGTGTAGTCCCCTACCCCATTACACCATGCAAATCTTAAGCGTACTAAGTTCTGTACAGCTGCAATACTACTCCTAAGTGTGTTAAGTTCTCTACAGCTGCAATGACAAAGCTACACTATTCATTTCCATAGGCGTATTCTTACTGTGTCTCTCCACTCAGTATGCAATATGTACACTAGTTTTATATTATTCCTCACACCTCCTGCTGATTGACTGTGATTGGGTCTGTTACCATGCTTCTCCCCCCTACTCCCATGTCTGTGTGTCTCTCTGTCTGCCACTGGTGCTCGGGGGGGTGAGGGGTGAATGCACATTTATGCTTTTGAGCCCTAAAACAAAATCTCCTCACTTCTGTCACTGACAAACAACACTAACTGAAACAGTAAACAAAGTGTTTCTCTCTTATTTCCCTTCTTTTTAAAAATTACTCTGACAAATATTGAATGTAATACAGCAGCAGTAACATGGGCCCCACGCTCCTGCCATGTGATGTCTTTTCACACACTAACACAGTGGCCATAAACACGCTCACACCATGTGATGTCTTTATACAGAGCCCACAAACACAAATGGTAATGCACATGGTAACACAAAGCGAAACACAAAGATAAACAGTACAGAAAAATACTGAATGTAATACAATGGCAGGAGCGTGGGGCCCCCTCCTGCCACATGATGTCTTCTCACATACTAACACAGTGGCAGAAACACAAATGTTAATGCCCATGGTAGCACAAAGTGAAAACACAAAGATAAACAGTACTGAAAAATGTTGAATGTAATGGGGCCCCACACTCCCATCATGTGATGTCTTCACACATACTAACACAGTGCCAGCAAACGCAAATGTTAATGCACATGGTAGCACAAAGTGAAACTCAAAGATAAACAGTACTGAAAAATACTGAATGTAATACAGCACCGGGAGTGCGGGGCCCGACATACGAACACAGTGCCAGCAAACACAAATGTTAGTGCATATGGTAGCACAAAGCAAAACACAAAGATTAACAGTACTGTAGACACAAAAGGTTCAAATTACCAAAAAAAAAGCACAAATGAAAATGCTCACGGTAACTCACAAAGTGGCATAGACACGAAAAGTAACTGAAACAGGTACAGAACCACAACCAGAAGCGCTAAGGGTAACAGTTATAGAAACACACACAATAGTTTTCCCCAAAATCTGCATATGGAAAAAAGTGAGTACAAAGAATGTATGCATAATAATGGATCTCGGAACAGAAAATGAGGACTTGGAATACTAAATTGCTTATATCTCAGGAACCGTATGACATAGAAAAAAAATGTAAAAGTCATATTAATTATCACTTTCTTGGCTAGTTTTAAGCTTAGCCCCTCTTAGGGGCTAAGCATTTTTATGACGAAAAGTACATATCTCACACCGTTTCCGAGATACGGGCCCCGAAAGGAGCAACGCACGCCATAATGTTATCCTATGGGGAAAAAAGATAAATTTGCAGTCCCATAACTTTCCCTCACTATAATATTTTGTCACCAAACCACTGAAAGGCACATCTGTGGTAGGTTGTCTTTCTTCCCTGCAAATTTAATCCCAAAAGACCAAACCATTATTTTGCAGCAGGGCGACAAATGATTCCTCTAATGCAGCAGACGCTGTAATGTTATCCTATGGGAAAAAGCATCAACTTTGGAGTGCAGTCACTTTGCCACCATGTAATATTTTTTCACCGAAATACTGAAAGGCACATCTGTGAGATGTTGGCTGCATTCCCTTCAAATTTCATCCCAAAAGACCAAACTGTTCTTTTGCAGCAGGGTGACAAAGAATTGCTGTCATTTTCACACATCCTGGAAAAGTACTGTCAAACTTTGTGAAAGCTTTCGCAAATTCATTCGACAGTGTTGCACATTCGACACTACTTTGTGAAAGTACTTTTTCCAGAAATTTGAAAAACATATTTCTTGGGTGTTTTACCCCAAAATAAAGACATGCTCAGCATCCTCAGGGTCTGACTAGGTGAATACAAAAAGAATTGGGTTGCTAGAGGGTCCCAAATTTAAATGCCAAGCATTTTTATGATCGTTAACTGAAAACAAAATGGCAGATTTGAGACAGTAAAAGGGACATTTGCAACAGTAAAAACTGCATTTGTGACACTGTCAAACTTTTTGTTAACTTTTCCCATTGACTTATAATGGGAACTTGTTTTATGAATAACTTTTGAACCGTTTAATATTTGTTCACAAAATCTTAAAAAGGCACATTGGGGACTCCTGCTGCACATTCCCTGAAGATTTTGGACTGGTTGCACAAACTGTGTGACCTGTAGAGGTGACCAAAATTTGCAAAAAAGTGTAAATGCGTGCGCAGATCATGCTTAATAACGCCATAGCCATATATCTGAACAGTACGAAACTTGGCAGATCCCAAGATCTGTGGTTCTTGATTGTATATTCCAAATTTCAAGCAAATCCATTGAACAGTTGCAAAGTTATTAAGGTGCAAAATTTTAGGTTTAACATGTAAATGGCTCCTCAACCCTAACTATGGTAGCACGGTTATATATATATATATATATACATATACATGAAATTGATATACAGCAAGTTGCATAGGAGATAATCAATGTTCCTCAGGAATAGCATGAAAAGGATAAAGTGGAGTTAGCAGAGGGAAGGAGAGGGGAAGGGGTATGAGAGGAAGGGGAGTTGGAGGATTTACAAAGGGAGTTGCACAGGCAAGAAAGTCTTGTGATATGGGCAGGCAGGAAATGAAGAACTACTCAGGAAAGCAGTGGGAGCAAGAAGTCTCCTGGGGCCAGTCTTGGAGGCAAGATTTGAACTGGCAGTGGGTGTGAATGGAGCAGAGCTTGGCAGGCAGTTTATTCCACAGCATAGGGGCTGTCACTGACAAGGATCTACCACCCATCTTGGTGGATACCCTGGGAATATTCAGAGGAGGAGTGCTGTTTGAGCAGAGGCCAAGGTGTGAAGTTTGGACCTTGAGGAGGGCTGTAAGGGAAGATTCCTGGCCAGTACAAATGGCAGAATCCACCATGCAGCAAAGGGCAAGGTCAAAGCGGCCTTGCTGCAGAAGCCATCATAGTGAATTTAGGCTCAGCATCTGTTGGTGGCTGAGAAATCTCATTGATAGTTGTGGTGGAGTTTAGGACCTACCATGGGAGAGTACAGCTGGCTCCCCTGTGTGTCAATAGTTTTTTTAGCACACAGCATGATTTATCAGAACCCTCATTCCTCCCTAAAGAGGAAGGACCCTTGCATTACTCTCAGTTCTGCGACCTATAACTCCTCTCAGGTGGCCCTTCTGGACCATTGTATTACTTAACTGTATCTGACAGGGAGCTGGACATCTCCCATTCTGCCTCTGCAGAATATTCCCCCATCCAGGCTCAATACATCCTCCTCATGGCAAGTGTCTGCCAGGACTCTAGTGGCTGCAACCCTAGGCCAGTATAGCACCAGGAGTGGTGGCAGTCCTACTCAACATCATCGCCCTCCCACTTGCTCAAAAAATAGCAACTACAAATTACATTTTGCTGCCTTAAAAAGAATCTTGCTATTATTGCTACTGTGCCCAGGCAATGTCAAACTCAAGCCAGGGCCAATGGCTACCATAGCCTCTCCATCAGACCTGGTGGGTATTAAAGGAATGTCATTTATGCATCTCAACGCCTATAGCTTGCTGAAAAAGTACACCCTGATTCAGGCTTGGGTGAGCCACACCCTACCAATGTCCTGGTAATCACTGAGACCTGGCTTAGGCCAGCAACTCCAGACAATGAAATCAACATCCCAAGTTACCTACACTTCAGAGCAGATAGACAATCAAGAGGAGGTGGGGTGACAATCTATGTTAGGGACAAATACTCAGTTGCATGTGTTGAAGCATCCTCCACCCCTAGAGAATTCAAGTGCTTTACCCTAAAGATCAATTTTTCTCCTATCAGTGTACTCCGTGTAATAGGCTGCTACAGGCCTCTGTCTGCCGGGCTTTATCTCCTATCTCACCTGAGTTCCGTACTGGGTCTTAGTTCATTGGAAACCATTACTCTTGGCAACCTGAACTATGACAGGCTATCAAATGCATCAGCTCCCTTGAAATCCTTCTGTGACTCCCTAGGGCTGGTGCAACTCATTGGTGAGCCAACTCACCCAAACATAAAGGACCCTAACAACAGCTCCCTCCTAGATGTAATTTTGGTTAGCAAACAACACCTGTTATCTCATGTCAGAACATTTGTTTCTGACATTAGGGATCATTGTATAATCACTAGTATTAGATCCATGCACAACCCACAGTTGGTGGCAAAGTTCCTTACCAAAAGGCACAATCACAACTTCAACTTGGTTGCCTATGTCGATGATTTGAAACACTCACCGTGATGGCAGGAATTCTTTCTGGCTAAAATGGTCAATGAGGCATATACTATTTTTTACGATATCCTAAGTGCGGCATTAAATAAGCATGCACCCCTGGTTACGGTTCGCGTTAGGAACAGCACCTGCCATTGGTACTCACCTGAGCTCAAAGCTTCCTTGCTTGAAAGGGTTGCACTATGGAAAAAAGCTCCCAAAAACAAGGATGACTCTGACTGGTGTCAATTTAGGAGAGCACACAACAAGTGCACCAAGTTGGTCAGAGCAGCCAAAGCCACCTTCTATCGCTCAGAGCTAGCCTCTGCCCCAAGAAATCCTGCTAAACTCTGGAAAACTATAAAGGACATGTCTGGCAATGCACCTTGTAACTCCCTTCCATATAAAATTAAATCAGAATGCAGCATCATCTCTGACCGCTCAGAGATATTGGATGCCCTCAATAATCACTTTGTAATGGCAGAGCTGGCATTTGATACTTCCTCTGCCAAGAACATCTGTACACAACAGGGCCCATCTGCCCATGAGTCCCCTATTACTGAGGAGACCTTCTCTTTGCTGCCTGCATCTCTAAAACAGGTGGAAGACCTACTACTGCAGTTGGACACCAGGAAGGGAGCAAAGGTTAATAATTGTTCTGCTCACTATTGTTTGTAAAATGTAAAACTTATGATAAAAGTTCCTCTGTCAGCTGTTTCTGCAGCCCTCTGGCTGTAAACTCTGTTACACTATTGTAAATATCTATACTGTATGTTTTAAGCATCATTTGTTTCACCTTGTATTTATCTATACTGTATGTAATAATTAATGTTCCCCATCCCCATCTCCCCCAGGTCGCGTCTGGAAACAAGTGTTACTCCGCTCAGTATGCCTGCGTGGTTAAACTCTTAAATAAATAAATAAATGCTTTCTGCACCATTAGCTCACTACTCTACAACTCCGATAGCCTTCCTGCCTCATGCCTTATCCCTGACCCTGCCTCTCACTCTCCCCCTATTAATATTCCTGCTTCATTCAGCGATCCGTGTCCACTCCAGCCTGGCTTGTCCCACTCCTTCCCAAAAAGTGTGCCTATTAACTAGCTCTCCTCCATCATTATCATAATACTCTAGTACACCACAGCCATTGTCGTTACCTGTGGTTTAAGGCCACCTTATCCCCCTAGTTTACAGAAACATCTCCCTCCTCTTCAGTATCTCTCCAACTAGCCTCCCCACTTACGGCCTCTTCTCCTCATTAGATGAATATGCCGGCTGCACCCATAAATAAACTTTCGGCTAATAAGCCCCATACTCTTATGTTTGGCTGTACAAATGCATATTTTTCAGAATTGTATAATATAGCAGTTTTGTTCCACTATGCTAATATACTGTATATACTATATATATTTTTTCCTCCTTGTATATTATTGCATTATGTATACTTGTTACTGCTCTGTACTTTGTTGTCACTCTGACCAGGTCCACCTTGCAAATTAGCCTTGCTCAATGGTGCCCAACTGGATAAATAAAGATTTTGATTGATTGATTGATTGAATTGTAAAGGACTCAGTGGTGTCTAGTGAAAGGGTCCAGCAAGGCGAAATGGCAAGCACTGTTGTAGGCAGAAGAGATCTTAGCAATAAGGGATGTGGATGTCCTAGCATAGATGGGGAAGCAGTAGTCAAAGAGAGGGAGTAGATTCCCCTGGACGATGGCAAGTCAGGCCTCTGGGGTCAGGTATTGTCGAAATCTGTAGGCAGCATCTAATTTTTGGTGAAACCTTAAAACTAATGAGTTGATGTGCTCGGAGAAAGAGAGGGATGGGTAGAGTAGAACACCTAGGTATCTGAAAGTATTGACATCTTCAAGGGCTTGGCCATCAGGGGAGATGATGTTGAGAGGGGGGTGAGTTTTGGATTTGGACAAGAAGGGCTTGGATCTGAACAGCATATATTTTGTTTTTTTAGCATTAACCAGGAGGAGGTTATCAGCAAACCAATTGTGGGCTGCAGCATTGTTTTGAGTTAGAACAAAGGAAACACAGGCAGAGGATTTATCGCTGTAGAAAAGTATGAGCTCATCAGCATAGAGGAGAGAGTGGCATCTGAGACTGTCCAAGGGAAGGGAGTTAATAAATAAAGAGAATAGAAAGGGGCCAAGAATGAAGCCCTGGGGGACACCTGTCGAGATGGGCAGGGTGGGGGAGCAAGCAGGGCCAATACTCATGAATTGGGAATGATTAGTGAGGTAGCTCCTGAACCAGGAAGTAACCTTCTGGGAACAGCCAAGGCAACATAGTTTGGAGAGGAGGAGGAGGGTATGGTTGACCCTGTTGAAATGCTTTGGAGAGGTCTATGAAGACAGCGCCAGTGGGGTTACCATGATACGTGTTTATGAGGATGTGGTTGGTCAGTTGTGAGAGGGCAGTGGTGGTGGAATGGTTCTTGTGGAAGCCATGCTGTTTGCTACACAAGACATTGTATTTGCCCATGTGCTCAGCAAGCTGACTATGGATTGCCTTCTAGAGTAGTTTGCTAAGGTGGGGGAGGATGGAGACTGGATGGTAGTTGTCCTCAGATAGAGGGTCACTGGCTTTGTAGATGGGAATTACCTTTGCAGTCTTCCAAGGGTCAGGCATGGAGGAGGTGGAAAGGGTGAGGTTAAAGATACAAGTGAGTGGTTCAATGATAGATGGAGAGTTGAGCCTGACGAAAACTGGCGATAGTCCATTAGCCCCAGGGGAGCCATGATTTGGGAGGTTTTTGAGGAGCATAGCAGTGTCGGCAGTTGAGAGAGCTTTAAAATAAAATGGGGGGATTTGGGGATGGGTTGTAGGTCTGGTGGATTCTAGTGGCATGTTTAGCACATCTCCTTTGGTAATGTTTAGCATGTCTCCTTCAGTCAGTCTGTCAGCCTGAGAATATGTAGTGCATTTCCCTCAGTTTGTCTGTCTGCCTGAGAATGTGTAGCGCATCTCCCTTGGTTGGTCTGTCTGCCTAAGAATGTGTAGCGCCTCTCCTTTGGTCAGTCTGTCTGCCTGAGAATGTGTAGCACATATCCCTCGGTTGGTCTGTCTGCCTGAGAATGTGAAGTGCATCTCGTTCAGTCAGTCTGTCTGCCTGAGAATGTGGAGTTTGTCTCCTTCAATCAGTCTGTCTGCCTGAGAATGTAAAGTGCATCTCCTTTGGTTGGCTCGTCCTCTTCATGCCATCGTTTGTCAGGTGCATACTTACCTCTCGTGTCAGTCCATCTATTTCCTGTGCAGCCTCTCTGTCTACTGCATTTTATTTGAGAGGAATGTCCAGCTAATACTAGACTTTTATCTCAGTTTGTTTTTGAAGCTATGGAGATGAGAAGAAGACCATGTGTATCCGCTGCAGATTTGATCAGATATGCACTGAATATTTTCCCTGTGCACTGTCAAAAATGGAGAGAAGTCAGTGGTACTGAAACAATTTGAAGAAGGATCCAGAATATTATGGCAGCTATTTGGAGAAATGCAAAGCATGGTCACAGTCTTATTGAGATACAATGAATGAAGACAAGAGGAAAAACTATAATGAAAAGGCCAGATTAAGAATGCAGTGATACAGAGTGCGAAACGCTAAAGCTGCAGTGGCTGCAGACTGCATGGCCACTTCTTCAAAGGCAACCACCAGAAAAGATTCACGAAAGAAGAATGAAGAAAGAGAACGTTGGAGGGAGAAAAAACCAAAAGAATGGAGAAACATGTCTAGTCAGAAACGTAGACGATTGAATGAAAAAAGGTGAGAACTGTACAAGAAAAGTAAAGAGAATGAGATATCAGTTTGCACCATCCCCAAGCCCACCCCCTGCTACCTGTGCCATGTGCAATGGGTCTCTCATGTAAAACACGTGTGTGACCCAGGATACATCCTGTGATACCCCAATGGTAGACCGGCACTCGCATAGCGCTATCAGGAAAGCAGTTCAGAGAGCACGACAAGGTCTGCCACAGTCACAACATGGTTTGCTTTTACAATTGCAAAGGTAATTTTGTCATGCTCACCAGCAAACCAGAATGCCCTGTCAAAGCAAAACATGAGCTTGGCCTGCTGCACCAATCTTCAGGACAAGACAGTCAAGGTCATAAAGGATAAAATGTCACAGCTGAAAGAATGCAATACCAAACAGCAGCAGGAATTCAAAAAGAGATTTATCAGCTCCTTTCTGGTGCTGAAAAAGTACTGAATGCTCCATGGTGCAAGCACAGCACTTGGAATCAGTTGGAAGAGAATGATGAGGTCATTAAGGGGTGAAAGAAAGCCAAGGAGCAAGCAGCACAAGGCTACATTGTCTCCAGAAACAGTGAAGAAAGTTCAGCACTTCTTTGAGGCCTCATCTACAACACTGCCTCACAAAAAGGCAGTTTCCGAAAGGACTGGGACAACAAAGGCTTTCTTGGACAAGACCATTAATAGCCTCCACCATGAGTTTTGCCAGCAACACCCTGACACAAAAATAGGATCCACTAAGTTCCGCAGTCTGAGATCAAAAAATTACATATTTGCCAGGCAACAAAAACTGAATCAGTGTCTGTGTGAGTACTGTGCCAATGCAGAGTTAAAGCTGCAATCCTTGAATCGGTTTGCTGATGTTAAACATTTGCCACAATGCAAAACTGAAAACTTTAATAGGGCTGTCAAGTTCACCACGTGCCTATGCATGCCTGGTGACAAAAGTTTTGCAAAAAATTGCATCAGCAAAACTTGTGAGTACTGCAGTACCAATACAATGCTTAAAGAAACAGACGAACTTGTGCAGAAACACAGAAATGATCAAGTCATATGGCTCCACTGGGAGACCATCACTGTGACCAGAGACATGAATGACACTGTAGTTAAACAGTCTGGAAAAGTGCTCCAAAGCAAAGAAACCACTGTGACTCAACTTGTGGAAATGTCAATAGAAGATGTAAGGTTTTGTGCCAACATCTGCATGTTGCATCATGACAACAAAATCAGTTCATAACTCTGAAAGAACAAATGCCAACAGGTTGGGTCCCAATGGTGCTGGACATCACTGAGAATTACACTTGTAAGTTCCAACATGAAATTCATTGGCACCATGAACAGGCCACAATACACCCTGCAGTCACGTACTACAGGGGTACAATATGTGAAGGCACTGTCACCAAGTATATTGACTTTTTATCAAATGATCTTTAGCATGACCACCCTGCTGTTCTCGTTTCTCTGGGACTTGCAAATAAATATTTGCATAACATTCGCAAATTGAATATCGAACGAGTGATACAGTTCACTGATGGCTGCAGAAGCCAATATAAATCTAAGTGGGCTTTTAACTCTATCTCATCTTCACCTGTACAGAACAGGTTTCTAACTGAAGAAGCCTGTTTTAGTTTGTGTTATGGGAAATGCTCATCAGATGGAAAATGTGCTGTCATCAAATCTGCTGCAAGTCGGGCGGTGCAGAATCGTCAGGTGCTGATTTGTAATGCAGGAGAACTATTCAAATTTTGTGAAAGTAACCTGACATAAGAGCCTGACAATGAAGAATGTAGCCATTTGCGAAGAACCTTCTTTTGGGTGGGAGACAGGCAAATAAAATGGCGAGCAGGACCTGAAGTGAGCACCATACCTGGAACACAGAAAATCTGTAGTGTTAAGTCTGTGGCAGATGACGTGGTTGCAAAAAGAGGACTGAGCTGTTTCTGCAGACCCTGTCAAAGGTAAGACAGCCCATGTGAGAACTCTTGTCATGTGGAATCACGGAAGTTATGTACACTTTGGAAATCTTCTGGATATTCTAGCCATGACATGCCAGTCACACATGCAACCTCAGCATCGTCTATCACAATGTCTGATGATACTACCCTGCAAACCCATCCTGAAAAAGGCATGGTTCCTGAGACTCCGGTTGTTCCATCAAGCAGAATCACCACCAGCCAGAGCTCTGATACAGCCACTGCTTCATCTGCCATGGTTTCTGAGACTCCGGCTTTTCCATGAAGCAGCAGCACCACCAACCAGAACACTGACATAGCCACTCCTTCATCTACCATGGTTCCTGAGACTCCGGCATTCCACCATGCAGCAGCATCACCAACCAGAGCTCTGATGTAGCCACTCCTTCATCTGCCTGTTGAAAGAAAGTGAAGTCAAAAGAACATAGACAGGTGAACACATTTTTGCTGTGTATTATTCAAAGACCTTCTACATTGGTCAGCTAACCACCATGGATGAGAGTGGAGAATACCATTTCAACTTTATGCAGCAGGGTGGAGCTAGCAGCTTCACATGGCCACTATGCAAGGATACTGACTCATTATGGAAGACAATGCATATATTTTATTGGCCCATAAACTTTGAAGGGAAGGGCGCACTCAGTCTTCTACTTGAGGAACTGCAGATCATCAATACCAAATATGAAATTCTGAGATGGTGCTGGAAGTAACTGGTGTCCATACTGCAATACAATAGAGTCACTCACTGGATTGAAAATAGCCATTCCTACACTTTGCTTTTCAATCTTCAAAACAAGAGTGAGTGGCAGAACTCTACAGTTACTCCGTTGACCCTTAGAATAATGCTAACTTAATACACAGCCTCGCAAAGAGTCCCAACCAATCAGATTGCCCATTACTGTCAACCCTTGTTTATAATTCAGTAGTATGTTAGCTGTTAGTAATGTTCAGTAAAGTTTTTAAAAACGGAAACAAATTTCAGGGGTAACTAGTTACATTCACCATGGTAACTACTTACATTCACATAGAAACATATAAGTTGATGGCAAATAAGGACCGCAAGGCCCATCCAGTCTGCCCATTTTCTTTACCTCATGAATGTATCGTAGGCCTTGACTCTGTCAATGGCCTACCTATTCATACTCATCTGTATTGCTCCCTTATGCCTATCCAATGCCTGTTTGAAGCCCTGCACTGTATTCATATCCACCACTTCCTGAGGTAGGCTGTTCCATCCATCCACCACCCTTTCTGTGAAGAAAAACTTCCTCACATTGCCCCTTAATTGGCCTCCCTCTAATTTCATGCTGCGTCCTCTTGTCCTGCTATTTTTCTTACACTGAAACATGTTAAACTCTTTCACCTTGTTAATGCCCTTAGGAAATTTGAATGTTTTGATCATATCACATCTCTCTCTCCTTTGCTCTAGGGTACACATATTGAGCTCTGTTAATCTGTCCTCATATGTTTTCTGATCCAGTCCCTGCCCCATTTTGGTTGCCCTTCTCTGGACTGCCTCCATTTTGTTAATGTCTTTGTGCAGGTGTTGGGTCACCACAGTATGTCGAGCAAACACCACACCTGTCAGTAATGTTGTTGTCAAATTTCTCCAGGTTTTGTAGTGCTATGTCAGTCATTAGTAGTAGCATGTTAGCTGTTAGCCATGTTCAGTAAAGTTTTTATAGCTAAAATAAATGTGTGCTGTCATTCTTTACATTCACCATAGTATGGGGTGTCAAACATCACCCTTGCCAGTAATGTAATTATCAACTTTTTGCATGTTTTGTAGCATTATGTCAGCCAGTAGTAGTAGTATGTTAGTTGTTAAGCATGTTTACCACAGTTTCAGGAAGTGAAACACATCTGTGGGGTCACTTGTTACATTCACCATGGTACGTGGTGCCAAACATCAAATTTGCCATTAATGTAATTGAATTCTTGTAAACATTTGTTTCTCATGTTTAACATAACTCACTACATATGTTAGTAAACTTTTTACAACTAAAACAAGTGTCTTGTGTCAAATGCTACATTCACGACGATGTGTGGTGTCACTTGTTACACTCACCACATTAGAGTTCTTTTATCTCAGGAACCTGTGAAGCTTCTATCTCCCAATATGTTTCTTTTTTCATGCTTTGGTCATAGTATCTTGAAATGAATCACAAAACTAATCTAGAAGTAATTTGAAAATATGACCCTCATGTCATACTTTGGTAACCCCAATTTATGAATACATATATATATATATATATATATATATATATATAACCTTTACATAAATAGATCTATTGATGTCAGGATTCAGGATTCACTCAAGGGGATCCAAATAGTGTTCTCAATAAATATCTTGAACATAAACATGTAGTACATATAGGAACAGACATATTGGAAATGTTATAGTTTATCTTCCATATTTTTTTGAATACTGTCACACATCGAAATGTGTATTTAATCCTGGTCTCTGATTAGCTTTAGCATTAGGATCCAGAAATTTTCTCTGAGCAGCTTGAAGTTGTCAAAGTCCCCTCCTCTTTGCCTTCAGCTCACCTTATCTAGCGCTGTGAATGCAAAAGAATATGACACATTATCATCTGCTTCCATGATATGCATTGCAGTAGCATAAGTGCCAACTTCCTCACAATAGCTCTAATGTGCTCTTCCATTTTACCATAAAGCCCCTATTTGTCTTGGAGGCACCGCAGGTCACTGGACACACTGTCAACATCCCTCACAGCGACAACGGGATAATGCTGTACAGAACCCCAACGCAAATGAGACTGACGGACAGATCACCGATGCAGGACCTGACACGGACACCACAATGGCCACCGACATGACCAGCCACTGAACCCCACACCACTGACAGACACCACTGGGAGCAACATGTCACCAGGCACACACCCCCCCCGGTGCAATTGATCATGAAGGATAGCAGGTTGACACACCATGCAGCAGGCAGGCTGCAGCTGGAGTCACAGTGGCAAGCAGGGTAGTGCAGCAGCGAACATGACAGGCACGCACACACACACACACACACAATGGACCCCCACCAATGGACCGGAGCCTGAAGCTGGACATCACAGATGAGTGCACAGCATAGCGGCAGGGCAGGCGAACATCACACGGAAGATAACAGTATACATTTCTGACCCCTGGTGTTACAGAGTCTCACAGCATGGTGACATGGCTACCAGACACATAGGTGAGATGAACATAGCTGGGATCCCTGGCTCAGACACGGATGGGGTGCCAAGCAGAGGTACAACACAGGATATCTGTGGCAGTCATGGGAGGATACAAAGGAGGCTGGTGACATTGCCCCCCCAACATGCACCCCAGAGCTCAGATCTGGAGGCTGATATTCAATGCCAGCCCCATCAGGTAATCCTTGTGGCTATGCGTGCTGTACTGGGCAACCAGGTCAGTGATCTGGGAAGTACTTTCCCTTCACCACCTACAGGAGTGCTCGACAGACTGCCCATACATGGTCTGTTGCATCTTGACCTCCATCAGCCACTGTTCCCCCAGTAGGACCTCTAGGAACAGCCACATTGTGGGGTGTGCCACACCAAGCAGGGCATTGAAGGCTCTGTGCCAGCCCTCGATGGCATTATTCATGCACGGCATCCCCTCCATGACAGACACATGGCAGTTCCACACAGGAATGGGGAACAGTGGCTTGCGACAGGGCCCACTGCAGACAGGCTGGCCCAGCCAGGTGTCCTTGAAATAATTGAGGACTGGGACAAGGATTTCCTCATGCTCTGTAAAGTATGGCCAGCTGTGGAACTCCTCATATATGGCACACATGTCCTTGGGGGCACGAAGGCAAGGGCAGGCAGCATGCAGAGGTGCATGGTGCACACATCATCACTTATGTACAGGCATACCAGCTCCGCATGCTACTGTATTTGGCATCACACACACTGGCACAGGTGGAAAAAACAGCCATGCACATCCGCCTGTGGGAAGATATTCTGCAGTTCCCTGTAGGTGGCCATTTCATAGTCTATCAGCACGTGATGGGGGTCACTCTCAGGGCTTAGCTCTGCCCCCTTAGTAAAGACCACCATGTAAGCTGCCACTGTGCTCTCTGTCATCAGGATGTACACGGCAGACATTACCGTGGCACCATCAACACCATGCAGGGTGTAAAGTTGATCAAATAGGCAGGGACAGCCCTTGAATAAGGAGCTGCTGGCAAGTTATTCTAGGTTCCTGCTAGTGCTGAACAGCAGGAACCTGTTATCACCAGTACTCTCAGAGTCGTATAACAGGAAGGGTTCACCATCCAATGTTCTGTGGAATTCCTCCGGGATTGCAGGATTGCTAACTCCATGATACTCTGGGGGTCAACCGGTGCCCAATGGACACTGCCCAGTACTCATTGGGCTGCTCTTTTTCAGTAGGGGTACAGGTGGTAAGCTCCTCCCCACGGCCTCACTCACACTTGAGCAGTATGTCAACACAATTTGCTGGGATGTCTCATTGTTGTCCCTGGCCACTGCTTCACAGCAGCCCGCACCCTCTGGACCCTCACCGTGGCTGTGTCAGGTACATGGTTATGGGTGCCCGACACGGTGGGTTCTCCCCCTGCAACAGTCAGCGCATGACCCTTGCACTGGGTCACCACATAATCATAGCACTTCCAGTACGTCCATTCTCTGTGGCTCCATTCACGCTGGTAGGTGTATCCATCCACCACCAGCAATCTGTTGCCTTTAGTGCTGTCAACAAATTTGGCTGACATTATCCCCCCAGGTCTCATTGAATGAGTTTGCAGTTGTGGCCTTTGCCTTCATAGTAGGTGGGTGGCATGTCACTTCCATTCTGCTTTCACTGCTGTGGCTGTTGGGGTGCAACACAATGCAATAGCAGTGTCTCTGTAGAGGTGTCGATGTGACATCATGCTTCCCTTGCCTTCCCAATATAAAATACTGTGCACTTACGTGTAGCTAGGTATATAATGCCATCATTACTACACTTAATGCACTGTCTAATTTCAAAAGTTGTGTCTACATTACAATTTTTAAAGTTCTTATTCTGTTTCACATGCTCACAATAAATACACTTTCCACAGTTGAAACACCCATGCACTTTGTTAAGCCAAGTTATTAAGAATATACATATATATTTGTATTTTTTTTAAGAATTGTATTTATGGCATTGAAGTGTATATATTGTACATAATGATTTTATCCACTCCCTCTATTTATTTTACTATAGCACATTTTCCATCCCACTCTTTCTCCCCCCAATGATCTTACTTTTACTGTACTTTTGGTATTGTACAGTTTCTCAAGCTTGTTACCTATGCTGTTAGATTAAATACACATGATAAGATGATGTGTTAATGATTATTCAATGAGTGTAACCAGTATTTTATTTGAACCATTAATTAAAGCTTAAACGTCATGTCATCACATGGTTTTTAAAAATATTTTAGTGTAACATATCCATAATGTCTTTAGTCTTTGATAAAGAACAATTGTGTCCAAAAAGCATTAGGCAAGATGTGTCTGTCAGTCTGTCTGTGAACAAATAAATTAATTATTGAATCAACATTACAGTTTGGCATGCCTCTATAGAGGTGGTGAGTGCTCAAATTTTGTGACTTGTATTGTTTTTATTACTCTTGAGCACCACCATCCTTGTGCACACTCCTCAGTTTGGAAAAGGAATTTGGATGAGTAGAGTGAGATTGGTTGAAACTACTGAAGAAACAGACCTAAAAATTCATTAGGAGCAACAACATTACGTAAGTGTACAAATCGTTGTGTATAGAAATGCTTCCTGGTGTTAGTACTAAAGTGTTCAGCCTTAATTTGCTTGTTATGTCTTCTTAATGTGGAACCCTTCTGTCCCTCTGTGAGATTTGAATACTTCATTAATGTTTATCCTTGTGTATGTTGTTTAAAAATAAGAGATTTCCTCTAATGCATCTATGTTCCAGATTTTGCAGCCCCAAATGTACCAACCATTTCTCATATGTTTTTTTTTTTCTGTAGCCTTTATCATTTTGGTGACTTTATGTTGTATCCTTTCCATTTTTATATTTTTTGCCACTGCTACTTTTTAACATTTACATCAGTGATCTAGCAGAAGAACTAGAGGGCAAGATGTGCCTATTCATGGATGATATGAAGATTTGCAATAGGGTGGACACCCAAGATGGAGTGGAGCCAATGAGGTAAGACCTGGAGAAGCTGGAGAGGTGGTCAAAAACCTGGCAACTAAAATTCAATGCAAAAAGATGTGCGGTGATGCACCTGGGGCAGAAAAACATTTGAGCTTCTTATGACCTTGAGGGGAGGAAATCAAGGAAACAGAGCAAGACAGGGATTATTATATCAAGCAATCTTAAAGTGGGGAACCAGTGCAGCAAAGCAGTGGTAAAGGCAAATGGTATGTTGGCCTAAGGGGCATAACTAGCAGAAGGAGGAAGGTTCTAATGCCGCTGTACAAAACAATGGTGAGGCCGCACCTGGAGTATGGGATACAGTTCTAGAGACCACACCTTCATAGGGACATTGAGGGGATGGAGAGGGTTCAGAGAAAAGCAACCAAGATGGTTCATGGGATGTGTGGGAAAACATATAAACAGAGGTGGAGGGAGCAGAATCTATACCCACTAAAGACTAGAAGGAAGGAAGAGGGGGGACATAATTGAAACTTTTAAGTATTTGAAGTGGATCAATAATGTGAAGGTGGGGAGCTTGTTCAAAAGGAAGGAGGGAGCTAGAACAAGGAGGCATAGCCTCAGATTGGAAGGAGGGAAATACAGAACCAATGTGAGGGGGATGTTCTTTACAGAGAGGGTGGTGGAGGCCCGGAACAGGTTACCAGAGGAGGTGGTGGGATCTGAAATGGTGGGGGGATTCAAAAGGGCATGGGACAGACATATGGGGTTGGGAGGAGGGGGGAAAATTCTGACCCAGTAAAAGGAGGAGGGGGAAGGGGTGCATATAAGGGCAGACTAGATGGGTGCGGTGTAGTCCTTTGCTGCCATCAAATTTCTGTGAATCTGTGATAACCCAACACATACCTGTAACCTATTATCAATTATGGGTCTGACATAATTACTGTCAAGTGGCAACAATACATTTTCTACTCTGTTACTAAAGTGCCATCTAATAGTGTTAAGCATGTGGTTTACCTTGCTAAATAATTGCATTTACTTGCTTTTAGTTATGTAAATCAGTTGTTATGTATATTCCTAGATCTTCTGCACACTCTGTTATACCAAGTCTTATTCCATTTATGTAGTAATTATGTCTTTTGTTGTTCTTTCCCAAATGCAGTAGCTTACATTCTCAGTATTAAAGGTCATGCTTTGCTCACTGTCCAGTGTGCCATCCTACCTAGATCTTGCTGCAATGTATCAGCATCTCATTGTCTGTTAACTCTCCCACCTAACTTTGTGTCATCTGCAAATCTATTGCATAAATGTTTGATATTGCTTCTTAAGTCCCCTATAAAGATCCCAAAAAGCACCAGTCCAAGGACCAAGCCCTGCAAAACTCTACATGTCAGCCTTCCCTCTGATTACAAATTTCCTTTCACTCTCACTCTCTCGCTACAGTCTTCCAAAAAGTTTGATATCTATCTATAAGATGACAATTCAGTCCCAGCATTGTCATTTTATTTGACTTTTGTGTCTGATACAACATCAAAAACTTTGCTGAAATCTAAAAATATTACCTCTACCAGACTTCTCTCATCTAGCTGTTTGCTGACATTCATGTAAAAGAATAGAAGTCTTGTGACATATGACCCCCTGTCCTGAATCTGTGCTATGAACTGTCATGTACTCCTTTAATTAGACAATCATTTTCTAGCATGTTCTTAATGCATTTTTCCATCACCTTTCCTGCCACTGAAGTAAGGCTAATTGGTCTATAGTTTTTACATAGATGTTTACTACCTTTCTTATAAAGTGGAATGACCTCTGCCTTTGTCCAGTCTCCTTGTACTTTACAATGTGTTAGGGATAAATTAAATTTGTATACTCTGGTCTGAGATGTTTGTTTGCTAGCTCCTTTAGTGATCTTGGAATATGTTCATCCGGGTCTGCTGCCTTACCTACCGTATTATGCATTTCCTTGATATGTTCTTCCATGTTAGTTAACATTTGCCCACTTTTCTTAGGTTGAAAAATAGAACAAAAATATTCAGTTCATCCCCAATTTCCTTATCATGACAGATTTTTCTATTTTCCACCAGTAGAGGCCCTGCATTTGGCTCCCCCAACCCTTTTTTCCATTTACATAAGTGTAAAAAAACTTTTAGGATCTTGTTTGTTTGCTAACTTGGCTTCATACCGCTTTTCCTCCTTTCTAATTTCCTGTTTTAAGTCTTTTGTAATGTTTATTATTTTCTGATTGCCACATTCATATGATTATCCATTTTTATATTTGTATGCTCTCCTTTTCCTTTTTCTAGTACATGCTAGCCTTTTACTGAACCATACTGGGATGTTTCCATATTTATTGTGTATCCAGTTCCTCAGTACATAAGTGTTTCTCATTTGGGTTATTTTACTCTGGAATAAATCCCAACATTGCTGCATTTTTTGTCCCCCCCCATTTCCTCCTAACTGTCCAAGTTTATTTCCTTTCTCATTGTGTTGTTGTCTCCTGCATTATAGTTATCTATAATGGTATTTTCCTTTATTACTCCAAACATTCATGTCCAATTTAAGTACAGGTATGGAATAATCACTAGCTCCTACAGATTCCTTTATTTTGTACATGATGTTATATGAGATATTTGTTAATTTAGTTTACTTTACGTATTTTACCAAGATAAGGCCTAAGACTTAGGGCTAAGTCTTGTATATTTAAGCCTCTTGTAGGTGTTTTTTATTATTTGATTTAGACTGCATTCTGTCACCATATCTAGAAAAATGTTCCCTTCTGTTCCTGCTGCCTCCTTTTTCTCCCATTTTATTTCTGTCAGGTTAAAGTCAGCAAGTACATTTTCTGACCATTCAATCATAAAACAGCATGCATCTGGTTGGACGGCTGGGACAAATCCACAGTAACATCAGTTCAAACAATCACACACTCACCACTACCAAGTAAAGCTGCTGGATGCAAATGCACATCTTGATGTGTTTTGGGAATGGTTCCTTTATCAAAAGACATGTTGAATAAAACAAAAACACTTCTACTTGGTGACATCATCAGCTTGTGTCCAACAGGCTGTGATGTCAAGTGTGTAGTATTATCACCAGTGAGACAACAAAAGTGTAAACAAACGCATTAAAAACATAACATCACTTGCAGACCAAGTTCATAAATGCAAATACATCATTATACACACATATAAATATCATTATTATACAGAATAGAGAGGCTCTTTAGAATGTTTAAATTCATATTTAAATGTAAAAAAAAACTGAATCCAAGTGCCGCTTTCAAGGCTTACCATGCAGTCCAATTAAATCCAACTATGTGCGGATAAGTTCACATCTGAAACAAAGATATCAAAAATAATTAGCACAGTATATTTCCAAAAATAATTAACACTTTATGCTATAAACTCATTAAGTAGTAAAAATTCTTATCAAAGTGTCCACTGCACAGGAAAGTGCAATGAGCTTCAGATTTCTTTAATGACATTTAGCATTGTTCACATTAGAACCTCACTAAAAAAGTTCTAATATTAACAAAATACTTTATAGTCAGAGTCTATACTGTATATCTGGTGACTGTAAAACAAGGAGGTGGAAGAAGAAGAGAGGGAGACTGTTGAGACCAGCATGCACAATGAAATACTCTACAACATGCAACCCCCACCCCACAGAACCAACAGCAGCATTACCATCAGAACCCCCAGCAACAACAACAACAGCAGCAGCAGTTTCAGCAACAAATGCAGCAATACCAACAGGAACAACATCCTTCTCCCAGACAACATCAGGGATACCAACAAAGGTAATTAATTAATTTATTGGATAGACATCTTTCTGATACAGAGACTGCTCTACTAAATAAGGGACTAACTGTTGCTCCCACTTCTAGCATCAACAAATGTGAGACTTTTTGGACTTACAAAAATGTTGCCACAATTTGTGCCTTAAATCTTTTTAACAAACAGAATATGTGGCATAATACTGATGTGGACCTTGGTTCTTATACTAATGATAGCTCTAAGAGAGATGAAGTTGGAGGGAGGACGATTCAGAGGAAACGTGAGGAAGAATTTCTTCACAGAACTGGTGGTGGACAAGTGGAACACCCTGCCAGAGGAAGTGGTGGGGGCTGAAACAATCATGGGATTTAAGAATGCATGGGATAGACATAAAGGAATTCTGGAGGTCAGGGGTATGGGGCAACAGACTTCTAGAAAAATATAAACTGAACTTACAAGCTCAAATGGGCAGACTGGGTGGGCCATAGGCCCTTATCTGCTGACACTGTCTCTATATCTATGTATCTATGATAGCAGTACTGTAAATGAGAATGTGCAGAAACATTTTAGAGGTAAATCTACTTTTTACCCCTCACCCCCCCCATCTGCTGCTATTTCTATATTTCAGGAAGTGTGTGAGAGGGATCTGGAACCGCTGTTTGACAACTTATCTAGGTTAAGCTATAATAATATGACAAATGAAGAGAAATTAGCACTAGACAACCTCAGTAATAATAAAACCATTGTGATAAAGCCAGCATATAAGGGTGATGCTGTAGTCATACAAACTACAGAAGATTACATAAATGAAATGACAAGACCTTTGTCAAATAGTGATTTCTATAGGAAACTGGATCAGGATCCCACTTCCCAGTTTAAATCTCACATTGATAAATATATACTAGAATATTTTCAGAAGGGATAGATTGATTCAGATGTAAAACATTTTGTGATTGTAAATTATCCAGTAAGGGCTACTATGTACATCCTACCCTAGGTTCATAAGGAGCTTGTTACCCCCCTTCCCCCAAGGCAGGCCCATAGTAAGCAGCATGGCTCACTTACTGAACCATTATCTCAGTTCACAGACTTCTACATTAGACCATTTGTGGAGAAGTTAGGGTCCTATATTAGGGACATGGGTGACATTCTACAGACACTTAATTAGGTAGAAGTACAGAGGGACTCCTACCTTATTACAATGGATGTGGAGTCCCTCTACACAAATATTCCTCAGGAAGATGCCCTGGAAAGTTTGGCCTATTTCTTGAATATACATGAGGAGCAGGTTGAACCACCCACGAAATTCTTAATTCAGCTATCTGAATTTGTTTTGACATCCAATGTGTTTACTTTTTTGGGGAAACATTACTTACAACAGGAAGGAATGGCTATGGGGATCACTTTTTCCCCCAGCCTTGCTAATCTATATGGGAAGATGGGAGAATGAATATATCAGAGATGCTGACACTGACACTTTCTTTTAACATATTGATATGTATAGGTGCTTTATTGATGAAATTTCTGTTATCTGGATAAGCAGCCTTGGTGATTTTGAAAGGTTTGTAGAATATTTGCACAATTTCAATCCCAACTTGCACTTCACATATACTACCAGCAGGGAGCAGATTGAGTTCCTAGATCTATGTATTAAGAAAAAATGACACAGGGAATACACAAACAAAGATATATAGGAAATCCTGTGAGAGGAACACATTACTTCTGTCATCCAGTTGTCACCCACGACACATTGTACAAAATATACCTAACAGTCTATTTCTGTGACTTTCCAGACATTGCATGACTTTAGAGGAGTTTGATAAATCAGCCCTTGGCCTTATTGACACATTCACAGAAAGGGGATACAATGTGGAACTGCTACATCAAACATGGCATGAGGTGAGGAACATAGCTAGGAATCTAATTTCTGAGCATGTCTGTGCAGTAGCGCTAATACTGCACCCAGTCAGTGGCTGGCCATGGAGGTGAGAGGTGGGCTGTACCAGTCGCTGGCTAGAGATGGTTGGGGGTGCTGGGTGGGCTAGCAGGCTGGGTGGGGGTGGAGGGCCAATAGACTACTAGGGAAATGCGGATTCTTTAATTTATTTGTGTATAGTTTAGGGGTGGAGAGCCACTGAACTACCACAGAAATGAGAATGTTTCTTTATTAATGTACAGTTTGGGGGTGGGGAGCAATAGGATTCCTTCTTTAGTTATGTACAGTTTGGGAGGTGAGGGCACTAGCCTACCAGGGAAATGGGGATTGTTTTTTATTTATGTACAGTTCGGGGAGCACTAGACTACAGGGTTGATTATTGCCCCAATGTCGTGGTGACTTGTGGTTATGGGTCACAGGTGAGGGGTGGCACGACCTGCAGGGGCTTCTGCAATGCTGTTTTGGGGGGCTGGGAGTATGGGTAGCCCTATGGGGCTCTGCTGGGGTGTGCTGGGCATGGGGGGTACAGAAACTGTGCACCGTCAGCTGGACAGCTGATGGGTCTACAGGACCCCCAGGGGCATCCATAAGTTATACCAGCTAAATGCTGGTATAACTTACATTGCCGGATCTCCTTTGGGGGTTCTTGTAGAATTCCGATGTGGACACTTTATGGCTGCCCTTATAGAATGGGATGCAACTGCTGCCATAAACCCCCTAGTGCCATGTCGCAGGGGGTTTATGCGGCATAACTGCTGTTTACGCAAGCGCCTGTGCCATGTTGCAGGGGCCCTATGTAATCAAGCAAAACAGAACTGCTGGCATAAGTTCACATGCGCCATTCTATCTCTAGTAACTGCAGTTATGCCAGGCGTAACCCTTCTAGAATCGGGCCCAGAGTCTTTATTTAGTTTTAGAACTTTTTTAGTCTGTTACTAATGTGAAAAATACTAAATGTTGTAAAATAAATCTGAAGCTCACTGCACTTTCCTGTGCAGTGGACACTTTGATATGACTTTTTAATACTTAATAAGTTTATAACATAAGGTGTTAATTATGTTTTATGTCTTTTGTAAATATACTTTGCTAATTATCTCTGATATCTTTGTTTTTTAGGTGAACTTATCCGCAAATAGTTGGATTCAATTGGACTGCTTGGGAAGCATTGAAAGTGGCACTTGGATTAATTTTTTACATTTTAATATGAATTTAAACATTCTATAGAGCTTTTCTATTCTGTATAATAATGATATTTATATGTGTGTATAATGATGTATTTGTATTTATGAACTTAGTCTGCAAGTGATGTTCTGTTTTTAATGGGTTTGTTTACACTTTTGCTGTCTCACTCATGTTGACATCACAGCCTGTTGGACACAGGCTGATGTTGTCACCAAGTAGTATATAAGGAAGTGTTTTTGTTTTATGCAACGTGTCTTTTGATAAAGGGACCACTCCTGGAAATGCATCAAGATGTATATTTTCACCTACTATAAAGATTTTGCATGCCAGCATTTGTATCCAGCAGCTTTACTATTCCTGACCCTTCTCTGCCTGGCTCTGAATTTCATTTGTTTATTGATTTATTTAAATGTTTCACCAGGAAAGGCATACTAGCAGTGAATGCTCATTTCCAGATGTGTACTTGGAGAGAGGAGACAGATATATACATTAAATACAATCAGCAAAAAGACAGATACAATATAATAATGGACGGGAGATACTATCAGCATTAGGATGACACAATTGAATGAACAGTCATACAACAATAGAAAAGTGCAGAAAATATAATAAACAAACCAGCTAGTGAGTAACATAGAGAAATGCTGATCTGTGTAATGAACAGAGAGGCAAAATAAAGAGAGGGTGGAAGGTTAAGCACACCTGCAGGAAGGGGAGAAAGGGTCCTTTAGGAGGGAGGTGAGGACTTGAGGGGAGGTGGCATGATGGTTAGGCAGGGAAAGAGAGTTCCATATTTTTGGGAAGCAGTAGGAGAATGCCACCTGGCCTAATGAGGTGGACCTGTGTGGGATGGATAAAGTGCGGTGTTCAAGATTTCTAAAGGGAATGCAAGGAAGGAGGTTAGAGGGAAACAGAGGAGGACAGGTAAGGGGGGAGAAAGTGAAATCAGAATTTAGCATGAAAGTTAGCACTGTGGATATGGCGTCTATCCAAGATGGAAGGGGGGGAAGAGAGACTGGCAAAGAGTGCAGTGATGGGTATGGGGAGGGCAGTCAAGAGTGAAATGGCAGAAGGAGTGGAAAAGAGAGTCCTGCCTGGTTAGGGAAGATTTGGGAGGGAACACTGTAGACTACATCCCCATAGTCAAATATAGGTAGGATCAATTTCTGGACTAAGGCACAGCATGCTGGCAGTGGAATATATCCACAATGTCTATTTAGGGCACCCAGTTTAGAGTAAATTTTTTTGTGGATGGCATTAATGTGACCAGAAAAGGTGAGGTTATGATCAAGCCAGGCACCAAGGTACCTAAATGAGGAATTGTTATCAAGTTAAGTCCCATCTAGGGCTTGGAAAGAGGAGAGGGATTTGAACTGAGAGAGAGTCTCTGCCTCATACCAAAGGTCATGGAGACTGTCTTCTCGGCATTGAAGAATAACTGATTATAGTGAAACCAGAGCTGAACCATATCAAAGTCATGCTGAAGTCTGTATGCAGCATCAGTGGAGGAGGGACCAGATGTAAACAGGACAGTATCGTCCGCATACATGTGGATGGAAATGCAAGGGAAGGCATTGAGAAGGTCATTTAGGAAGATGGAGAAAAGTAGTTGGCCTTACACAGAACCCTGAGGAACTCCTGTATTGATGGGGAGTGGAAGAGATACTTGAATCACTAATCCAAATGGATTGTGTTCGGTATATGAGATAAGAGTAGAACCAGCTGGTGGCCACAGTTGAGAGCCCCAAAGCTGAAAGTCTGGCAAGCAGGAGGGGGTGGGAGACCATGTTGAAAGCATTGGCAAGGTCAATGAAGATAGCAGAGGTGATGAGGCCCTGGTCCATACTGGTAAGTATGGAGTCAGTAAACCTAAGGAGGGAGGAGGTTGTGAAGTGGCATTTCTGGAAACCAGACTGGTAAGGGGTGAAGAATGAGGAGGAGTTTATGAACTTGATGAAATTTTCTCTCTTTGTATTTGGTGGAGATGTTGTGCAATTATATTTTGCTGGCAATATTCCCATGGAATTGGTAATTTCATTGCATTAAATATTTTCCGAAATTCGCCCATTACTCGAAATAGTTCATGAGGTGCAAAATGCAGAATTTCACCCGTGTAATGCATTTCACATTCCGTTGGCAAAATTCTGAATTTCGCTTCTGCGAACAATTGTGTGAAATGGGCGAATTTTGTGAAATATTTCACGTATTGAAATTTGCCAATGTTGCACATCTCTAGTATATGGCTATAAGTAGCAGTTCCCTATTATGTTATGAGGTCTTATATTTGTAATTGTTGCCATGTTGATTCTAAGTTATCTTCCTTGTATTTGGTGATGATATTACTTGTCCTTAATGGTCCTGAATGTACAGTGCCACACCACCCCCATTTTTCTCTTTCCTAGTGTATAACTGCCACTGTAGGTTACAGACCACCACACAGTAATATTACATAGCTCTCTGGGGAGGTCTCATGTGGAATATTGTGCCCAGTTCTGGAGCCCTTACTCGAGAAAGCATATTGACCTGCTGAAGTCAGTACAGAGCAGTCATCGACATGATCCAGGGTCAACAAGTCAGATCCCTATGAGGAACAGCCGGTGGTCTCAAACATGCACTTGCTGGAGGCCAAGTGCAAGTGGGGAACATGATAAAGATGTATAAGTTTCATAGTGGTGAAACAAGGTGAAAAGTAAACACCTGTCAGTTAGAAATAAGGTCACAGTCACAAAAGGCAGAATTTGGAGATTAGTTTGGAATAAATTCAGGAGGGATGCAATGAAGCTCTGCATCACTGAGAAGGTGGTTGAATCATGGAACAGATTGTTGGTTGAAGTGGTGGGGCAGATACTCTAGATGTGTACAAACATGGCTGAGACACAGCAAGAGGTCTCATAGTCCCACTAGGTACATTTTGGGGGGAGGGTTGTTAGTGGTGTGAGAGGGGACAACCCTGAGGACACTAGCCCGGAGGCTGAGGTAGTATAGTATGGGCAGACTCAATGAATCATTGGCCTCTTTCTGCCAACAGATCTTATGTGTCTATGTTCAACCAAAAAACAGTATAAACAACAAATTCTTGGGCAAAATTTCACAAATGACTCATAAATATAACACAATCACAATGAGGGACTTCAAATATTGGGGAATTAAAGGGGTAAATACTGTAATAAAAGAACAACAGGAAAGTGATTTGATAAATATTGTTCAGGAACAGGACAAAACTCTGTGTGTAAGTAGTGGAACTAGATAAAATAGTATTCTGGATTTAGTACTAGTAACCAGGGTGAATATATTGAGAACAACACAGTCTAAGAGCATCTTGGTATAATGGACTATAATATGATCCCATTTCAAATTAATAAGGAAAACTATATCCACTGATGTACAACAATAGTGTACAACTATAAGACAGCTGTCATATCAGTGATGAAAAACAACATTAGGCAATGGGACTGAAAAAAAAAACATAATTAACAAAAACCTAGAAGCAGCTCAGACATAAGTTAAACAAAAAGTGTATTAGTGTACTGTAAGAGAAACTTGTTCCACAAGAGCCTGAAAAATGGGACTACACTGACCAGCTTCTATTGCAGGTAGATGCAACTAGTAGTGAACTGAGAAGTGAAAAGGCTGGGGAAGCTGTAGACCCTTACAAAATTCTAAATTGGATTCTGAGAGAGAGGACTGTCATAGTGGTCCTGTGACTGTCTAGCATTTTTAAATAATCAGTCATTTTTTGGCACCTTCCCTTACAATGGAAGCAGGCAAGGATTGTTCCAATCCTCAAGGTCTCTACTCCTAAGAAAATAGGAAAGGGCTTTAAATCCATATTTCTGGCATGTGTAACAACAATTGTAGAAGGTTTCACATTTAAATGGATTATGGGAACGGCAGCAGAGAAATTAGATGTAAACCAATTTGGATCAGTTAAAGGAAGTTCTAGCATCCCTGCAGCTTTAACTTTTGCAGAAACTTCTATGAAAGAGTGGGACCAGAGCTCCTGGGTAAGAGTAGTGCTGGTCGACTACTGTAAAGCCTTTGATTTAATAGATCATTGCACTTTGATTAACACAACTGAGGGGGATGGGAGACCCCATGCTTAATTAGATGGATATAAAATGTCCTACAAGTAGATCACAATGGATCAAAATATAGGGAACGACATCAGGCATGTAGATCATAAAGAGGGGTCTCCACAGCACTAAATTGGGCCCCACCTACTGTATTTCTTTTATATATAGTTAATGATTTACAATCAGAAGGACAGTGCTTCCTGTGCATAAATTACACTATGGTCATCGATATGTTTGAGGATGTGACTGACAGAACCTTGCAGAGGTACAGGAAAATAGCTGAAAAATAGTCACAGTCAAACTAGATACACCAAATCCAGAAAAATCAGAAGAGATAAGGTTTGGGAAGCAGATAAAATGAGAAATACTTACATTAGACTTTGAGGTTTCTGAAGATTAAATAGCAGACTATATGAAATTATTGGTGTTCCACCTTTAAAAAAATTCTCCTTGTCCCTCCAGGTGGAAAATATGTAAAACAAGGCTGATATCATTCATTTTTTATTTTCATTTTTTATTTTAAAACAGGAGGTTCACTGGACACAGTCCTTTTCCAGCCACACCTGACACATAAAACAGCAATATGCACAATACAATACATCATATATTGTAACTTAAATTTACATACATTCTCACTGTTTATAAGTGTAAACAACATTTGCCTGAAGTGCAATATGCTGTGTGCTCCATTTGTCAAGTAAGCATATTCGTTCAATAGGGAAGGTGCATACCAAGAAAAAGCTTTCCTACTCATTTGCAATTTAAATCTAGGAACAACATAATGAGATACCCCACTGTTTCTTGTAATTTGCTATCTTTTTACTGGTAATAATGTATTTGAGAGTACCATGGATTCAGCAGTTCTTGTTACTCTAAAAACAAAATTCCCCTACATGGAACTTGAGTCTCCTCTCAGGAAATAGAACTCCCAATTTATCATACAATAATCAGTGATGTGTCCAGGATGCAACCTGGAGTGCAAATCTGCAAATGGTATTAAACAAAATGTTGTATTTTGATTCAAATACCCCATTACAGTGAACAAACATTGTGTTACTGTAATCAAATATGGGCATTAACACTTCTTTTGCTTTTACTAGGTGAGCCTCTACAGTCAACAAATTCAAATTTCTGTATGAGAATTCCAGTTTTTGGTTAAGTCTTTTACCTATTTTCTCAATAAGGGGGACAAGACTCAAGCTAGGATGAAGGTATCTTCCCAAATATTTGATTGGAGAAATCAAGGGGAGGTATACTCCATGTTGTCCAGTAATTTGTAATTCATTTTCCTTTTGCAATTTTTGTGGAGTTCCAAACAACATGGTTTTCTCTTTGGTCTCATTTAGGATCAGCTTATTCTCCCTAAACCATTGGGCCAAGATATTATATTTATTTTTTAAAGATACCTGTATTTCACTACTAGTTGGACTGAGTCCCAGATCACTATGTTATTAGCACATACCATGCTGTTTGCGATAGAAAATAAGTTAGGTAAGATCATTCATAAAAATTGAAAAAAATGAAGGACCTATCACTGATCCTTGTGGTACACCTGCCTTAACATCCATAAGTTCTGAAAGTATATTACCAATCTTTATTCTTTGTGTACAATTTTCTGTATAGCTCTTAAACCACTCAATCTCTATTCCCTTGACCCCCATGCTCCCCAATTTAAACAAAATAACCCATGGTCCACCATGTATAAGGCACTAGCCAGGTTCACGAACACCACAGTGGTGGCCTGCCCCCCCCACTGGCCACCAGCATGGCATTTGCGAACCCGGTCAGCACCATTAAGGTGGACCACCCACCCCAAAATCCACACTGCTGATCTATTAGCAAACTGTGCCTTTCTAGGTGTAACGTATTTCTTGATCATTTTCAGAAGAGAATGCAAAGGGAAGGATGTTTTAATGTACTTCATTTGCACAATAGTATGGCCAATTTTATGGTATGTTGCCACAATATGGAATGGGGGGGGGGGTGTTGACTGAATCTGAATCCAAAGAGCTGGAGAAAATTCCACGCGAGTGATGCAAATAATTTGTGCTAATGATACTGAATATGATAAGTCACTGGAAATGTGTAAATGGAAAATAAATTAGAAGCCTGAAGGGGAAACAATGGCTAGAGAGTTGTTTGAGGAGATTAGTAAACCAGAACATAAGCTACACTGTTTACTAACAGCAAGGGTTTTGTCAGAATTCATGTCGCAGACAAAAGGAATAAGTGAAAAACCAAGGCAAGAACTAAAATGCATTCTTAATCTTTGTTAGTCAAGTACATAGTCTGAAGCCTTTCTGAATCTGTTTCCATCTGTCTACATGTACAGTCCACATATATAATATTTGTCTTATGAAATTTGTGACTGGATGTTATTTATTACCTTGCTGTGAGAGTGTGTTTAATGTTTACTTCAAGTGAAATATGGTTCTTGTATTTTTGTATTCAGGAAATGTTGTGTTGACTCTGTGTATAGCAGTACTTAATTTATATCTAATGTATTTTTGATTTCTCCTTTTTTACCTTTGTATTGTCCTTCAACCACATCTTTGGAAGATGCTGCAGATTGTGTCTTTTAAATAGTTTCAAATTCAAATAAGGACTTACAATATAAATGATAAGAATCTGCCATGGTTCATGGATACAATTTTGAGACTAATAGCTACAAAGAAAATAATATATAGAACAACACAATCTTACTGTACAGAAGCTAAATGTTATTACCAAAAATCCATAGGTAATATCAACTCAATAGAAGAGCAGAAAAAACGAACTAGAAAAGAAGCTGGCCACAAAAAATGAATCCCTAAACAACAGTAAAATTACATAACCACAATGAAGAAAAATATTACAATAGGGCCACTAACTATAAATGAGGAAGTTATTACAAATGACTTAGATTTAGCTGTATCACTTAACACATATTTCTGTTCTATGTTCAGTGATACAGTCATAAATGAAGAAACTCCAACAAATGTCTAAAACAACAGTGAGCACCTTGTAATAAATGAAGAAATGATTTTGGAGATATTGAACAATATCAATGAGCACAAATCAGCAGATACTGGTAACTTAGCACCCAAGCTTATCAAACTGCTATTTAATGAAATAGTTCCTATTAGACATAGTCCCAGATATTCAGACTGCACCAGGCTGTGGCGCAAGCCTGGGCGCAGCACAACTTGACTGCGCAGGGGCGTTGACTGGGCGATATTCAACTAAGCTGCGTCATGGCACAGCATCATTGAATATTGCACCCTGGCCACCCGCAGTGCTCATGGGCCAGTGGCACTGCACCAGCACAAGTGGCAAGAGTGGAGCAGGGTGATGCGCTAGTGCAAGTTCCCTTGCGCTAAGCGCAACACCTGCGATATTCAAAAGTGCACATGCAAATGGGGCCATAATGTATGCAAGGTGCAAATGGGGCCATTTGCATGTCATTATGGCCCCATTTGCATGCAGGTGTGCCAATCCCTGGCGACTTGTGCCTGGCACCCTGCCAGGCAGCAGCCTTCTAGGACCGACACCCTCTGCACAGCGCGGCAATGTGCCCCTCTACCCGATCGTGGGCATATGTAGATTTAAATAATGTCCCATATCCCTGGTGGTCCAGTGGACTGCTACACACCCTATCATGGACTTAAGTATATAATAAAGCATGTCTTATATCCCTGGTGGTCCAGTGGACCGCTGTCAGCCTGATCGCGGGCTTAAGTATAAAAGAATTCATGTCCTTTATCCCTGGTGGTCCAGTGGACTGCTCACAGCCCAATCGCGGGTTTAAGTATAATAATATTCACGTCCTATATCCCTGGTGGTCCAGTGGACTGCTCACAGCCCGATTGTGGGCTTAAGTATAAAATGCATGTCCTATATCCCAGGTGGTACAGTGGACCGCTCACAGCCCGATCACGGGCTTAAGCATAATAAAATGCATGTCCTATATCCCTGGTGGTCCAGTGGACCGCTCACAGCCCAATTGCGGGCATTTGTATCAAAAAAATGAAGTCAAATATCCCTGGTGGTCCAGTGGCACCCCCCCTCCCCACCTGCCCACTGAGCCCCATTGCTCTGCTCCCCCCCAGTCAGTGGCAGGTGGCAGCACCCCACTCGCCTGCCACCTCGCCGCCCACCAACTGACACGTGAGTAGGGCTATATGCCCATTGGTCCTAGCGTGAGCCAATGGGCATGCAGTCTGTATTGTACTACTATTCCAGATATGTGAATGGATCCTTTCACATATCTGGACTGTGTAGTAGCAGTACAGCTGCACGCCCATTGGCTCACGCTAGGGACCAATGGGCATACAGCCCTACCTAAGGTGTCAGTCGGTTGGCGGCGGGGCAGCAGGCAGGTGAGGTGCTGCTGCCTGCCGCTGACTGGGGGGGTGGAGTGGAGTGGGGCAGTGGGGCTCAGTGGGCTGGTAGGGGGTACCGCTGGACCACCAGGGATATTGGACTTTATTTTTTTGATTCAAATGCCCCTGATTGGGCTGCGAGAGGTCCACTGGACCACCAGGGATATAGGACATGCATTTTATTATACTTAAGCCCGTGATTGGGCTGCGAGCAGTCCACTGGACCACCAGGGATATAGAACATGTATTTTATTACACTTAAGCCTGCGATCAGGCTTCGAGCAGTCCACTGGACCACCAGGGATATAAGACGTGCTTTTATATATACTTCAGCCTGCGATCAGGCTGTGAGTGGTCCACTGGACCACCAGGGATATAAGACGTGCCTTTATATATACTTAAGCCCACGATCGGGCTGCGAGCAGTTCACTGGACCACCAGGGATATAGGCTGTGCATTTTATTATACTTAAGCCTGCGATCAGGCTGCAAGTGGTCCGCTGGACCACCAGGGATATAGGACATGCTTTTATATATACTTCAGCCCGTGATTGGGCTGAGAGCAGTTCACTGGACCACCAGGGGTATAGGACGTGAATTTATTTATACTTAAGCCCGCGATCGTCTGTGAGTGGTCCACTGGTCCACCAGGGATATAGGACGTGAATTTCTTTATACTTAAGCCTGTGATCGGGCTACGAGTGGTCCACTGGACCACCAAGTATATAGGACGTTATTTATTTACACAGATGCCTGTGATCAGGCATGGGGGTGCGCCACCACAGAGGTGCAGCCGGAGCTCGGGTGGCCACCCACAGGTGGCAGCCGCCATGTTGCATCCTGCAATACAGCAGCTCACCTGTGGGTGGCCAGCCATTGTTCCTTTTTTTTTGGCTCACCCGTGTGCAGCGCAAGTAGGGGTTGCACATGCTTGGACTCAGCACATCCCGGGCTGAATATCGGGATGTGCGGAGTATGCATGGGCACGCCCCCCCACCTGCGCTGCATATGTTACTGATGCGCTCTGGCGCATTGGGATTTGTGCCAGGCACAATCCCCGTTTGAATATCACGCTGGGGCACATCAGTGGGTTGCGCATGGTGCAACACTGTTGCACCATGTGCAACCCTTTTGAATATCCGGGCCACATACTATAGTATAGTCAATTTATCAATCAGTCAGAGGAAAGTACCACAAGACTGGACAACTGCTGCAGTGATACAGCACCAATACATAAGAAATGAAACAAATCATTGCCATCAAACTATTGGCCAATACATCAGTGCCAGGGAAAGTAATGAAAAGCTTCAAACCATAAATGGAGCCACCATGAATTTTATGAAATATGAAAACATTACTAATAAACTTGAGCATGGTTTCTGATCAAACAGACCATATATGACCAAAATGCTGGTTTTATCTATGAAGAAGCAAGCAAAGCCTTGTTTAAAGGGAAACGGGTGGATGGTAAGAAGTTTGACTTGTTTCCACACCAAAACAAGGTTAATAAGCTGACTGACATGGGATTGAATTTTAATATATCAAACCGAGTAAGACCATGCTTGACACATAACACAAAATGGTCTATGTGAATGGTTATATTTCATGTAAGGGAAGGGATGACAGTGGTGGGCCTCACGGCTCAGTTTTGTGACTGGTAATTTTCAGCATATATATCATGAATATGGGAATTAACTACTCATATTGGCTAAAAACATTTCTGTATGATTCCACAGTAGAATGAATAGTTTAGACTTAGGATCAAGCTGAATCACTACAGGAAGATTTAAACAGCGTTAGTGGGTGGACATGTAGACATGGAATGAGGATAAATGTACAAAAATGCAAGGTAATGTACCTTGGAAGTAATAATAAAACAAGGGACAAGCACATCAATGGTGAGAACATTTTGACAACTATAGTTTTCAGAAAAGAGACCTACAGTGGAGCCAGCCAGGATGCAACACAGTAACTTGCAGCAAGTGACATCACAAAATACTGCATGACAAAAGAGATTAATTGGCATTGACTTGCACTGTTCCTTAAAGGATGCTGCAGCATTTTGCAGTAATACTGCAAGGTACTGCATTGCATCCTGGCTGGCATCATTGTAGGTGTACAAATATAGAATAATTTTAATTATACTGACCAATGTAGAGAGGCAGCAAATAAAGCATGCAGAATCCTGGGCTATAGTAGGAGACATTGTACTATTTAAAGTGAACAGTGATGCTGATGATCCATAGTGCACTTATAAGACCACAGCTGGACCACACTTGGACTATGCCAGTCAGATATGGGCACCATAAAATATAAGAAATATTACCCCTGTTGGATGAGTTCAGAAAAAAAACAGCAAAAATGATGTGCAGAGTGGGAACTAAAAGCTATGAGTATAGATTGAAGGAAACAGGATTACAGTCACTGGAGACAAGAAGACTGAGAGGAGATGTCTTACTCCTATATGAAATAAATAAGGATGAACAATTGGGTACTGGTCTTGGGATGGAATATAAGGCTGGGAACAGAAGAGTGGACACAAAAGACAATTCAAAAGAAATAGATTTCTAACTGTAAAGAAGAGTTAATTTTATACTCACAGAGTATTTAAGTTATGGAACAAATAACTACAAGGAATAATACAGATGTAAAAATTAAAACATTTTTAAGAATGGGATAAGTAACTATATGAGGGTTCACAGCATTAATGGTTACAACCACAGAGGATGGAAATAGCCTTGATGGACCCCCTGGGTCTTATTCTACAGTAAAATCACAGTATTAGCCACAGTATATAGCACTTCAGTTGCTTGTTCCCATCCACTGCCTTTGTTACACATTCCAAAAAGTTGAATATGTTCACTGGGCCTCCAGAGGTTAGTCCATTAGCTTCCAGGAATTTCACACTATGCTCATTTTCCATTGTTGCCTCTTTAACTGCATCTGACTTATTGTCTTCCCCCCTCTAGTTTATATATGCTCTTCAGCTGATATTCAATTATTAATATTTGGCAACGTCAACATTCATAAAGTACGGGACTACAGTGCTGAAACGTCATCTGGTAAATCGCTGAGATTTCAGTATAATATTGAATGTAATGCTGTTCTGATTGTTGTGGTCGTGCTGTCTGACTATGTCTTCCAGTGAGATATCCCTGATAATTTCCTGTAGAGATATGGGAAGTAGGCAGACTTCACTCCAAGAAATAATTTGTGAAGTTTTCCACATTTGCGAAATGCGACGTACCGACTTCATGAAGTTTTGACAGTTGAAGAGATGTTTTTCAGGAGAAGTTAGGCAAATTCACTGGTGAAGTTGCCACTTTGCCTCAACTTCACATGACTTTGCCCGAAAAGGTATCATTTCCCCAGAAAAACTCAGTGCAAAATGGCAAAATGGTGATGTGGGCAATTCATGAAGTTATTTATGAAGGCAAATCTCTCAACGTCCCCAGAACATTGCCAGTGAAGTAAAACCTTGCAACATCTGCAATTACCTGAGTCATAATTGTTTTCCACCAGTTTCCTGTCACATCAGTTGTGTATGCAAGCAGTTGTGTGTCACCTCCATATGTTTTTGACTTGTTTGGCTATTATAATGTTCCAGCCCCAGAGTCCCAGAGACTAACATACCCCATGAATATAGATGACCGTTACTTCTATGCTATGGTTTTCTAGGTTGTTGGTACTTGGGTGTAGCAAAATGCTTCACATTTTACGTCTCTGCTGATCAGTCTGTCCAGCTGAGAACTCTTTCTGCATTCAGCCCATAGAGACACAGATGTGATCTAATCAACCTAGCCAGAGTGGCATGCCAGTCTCCTCATTTCTCTGTAGAGTCCCTTATGAGTATTACATGCTTCATGTACCCCCTGATGCTGCCTAACCCTCTCCTTTCTGGCACATCCCTGCTGGGAAACACTACTGCTTCCATTGTGGAGAGAGTCTCCTGAAACAGTCTGCCTGTGGCATGAATTAATTCTGGACTTTTTCCCCAAGGTCAAAGCAATTCTGGTTCCAACCCTCCACCCACTACAGTCCACCATTATTTTGTGTACATTGAGGTAATGGGATTGCAGCAACCAATTGTCCGCATGCTGAGTTGGTTCTCACATACTGAATTTCAGACCTGCAGCTAAATCTTTACTGAGGTTCATGAATCACCTACAGGCTAGTCAACTAACAGTCTCCAAGAACTCTAACTGGAAAGTGGCTTAGATGTGAGTGTGAGATTAGTCCTGAAGAGTTTCTTGCTACTGCCACTTTTCCTCCTTCAGTATCTCTTCATTAGTAAGTTCTGGTATTTAGACTCATACCACTTTAATGGGTGGCATTGCTCACTTCACATTACTTGCTTCTGCTCATTGATAGACAGATACCCCTTATATACTCCCCCATAAACACATTTCAGGAAGTGATTACTTCCATCTTTCTGTCTGCAATGGCCTATAAGATGTTTGACCTCCTCAGCCCTCTATTTGATCCCATAGAAACATAGAAAGTGATGGCAGAAAAAAAACAGAGGTCCCCCCAGTCTGCCCAGAATCCCCACCTAACAGCCTTCTCATCCTACTGCTTTGTAGAATTTAAGGAGCCAAGTACAGTACATAGGGGATGATCAATCACCTTTTTTGGATTGCCCTTCCTCTATTGAGAGTAGCCCTTCCTCCACTCATAATTTGTCCTCCCTAAACCTTTATCTGTCCCACCGATTTTGACCCCTTTCACCAGTCCTTGCTTCTATATCCCTGGGCAGTCTATTCAATTGATACACTGCCTGTTCTGTGAAGATGAATATTTAACATCACTCATGAATGTTCCCCAACTGGTCTACACTTATGCCCTCTTGGCACTACACACTTGTTCCTTGTGAACAGGTCCTGTCAGTCATATCACCATTTCCCACCTTGCCTCCATTGAGTATTCATGGAGCTGACAAGCATTGCTGCCTCTGGATCATCTTAGTGACCCTCCTCCGTATGACCTCCAAATGGTACCTATCCTTTCTCAGGCATGGGCTCCAGAACTATGCACAGTACTCCAATTAAGGTCTCACCAGACACCTGCACAGAAAATCACTTCCTTGCTTTTGCCATCAAAATCCCTGACAATACACTCACTCATGCTGCTTGCCTTTCCATATACTTTGCAGCATTGTTTTTTGTATTTCCAACTATCACTGATGGTGAGTGGTGACCCTGAGATCCCACTCCTCTACTGTCATTGCTATCCTTACTTCCCTCATTCAGTAATCCATTCTCGGGTTTCTCTTTCTAATGTGCATCAGTTTGCACTTTTTGACATTGAACTTTAACTGCCATATCCTAGACCACTTTTCCAGTTTATCATTGTCTTTTTTAATTTCAATTTCATCCTCTTCACTGTCTGTTCTGTCACAGATGTTAGTGTCATCTGCAAGAAGTATTTTGCTCTGCATACCCTGCCCTCTCAAATTGATGAATACAGTGGAGCCAGCCAGGATGCAACACAGTGTCTTGAGTTACTGCATGATAAAAGGGATTAACTGCCATTGAAACTGCCTTGTTTACAGCAGTAACTACTGTAGTATGCTGCAGTATTGCACTGCATCCTTGCCACCTTACTGTATATTGAATAGAAGAGGTCCCAGGACTGACTTCTGTGATATCCCTCTCATGACTTCCCTAGCCCCTGATTATATCTCATTTACTACCACCTTTAGTTTCTTCCTACCCAGCCAGTTCCCTATACTTCTTATCAGCTTTTCTCCAGACCCCATGTCCTTCAGTCTTTACAAAAGCCTTCTGTGTGGTACAGAATCCCAGGCATTGCTGAAGTTAAGATATACCACATCTACTGCCTGGCCCTTGCCCACTGCACTAGTGACCATTTTGAAGAAGATGATCAGGTTGGTCTGGCAAGAACTTCCTGTTACAAACCCATATTGTCTTTTGTCAGTAATCCATTAGCCTCCATATATTCCACAATTTGACATTTGATTATACTCTCTAGTAGGTGACCTAGAAATGAGGTAAGACTATCAAGCCTTTAGTTTCCTGGGTAATACATTCACCACTTTTGTGGTATAACATCACATTTGCTGTCTTCCACTCCACCACAACCTCCCCATGTAGAGTGAGCACTTGAATAGATTGACCAGAGGCATTGCCAATGTATGCTCCATTTCCTTTATTTTTCTTGTATGTAGCCCATCAGGGCCAGGTGCCCTGTCCAACTTAAGGGCTTTAAGGCACTTCAGCACTCTGTCTTCCATGGCCAGCCACCATTCCATTTCTCTTACTCCTCTATTTGATGATAGTACTCTGCTATCTGGCAGTGCCTCCTTTTTCCACTTTGAATATTGAAGAAATGTTCGTGTTCAGTAAGTCAGCTTTTTGGCCATAATCCTCTCCCCCCCAACCCTCCTTCTTCTTTCTCCTATAGTTTTCTTTCCCTGATGTAACTGTAAAACTCTTTCTACCCCTCATTACCACTTTTGCTATTCTCAGTTCTGTACTGCCTTTGTTTTTCTTACCATATTCCAGGCTTACAGTATGTAGTCTTTCATAGTATTTCCTTTAATTTCACATAGAGACATAGACAATGATGGCAGAAGACCAGTGATCCATCCAGTCTGCCTGTAACACTCTACCATACCCCAAGACCTTTGGTCAATATGAGATTTTTGTCAGTGCTATCCACCTCCTTGCTCTCAATTTTAACACTGCCCCCTTGAGTAACTACTATGGGCATGATCCTATAAAAAGGTGGGAACACTCTCAAAATGAGCATGTCCCTGCCACACCACCACATACCACATGGTCGTGCAGGTATGGATGCCATCCACTGCCCCATACTACTGACCGCTACAGGTGCTGTGCCACTGGGCAGAGGCTGTGGGCAGCACTGGGGCATCCCAGCCTGCAACGGATCTTCAGCTTTGCACAAAGCTGAATCCATGGGATATGACATCTCACATCAGTCCTCTGCAGGCTTTCATATCCCCTACAACAAGTGACAACATTTTTCATTTAGCACTGATCGATGCCCATGATCTCCAGCCCCATAACAATGACCCTTGGACTGGAGCTGGTGAAGCAAGACCATTGAGCCCCAGTTGTTCCAAAACAGCTGGGCAGAGAGGGCTATATAGCTGCTATGGCAGCCCCTAGTTTCATGTAGTGACTGCCCTCTCCTCCAGCTATATTCACTGCCCCGGGCAGCACTGTGCATCTGGTGTATGTCTGCCCTGCTCTGGTCCAGCATGAAGATGGTCAAGCATCTGCTGATCAGGTAATGAGTGGGCACACAGCCACAGCTGAGTATGCCACCAGGTGCCCCAAATGTGCGTAACTGGTACATGGGGACACTCGGTGGCTTTACACTGCCATCTATGGGTATGTAGCAGCTGCATGCCCATTGTGGATCAGGCTCTAAGCTCTTAATGTATCCCATCCATGTTTGAAACCATTAAGGTTTTGGTACCCACAACCTCAGCTGGCAGACTGTTAAATGGTTCATCCACCCTCTCTGTTAAATAACACTTTCTCAGTGTCTCCTGCACTTCCCCTCACCAGCTTACACTCATGACCTCATGTTCTGAATTCACCACTCCAGTTGAATAGCTCCTTGAAGTTCACCTTGTTTATTCATTTCAGGAACTTGAAGGTTTGTATCATAGCATATCACCACTCTCTTGTCTGGTCTCGAGCAAGTACATGTTCAGTGCCCTAAGCCAGTCCTTGTAGCTTCTGCCCTGCTGGCCATAAATCATTTTGGTTACCCTTCACTGCACTGCCTCCAGTCTTTCCTTGTCTTTTCTTAGGTAAGGATTCTAGAACTGGGCACAGTACTCAAGGTGCAGTCTCACCAGTAATCTATAGAGAAGTACAGTAGTAATACATATTTCCTCCTGCTGTCAAAACCACCCCCTAATACATCCAACATCCTCTTGCCTTACTGTAGACCTTGTATCATTGGCTACATTGTTTAAGGGAGTCACTTACAATGCCACATGTCTCTTTTTTCAGAAATGATACCCAGATTAATTTCTCACACCCAATACTCCATTCTGGGTTATTGTTGTATATGTACATCAGCTTGCATTTATTGACATTGAATAACAGCTGGAAAAACCTTTGAACACCTCACCAGCCTTTGCAGGTCCCTCTGCATTTCTCTTACCTTCTCTTCATTGTCTACCCTACCACAGAGCTTAGTGTCATGGGCAGAGATACACATGTTTCCCTGTATTCCTTCTCTTATGTCACTGATCAACTTATTTAAATGGACTGGACACAGAACTGATCCCTGTAGCATCCCACTCTCTCTCTCTACTTGTATCTGATTCCATTTACTGCTAACCTTTGTTGCCTCCTTTCCAACCAATTTCCCACCCATCTAACAGGGTCCTTTGCTGCACCCAGGTCCTCTAGCTTCTTCAGCAGCTTTCTGTGCGACACCAAGTTGAATGACTTGCTTAAGTCAAAGCAGAGTAAACCCACTGTGTGACCTTATCCTCTCTCCTAGTTACCAGTCAAAGATTATTATCAGGTTGGTGTGACAAGAACTTCCTTCCATGAACCCCTGCTTTTTGTTATTCTGGAGCCCATTTTCACTATGCAGTCCGCTAGGTTCTTTTTGACTAGTGTTCCCATCAATTTACTCACAATGGAGGTAAGACCAACTTACAACTGGTCTGTAGTTACCTGGTTGCTCTTTGTCCCAAACCTTGTGTAGCAGACCTACATATGATACCCTCCAGTTTTTCAGAACCATCCCTGTCTGAACACAGCTACTGAATAACCATAGCAGCGGTTCAACTAATTCCAATGCTAGTTCTTAGAGCATTCTTGTATGCATTCTGTCTGGCCCAGGGCCTTAACATTCTTCAGAGCTGCTAGTCCCTTTCTGAATCTTTCACTAGTAAATAACAGCTGTCTCATTTCCAGGATCCCCTTTCATCAGCCTTCATGCAGCTCTCAGCAAAGGCTTGGTGTCTTCCATACTGAATAATGAGCAGAAGTGGTCATTCAGAATGGCAGCTTTTAGCTCATCCTCCTCTATCCTGCTTCTGACTGTTAGCCTAACAATTCCCTCATGCATCTTTTTTTACACCTTGTACACCTGAAAAAAAACTGTTTTTCTCCCAGACCTTGACCTCCTCAGCAATATGTAGTTCTGTGTCTGCTTTTGCATCCCTGACTTCCCTCTTGGCTTTCTTTGTTCTTACTTTGTACTCCCACTATTCTTCATCCCCCTGCTTCTCCTTATACCCAATGAAGGCCTTCATTTTGGCCAACACTGCCTTCCTGACCTTTCCAGAGAACTGTATTCTTCTACCTGTTTCTCTTGGTAGCCAGTGATAAATGTGGAACTTTAGAGTCGGAGCTCAGACAGCTATTTAGAAGGACCAAATGCTGGGTCATCAGACAAAAAGTACTTTTATTAGTTACAAAAGAACATTAAAAAACAGGATAGACAGTATCCCATGGACTGCCAAACATTTTTGAGATGTGTGTCTCTTTCTCAAGGTGTAACTCAGCATACATAACCATATGTGATTTATCTAGCTGGTTCCCTAATTGATGGAACCACTACATCTGTATCAATTTATACATCATTATATCTCAACTCACCACATTCAAATTCAATCATACATGCCTGTATAAAACAGTGCCAAAACATGCAAAAGTGCAATAAATACTATACATTAGTACAAAAATCTCTGTATACTGAAAGACTCCTAATGTAGTACAGTAAGATGTTTGTAGAAAGCAGAACAAAATACTACTGTGTGCATTTCAAATTTGTACAGTTGTTAGTGCAACATTTCTTAGTTTTAAAACATCTTTTCCATGTTGCATGCTCACCTGGTACAAGGTATAGTTAGACAGCTTCAGGCTGTACACCTATGCATAAGAAGCTGTATCCATCAGGCTTTGACATACTGTATACCTTGTGATAGGCAGGTTTATTCAAGACCTTGATGTTTTACATCTGTAGGTGCTCTGAAGTCAAAGCTGTCTAACTATAAACCAGACCTATAATGAATTCAAACCAGTGTGTGTGTGGTGTGTGTGAGTGTGGGGGGGGGGGAGTCCATGGGATACCATCTCCCCTGTTTTTTAGTGTTCTTTTGTAACTAATAAAAGTACTTTTTACCTGATGACCCAGCTTTTGGTCCTTCTAAATGGTGGTCTGAGCTCTGACTCTACACTTCCACATGTGCACTTAGAATACATCTGGAAGCTTGACTTGTTATCTGGTAGCCACCTCATAAAAGCAAATGGATTCATATATGTCTTTGTTGCCTCAAGAATGGCCCCTTATATTTCTCCTCATGTTTGCTCCACTCCACTCCACTAACACTGTTAATGCCAATTAACGTGTCCCTGATTAGTTTCCTCATCTAGTTTCTTCACTGTGGTAACCCTTCTACTTTCAGTAAGCATAATTGAAGCCCTTACTGTCATCACTACCCCTTTGGAAACCTTATTGCTTTCATGTGTTTATTTATTTTACCTGTCTTGTGCAGGAGTTTATAACTTCTACTATGTCTCCATTGTCAGTGCAGTGGCTCAGCAGGTAGGACACTCACCTCTGAGGCTGGGAAATCAGTAGGCTGTGGGTTCTATCCCCACACCAGCCACTTAGGTTAATATCCCAATACTGACACTGTAATGCAGCATGAGGGGGGTGTTGCACTCCTGAGGTGCCGTCCTTCAGCTGAGATGTTAAACCGAGATCCCATCTGCCTGTTCTGGTGGTAGTTCAGGTGGATGTTAAAGATCCCATGGCACTTCTCGAAAAGAGCAGGGGAATTTCCCTGGTGCATGGCCAAATTTCCTCAATTCACCAAAAAATACCACCAACAGCTTAATCTGGTTCAAGGTCAGTTGGCATTCATCTGTATCCCCCTCCCCCGGGTCATGCCTGAAAATAGTCAGGATTTATCTAGTGCAATTACCCGGTCAAAAAAATAAATAAATTGATGACTTCCCATTTGGCTTTCACATCCTCCACTTGAACCACCCCACCAACCTGTCTCTGAGCCTCTCCCAAATCTTTAGTCTGTCATAAGGCCCAGAAGCACAGCCTTTGACTTAGAGCACAGTCATGCTCTTGTTATTCTGACTCACATTGTGTTGTGGTCAACAGAACCTAGTGACATCCTCATCTACACCCCTCCAACCATTTCTGTGTTGGATAGTGCCAGACTTGGAGTGGCATCTTCTCTGGTTTGTTCCCTAGCGCTCTGTGCAAATACAGTAAGCAGTATTCCATTACTTCCAACAGTGACTGATGTCTTGTACTTCTGGCTGCCCAGGCTTTACAGTTCCCTACCAAACATGTTTAGGTCCCTTAATATCACCACCTCTCTCTTAGCAGATGCTTGGCTTATTTACTCCCCCAATAATCCATCCTACTGATCCTTCTGACTTAAAAGGCTGTATACTACCTCACCCTGATCCTTTTCCCACCTCAGTTGTCAGTTAAACCCATACTGATTCTACCACTCCCACCCCTTCAGTTCTGTGACCTCTGTGGCTTCAGTACCCTCCCTTCTGTACAGTGCCACTCCTCCTGTGCATTTCTGTCTATCTCTCATGTGCAGGACGTACCCTGGGGACCAATATCCCACTTGTTCCCCTTATTCTGTTCCTTCTCCCATGTCTCTGTCACTGCCACTAGGTTTCGACTGATATCTGCTACCACTGCCTGGAGCTTACTTATTTTTTTTCCCAAGCTCCTGATGTGCAGGCATACAGCCCTCTATTAGCCTCTCCTTCCCCACCCTTCACTCCTGAGATTTTTCTTTGTAATGCTACTCTTCCCTGCAGTTTTCACTGCCCTACATACATTCTTCCTAGTTTGTCTTTTCTCCTCTAACCTTCCTTACTCACTTCCCAGAACCATCCTCCCACATCTCCTCCCACATCTCTTCCCACATCTCTTCCCACATCTCTTTCCACATCTCCTCCCACATCTCTTCCCACATCTCTTCCCACATCTCCTCCCACATCTCTTCCCACATCTCTTCCCACATCTCCTCCCACATCTCTTCCCACATCTCTTCCCACATCTCTTTCCACATCTCTTCCCACATCTCCTCCCACATCTCTTCCCACATCTCTTTCCACATCTCTTCCCACATCTCTTCCCACATCTCCTCCCACATCTCTTTCCACATCTCTTCCCACATCTCCTCCCACATCTCTTCCCACATCTCTTCCCACTCTTCTTTCTACTGTCCTCTTCTCCTTGCCATTCTTCCCCTTCCTGCTTGACTCTTATGGGTCCCCCTTATCCTATCTCCTTGTTCTCTTCAGAGTTTTTCCCTCCTACCCCTGTCTCTCCATTCTAATCAGAGGAAATTCGGAACAGCCTGCCATACCTGAGTTACTGCCCTCATACATTAGTTCATTAGCCTCCTTCCCCCACTAGATTATATATTTCTCCATGAATATTTTGAATTTCTGTCTCAATGCTGAGGTTCTTTCCCTAGTTAAGTGTAGGCCATTGTTTTCTGAATAGCTTACAATCCCAACAGCCATCCTCCTAGTCCTTTGAAACTGAAACTGAAAGCCACATCACATTTTTAGACATTGATTGACTGTGAAAATGTTTTTTTTTCTGCTGTCTCCCTTCTGACATACTGGTAGTAATTCTGAGAAGGTCACCATAGATGTGGCTTCCTTAAAGGAGAACTGCGCTGAACCTGTAAGTCATTTTTCCCAGTAGAAGCTGTTTTCTAAGTACTGGTTAAATTTATGTAATTGTTCAATCTGTTCAGTCCTCTTAGTAACCTCAGTGGTATTTCTGCTTTACACTCTGGTGTTAAGTGTCATTTTAGAACTCTATGATGTAGTTTATGTCCCTCTCAGCCACAGAGTTCTGTAATATAACACAAATGCATTGTGCCAACAATAGAAGAGTAGAACAGGGACATAAACTATATCATACAGTTCTAAAATGGTTCTTACCAGCTGCATGTAAATCAGGAACACCTATCAGGCTAGCTAAAACTTCTAGATAGCTGGATCAATAACAGAGTTTGAACAAATATTTAGAAAATAGCTTCTACTGGGGCACAATGATGCATAGATTCAGCGCAGTTCTCCTTTAAGGGTTTTCCTAACCTTCGAAAGCTGTCTTTGACCTTATCCATAGACTCATTTGCAGATTAGTACTCCCTAGATGGCAACAACATTTGGCTTTCCCCTACCTCCTGAACCTCTTAACTCACCTTTAAAATGATACTCATGTTGTTGCTCCTGTAAAACCTTTCACCACTCTATTCTTCCTCACTCCAGCTGCTACCAGTTGGACCTTTCTTGCATCTCTTCCCTTGGCAGTCCATCAACCCTCTCAGGGTCACAACCCCCAAGGAGCCCCTTGAGGCGTCTCTGCAATTATCTGATGGCATTTCCACCAGGTGTGACCACGTGCACCTCAATACTCAGTAGACTGCAGGAGTTATGCATTTCCAGGATGGTTCGCTGATCACAAGGCACCTCCTCTATGCCCCCTTCTCTGTGTTCACCAGCCTACAGTCCATAGAGTTGGTGGAGTTGCATGTGACTTTCCCCTTTCCCTCTTTAATTTCCCAGCTGCACAGCCTTTTCTGCTCTTGCTTCCTCATGTGTACTTAGCTGTCCTCCCTTTTCAACATACCCTAGTTGGGAATTACTACTGATGGCTAAATACAGCCCATTCATTCCTGTCAGTTGCTCTCTTTAAGTGTATCCTGCACATGGTTTTGCTGCTAAAGGCCACAGCACTACTATTTTAAAGTCACTGCATTCCATACTACATGTAGAACTTTTCCCCCACAGACTGGTTTGCACCAGCTTGCAGCCCCACTCCAGTCAGGATTCTTTTGCAGCAGGTTTATTTTATACTCAGTCCCCAATCCCAACCCCAACCCCTGATTGGTTTCCTACCAGTTTTACTTTTCATGGATCCCCATCTTTCCCTGTACACATAAACATTTACAGCCTATGTTAAGTATACGGATACGCCTCTTTGTATGAATCAGGTATGGCTTACCTTTGACCAGATAGTGCAACATACAATGTCCCCTGCAGAATCCCAGATATGTGTTCCATAAGGTAAGCAGAGACCCATGTTTACATTTTGTTCTCAAACAAAAAAGTGTAGAGGCAGCTGCAGTAAATAATGGGCTGGAGCTGTGATGTAATACATTCTCACAGAAGGTAGGAGTCGGGTTCAAAACAAATCTCCAGTTGAAGAAAACTGCTACCTACTCTGAGGAAAACTATTATTTTTTTTACAAAAACAATAACAAGTGGCGCACACTCCTCTACAGCACCAACATTTTGCACATGCGTAATGCACTTTTTCAAGACAATGATAATAGAGAATTAATTGTTATCCTTCAAATGAACAGCACTTTTCTTCAACTGGAGGTTTGTGCTGAGCCCTATCCCTGCTTTCTTTAAATTCTGTTCTAGAAATATCCCAGTTAGCTAAGCCAACAGGAAAGCAGGAACACTTCTTTAAATACTATTCTAGCAATGCCCCAAGCTCTTTTCAGGCACCAGGTCACAAGAACAATGGTTGCCCATACTCACACTGAAACAGTTTGACACTAAGTTGTCTTGGTTTTGAAGAAACTGATCCCAGCTCATACAGTGCATAGTTTCTTAAACCCTCTACATAAAGTAGCTGCCCATCATTTTTTCAAATAATGTGCAAAAGTTAAGCTGTTGGTTGAACCTTAAAAAACATTAGTAAAGCCAGCTTAGTGGTGCTGAGGGTTGAGGTGCCTTACCTCATGCTATGCTGTCAACCCAGGTTCAGGAATGACCTTGGGTCATTGGGGTGCCTGAGTGGGGGTGGAGGGAGGAGCAGGATTGAATGAACTTTTGGGATGCTGTCTTATCCTGGGGGTGGTGTGGGTCGGTTGTCGCCCCTCCCATAGTCCTGTCCCCACCAGGTGGAGGTCCAATGGGGTAATGTAGGTGGGCAGTGGTGGCAGTAAAGGTGGGCAGAAGGGACTAAGCTGGCTTCCAGTATGTGTGCATGCCTCCACCCACATATATGGCCATGTGCCGGGGCCCTGGGGGGGAAGGATGCAGGAGAAAAACATACTAAAATGCCTACAAAAAACTATATGAAAAAAAATTTGTTGGTAAACTCATTAGTACTTAATGTCCTTCAATATTGCCTAATTAAATATTTATTCAAATGGAAAGTCTTTTCTTTAAAGATGATTTTTTTTTTTTTTTGCAGCTACTCTTATTTCTCTCCTGGCACTGGCGGCTTACATATATGAGCCCCCAGCCCTGTCCACCACTCGCAGCTTACCTCTCTGTATTTCCCCACAGCTATGCCCCCTGTGTTAGGGTGGCGGGACCCCCTCTGCCATCTCTCTCGAATCCGGAGCCGAGGGTTACTGCCCATCGTGAAGGCAGTGCTTGCGAGGATCGGATCATTCTGCCTGTTAGTGCCTGCAATTTTTCCTCCATTTTTTAACCCCGAGATGCAGCGTGCAATGATGCCAAGGCATGAGCATGCACACTACCCCACGCGCTCCTCCAATCATCTGCTGCATCTACTGCTCTTCTTGAGCCTTGGTGCACCAGCCCCCAGCCTCCATTAGGGGTCAGTCATGCACCAAGAGCTGGTGCCCCCCCTTCCCCGGAGAAGGAGAGCAGTCCTCGGATGCTCAGTCCTTCTCTTCCACTGCCAACCCCTGACAGCATGTGCTCGTTCCTGAACATGGGTCACCGGTGTGGTGCGAGGTAAGGTGTCCAGCACCTCAGCCCTCAATGCCACCAGGCCGGCCTTTAAAGATGATCTTAATAAATAATTTACATAGAAATATCCAATTCTGTACTGTAATCTTAAAACCTGTTTTAAGAAGATTAATATTCTATATTAAATTTATAAAAAAAAATGTGCTATATATAAATTGAGAAAGGATTAGCAATTTAACATACCCAGAAATCCAGAAGAACCCACTGAAAGTGGAAACAGTCAATTCAGCAAGTCATTCCCTAAGATTCTCTGGAAGTACCATGAGAACCTCTGGAGGTACCTTGAGGAAAAAAAATCTCTGGGGCTACCTATGCTGCAGAAATCTAACAAAACTGTCTTAAGAGATCTCCAGGGATTGTGGAAAATAACTTGCCAAATCCAGAGCTATAACTGTATATTGCAAAAGAATGAAACTATGATAAGGAAGTACCAAAATGTAAAAGGAGAGATGAGACAAAATTATAAAAAAAGACTAAAAAGCTATGAAAATAATAGGCTTTGGTAGGGCTTGAGAAGGCACTCTTCTCTTTTAATCTTGTGACTTCTGCAAATATGTAGCTCTAGACCACATATCCACTGAAACAAGCAATTCTAGATGGATGTATTGACATCACTGCCACAGTCTTCAATAATTTGTTAGCTATTTTACAGTATTTAGGAAACTGAGAACTCTAAAAGTCATAGAATAATTACAAAAAACAGCTCATGCTTCGGCCCATGTCTAGCTGATTAATAAGTACATGCTATCAGTAAATGCAGGTATTACTGTCACATCAATCAAGTTCATTTTGGAGTGAAGATCTGTGAGATAACCACATCCTTATGAATATAGAACACAGTTTTATGTGAAAGAGTTGGTATGTTAGTTTATTCACCTGGTAAAGGTTGTTGTGAGGGTATACATCTCTGAGGCACTCCAAACTCCTTACATCTACAGTTATGTTCACCTGATAGGTTGCTGATGCACATGTGACTTCGAAAGATGAAATCTGACCAGCTTTCTCTTTTGGTGTGATTAGGCTAGCTCAGTTTTGATGTCTTCCAAAGCTTGTATGTAGGATAAGGATGTACCATGCCACATCGACAACTATGTTGTAGAAGTGAGGCACAGCAACACACTCAATATCGAAAGACGAAAATTTTCTTTTCGACACTGAGTGTTTTCCTGTGGGGGACTTTGCCTACCAAACCCCCGCCCAACACTTTTAGATACAGACTCCAAGTTGGAGTTGGTTCATGGGGAGAATGGCAAAATGACAGAATTTCGCATTTGAAGTCTATTACAGTGACAACATAGATGTTGTCGCTGTATTGGACTTTGTTATAAAGTTGTCACTGTGTGGTCAGTACACCCTAGGATAAAACTGGTTAGCTTATAGGCTTGTGACTAAAAGCTGCAGGACAGTAGTGCCATTATTAAATAAATTATTTATTACCTACTATTACACTCTAGGTTTATCTGGCCCATACAGCAAGTCCAAACAGGAATGTCATTTCTCATCCAAACACCAGTGTCTCCAAGGGAGGGATATTGAGTTCCTGAGAGATGTATACACCCGCAATCACCTTTACCAGGTGAGTAAACTACCACTGCGGGGGTTAATCTCTGATGCACTCCAAACACCTTACAACTAGCATTCTAAAAAACAGTACACTTGCCCTCAGGGTGGGAAGACGAATCATGTTCTGACTGAATAGATGTGGCCGCTTGGAGAACAGAGCAGTTGAAATTAGTTTTAGCATCATGAGCAATATCAAGTCTGTAATGCCTATTGAATGTGTGGATAGATGTTCATGTGGTGGCTGTGCAGATTTCTTCAGTGGTCATCAAGTTTCTTTTAGCCCATGATGTGGAAATTGCCTGATGGAATGGGCTTTAATGTCCATGGGAGGTACTTTGCCACTGGCTTTGTACACTTTCTAAATAGCCACCTTTAACCAGTACAAGAAAACTGTGTCAGAGGAGGACAAGGAGGATACACAAGGAAATCAAGGAAGGTGAGTAGAGCGGTCAGGGCAGCTAAAGCTGCAAGGGAACTAAGATTGGCATAGGGGATCAGAAAAGGGGAAAATGATTTCTTCAAGTACATAAGAGAGAAGAGGAGTTGTAGGGATGAGATTGTCCAGATCAAGAGGGAGGTTGGGCAGAAAATGGTGAAGACCAGGCAGAGGCACTCAATGAGTACTTCTGTTCTGTGTTCACTAAAGAAAAAGATGGGCTGATTCCACAAGGGAAAGGGGGATGGGCAAGGGAGGGGCAGAGGCAACAGATGGGTTCATCCAGGTGGATAGGGTTCTAAAAGTCCTGAAAGCCCTCTGGTTGGACAAGGCCCTGAGACCAGATGGAGTATATCCAAGAGTCCTGAAGAAGTTGGCAGATGTCTTGGGGGTCCCACTGGCAGACCTGTTTAACACCTCACTGGAGTCAGGGTGCATGCCCTGGGACTGGAGGATGGCTCATGTGTTGCCCCTCCCCAAGAGAGAACCCAAGGATGAACCGGGTAACCATGGGCCAGTAAGCTTAACTTTCATTGTGGGGGAGTTAATGGAGACCATTCTAAAGGAGAGATTGATAACTGTTCTGGATGAAAATGGTCTCCAGAATGAAAGGCAGCATGGGTTTGTCTTGGCAAGATCCTTTCAGACTAACCTAATTGACTTCTTCAATTGGGTCACAAGGGCAGTTGACAAGGGCCATGCTGTGGATGTCCTATATCTGGGCTTCAGTAAGGCCTTTGACTCTGTGCCTCACTAAAGGTTGCTGGGTAAGCTGAGGAACCTGGGGGCTGGAGAGAAGCTAATGGGATGGGTTGGAAGCTGGCTGCAGAAAAGACAGCAGAGGGTAATCATGGGAGGGGAGCTCCAAACCAAGGCCCGTGACCAGTGGGGTACCACAGGGCTCAGTGCTAGGCCGCATTTTATTTAACATCTTTATCGGGGATATAGCAAAAAGGATCAAAAATAAGATCAACCTGTTCGCTGATGACACAAAGATATGTGCGACAGTGGACAGTGAGAAAGGGAGGCAGGAACTCAGGAAAGATCTGGCAAAACTCAAGCACTGATCAGGTATATGTCAGCTGGGGTTTCAAGCTTAGAAATGCCAAATCATACACCTCGGAGCCAGAAACCCCAAGACTAGCTACTGGCTGGGGTGGAGTGCAGGTATCTACAGTATTTCTGAGGAAGAGAAGGACCTGGGGTACTTGTCACAGGAAACATGAAGGTATCAGCACAGAGCAGGAGGGCAGCATCAAGGGCCAATCAAATGCTGTAGTGTATTGCCAGGGGCATCACCTCAAGAAGGGATGTGGCCATCTTGCCACTGTACAGATCACTGGTGAGGCCAGACTTGGAGTACTGCGTGCAGTTCTGGTGCCCATACCTAAAAAAGGATGTAAGACTTCTGGAGTGGATGCAGCATAGGATGACGGAAATTATCGTAGGTGTGGAAGATAAACCCTATGAGGAAAGATTGCAGGAGCTTAACATGTATTCCCTGGAGGATAGAGGGGAAAGGGGGACATGATAGAGACCTTCATATACTTAAAAAGCATAAACAGGGTTAAGATGGGTGGATTGTTCTGCTTAAATAGAGGGAGGATCAGTAGGGGGCACAGTCTGAAGTTGGAAGGGGGAAGTTTCAGGAGGGAGATGAGGATGCATTATTTTACAGAAAGGGTGGTGGCTAGGTGGAACAGACTGCCAGAAGAATTGATCAAATTGAAGACAGTGGACAGTATTAAAAGGGGATAAGATAGAGGCAAGGGGTAAATTCAGATAAGTACTGTACCTAGGGAGAGAAAAGCCAGGGGTCAGGGATAATGGGATGGGAATGGCGGGGGGGGTGCAGCTGCAGTAAACAAATATGGCAAGCTGCACACTCAGGCAGACCTGATAAACCTCTGGGCCTTTTTTTCTGGGAGTTTTTGTATGTTCATATATTTAGCTAAGTTGCTATGGTAGATCAGGAAGCAGGTTGCAGGTTGGTCTTTGCTATGATCGTGAACTATAACAAATAATCTGTCAGTCTTTTAGGAGTTCCTCATTCTGTTCACATATGTAGCAATTACCCAGCTCTTCCCCAGTGTGTGTAGTTTAGGTTTGGCTGTGTCTACTGAAGTCAGCACTTGAGCTGGTAATTCAATTGTCTGCCTTAAATGGAAATCTGAGGCAATCTTAGGCATTAAAGAAGCAATTGTCCTCAGAGTGACCCTATCTTCATTAAATATGAGGAATGGTTCCCTGAAGGATATGGTTTGCAGTTCATCTGTTCTCTTTCTTAAGCATACTGCAACTAGAAGACTGTTTTGAGGGACATCCTTTTAAGGTTGACCATCATCAGAGATTCAAACGGGGTATCAGTCATAGCTTTTAGCATCACATTTATGCCCCATGGTGTTGTAAATTGTTTGGTTTTGGGCCTGATATTTGCTGCTGCTTTTACAAAGTGCAGTATGTGGGGATGGGACCCTGGAGATGTCCCATCTATTTGGCCTGTCACTTCTCTAATATCTGCTATTTGCATCCACATTGAAGAAGGGGAGAGTCCCTTGTCTAGTCCCTCCTGTAGGAAGAGGAAAATGTCATCAACAGTGGATATGGCCCAAAAAACTAAGGACTTTGTTGAGCACCATTTTACAAAGATTGACCACTGTTTTTTATATGCTGAAGCAAGTGGATCCTCTCAGACATAATTATGGTGTCTATAATGAATCGATGGTATTCCTTTTCAGCAGTCTCTCCCTTATAGGAGCCAGGCTGTCAGTTTGAGGCTCTGAGGGTTTTGGTGGCAGACCAGGCCTTGTTTTAAAATGTGCCTAACTGACTCTGTGGGTAGTCCAGGGCTGTGGCTGCTGCTGTCACAAACCATGACCTCCTGGGCCAGTATAGGGTGATTAGGATTACTTTTGCTCTGGACTGTTGAATCTTCCTCAGGACTTGTGGCGGGAGGGGAAGAGAAGGAAATACATAAGCTACATCCAATTACCATGCCGATGACAGACTGTCCACCTCCATGGACTGGTTATCTTTGAACTGTGAATAGAATCTGGGGCATTGGGTGTTCTTGCTGGTTGCAATTAGATCTACTTGCATTGGACCCCAGCATTGGTTTATGCTGTGAAACACATGATGAAGTCTCCACTCATCTGAGTGGATCTGCTGATGGCTGAGCCAGTCCCCCACAGTATTCAGTTTGCCTACTAAATTAATAGCAGATATGTTTGACAAATTGCTCTGTGCCCATGTCAGCACTATTGTGGCATCTTTCATCACTGCCCTGTTATTGGTTCTGCCCTGTTTCACAATGTATGCCACAATCTCCATTTTGTCCAATCTTATGAGGTTGTTTTTTTTTACTATGTGGCTGAAGTGTAGCAAGGCTAAGAAAACTGCTCTCATCTCCAGAATGTTGATTAGTAGCTTCAGCTCTGTGCGGTGCCATTCACCCTGGGCTGACAAGTGACCTTTGGCTGCCCCCAGTGTGTTAGGTTGACATCCATTTCTATTACCACATCATGCTATATGTCCAGGGGCATTCCCTTGGACAGGTTGTCCTTGTTTGTCCATCATCTCAATGAAATGGCTACTGGTGGTGTCATGGTTATGGTTGATTTAAAATTGTAATCCAGGAGTACCTCTTGTTGGATGGCCTGCAGGAGTAGTTGTCTCTTATGCCACCTGATTCATGAGATCAGGTCTCAGGCCTGGCAGTAAAGCCTAGAGGCTAGATTAACAAGCTGTGAATAAGCTTGGTACATCCAGCAGACAGGGGTTTGATTCCCACAACCTCTGCTTGCATACTGTGTGAATATGGGCAAGTCAGTTAACCTCCCCAGTGCTCCCAGGTGACACCTGAAAACAGGCAAATATGCCAAGTGGGCCTTACCCAGTTACTAAAGACTAAAATAAAAAAAAGAATAATAAAAAAAGCAAGAAGCAGGATGACATTAGCCCCAGTACCCAAGACACTTGTTCCAGGGTGGACTGCCTGTTCCTCTGCAGGCTGGATGCTTGTAGGATTATGCTGCTGGTTCATTTGTCTGATGGTTGTACTCCACCCATTGTCATTGTTACTTAGAGTACCCACGTGTTCTATGCACTGGCTCGGTATGAGGCTACTTTTGTTCTGGTTGACCACTCAACTGTGTTTTTCTTGTCACATTATTTCTGTTTTTGTCTCTCTTAAAGATTGTTGTGGGGATCTGGTTCTTATTAACCAGTCATCCTGGTATGGAATGACTGTATGCCCTGTTCCCTCATTTTGGCTGCCAGAACAATAGAGACTTTTGTGAGGTTCCATGTCAGAACCATGACTGTATAATGGAGAACTGTCACAACGGCACCAAACCCACAGCACAAACACTTTTGTAAAAGTCTTTTCTTGCAGGGGGCTTTGCCACCTACACCTCCCCTTGTGGGGGGCTTTGTCCCCACACCCTCTTAATATAGATTCCAACTCTGTGGGGCCACAACTTGGGGATGGGGGGAATGCTGATGGTGCAAAAAATGTTGGCACTATGGTTTCATCGCCATTGTGAAGGTTTGCCATTCTTCGGTCACTTTTGTCACAGGCTACCCTTTTGGTTATACTCTTGGTGCTGAGGTTAGTCCAAAGGGTAGTGCTTGGCATCAGTATGTGGAATTTGAGGAACTTGAAGTGGGTTGGTCTGATGGGGATGTGTAAATAAGTGTAATTCAGGTCTATGGATGTGAGGTAATCTCCTGATTGTATGACCCTCAGTGAGGACCTGATGGTTTCCATCTTGAATGGCTTGTACTAAACTGAGCAGTTTATGAATTCTAAGTATAAGACTGGGTGAAGATCTCCTGTTTTCCTTGGTACTATAAAAAGATGAACTGTATTGTATTCTGCATCATTTTTCCTCTGGTGGTACCTCTGCTATCATCCTGTTTTGTGTCAGATCTTGTAATATCCATCAAATCTGTTGTTGGCATACTATGCATTTGGATACTGCTGAAATGATGAGCTGGTCCATCCTGGGGATCTCCTCCAGCTGTGTGGCATAGCCCACATGAATGATTTCTAGCACAAACTTGTCTTCTGTTGTTTCCCTCCATTTCTGTACAAATTGTTGAAGTGATGGTCTTAATGGTATAAATTCCACTTGTGCTGGAGATGGTAGGGCCTGAAGGGGATTGTCATTGTTTGGATCTATGTTTATGGCTAAGTCTGTTTTGGAACTTGCCTCTGTTTGATCCCCCTCAGTCTCTAAATCTGTTGTTGGTGTTCATAGAGGGAGAAGAGGGGTGAAAGCTGGTTTCTTTATTACAGCAGTGGCTTTTGTGTCTGGTATTAACATTATTTGAATAAGACCTAGGTCTGAGTGGTAGATATGTGAAAGTTGCTGCCTGGTCTTTCACCATGGATCTTCCTCCTTCTTTGCCTTTGAGACATGTGCATAGGTCTTCTCTGAATAGTAATGATCCTTATAATGGTAGTTTGTGTAGCATTGCTTTGGATTCATTATTCAGCTCTGACAGTTTGAACCATGGTGCCCTTCTATCATGATTTACAATTGTCTCTGCCCTTGCATTAAGTTTGAGCCAGTCCATTGCCATATCTGCTAAGTATTTGGGGGATAGCATTGCCTGCTCCAATAGTTGTGCCTCTGCTGACTTGGGGGGCAGAGTCTTGTGTACATATTGTATCCAGGCTAACTGCACCATGGTGGTGTTAATGGTGGTTGTTGGGCTACCCTAGATGCAAGACCCATTAATTCAAAATCATTTTTCAGGATGTCCTCCAGTTATCTGTCTGTCTGGTCCTTCAGACCTGTGGTATCCTCTGATGGTAGAACTGTCTTCTTGTTCAGTGCTGCTATTTGCAGGCCCACTGTCCTTGGTGGGCTGCACATTTTGGCCCACAAATGATGTTCTGGAACACATGATTGGGTATGCTGATTCCCATTTTTTTGCCATGAGCTTGTTGATGGCATCACATACTGAAAAGGCATTGTTGTGCTTGGCTGACAGCAGTAGTGAAGGTATTAACTTATAATGAGTGGGAGGTGCTGGTGTGTTGAACCCCACTGTCTCCATGATATGGCATACTAGAGGTGGAATTTGGTCTGGAAAACATCATTTGGCCATTAACAACATTGAATTTGTTTCAAAGTAAGCCTCATCCTCTGATTCCTTTCTGGATTCACCTCCCAGTTCCAGGTTGCCCATGTGTGAATCCACTGGGGCTCGGTAAATCGGTGTAGGATTGTTGGGGGGTTGCAGAGATGAGCTTCCTGGGACCAAGGCATTGAGAATGAGAGGTGGAGTAATGGTGGCTCATTCGCTATTCCTGCTAGTTTTTGCTGCATTGCTGTCATGAAAGGTTACTGAGCTTGTATTTTTTGCTGGTTCTGAAGAATGGTAGATGTAATTTCCATTAGTTGTGCAGGCATTTCCACTACTTGAGGGAAACATGTAGATGTCATATCAGATATGAGTCTGGATGAGTATGGCTCTTGGGATGTTGTGGTGGCCTTGTCATTGATGTAAGATATCTCTGACGTTATCAAGGTCTGTTCAGCGGACGACAGGCAGAAGTGATCGCAGTGGCCTGTGGGCAGTAGGATGTTGCAGGTATGGCATGGTTTCACAATCACAAAAGAAATTAGAAATTTATATCAGAATTAAAAGGTTTGTTCCCACCTTCAGATATAGTAAAAATTATGAAATGATTAAGAGAAAAGAGAATGGGGTGAAGATTAATGTATTTTATTATTTATGTTTATATTGTTACAGCTAATTAAACAAATAAGGAGCAGCTCATCGAGTCTGATGAAGGGACAAAGAGGGTCCTGAAATGTAACTTTATTTGAAAGAAAATAATGAGAGCTTCAAAAGAGAAATAAAAAAAAATAAAATGAATTAAATGAAGAACTTTATTTGAAAGAAAATAATGAGAGATTCAAAAAAGAAATAAAATGAAATAAATTAATTAAATTAAGAAAATAATAAAAACATATGTTGAAGAAATCTAAACCTGGACAATCTCTTTTGTTGAGGACCACACTACCTTTTTACTATATTTTGGAACTATCCAATTGTGGCACACTCCCCATGCAAAATAATAAGGGAACCAAGGGAAACAAGCAACAAATTAGTTTTGACATTTCCTCATAGATGAGGCTTTTTTGTTTCCCTGAAAATAAAATCTTGAAAAGAGGAAAAAAAGACTCTATATAAAATTGACAAATAAAGACTTACAGAAACATGGCAATCTTTAAAGGAATGTACAGAAAAATCACTACAAGAATATGATAGCCACATTAAAAGCATTAAATTACAAAAGTTTAGATGAGACATTATTGATTATAAAGAAGGGAGAATTTACTTTTGGAAGAAATCGGAATATCAAACTACAATATACAATTTAGAAGATACAGATACATCACCACAGGCATCTGATTCAGATAAGCAAGAAAACAGATGAACTACAGGAAATAGACTGAGAAGATATTGTCCTAGAAACTTCAGAAGATATCAGGGCTTTAGATCCTACCCCAGACAATACACACCATATAGGAATCACTACAACCAGGGTTACTATAGAGATATATTTTGAGACATGCTATCAGAAGTGGTCTAGAAGAGATAGGTCATTTGAATGGGATTTTCCAAGACAAACAGACAACCAAGAACCCTCTACACTAGGGGCAAGACAAAGAGAAAAAGAAAGAGATATAAGAGGACAAAACATAAGAGAGAACACAAAAACACATGAGGCAAGGTGCAAAACAGGACCGAGCTAGTGGCATATAACCTCTCTGAGAGGATTTTGACACCAGCAGAATTGAGTGTATTGAGCAGAGGTTTATCTTATAGTTTAATGGAGAAAATGAACCCATTTGAATTGAAATTAGATCTAGAGAAATTCTTCAGAAAGATAAGACTTAACCCTTAGGCTGCCAACAGAATTAGAATGTATAGTAATTCTAGACTGATATATCAGTCTGCAGCACAGCAAGGGTTAAACATTTTTTTTTCACTAAAAGAAACAAGCACTGAAGATCCTGAAAGACTGAAGGACAGATATAAACTGAAACAAGCACTAGGCACAGCTTCAACCATTTACCCCATAGGTTTTACACCTCCAAATATAAGTTCTTACATTGAAAAAGTCAACAGAGAGGTTTAATTGATAGTAAAAAAAAATAATAACACACAGAAAATGCACCACAGCCTAGTGAAAGATGAAAGGAAAGCCTTGGAATCTTTGGAAAGGACAAAAATATAATAATAAAATCAGCAGACAAAGGTGGAGCCATAGTTATAAAAAACTACACAGATTACCAGGGGAGTGTTTAAGACCGCTCAATGACAGGAAGTAAGTAAGTAAGTAAAAATTTATTTTTAAGCGCTTTTCAAAACCAAACGCTGTACAAATGGACAGGCAACCATAGGAACACCTATGAGAAAGTGACAAACATCCCATTCAACATTTTGAAAGAAAACAATAGGAGAGATTATCACAGAAGCAACAGATAGGAAAATAATAGAAGAATGGACAAAATCAGAGCGAATAAATGAACATCCTAACATTCTGCTCTTCGATTGTCTACCTAAAAAACAGTAAGACAATAAGAAACCTCCTGGGAGACCTATAATTTCAGTCATTGAATCAATTACAGAACCATTATCCATTGTTGTGGATCATTACTGTAAAGAGTTAGTACTCCAAATACCATCATACATTCAAGACAGTAAACACTGTATTCAGACAATGGAGGAAATGAATCAGGAATTTAATATGGAAACATACATCCTAGTAACCCTGGATGTTAATAATTTATACACCTCCATACCACATCAGGAGGGACTGACTGCTTTAAGAAATACACTTGAAAGGAGAGAATTGAACAAACCAGATTTGGAATTCTTATTGACTCTGACTGAATTTGTACTAAAAAAACAACTATTTCAAATTTGAAGAAAACAACTTTAGACAATTAGCAGGGACTGCAACGGTTGCAACTTTAGCACCAACATATGCAAACATGTTCATGTCAGAATTTGAAAATAAATACATATATTCAGATCAAAATAAATACAAAAAATCTGAAACATTATAAACGCTTTATAGACGATGTATTAATTTTTTGGGATGACACAGTAGAAAAATTACAAGACTTTTTTGAATATTTGAATATTGTGACTCCATACTTAGAATTCATCCTGAACTATCAGAACATCAAAATTCGATATCTAGACCTGTTGCTAATAAAAGAAGGATCCAGAATTATTACAGACTTATACCGTAAAGATTCAGACAAAAACACCCTTTTGCACGTGAACAGTTTTCACCCTAAACAATTGAAAGACAGCATCCCATATAGTCAAATGCTATGGGTAAAATGAAACAGTGGAACAAATAATAGATATAAGAAACATATGGGGCCAGATATTCAAATTGCACCATTCTGTGGTGAAAGCCCTTGCGCTGCTCAAAAAAGTTGCGCTGGGGTGTGGCCAGGGTGATATTCAATGGAGTTGCGCTATTGAGCAACTTCTTTGAATATCGCCCCCTGGCCACAGCCACTGTGCATGGTGCAGTGGAACTTGCACCACCGCAAGTGGTCAGAGTGGAGCATTTAGATGCGGTGGCGCAAGTTCCATTGCACCATGCGCAAACCTGCGATATTCAAAAGGTGACATGCAAATGGGGCCATAATTTATGCAAGGCACAGGGGGGCCATTTGCATCTAATTATGGCCCCATTTGCATGCTATTAGCATGCGGGTGTGCTGATCCCCGAGGACTTGCACCTGGCACCCTGCCAGGCAGCAGCCATTGGGGAGCGACGCCCCCTGCTGCCCGATCGCAGGCATAATGTCAGTAACCGCCCCCGGCAGCCCGATCACGGGCATAATGCCAGTAACCCCAAGCAGCCCGGATCGCCGCATAATGTCAACCCCCAAAGACCAATATCCCTGGTGGTCCAGTGGACCATGAAGCCTGATCATGGGCATAATGTCAAACCCACCCCCAATGTCCAATATCCCCTGGTGATCCTGTGGCCCCCACCCCAGCCACCCGCGGGCTCCACCACCCGCTCCCCCACCCGTCAGCCGGCAGGGTGGCAGCACCCACCTGCCTGCTGCCCCGCCCCACTGACTGACAGCTTCGGTAGGGCTGTATGCCCGTGGTTCAGGGCAGAGCCAATAAGCATGTAGCCCATACCACTTTGCGAGCCCGGTCCAGATATGTCGAATGAATGAATTCATTCACATATCTGAATTACTTATATTATGAGCTACATGCTAATAACTCTTGCCCTGAACAATATTGTCAGCCCTACGCATCTCGTCTGCGGTAACGGAAATTAACGAGCGGGTGGGGTGCTCGCCACCCGCTGGCGAGGTGAAAGGCCAGTGGCTTTCCAGATGGTGGGAATGGAGATGTAAATCTCGAGACTGGTTGTGAGGAAGGGTGGGTTTGATCGCTGCCAGCGGTCTCGACTTCGCGATCACTGGACCGCAGGATAATGATGATGCTGGGGGTTAACGATATATGGGATTGAGCTGCTCGAGATTGCAACAGTATACTGTGTCGGAGGCTGCTGCGAGTACTGATGTTATGCCCTGATCGGGCTGCTCAAGGGTTAGTAACATTATGCCCATGATCGGGCTGCTTGGAGGTTACTATCATTATGCCCTGAATCGGGCTGCTGGGGGGTTACTAACATTATGCCTACGGATCGGGCTGCTCGGGGTGGGTAAATAACGTTATGCTCAGTGATCGGGCTAATGGGAGGACACTTCCAGCCCACGATTGGTGCATGGGGGGGTGCCACCGGGAATGAGTGGAGGGCCACTCACAGGTGGCAGCTGCTGTGTTGCGCCCTGCAATGTGGCAGCTCACCTGTGGGTGGCCCTCGACTTGATGCTTTTTTTTGGGCTTAAAGTTGTGCAGGCACAGGTAGGGGGTTGCGCCTGCACAACTCTGCATGGTCCGCTGAATATCAGGCTGTGCAGTTTATGCATGGTTCCTCCCCTTCAGTTGCGCGTGCCTTCATTAGCATTGGCGGCTTTGCTCAGCATGATGATTTGGAAGCATAACTGCCTCCTGCTGGATATCACAGAATGGCGCATTTTGGACTTGCGCAGGTGCAACCCTATTGCGCATGGCTCAACTCTTTTGAATATCTGGGCCATGGAAGATATGAAATACAGATTTGAACAAAGGGGATATAGAAGTGAAAACATAGCATCAGTAGAAGAATGTTGTAATAATAAATCAAGACATGAAATACTACAAGATACACAAAATGAGAGGGACACAGGGTTAAAGATCACAATGTGAGTGCAGTATTCAGAATCATTTGGAAAAATAAAAAGTGTAATTTTAAAAAACTGGAGTGTGCTACAGACAACTGACCGTGGTAACAACATTTTTCATGAAAAAACCTTGGGTGACCACGAAAAAAAAACCTACCACAATAAAAAAGAAACTAGTAAGAACCCAACACTGGATGCCACCTCCACCCCCCTCCACATGGTTACAAAGGGATGTAAAATGATTTTTCCCATGTGGAAATTGCACACACTGCAATAATGGACTAAAAAACAAATTTATTAAAAGTACATGTCAAAACAATAAATATGAGATATGACACCTCATTACTTGCAACACAGACTATGTGGTTTACTGCATCATATGTCCATGTTCACTGTATTACATAGGACAAACAACTAGAGCATTAAAAGAGAGAATAACTGAACACAAAAGCGTATAAGGCAAGAGGATGAAAGATCATCATTAGCAAGACATTTTAAAACATTTAAACATCAAAATTCTTCGGACTGGAAAATTTAACAGAACCCAAAAGAGGGGGCAACAAGGACATGATTTTGTCTAGAAGAGAAGCATGGTGGATCTACACCCTACAAACATATAAAAAATTATATGGACTGAATGAGAGTCTGGTGTGGTCAACATTTAAATGAAGAAATTTTGAACTGAAGGATTCAGACAATGATAAATGATTGTCATTATATGACCTTTTGCATAAACAAGTAACCTTCCACCAAAGAAAAGTCTGAAGCAGATGAAAACTACTCACAATAGGGATTGAGTATCAGTCTGGTCTGTTTACTGATAAATAAGAATTTAGAGAGTAAAAACTGAACTTTCGCAGTAACATTTAAGCTTCAATCAGAATAAGGTTTAGAGTAAAGTAAGAAAGAAAGAGAGTCATAGAACCCAGATTATGTGAGAGTCTTGTTAGCAATTTATGTATATGCAGAATGGAAATTATATTATAATTTGAATTTGTAGGCATAATTTACCCGTTTTAGAGCGAGGTCTTAAATAAACAGACAGAAAATATTAAGCTAGAAGTTCCAAATTATAATGAAGTTTGGTTCAGTATGCATTATAGAGGAATAATGGATGAAATAGTTATACAATGACTAATATAAAATATGTGGTGACCTTTTGCAGTCGCAATTGATCTCCCACTAAATCAGGGGTTAAAAGATAGATAGAGAATTAGGAATATACAGAAACATAGGGATATAAGACTCTTGATTTAATGAGAATATAATTGGACTAGAAGTAAATACTCTAGAGATTTAGAGGGTAAATAATGAAAAACTGAACATTGATAAGACTCTGGTAAAAAAGAATATGATAATGAAAAGAAGTCACATGCCTTTAGAATTTGTGTTTACTGCACAAGAAATACTGATAAATACGTCTTGATATATATGCAATATTTGTTGGAATCACCTAAGTACAATAAATATAATGATACAGATCACACAGAAGAAGTTCCAAAGGTTAAAACTTTCCCTCTATGGTGAATGGAAGTTTGAAATTGGAATAGTGGGATAAACTATTGGTTGTATCTCCCTTCATTTAAAAGGAACAGAAAGAAAAAAGATTCAATGTTAAAGCAGAAGTAGAAGAGGGGGGGGCACTGAAATTAACCTTTTGTGTTATCTGTGGTTTCCACAGGCTTCAAAGGGTGTATGTCGCAGCTTGTGACATGATCACACCTTTGGTGTGTACACCTAGTAGCCTTACCCCTTCCACACCTTCAGGAAGAAGGTTTCACTGTCAAAAATGGTTTGGTGAGTTGAGCAATGGTGCGGTCAATGTTTTCTGGGATTATGTGAGAACAGGAGCCATGCCTCTCATTCAGTTGAATTAATCTAATAAAGTAAGTGAAAAAAACAAATTGTGGCATTGATATACTAGTGATAAAAACATGATGTTGGGCTACAAAGAATATTTTTAAGACTGACTTGAGTCTCATCGCATGCCCCCCTAGATGGGCTGTGAAGAGTAACAGAAAACCCAAGAAGTTTAAGAAACAAAATATTTGAAGTAAAATTAGAGCTCAGTAATTGGAGATACAGGTATTAAACAGGTGAAAACTACATAAAACATGTTAAAAATTAAAGATATCAGAACTTTGAACTTTAATGATACAAATATGTTTCCACTATGCCAGCCCGCTGGCGTAGGGGCAGGGTGCCGACCTGCGATTCTGAAGATTTGGGTTGGGAATGGACCCGGGATGTCAAAAGGCCGCCTGGGGTGAGAGGGATTGAGCATCCAGTGACTGCCCTCCTTCTCCAGGAGGGAGGGTGGCAGAGTGTTCGGTGCTATGCAGACACCTGAGTGGGCTGGGTGGCCTGCATGCGCACAATGCTGTCACGTTCAGAGACGGGGCAGACGTTGGCCATCATTGCACATCCCCACCCCATACACCGAGGGAAAAAAATGCCACTGCCTCCTGCCTAGATGATGCCCACCCCGCCACTTTGATTAGCTCCCAGGCCAGCTCACCAACCTAGCTTGTCATTTGCAGCACTTAGGGGTTGGTGCCACAACCCCGCCCTGGGGGGTAGGCCAAAGGGTATCAGGGAGTTGCAGCCCATATGGGAGTGGGAGTGGTGAGATCCAAGACCAGTCTGAGGTGTACCGGTGCTGGTGGCACAATAAAAGTATAGTAAATAAAAATATGTTTCCACAACTTTAAATAAAGGCATGGCTTCACAATCACAAAAGAAATGAGAATTTTATATCGAAATTAGAAGGTCTGTTCAAACCTTCAGATATTCAAAAAATTATGACATGATTATGAGAAAAGGGAATGTGGTGAAGATTAAGGTCTTTTATTATTTATGTTTATATTGTTACAGCTAAATAAACAAATAAGGAGCATCTCATCGAATCAGATGAAGGGACAAAGGGGTCCTGAAATGTAACTTTATTTGAAAGAAAATAATGAGAGCTTCAAAAAAGAAATAAAAAGAAATAAAATTAATTAAATGAAGACCCTTATTTGAAAGAAAATATCAAGAGCTTCAAAAATGAAATAAAATGAATTAAATGAAGAGAAAAATAAAAACTTATACTTTGAAGAAATCTAGACCTGCACAATATCTTTTTTGGGATTGAGGACCATGCTACCTTTTTACTGTATGTTGCAGGTAATACATCTCTTTGTCCTAGCCATGGTGATAATGTATTAAGACATAGCAGAGAGAAAGAAGCATTTGAGAGTAGTCCATTGTATGCTGCGTAGTCCCACACCATAACCTGTGCAGTGTAGTATAGTATCCCATGTAGTATTGTTTGTGCACTTGTGACATGTAACAAGTAAGAATTGCTAGTCACTGAGGCATGTACACAATTGGAATAGGTATATTTAATGTCCTTCCTAGATAAGATGGCTACTGGAGGTGTGGCCAGAGATTACTGTGGGGCAGCTGTATAATAGAAAATGTGTTGCCCTCAGTAAGATGATGGCAGGAAGTGATGCAAATTGAGTCACTTCCAGTCATTGCCTGCTCCCAGTAGTACCAATGAATATGCCCCTCATCAAGATAGCCAGCAGAAGAGATGTGGAGAGGGTCACTTCCAGTGGCTGGATGGCTGTGCCCCTGTGTATTTCAAGCAACAGCCTATTTTCTGCAGGAGTAAAGTCGGGGTGAGCCTCTAACTGTGGCTCTATGCTGACTCTAGATGTGCCACCTTGTTCAGAGGCCCAGCAACTCTCAACTGAAGGCTCATGAGGAATATGGCCATGACCAAGATGGCAGCCTGATCACTGCACATACACAAGCATCATTGCTGATGTTCACACATGAATGGCACAATCTCAGCAGGGTAAAATGCCACTCCCAGGAGAACTCAGCAGCAGCAGTAAACCAGCAAAGCTGATTCCAATGTCAGCTCTGGAGGATGGTTACTTACAGAGGCAACCCAGCAGACAAAGGGAAGGAAGTAGGGCAAGGGGATTATCTCAGGAAGAGCAACAAGTGTTGTAAAAACAGAAATGTGGTGGCCATGTTAAGTACATTTCAATCATTTTATAGCTCATTACTCCAGTGCTCTGCTCCTGTCCTCTGAGGACTACATGGGCCAAACAATTTTCCCTGGGCAGCTGTGTGAAAGTAGCAGATGTTGGAGTCACTAGCAGGGATTCCAGGATGCTACATTGCTCATCTGTAGCAGAGAGTTCTGCTGGCAGGGAGGCTCTCTCTCCTGTTATGTAATGAGCAGCGCTTTGTGTGACCACTACATGAGGGGTTACAGATGAGCATTAGCACACCTTCTTGACATCTGCATCCATGCTGGGCAGAAGAAAAGAGTCATAGAGCAATAATCTCATGTCTACATAGATACATAGAATGTTTCAGCAGATAAGGACCACCTGGCTCATCTAGTCTGCCAGTTTTTTCTACCTTTAACTTATGCTGCAAACTGTAGTTGATCTGCGGCTTTCCTACTCTTTCCTTTTTCTAGTGTTTCTTCCTGTGTGTCTCCCATGTATTTCTGCATTCCTAAACTGTTTTTTCTCCTACCACCCCTGCCGGGAGGCTGTTCCAAGCATCCACTACCATCTCTTTAAAGAGATACTTCCTCACATTACCCTTGATTCTTCCTCACTTTAACTTCACCTCATGTCCTCTAGTTCTTGTCTTTCTTTTCTGAAAGATGCTACCCTCCTCTACCTTTTTGATCCCTTTAAGGTACTCATACATCTCTATCAAGTTCCCCCTCTGTCTTCACATCTCTAGAGAATACATATTAAGTTCTTTCAGCCACTCCTCATATGACTTCTGGTGCAGCCTCTCTACCATTTTTGTTGCCCTTCTTTGGACTGCCTCCACTCTGCCTATGTCCTTCCTGAGATGTGACCTCCAAAACTGGACCGTGTACTCCAGATGAGGTCTCACTAATGATCTGAATAGGGACATCACCACCTCCTTTTTTCTGCTTGAGATGTGCTCCCTATGCACCCTAACATCCCGCTGGCCCTTCTAACCACCTTCTCACACTGTCCAGTCACTTTTAGGTCCTCAGATGTAATTCTTCCTAGATCCCTCTCCTGTTTGGTGGTTGACAGTATCCCCCCCACTGAGTACTCCTCTCTTAGGCTCCCATGATCAAAGTGCATAATTTTGCACATCTTTTCATTGGCTCTCAACTGCCATACATTTGACCAATCCTCCAGCTTGCCCAGGTCCCTTCTCATTTTTTCCACCGTCCCCCTCTGGTGTGTCTACCCTATTGAAGATCTTTGTGTTGTCTGCAAAGAGGCACATATTCCCCTCCAGCCCCTCTGCAATGTTGATTATGAAGACATTAAAGAGGACTGGGACTAGCACTTATCCCTGAGGCACTCCACTGGTCACCTCCATTTCTATGGCCTGAACTCCATTGTCTACCACCCATTGTGTCCCACCACTCACGCAATTTCTAACCCAGTTAACCACCCTGAATCCAACTCCCAGGCTGCTCAATTTGCTTATTAGCCTTTTATGTGGGAAGGTATTGAAGGCCTTGCTAAAATCCAGGTAGGCGACATCTACTGCCCCATCTTGATCAATCTCCCTTGTCACCCAGTCAAAGAAACTTATCAGGTTTGTTTGGCAAGACCTGCCTGCCGTGAAACCATCCTGTCTCAGATTCTGCTGTCCGCTGGATTCAAGGTATGTCAATCCTTGAGTAATGATTCCATCAATTTTCCTACCACTGAGGTTAGGCTGACTGGCTTAGAGTTACCAGCCTCCTCCTTGCTCTCACTCTTATGGAGAGGGACAACATTCGCACTTTTCTAGTCTGCTGGAACCACACTTGTTTCTAATGAGTTGTTGAACAATGCTCAGTGAACCTGCTAGCTCCTTTTTTAGTTCCTTTAGAATTATGTGATGTATTCCATCCAGCTGCATTGCTTTATCTATTTTCAGTTTTACTAATTCCTTTAGGACTCCCTCTGCTATGAAAAGACTGGTACCTACACTCCTTCCCTTGGTACTCCTTACACCTAGCTATGGTCCTTCTCCATCCCCTTTCAGAGTGAACACTGAACAAAAATACTTGTTCAGGATTTCTACTTTTTCCTGACCTCTTCTGCTGACCCCTCCCTTCCCTTTTAGTCTCACAATCCCTCCCCTGGTTTTTCTCTCCTGTCTAATGTATCTAAAAAGGTCTTGTCTCCTTTCTTACTTGCCTTGGTTATTCATTCCTCTGTTTGTGCCTTGGCCTTTCAGGCTACTTTTCCCACCTCCATTAGATTTTCCAGATACATTCCTCTATCTTCCTCCCTCTGTGTTTCTTTGTATTTTCTGAATGCTGTCTTTTTCCCCTCACCCACCTTGCCACCTCCTGTGAGAACAAGAGTGGCTTTTTCTTCCTCTTTGTTTTACTTTTTCTGCTTAACACAAGGGCTTGTGACTTCCATTATGGTTCCCTTAAGATGTGCCCATTGTTCTCTACATCCCCTTTTCCCACTCTACCCCCTAGCACTTTCTTCTGACATGCCTCCATGTTTGCAAAATCGACCTTTCTGAAATCCATGACCCTTGCCTTTGTGTGGCTGTATATTTATTTATTTATTTATTTTGGCAACCAGGTTGGTGCACTGATCTGAAGACCTTTTTCAGGCATGGCATAGGCTAGAAACTGGCACATACAATACAAAAATACAGTGAGAGAGCAGTATGCATCATACAGTTAACATAAAACTGGAGATCAAGCTAACAGAGAAAATATAAAGTAAACAGCATCAGGTATATCAGCAATTGAGCAAACAAGGTATATAACATTTAGGTAAACAGGGTAAGGGTGCTTCATCATTCAACAAAAGGAATAACAATATTATTCAGGGTGGAAGGGGAAAGTGGAATACTAGAAGGGGAGGGAATAAGGGTGAGCTGCAAGGGAGGTGAAACCATGCTAGCGGCCTGTGGGCAGATGCAGGTCATGATGGACAGAAAGTGCATTCTTAACAGGGAATTTAGATTTAGAGGTGATTCTGGGGAATGCAGAGAGTAGTGGAGGTCATTCCATAGTGAGGGTCCAGCTGTAGAGAAGGCTGTTAGGCCTATCTTCATAGTTATGTTAGGGCAATCTAGTTGAAGGTATGAAGACTGATGTAGATTGTGGCTAGTTGACTGTATGACGACTGACATAAACTGTGGCAGTAGTTTCTAGGCTGAATAAGAAGAGATAGTGGAGAGTAGGAGGGATTGTGCAAAGTATCAACAATGGTCCAGGCCAGCAGGTAGGAGTGCCATGCTTGTGGTGTGAGCCAGTTAAATGACTGGTAAAGAATGCAGTGGTGAGTGAGGAGAGGGGTGTGGAGGGCAAGGCTACATGTATGATTGTAGGTAGTAGCATTCAGGCAGTTAAGGTTGGCAATGGAGATGAGGGAGTACACCGGGCAGCCATAGTCAAGGAGGGGAAGGAGGCAGCCATGGGTAATAGCAAGGCAGGCTTCCGGCAAGAGGTTGTCCATCATGCAATAGCAGAGCCCAATCTTATGGTTGATGTACTTGATCTTTGAGGCAATGTGGTCAGTGTAGGTACAGGATTACCCCCAGATACTTGAAGGTGGGAACAGTGTCAAGGGGAGATCCATCTTGGGGATTTGACAGTGAGAAGGCCACCGTTGTGGGCTAGGGCAGAAAGTTTCCGTTTGAAATCAAAAAGCATGGCCTTTGTTTTGGCAACATTGACCAATACTTTGTTGGTAGAGAACCAACAATGTGCCTTGCAGAAATAATTGGTAAGAATGGCAGCCAGAGAGAATGTAAAGGCACCAGTTTGGTATAGTATTAAGACATCGAGGTAGAGGAGTGATTTACAGGATAGGCCCTCCAATGGGAGAGAGTTAATGCAGAGGGAAAGGAGGAGGTGGACAAGAACAGATCCCTGGGGGACACCCACAGAGACAGGCAAGAGGGGGGAGGTGACACCACTAAGGCAGACCATATGTGTTCTACCAGAAAGTTAGTTAGTGAACCAGGCTGTGGCGGCAGGGGAGAAACCAAGGGCATCAAGTTTTGCCATCAGGATTTTGTGGTTTACAAGGTTAAATGCCCTGGACAGATCAATAAACACTTCACCAGTTAGCTTCCCTTCATCCATATTCCTCAGCACATGGTCGGTAAAGAAGGCAAGGGCCGTGGTAGTGCTATGCCCCTTCCAGAAACCATGTTGATGAGTGTAAAGGATTATATATTAGGATATATGGTCTGTAATTTGGTAGTGTACTGCCTTCTTTAGGAGCTTACCATGATGGGGCAGAATGGAGATGGGACGAGATGGGATTAGATAGGACAGTAGTTGTCCATAAGAGTAGGGTCACCTGATTTATGAATGGGGACAATTTTGGCCTGCTTCCAGACAGAGGGAACAGAGGCTGTATTAAGGGGGGAGGTTAAAGATAAAGGTGAGTGGATAGGCAATGTCCTGGGCCAATAGTTTTAAGAAGCAGGGGGATAGATTATCACTACCAGCACTCTCTCAAGACAGTAGGCTGAGATGGATCTTAAGAGTCCCAGCAGGAGAAATAGTCCTAAAATAAAAAGGAGGGCTAGTAAGAGGGAACGGTGAAGGAAAGAGCAAGGCAGTGAAGTTGGGGAGCTTAACCAGGTAGCTGGTAAGGTTTGAGAAATGTGCATTAAGTGCATTGGCAATGTCAGTAGGGTCAGTGGGGTGCCTTGTTGTATGTTTAGGGGCTAAGGTGGCTGCTTGGTGGGGGAAGAGTAAGGCATTACTGGAGGAACAGAAATGCCTGGGGTTGCCTCAGTGACTGGATTGAAGTGACAGGAAGCAGGCCTACTTCCTAGATTCCTCTACTATCTTCACATTAAACCATACTGTACTGTGATCACTGGACCCCATGTGACTCCGCACTTCTACATCTGCCACCCTTTCTCTGTTAGTGAGCACCAGGTCCAATATTGCCACCTCATGAGTGTGTTCTACCACTAGCTGTCTGAGTCTCACCTCCTAAAGAGCTTCCAGGATGTTTCTGCTCCTTGCTGTGGCTACAGTATGGGTGCTTCAACTAACTTTTGGCAAATTGCAGCCCCCCATCAGCAATATTTCCCCTTTTGCTGCCATTTTGTGGATTATTTCCACTAGCGCATTGTTCAACTCCTCCTCCTGTGCCGGAGGTCTGCAGATCACACCTACTTGAATGGCAGTACCATTCTTTATGTCCAGCATGACCTACAGTGCCTTCTCTACCTCCTTTATGCCCTGTACTTCTGTAGCTTTTATTTCCTCCCTAACATGCATAGCCACTCTTTATCTCTTTTTTTCCTACCCTATCTTTTCAGAACAGAGTGCACCCTGGCACAGATACATCACAGTCATGGTTCCCTGTGTATCATGTCTCAGTCACAGCAACAATGTTCAGGTCAGACTGTCTGACATCAGGGCCATTAGGTCTGAGATTTTGTTTGCCAGGCTGTGATTGCTCATGCACATGGCTTTCCACAGTCAACCCTCTTTCTAATTTTTTCCTCCCTTGATCTGTTTTACCTCTAGTTTCTTTCCAGTAGGCATACTACTGAGTCCCACTTTGATTTGTGTTTGTTTACCTCCATGTGTGTTTCTGCTAGTCATATGTCCTGCACACACACGGTGAAGTTACAGCTTACAATAGGTTTACAGCATTCAAGTAAATGTCACTATGAAGTTACAGAGGTGAATAAGTACTCACAGCTGCCTATTATTACTTTTCCTATGTACTGTATACAATACACTCTCACATTGCTAGCTCCAGGTAGACTCAGTGGCTAGCCACAGAAACAGATATACAATGATAGTGCATGTCAGTATGTAAAAAGCCTCCCTGTGATATTAATTAGTCACAAACCAGAACAAAAATAACACATACCTTCATACTTAGGAAGTCGTAGCTCCAAATTTGGGTCTTTACAAATTGCTGAATAACAGGGGTGCTGATCCTATGCTGCAACTTGAACAAATGCATATTGAAGACTGAGCTAGCCAAATCATACTGCAAGAGGTAGCGGGTTAGATTTCATCTTTTGAAGTCATATGTTCATCAGCAACCAATCAGGTGAACATAACCCTAGATGTAAGGAGTTTTGTGTGCCTCAGATAGTATCCCCCACAATTGTGATTTTAAAGAAGTAATTCACTAAGAAACCACCAAGGACCTTATTTCTAAAATGGTCTGTATTCACTTCAGATTTGAGCAATCCTAGCAATACAGTGGAAAAGGAATATTCTCTGTATACAGTAGGGAAAAGATGTGCAGCCTTGCATATTAAATATGAAATGAAAAGAACATAAAAATGAAGCGGACAACTAATCAGCCTATAGTGGCATATTGTTTTTTTTAATATAGTCTAGTGCTGTGTGGAATGCGGAATTCCACTGGTGAAATTGGCATGGAATCACAATTCTACTGGCAGAATTTCTGCTGGAACTTCACTGGTTCTTTTGTGGAATTCTGCCTGCTGTGATCCACAGAATAATATTACTGGGAACAGCATTTTTTTGTGGAAAATCATTCCACAACCATTTTCTGCTGCGGCATTCCACCATTCTATTTCCAGCAACATTTTGGCTGAATTTCAGTGGAATTTATAAAATTCTGCAAACTTTCATTCCACTGGAATTTAAAAATTCTGCACAGCACTTACTGTATATACTCTCTATTTCTCCAGCATCAGGTTCTGCAAACAATGATTTATCACCTACAGCCTTAGCTCCTTTGGGGACTTAGGTCCCCATACTGGGACAGGACGGTCACAATCATGTTCTTTGACTGTCAGCTGGTGGCTAGGAGAGGAGGTGAGTGGAGGGCTGTGCTGGCCACTGATCCATCTGCCACAATAGAACTGGTGAGTTATAACTGGGGTGAGGGAGGGGAGAGGAAAGGAAGGGAGGGTAGGTGCAGGCAAGGGGTCCTCAGTGGGTGGACAGGTGGAGGTTGACTCTTGCACTCAGGGAGGGTGTAATTCACACTTAGGAGTGGGCATTAGCCCACCAGGAAACACAATACACTTGGGATCCAGGGCAGTCAGGGAAAGGGGGGTGCACTAGATTACCAGGGAATGACAAATAGAGGCATGGCAGGAGCATTCAGGGGGGAACAGGATCCACTATACTACCAGGGAAAGACATGTACAGGAATAACAGTGGCAGTCAGGTGGATGGAGATCCACTGGACCTCTAGGGAAAGACAGGTATACGAATGACAGGAGTGATCAGGGAGAGGGGGGTCCACTAAGGGAAAGACAGGTACAAAAATGATAGTGGCAGTCAGGAGAAGGGGGTCCACTAGACTGCCAGGTAAATGCATTTACAAGAGAAACAAGGATGACTGGGGAAGGGGTTCCACTAGACTACCAGGAAAAGACTTGAATAGAAAAGATAGGGGGTATCTGGTGGAGGGGGTCTACTAGATTATCAGACACATAAAGAAATGACAGGGGTAATCAGTGGGTCCACTAAATTACCAGGAAAAGACATGTACAGGAATGACATGGGCAACTGGGGGGAGAGTGGTCCTCTAGACTATCAGGGAAAGGCATAAGCCTTAGTGCTGTATAAAGACAGATTTCTCAGTGGCAGTAACCAGTACCACTCTGGGGTCTGTTTAGCATCACCAGCCACATTTGAATATATTGCTGGGTTGTTATACATGAGGGTCTCCTTCATTTGCATTAGTGCAGCAGTTTGGTTAGCACAATTACAGCACAGGGTTTGGGCAGTGCTCTGGTGGCCCCTGAATATAGCCATTCCTAGCTAATCCAGATTAGTTCAGGTGCTAAATCAGTTAGACCCATGCCAACCAGGGATTCTGGGAGAAGATGTGTCATTCATGCTGCAGCTCTGAGTAGAAGAAGCTGAGAGCAGAGGCAGTGCAAGGCATTTTTTTCTGACTTAGAAAAGGTATGCCACTATTGCCTTAATTTAGAGCAGCCAGTTGTGGCTTTTTTGCAGCTCTAAAGTGAAAACTGGCTGCCTAAAATTCTAAGCCTACCTGCACAGTCTTTTCCAGACCAACTTGTGGCACTAGATTTAGTTCTTGTACATTTGAGCATCCCACAACCATCTCCCTGCTAGAAGAGGAGTCTGTTGGTGGCAGGAGCCCCTCTTGAGAGGTGGTTTGTGGTAAGCCCTGGAGAGGGCTATCACTCTGGAAATGAAGAAAATTTACTGTCTTCCCTCCTGGGACCCACACCTCATACTTCCAAAAACTACACATAATATTGTTGCATTACCCCAGTGCAGATTTTTTACTTACTTTTTATCTTTTGATAAAAGGTTTTATTTGGGAGAAAAGCATGTGAAAACTTTTGTATTAATGTGATATTTGTATTGTCCTTCTCTAGCTACTTGTTGAACTTTGCAAGACAGATTATTAGAACTCCTAAAATTTTGCTTTGTCTAATCTTCTTTATTGCATCGCATGAACACAATGAAGGTAAAGAGAATTCTTAGTGCATAAAAAACAAGCCTTCAAATATTTGCTTGGAACTCCGTAGATATCTGAGTTTTTTAAGGAGGTAATTTTTAGAAGTTTTTATAATTAATGCTCAGGATCTTTCTATGTGGTAGGTCCTGGAAGTTTATTCTTAGACTAGTTCTGTAAATATAGAATTTTTCATGTTAAAGTTCCAAGTTGCATGTATTCAGCTTCTATACAGCATCTAGAATATATTAGGTTTGCATGTGTGCATATGTTATGGAGAAATAAGTGATCTGTTAATAATATAGTGAAACAAACTACAGTAAGTACTAAACAGTCGATTGTTACAGGCGTCAATTAAATTTACTTGTTAAGTTATTGAACACATACTTTTCAAACATTACCTCATATTTGTTTTGTTTCATTACTTCTAGTTGTTTGAAGGGTCCACCAGCTTCAAAAAGACCATTGGAAAATGTTTAGACAATGAAGTTTGTGTAGTTTTTTCTACTTATATGGCCTTCACAATTCTCCTGTATTCGGCAAGAAGGAAGGGTCCTTCCAATTTTAAGACATTTTTGAGTAGCTTAGCCAATTTCTGGACATAAATAAAACAAATAAAAGAAAAATCCTTCAGCTGTATGTGGACTGTTGGAGTGTAAGAACACTAGGAGCACTATAGATCTGCATATCCTGGAATTATTTATCCAGCTTTCTTTTTGAATCTAGATCAGCAGAAGACTCACATATTGGCAGGTCATAAGAATGAGGTACAACGATAACAATTGCTTAACTCTTGTGCTATTATTCTAATATTCAACTCAATATTTAACCTTTATTATTTCAAGGACATTTATGAACTATAGCTGTTATCCACTGCAGTGCTGTATATTTATTATTGTTCAATAGTGTTTTCCATTGGAAATTGGAAATTGACTAAACTACAGTACTTGTAAATTTAAGACTCAATTGTATATTCATTGGATGTTTGTCAGGGTGTACTCTTGCAAATTGTTCAATTCTTATTTTTTCAAAATTGTTTGATTTGCAATTGACAAAAGTACTGGTTAATTACAGCTATTAAAATGGTAAGCACTAGACGTGGACTACATTCCTCTAAAGGAAAAAGCACTGTACCCAGTGTAAAAGATGCAAAGATTAAACCCAAATCTAAAGTTAAAATGAAGTTAAAAAACAAAAAAGATTTAGAGAAATTGGATGGACAAGAAGTACAACTTACAACTTACCAACCACTGTGTTTAGACACAGATCAAACAAAAATAACTTCTTATTTTAAGGATGGTGTAGCTAAATCAGAGAATATATGCTCAACTCTGATTCTAATGGAGCATCCTGACAGACTTGCATTTAATACCTCAGAGGATAACTTTCAAGGAGATAGTGTACCTTATACAAACAGTACCTTTAACAATTCAGTTTCAAGCACCATCTGAGAGATGTATGGTACAAAAAGAGATATCTTGACTAATGTACAAAGAAATGCTAGTATTCATATGGAAAAAGGAGTTGGACCTGGAAAATCTGCTGTTTATGTTTTAGATGTTAGTGACACCCTAGAACAAAGGAAGGATAAAGTAACAAAAAAAAGGCTTGGGGATTTCAGATAAGGAACTAAAAATAGGTAAAAACAGTAATGTAATTGTAAGCAAAAATACTAAGGATAAAATAATAATGAACTCAACTTGAACAACTAAAAATGAGTTAAGGTCTCTGAATTTTGTCCAAAAGGAGGACCTGTCAACAGCAATACAGGACAGAGATGATTTAACAAAACGTTTAAGACAACTTGAGCCTAATTATTCTAGTTCTGTAGCAACATCCCTAAATAGTTCAAGTAACTCCCTGAAACATCAGTGGTGGAGACCCCAAGATTTTCTTTGAGTTCTGTGAGGTCATCCCCTCAGGAAGGCTATTATGAACACATAAATTATGATCAAGAGCATTTTAAAAACCAAAGTGATTTTTCTATATCTTCACCCCTTTCTAGACAGATGTTGGAGATAATGAAGAACCCCTATTTTGTTAATATAGTAATTATTGAAAACCTTTGGGTATTAAAAGAAGAAATTGCCACCTTAAGGGTAAATGTATTTCATGATAAAACACTACTGAATAACATTAAGAATCAGGGGATTACTGTCCACAATATAGTAAGCAGTTGTAGTAACAATGAGTCACTAACAGAACAGGACACAAAGGTTAATAAAGCCTGTCAAGTTAACCTTCTCCCTCTGTTTGTAAGAGGTAAAGATAACATTATGGAATTTATCGATCTAACTAAAACAAGCAAAAAGAAACAACAGAGACAGAAACAGAATAAAGGAAAGGAAACAGAAAATGCAACACTCTAAAACTCATATGGATAAAGATAAGTTTAAAGAACTAACACAAAATGCTTCAAAAATTAAAAAATCTTTATTACAAGTAAGTGATACTAGTAAATCAGAAGACAATTCCCAATATGATATTGAAATAATAAATGAGAAAGTGAATAGGAAAAGGTTTAGAGAAATGAACTCCAATGTAGAGAAACAACAGAATCAAATTGCATGGGCCTCGGTAGTTAAAAATGGAAGGACAGATTTTGAAAATCAGAATAACCAACAACCCCAAAACAATATACTGGAAAAGGGGATGCAGCATAGAGATTTGGAAAATAAACAAAATGAAGCTGTAAACTTGATTGAACAAATACCAGATACCAAAGAATATTTAATGGAATTACATGGTATTCCATTATTACGTCAAGAAACACAAATGTTATTATCAGATTGGATGTTGACACTATTACACACAGAAGGTGAAAAGGAAGACACCTATGTGACTAGACTTAACAATACATTTTATCCAGACTGTGTCTTAATTTATACTGGATCGGAAGAAATTGCAAACAAAATCTGAAATATGTAACAAGCACTAAATAATAAGGGTTTTAATTTACTTCTTCCCCAGTTAATTCCTCAATTAAATACCAATCTTAATGGTTTAGCAAACAAAGACATGACAGAACAAAGAGAGAAGATAGACCAACTGGTAATAGCAATTGATTCTTATGAAGAACATCAGTCTAGATTAATGGAAAGTAAAACCCTCTCTATGTGTGGGTGGGATTTGATTAAAGGACAATCAATGGGACAAACTAAAAAAGACATAGTAACGTTTATCTCATGTGCTTTGAAATTAAACTTAAACCCTTTTTGGATAACTAAAATCAAAATCCATGAGGCAATCAGTGATTCTCCACAAATTTATATATTATTTAGTTCGACTAAAACAGCAACATCAGCAATGAAAAATTCTGGAATACTGGACTCTTTAGGAATTCATCTAATCGATGCATCAAACTGGAAATTAATAGGTGTAAATGAGACTGAGAATCAGCAACAAGAACTGACTTACTAGGATTAACAAACAGAAAATTATAAACAATAAAGGAAACCACTAATGAAAATAATATCGTGGAATATAGAATTGGTAATAAATAAAATAGCTGACCCTAGTGTATTAAAATTCTTAAATGAAGGAGACATTATATGTCTCCAAGAGACATGGTTAATGGACCAAAATTCATCTATGCTTTCAGGATATAGAGGCTTTATTAAGCTGCTACTAAATGAAAAAAAAAAACAACAACCTTGGTAGTGCTAAAGAGGGAGTGGCAATTTATATTAAAATTTCTCTGAATTTTGAAATTATGGAACTGGATAACTTTTTACCTAATGCACTTAGTTTACTCTTGAATTACAAGGGCATGAAATATATTGTAATACATATTTACATATCCCCAAGTAAAGCAAGATCTGATTTTACATTCCCTTGGGATGCATTTGAACAATATTTAGAGTTACTGAACAACAAAAATGATTCAATTCCTAGAGTAGTCTTAGGTGATTTTAATGCAAGAATATACAAAGAAAAAGAGATACTCACATTAGAGGATGACCTGATAAAAGGAATAAATATGATGAATAATAAAATTAAGACAAGTAGAGCTGCTAATGATAAAATCACCAATATACAAAGGAAGAAGTTGTTAAAAGCTATGAAAAACCAGGAGTACCAATTGATTAATGGCAGGACAATTAGTGATTCCCATGGGGGGTTTACATTCTTGGTGCCCACTGGAACATCCCCAATTGATCTAATATGGATAAATTAAGAAGCTATACCTTTGATTGAAGATATGGAAATAATAACTAGATCTGAATCTGCACATCTTCCGTTGAAATTAACAATTATAGGTAATGAATATAATTCACTTAACATAACAAAACAATATTCTCCTGACAATTTAGAGATTTTAAATTTCAAGAAATTTGTATAGACTACTAGTTCAATTAACACAATTGTAGAAATATTAAACTCAAAATTAATTAATAACTCAAGAGATAACATTTTATTGTGAGAAAATGCAAATGAAAATTGAGACTTTATATTATGGTATCTGAAACCATTCTTGACAAGTAAATCACTTAATAAAGGTAACAAAAAGAAAACGTGGTTCAATAATAAGTGTAAACAAATGAAGAAGGAAATAAACTATTAATTAAAAGACTATAAAATCAATCCACATAAACATAAATTGAAAGAGTTAAACAAAAGAGGGAAACAATATAAACAGGCATTAATAGTTGAAAAGCAAAATTATCACCATCACATGTGGATGAAACTAAAAATTACTATTTTAAAAAACAATATTAAAGAATTCTGGACAGTGGTAAGCTATGGTTTTAATCAATAAACAAAACAAATTGAAGCAGCAATTATTCCAAAATAATGGGATCCCCATTTTTCAGTCTTATACTATGTGGATGAGAATAGACAGGAAACAAGAATAGTAACTAAAGGTTTAATGTTTCCATGATCAATATTAATAGAGAGAGATGAAGTGTTGCTAGCAATATGGGACCTGTCAAACAACAAAGCTCCAGGCCCTGATGGCGTAACAGCTGAATTATTTGAATTCACAAAAGTGGGAGCAGGGCAGAAGCAGGAAACTACAGACCTGTTAGTTTAACCTCAGTGATAGGGAAAATGATGGAATCATTTCTGAAGAAAAGAATTGTCAAGTACCTAGAGGCCAGAGGGGCACAGGACCCAAGGCAGCATGGATTCACAGCAGGAAGGTCATGCCAGACGAATCTAATAGATTTCTTTGACTGGGTGACCAAAGTAGTAGATCAGGGAGGGGCTGTGGACATGGCCTACCTAGACTTTAGCAAGGCATTTGACACAGTCTCACACAAAAGATTAATATACAAGTTAGTCAGCCTGGGAGTGGGTCCCAAGATGATAGCCTGGGTAAAGAATTGGCTGGAGAATAGGACACAGAGGGTAATAGTAAATGGAGTCCACTCTGAAGAAAGGGGGGTTACTAGTGGGTACCGCAGGGTTCAGTATTAGGACCGGTCCTCTTCAATGTCTTTATAAGTGACATTGCGTAGTGGGACTGGAAGGAAAAGTATGTCTCTTTGCAGATGACACAAGATCTCGCAACAGAGTTGATGCACAAGGGGGTGGAAAGGATGACAAGGGACTTGGCAAGGTTAGAGAATGGTCAAATGTATGGCAGCTTAGATTCAATGCTAAGAAGTGCAAGGTAATGCACCTGGGAAACAAAACCCAGGGAAGAGTATACAATGGGGGTGAGATACTAACAACTACAAAAATGGAAAGGACCTGAGGTAACATCAGATGACTTAAAGGGGCAAGCAATGTGAGAGGGCAGTAAGGAGGGTTGAGGATACTGGGATGCTAGGAGAGGCATCACTAGTAGAAAACAGGAAGTTGTTATCCCTCTGTACAGACAGCTGGTGAGACCCATCTGGAGTACTGTGTGCAGTTCTGGAGACTCAGTCTCCACAAGGACATAGACAAGATGGAAGCTGTCCAGAGGAGGGCAACTAAAATGGTGCAAGTCTGCACCAGAAGGCGTCGGAGATAGACTAAAGGAGCTTAATATGTATAGCCTCAAGGAAAGGAGGGAGGGGACATGATAGAAACTTTAAGTACCTCAAGGGAATCAACAAAGTCCAAGAGGGTAGCATCTTTCAAAAAAAGAGGTGTGCAAGAACAAGGGGGCACAATTTGAAGATGGGGGGGCTCAGAGGTAATGTAAAGAAGTATTTTTCCCAGAGAGGGTTGTGGATGCATAGAATGGCCTTCCAGAGGAGGTTGTGGAGTCAAAAACAGTGGTTGAATTCAAGCATGCATGGGACAGTCATAAGGCAATTCTAGGGGGTTGGGGTAGAAAGAAGTAGGCTGCTGGTTAACTAGGATCTGCAGCTTATTCATTAGGTAGGGAAATGGGCAGACTGGGTGGGCCAAGCAGTCCTTATCTGCTTTCAAATTCTATGTTTCTGTGTCAAGTCCTTCCACAATGGTGGACTCCAGTTCTACTTGTACTCTTTAATAATTACATTCAAAGTGAATAATTTCTTCAGACATGGTTAGGAAGTAATATTTGTCAAATTGTTAAGAAAATAAATAACAATGACCCAATGATGTACAGATCCATAAATTAGATAGATACCACACAAAAACTGTTTACTAGAATCATTCTGAAAAGAATCAAACATGGGCAAATGATAATAAAATCATAAGTGAGCTCCAAAATGGCTTTATGAAAAATAGGTCTATGCTACGACATTGCCATGTTTTATATTACCTGATACAGAAGTATGTTACAATTAAAGAACACAAATTATTCTGCTGTTTTGCAGATCTAAAAACAACATTTGACACTGTTGATAGACCTTTATTATAGCAAAAACTAGAATCACATGGTACTGACCTAAATTTATTGGATATCTTAATATGCCTCCATAATAATACGTGAATCCATGTTCAATACAATCATAATAGGGATCTGTTACATAGAATGTATACTAATCATGGGGTCAGGCAGGAATGCATCCTGGCACCTTTCTTATTTAATGTATATATATTAACTCAGTTATTGAAGGTATAGAGAACTTTAGCTTTCATTCTCCAGTTCTCAGGACCCAGAAAATCATGTCTTTAGCTTGCACAGATGATATAGTCTTAATGTGTACTGCTTTATTGGGATTACAGAGGAAACTAATTCATTTTGCTAAACTTTGTGCTGATAACAAGTTGATTATTAATAACCAAAAATCAAACACGGTGATATTCGGGAACAAACAGCAGAAAGTACCTTATTGATACATCAACAAAGACAAAATAGCAATAGTTAAAACTTATAATTATTTAGGATTAAGATACTTAGAAAATATAACCTGGAATAACCGTATTATTTTACTTAAAGCAAAACTCAATACATCAGTTAATGCTTTTAAAAGATTTGCAGAAACATATGGGAATGGAAGTATGATAGGTCTCCTGAAAGTTATAAACACAAAATTAAAAACAAGCATACTGTATGGGGTTAAACTTGGGCAAACAATAATTTGAAACCTCAAAAGTAATATTAAACAGACTATATAGATAAGTTTTAAGGGTTCCTAATTATGTTCCTATAGAAGTAGTTAGAAGGAAATTAGAACAATACTCGTTGGTATCCTTTGCTCATATCCAAAGAATTAAACACATACTGAAATTGTTCTTGTTGCCTGATTTTCTTTTACCTAGAATTGCTCTACAAGAAGCTATCGATTATAACCATGGTGGTTTTACTTTCCCAATAATTACAGAAACTAAAGGTTTAATATTTCCTCTAGTGTTAGGAACCCTTCTGTATAGAATATATCAATACCCATTTTCAGAAATAAGTGAGATTATTGGAAATAGGGTCTCTGACTCCTCTTTAAGAAAAGATGTGATTAGAATAAAAAATCTAAAAAAAATTAGATGGTTCAAGACTATTAAACTACATCATGGTATTAAACCATATTTATTAATGTTAACCCAACCATCTGATATTGGTTACAAGATTTAAACTGGAAATTTGTTAGGTGAATTACATATACATTGCAAACAAAAAAGAGGTGAAGTCACAAACCCATACTGTAAAAACAAAAGATGACTTGGAACACATGTTATTATATTGTCAATTATATGAGTGACAAAGGAAGCATTGGCTTGGTCCTATTCTGAAGCATTATAATAAGGCTTGCCAGGATTCAATATAAATCAGTATATATTGATAAACGTCATCTGAGGTGCAAGCGGGAGAACAGATGTAAAAAATAAACATAGATTTTTGTTGAATTCACAAAGCCAAATAGCCACAAGCAAGCCAATCTTTTTACTAGTTTTTTTAAATATTGTTGTCCCCTTAGTTATGGAATTCATTGTGTGCTAGGGCTGGCATATTAAAAGCATTAAAACTGCATTGAACTCACTGTCCTGTAGTCTATTGGTTGACTCCTCGCTGTAGTATGGAAGTGGGATGGGTGCCGACAGGTCCACGTGAGCTGCGGGATTTAATGTATCATTGCTGTTACATTCATTGGTTTCATGCAGCATAGAGTGAATGATGAGCTATACCCACAATCAGCATTAGGTGATAGCAGTCGGCAGCACAATTGGCAGCTATCCATTTGCTAAGCAGTAAGTTATAGCTGTACCCTGAAACAGTCAGCAGCTCAAATCTGGAGCTCGGTCTGTGTGATAAGGTAGTGAGCAGCATCTGTTAGTCCATGGGGCAGGAGGAACTATGGCAGAGCACTGTAAGCTGCTTTTGTTTCAACTTTAGTGAAAGATGCCAGAAAGATTGTTATTCATCAGGCAGCGGGTGGTGCATCCAAAGGAAGCCAGGAACAATTTTTTATTTTTATTAGTTTTTGGCCAAAAATATCAGAGCTACATGTTTTTTTGTTTTAGTGAACTGACATTGGTAAAAATCAAACAATTTGATTATAAAGTCAAAATTACATGGACAGATCACATATTACATCGATAAAAATTGTGACAAAGGCTACAAAACTAACAATGATATTTTCGGTCGAAAAGTAAAATAAATAAAAATCGAACCCTGGCAAGCCTAATTATAATACACCACATGACAAAGTACAGGTTATAAAAGATATTTTTAATACATATGATATAAATGCACTTCAATGGCTGGTGAATTATCTAAAAAGAGTGAAATTGTGAATATGTTAAGAAATTGTTATATATCTAAGATTACATGTAGTTCTGAATGCACTTTATTATTGTATATTTAAAGATAGAGGAACCATTAAGCACTCTATAAGCAATTTTAATTAATGTCTATGTAACTATCAATTTTGTAAAGGCATATATGCTGAACAATAAAAACTTTTGTACCTTGTACCATACCAACCTTTTGAATATGGAGCCCAAACTCTATGGGACAGAGATCCTTTTTCATTTATTTATTTGAATTTTGATGACCGCGGAGGTCAACTGAGACAAAGACCATTTTTCAGTGATGACCCGAGGAATAAAGCATTCCAAGAACAAACACAAAACAATAACACACACATAGAATAGTACAGTAAGTTACAATATGCAGCTAAGCCATAGGTAATTAATTACAGTACATAAGTAGGCAATATCCAAAAGATTCAGAATTACAGGCAGTCTACAACTAGCCAAAAGAGGCAGGAGGCAGATAAACATTTTATACACATGTGTAGGAACATTTTTGCCATTCACATGCCAGATATCACAAGTTAAACAGCAAGATAAATATAGATTGTCAGATTGAACTGCATTTGGATTAGAGACATAGAGCCCAATTCTAGAAGGGTGGCGCAAGTTGCTCCCAAACGCAATTTGGCCACCCACAACTGCGACATTGACCCTGTGCCCTGTTCAGAAGGGGTAGGGTCTCTGCAGCAAAGTCCTGTGACTTGCGACATGTGGCTAGGTACGCTGCACAGAGGGCTTACCTGGCCAGCATGGCACAACACACAGACGCAGGTCCCAAGTGCACCCCCCACCCAGCAATACACAACAGCAGCCCCACAGGGCTGCCCACACCCCCTGCCCCCCAAACCCTCAGCAATTGCCCCACAGGCTGGCCACACCAACTGGCCCCTGAAACCCCCAGCAATTACCCCAGAGGGCTGGCCACACCAACTGGCACCCAAACCCCCAGCAATTGCCCCACAGGGCCATTACTACTGGAGCTCATGTTGTTACATGCCCCACAGAGCCACACCCCCAGCCACCCAAATCTCTCTATTGTAGAATGCCTGCAGGCGGCACTGTTATCGCCCACCGCATGCTCTGAACCCCGAGTCACCAGCTCAATGCGGCAATAACCTGATATAGTTTGAGCTTAGTGGCTCCCACACATGCCAGCTCACTCCAGCCTTTCACTTATCTGTTGGTGACCTGCTCACCTGGCCAGCCAGCTGAGCCTCGGTGCGCTGTAGGAGCCTCCGTAAAGACACGCCTGAGAACTTCTGAGCACGTCTTTACAGAAGTGCTCCTACAGCACTCAGTCAACAGCTGGCCATGGAGGTGAGAGGTGGGCTGTGCCAGTCACCAGCTGGGGATGGGTGGGGAGTACTTGGTGGGCTGGCATTACTGGGTGGGGGGCCACTAGACTACCAAGGCATATTGGGTTATTTGCTGCTATTTGTGGCAAGTGATTCTAGGGTTGGGGCATGCACAAGTGGGGGGATGACAGCACCACCCTGTGGGGAATTTTACAATGTGGGATTCAGGGGGCTGGGGGTGTGGGCAGCCGTGTGGGGCATGTAACTTGGGCATGAGGTGGCAGTTGGTGTGGGGAGCCCTGAGGGTCCATTACTGTACAGGGGGCATGTACAGTACAGGAATTGGGTAGGATCATGCTGTGATGCCCAGTGGGCCAGCAATAGGGGTGGTCTGGGCATGGCAGGCACATGGACTGGGTTCTACAGGACCCTTGGAGGAGGGATATAAGTTACACCAGATAATTGCAGGTGCAACTTACATTGCCAGTTCACCTGTGGGGGTTCTTGTAAAATCCTGACATTGAGGACTTTGTTGCTGCCCTTCTGGAATGGGGCACAACTGCTGCCATAAACCCCCTAGGGCCATGTCGCAGGGAGTTTATGGCACAACTGCCGGCATAACAGCTGTTCGGCGCAAGTGGCCTGCCACATGGTGCAGGCCACTTTGTTGAATAGCTCAAGTCACACCTGCTGGCATAAGTTGCTACTTGAGCCATTCTATTTGGCTCAAGTGCTGTTATGCCAGGCGTATTCTTTCTAGAATCGGGTCCATAGGATTCAGGTTAAAATCAGATATTATTCTACATGAAGGAAGAGTGAGAAGTGGAGCGAGCAGCTTGTCTTTGAGATAGAGAAGGGAGGTGGTTTATGACTGTTGTCGAGATTGAGAGAGATGTGTAACATTAGTCACATGTGACTGTACTTGTTAATAACAGTTGCCTCTGCATTGGTGTGGTTTTAAGAACTTATCTTTGTAAAATGTTTTGAATTAGTTGATGGTTTTGCAGGAAAGTAGAGGGTGAAGCAGGTTGTTCCAAATTCTGGGAGCAGTGACGGAGTAGGATCTTTGACCTATCTTTAGCCTGGCTTTCAGGAGCTCCAGTAATGGTAAGCTAGAAGACCTTAATATATGAGGAGTAGGTTTTAGGGATAGCACGCTCATCAGACTGGGGGGCTGATGAATTAACTTGAAGATGATACAGTGCATGGGGAAGTCAGATTTGTTGTCAAAGGTTGTCCAGCTAGTTTGTTGAGTACCACGCAGTGGTGAGTATGGCCAGGGGCTGTGGCAGCAAAGTGAGTGATCCTATAATATGTCTTTTTTAGTTTGCTCACTAACAGGGCCTTACTTGAATGGATGACAGGTACTGCATTGAATAGACCAGGGAGTAGGGTGGCAGAGGCAGTGGTCACTCTAGCATGCTTTGAGAGGTGGGGTGTTGTGCAGTAGAGCAGCCCAAGTTTTTGATTAGTAGTTTTAATGGTACTGTTTATGTGTGCTTCAAACACTTGGTTCTCTTTAAGCATGAATCCCAGGTATTTGAATGATGAGACATTTTCCAGTGGAGTACCCAGAGGTTTTTAAGAGGAAAGGTGTGTCATATGGGGTTTTGAAGGAGGTGCAACAAAAGAGGATAGTTTTTTTTTTCTCATTGAGAACTAGTTGGTTATTTATAAACCAAGATTCTGGGGCATGGAGGTCTAGCTCAAGATTAGCAGTCAGGGTGTGGATGTCCTTGCAGGTCTGTAGAGTTCTGCTTCATCCATGTAGAGTTTTACTAATGCACCACCACAGTTAAGAGGCAGGTCATTGATGAATATGGAAAATAGTAGTAGACCAAGTATGGACCCTTACAGTACCCTGCCAGTGATTGGTGCTAGAGGGGAGAGTGTGTTTTCCCATTAGACACATTGTGAATGATTTGTTAGATAATTGGAAAACCATGCAAGGGAGTTATTATCCAGGCTGATGTGATGAAGTTTAGCGATAAGTAAGGGAAGATTAACAAGGTCAAAGGCCTTAGTTAGGTCTACAAAGACTGCGCTGGTGGCTTGGCTTAGCCCTGATCCATGTTATTGAATATGTCAGGGGTGACGCAAAGGAGGGCAGTGTCAGTTCCATGGTGTTTGAGGAAACCATGCAAAAAAATTTACTAATGAATGCTGGAAGAATAGAACTAGAAAAATTTAACAAATAGAAACCGAATTGCTTCTTAATATTAAGCCTCATTTTGACTAGTGTTGTATGCTGAACATAAAGCAGGTGAATTGAGCCCACCAGATAAAGCTAATTCCACAATTTTCCATAGTGGAAGTGTATCATCACAATATGGGGCAAGCTATCATTTTGCAATGGCTGCACATGCAAATGAAATATTCAACTGTTCAAGCATAAACTTGGAACCATTATCCACCACCAGGCACTTGGGTTAAACCCCAGTACTGACATTGTAAGCAGCATGGGGGGAGGTTCTGCACTCTGGAAGGGCCGTCCTTCGGATGAGATGTTAAACCAAGGTCCTATATGACTGTTCTGGTGGTAGTTCAGATGGATGTTTAAGATCCCAATGCATTTCTTGAAAAGAGTAGGGGAAGTTTCCCCAGTGTCCTGGCCAAATTTCCCCCATTCACTAAAAATACCACCAACAGTTTAATCTGGTTCAAGGTCAGTTGGCATTCATCTGTATCACCCTCCCACATACCTGAATATAGGCAGAATTTGTTTAGTGCACTTACCCGGTCAACAAAAACTAAAAAAAAAACCCAGCTTGGATACCTGAATGGGCTACTGACTTATTGGCCAGCCATTTCAACTGGCAGATTACATAATTACAGACCAATTCACAATACTAGTATGCCTGTATTCCAGCCTCCGTCCTCCTGATTGGGTGACTGAGATTTCATCATTAGTAGCTTGTGGGAAGCATGAAGTGCTTAATGGATGACTTTTGTAATTCTTTTGCAGAATAGTGTAACACTCCAGTTGCAGGAAGATTGCATTTTGGAATGTATCACATGCAAATGGAAGTCCATACCTCGTGACTGTATGCTGAGCTTGTAGTCACAAACACTTTTGCAAGTGTATGCCAGCTTGCTCATTTATATCATTGGATATTATATTAGCTTGCTCAAAGTGTTCATTTCCGCTCAACAAGATGACAATAAGTGAGCATAGCCCTTTAAGTACATGTATGGAGTCCATGTGCTTTTCAAACTTTCCTCAGCAATGTCAGCTTTAGTGACTTTAATGTAAAATTCACAGTGTGGGACTTCTGAACAGATGATTTCACTAAAAAGAATAGTTCACTTGGTCAGGGCAGTGGTCACCAGGCAGGTCAAGATTTATACACCATTCCAAAAATCTCACACTGGAGCCAGCATCAAGGCTAAGATTATTATAGACATGAGGCATTTGGCTCCTAAGGAAGAACGGGTGTGTGTCTCCCCTTGCATTTATGTATCCCAATAGGTGGCAGAGGAAGAATGTAGGAAAATAAAAAATGTACTTAAAATCTCTGAAAGATTTTTTTTCATGCTTGATGTTTAACTTTATTGAAAGTCTTTTTCTTCCTTCTTTCTTTCAAAAGGTTAAGTGCAGTGATGCTCATTTAATGTCCATATTCTCTCAATGAGGGACTTCAGACCTTAAGAGCAATCTGCCATTATTAAAATGTTCATGTTGAACTGCAATGGACCCCACGTTCATTTACTTCTTTGACCTTGGTTTTGTACATCTTCACTAACAACAAAGGAACATAAGTTTCAGTAAGATGAAATCACATCAATGGCCTATAGAGTTTGTACCCTGCCCTAATTACAGTTGTAACAATGCTTTTTCAACATTTGACCTAGGGCCAGTTCACTAGCACAGTGGCTGCGCATTGCATTGACAGCTGATAGACCAGTGTCCATGTAAGATGCCTGGAATCCCAAGATGCAGCTGGCAGAGTGAGGCTCCTGCACCTACTGGAGGGTGAGAGCAGGTTAACCAGTGTTCACACACCCTATGCCAGTCAATCACAGAGTGGCACTGGCATCAGCTGTGTAGGAAGCAATGCATGGGTGGTGGACTGGGGGAGCCTGAAAGGAGAAAATAGAAACATATCTGACAAATTAAATTTGACTGAGAACGTTTCCCTCTGCTTGATTGCTCAACTCTTATATTCAGATATGTATTCTGTTTCAATATAATTGCATCTAGATTCATTTTAATCAATAGTCTCTGTTTCTCCAGATTTCTTTGATAGTTAATTCCAAGAGCCAACACCATTTGAGTTAAAAAAACATCTTCTGATGCTTCCCTTTGTCCTACCCACTATCACAGTTAGTGTCACATTGTACTACTGTCTGTACTAGCTTAAAGACTTGATTCTCTTCTAGTATTAGTATTTCCATTCAAAATGTTAATTACCCATAAATTGCCCAATGCACCCTTTTCTTCTCCAGTGTAAATATACAGCATTCAAGTCTTCCAACTTCTTCATTTTTATTTCTATCTCTAGGTAAGTGCACTGGTGTCAAAGCACCTTTATCAGGCATGACACAGTGTTCTACATAATACAATCACAAGTAACAAAGAAGACTGTGACAGGGTAAACACAACACCAGGGAACAAGGGGTTAACCCCTTGGTTGAGACTGAGGAAATGTAGATACTGCAACAGGCAAAGGGTGGATGCTTCCACAGGTGTGGATAATTAGAGAAAGATTGCTAAAAGGCAGAGGGATCCAGCAAGGGAGGGAGTGAGAGACTGAAAACTGCTGCACTGTGAGAGAGGAATCAGAGCTGAAAACAAAAGAGAATGTTTAAGTCATAGAGAGAGTCTATGGGGGAAAAAACAGCTGAAGCCTGCTACTGAGAATCAGACCATGTCTGGAGCAGAGGGTCCTGAGGTAAAGGACTAGTTTAGCCACCTGGACCAATAACAGTGAGTGGAATATACTGCTGAGAACTGCCTGCAGAGAAGGCTAAAGGGGAAACTGTTTGTGCTTCATTTAAGACTGTATCTTGAACAAACTACTGGCCCACATAGGTGGTGCAAAGATTCCTTTGTCAAGTCAGCCTAAAAGAACTGTTTTATGTTATCCTTTATGTTACCTAACCAGGCTGGGGAAGTTGAACTGAATGATTATGATTTTCTGGAGTAACAACTTACATTTGAAGCAGTAAAAGTGCATTTTGTTCTATGAACTTTAAACCCAGCATGTTGCCTTTCCATATACCATAGGCCAGCTTGTCACACCTGGTGTTAGAACCGGTATTTGAACCCCTGCTGGAGTGAGCAGGACTAGTTACATTTTGGAAAGATGGATATGGAGAAATTGCTGAAGTTCCTCATGGAACAGCAACAAGTAAAACAGGCTCAGCAACAACAGGTTCTCACCCAGCTGGCTCAGAAACAGCAGGAGGCACAACAGCAGCTTCTTATACAGCTGGGGCAATAACAACAGCAGCTCCTGCAGTCCCTGGTGAAACAGCCACAACAAGATCCTATGGGTGAGGCTGGTTGAGCTATCATTGGGCCAGATGTTCCTAGGATGAATGCCATGCTGACAAAAATGACGTCTGAGGATGATCCCGAGGCCTTCCTGGAAATGTTTGAGCAAGTGGCAGAAGCTACTGGATGGCCCAGAATCCAGTGGGCTATTCACCTTGCCCCCTGTCTGACTGGGGAAGCCCAAGCAGCCTATTGAGCTATTGACAGTACCACAGCCGGCAAGTACATAGAGGTGAAATCAACAATCCTGGATCGCTTAGACATCAATGCAGAAAGTTACCGATGGAGGTTCTGGAGATTCCAATTTGTAGCAGATGCACAACCTAGAGCAATGGGACAACAACTGCAGGACCTGTGTTGGTATTGGCTAAAACCCAAAGGATGCAGTGGTCCTATAGTGGCTGAGCTAATCATCTTGGAATAATTTTTGAACATTCTGCCCCTGGAAATTCAGAGCTGGGTCTGCAAACAGAGGATCACCATGCTAGTAGAGGCCATGCAGATCTCAGAACAAGTGTTGAATGCTGAACCCTCATACCACCCCATGACCTTGCTTACAAGGCCACCTGGGAAGAGGGGGAATCATCCCAGGAGCCAGACTGAAGGAATATTGGCTGGAACTATGAAGGGACCTTGGGCATGTAGAGAGGTGTGTTACTGGTCAAGTAAGGGTCAGACTCCGGGAAAGATGACAACCCAGTAGCCCAAGGAGACATTTCCTGAGGGCCTGCTGCCTAAACCCAGAGGCTCATCCTGAAGCCAAGACACAGGGGCATGTTTCTCATGTGGACAGAGGGGTCACTTTGCGAAGAACTGCCCCCACATGAATTGTACCTTGATAGATTGCATGCTTACAGATGGGTATTCACTGGACAGTGTGGTGGGGGCCCTGAATCTTAAGATTTTGTGATCCCTGTTGAGGTAGAAGGGATAGAGATGGAGGCTTTTCTGGAGTCAGGAAGCTTCCAGACCCTAGTCAGGGTGGCCCTTGTGAAGCCCTGACACTGGCAGGACCATAACCCCATCCCTATATGATGTGTGCATGGGGATATAAAGGCTTACCCTGGTGCTATGGTTACACTTATTCTGGGGGGCTAAACAGAGACTATAAAGGTGGGGGTTGTCCCAGGGTTACCTTATCCAGTGTTACTGGGTAGAGATTGGAAATGGTTTGATGACTTATGGAAAGCAAACGTATCTTTGGTAACTACCCAGTCTCAGGGTCATGAAGGGAGGGAGGCCAGCCACCTGCAGCTGGGGGAAGTTTTTCCTTTCTCGGACCTAGGGAATTTTAACACCCAGACTAGAACCCGCAAATCTAAGTGAGATCATAGGGCAGCAAAGAAAAGATGTCCCAAAGAGGAAGATGCAGAGCAGGGAGGTGAAGCAAAGGCAAAAGTGGGTCCAGACCCACAGCATGACCCTAACACTGACTCACTTAATCAAAGTTCAGGAAGGCCGTCCTTATCAGAGCAAGATGTATTAAAGCACTGCCCGGACATTGCCAAAGAACAAAGGGCTGATGGCATACTCAGCTGAGTATACACTCAGTTGGCTGTCAGGGAAGGTGAGGTGGTAGATGAGAATGGGGCAGCACGCTATCCTCATTTTGAGTTACAAGGAGGTATCCTGTATCAAGTTAGTAAAAGATAGAAACAGGGGATACCCGGCATCAGTTGCTAGTCCCTCTAGCCTTTCGGTCAAATTACTACACTTTGCCCTCTGTATTCTAGTGGCTGGGCACTGTGGGGTAGAGAATACACTAGCCCGACTGTTACCCCAATTCTTTTGGTTGGGCATATATCAACATGTTAAAGATTATTGTGCATCTTATCCCGAGTGCCAGTTAGTAGCTCCAAAAAACAATCCCAGGGCCCTTTTAGTACCTTTACCTGTTATGGAGGCACCTATTGACTGGATTGGGGTTGATATAGTGGGACCCCTTGAAAAGATTGCAGGGGGGTACCAATACATTCTGGTAACTGTGGACTATGCTACCCTGTACCCTGAGGCCATCCCGTTGTGAAGCATTTTGGCCAAAATTGTAGCTGGGAAGCTGTTAAAGGTTTTTAATCACATGAGAATACTGAAGGAAATGTTGGTGGACCAGGGAACTAACTTCTTGTCCCGCATGACTCAGGAGGTTTGTACTTTGTTGGGAATCAGCTCCATAAGGACCTCAATATACCATCCCCAGACAGATGATCCCATGGAGTGATTCAACCAAACCCTTAAAACCATGCTTTGAAAGTTCATAACCACTGAGGTCAGGGACTGAGACAAGTTACTTCTCTTACTGCTGTTTACAATGCACGAGATCCCTCAAGCATCTACTAGGTTTGCTCCTTTTGAACTCCTCTATTGGCGTCTCCCATGAGGTGTTCTTCATGTAGTAAAGGATATGTTGGAGAAACCTGACCCCAAGACTGAAAATCTGGTGCAATATGTCTTGCAATTGAGGGAAAGATTAGATCGAGTGGGAAAATTTTGCCCGAGAGACTCTGGTGCGGGCTTAACAAAGACAAGAGTACTACTATAACAAGGGAGCCCGGTTGAGGGAATATAAACCAGGAGACCAGGTACTAGTGTTGTTGCCAAGCAGCCAGAATAAACTTCTAGCCAAATGAAAGGGGCCTAATGAAGTTACCCAGAGGGTGGGCCCAGTTAACTATGAAGTTTGCCAGCCAGAGATGCAAAAAGTGACCCAGATCTACCATGTCAATTTGCTGAAATTCTGGAACCAGAGGGATAGCCTATTGACTTCCCCTGAACCAGACATATTGGGTCTGTGACCCCAAGTGCCAGATGACAATCTGGGGATACAAGTCCCAATAGGAGAGCAGCTGTCTCACAAACAGAAACAGCAACTAGAAGAGTTGGTAAGCCCATTTTTAGATGCTTTCTCCTTCCTCCCAGGGACAACACATATGATAGCTCACCATATAGAAACAGAGCCAGTGGAGAAAGTGTGGCAGTGACCATATTGTTTGCCAGAAGCTGTCTGAGACACAGTTAAGAAGGAGTTAGAGGACATGCTAGAGCTGGGAGTGACTGAGGAATCCATCAGTGACTGGAGTAGCCCCATTGTGTTAGTACCAAAAGAAGGTGGGGCTACCTGCTTCTGTATTGATTTTTGAGGGTCAATGCCATCTTGAAGTTCGATGCCTGCCCCATGCCTCAGGTAGATGAACTGTTGGATAGACAAGGGGAAGCCAAGTACATCACAATGTTGGACATAACAAAAGGGTACTGGCAAATTCCTTTGACCCCAGAGTCTTGGGAAAAGACAGCATTTGCTACCCCCTTTGGGCTATACCAGTTCTGTACCATGCCTTTTGACTTACATGGGGCCCCTGCAACCTTTCAAAGGCTCATGAATCACTTTCTGTGATTCCATACCCAGTATGCAGCTGCTTACCTGGATGATGTGGTGATCCACAGCACTGATTGGAATCCCATGTATCCAAGGTGGCAGCTGTACTACAGTCCCTTTGAGAAGCAGGGCTGATGGCCAGTCCAGCAAAGAGTGCTTTGGCCAAAGCTGAAACAAAGTGCTTAGGATACTGTATAGGCAATGGACAGGTGAGACCCTTGATCAGTAAGGTCCAAGCAGTAGCTGAGTGCCCGGCACCCACCACAAAAACCCAGGTGAAGGCTATCTTAGGGTTGACAGGGTATTACCATTAGTTCATACCTCACTTCTCTACCCTTGCCAGCCCACATATAGACCTCACCTGTAAATCTGCCCCTAACAGGGTCCACTGGTTAGAGGAATGTGACCAGGCATTCACACAACTTAAAGTGGCACTGTGCAGAAAGCCAGTGTTACACAGTCCTGACTTCAACAGGACCTTTATCCTGCAAATTGATGCTTCTGAAGTCAGGCTAGGAGCTGTGCTTTCCCAGGAGTATGAGGGGGAGGAACATCCTATTCCCTACCTCAGTCAAAAACTCTTTCCCTGGGAAAAGAAGTATGCAATGATGGAAAAAGAGTGTCTCATTGTCAAGTGGGCTGTGGACACCCTCTGCTACTATCTGCATGGCTGGGAGGTCACCTTGGTTACAGACCATGCCCCCTCTGCGGTGGCTGCAAGTGATGCAGGATGACAACCCACTCATCACCAAGTATTACTTGGCCCGCCAGCCATTTTCCTTCACAGTGCGCCACCAGGCTGGGACCCAGAACAGAAACGCAGACTTTCTGTCCTGGGAGGGGAGTGGTCAGGGTCCGACCAACTGTGCCTTCACACAAAGGGGGTGGTATCTGACAGGGTAAATGCAACACTGGGGAACAAGGGGTTAACCCCTTGTTTGAGACTGAGGACATGTAGATACTGCAACAGGCAAAGGGGGAATGCTTCCACAGGTGTGGCTAATTAGAGAGAGATTGCTAAAAGGCAGAGGGATTCAGCAAGGGATGGAGTAAGAGGCTGAAAACTGCTGCACTGTGAAAGATGAACCAGAGCTGAAAACCAAAGAGAATGTTTAAGTCATAGAGAGTGTCTTTGGGGGAGAAACAGCTGAAGCCTGCTACTGAGAACCAGACCATGTCTGGAGCAGAAGGTCCTAAGGTAAAGGACTAGTTTAGCCAGCTGGACGTATAACAGTGAGGGGAATGTACTGCTGAGAACTGTCTGCAGAGATGGCTAAAGGGGAAACTGTTTGTGCTTCATTTAAGAATGTATCTTGAACAAACCTTTGGCTCACATAGGTGGTGCAAAGATTCCTTTGTCAAGTCAGCCTGAAAGAACTGTTTTATGTTAGCCTTTATGTTACCTGACCAGGCTGGGGAAGTTGAACTGAAAGATTATGTTTTTTTGGAGTAATAACTTATAGTTAAAGCAATAAAAGTGCATTTTTTGTCTGTGAACTTTAAACCCAGCATGTTGCCTTTCCATGTACCATAGGCCAGCTTGTCACACCTGGTGTTAGAAGTGGTATTTGAACCCCTGCTGGAGTGAGCAGGACTAGTTACATTCTGGAAAGATGGATATGGAGAAATTGCTGAAGTTCCTCGTGGAACAGCAACAAGCAAAACAGGCTCAGCAACAACAGGTTCTCACCCAGCTGGCTCAGCATCAACAGGAGGCACAACAGCAGCTTCTTATACACCTGGGTCAACAACAACAGCAGCTGCTGCAGTCCCTGGTGCAACAGCCACAACCAAATCCTATGGGTGAGGCTGGCCATGCTATCATTGGGCCAGAGGTTCCTAGGATGAATGCAATGCTGACCAAAATGACATCTGAGGATGATCCCGAGGCCTTCCTGGTAATGTTTGAGCTAGTGGCAGAAGCTGCTGGATGGCCCAGAATCCAGTGGGCTATCTACCTTGCCCTCTGTCTGACTGGGGAAGCCCAAGCAGCCTATTGAGCTATTGACAGTACCACAGCCAGCAAGTACATATAGGGGAAATCAGCAATCCAAGATCGCTTTGGCATCAATGCAGAAAGTTACCGATGGAGATTCTGGAGTTTCCAGTTTGTAGCAGACGCATGACCTAGAGCAGTAGGATAACAACTGCAGGATCTGTGTTGGCATTGGCTAAAACCCAAAGGATGCTATGGCCCTGAAGTGGCTGAGTTAATCATCTTGGAAACATTTTTGAACATTCTGCCCCTGGGAATTTAGAGCTGGGTCCGCAAACAGAGGATCACCATGCTAGTTGAGGCCATGCAAATCTCAGAACAAGTGTTGAATGCTAAACTCTCCTCCCGCCCCGTGACCCAGCTTACAATGCCACCTGGGAAGAGGGGGGAATCATCCCAGGAGCCAGACTGAAGGAATATTGGCTGGAACTGTGAAGGGACCTTGGGCATGAAAGGAGGGGGGGTTATGGGCCAAGTAAGAGTCATACTCTGGGAAAGATGACAACCCAGTAGCCCAGGGAGACATTTCCTGAGGGCCCACTGCCTAAACCCGGAAGCTCACCCTGAAGCCAAGACACAGGGGCATGTTTCTCATGTGGACAGAGGGGTCTCTTTGTGAAGAACTGCCCCCACATGAATTGTACATTCATAGATTGTATGTTTACAAATGGGTATTCACTGTACAGTGGGGGCGGGGGCCCTGAATCCTGACATTTTGTGATCCCTGTCGAGGAAGAAGGGATAGAGACAGAGGCTCTGGTGGAGTCAGGAAGCTGCCAGACCCTAGTCAGGGTGGCCCTTGTGAACCCCTGACACTGGCAGGACCAGAACCCCATCCCTATCTACTGTGTGCATGGGGATGTAAAGGCTTACCCTGGTGCTATGGTTACACTTACTCTAGGGGGCCAAACAGAGACTATAAAGGTGGGGGTTGTCCTGGGGTTACCCTATCTGGTGTTACTGGGGAGAGATTGGAAATGGTTTGATGACTTATGGAAAGCAGACTTATCTTTGGTAACTACCCAGTTCCAGGGTCGTGAAGGGAGGGAGGCCAGCCACCTGCAGCTGGGAGAAGTTTTCCTTTCTCGGACCTAGGGATTTTTAACACCCAGACCAGAACCCACAAATCTAAGCAAGAACATAGGGCAGCAAAGAAAAGGGGTCCCAAAGGGGAAGATGCAGAGCAGGGAGGTGAAGCAAAGGCAAAAGTGGGTCCAGACCCATAGCACAACCCTAACACTGACTCACTTAATCAAAGTTCGGGAAGGCCATCCTTATCAGAGCAAGATGTATTAAAGCATAGCCTGAACATTGCCAAAGAACAAAGGGCTGACAGCATACTCAGCTGAGTATACACTCAGTTGGCTGTCAGGGAAGGGGAGGTGGTAGATGAGAATGGGGAAGCACGTTATCCTCATTTTGAGTTACAAGGAGGTATCCTGTATCAAGTTAGTAAAAGGTCCAAACAGGGGATACCCGGCATCAGTTGCTAGTCCCTTGAGTCTTTCATGGGGAATTACTACACCTTGCCCACTCTATTCTGGTGGCTGGGCACTGTGGGGTAGAGAAAACACTAGCCTGACTGTTACCCAAATTCTTTTGGCCGGGCATATATCAACATGTTAAAAATTATTGTACATCTTATCTGAGTGCCAGTTAGTAGCTCCAAAGAACAGTCCCTGGGACCCTTTAGTACCTTTGCCTGTTATGGAGGCACCTTTTGACTGGATTGGGGTTGATATAGTGGGACCCCTGGAAAAGAGTGCAGATGGGTACCAATACATTCTAGTAATTGTGGACTATGCTACCTGGTACCCCGAGGCCATCCCGTTATGGAGCATTTCAGCCAAAATTGTAGCTGGGAAGCTGTTAAAGGTTTTTAGTCACATGGGAATACTGAAGGAAATGTTGGCGGACCAGAGAACTAACTTCATGTCCCGCCTGACTCAGGAGGTTTGGACTTTGTTGGGAATCAGCTCCTTAAGGACCTCAATATACCATCCCCAGACAGATGGTATCGTGGAGCGATTCAACAAAAACCTTAAAACCATGCTTTGAAAGTTCTTATAGAATGGGTCTGAACAATGCTACATCCTGATTGGCTGAGAGGTGCCTCTGGCCGTGTCCTTATCAAGACATATTGTGCCAACTGGCACCTCTTCAGCCAGTCAGGACGCAGCACCTCTGGAAATCCATACATGCCAGAAGAGATTAACAAAAGTATAGAAGCTGCTGTCCTGGCGATCTATGGTCACTGCCAGCCAGCCCCCTGCGGCATGGTCTCTCCTAATTCAGTGAAACTCCACCCCAGTGTCTTTAAAAAAATCTAACCTTGCCACTTTTGGTCAGAAGTTAGTGGTGCATGTGAGAAAGCTGACCGAGATGAAACGGACATCCTGGCGTGCTGCGACAACGCAGCTTTAAATCACAAATGCAGCTCAAAGTACGATGCCACTGTCTGCACTAACATGCTGCCGCTTTCCCTTCTGCTCGGTCACACTGCACATGGACACAACCCTGAAGGACGAGCTCCTACTTAACCACTACCTAGTACCGAACACAATTCTCGCACAACAGATACTCATCATTTCCACTGTCTGAGTGAGCAAGAGGCCCTTACCTGCACTTTTGTCACCATCTTGAGCTGCTGAGTGTTTCTCCTGGCAGCAGAACATGGGGGGGGGATTGCAAGAGGAGCATAAAGATCTACTATGTGACTTAAAACAAGAAGTTAACATGCTAAAATGAATGTTAACATGATCTACTGTTACAATTCTCTTTTCAACGGACATCCAGCGTTGCGACAAGCGCTTTAAAATCATAAACGTAGGCTCAGCACGGTGCCACCTCTGCACACATGCTGCCGCTCACCATCTTGACCTGCTGAGTGTTTCTCCTGGCAGTGGGACGGGGGGATTGCAAGAGGAGCATCAAGATCTACTATGTGACTTAAAACTAGAAGTTAACATGTTAAATGAATGTTAACATGATCTACTGTTGCAATTCTCTTTTCTTTTTTAGAAAACTGATTCTAATGAATCCAGTTAGGAACTATTTTATCTTATTTTTAAGATTGTTGTCAAATAAATATCTTCAACTTTTAAACCAGACAACTCTGTTTCTACTTTATTACAAAAGTGCAGTGCCCATTTATAAGTGGAATAAGACACTCCGAGGTGTGGTTTGTGGCTTGATAAGAGCACTTCCCAGGTGCTAAAGTCACTCGGCGCAAGCGCCTCGTGCCTCATTACGCACCTGGGGCGTGCTCTTATCAAGCCATAAACCACACCTCGTCATGTCTTATTCCTTACATAACCACTGAGGTCAGGGACTGGGACAAGTTACTTCTCTTACTGCTGTTCACAATGCAGGAGATCCCTCAAGCATCTACAGTGTTTGCTCTTTTTGAACTCTTCTATGGGCACCTCCCACGAGGTCTTTTTGATGTAGTAAAGGAGATGTTGGAGAATCCTGACCCCAAGACTGAAAATCTGGTGCAATATGTCTTGCAATTGAGGGAAAGATTAGCTCAAGTGGGAAAATTTTCCCGAGAGACTCTGGTGTGGGCTTAACAAAGACAAGAGTACTACTATAACAAGGAAGCCTGGTTGAGGGAATATAAACCAGTGGACCAGGTACTAGTGTTGTTGCCAAGCATCCAGAATAAACTTCTAGCCAAATTGAAGGGGCCTAATAAAGTTACCTGGAGGGTGGGCCCAGTTAACTATGAAGTTTGCCAGCCAGAGAGACAAAAAAATGACCCAGATCTACCATGTCAATTTGCTGAAATTCTGGAACCAGAGGTATAGCCTATTGATTTCTCCTGAACCAGATATAGTGGGTCTGGGACCCCAAGTGCCAGAAAACAATCTTCGGATACAAGTCCCAATGGGAGACCAGCTGTCTCACAAACAGAAACAGCAGTTAGGAGAGTTGGCAAGCCAGTTTTTAGATGCTTTCTCCTTCCTCCCAGGGACAACCCATATGATAGCTCACCATATAGAAGCAGAGCCAGGGGAGAAAATGCAGTAGTGACCATATTGCTTGCCAGAAGCTGTCCGAGACACAGTTAAGAAGGAATTACAGGACATGCTAGAGCTGGGAGTGATTGTGGAATCCAGTAGTGACTGGAGTAGCCCCATAGCGTTAGTACCAAAAGAAGGTGGGGCTACCTGCTTCTGTATTGATTTTTGAGGGTCAATGCCATCTCGAAGTTTGATGCCTACCCCATGCCTCAGGTAGATGAACTGTTGGATAGACAAGGGGAAGCCAAGTACATCACGATGTTGGACCTAACTAAAGGGTACTGGCAAATTCCTTTGACCCCAGAGTCTTGGGAAAAGACAGCATTTGCTACCCTCTTTGGGTTATACCAGTTCTGTACCATGCCTTTTGACTTACATGGGGCCCCTGCAACCTTTCAAAGGCTCATGAATCACTTGCTGCAACCCCATGCCCAGTATGCAACTGCTTACCTGGATGATGTGGTTATCCACAGCACTGATTGGGAATCCCATGTATCCAAGGTGGCAGCTGTACTACAGTCCCTCTGAGAAGCAGGGCTGATGGCCAATCCAGCAAAGTGTGCTTTGGCCAAAGCTGAAACAAAGTGCTTAGGGTACTGTATAAGCAATGGACAGGTGAGGCCTTTGATCAGTAAGGTCCAAGCCATAGCAGAGTGCCAGGCACCCACCACAAAAACCCAGGTGAAGGCCATCTTAGGGTTGGCAGGGTATTATAGTCAGTTCATACCTCACTTCTCTACCCTTGCCAGCCCACTTTCAGACCTCACCCAGAAATCTACCCATAACAGGGTCCACTGGTTAGAGGAGTGTGACCAGGCCTTCACACAACTTAAAGTGGCATTGTGCAGAAAGCCAGTATTATGCAGTCCTGACTTCAACAGGACCTTTATCCCTCAAACTGACATCTCCGAAGTCAGGCTAGGAGCTGTGCTGTCCCACGAGTTTGAGGGGGAGGAACATCCTATTCCCTACCTCAGTCAAAAACTCTTTCCCTGGGAGAAGAACTATGCAGTGATAGAAAAATAGTGTCTCACAGTCAGGTGGGCTGTGGATGCCCTCTAATACTACCTGTATGGCCAGCAGGTCATCCTGGTTACAGACCATGCCCCTCTGCGGTGGCTGCAAGTGATGCAGGACGACAACCCGTGCATCACCAAGTATTACTTTGCCCCACCAACCATTTTCCTTCACAGTGCACCACCGGGTTGGGACCCAGAATAGAAACACAGACTTTCTGTCCCAGGAGGGGAGTGGTCAGGGGCCGAGCAACTGTGCCTTTGCACAAAGGGGGTGGCATGTGACAAGGTAAAGACAACACTGGGGAACAAGGGGTTTACCCTTGGTTGAGACTGAGGAAATGTAGAGACTGCAACAGGCAAGGGGGGAGACTTCATCAGGTTTGGCTAACTAGAGAGAAATTGTTAAAAGGCAGAGGGATCCAGCAAGGGAGGGAGGGAGTGAGAGGCTGGAAACTGCTGCTCTGTGAGAGAGGAACCAGAGCTGAAAACCAAAGAGAATGTTTAAGTCATAGAGAGAGTCTTTGGGGAAAAAACAGCTGAAGCCTGCTACTGAGAACCAGACTGCCTGGAGCAGAGATTCCTGAGGTAAAGGACTAGTTTAGCCAGCTGGGCTAATAACAGTGAGTGGAATGTACTGCTGAGAACTACCTGCAGAGAAGGCTAAAGGGGAAACTGTGCTTCACTTAAGACTGTACCTTGAACAAACTGCTGGCCCACATAGGTGGTGCAAAGATTCCTTTGTCAAGTCAGCCTGAAAGAACTGTTTTATGTTAACCTTTATGTTACCTGATCAGGCTGGAGAAGTTGAACTGACTGATTATGATTTTCTGGAGTAACAACTTACATTTGAAGCAATAAAAGTGAATTTTGTTCTGTGAACCTTAAACACAGCGTGTTGCCTTTCCATATACCGTAGGCCAGCTTGTCCAAAGATCTATAGTGATACGAAAAGTACACAATATTACAGAAAACAAGAACAGACATTCACTCAGTTTAAATATTCATGCAGTAAGGTGATAAATACTTTGACAGAAGACATTGTTCAATGGGAATAGCATAAACCATTCCATTAAAAAGCTTCACAGTAGCTAAAAGCATATTGCCCCATATTTGAATGCATTCATGGAGCTGTTAAACAATTTTATCCCAATAGACAGAGAATAAAAACTGTAAGTAACAGATTTCAAAAGATCAGCTAAGCATAATGGGCGCTTTTTTGTAAAATGTTAAACATAGATCTAGAGAAGGTCAGATTATCTTTAAGGTCAGGGAGAATCAGTTATTTTTTATTAAAGATTAGCACAGTGATGGATTCTGTTCCATGCAGATGACTCTCACTTAGCAGTTTTATAATCAAGAGTTTTTTTTTCTAATCCACAGCAGTTTTATATATAGTGTGAATTATTTATTTCATTTTTGGTAACTGAGTGGGCACACTAGACAACTGAATTCCTATTTGCAGGTATGGCCTGGGAGGGTACAAAGCACAACATACATAAAGACAGTTGCATATACAAATTCTGAGAGCTAAACAGTTCAGTAGTCTCAAAAAGTACAATATAAGCTAAGCAGATTTATTAAACAATGACAGTCCCCCCATGCAGTGGATATGCATGGCATGAACAAAAAGCTGATGTTTTAGAAAAGGTGTATTTTGCCAGCATTCATTTAAGCTAGGCGGGCTAGTTAAACAGTGACAGTTCCATCTAAGCAACTGACATACATGGCAAAAACAGAGCTGATGTTTTAGATAGTGGGTTCTTTGGCAGCATACAATAATAATGGAACCTTAACCAATTAAAGGCAAAAGACTATGAGCCTGATTTTTGAAGGTTGATTGAGGGCGTGTGACAAGCCTTGTGTCTGACCCATGTTTTGGTACAGCTGTGCCAAACACATTTGCCGCAACTACATCCAATTTTATGTTCTTGGGTGCAGTTGCAACACATCAGTGTCAGTGGCTCAGCAGGTATCATCCTTGCCTCTGAGGCTGGGAGATCAGCAGGCTGTGGGTTCTATCCCCACACCAGACACTTTGGTTAATATCCCAATACTGACACCGTAGTGCAGCATGAGAGGAATGCCACACTCCTGAGGTGCCGTCTTTCGGACAAGGTGTTAAACCGAGGTCCCATCTGCCTGTTCTAGTGGTAGTTCAGGTGGATGTTAAAGATCCTATGGCACTTCTCAAAAAGAGCAGGGGAATTTCCCCAGTGCCCTGGCCAAATTTCCCCTCATTCACTAAAAATACCACCAACAGCTTAATCTGGTTCAAGGTCACTTGGCATTCATCTGTATCCCCCTTCCCAGGGTCACGCCTGAAAATAGGCAGGATTTGTCTAGTGCACTTACCCAGTCAACAAAAACTAAATTAAAAAAACATTAAATTAAAAATAAAATTAAAACTTTCCTCACTTTATGGCAGCTTGCACCAAATATCTGGTGCATGCCCTGAAGAAATGGTCTATGGAATGCCACAGGATAGATCAGTGGATCTGATCTAACTTGTGGCATTTGGCACACAACAGTGGGAATTCTAATCACTTGCATTGAGACTGCCACAAGCTCTGTGCACCATATGATCGACACACCAATGGCTTGCGACAGTCTTGGAGCTTTGAAAATTGAGCCCTATGAGTTGCAATTCATACTTGGAATTCAGGTGCTACTCAGTTGTTAATCCTGTAAAGCTGTCCTAATTTTTGATGTACCCTGCACATTGTTAGCTTAATATGACATTTAAAGGTCAAACTAGGGTCTAAATAAATACCAAGATATTTAAAATTATCCAAAAGTTCAAGCCAACCACCATTCAGAGTAGTTATGTGAGGTTTTTGTTTAAAAGTATTTACCTCGGGTGCAGAACCCAATGCATGCCTTTTTTTGTATTTAAAACCAATTTGATTAACTCAAACCATCTGTGCATACAATGAAAATCAGCACTTAAGTTTGAATCAATTTCCAAAATGTTCTTGGAGAGTAAAAATAAAACTGCGATATCGGCACACAACATAATGTTTGAGAAGCTGCATGTATAGGAATGCCATTAATAAACATTGAAAATAAAAGATACTGAGTATTGACCCCTATGGTACATCACATGGCACAATTATTTTACTTGAAAATGTTGACCCAAGCTTAACCAGCTGTTTACTATTCAGTAAGTAATCTACTAGTGAGTTATTTTCTAAATCATGAGCAGACCATGTTTTAATTAACTTGCCATGAATTCTGAGACCAAAGGCCTTGGTCAGGTCTACAAATGTGGTACCAGTAATTAAGCCCTTGTTCATGACCCTGTAAGCCCTGTCCATGAACTTGACCAAAGCACCATCAGTCTTGTGACCCTTCTGAACCCATGTTGTTCACTGCTCAAGTGTTGATATTCTTCAAGACACTCAACACATTGAGCATGAATGACTCTTTTTTGAAGTTTAGCTAGTGCAGATAATACGGAAAACAGTCTATAATTATCAGCCATTGAAGTACCCATTGTTTGTGCAAGGCAAAGAATTGTGCTATCTTCCACAAATCTGGCACTGGCTGACTTTCAAAAGAAAAATTCAATATGTTTAACATATTGAATGCAGTACAAGGTCCTGCTAGCTTGAGACATTTTGGAATAAGCTCAATAGCACCAGGAGAATTTTTCTGCTTTTAAACCACAAAGCAATTTGTAAACTTGGAAACTGGTTGCTCTTTCAATTTAAAATGGGGGGGTGATGAGATTCAGAATGAATTGGAGTTCAGGCAATAGATCAATCAGTAATATTTGATTTTGGATGTAAACTGTTAACACTACAGAATGATCATTAAAGAGATCAGCTATGACCTTTTGATTTGTGTATTCTGTCCTATTAGATTAGATTTTTAACTGGATTTATTAATTTATTTATACTACCATAAAATATAAAATGTTTTTGGTTAGTAAATATAGAGATCCAGTGTGCTCATAAATTCAGTGCAGAGAAATTAATGTTACAGTCCTTTACTTCCAGTGAACTAATGCTTAACTGAAAAATAAATGTGCCACTAAGAAGAACTGACTTTTAAAATACTACATTCTCACAGTAAAAACAGATGTAAACAGAAATATTGAGTCCCTACCACCATATACTATAAAATGCCAGAACCTGCAATGGATAGCTACTGTGCAGGCAGAGCTTATCTGGGGGAACAGTCTGGATGACACCTGGATTTACAGGTGTAGTTCTGCCCATTACAGCAGGGTTAGGAAGGGATAGGCCTCTCAGGAGGCAGGAACTGATACTTGCTTGAAGGATGGCCTGTGATTATTTAAGTGACTGCAATGAAGGCTCTGCCTTCTTTTGCCCCTACCTGCAGAAGGTACCTTCCCAATCCCTCCCCTCATAAAAGTAGGGGCATGGGACCAGAGTTAGGGAACCCGCTGTCCCACTATGGGGGACTGCCTTAGGGGTTGGAAAGAAATGTTACCATTTTTCCCCCCACTGGGTTTTCCAATGTTTTGCCTTTGCCAGTGTGGTACGTAGTGATGTAGGTGGGTAGATAGGCAGATTTTGTCACAGTCCTATAGATGTGGCATTGGCAGGGTAGTGTAGCAGATTTTTTTTTATTTAGTTGTTTAACCAGGAGTAGCATGCTGAGCTGAAAGCATTTTTACAGGAGTGACCTGGGAGCACAGGGAAGTTAAGTGACTTGCTCAGGGTCACACAGTATGCAAGTGTAAGCTGTGGGATTCAAACCCAGGTCTGGTCTGCTGGATGTCACCAGATTTGCAGCTCAGAGTCTTAAATCACTGCTCCATACTGCCTCAATTGGTGGCATGGTAGTCACACAGTGTTGTACATGGTGTTCACAGGGTTGTCACTCCATTTCTGGAGAGCCATGAGGCAGGGGAGAGGTGAGGCCTTGGCAGCTGGTACCAGAAGGGCGCCAGTCATAGTAGAAGGATAACTCTCTGATGTAGGTCAGTAGTCAGTGGCACCCTTGATCGGGAAGGGCACTCTTCAAACTGGATCATTAAGAGCCACCCCTCATGCCTTGGCAGTCTAGGAGACTCAACCCCCCTCCAAAGCGGAGGGATGGCCTATACACTTTATGCAAATAAATTGGTTAATTCATTAGCTGTGACTACCCTGATGCACACATCATGCTGAATGGTTCGTATTTATGTATGATGATAATAACAATCAGTCTAACAATTCAATGGATAATATTAATAAACACATGACTGTGGTCACTTCCTCCAAGCACATTGTCTGTCTTGATTGTCTAGCTGAAGGAAGAAAGAAATTGAAACAGGAATATTTAAAAAAAGTCAATTAAAGTAACAGCTTCTTGAGAATGGTAATGAAAGAGCAGCAGCTTAGAGTTCACAAAGGCAGATATTTCTTCATCCCCATAGAGTAATCCATTGAAGGACATTGACCTCCCCCCTTCACAATGTTAAGATCATGCCCTGGCATTGCAATTTTTTTGATCCATTTCATGGGCCATTGGTGGTGACATCAGGCATCATATTCTTAGTCAAAATGACAAGGACCATGTCCAGACAAAGTGGCACAGAAACAAAATATATCCTCTTCACCTTGTGTGTGTGTGTGTTCAACAAAATCAAAACACACTTACCTAAAGCAGAAAGAAATCTCCAGATTTATTATTGACATGATGTGATACAACTCCTTGTAGCTAAAAAGTGCAAAGTGCTAATAGAGATGATGGAACTTATAAAAAAAAGTAAAACCATATTCACCACCTGCACCAATTGTATAGAATTTCCTTACTTTTTAAGATAGTGGAATCATATCATCATTCATGCAGGTAAATTTGGGACCTGCATCAATACATCTACCTAGCTAGAGGACTGCGTGGTGTCCATCTCATGCATGTCCATCCCTTCACAGATACACACATCTATCCAGCTATGGAAGCGTAGGTCCCCTCTGGGCCTCGTAAGTCCATGCCTCCAAAAATCAATTCATGTGGTTGGTTTTATTTTGTTTTGTAGTGCCACTTCAAAGGAAAAATATATTAAAGATCAATGGCAAACACTTTACACATTGTTTAAAAAAAGCCTAAAAATGTCTGAATTCAAATCTCAGTGTTATGAGTAGTGTTTCTTGAAATTTTCATGCTGTTTGGTTTTGTGGTTTTCTTTAAATCAGCATTTAATAACCTGTTCTGCACTAGCTAAAAACAGGCTGCTTCTGTCCCTCTGACTGAGCCTGGGAGAGTGATGACATCATATGGGACTATGCTACTGCTTCAGCAGTGAAAGTACCTGCCTGACTGACAAGCTGTTAATTTCCCAATTAGAACAATCTGTGAGGCAATTGATTGCTGTCAGGGTTTTACAAACTTAGGGCAAAGATTCACAAGCGTTTGGAACTAGTCTCCTCCACAACCCCAGTTGGCAGCCATGATCGCTGCAGCTGCAGTGTGGCCGATCCACAGATGCAGTAGTTGCAGAGGGTGCCTGCAGTGGTACCCATTTCCGTAGAAGCCTCCTGGCAACAGCACCCGCAAGCTTCTCTAATCCATGAAGCCGGTTGTACTCCGGCTCCACCTTAGTGAATACCCGCAGCTACGGGTGACCTGCAACTTCACAAGTGGAAACCCAATAGCGCAGAGGTTTTCCCGCACCTGCAGGACCTTCCCCAATGTTCTTGAATCCTGCTCTTAGTCTATGGGGTTTGAATAGATGAATTAGCTAAAAATCCACTTTTTGTCCTTCTAAAGAGCTGATCATTTGAGTTTCAGTGATGAATTGAAGTGACATGCATTTGAAAAATCAGCTTATCTGTATCACAGCTGTTGCCATTTCTTTCTCATTAATTCATTCAAGTAGTTTGATGTAGCCTTAATAAATAGGTACATGTAAGAACAATTTTTCTTCCTCTCAGATTGACAAACAGTTGCCTTCCACACTCTACTATTTCAGGCACATGTACAATATGAACTCACAAATTTCAGTTCTTTGATGGTTTCTGTGTGATAATATATTGGGAGGGATATTCAAAAGTATTGTGCATGGTGCAACAGGGTTGTGCCATGCGCAACCCACCAATGTGCCCCGGTGTAATATTCAAAGGGACATGTTGTGCAGTGCAACTCTTGATGCACCAGGGCGCATCAGTAATGTATGCACCATAAGTGTGGGGGGCGTGCCCATGCATATGCGGCACATCACAATATTCAGCCCAGGATGTGAGACCCATATGCTGGCACAACCCTACCTTGTGCCACTCAGGGGGGTGCAATGATGTGCCTGGTAAATACAGGAACAAATCCTGGCTATACACAGGTCAGCTGCCATATTGCAAGGCACAACATGGCATCCGCCCACTGTGGGAGGCCACCCACCCACCCAGGAAACAATCCACATGCCCCCTGCCCAGGAAGCGGCGTGCCCCCCTCACCCATTCATGGGCATATGTGGATGTAAGCCTTGGTGGTCCAGAGGACCACTATCCACTTTCTAATTGAGGGTATATATTATAATAATCCCTGGTTGTCCAGTGAACCAATCCCCATTGCCCGATCATGGGCATAAGTTAAATATCCCTGGTGGTCCAGTGGACCGATCCCCATCGCCAGATCACAGGCATATGTTAAGACTCCCTTGTGGTCCAGTGGAACCCCTCCAGTGCCTGATCATGGGTGGAATGATCAAAGGACACCCTGGTGGTCCAGTGGTACGCCCCCGCTCACTAAGTCCCCCGCCACCCTGCACTCCCCAGTCAGTGGCAGTTCAGTCACATATCAGGCCTGCATAGTACAGAATGGTCTGCACTCCCATTGGCCCATGCAGTGGACCAATAGGCATACAGACCCTACTGTATGCTGTCAGTCGATGGGAATCCGGGTGGCTTGCGGGCGGGGTGCTGCTGCCTGCTGCTGACTGGGGGTGCAGGGTGGTGGGGACCGAGTGGGTGGGTGGGGAGGGAGGTACCACTGGACCACCAGGGTGTCCTCTGTTCATTCCGCCTGTGATCGGGCACTGGGGGGGTTCCACTGGACCACCAGGGCATGTATCAACCCATGCCCATGATCGGGCACTAGATAGCAGTCCACTGGACCACCAGGGAGTTTCAACATATGCCCGTGATCAGGCAATGTGGACCAGTCCACTGGATCACCAGGGATTAATTTTACACACGCCCATGATTGGGCAATTGGGATTGGTCCACTGGACCACCAGGGATTGATTTTACACATGACTGTGATCGGGCAAACGGGAGCGGAGCCCAGCAAGGGGCAGCTGGGTGTCGGTCCCCAATGGTTGCAGCCTGGCAGGGCGCCAGGCACAAGTCTCCGGGGATCAGTGCACTGCATGCAAATGGGGCCATAATGACATGACAATGGACCCGTTTGTGCCTTGCATGCATAATGGCGTCATTTGCATGCCCATGGCTGAATATCACAGTTTCTGTGCCTAGTACAACTGGACTTGTGCTGGCACAGCCCCCTGCTCCCCTTCTGCCACTTGCACTGGTGCAGTGCCACTGCACTGTGCACAGTGCGTGTACCCTCAGTGCCATATTCAATGGTACTGAGCCATGGCGCAGCACCATTGAATATCGCCTCGTCCATGCCCTGGCTCAGCCCAGTTGTGCTGCACCCAGGCTTGTGCCCCTGCCTGGCACAGTCTGAATATCCCACCCATAATGTATAACTAGAAACAGTGTCTAGCATCCTAATGCCCCTTGTCTCCTGCACCATAGTTGAGGCAGCTGCACTCTGATGCCCTGTCCTCTACCCCAACAAGCCCCCTGTCTCTTGCCTCACATTTGAGGCCACTACACCCTGCTGCCCACTGTCTTCTCCCACACAGCTGGGGTTGCTGCACCCTGTTGCCCACCATCAGCCTGAACAGTCAGGGCTGCTGCACCATGCTTCCCCATGCTAGAACAGTTGGGGTTGCTGCAACCTGCTAGCCATTGTTCCCCAAACCCACAGCTGATGACACTGCACCCTGTTGTACCTTGTTTCTGTCTCCACAGTCAGGGCTGCTGAGCTCTGATGCACCCTATGGTCCATTGTATCTTGTTTCTACAGTTGGGGCTGCTGCACTATGGTGCCCCATGCCTCCAGAGGTGGGACTTTTGCTTCACCCTAAATCCACATCCAATGTCCCAAATGAGCCAGGTGGCTGCTCCATGAGCACCCCATCCCACAGTCAGGGCTGCTGTACCCTGTTGCCCCCACTATCCTGCTCCACAGTTAAGACTTCTGCACCATGCTGTCCACAGTAACCTACTACCATAGCCAGGGCTGCTGTGGCCTGCTGTGCCTAGAGCTCCTTGCTTCTATTGTTGGGGCTGGTGCACTATGTTGCCACTTTCCACAAGGGTTAGGGCATTTTCTGCCCCCTGTCCTCTGTCTCCATAGGTGTTTCAGGTCTACCCAGGTGTGGCTGCTGCATCCTGTCCCACAGCTTGGGCTGCTGTACCCTAATGCCAGTGTTGTCTACTGACCAAACAGTTGGGATTTCTGCACCCTAATGCCCTCTGTCCTTCACCCCCATAATACAAGATGAAAGCATTTTTCTGTTTTCATTTCTTTTGAACAGTGCAGAAAACAAATCTGACTGGTGGCAGGGGGTAGCATGGTGCAGCAACCCTAACTTCAGAGTCATGAGACTGTGGAGGAACTGGGTTGTAGGGTTCAAGAGGGTACATTATCACTGACTGTGTAGACAGGAATGGGGTGCAGCAACTCTCGCTATGGTGGCAAGAGACAGAATACAGCATGGTGAAGAAGCCTTGATTGTGGGGCAGAACATGGGGGGCAACAGGCCACACCAGCCCTGACTGTGGGATGGCATGTGAATGGTGCAGCAGCCCTGCCCATTTGGGAAAATGGATGTAGGTAGCAGGATGCATTAAACGCTCCAACTCTGGTGGAATGGGCATCCTGGTGCAGCAACCAAAACAAAATAGCATGTAACTTTCAGGAAACACTACTTATAACACTGGGACCTGAATTCAGGTTTTTTAAGGCTTTTTTTTACAATGTGTAAAATGGTTGCCATTGATCTTTAAGCGTTACTCTTCCAGCAGTTGATTATATATGGGCAAAAATGTTTTTTTTTTGTTTGTTTGTTTGTTTTACCCATAAGTCTACACATTTTTCTTGCTTTGCTCTCATGTTTTCTATGATAGTTGTAGATTGTTGTAACTTTGATGGATTTTTGATGATGATCAGACCTTCATTGTGGATTTGGCGCCACCATGGTGAAGACTAGAGGTACTTGTGGGGGTGCAGTACATAACCCATGAATGTTTAAGTGGGATTTTCTTTTAATTTTGTAGTACTCATTGACACCTTTTCAGATATATATATATATATATATATATATATATATATATATATATAGTTAGGGTTGAGGAGCCATTTCTATGTTAAACCCCAAAACTTTGCACCTTAATAACCTTGCAACCATTTGACGGATTTGCCTGCAATTTGGAATACACAATCAAAAACCATAGGCCTTGGGATCTGCCAAGTTTTGTACCAGTCGGATATACAGCTGTGGAGTTATTAAGCATGATCTGCGCACGTGTTTATGCTTTTCTGGAATTCTACGGTCACACCTACAGGTCATACGATTTGAGCGACTTGCCCGAAATCTTCAGGGAACGTGAGGCCAGGGTCCCCAATGTGTCTTTCGAAGATTTCATGAAAAATATTAAACAGTTCAAAAGTTATTCAAAAAACAATTTCCCATTATAAGTCAATGGGAAAAGTTAACAAAAAGTTCGACAGTGTTGCAAATTCACTTTTTACTGTCGCAAATGGCTCTGTTACTGTTGCAAATCTGCCATCTTGTTTTCAGTTAGTGATCATAAAAATGCTTGGTATTTAAAATTGAGACCCTTTAGCAACCTAATTCTTTTTGTATTCACCTAGTCGGGCCCTGAGGATGCTAGCCATGTCTTTATTTTGGGGTAAAACACCCCAGAAATATGTTTTCAAATTTCTGGAAAAAGTGCTAGCAAAGTAGTACGACCTCACAGTATCGCCATAATTTGCGACACTTTCGCAAATTGCAACACTACTTTGCGACACTATGCCCAAAATAACAGTAATTCTTTGGCACTCCGCTACAAAAGAACGGTTGGGAGTTTTGGCTGAAATTTGGAAGGAACGCAGATGACATCTCACAGATGTGCCTTTCAGTGTTGTATTGAAAAAATATTATATGGCAGCAAAGTTACGGCACTCCAAAGTTGATGGTTTTTCCCATAGGATAACATTACGGTGCCCGACGCATTACAGGAATCCTTTGGCACCCTGCTGCAAAATAACGGTTTAGTCTTTTTTTCCTGAAATTTGGAAGGAACACAGCCAACAGCCCACAGATGTGCCTTTCAGTGGTTTGGTGAAAAAATATTACAGGGAGGCAAAGTTATGGAACTCCGAACTTCTCTTTTTTACCATAGGATAACATTACAGCATTCGCCGCGCCTTTCAGGGCCCGTATCTCGGAAACGGTGCGAGATACAGACTTTTCATTGGAAAAATGTTAATGGGGGCTAAGTATAAAATTATCCAGGACAGTTGTAAATCATACGACTTTTAAATTTTTTTCTACGTCGTACGGTTCCTGAGATATAACATATTTAGTATTCCAAGTTCTCATTTTCTGCTCCGATACTCATTATTATGCATACATTATTTGTACTCACTGTCTTTCTCTATGCAGATTTTGGGGAAAACCAGCCTGTGCGCTTACATTACTGTTACTGTTGCCGCTTTCTGTACGGTTCCATACCCGTTTACTTACCATTGATGTCTGCGCCACCATGTGCGTTATCCTTTGCGTTTTCATTTGCACTTGTGTTTCTGTTATTTTTTGCCGTTTGTGTCTACAGTACTGTTTCTCTTTCTGTTTCACTTTGCGTCACCATGCCCATTGACATTTCCATTTGCAGGCACCATGTTACAATGTGACAACACATCATGTGGCAGACAGTTCCCGTCTACACCACCATGTGCGTTACCCTTTCTGTTCTCATTCGTGCTTGTGTTACCATGTGTGCCACTGTTAGCGCTTCTGTTTGCATTGCTGTTCCTGTTCAGGCCCTGCTCCCGCCACTGCAATACATTCACTATTTCTCATTATCATTCTCAAAAAGAAGGGAAATTAGAGGCAAAAAACTCCTTTTAATGCATTAGTTAGGGTTGTTCCACAGAGACAAAAGTGAGGAAATTCGGTGTTAGAGTTGAACCCCCTTGAACCCCACACCCCAATCGGCATTAGGTGCATGGGATCGTTGGTCCTAACTCTCACCCCATTCTCCTATACTTCTGCTGCTTTACACATGTCATGGGGTGAGAGTTAGGGCTGGCGATCCCAATGCGCACCACAATGCTGATTGGGGGGTTTTCAACCCTAACACCGAATTTCCTCACTTTTGTCGCTGTGGAACAACCCTAACTAATGCATTAAATGGAGTTTTTTTGCCTCTAATATATATATAGATAGATAGATATAGTTCCTTAACTCTAATTATTGATGGACGTATAGCTTGTTGAAGTTGCAATGTTACCATATGGGAATTTTCATTTATTAATTTTTTTATAGCCCTAATTTATTTTTTTTTTAGTGAGGAGGATTTTGTGTTAGTGTTGTAGTATTCATTGAGACCATTTTTGATACATATATTGTACCTTAACTCCAAAGAGTGACAGGGTTTTGGCTTCTTTAACTGAAATGTTTTCCTATAAGTATTTTAATTTTTTTTTTAATTTTATGAGCTATTTATATGTCCCCTGAATTCTTCTGTAAGGTATTATGTCTTAGTGTTGTACTACTCATTAAGACATTTCTTTTGATATATAGAGGCCTGGATATTCAAAAGGGTTGCGCCATGCACAACAGGGTTGCGCATGTGCAAGTCCAAAAATGCGCCATTTTGTGATATTCAGAAGGAGGCCGTGGCGCCACCGAAAACATGCTGAGCAACAGCGCAATGAAAATGAAACGTCGCAACCAAGGGGTGGATCCATGCATAAAGAGCGCACGCGACATTCAAAGACTTGCACGTCAGAAGGAAACAGAAACGGAAATTGTGCACTAGCAGAAATGAGCTAAATTAAAAAGGCTCAAGGAAGCGTCGCAAGAACGCTACAAGGCTGCCAAGTGGGGGAGAGAGAGAGAGAGAGAGAGACAGACAGACAGACAGACAGAGACAGGCTAGGGCAGGCAAGGCAAGCGTGGGCCATAGGCTGTCGAGGCCAGCGTGGGGTGCCCGGTGCAGTGGAAGTAGCAGTGAGGACAGCGGGGTAATACAGCAACACCAGCCAACAGCCAGGAGATGGACAGTGGCAGCTTCCACATGGAAGCTGTAATGAGGGTGAGAATGCATGCTGCAGGGGACGTGGCCGTGGAAGGGGCCGTCGGGGTATGCCTCAACAGGCAGTACTGCGCCCACATCAGCTTTGAGCTGTACACAGATGTAGAGATCGTGGGCCGGTACCGCCTGAACAGGGCAATACTGAGACGGCTCTGTGAGCTGTGCAGTGATGTGATGCAGGCACCCTCACGATGGAGTCACGCTCTGTCGGTGGAGACCAAGGTGACAGCCTGCCTGTGCCTGCTCACCATGGGCACCTTCCAGAGGCCAACAGGGGACACCACAGGCATCACACAGTCGGCCACGTCACGCATCCTCACCCAATTCCTCAGCGCACTGCTGCCACATGCTGCAGAATACATCCATTTCCCCAGCACCACGGCAGAGTGTACAGCAAACATGCAGGAGTTCCACAGGGTAGCACATATGCCTGGTGTGCTAGGGGCCATAGACTGCACCCATGTGGCCATTCACACGCCACCTGGCCCCGATGGGGTCGCATATAGGAACAGAAAGGGCTTCTCCAGTGTCAACTGCCAGGTGGTGTGTGATGCCACTGGGAGCATAATCAATGTCTGTGCCACACACCCTGGTGGAGCACATGATGCCTTCATATGGTATCAGTCCGCACTGTGCCATCGATTCAAGAGTGGGGACATCCCCACAGGACATCTAGTGGGTGAGTACACATGTATGGAATGCAAACTCGGGGCAAGGGTGGGAATGCCACAGGTGCCATGGTAGTGGCACACAGGGATATGGACAATATGGACCTGAACATGAGACTGATCTCCACTATCTCCACACAGGTGACAGCGGATACCCACTCCGTCCCTGGCTGCTCACACCGAACCGGCGCCCCATGACCCCATCGCAGCAACGCTATAATGAGGCACATGTTACCACATGCAACATCATAGAGCGGGTGTTTGGGATGCTGAAGGCATCTCCGGCGGTGCCCTACAGTACAGCCCTCAAAAGGCCTGTGGGATATTCCTGGCCTGTTGCATCCTGCACAACATGGCCAAAGACTATGGGATAGCCATACAGGTTGAAGAGGGGGACAGCGATGGGGACGCCAGTGGCGCCGGTGTTGATGGTGATGAGCAGCCCCCCTAGGACGGCGAGACCCCCGACTGATCCGGCAGGCCCAGCTGCACTGGGACACCATCACAGAGGAGCACTATGCAGAACACAGGTAAGTCAAGGGGACATGTGCAACCAACACTGTCCATGCGCAAACCACAGGCACACAGGGTAACACACCAGAGGTGCATGATGGCCAGGGGAGTGGAAGGGTCCAGGCATACAAACACACCATCAGGGAGGGGTGATCACTCATATGGACACACACACACCAGGCACAGAGCGTACATGGGCAGATGCACAGCACAGCAGGAACCGACATTGCTAACACACAGCACCACCGACCACCCCCACCACCTGTACTGTCCAAGTACGTGTGTCAGATGCTGGGCACCCTAGCAGCTTGGTGTACAGTACAATGCAGGCATCATCATGTACACGCACCTGTGGACAGCAGTTGGGAGGGTGTGCAGGTGGTCTGTGTGTCGGCGTGGTGAGCAGAGCACCCAGTAGTGCACTGCCCACCATTACACACATTGCACACAGGGCAGCACCAGACAGGGCCCACACTGGAAGACTGGTCAGTCATGTAGCTCTGTCCCACGGCCACCGCGGATGCGTGGGCAGCCCCACCGTGACCCAACAGCACTGGCAGGCTGAGCAGGGACCACATGGGGTGGCACTGTTGGACCACCAGGGGTCCCACTGCACGAATGCGACCTTGCCCGCACAGGGGTCTGCAGCATGCCAAACAAACCTGCACCAGGGGTGCTCGGGATGGCCACAGCAGAACCCGGCATCGACAGGCCTGGTGTCGCACGACACCAGGAACGGGGAGTGGAGAGTGAACTGTGTGGGGTGTGCTGTACAGGGGCACCTGACTGTGTGCCCAATGCGTCCATGACAGAGACCACTGCCTGGGTCAGCCTGTCAATGGTGGCGGACACATCCGTCCGCATACGAACCAGCTCTGCACGGTCCAGAGCACACTCCCTGCTGTGCTGCTCCACAGCCACAGACAGTGCCTCCACGGACATTGCACCCACCTCTGCAGCTGTACTGATTCCTGCAGCAGGCGGGTGTGCTCATCCAATGGGTACTGTGCCCCAACAGCATCCTGTCCCCCAGGGTGTGGAAGGTCCTGATGCACAACACCCCTTGAGGGTGGGCGCTGTTCACCAGGACCAGGAATGGGAGGATCAAAGGGTGGCGGACATGTGCCACCACTTGACACTGTACCCCCAGACCTGGTGGGTGACTGCTGCTGCCCCTCCAACCGCTGTGCCCCAGGGTCCACTTGTTCCACCGCTGTGGCAGCAACAGTGCCAGACACCTGCACAGCTACCGGTGCTGCCCCAACGGTGCTGACAGGCACAGCCTGGGACTCTGCCAGCATGCTGGTACACAAGTTTGAACCAGAAAGGCCCAGGGGCACGTGCTGGCCTGCTGTGTGTCCATCATGGGACACACACCTATCACTGCCCATTGCAGTCCTTGCATCATCAATGGTGCAGGTACATGCTACAGCCATAGTCACAGCGTGCTGGCATGCTTGCATGCCAGACTGCCTAGACACAGGCTGTGCACCCCCTGCACCCGAATCACCGACACCAGAGTTGGCAGCCCAGCGTGCATGCTGCTGCAGTGCCTGCTGGTTGGTGACAGAGGTGGATGGACCCTCCTCCATGTCCAGCAGGTCATCATCACTGCCTGGACCCACCACCACCGTCTCCTGAAGACGAACAGGATCTGTAACAGAAAGAGAGTACATGTGAGTGCATGTGAACAACCTTCCCCCCACCTCCCCAACACCACCACCATGTCATACCTTGCAGTGATGGGCTTCCACCTGTCTGAAATCCACCTCCTGGTACGCCCTCAATAGCGCTCCACTGCATTGATGCAACCAGTGTTTCCTCAGCCGGGGTCAGCTCCAACACCACTGGCTGGCCCCCGCCAGTGCCAGCACATGCCGCCCTGAAGGCTGCCACCTTCTCCTTCAACCTCCTGCGGTCTGTCCCCATCTTCTTCTTGCATTCCTGCACGGAGCGCTGGTGGCTTCCATGCAGGTTCTCGGCCCGAGCTACCCCTTCCCATGCAGCCGCACGGGACAGAGGGGTGCCCCTCCATCCACTCAGTACTGGCTCCTCATCCAGGTAGACCTGGAAGAGGGTCTATGTCTCTGCTGTGGTAAAGTTGGGCCTCCTTCTACGCCCACCATCCTCACCCTTACCTTGGCTCTGCTCAGTCATGGCAATCTGTATGGGGGGAAGTGGACACCTGTCACTGTGCAGTCTACAGCATTTTCCCATGACCATTGTCCAGAACATCACACAGCATGCAACTCACCTCTCACCTGCAGTAACCGAATCTGGCCAGCGCAGCCCAATGTCACACATTTATAGCACAATACATGCAAATTAGGAGTGAAGCAACTATAATGACATGCAAATCGCGCCACTGCACCTTTGAATGGCTGATCAGATGATTTGCATGTGTCGGCTGAATATCAATTCAACTTGCGCTGTGCACACGGTTGAGTCGGCTGAGCCAATGGTGCAGATCTGTGACTGTGTGGTACACCGTACTGCACATGCCCAGATAGCTTACGCAGGTGTTCGCCGCACTGCTGATGTGCTGTGCGCGATCAGCAATTCAGGCCATGGCCACCATTGTGCCAGTGGCGCTACAGCACTGGGCACTATATGGTGCTGTGGCACTACTGCGCAATAGTCCACTGTGGCACTGGTACACAGCTGGTCGGTCATGCAGGATGCGTATACTTCAGATGGCACTGTGCGTGGCCTTGCGTCATTGCCCATGACCTGGTGTCCGACCTTTGCCCCCTGGCCCTGTTCGGCTGCCATGTGTACGGCCCTATTGCGCTGTCTGGTGACAGCGCTATGTGAAGTGACGGCGCTGTTCAAACAGTGCGATTGGAACCTGTGGTGGTCTATTGCGCAACATCTCCACTTGGGTTACGGCGCAGCGGGGCACCATATTGCCTGCTGTAAAGTTGGTACCATGGCTCGCAGAAGAGCAGTACAGTGGAGCCCTGTCAAAGTGGCCAACTTGGTGGCCCTAGTGGAGCCCCACTATGGGGCACTTTATGGTGAGGTGACCCTCACCATTGCCAGGACGCAGGTGTGGCAGCAAGTGGCCACTGACCTGGTGGGGGTCACTGGACGGTGCCAGTCAGCTGAGCAGTGCTGGCACTGGTACAGTGACCTCCGCTGGAGGGATTCTGATCTTCTGGATCTGCTGCGGTCACGTGCCAGGAGGGGCGTGGTGCCTAGGCCAGGTGGGTGTACCATCTATGCACCTGTATTCTCTGTAGGGGTGTGAGTGTGTTTTGGTGGCTGTGCATAGGTGATGGCTCTGCCATGGTTGGCTGTGTCAGTGTGTGCAGGTGTGAGATGCATAGGTCTGGCTGTGTGGGCAGGCACTCTCACTGGGGCAAGGGGCAGTCTGCTTTGGAGTCACACTGATGTTTGTCTCAACATATGTCTCCCACAGGCCAGGATGTGAGGATGCAGGCACGGGGTAAGGAGGGCCGTGCCAGGGCTCCGGTGCCGGTGGGTGTTGTGCCCAAGCAGCAGCAGCAGCAGCAGCAGACCCAGCTGCTTGAGGAGTGTGAGTATCATTACTTCATGGATGCTATTGCATGCTGGGGGGGCAAGACCACCAGCCATGCACAACACAACCATGCAGGAAAGGGAGGTCATAATTCCACTATACAAGACACTAGTGAGGCCCCACCTGGAGTACAGTGTACAGTTCTGGAGACCATACCTACGTAAGGACATAGACTGGGTAAAGAAGGTTCAGAGGAAGGCAACAAAGATGGTGCATGGATTGCATCACAAGTCCTATGAAGACAGGTTGAAGGAACTGAACATGTACTCCCTGGAGGAGAGGAGGGAGAGAGGGGATATGATAGAGACATACAAGTATCTTACAGGGAGGAACAGGGTGCAGGAAAACACTATTTTTAAGCAAAAAAGATGTTCCAGGACTAGAGGGCATGGGTTGAAGTTGGAGGGAGGACGATTCAGAGGAAACATGAGAAAGAATTTCTTCACAGAACGGGTGGTGGACAAGTGGAACACCCTGCCAGAGGAAGTGGTGGGGGCTGAAACAATCACGGGATTTAAGAATGCACAGGATAGACATAAAGGAATTCTGGAGGTCAGGGGTAAGGTGCAACAGACTTATAGGAAAACAAAGGGAACTTACAAGCTCAAATGGGCAGACTGGGTGGGCCATAGGCCCTTATCTGCCGACACTGTCTATGTATCTATGTATGTATGCACGACACAGGTGACATGCATCACTGTCCAGTATCACAGCACGTCTGTGTATGTGTCACTGGTGGTCCATGCATGCACTGGGCACATAGCTGTGTAACTGGCATCACACCACATTGCCATGTCACTTGACAGCCTTGTTTGTGCTGTGATGGACATGGGCAGTGTGTGTGTGTGCAGTGGTGCACATAGCTGGTGCCGCCTGTTTATGATGGCCATGTGCATGTTCACTGTGGGTGGGTGCATACCATCACAGGTGCGGGACATTGGGCTATATGGCTTGCAGGTTGGGTGGTGTTCAGGGTTGTGGTCAGTCACAGCCATTGACTGTGTTCCCATTTTTCTAGGCCTCACAGTTCTCCAGAGGATCCATCGTGACATACGTGGCCTGACACAAGTGTCCATAGATAACCAGGCCATCCTGAATGCAATCAGGAGACATGGCCTGTGGAGGGAGGCTATCGCAGGGAACAGCGGCACCGGGCACAGGACGACCAGCCTGCTGGGCCTTAGGCCACATTACCCTTCCCACTCACCCATCCCTACCACCCTGCCTTCCTCTCCAAGTTGTTCATCCCTACCCCTTGCCCACCACTACCTTGTACCTTCCCCCTTGTAAATAGTTTGTTTATTGTTTTGTACTTTACTTTGAGAATTTGAGAATACATTTATATTTTGATATGAATACTGTGTTGGTCTCTGATTTGCAGCTGGCTATGGTTGCTCAGTTGCAGTGGTGTACATGCCATCTGGGGTGGTATGGTCCTGGGTATATGTGTGTGTGTGTGTGCGTGTGTGTGCATGGGGAGGTATCTCCAGCATGGCAGTGACTTTCTGTTGGTCTTGCCATCTGCTGCCACCCACTGCTGGGTGCACAGGGTGTGTCTGGCTTGTATGCTTCTCTGCTGCACGGGGTTGACGTGTGCTGGGGGGGATGCATGGTTTCCTGCAGTGCCAGTCACTGCACATGGGTGGTGTCTTGGGGTCATGGTGCAGGGTGTTCTGTGTACGGGGGGCTGATGTGCACTGTGGTTGTCAACCCCCTGTGTGTGGCACTCTCAGCCTGCCAGTGGTTGTGCTGGGGTGTCATGGCTCTGCTGTGCTTTGTTGGCTTGTCCCCATGGGCCAGTAGATCATCCATCACCCCCAGTGATGCTGTGCTTGGGTGTGCAGGTGTCTTGTTGGTTCTGCAGTGTGTTCCTGTGCCCATGTGTGGCATGGCTGGTGGTGGGCCCCAGCCTGCCTCCCTGGATGTGCAGTTCCATTGCTCTGGGGGCTTAGCTGCACTATGGCACCTCTGGACTGCTCAGCTGGGCTGCCCTGGTTGCGCTATAGCGCAACATTTCTGCTCAGCTTCTCCTTCCTGGTTGTGCTATGGCACAGTATGTGCGATATTCAGACGTTGGCTGCTTGCGCAATTTGTTCTGCTCCATGTTTGAATATCGCACCTGTTGCGCATATGCGCAATTAGTTTGTGCTTGCTCCTGCTGTTGCGCACATTTTGGGTGCAGTTTGAATACTCGGGCCCGGGTGTCCCTTAACTACAAATATTGGCAGAGTCATGACTTGTTAAAGTTGAAATGTAGAAAAACATTTAATTCTTTTTTCGTACGAAGGAATAATTTTTTGTGAGTTTGTGTCATTCTCAAGAAACAGGTTTCCTTCATACAAAAAAAGAATATGAAAAAAACAAAGTCCAAATTCTTCTTTTCTGTATGAAGGAATCCTTTTTCATGAGATTGTGTCATTCTCACAAAACAGAATTCCTTCATACAAAAAAAGAGTGTGAAAAAAACTAAGTCCAAATTCTGTTTTTTTATGAAGAATCCATTATCGTAAGATTTTGCTCACACAAACAGGATTCCTTCATACAAAAAAATTATGTGGAAAAAAAAACCTAAGTCCAGGTACCTTTTTGTATGAAAGTAATATTGTTTTGCATGGTCCTGTTTCTATTTTGTATGGCCATATGAAAAAAGAAAATCTTCTCATGAAAAAAAGAGTTTTAGAATGTTTTGAAAATAGATTTCTATTACATTTTTTAAAACATAACTGCTGAATTCCACTAATAGGGTGGTATTTAGCAAGATATATGTGTTGGTTTCTGCAGGATATGGTTTATATGCGTTGTCAAAAAATGATTTTTAAACAAAATAGGAACATGATGGCTGCCATATGAAAAAATTACTTTTTTCTCATGAAACAAGATTACCCCCATTTGAAACAGAATCCCTTTTTGAATGGTGAAATTCTTTTTTTTTTTGTATGAAACAGCTATCCTAAAGATCATACTGCAGATGCTCAGAACAGAAAATTTAAATGCTTATAACTCTGGAACAGAATAATATTTTTTCACCAAACCAGTGAAAGGCACCACTCTTGCCAACCCCTTTCTACCCTGAAAATTTCAGACCAAAATACCAAACTGTCTGGGTGCCAGGCAATGACAAAAAAAAAAAAAAACAGCAAACAAAAAGCTGAATTTCTTTTCAGTTTTTTAGCTATCTGGATCTTGAAATCTGCAGATCTTACTGGAATGAAACCAGGCAGGCACATCAAGAGACTTGTTCCTGAGACCACACATGCAAAATGTCATGTATATCCATTGAACAGGGGCAAAGCAATTAAAGTGCAACGTTAGGAATTGAACAATAAACAGCATACTCAACTGCAACTAAAGTGGTGCTACCACACCACTATGATATATATATATATATATATATATATATATATATAATACGGGACATAATGTTGTACGGTTAATAGCATATGGCATTATGCGTTAATCCCAGACCTGTGCTCTCTCCGTGTTGGACCCCCCAGAGTTAGAATCCTTAGTGGGTGGAGTCTGGGGGAGCACAGCACCCCGTAATGGGGGTGTGAGAACAAAAGAAATGAAGAAATCGAGCAACGCTATTAAGTCACATGGCATTCTGCCGTGCAATATTTTGACCTCATGCCTATATGTAAATATATATATATATATATATATATATATATGTGTGTATATACATATATATATATACATATATAGATAGATTTATTATAGTGGCGCTATCAAGTCACTATAGTTAGGGTTGAGTAGGCAGTTTAATGTTACACCTCAAATTTTGTGCGTTAACTTTGCAACCGTTGAACGGATTTTCAGGAAATTTGGAATACACAGCCTTGTATGGCAGATCTCTTGATTTACCAAGTTGTGTTTCAGTCAGACATATGGTTATTGTGCAGCAAAGTTCCATAAAATGCACTTTTTGGCAGTTTTGCACATTTTTTGCCCATGGTGCTACACGGCCAGTATGTGGTCTATTGGTCAGAAACATGGGACGCCGAAAGAGTTTTGGTCAAGAAGTTTGCCAGCATTTGTTTGGTGAACAAAATATTAATCTGTTCAAAAGTTATTAAAATTTGACATTCCCATTATATTCTATGGGAAAATTTATACATTTATTTTGTGACAGAAGAATGGCAATCTGTCTATCTGATCATACCCTCATGACCAAAGGTTTTGCATACTCATGGTGGAAAATCTTCTGCCACAAGAACTTTTTCTTTCATGAGAGCCACCATTTTATTTTAGTTTTCTGACTGAAAAAAATGTTGCAGTTTTCTCCACGGGTGGCTTTTGGGGCAAATGAGGCATGAGATTTGTTCAGGGGGACCCCCTCTATCAAACCATGCCATTGATTTGGTTCAGTTTAGTCAAAAAATAGACTTTTAAAAATGAAAGTTCTTCATTCGTGGTTCTCTAATGATCTTCATTTGTGAGCCTTCAAAACTTTGTCCGTGAGACAATTTTCAGTGATGAGCTTCCTCCATGAGGGGACAACCAGATGGCAAGATTTTAATACCAGATGTTCATGGGAAGAACAGATGACCCTGAGAATGACTAGATGTCCCAAATTGGGATGACAAAATATCTGCTCGTGGCCGAAGAATTTGCTATCTCACAGTCGAAAATTATTTCAAGGTTTAAAATCTTTAAAATTGCATATCTCAATAACAGTTTGGTCTTTTTACTTGAAATTTGCAGGATGTTAAGGTGATGTCCTAGAGATGTGAATTATGCTGCTCAGGTATTAGGGAATTAATTAGTTGCAGAGATATTCAATGATGTAGTTGACGTATTTCCCATAGGATTACACTGTGGTCTGTGTCATGACGTTCGGTGCCGTTATCTTGGAAAAGAAACGAGATACAGACTTTTCACTACTAGCAATCTATGCTGCTGGAACAAGATTTTAAACTGCACAGTAAGCCTGCAGTGGAATTTTTTTAGTAGGTTTCACGGTTCATGAGATATTTTTACATTTGTGTTCCAAGGGTTCGTTGCCGTATAGGGATGCTATATGCTATGCCAGATGTATATTGTTATGCAGTAATGGGCAATGTGGTGAGGCTCTGCATTCCCACTAACACATGTGTTTCACTACTTATATTACACTTTTTCAAAAAGTAAGGAGATTCTATGCAAAAAAACTGCATTAATGCAACCGTTAAGGTTGAAGTGACAAAAGTCTGGAAATGTAACATTAGGGGTGAGCACCCCCACCCACACTCCCATCTTCTACAGACTGACAGATGCTGGGGTGTGAAATGGGGTCATGAGGCCTAACTGCCACCCCATTCCCATTTACTGTACCATGTAAATCTGGTTACACATGGAATGGGGTGACAGTTGGGTCTCACAACCCCATGACACACCCCAGCATCTGTCAGTCTGTAGAAGATAGGAGTGTGGAGGGGTGCTCACCACCAAGGTTGAATTTCCTGACTTTCTCATTTCAACCTAACTGATGCATTAACACAGTTTTACATAGAATATATACATATATATATATATATATATATATATATATATATATATATATAAAAATACTGGTGTGGTCACGCCAGTACAGTTAGGGTCAAACGGCATTTCTACTGTATGTTAAAGTCAAAACTTTGAGCCTTAATAATGTCAGAGTCCTTTAATGGATTTGCATGACATTTGGCATGCAGAATCTCTAGGGTACATCTCCTGAACTACCAAATTTCATAAGAATCCATTGAGTGGTTTCTGAGATATAAAGTGTTACAAAAACAGAAAAAAAAATATTTTTTTTACATTTTTTTGCTCACCTGTATCTCAGGAATGCCTTTTTGTTGTGGTCTGAAATTTTCAGATTAGAAAACATTTGGGTCACAGATATGCCTTTTGAAAGTTTTGTGAAAAAATATTAATCTGTTCAAAAGTTATGACATTTTTAATTTTCTCTTTGTTTCCTATGGGAAAATGTTTATGTTAAGCACAAAAGATATATTTTTTGCACAACAGGAGTATTGTGTGAAAAATGCCAGCTTATTTTCAAATAATAGGACTACTGTGTAAAAAATACCAGCTTCTTTTTGCAAAGAATTCTGGTATATTTCACACAGTTCACAGTCTTGTTATCATTTGAGCTGTGTTGCGGCTGCCATCTTATTTTGCCACTTACCGAGGATGTTGAAATACTGAAGGTTTTAAACACAAAAAAATCAGAAAACAACTAAAGAGAACCTCTTTAGGTGTTTTCTGATGTTTTTTAGTTTTTTAAGGTGGACCGAAATAATTTTTTTTCTTGGGTGTCAGCTTATACAGAGAAGAGATTGGAGTCCATTCTCTGTATGAGAAGAGCAGTATTTTCCTGACTTCTGCAGCCGCAGCTGGAACTTGTGCTGCTGGCTGAAGAGTCAAGGAAGACCCACTTTGTGTGCACAATACATAATATGTACTGGGCAAACTGGGAGCCCAGCACAGTGTGCCCAAATGCATTATTTATTTATAAAAACATGTGAAAAGAAGAAAACTATCACTGAGGTCTTTTCTTCAATACAGAATCCTGCATCAAAATTTTCAATAATTTAGATGCATGATCCTACATCAAAGCACTATAATGTGCTGCACAGGGTGCCAATCCCCATGTCAGCATTGTGCGCACATTACTACTATTCTGGCACACTGGGAGCCCACCCCAGTGTGCCCAGACAACTTATTTTTTCATTTCCGACATCAGTATGCCCACTCCAAGTGTCAGATGTCTCCCCCTCACCGTCTTTAGTTTCCTTGCTAATGGGGGTGCCCAATCCACTTGTTGACATCATGTATGCCCCCAACTCAAGTGTCACACTGGGAACCCATCCCAGTGTGCCCAAATTGATTTTTATGTTTTCTCCTGTAAATAAAGAAAGCCATCCCTCAAAGTCTGTTTTTATTTGTTTTTTACATGTAATGAAGAAAATGGTCCATCATCATCTCCCCATCCCCACCCCCATCCCCACCCTCCCTCTGCACACCCACCTCCCTTCACCCCCTCACTCATACTTATCCTCAGGAGGTTGGGATTGATGATCTTCTTTGAACTGGAACACGTCTGCACTCTTCAAAGATGCACTGCAATCTGAGCAATCAAGGAAAGCCTGTAAAAAAGAAAACTTTCCCCCAATGTCTTTTCTTCATTGCAGAATCCTTCGTCGAAATGTGTGAAAATTTTGATGCAAGTTCATGCATCGAAGTACTGTAATGTGCCACACAATGCTTTCTGATACAAAACCATCATGTGGCACATTACAGTATTTTGATGCAGGATTCTGCATCAAAATTTGTGCACATTTTGATGCAGGATCCTGCATCGATCTAGTCTACCCCTTTTTGACATTGGGTGCCCAATCCCATGTCAATCTGTATCCCCCCCAGTATTGTGGTACACTGGGAGCCCACCTCAGTCTGTATATATATATATATTTTTTTTTATTATTTAAACATTTCCTACACCAAGATGCCCACTCCCAGTGTCGGATGACTTCCCCCCAAAACTACTCTTATTGCCAACAGGGGTGCCCAGTCCCTTGTCAGCATGATGATCCCCCAAAAAACTTAAGAGGCACACTGGGAGCCCACCCCAGTGTGCCCAATTCTTCTTCTTTTTATTTTAACCTGTGAAAAAAGAAAACTGTCCCCCGTTGTCTTTGATGCAGAGTCCTGCATTGAAATTTGTGAAAATTTCGACGCAGGATCCTATTTCAAAGTATTGCTGATCGGGGTGCCCAAACCCCCTGTTGGCATCATGATCCACCCCGCTCAAGTTTTGTGGCACACTAGGAGCCCACCCCACCGTGTCCAATTATTTTTTTTTAATTTAACCTGTGAAAAAAGAAAAATGTCCCCCATTGACTTCGAAGAAGAATTCTGCATTGAAATTTGTGAACTTTTGCTGATGGGGGTGCCCAATTCCTCTGTTGGCATCATGACCCCCATCAACTTTGGTGGCACACTGAGAGTCCACCCTAGTGTGCCTAATTATTTTTTTTATTTTAACTAATGAAAAAAGAAAACTGTTTCTCAAAGTATTTTTTATGTATTTTATCCTGCAAAAAAGAAAACCGGCCCTCATCTCCCCACTCCCCATTCCAACATCCGCACCCTCCCTCTGTGGACCCACCTTCCTGCTCCCTCCCCTCACCCATACTTACCCTCCGGAAGTCAGGAGCTGTGATCATCTCTGGAACAGGGCATGTCTGCACTCTTCAAAGCTGAACTGTGAAATGAGGAATCGGATAAGCACTTTATAATGAAACTCAATGGGGGTTTCAACTTAGGTTCATATCTTGACTAATTTTAGGGCTTTTGGACCCAAATGTTCAACACAGGGTTCTTAGGACTCCTCCACGTGAACATTGTCACTGTCATTTTGTTTTTCAGTCTTGAAAGGTGATTTCACAGTCACAGAGTGGAACCACCCTTCGGGACCAATTCATGAAATGACAGTGCCACTGTTCATCAGGTGAGATCCCAAAAAGCCCATATTGCAATTTTGTAAAAAATTCAAAAAAATGACTGTGTTATGAGTGTACATTGCACAGTTTCTACACATGCTTGTAACTTCACCATTTTTTTATATTTTCACTCCAGATTTTCAGTGTTGCCATTTTTTAACACCTCCTTATGAACAGTACAGCTGACATTTTTCACATCCTGCCCAAAACGTATTTTCACACCAGTGGCACAGAATGGCATGGTCGCTGTACAAAATCAACTTTTGGGATGGATTAACAAAATGACAGTGTTACTGTTCATGAGGGGAGGCACCATAAAGCCCATATTGAAAATCTGGTGTGAAAAAATTCCAAAAAATGACTACGTTATGAGTGTGCATTGTGCACTTTCTCTGCATGTTCATAACTTTGTCAGTTTTTAATATTTTCCAGATTTTCAAAATTGCTATTTTTAAACCACCTAATGAACAGAACAGCTGTCATTTTGCACATCCTGTCCAGAATATGATTTTGCACCTGTGGCGCAGAATGGCGCGGTCGCTGTGGGAAATCAACTTTTGGGATAGAGTAACAAAATCACAGTTGCACTGTTCATGAGGGGAGGTCCTGTAATGCTGATGTTGAAAATTTGGTGAAACAATTCAAAAAAATGAGCTTGTTGTGAGCAAGCATTGTGTAGTCCTATGCACGCTCGTAACTTAGCCAGTGTTTGCCAGTGTTTCCCATTTTTCACACTGTTGTACCATCTCGATGGAGGGATGGGAGCACAGGGTCCAAAGGACCCTACACTCCTAGCATAACATATGGAAACTGTTGTACTATATGGATCATGGGATGGGACCCTGTGCTCCCTCAGTTAATTGAGGATACAATCATACTTTCTGAAAAATAAGGGAAATTCTTTGCAAAAAACTTTGTTAATGCATCAGTTAGGGTGGATACCACAGCAACAAAAGCAGGGAAATGAGGTGTTAGGGTTCCCAACCCTAATGCCCCACCCCCAAGGTTCTACCTCTACCACCCACCCCACCCCATCCCCCTACCCTCCACACACTAACAGGTGTTGGGGTGTGCCATGGTCATAAAGGCCTAACTCTCATCCCATTTTCCTATACTGTGGTGTGTAAGCATGTTTACATGGAATGGGGTGATAGTTGGGCCTATGACCCCATGGCACACCCTGACACCCAGTTGGTGTGTGATGGTGGGGTGGGGTGGAGTGGTAGGGGTGGGAACCCTTGGGGTGGGGAGTTAGGGTTTTAAACCCTAACACCTCATTTCCCTGCATTTGTCACTGTGGTATCCATCCTAACTGATGCATTAACAAAGATTTTGCAAACAATATCTATCTATCTATCTATCTATCTATCTATCTATCTATCTATCTATCTATCTATAGAGAGAGAGCTATTAAGTGGCATGGTAGTGCCACTATTATTAGGGCTGAGTAAGCACTTTAATGTTAAACCTAAAGTTTTCACCTTAATAACTTTGCCACCATATGATGGATTTGCCTGAAATTTTGCATACGCAGTCTGGTACCATAGGTCTCTGGATCTGGCAAGTTGCAATACAGTTGGATGTAGAGTTACGGAGCTACAGAACAACAACAAAAAAAACACAAATAAACTGACTTTTTGCATGTTTTTTGCTCGCTCCCACAGCCAGCACGGTTTGTCCTTTGGTCTGAAATGTTCAGGGAAGATGCAGTCTTGGTCACTGATGTGTATTTCAGTGTCAGTGGCTCAGTAGGTAGCACACTCACCTCTGAGGCTGGGAGATCAGAGGGCTGTGTGTTCAGTTCCCACATCTGGCACTTGGGTTAATATCCCAATACTGACACTGTAGTGTAGCATGAGAGGGGCTGCACTTCTGAGGTGCCGTCTTTTGGATGAGACGTTAAACCGAGGTCCCATCTGCCTGGATTGGTGGTTGTTCAGGTGGATGTTAAAGATCCCAATGCACTTATCGAAAAGAGTAGGGGAATTTCCCCGGTGTCCTGACCAAATTTCCCTCATTCACTAAAAATACCACCAACAGCTTAATCTGGTTCAAAGTCAGTTGGCATTCATCTGTATCCCCCCCAGGTCATGCCTGAAAATAGGCAGGATTTGTCTAGTGCACTTACCCAGTCAACAAAAACTAAATAAAATATATAAAATGTCAAAGATTTAGTGTAAAAATATTAAACCATTCAAAAGTTATTCAAAAAACAAATTTCCCATTATAGTCCATGGGAAAAGTTAGCAAAAATCATGAAACTTTTGCAAATGCCTGTTTTTACTTTTTCAAATGGCCCTTTTACTTTCATGAGTCAACCATCTTGATTTCAATTAGTGACACAGAAAAATGCCTAACATTTAAAATTGGGATCCTCTAGGTAAACACTGATTGTTGTGTTTACCTAGTGGGGTCCTGAGGGAAATAACCCTACTATCTTTTTTGAGGGGTTAAACCCCCCAGAAATGCCTTTTTCAACTTCAAAGAAAAGTTACTTTCACAAAATACTTTCCCAAATGCAAAAGTTTCATGACTTTTGCAAAACATTCATGATTTGCGAAAGTAGTTTGTCAAAGTATTCTCAAAATAACTGCAAATCTTTGCCATCCTCCTGCAACAAAACAGTTGGGTCTTTTGGGCTGAAATTTGCAGGATGACAAGCCCTGGTCCCACAGATGTGTCTTTTGGTGGTTTAGTGCCAAAACATTACAGGGGCCCAAAGTTACAGCATTCTGAAGTTCAGAAATTTTCCCATAGGATAACACTGCGGCACCAGTGATGCGTTTCAGGGCCCATATCTAAAAAATGGTTCGAGATATGGATTTTTTTGTCACAACATTTCTTAGTCCCTCTATGGGGGGCTGAGTAAGAAGTAGACTAGAAATCCATAAATAACATGAAATTTATTTTTTTTTCAATCTTGTACCACTACTGAGATATTTGGGAATCAGTGTTCCAATTGCTCTTTTTCATGTCCGAGGCCCACTGTTACACCCACAGAGTTAGCATTCACAGCACTTTTTGCTGCTCCCATCTCGGACATGATGCAAGATATGGATTCGTTCAAGTTTATGTTGCGAGAACTACTCACTCTCATGATTACAACCACAATTTAATTTTTTTTCTACCTGCTCCAGTTCCCAAGAGATTGGCACATTTGTGTTACAAGGCTTCATTGACCTACAGGGCTGCTGTATGGCTCCATGTTTATGTGTAAGTGGTAGCACAGGGCCTGAAGGGCCTGTGCTCCCATAAACATATATCATTATGTAGAAATGGGCAGCTTGGTGGGAGAGCAGGGCCCAAAAGGCCCCTTGCTCCCAACAACACATACCATTTACTATTTATATTACACTTTCTCAAAAAGAAGGGAAATTCATTGCAAAAAACTCCATGAATGCATCAGTTAGGGTTGTTTCCACAGAAACAAAAGTGTGGAAATTCGACATTAGGATTACCACCCACCACCATGCCCCCATCCTCAAACTCCTAACTCCACATTCCCCCCACACACACATGCAAGATTATAAGACACTATACCAGCCACATCTGTAAGCACAATAATCACTACACTGTACTTCTTTCACATAACACTATGTAATAAAAAAACAAATTCAGTACAATCGACTATACTGCCAACACAGTATGATGGCACATTATACTTGGCATATCTTTTTCATACAGTGAAACTTAGTCTGCACAAACTTTGTAAATATTGATTTTTATGTGTCATAATTCGTCGATTAGCTAGCTGCAGTTATCGCTGCTAACACATAGGCATGTGGTGGCAGGACAGACACAGCTGACACATACATAATGCTTTTCAGATACTGCTCAGGTTTGAAAATAGCACCATCACATGTTATAATACTGCTGTGTTAACTGGAAATACTCATTAGCAGCATGTTATGGTTAGCTCTGGATGTTACAACTGTTGCTGTCACATGTTGCTTGTAAACTATATTACAAAACATTACTTTTATTATTATTATTGCCATTTCTTATTAGAACTGACTCACTCTATCAGAAAACAATATGCAAACATCCATTGACTGTTGCTAGGGTTATCCAAACTCTAATTTCCAAAACAGCTATCTAGAGATGACGTACTGTGTTTTTCATCATTTCTTAACAATTGAAATATGGGCATCTGCCTAAATCTTGTTATTTATGTTTGTAACAGAAAAATGCTTACTGTGGGCCATCTCCCATGGTTACCCAGCATGCATGTGTACTAGCAAGGCACTCTGATGGCAGCAGAATTCATACAGTTGCTGGACCATGATGATGGATGTGTCTTGAACTGCATGCATGTGTGTGTCTGGGGGAGGATGCAGAATCAGACGTTTGAGGATGGGGGTGTGGTGATGGGGTGGTAACCCTAATGTCAAATTTCCACACTTTTGTCACTGTGGAAACAACCCAAACTGATGCATTAATTTTGCAATTTATATATATATATATATATATAACATAAGAGTGTGGTCATGCTCCTATAGTTAATGCTGAGTAGGCACTTTAATGTTAAACTCCAGTTTTTGCACTTTAATAACTTTGCAACTGTTCAACAGATTTGTATGAAATTTTGCATGTGCAGTCTCATGTGGTAGATCGGTGGATGTGCTATGTTTAATTTCAGTTGGATGTGCAGATTCCAAGTTCTAGAGAGTGCAAAAAATTAATTTTCACTCATTGGTTTTGCTGTTTTTTTTCTTTGAACTTACCTACAGCCCAGACAGTATGGAATTTTGGACTGGGATTTTCAGAGTACAAATGGAATGGCCAACAGATGTGACTTTTGCTTATTTTGTGAAAAAATATTAATCCATTCCTAAGTTATTTAATTTTGAACTTTTGACAAATTTGGTCCTGAGCATGCTTAGTAAGCTCTTCAAGATAGCTGTAGGAAACAATAAATGATTTTTTTTTTTGTATTGGAATGATCCTTTTTCATTAGCTGCCATCTTTTTTCATTTTTTTCTAAAAAAAAATAATTTGAAAAGCCACAAAAAAGACATCCTGGAGAGAGACCAACACATCTGTCTTGCTGATCGGGAACACTTTAGGTGTAATCTGCACTTCAATGTTGGAGACATGCCCTTGACATTTTATTTTTTTAAGATTATAAATCTTTTTTTGAGATGCATTATATGAAAAAAGAAATTTTTTTTTGTATCACGTCTTTTTTCACATTAAGCGTTGCGAAAAAATATTTTTCTTTTTTTTTTTGTAACTGGTAGGAGGCAGCATTTGGAGAGTGTACACAACTGATGTTTCTGACTATACTCCTGCATATTTTTTTTTGTAATTTAATGTTCTTTATTAATATTAAAGTATAATATATAACAAATAATCAAAACAACATAACATGAAAACATAATACTATATACATACACTGTGTCAGACCAGCAACATCTAAATGTCACATATCTCAAAAAGAAGATACAACAAAGGACAAAATGGAAGACAAACAACATTACACAGACAAAACCACCCCTCCCCCTCCGATGAACCCTCCTCCCACCATCTCAACAATCCACTTGACAATGAAAAGGAAAAAAGAAGGGGCTAAATAGTTGGGGAGACAAGAAGTAATGTATATAAGGTTTCCCATTTAGATATGTATTTGGTTATAGATCTAAAAAAAGTTGCAATACTTTGTTCAATGTCTAATGACATAAACATTTCAGTCAATGCTTCAGGCCAGATGGGAAGAACTGGGTCAAGCGAATGTTTCAAATTTAACAATTTGGTAACAACAGCAATCATAGCTACATGTGCCTTATGAGAAGCACCCACCAATGCTGAATAGTCACCCAAAATACAAATCTCTGGAGAAAAAGCATCTCGGAGACCAAGTAATGGATCTATTTTAGACTGAATTAATTTCCAGAAAGAAGCAATTTGGGGGCATGCCCATAACATGTGAAATAGAAATCCATCTGACTCTTTACATCACGGACAGAGTGGTGACACAGCTCTTGACATTCTATATAATATTGTGGTTGTCAAATATAGGACATGCAGCATGTTAACCTGCTTCAAACAAAATATATCCTGCTTTATAAATTTATAGATATCCATCCATATGTGGAACCAATGGTCATCACTATAGTCAGCATTGAGGGTATGAACAAAATAAGAAGCAGCCAGAAATATTGGCTCCCATACTGCCTGGCCTATGTCATTATATGGTCTAGAGATTGAAAGATCTTATTGGATGGCCTTCACTAAGTTTGAAAAAGGGTGCCAGGCTCAGTAGGCCAAGGAGGAGGACCTAAAAACTGAGTGATTCAGTGTCATAATTGCAAAAATTGAAAAAAAAAAACTGGAAGCAGGAGATCCAAACTTTTCTTGTTATTGATCAAAAGAATTAAATACCCCATCCACTATAAACTCATTGAGAACAGGGGCACCTAGAAAGGCCCAGGCCTCTTGAAATAGTGGTTGATTATTAATAGTAAGGTTTAAATTCCAGATGAGAGGTTGATTAAGATCCTTAACATATTCAAGTTTATGGTGTCTACAGAGTTGGGAATGGGCTTGAAGGGACCAAAATAGCTGGGTAGATTTAAACCACTAGAGCAATTTGTGGGGGGGAAACAGTAGCAACTTAAGATCAAGTTGGTATTAATTACTCAACTCTTTTTGTATCGTAAGCCAAGCGGGGGGGGGGAGTAAGTGGAGGAAACTAGGTTGTCCAATGATCCATATTGAAAATACTTAGCTCCAAGCAAGGCAAAGTACTTTAGTATCTCAAGAAATGAGGAAATTCCTAAACAACTTGTTATTTGAATGGCAGGGTCATTTACTTGCCCATAAAAATCTCGATAACATACTATGTAAGTTTTTTAAACCACTTAAAGGGTAAAACAATATTCATCATTCCCAACAGGTATAAAAGCCAGGGAAGGATGTTCATTTTAATAATATTAGATCTGTCCCATAAAGTCAAAGCTAGTCATTTCCATCTATCTAAATCTTGAGAGATATGCCTCAATAAGGGATCTAGATTAAGAAATTTTAAAGTAGAAGTATCAGAAGAAACATTAATGCCTAAATACGTTAGACTGTTTGTTTCCCATTGCAAGCCAAATACATTGAAATCAGACTTAAAAATATGAGGAGACAGGGGGAACATGATAGTCTTCATCAAATTAAGTTCATAGCCAGAAAAGGAGCCAAACATTTGAATGACTGAGAGAGCCATCTGCAATGAGAGAACCGAATTGGACAAATGTAATAAAATATCATCAGCATATGTACAGATTTTAAGATCTATAGTAATACCATTATACTTGAAATGTTGGGGGAGCTGTTAATCTTCTTGGTTAGTTGCTCCATATATAAATAAAAAGAAATGGAGATAAAGGACAACCCTGATGGGTGTCTTGGGAAATAGGAAACAGGTCTGAAAGTGCTCTATTACAGAGTACCCAAGCTGCTGGGGTGGAATACAATAAAAAAATCCAATGAGGAAATGAATCCTGAATCCCATATTTCTGCAAGATCCAGAACAGATAGGGCCAAGAAACATTATTGAAAACTTTTTCTGCATTCAGAGAGACCAGGACCATAACTAGAGCCCTCTCCCTGGATGTGGAAATTAGATGAAACAATTTATGAAAATGATCACTTGAAAGTCTTCCTTTCACAATCCCCACCTGCTCAGGGACTATCAAGTCAAACCAAACTCGATTAAGATGAGTGGCTAAAATGTTTGCAAGAATCTTCATGTCAACATTAATAAGTGAAATAAGCCTATAGTTCTCAGGACACGAGTCATCTTTACTGAATTTGGGTAGAACAACAATACGGGCTTCCAATGACAAAATTTGTAATAAAGGAGAAGTGAGTAAATAAATATAAAGATATGTCAGGATGTGGGCAAGTCTGTCAAAAAAAGTTTATAAAAATTAGAGGGGAACACATCATGGCCTGGGGCCTTATCTAAGGCAAGGGAAGTAATAACATCTCTTACCTCACCTTCCAAGATAGGACCTTCCAATGAAGAGGGCACAACCTCTGACAGGCTAGGCAAGGGAACATCTTTTAAAAAAAGAGACTTATCATCATACTTATCCTCCATTTCTGAGCCTTCTGAATATAACTGAGTGTAATAGTCCCTAAATATACAGGTCATTTCTTTACCCATAACAGTGTAGGAGTAAAGAGTAGGATCATATAAAGATTTAATCAAATAGTTTGCTGCCCTCTGACACAGCCTAAGAGCCAGCAGTTCACTGGCATTTCTACCCTAGCCATCATACAATATGTGGCTTTTAATGCTTTCAAGAACCATTGTGCTTGGTCCAAAAGTATGGCAGAATATTGGGCCTTGAGTTGGGAAAGTTGGATACCGGTAAGCATTGCTTGTAAAGTGCTTTGGGATACTGTGTATGAAAAGCGCTATATAAATGCTGATTCTTCTTCTTCTTCTTCTTCTATTCTCTGAAGTAGTTGGAGACAAATGTTTTTTCCATATCTCTAATAGCAGAAAGTAAAATATTGGAATGCGTAGAAGTAATTTTTTTATGTTTAGTTGTTAGACATAATCAATTCTCCTCACCATAAATATTTCAGTGCCCCCAGGCTTTGTCTTTGGCAACAACTGAGGGCCAATTAACTGCAATGGAAGACTTGATATACTTCTTCATATTTTTGACAATTAAAGGCTCAACCAAAAGAAAGGGGTTCAGATACCATGTACTGTATGCAAAATCTATAATATGTTTTACTGGGGCAAGGTCCAAGAAAACCATAGCTTCTATTTGACATCCATACACCATAGTCAACAAGGGGCTAGTGAATCAAAATAAGCCAATCTAGAATATGAGTTATGTAGGTGAGAATAAAAGGTATTATATCTAGCAGTAGAATTTAAAATTCACCAGGGATCAATCAAGCCAGAATCATCAATAAAATTTCAAAGGCTACGCTGAGCTGGTGATAATTCAGAAGTCAGCCTGTAAGTTCTATCCAAATTATTAGTCACAACTAAGTTCCAGTCCCCACCTAGTACCTAGGGAAGGTGCATATATGGAGCCAAAACATTAAAGAATTGAGTAAAACAAGCATTTGTCAATGCCAAATGTTGTCTTCCTGGCATTGGTATTGGTAGTGCAGGAATTAGAGAGAGATGCATAATAGGAATGGCAGTGAAGTATTGAACTGAGCCAACCCCACCCCCACCCTGCAGAGACTGACAGGCCTTGGGGTGTGCCTTTGGGTCATCGGCTATAACACTCATGCCATGTCACCTCACCCTACCCGTGCAGACACTGACAAGTGTCATGGTGTGACTTTGGGTCTTCAGGCCTTACGCTCAACCCATTACATAAGAAATATGCTGAGATGGGTGCATTATGGAGAATGGGGTGAACTTTGGGGCTGAAGACTCCAAGGCACACCTCAATGCCTGTCACTGGCTGCAGGGTGGGGGTGGAATGGTGTGAGCATTACAGCTGATGAGCCCAAGTCACACCCCTGATGTCTGTCAGTCTCTACAGTGTGGGGCTCTATGGTTGGAAACTCTAATTCCCCAGGAATTTGTTGGTATTTTCACTCCAAATTTTTAACATGGGCTTTTTGTGACCCCACCTCATGAACAGTGGCACTATCAGTTTGTTAGCTGAAAGGTGATTTTGCACAGCGACTGTGCCATTTGCCACCACAGGTGCAAAAACACATTTTGGGCAGGATGTGAAAAATTACAGCTGTACTGTTCATAAGGAGGTGTAAAAAAAATGGCAATGTTGAAAATCTGGAGTGAAAATATGAAAGATTGGTGAAGTCATGAGTGTGCATAGAAACTGCACAATGCACGCCCGTAACACAATTATTTTTGGAATTTTTTTAACCACATTTTCAACATAGGCATTTTGGGACCTCCCCTCATGAACAGTGGTACTGTGATTTTGTTAATCTGTCCTGAAATTTGATTTCCCACAGCGACCGTGCCATTGTGCACCACAGGTGTGAAACACATTTAGGCAGAATGTAAAAAATGACAGCTGTACTGTTCATAAGGAGGTGTAAAAAAATGGCAATGTTGAAAATCTAGACTGAAAATATTAAAAATTGTTGAAGTTATGAGTGTGCGTGGAAACTGCACAAGGCACACTCATAATACAGTCATTTTTTGGATTTTTTTCACCAAATTTGCAACATGGGCTGCTTGATACCCCACCTCATGAGCAGTGGCACTGTAATTTCATTAATCAGTTCCGGAAGGTGATTCCGCACAGTGACTGCAAAATCAACTCTCGGGATTGAGTAATGAGATGACATTGCATGTGTTTATAAGGTTGGGTCCCAAGAACCCCGGTTTGAAAATCTGGCACCAAAATTCCCCAAAATGGCTGCAATATCCACCTAAGATGAACCCCCCCCCATTGCCTGCCATTATAAAGCTTCCCACATTTTGTTCAGTGCCCGGTCGGCTTTTGAAGAGTTCAGATATGATCCTGCTCAACTGAAGATCACAGCACCGGCCCTACAGAGGTAAATATTGGGTTCGGGGGTTCATGGAGGTGAGGTGTGCAGGGGTAGGGGGAGGGTTGAGGAGGGGGCATGGTGGGACGATAGGGGACCATTTTTTTTTACAGGTTAAAAAAAGAAACTGGACTTTGGGGATGGTTTTCTTTATTTACAGATAAAAAAAAGATTTTAGACACACTGGGGTGGTCTCCCAGTATGCCAAGAGTCTGGGGAGGGCATGATGCCGTTTGGGATTGGGCACCCCCATTGGCAAAAAAAGGGTGTGTGGGTGGGGGGACATGATTCCTATAGGGATTAGGCAACCCATTGACAAATAAATTAAACTGCGGGGACATGCCAACATGGGGATTGGGCATCTCCAATGTCAGCTTTGTGGGGTTTGTCTGGCTGATGGCAGGAGCCACCATAATTATTGGAATGTTTTACCAGGAAAGGCACACAACAGAGCCTTGACATCTGATACTACAATGAGGAAACTGCACCTCACTGGAGCAACAGATTTATTTCAAGGTTTTGGCTCTCTTCAAAGTTTCTCGTCATCACTAGTATGCTTGCTAATTGGTGGCTGAGGGATGAACCCACTAAAGCGTTCCCTGTATTCACCAACACTGACACTTCTCTCAATGTGCTACTATCACAAAATGCTGCTTGCACATGAGCAAGACAACATAAAAAGGAGGGAGTATGACTGTTAGGGCGATATAACGAACCTATAATAATTTCTGTGGGGCCTAAATGGCCATGTATGAAGATATATCTGTCATCTTTGTCTTGTATCTCAGATACAAGAGAAAAAGGGTGAGACCTATGTATTAAAATTCCCACCCCTGTTTCACAGCTACTGTTATCAGCCCCATAGGCTTACCCGACCCATATTCTATGAAATAAAGTAATATGGCTGGCAGGGAGATGGGTCTCCTGTAGTAAGACTATATACATTAAGTGTTTTCAGATATTTAAGTATGGCTTGCCATTTAGTCTGAAATCATCCTCTTTTCACATTCCACATAATCACATTTTTATTTTATTTATTTTAGCTTTTGTTGACCGGGTAAGTGCACTAGACAGATCCTGCCTATTTTCAGGCATGACCCAGGGGAGGGGGATACAGAAGAATGCCAACTGACCTTGAACCAGATTAAGCTGTTGGTGGTATTTTTAGTGAATGAGGGAAACTTGGCCAGAACACCAGAGAAATTCCCCTACTTTGAGCCGCTGGTGATCAGTGGCCAGTAGGGGAGTTTGTGTGCTGTTGCAGCAAGATGGCAACTGTGGCCAAGTCGTCGGAGGTGAAGGAGGTTGTGTCAGTAACGGACACAATGGTGGATAGAGTGCAGTCGGAGGAGTCGTTCAGACGAAACGAAGAGGATGTGGAGGACACAGATATTTTTACTGATGCAGTAGCATCAACGGAGGTGTTGGAAGAGATGCCGGTGGAAAGTAAGGAGAGTTGTGCAAAGGCGGCAAGTTCGAAAGATTCAGGGGCTAGTTTTAAAGTCCCAAGGCAAGCGGTGCCTTTAAATCCGGCAAACAAGGGTGAAAGGAGTATCGGGAATGCGGAGGCGTCGGGGAGAAGAAGAGATGTAGAAAAATTATCGGCGTTATCGTGGAGGAGGTTGGAGTTGTTAAAACATTGGCAAGTGGAGAAAACGAAAGATTTAACGCTGAAGAAAGCGAGGGAAGCGGCAGAAAGAGGTCGGTCGGTGATTCAGAAGATTTGGAGCCAGAAAGAATCGGAGATCGTGGGGACTGGAAAAAAACATTTAATAAAGGGGCTGTGAGTACTGTGAAAATGAGAAAAAGCTTCCCTACCTTTAAAATTAACAAAGAAACTGGGTTTGTGTTCAAACCATTAAATAAGGATGTGGTGGGAGTCGAAGAAGAACCTCTTGTGATTTATCAAACTAACAAAGGGGTACAGGATGGGGTAACTGAATTCAGTTTCCAAAATAAAAACAAAAATAGCAGTAATATTAGTGAACAACAGGATTTAAATGTGTTACAAGGGTCTATAAAGGTGAACAAAGATATGCCAGCTTTGGTTAATATATCTGCTACAGAATTACAGTCTTTGGAGCATAATGAAATGTGGTCTCCACAGACAGCATTATTAGCTGCAGGATGGAAGAAAATAGGGCAAGGAATTTGGACACCAGATTCAACTAGGGATAAATCCTGGGAGTTAGATAAAGAGGGGCCAGTGTGGCAACCTGGAGGGGGAATTAGGAAAACAGGCGTAGTAGAAAGTAAAACAGAACTAGATGTTTTGCAAGATAGGGAAATGGATAATAAAACAGAACAAAGTGAGTTAGAGGAAGTAGAAAAGCAAAGTACTATTGAAGGGGAAGGGCCTAAACCTGAGAAACCCCTAATGTCCAGTTTATTTTCACAGTGTAAAAGAGAGTCAGCTCCAAGGAGGAATGTAGTACGCATAAGATATAAAGGAGGATTAAAGGAAAGACCAAATACATATTTTGTGGGTAAAACTTTAATAAAAGAATCTTTAAGGTTTTCCCCCGAGAGATGTTTTTGCATTTATTAACATTTCAGGAGAAGACAACTATGATGTGAGTTTCCGGTCCCTGGCTTTATTAAAGTTATTTTGGGAAAGATATAACAAGGTTAAGTTTTCTCCATTATGGGCCCCCTTTTTAGTTATTCCATTGTCAAAACCACTGATTAGGTATGTAACAGTAATGTTTAGAAACGAGGGGGGTACATGTGGATGATATTGTTTTCTGGTTGTCACAGAAGTGTGAGGTAAAGAGCGACCCGGAGCCAATCCTCGATTCTGAGCAATTCTGGATGGGAGGGTGGAAGTTTAAGGTAAAACTAAGACAAACAGATACGGGAGTAGAGCACATCCCTAACTCATTTTTGCTGGGTAGGGATAGGGGAGTGTGCTTTTACAGTGGGCAGCCTAGAACATGTTACAGATGTGGGGCACAGACACACGTATCAAGTGCTTGTGATCAGCCAAAATGTGATAACTGTGGGGAAGTGGGGCATGTTACCATGTTTTGTGAAAATGCAATTAAATGTGATTTGTGTGAAGAAAAGAATCATGCATTTAGGGAGTGTCTGTGGGCTGCTCAGAATAAGTTTAATTGTGGAAACTTAGATAATATCATTTCAAAAGCACAAGATGCTAGTGAAAATCAGCAAGGAATGGAGAATACCAAAGGACCTTTCCAATATACAGAGCACTGTAGAAGCTTCAGAAAAAAAAGAGGTGAATGAGGCCTTGATGGCACCTCCTAAAAGAAGGGGAATGGGGTTGGTAACAGAAAGTACTGAGCTTTTGCAACCAGTATGTTACACAGCCCCAAATAAGGAGTCTGTAGTTAGTAATGTATTGCCTGTGCAACAGCCATTACCTCCAAGAAGGTCAAGTAGATCTTCAAAAACTGTAATAAATACGGAACCTGAAGTTATAGAAACTAAAAATTCTTATGCGGCCTTATTTTGGGGAGATTCAGAAATGGAAATAGGGGATACAGATTCACAGGTGTCAATACAAGATACAGTGGCACCTGTAAGGGAGGATTACAAGGGTAAGAAAAAGAAAAGAAGGAAAAAATTAAAACCAACAGATTAGGTTTGGATAGTAGGTTGGAAGCAAAATAATGGCTATGTTATGGGCTACCTTAAATACTCATAGCCTGTTGAAGGCTCAAAAGAGACAAGCAGTATTTCAGTTAATTTATGATTTAAATATCTCGGTGTGTTTTCTACAGGAAACTTGGATGTCATCACTAAACCAGATTGCTTTATTTAAAAAGGATTGGCCGTGGGGACCCTCTTTCTGGTCATTTGGACAGGATAGGGCAGAATGTGTGGGGATTATTTTTAACTCCTATAATTTTACTTTACACAAATTAATAGAATTACATTCAGGGAGAATTTTGATAGTGGAAGGGAAATGGGGTAGTAATACGTTACGTTTCATTAATATTTATAACCCACAATCAAAATCTGGGAGGGTAACGTGTTTTGGTGAAATTCAACCATATTTGATATCCCACATACATATCCTTTGGGGAGGGACTTTAATTGTAGTATAGGAAGGACAGAGAGAGGGTAGGGAAAGGTAAGGGAAATAAAGTATACTGTGACACAAACTGTTTAAAAGAAATTATTAAAACAGCAGAATTAGTATCCTGTATAGATAACAGGATTTCTGGGCCTAGAGGGACATTCTTTAAAGGAAGGAAAAGTTATACAATTGATTACCTTTTTATTTAAAAAAAAATTCCAACAGATAATCCACAGATTATACCAGTAGAATTTTCAGACCATGCAATGTTAGTAGTAAAAGTTGGGGAAATAAAGAGATACAGCAGACAGAAAACTAGGTGGAAGTTAAACACCTCCAGTCTTCAAGACAAAATTGCTATAAATTCTATCAAATTGATTTTACAAGCTAGATTATCCGTAAGTTTTTATATCAGAATTTAGGGAGTGGTGGCTGGAAACAAAGAGGACTGTATGTTATGGTTCAAAAGTTTGGCAAGAGCGTCAAATTCAGATTTTTAGATTATTTAAAACTAAGGAGAAATTACAGCAATTAATAACATGGGTAAATGATACTGGAGAGGATTTTTCAGAGCAAATTGCAGAAATCAAAGCTCAAATGCGGAAGTTGCAATATGACAGGTCTAAGACCTTACAGGCGGTAATTAAAAATCACAAGACAAAATCAGTGTTCGGAGACCCTTTTGAGTTGTGTAAATCTTTAAAAAAACAGGTGTCATTAGACTTTTTAAATCATGCTAAGGGGAAAGTGGATACAGTGCAGGAGATAGGAGATAAAATAATAGAACATTTTAGGGAGATGGAACCACATATGATGAATAATTTGCATCAGGTGAAGCAATTTTTGGGACCAGCCATTAGAAATGAACCAGATCCAGAAATTATCAAAAGTATGAAAGTTGCATTCACAAAGACAGAAATTAAAGAAGTTATAAATTCATTAAAAAATATTGTTTCTCCAGGTCTAGATGGACTATCAAATTTATTTTATAAGAAATTTTAGGAAGATATAGTAAGTTGTTTGGAGAAGGTCTTTAATTTTTTCCTGAAGGAAGGGTAAGCCATGGAGCCTTTGCAGAAGGAGTGCAAATTTATATATATAATCAGGAGATAAGGAGAATTTAGGAATTGGAGACCGATAACCTATTAAATTCTGATTATAAAATACTTCGACTTTAATCAACAATAGATTGAAGGTTTTGTCAGAAAGGATGTTTACGCCTGTACAACACTGTGGAATTCCTAATAGGAGAATTCATTCTGTTTTATGTTTGATTAGAGACATTATTGAACAAAGGAATGAGACTGGGGAGAAGTGTTACATTTTGTCACTAGATTTGGAAAAAGCCTTCGATAGAGTTAACCATTTTTTCTTATTCGCCACTTTAGAATTTTTTAAGGTACCAGAAGGTCTTTTAAATCTAATTAAGGGACTATATGTCAATGCTAGGGTATTTCCAAGCATTAAAGGGGAATTGGGATGGGGATTTATGATGAATTGTGGGGTAAGGCAGGGATGCCTGCTAAGCCCCCAACTTTATAATTTTTCACTGGAGCCATTACTTAGATCAGTATGTTTAGCACCAGGGTGGCCTGGGGTGAGAATTCCTGGATCCAAGTCATTCATTAACATTCAAGCATATGCGGATGATATATGCCTTTTTTTTCCTCAAAAGTCACAAGTAAAGATTTTTTTCTCAATATTTGTGACTTACGCAAATATAGACAACGCAAAGATTAATTTCAAAAAATCAAAAGGGTTAGTAATAGGTAGATCTAGTATAAAACCGGTGGTTTATAATATAATCGAATGGTCTTCTGAACCACTGTTAATTTTGGGGGTAAGGTTTTGGCCTCAGCATAATCCAGAGGATAACTGGAAATTAGTGTTGGAGAAAATAGAAGTCAAGATTAATAGGTGGAAAAAGTTTAAATTTTCAAAAATTAAAAGAATTCAAGCGTTAAAGCAATTCATTCTACCAAGATTACAATACTTAGCTGTCTTATACCCCCTGCCAGCTCAATATGAAACAAAATTATATAGTATATGTTTCCAGTTGTTATGGGGGAACAGATTGAATCCAGTCAAAAGAAGGTTTACTTATCTAGATAGAAAACAGGGAGAATTAGGGATGATAGACCCGATTGTTTTTTGTTTTTCAATCTTTTTGTCCTTTTCTTTAAAAAATAGCTTAGGAGCATCAGGTAATCAAGGGAATTTATTTTTCAATAACATAATGAAGAGGTATATATCTTCTTGGTTGCACTGTGCACCTAAAATATCACAACACTTAGCCTTGCCAGAATATTTTAAACCTGCTGCAAAAAAATTATATAAATGGAAAATCACTAAAAATCAAATATTAAAAAATTCAACAAGAACTCTGTATAAGGAACTAATGTCTTTGAATTATTCAGCAGAGCCAGTCTTTAAAAATTGTTCTAGAGAACAAAATTCGGATGTCTTAGATCAACTGAATAACCCAAGATTGCCAGATTATATGTGGGAGAGTTTATGGCTTATGATGTATGGAAGAATAAATATAAGAGGAACAGCGAAGTATAAGGCAAAGAAGAGAATCCTGTCCTTATTTAGAGTGAATAAATCAGGAAGAAACAATAGAGCATTTTTTCTACAGTGCTCATTCCATGAAATTGTGGGTATATTTGGCAAAATATGGAAATTTCTATGGTTGGCTAAAATAAATTATGATATTCTGGTAATGGGAGTTTTCCCCGTCTTTACTAAAATATGAGAAAGGTACTTTGAGAGTGTTTCTGGCAAGTTTAAGATATTGTTTATGGCAAACAAGATGTCAATGGGTGTTATACCAAAGAAAACCCTCATTAGAAGGATTTTGCAGTTATGTAATTAATATTTTGAATAAAGTTTTTAACAGAGTTACAAATGTTTAATGTAAATAAAGTAAGGATGTGGTGGAAGGGTTTTACATATTATCAAATATAAATAATATATAAGGGGGATGAGAGGTGGTAAAGGTATTAGAATGAAAGTAAAATGAGTTTCTTAATTAGTATTGTGATTATAGAGAAGAGAGTGATAGAATATAAGGTAGTGGGGAGTTAAAGGAGTGGTGTTATTTGTTTTTTGAAGGACAATTAACTTAAAAGTTACAAGTATATAATATTGTGTAAATAAAGGTAACAGTTTATATTGTAAAAGATAAAGCGAGGGGTATAACTATGTTATTGGTATTTTTTTTTTCTATGGATGTATAAAGGAGGCGATATGATATAATAGATAAGATTATTGTTGTATGTATAAAGTTGTATGTATGTGTTTATTACAATAAAAATTACCCCTACTCTTTTCGATAAGTGCCATGGGATCTTTAACATCCACCTGAACTACCACCAATCCAGGCAGATGGGACCTCGGTTTAACGTCTCATCCGAAAGACAGCACCTCAGAAGTGCAGCACCCCTCTCATGCTACACTACAGTGTCGGTACTGGGATATTAACCCAAGTGCCAGATGTGGGAACTGAACCCACAGCCCTCTGATCTCCCGGCCTCAGAGGTGAGTGTGCTACCTACTGAGCCACTGACACTGCCATGGAGTGCCCATTATGAACAATTACATAGTAAGGTAGAGCATATATAGCCCCAAGCAATAAACACTAATGTAACCCCAGTAGACTGCATAGAACCCTCCCTCCCTCAACATTTAGGTTAAAAAAAACTACTAATCACCACACCCACCATAACCCACTAAAAATAATCACTAAAAACCTTCAGAATGAACTATTTAATTTGCAGTATAAAAATAAGGCAACATCCCACCCCTCATATGCTGGCCCATGAATGCCGATGGCCAGAAAGCTCCTGAGGTCCATCAGTGCTAGATCTATTTGGCTAATATACCCAGAGGTTAGTGTATAGAACAAAATCTTATATGGGGTCCTCAAACTGTGTAGAGGAGAGAAAGTAAAAAGGCATCATACAGAGTGCAGTCAAAAAACCTAAGGTGACACAGAAAAATCTCTTTCCCCAACAAATTAATGAACTTATAAAAATCAATATTGTCATACAATTAAAGTACAAAACTATTTGAAACTCAAAAAAAAAAAAAAGAGGGGTTCCATAGTACAGTACAAAATAATGTCAAGGAAGTTAAGGGATCAGGAATAATATACCACTAATAAAAACCAAACTACAGTTGTCATTCTGACCATATAAAAATAAGAAGTTAACATAAATGAGTGTGCCAGAAAGTCATTAGTTATTCAATATTAAACCACAAAAAGCAGTAATGTGTGTTACATAAACTATAGATTCATTTGAAAAAAATAAGGATAAATAAAAAAAACGGAAATTAGGTATAAAGGGGCACTCCCAAGTGAGAATGATACCTGTAGTAATTAATAGTTAAGAGGCAGAGGTGACGGGCATGGATCCACTCATCACTCTATTTTGAAATCTGTCTGTCAGAAGAGAGGCAAACACAGCCAAAAAAACAATTATTTGAATCTGGTTTGTTTTTCCAAGAAAGAATAATACAAAAATGAGGGAGGACAGAGACGGGCTTGTGAGGACCAGTGCATAAAATACAGCCAAGGATATACAGCAGTGTAAACATTGAGGACCTCCAGAACCCAACAAGTGATAATCTGTAGTAACAGAGGATCAAAAAAATTCAGAATACTTAACAGCAGCAGTCCACTAGAAAAGGGGCCCCTCCAGGTACCAATGCCAGCCACCTAGGCACTACATATTGTGTGCCCTTTACCCAGTTATCACCATAGCACCAAAGTCTGGCATCACGGCAAAAGACAAATTAGTCTTGCCCTGGCCCCCATCCTTGGATCGATTTGAAGATAAACAGCAATGAGGGCTTGTGATCCTCGATAAGAGAAAGTCCAGAGCAGATCCTGCTCATATCCAGTCTACAAAGCCGATAGCTGCATCACAGCCCGTTCAATTAGAGAGTAATAGAAGGTAGGAGGTAAAAGGCTGTGAGAAGAAAGGAATGGAGTAAGGAAAAAATATTGAAAATAAATAAAATAAAACAAAGATATTTAAAAGATATTGATAGCATGTTTCCACTGTCCCTCATCACAGACCAGCAAGAAGAATGGGCATCTCCAGACCCCCCCCAGCCTGACACTGGTTGATCTACTAAACTATTTTACATGCAAATCTGCCCACTTATCCAACATTTCAGAAAAGTGGCATCATACCCGAAAATTTGAGTTATTAATATAGTCATGTAAAGGGGAAAATAAGCTAATCAAGCCCCAACAACTAAAGTAGACAGGCAAACCACTTATAAATGAAATTAACCACCCAGAATTAATGTATGGAAAAGTTAACATCCCAGGCAATAAGTCAAATGCTAAAAAAAACTAAAATGGTGCCATATTAGGTGATAGGTTTAAATGCTCCTTTGGCAAGCTTTTAAACTAGCCGGGGTGGGGGGGGAGGCGCTGATAAAAGGCAGGAAATTTCAAGCCTCCCTCCACAAAACACGGCAGGTAGTAAGGTAAACACTGAGGTACAGAGCTCAACACAGGGCAGGACAGGGGTAAATGGAAAAATAGACAAGGACAATAAGAGCAGGGATGGGGAAAAGGATAAAGCCAACATTAAATGGAGGGCAATGAGTACCAATGCCCATAGTCTGGGAAACAAGCTTCCTGAGCTAGTAGCCCTGATAGAAGATGAACAATTGGATATTGTGACAGTCACGGAAACATGGTACACCGAGAACCATGACTGGGATGTCAACATACCAGGGTACACGATCTACAGAAGGGACAGGGAAGGTAAAAGAAGAGGTGGAGTAGCTCTATACATAAGGGAAGGGATCAAAGCTACAGAACTAAAAAGTAGAGGGGGAGGACAAGAGGCACTCTGGGTCACCTTGGAGACAGGGAATGGCATCACAATCTGCACAGGGGTTGTATACAGACCCTCGTCTCAAGGGAAGGAAATGGACAACAAAATGATAGAGGACATTCTCAAAATGGCTGAAAAAGGGGAGATACTGTTGATGGGGGACCTGAATATGCCAGATGTTAACTGGATAACATGTACTGCAGCCACATCCAAGAGCAGGGTCATTCTCGATGCCCTGCAGGAGGCAGGCCTTAGACAGCTAGAGTTGGAACCCACTCGGGTGGGAGCAATACTAGACCTGGTACTCTCAAATGGAGAGAGGATCACAAATTTAGAAGTTAGTAGACATCTGGGAACAAGCGACCACTGCACAGTGTGCTTCACTATGAGCACAACCATGGAAATAAGCCACACAAAAACAAGGATACTGGACTTTAGATGGGCTGACTTTGGCAAAATGGGTGAATACCTGAAAAATGCACTAGCAAATGACCAAAAAGGAGGGGTGGAAGAACAATGGAGAAAAATCAAAACTGCTATCATAGAGGCAACAAGCCTTTGTGTGAAACAAAGAAAACAAAGCGGAGTAAAAAACCACTATAGTTCTCAAAAGAGGTGGCAGGGAAGGTTAAGGAGAAAAAGGCTGCATTCAAAAAGTATAAGGAATCACAGAAGGAGCATGACGGGGAACTGTATCAATTAAAGCAGAAAGAAGTGGGGAAGGCAGTCAGACTAGCAAAGGCCCAAACCGAGGGAAAAATAGCCAACTCAGTTAAGAAGGGGGATAAAACCGTTTATAGGTACATTAGGGAGCATAGAAAGGTTAAGGGAGGGATAGTGAAGATTAATAAAGGAGAGGGGAGGTGGGCAGAGGGAGACAGTGAAAAGGCAGAGATACTGAATGAATACTTTTGCTCAGTATTCACAAAAGAAGATGAGGAGGAGTTACCTAAACCAGACACTAGAAGCACTCTGGGTAGGGAGGTTGACACCAGTCCATTCACAGAAGAAAGAGTCCTGAAAGAACTCCTAAAACTCAAGGTGGACAAAGCAATGGGACCTGACGAGATTCACCCCAGAATCCTAAAAGAACTAAGGGAGGACCTAGTGACACCACTGACCATGCTTTTTAACAAATCATGGCAGGATGGGGAGGTACCTGAGGACTGGAGGAGGGCAGATGTGATTCCCCTTCACAAAAGTGGGAGCAAGGCAGAAGCAGGAAACTACAGACCTGTAAGTTTGACCTCAGTGGTAGGGAAAATGATGGAATCACTTCTGAAAGAAAGAATTGTTGAGTACCTAGAGGCCAGCGGGGCACAGGACCCAAAGCAGCATGGATTTACAGCAGGAAGATCATGTCAGATGAATCTAATTGATTTCTTTCACTGGGTGACCAAAGTAATAGACCAGGGAGGGGCTGTGGATATGGCCTACCTAGACTTTAGCAAGGCATTTGACACAGTCCCGCACAAAAGATTAATAATCAAGTTAACCAGCCTGGGAGTGGGTCCCAGGGTGGTAGCCTGGGTAGCAAACTGGCTGCACAACAGGACACAGAAGGTAATAGTGAATGGAACACATTCCGAAGAAAGGGTGGTTACTAGTGGAGTACCTCAGGGCTCAGTACTGGGACCAGTCCTCTTTAACATCTTTATAGGTGACATTGCAGAGGGTCTGGAGGGAAAAGTATGCCTCTTTGCAGATGACACAAAGATCTGTAACAGAGTTGATACACAAGAGGGGGTAGAAAAGATGAGAAGGGACTTGGCAAGGTTGGAGGAATGGTCAGACATATGGCAACTTAGATTCAATGCAAAGAAGTGCAAAGTAATGCACCTGGGAAACAAAAACCCAGGAGAAGAGTACACAATAGCAAGGGGGGTACTAACAACAACAAAAATGGAAAGGGATCTGGCGGTAGTCATATCAGATGAACTAAAGGTGGGAAAGCAATGTGAAAAGTCAGTAAGAAGAGCCAGGGGGATACTGGGATGCATAGGAAGGGGCATCACAAGTAGAAAAAGGGAAGGGGTTATCCCTCTATACAGACAGTTGGTGAGACCCCATCTGGAGTACTGTGTGCAGTTTTGGAGACCTCATCTACGCAAGGACATAGACAGGATGGAAGCAGTTCAGAAGAGGGCAACTAAAATGGTGCAGGGTCTGCAGCAGAAACCATATGAAGAGAGACTGAGATAGCTTAATATGTATAATCTTGATGAAAGGAGGGACAGGGGGGACATGATAGAAACATTCAAGTACCTCAAGGGAATCAACAAAGTCAAGGAGGGTAGCATCTTTCAGAAAAAGAGATGTGTAAGAACAAGGGGGCACAATTTAAAGATAGTGGGGGGATGGCTCAGGGGTAATGTGAGGAAATTTTTTTTTCACAGAGAGAGTGGTAGATACATGAAACAGCCTTCCTGAGGAGGTTGTTGGGTCTAGAACAGTGGGGGAATTCAAACATGCAAGGGACAGACACAAGGCAATTATAGTGGGTGTTGCAGGAAGTAGGCTGTTGGTTAACTAGAATCTGCAGCTTATCCAGTAGGTAGGGAAATGGGCAGACTGGGTGGGCCAAGTGGTCCTTATCTGCTGTCAAAGTCTATCTTTCTATGTTTCTATTAACAAAAACATTGCCAACACCTCATCTAATCTTTCTAATGTATGAAACCGCCAGATGATGAATCGCCCAGTAAAAGGAAACTTAACTGAACTGTGTTTTGTCAAACCACAACCTGTAAGATGCAGAAAGCAATAATTCCAGCATACTTCTAATCAGATATCATTTCGAAAAGTAGCAACCATTATAGAACTATATCAGTAACTGTCCTAAATATAAAATCTAAACTGCACGATGAACAACAGAACATTCTAGAAATAAACAGTCTGAAAAGTAAGCCTCCAAGTAATTTGCCATTTCAATGACAATCACATACATGTAAGAGTCAAACCAGAACTGCAAAATTAAGTAGAACAACTGATCTAAAGGTTCACAGCCATTGTTCTGATGCCAACATTCTTCAAAAGTAAATGCCACTCACAAAACTTACATAAGACTGTGTAACTAAGGAAAAAACTTTGGTGGCGCAGTTCTAGAAATGGCACATGCAAATTTCTAGATAGAGTTCTGCTGAGTTTTCTAGTTTAATTAAAGCAAACATATGCCCATACTAACAGAACATAACCATCATGACATTTTCAAAAGTTGGAAGAGGTAAATAAAATTGAAGTTACAGATCAACCAGATGATTTTTTGGCCAAATAGATTTGAGATCTTTGGCAAGTACTGCATCGTTTGAGCCACAGAGTCAGATCACTTGGTTCCTGAATCTGTAGTCCTCTCCAGACAGGCTGGATAGAGCATTCAGGCCAGGATATTCAAAGGGGTTGCACTTGGTGCAACTGAGTTGCACCAGCGCAACCCCACATTGCACCCTGGTGGGATATTGAGAAGACTGTCTGGCGCACCGCAAATCCCGATACGCTGAGGTGCAATGTATTTGTATGCAGCACAGATGCAGGGGGCATGCCCATGCATATGTGGCACATCCCAATATTCATCCCGGGATGTGCGCCACATATACCAGCACACCCCTGCATTGCACCGCATAGGGGGGGGCTCAAAGTTGAGCCCATGAAACAGTGGAACATCTCCTGGCCACCCACAGGTGGGCTGCTGTATTGCAGGGCACAACACAGCAGCTGCCAGCCGTGGGTGGCCACCCGCCCACCCAGAACACCGTCCCCAAGCACACACAGAACCCTGGTGGTCTAGTGGGTCCTCCTCCCTCCCGAGTCCCCAATTCCACGATTCCCCGATAAATGTTATTGCAGACTTTTCCCTGGTGGTCAAGTGGTCCCCCCTCTCTCCCAGGTCCCTGATACCCCAAGAAATGATATTGCAGACCATCCCTGGTGGTTAAGTGGTCCCACCTCCCTCCTGTACCCCCGATTCCCCAATAAAGTAAAAGAAGACTGTCCCTGGTGGTCTAGTGGTCCCCCCACCCATTACCGCAATCATGGTACAGCACTGTCAGAAATATCCCTGGTGATCCAGTGGCACCATCACCCCTCCCACCCACACAGAACCTCTTGCCCACCCTGCTCCCCCCATCATCGGCAGGCAGCAACAACCTGCCTACATACTGCCTGGCCACCCACCGACTGACAGGTACAGTATGGTCTGTAAGCCCATTGGTCCCCAGTGTGGACCAATGGGCTTGCAGGGCATACCCTATTTATGTCATTATACAGCTTACCGGCATTTCTTCAGTTCGCGGTCAGCTTTGAAGAATGCAGATGTGTTCCCCATCCACTGAAGAACATCACGCTAGCCTACAGAGGTAAGTATGGGGTGAGGGGGCATGTGGGGAGCTGGGTGCGAGAGGGTGGGCATGGGTTGGTGGGGGGCAAGGACTCTGCGAGGACTGTTTTCTTGTTTTACTGGAATGAAAGGAAAAAAAGAAACAGATGCTTTTGGCATGCTGGGGTGGGCTCCCAGTGCTACCTACCCTTTGTTGGGTGGGGGTGGAGTCGGCGAGGTTAGACACTTCGCTGGCCAAAACAAGCGGACCTTTTGTGCTGGGGTGGGCTCTCAGTGTGCCACCAACCTGATTGTTGGGGGGCGGGAGTGGAGCTGGTGGGGATTGGGCACCCCCGCCATCCATACAGAGTGTGTGCTGGGGTGGGAGCTTGAGCACGCTGTGGTAGACTCCCAGAGTGCCAAATGTTTTTTTTGGGGGGGCGCAGCCAACAGGGGATTGGGCACCCCCATCGGGCACACAGTGCACTGGGGGGGTTCATGAGCTGAGGGGGATTGGGAACCCCCCTCGGCATACAAGGTGGGGGCTGGGACAAAAGGAGGGAAGGCATTAGCAGAGGGAGGAAGCAGGAGAGATTGCCGAGCTGTGCATGACAGCAGTTCAGATGATGTATGCTAATTGCATACATGCTACCACCACTGATTGCAGCAGACCTTTTGTTAGAAATGAAGACCAACACAGCCGAACTGCTTTCATACACAGCTCGGCATGTATTGGTCTCTTAGGGTCGCGCCTGCTCCACTGAGCAGTGCATTGGATAGGAGGGTCACACACCTCCAAAACTCGTACTGTTGCAAGATGTTCCTATCACATGCACATAATGAACAGAAAAAGGGCGCCAGTGAGGTCAAAGCTATGCTGATACAAAGTACACAACAAAGAGTGCAATATGTTTGTATTAGCCTAGCTGCTTTGTGAACAATTGGACAACTCCTGTAGATAAAATAGTTTTTTCTGTAATTTGCCTCTGCTGTTTTGCCATTTGCTCATGCATTTTGGCTTATTCTCAGTCACACATCACTTTGGATTGTTGTTCTGCTACACTGCTAGACTCGGGCTCCATCTCCATGCTTCGGATGTCCTCTTTGGATGGCAGCCTGCTGCTCCATTGATCTCTCATGCTCATTCAGCCTCTTCAGACAATGCCGCCTGGGTTCTGCCTAGGGGTGCAGAACCACAACTCATAGTTCCCAGTCTGAGGGTCCAGGACTGGACTGCCCATTATGTCCCACCACTACTACCTTGCACCCTTAGTCACCTGTCCAACAGCCTCGGTAAATAGCAAGGGAAGGAGCATCAACTGCAGGAACATAGGTGAGCTGGGCTGAAGCCTGTTGGGGGTCATTCGGACTCCTTACATTTATCTCTTTATGGTAGGGAGGGAGACAACAGCTTCCTGGAGGGCAAAGCAGAGCCACCTTAACTTAGGTCAGCACAGCTCCAATATTGGGGTGGTGGCTAGTCAATGCACAGAGCATCCTGAGGACTGCCCATAGAGTGCCCTGGTATTGTACAGTGCAACAGAGTGGAGGGTAGGAATCATCTTGGGGTACATGTTTGCATGAAATATTACCCCCTCTCCCGGAGGCAACGATGCACAGAGCATTGAGGTGGGAGGCACAGCCAGAAGGGAACATCCTAGAGAAAGAATTACATTGAGCTGCCCAGGTACCTTGAGTGGAGGATTGTGGATGTGTGTGTGTGTGTGGGGGGGGGGGTTGAATAACTCATCTCTGAGGGATCTTGCAATACACACCTTGGGGCACTGCATGGAATACAGTCTGAAATATAAAAAAGGCTTGCATCAATTATTAATAAATGTAGGCAGCAGTCTGGTGGTGGCATTGATGCAGTGCACAATAAAAATTGCATGTACGCATTTCATGTGCTATACATATCTACAGTATATATAGGTGCTAGTTGATGTAAACTAATCTGTTGTTCAATACAACTTTTTTTGTAACCCATTTTGTGGTATGATAAAGTGTTTTGCTCAAGGCAAGCCTTTCCTGCATTCTTCCCCCCAAGATCTCCATCTGATTTGAACCTACCTGTTACTTTTCTGCTGTGGAGTGTGGAGGTGATATAGCATGCAATGGTGTACAGTGTCTCCAATATGCCAGCACTGACTAGCGGCAACCACCCACATGCATGACAAGACCACTTGCTCCTGGTTGATGTGGCAGCTATAAGTAGACTCAGCTTTGAAATGCAGCCCACAATGATTTTGTATGCATAGCATTCTTGAATTATTATCCCATCCCTGATAAAACAAGAAACGCTACCGCAAACGGCAGCTGTATGTGAGAAAGTGAAAGAACAGCATGTCTGCTTACAACTGGTTTGCTGAGGGTAGCCCTGTTGAAATACTACAATATCAGACAAAGGAACCCTCCCCCCATGTTCCCCTAGCCACGGTGGTGAGAGGAACATGAAGAGGGAGGTATTTTAGTTTGCTTGATATTAGACTGCTTCCTGTGCTCACCTTGCCTGCGCCTTAGGTGGTTGCAGTTCTAGGAGTTAGGAATCTTGCCTTGACCATTGTTGCTTTTCTTCCAGCCCTCTCAGCAACTCTGCTTTAAGTGAAGTTGCCCTCTGTCATCTCTGGCTGCTACCCTGTAGATTTATATTTGTTGACGTGTGAAATAAGAAACCTTGTCCTGGATTTCCATGGTTCTGCTTTCATAAGCAGATATAGTAGGTGGTGCCTTTGCCACTCAGAAGGTAGGCTGGCTGGACATGTTAATACATTTATGTTTCTCAGTGAGATCAGAAATAGTCTTCATGTCTTCAGAAGGAAACTTTGTTGTTGTAGTCATGGGGAGGGTCTGACATGAAACACATTTTGTCATCATTAAAAAATATATTTTTCAAAAGAAAATTTTAAATTACATCAGTCTTCTCAATAGTAAATCCATCTTTTTAAAATTAAACAGGAAATTACATTAACTGGAATTATAATCAGCTGATCTTCAATTAATTGGAAAATGTGTTTTTTTTCCTTCTAATAAAATATTCTTTACTGGTGAGGATAATTTGAAATTGTATTTATTTTCTGAGTGAATGATATTATTTTATAGGGTGACCTTGAAGTGCAGTGGTATAGAGCAGGCACAAGCCTGACTATAAGAAAGTGTAAATGTTTCTTTATTAAATGTTTTTTTGCTTTCAATAAATAAACTGAATTGATATTACTTGTAAACAAGTTACTGCTGTGTTCAGATTTTTATAAGTTTCTTTGGTCATGTACTTTTCAACTGAGTCCATCTCTTGTTTCTCTCCATCACAGTGCACTTGCAAGTTGACTTGGCAGGGATGCGAGGGAATCTGATGGAAGCTGGGGAATCTAGCAGAACAGCCCATCTCCCTCAGGATCCATATATCCCTGTGAGGCAGCCATACTATTTGCAGCTGCTCTGTGCTACAGCGGCAAGTGACGTTGAAGAAGCTACTTTAACATCCTGTATCTATTTGTTATGTAATGTATGGTAAAATGAATGGTGAGGAATATGAAATCTGCACATCTTTGTTTAGATATAGAATTACTTTGATTCTACACATTTCACAATAAAATATACCACCTAAAATAATTTGAGAAGGCAGTACAACACAGTGGTTTAGGGCTCTGATCTGCAAACCAGGAGACCTGGGAATCCCACAGCCCTCACTTGCATACTGTGTGGCACTAAGCAAGTCACTTAACTTCCTTGTGCTCAGAGGATGCACCTGGAAACAAAGAATGATTTGGAAAAGGACGGCAGACAGCCCCAGAAATACTGCCCACTTTATATTCTTTAAATGACACTCCAGTGTCTAATATTGAAGATACATGATGTAAGAAGACATTGTAAACTCCTTTTACAAAATAAAATGATGTGATGTGGCCCTTTAAGTCATACTGTCAACCCTGTAGCTCAAATGCATGACTACAACACACATCTGCAAAGCACCACTAAACGTTTTTTGTATTTTCCTCTCATAAAAACCTTTCTTTGTTGAAGCTATTCATGCTGTTGTAGAAGTTTATTGACCTTGCCCACCACTCACCAGCTTAACCTAAATCCAACATGCAATGTCTTAATAGGGCCATCTAGAGTTCAAGTGAAAACCATACCGATGTTTTTAAAGTGACACATCTACAAATCCTACAAATGCTACCAGGGTTTTTTTCCCTTTCCACCATTAAAGTGCCACCTGTTTTGTTTGCAATAAGCTTGCAGCAAGTGATTCATTGGAAAGGCTATTCATTAATGAGGGTGTTAGTTGAACACAGTGCTAGCAGTTACACTTTGCTAGTCCCAGATCTGGACCCTTTTTTGATTTTGCACTCCCAGGTCTTTCTTCTTCGCTCCCTGTTTTCTATCCCAGTTGGCAAGGCCTCCTCCTGCAACTCCACTTTCAGTGCACTGCAGCAGGTGAGTGAACAAGGAGAGCAGGGATTCCACTGGGTCCTAATGGCCGTTTAGTACAGCAGGTTGCACACACAGTACCAAAAGGATTCAATTATCTTTAAAAACGTTACAGGTTTTGAGCTGTTTTTGGGCATCCACAGTTGCACAGCAACTGCTGCCCTTGATCATAATCTGAAGTTATCTGCTTTTATATTATTATATAATTATATTATTGCTCATTTTGAGAACGATATTAAGGCAAAGGTATGTTTACCTTTCAACTTTTTTTTTTGTGATACAAGTTTACTGAGAGGTAGGTATATAATACAGTGGCACATTTTGTCACAAATTCAAATTCAGTTAGTTATACAACACCCTCAGTCTTGTTACACAGTATAGTCCATACAGTGTATTAGGTATCTGAGCCAAGAAGCCTTAGGGTCTGGACAGTTCAGTCCAGTTCTGTAGAAGACTGAAGACCACAGACCGCTGGTATACAGAATAAAACAAGTTCAGTTGAATTTCATAATTTGTTCCTTGTGAACAACAGCACAATAAATAACAACACTACCAAACAACAACACTCTGCTCAACCTTTTATCACTGAAATAACAAAAAATGTAAATATATGATTTAACATCAAAAAAGGACCACTTGGCCAGCCCTGTCTGACTACATGTTCCCAGCCTCATCATCAGTCTCTGCAAACGCTAAGTGGTCTCCAGCATCCCTCCCTCTCCCTGCCTTGATATTTCCCTATGTGTGTGTACCCACATACGCTTAAAGGCCCCTCTATTTTCACCTTCATCACATACGATAGCAGTCTGTTCCATGTGTCTACCACCCTTTTAATGATTATTACTTCCTCACATCCCTCTTCAAATCCCCCCTCCCTTCATCATGTTTCCCATAAATAATTATTATAGGGCCCTACTTTGCACTTTATTTTAGTTCACTGTATTCTTCTCCCTCATGTACTTTATTGTTACCCAGCTTCGAGTTCAACCTGGAAACAGGTTTTTGAATAATTGTGCTTTTTTTGTGTTTTAAAAAAAATATTATTCTACCCAGAATAGTCCAGCTGAGATACAATGTCTTATTTCCAATGAGATCCTGCTTCTACAAGGTCACATGGGTAGTATTTAGCTGCAATGGGATTTGAACCTAGGATCTTGCAGTGCTTAAGGCTGTGTTCTAACTCTGAGTATACCTTGCCTTTCCAAATAGTTGTTCTCTTTTGGAATCAAACTTATGACCCTTTGCTTGTGAAGAGCTACCTGAGGCCCCTGGGGAAACACACTCAAAATGTGGGAAAATGTGGGAGACATTATCAGATCTGAAGATAAAAGTTCAGAACACTAGAACCTACTGACCTTATCTGTGCACATTTTAATTTAGCATCATATGTTATTGTGAATGACTTTGTGGGGTTTAAAGTTGAATTTGCAATGGGAGACAGCAACTTCTCTATGAACAGCACCTCTTCTTGAAGTTTGGAGCAATAACAAGGGGTTAAATTATGGATGTCATCCATAATGTTCGACCACTGATAGGTATGTAACTACTGCAGTGATGGTTATAGGTATATTGTGTCAAGCCACATGAGAACAAAGGTTTTGGACTTCAGGTGGGCCAATTTCAAAAGAATGGTGATTTGCCTCAGGGATGCCCAGGCAGGGTTACAGGAACTAGGAGGCATAGAACAACATTGGCGGCAATGGTTGGGGTGGGGGGCAATTGAAACAGCCAGACAAATCAGCAAAGGCAGGAGAAGGCCACTTTGGTTCACTTGAGAGGTGTCAGAAAGAGTGAGGGCAAAGAAAACAGCTTTTAGATAGTACAAAAAACACAGGAGGAGGATAGGAGAACTTACCAAGAGAGGCAAAGGGAGGTGGAGAAGGAGGGAAGAAGGGCAAGAGTGGTGACTGAGGAATGAAACATAGAAACATAGAAACATAGACTTTGACGGCAGATAAGGACCACTTGGCCCACCCGGTCTGCCCAATTCCCTACCTACTAGATAAGTTGCAGATTCTAGTTAACCGACAGCCTACTTCCTGCAACCCCCCACTATAATTGCCTTGTGTCTGTCCCATGCATGTTTGAATTCCCCCACTGTTTTAGATCCAACAACCTCCTCAGGAAGGCTGTTCCATGTATCCACCACTCTCTCCATGAAAAAAATTTCCTCACATTACCCTGAGCCGTCCCCTTTATCTTTAAATTGTGCCCTTGTCCTTACATCTCTTTTCTGAAAGATGCTACCCTTCTGGACTTTGCTGATTCCCTGAGGTACTTGAACGTTTCTATCATGTCCCCTGTCCCTCCTTTCATCAAGAGTATACCTATTAAGCTCTCTCAGTCTCTTTCATATGGTTTCTGCTGCAGACCTGCACCATTTTAGTTGCCCTCCTCTGGACTGCTTCCATCCTGTCTATGTCCTTGTGTAGATGAGGTCTCAAAACTGCACAGTACTCCAGATGGGGTCTCACCAACTGTCTGTATAGAGGGATAACCACTTTCCTTTTTCTACTTGTGATGCCCTTCCTATGCATCCCAGTATCCCCAGCTCTCCTTACCGACTTTTCACATTGCTTACCCACCTTTAGGTCATCTGATATGACTACATGGGTCCTTTCCATTTTTGTTGTTGTTAGTACCTCCCCTGCTATTGTGTACTCTTCTCCTGGGTTTTGTTTCCCAGGTGCACTACTTTGCACTTCTTTGCATTGAATCTAAGTTGCCATATGTCTGACCATTCCTCCAACCTTGCCAAGTCCCTTCTCATCTTTTCTACCCCCTCTTGCGTATCAACTCTGTTACAGATTTTTGTGTCATCTGTAAAGAGGCATACCTTTCCCTTCAGACCCTCTGCAATGTCACTTATAAAGATGTTAAAGAGGACTGGACCCTGTACTGAGCCCTGAGGTACTCCACTAGTAACCCCCTCTTGAATGTGTGTTCCATTCACTATTACCTTCTGTGTCCTGTTGTGCAGCCAGTTTGCTACCCAGGCTACTACCCTGGGACCCACTCCCAGGCTGGCTAACTTGATTATTAATCTTTTGTGCGGGACTGTGTCAAATGCCTTGCTAAAGTCTAGGTAGGCCATATCCACAGGCCCTCCCTGGTCTATTACTTTGGTCACCATGTCAAAGAAATCAATTAGATTCATCTGACATGACCTTCCTGCTGTAAATCCATGCTGCTTTGGGTTCTGTGCCCTGCTGGCCTCTAGGTACTCAACAATTCTTTCTTTCAGAAGTGATTCCATCATCTTCCGTACCACTGAGGTCAAACTTACAGGTCTGTAGTTTCCTGCTTCTGCCTTGCTCCCACTTTTGTGAAGGGGAATCACATCTGCCCTCCTCCAGTCCTCAGGTACCGCCCCATCCTGCTATGATTTGTTAAAAAGCATGGTCAGTGGTGTCACTAGGTCCTCCCTTAGTTCTTTTAGGATTCTGGAGTGATTCCCTCAGGCCCCATTGCTTTGTCCACCTTGAGTTTTCGGAGTTCTTTCAGGACTCTTTCTTCTGTGAATGGACTGGTGTCGACCCCCACCCAGAGTGCTTCTATTGTCTGGTTTAGGTAACTCCTCCTCATCTTCTTCTTTTGTGAATACTGAGCAAAAGTATTCATTCAGTATCTCTGCCTTTTCACTGTCTCCTCTGCCCACCTCCTCTCCTTTATTAATCTTCACTATCCCTCCCTTAACCTTTCTATGCTCCTAATGTACCTATAAACGGTTTTATCCCCCTTCTTAACTGAGTTGGCTATTTTTTCCTCGGTTTGGGCCTTTGCTAGTCTGACTGCCTTCCCCACTTCTTTCTGCTTTAATTGATACAGTTCCCTGTTGTGCTCCTTCTGTGATTCCTTATACTTTTTGAATGCAGCCTTTTTCTCCTTAACCTTCCCTGCCACCTCTTTTGAGAGCCATAGTGTTTTTTCACTCCGCTTTGTTCTCTTTATTTGTTTCACACAAAGGCTTGTTCTCTCTATGATAGCAGTTTTGATTTTTCTCCATTGTTCTTCCACCCCTCCTTTTTGGTCATTTTCTAGTGCATTTTTCAGGTATTCACCCATTTTGCCAAAGTCAGCCCTTCTAAAGTCCAGCATCCTTGTTTTTGTATGGCTTATCTCCATGGTTGTGCTCATTGTGAAGCACACTGTGCAGTGGTCACTTGTTCCCAGATGTCTACTGACTTATAAATTTGTGATCCTCTCTCCATTTGAGAGTACCAGGTCTAATATTGCTCCCTCCCGAGTGGGTTCCAACACTAGCTGTCTAAGGCCTGCCCCCTGCAGGGCATCGAGAATGACCCTGCTCTTGGATGTGGCTGCAGTACATGTTATCCAGTTAATGTCTGGCATAGTCAGGTCCCCCAACAACAGTATCTCCCCTTTTTCAGCCATTTTGAGAAAGTCCTCTATCATTTTGTTGTCCATTTCCTCCCCTTGAGACGGGGGTCTGTATACAACTCCTGTGCGGATTGTGATGCCATTCCCTGTCTCCAAGGTGACCCAAAGTGCCTCTTGTCCTCCCACTTTACTTTTTAGTTCTGTAGCTTTGATCCCTTCCCTTATGTATAGAGCTACTCCACCTCCTCTTTTACCTTCCCTTTCCCTTCTGTAGATTGTGTACCCTGGTATGTTGACATCCCAGTCATGGTTCTCGGTGTACCATGTTTCCATGACTGCTACAATATCCAATTGTTCATCTTCCATCAGGGCTACTAGCTCAGGAAGCTTGTTTCCCAGACTACGGGCATTGTTACTCATTGCCCTCCATTTAATGTTGGCTTTATCCTTTTTCCCCCATTCCTGCTCTTATTGTCCATGTCTATTTTTCCATTTACCTCATCCTGCCCTGTGTTGAGCTCTGTGCCTCAGTGTTCACCTTACTACCTGCCATGTTTTGTGGGGGGAGGCTTGAAATTTCCTGCCTTTTATCAGCGCCTCCTCCCTTGGCTAGTTTAAAAGCTTGCCAAGGAAGCATTTAAACCTATCACCTAGGAGCTTGGTTCCCTTCGTGGACAGATGCAGACCATCATGCCAGTATAGACCTTTATCTCTCCAGGTGGCCCCCCAGTCCCCAATGAAGCCAAAACCCTGTGCTCTGCACCAGTTTTGCAACCATTCATTAAACTACATGGTGTGCAGTACCCTAGCCTCACTCGTGCCATGGATTTGTAGCACCTCTGAGAATGTTACCGTGCTTGCTACCCATCTGAGGCCCCTCCCCAACTCCACAAATTCATTCTGCACTGCACTGATCCCATGCCTAGCTAGGTCATTTGTCCCAAGGTGGACTATGATATCTAGTTCCCTCTCCTGTGATGCTGCTTCTGCAATCCTGAGGATTCGCTTCCTGTCCCTCCAAGCCATGGCACCAGGCAGGCACCTTACTTCCTTCTCCTCTCCCTTTACCAGTTTTACCCCCCTAACAATAGAGTCCCCTATCAGAAGCTGTTTCCTTCCCCTGTGGTGTCCCTTGCCACCCTTTTGTGGGTCTTCCTTGTGGATGTCCTCAGCATTCTTCTGGGTCTCCACTGAGGGTGCCATTATAGAGGAACCTTACTCTGCCAGAATGGCATATGATTTGTGTAGAGGTACAACTAGAGGGCTTCGCCTCTGGTCCACCACCCGCACCCTCCCAGAATCCACTGTGGTTCAACTGCTCTTCATACTTGGCAACCTCTGAGGCAGTGGTTGTGGCAGTGGTGCTCTTTGGAAAGGGGAGGCCTCCTTAGTCCTTGCTAGTTCAGCCTGGAGGTGGGCAACCTCTTCCCTCAGAGCTGACAGTTGGATAGCTAACTCGATCAAGAGGGGGATAAAACATTTTTCAGACACATTATGGAAAAGAGGAAGGCCAGGGGAGGGGTAATCAGGCTACTGTGGGAAGTAGGGGCCTCCATGGAGGACAGCCAAAAGGCTGACATCTTGAATGAATACTTCCTATCTATCTTCATGGAGGAGGGGGTAGAAAATGGGCCTGAAATACATAACAAAGGCATGAAGAGTAGGGAAATAAACACTCGCCCCTTCACTTCAGACAGGGTCCTAAGGGAATTGTCCAAGTTAGGAGTGGTCAAGCCAATGGGCCCTAAAGCAGTGTACCCCAGACTACTGAGGGAGCTTAGAGAGGTACTGGCTGTGCCCCTGGCTACACTGATCAACTGGTCTCTGGAAACTGTAGAAGGTGCCGGGCAACTGTAGGAGGGCTGACGTTGTCCCACTCCATGAAGGGGGTAGTAGGGAGGAGCTGAGACATTACAGGCTGGTCAGCCTGACTTCAGTAGTTGGCAAGGTAATGGAATTGCTCCTAAATGAATGAACTGGAGAATAACTCAAGACCAGCAGACTGTAGGACCAGAGACAGCATAGGTTCAGGGGGGAGGGCCTGTCAGACCAACTTGACAGAGTTCTTCAATGGGGTAACCAGGGTAGTGGACCAGGGTGGGGTGGTGGACATGGCTTATCTAGATTACAGCAAGGCCTTTCACAGTGTCTCGCATAAAAGGTTGCTAATTAAACTGAGCAGACCGGGGGTGGGACCTACAATAGTAAAATGGGTGGAAAACTGGCTTAGAGATAAGAGCTAAAGACTGGTGGTAAATTGTGTACACTCCAGGGAGGGAAAAGTGACTAGCAGGGTACCACAGGGATCAGTATTGGGACCTGTACTCTTCAATATCTATGTTAGTGACATGGCAGAGGGACTGGGAGGGAGGGATGCCTGTTTGCGGATGACACAAAGATCTGCAACAGGGTGGACTCATGTGGGGGAGAGGGGGTGGAATGAATGAGGGAGGACCTAAAAAAAATTAAAAGAGTGGTCAAGAAGGTGGCAGCTATGATTCAACACAAAGAAGTGCATGGTTATGCACTTGGGGCACTAGAACCCGGGGACGGTGTACTCACTTGGGGGGAGAGGTACTAGAGATCACAAAGAAAGAGAGAGACCTGGGAGTTATCATTAATGATGACCTGAAGGTTGAGAAGCAGTGTTGGAAGGCAATGGGAAAGGCAAACCAAATGGTTTGATGCATAGGGAGTGGTATCACCAGCAGAAGGAGGGAGGTAATACTTTCTCTGTGTACTTCACTTATGAGGATGCACCTTGAGTACTGTGTGCAGTTCTGAAGGCCCCATCTTTGAAAGGACAGAGACAGGATGGAGACGGTGCAGAGGAGACCAACCAAAATAGTGCAGGGCCTGCATCAGAAGACCTATGAAGAGAGGAATTAAACTTTTACTGCCTGGATGACAGGAGGAGGTGGAGCGATATGATAGAGACATTCAAACATCTCATGGGAATAAACAAGGTACAGGAAGAGAGTATTTTCCTGAGAAAAGGATATTCTAAGACTAGGGGTCACAATATGAATTTGGAGGGGGTAGGATTAGGGGTAACATAAGAAAGTTCTTCACAGAAAGGGTGGTGGGTGACTGGAACAGCCTCCCAGCAGAAGTGGTGGGGGCAAATACAGTTACAGGTTTTAAGTGTACATGGGATGAGCACATTTGTATGTTGGAAAACCAAGGGGGCTGGGCGATGGCCCCCCCAGCAGTGGCTTGGGTAGCACTATTAGAGGGAATTTATGGGCAGACTAAGTGGACCAAGCTGTCCTTATCTGCTGACAGAATCTATGAATATATGGATACAGTACCTACTCTGCTGTTGGAGGCCACAGTAGACCAGCATTTTGCTTATTTCCCCATATAAATATAGGCAGCATACACTTTTGGATAGTATGTAGTACCACTGTTTTAATTGCTGCTGCATCCCTTCACAACATGTCATAGTTCCCACTAAGGCAATGCCTTTGCAAGAGCCCAGCAAATATCACAAGAAACAGAAAATTTTATTCAACTTTTTTGTTAGTGGTATTATCTTTCTGATGTATTGTTGGGTGAGTTAATAGAGCTCTCACCATAGTATCGGTGTTGACATACTGTACTGCTGCAATACAATCAGATGGTAAATACATATTGTATGCCACATTATTTAAAAACAAACATTTCTGCTCTTTTCACACATTACAATGTAGGGAGTTCATATTCAACATTAAGGACCTTATCTCCAGCTACATTAGGCTTTCTGGATTTATAGACAAGTGTTTGAATCATATCACATTTATGGGTGACAGTCTAGACACTCTTTATTCATTCATTCATTGAACCACATACCATGACTCATAAATAAGCCTTTACCGAGGTAATAAATTGCATCTGTTAATTCTGATCCCTAAATACGCAGCATACCAGTTCCTTACCTTTTTGGCTATATTAATGTGGATGTTTTTGAGGGTGTTTCAAATGTGTGACGTTACAATATAACACCCCCAAAAGTTCTCTTATTATAGTGGCCATACCACTGTATTTAGGGTTGATAAGCCTGTTTAATGTTAATCACCAATCTTTGCACTTGAATAACTTTGCAACTGTTCAAATGGATTGGCATGACATTTTGCAAGCACAATCTTGTGGGGTAGATCTCTGGATGTGCAAAGTTTCATTCAAGTCAGATGTGTGGATTCCAAGATCTGGATACTACAAAAAATGAATTGTCAGGGGGAGGGTGATATATTTTGGTGACACTTGTAGTGCCCAGATGGTTTGGAACTCTAATCTGATTTTCAAGGCAGAAAGGGGCTAGCCCACGGATGTGCCTTTTGCTGGTGGTTTGGTGAAAAAAATATTAATCTATTTCAAAGTTATTAAATTTTAAATTTTCGGGTTCTGAGCATACTTGGTAAGCACTTCACAATAATTATGTTTTGGCGGGGATTTGGAAATTTTCAATAACAAGTTTATCAGGAGAAGTAATAAGAAGGCTATGATGACTATTTGGTTGTGGTTTTCCTAAAATTGTAAACTCAGGGCCCAGAGGGCCCTGTGCTTCCACAGCAACATACATATACACATCTATGGAGGGATGGGAGAACAGAGCTCCCACAGGCAAATAAGGATACTATTACACTAGCTCAAAAATTATGGAATGATGGGAGCACAGGGCCAGCACAGGCAAATCGAATACGATTATATTATCTTGAAAAGAAAGGAAATTTGCCAGCCGTATGGCGTTGAGGCACTGCACGCCACATCTCATGCCATACCAGCAACCCAAGTTCAGGAATGGGCTCAGGTTGCTCGGGGGTCAGCCGGAGTCAGGAAGGATTGAGCGACTGTAGATTGATCTTCTTCCTCAGGGAGTGGGGGTTGGCATTGTACACTATAGACTGACATGCAGCGGTGGCTGGGTGTCGGTACAGGAGCACAGCCACACACGGGAAAGGGCCCAAGTCCAGGGCACTAGGCTACTTCCATGGAGGCAGAGACAGCCACCCTGTCCATTGCATGTGTGTGGGCTAGGGGAAAAAAACAAGAGGAAAAGCTGGGAGCAGACAGGGCCCATGATGACCCAGTGCGTCCCTCCAAGAAGCCATCCCCAACTTCCGGATTTGTGTTCCAGGGGAAGGGAATATGCCGGCGCACCTCACCCTGGCCCCATCATGGGGGACAATCCACGGGGGAATTGCGGGTGTTGGTGGATTGGAAGATGACTGGCAGTCACCTGCTGACTCTGTGGATGAAGCAGAATTAAAAAAGTAAAGAAATTCTTTGAAAGAAAAACCTCTGTTAATGCATCATTTCTAACCAGACAGTCATTTTGGATAGTGAACTTAAATGCTTCCAAAGATTTGGGACTGAACAGTGGATTTGAGTTGAAGCATTTTCTAAAAAAGAAAAAATAAATAAATAATAAGAGCAAGTTGGATTTTATTTGGTCTATTACTGATGATTTGATTCATTCATAGAGAGAGAGATTAAAATAGATAATTCTCCTAGCTAGGACATTTAATAATTATAGATATGTGAATAATTTAATGAATGTAATATTGCTGTTTATTGATCAGCCGTTTTGGCCATTACAGTTTTACAGCAAAAGGAAACACCATAAAACTAATTATCACAATAAAAACAATCCATATCAATAGACACAGCAATATCTATATATATATATATATATATATATATATATATATATATATATATATATATATATCAACAATAGTTGAATAATGTATCTCTGTGACTGGTCTATTCATGTTAAATTAAGAAGTATAAAACAGTAGTTAATTTAGTGTGACATAAGCTAGATGCTAGTTAATTTTCCTTGCAATGTCACTAGCTAATACATATCTTGGGCAGGATTCACAAAAGAGATGCACTGAGTGCATCTGAGATGCACTGGGTAGACAGGATTCACCAACCAGAGACAAAGTGATCCACAGAGGCATGCACCATGGCATGCACCATGTGCAAGCCCACTGTGAATCTCAGTGAAATGGCATGGCAGAAATGGAGTTGCGCCAGTGCATCCAGGATGCGCTGAGCCACACAGTGGAGTAACTCAGAGCAAGCGGCACAAGCCAGCCATGCAAGAGGGAGCAACAGGGTCAATGCGCCTGTACACTGGAGGGAGGGACAGAGGGCCAGTGGGACAGACACCTGCCAGTGAGACAAGGGCAAAACAGTGGCCACAAGGGGCACAGAAGCAGGACTGGGACCCAAGAACAGCAAAGCCCATGGCCACGACACACAAGTGCCAGGCCAGACACATAGAAGTAGCATGATGCAGCAGACAATGTGGCACAGAACAGTGCTGAGGGGCACAAGGCATGGTGGAGGGACATGGATGGTACAAACCCCCATATGTCCAGCACCAAGATAGTACGAAGGGATGGCACAAGGCTGTGGAGATTGAATTAGCAACCAAGTGACCGATGCAGCACAGTGCCAGACAGACAAGCCACTACCCCAAGCACAGGAACAGCACACAGGTACAAAGGAAATGTACAGAACTGCAATGGAGGTGTGACACATGCAGTGCGCACACAGGTACCGGGGCAGTGACATGAGCCACTGGATGGTGAGCCATGCACACCGCATGTTCAACAGCAGTACTGCATGGAGAGGGGGGCATGGAAGGGGAGGCTGTCGACCACACAACACTGCATGCACACACACAGCCATGGGGGGATGGGCACACGAGACACAGCCATGACACTACACACTCATGAAGGTGGAACAGTGAAATCACATGGACACAGGTGCAGATGCTATAAAGATTTATAAAAGTATAAAAGAGGCAAATCCAAACTCTACAAACACATGAACAAACACCAGAACTATATACAACATTCACAGAACAAGGGAGCAGTGTGGAAATGTTAGGGACCAAAAAGGGATGTAGGAAGGGGACAGATACAGGAGGCTATATACAATAGTGTGCCAAACACACACAGCAGGGAGCCACTACCGCAGCCACACACCACTGCGTGCCACCCCCACACGGCTGCGTGCAGGCAGTAAACACATGATGCCACTCAGAGTTGTGGTCAGCCAGCCCACAGTCCTGTACAGCGAGCATAGAGCTTCCTGGATGGCCCCATTGATCCTCTGGTCCAGGTCCTGCACACTGGCCGCACCACCTCCACCCCTGACCACAGCATGTCGATCCTGGAGACCTACAGCAATGACAGAGTAAACACACACTAAGGACCATACCATAGACACCACCCCCGCTAAGCAATAGCCCATGACACCAGAAAGGCAGCAAAAACAGAATGCAGCACCTACCTGGCCCCACATGGGCACCACAATGGCAACAGCGACACCCCTCCTCCAAAGCTCAGCAGCCTCTGTGGCCCACCACCTGGCCTCTGGCCCAGTAAAGCACAACAGACAGAGGGTGCCATGAGTCAACACAGCGTTGCCATAACTGCATCCCAACACCAGTGTGCACATGCGGTGCAGGGTCAGCCATCCAGTGCCACAGAGTGGGCCACGCCATCAGGCAACTGTTCTGCATGTCTACTGTGCCTGCCTCCCCCGGGGGCACCATCCATTGTGCATGCAACACACAGTGGCACCCAGCTTTGCGATACCCAGTGCCTTGCACACAAACAGAGCACCACACAGTGCCCACCCAGAGTGGCACACAGGATAGGGCTACACTGGGCATGTGCAGCCACATCCATGTGTACATGATGAGTGTGACCCATGCATGTGCCCCATGTGGGTAGGGACACACACATCCTACCTGTGCCAGAGAAGCTGACGGAAGCACAACACCTACCTGGCCGTGGTAGTGCACCTCTGCGTGCATGTTGCCGCAGCTGCTGCAGTCTGTCCCTGTCCCATCTCTGGAAGTTGCTGTAGCAATGCCTGCACTGTTCCCCTATGTGTGGCATCCCCATGAGCCTCACCAGCTGACTGGCAATGGAGGCCCACACAGCAACCCTGGGCACATGCAAGACCTCCTGACTGAACAGCTGCCCCTCCACAGGCAGCACCAGTGCCACCAGGTGCAACAGCTCCACTGTGACCAGTTCGTGGCCCAAGGTACAACTATCCCTTCCCTAGGCATTGTTGAGATAAACAATACAATGGGGCAAATCCGTGATGTGTGATCTGGGACAAAGTATGTGCCATGTGCAAGTGTAGAACACATGCAGCGCACTGCACATAGTGGCGTGAAGCACAATTGGCCTGATGGAGCACCCTTGTGCATGCGCAGTGCAGACCATTAAGGCGTGGCGGCATCATGCCCGGGTCGTGCATGCATGATGCGCACGTGACTGCCGTGTTAGGCATGGCATGTGCTATAACATAGAACTGCCGTGAAGTGCTGCAACTAATGATTGAGCATACTGCACAGATGTGTGATCAGGGAACTACATCACCCGCCAATGACACATGCATCACGCAGGTGAGTGAATAATGCACAGTAGCATACACAGTGAGACAACTGGAAGCCTTACAGCTGCGCATCACACAGACAGGACAGTCACGCATAGGGGGTGATGCACCATTGCAGATGCTACCAGTGCATACGCGGGCTATGTGCCATGTAGGATGCCCCTAATCCAGGGATACGCACTGAATGCTAAGCGCATGATCTGGGAAAGCGCTGTACAGGGCTGAGAGCAAATCAACAGATGCGACATGAGAACTGAGATAAGCTGGGAGCAATTATGCATTTCACAGACAATGAGTGCAGAACAGTCTCATTCTGCATGCATGGACATCTCAAACGATTAGCATCTCATTAATACAGGTCCAGACCTCATTTGCATGCCCTGAACCATAAATGCTCCCAATTCAGCAAGCTGAGACTAGGTGACTGAGAGGATACACAGCCCTGCAGGTGAGTACACAGCTATTCTCACAAGGTTTACAGTGGGTACTGTGGGATGTCTACATGAGAATGGGTGTCTGTGATCACACAACAACATATCCCATGTGTGGTGGAAGCTGCATTGTGCAACAGGACTGTCTGAGGCACATAGAGGCACATAGGCAGGCACATTGCCACTGTTGCAATGCCACAGACTGTAGCCTGCTGGTCGATGCACAGTGGCTGAATGTCTTGTGCCTGATCCCCCAACTGCCACACTGGCATAACAAGGGTGGTACCTTGGAAGGGGGGGTGTGCCCGATGCAAATACACCCACACTGCTGTGTTAGTAGTATGTGTGCATGGCATATAGCACTGCATGCCTCCCTGAGACTGCAGCACCGGTGCTCCATCTGTGGAACTTTGAACATATATGGCAATTCCACTGTACACAATGGACACAGTCACATGGGGCACTGCCCACTGTGCATGGCCATGCACATGCATGCCCCCCTGTCACTGGCTGACAGAGGCCGGTGTGGCAGACACCACACACAGCCTGTTGGACACGGGAACTGGGGTACCCTACAGGCATGGCTAACATTTGTATGTTTTCCCCCATGGAAACCAACATGTCAGAAGGCAATAGTACCGCCACCAGGCGAAGACCGAATTTTATGAAAGATGAGGAGAGGGCACTCATTGAGGCATGCACCCTGCACCTGGATGTCCTTACTGGCAGGGGTGGGAGCTGGACTAGGTGGGCAGAGGGATGGGAGGAGGTGACCTGGCAGGTCAATGTCATTGTGTCCTACAATTGGATGGCCCAGGAAGCACTGGAGTGACGGGGGCGCAGAAGGGCCACGGAGAAAGTGGCCCACATAGAGGCATCCATCCAGCAGATTGGGCATGGTCTGAGCACAGAAGTCAGGCTCAGGCCCAATGAGGAGCTACTGGACACCACCATTGCAAGGTCCACTGTGTGGAGTGTCCTGGGTGGTGGTTTCCAGACCAGTGGTAGCCCATCACAGAAACATAAGTAGCTGTGTGTCCATGGCATGCCTGGCCTCACGTGTGCCATGGCTGCCATGCCTGTCCCTGTGTGTTGTGCACTGTCACTGTGTACCCAGGTGCTGCGCCATATGGCTGGTTGAACCTGGCCAGATGCAACATACCTGGCAGTGTCTCATCCCCATGCCACTGTACCCTTGGGGGGGCACCTGGCTGCAGTGCCTCTGTGTGGCACACACAGTCATGCATGCACATACCACCTATTCCATGCAGTATGCATTGTGGCATAATGACCGTCATGCCAGTTGCATGGCCTGTGTGGCTTTGTTGTAATGGCATGGCCATGCAGCAGACAAGCATGCACACCCCTGGTGCTGTGGAGCCCGGCCATGTACATGTGTGCATAGCTGATGTCAACAGTTTGTACTGTGCATTAACCATGTTCTCCCTTCTTCTTTCCACAGCACCATTATGCCTCACAGGTGCAGCCATGGCCACGGCTGCATGTGACGCCCTAGTGGGTGATGATGCGGGTCTGTTGCACAGGGCCGATGGCACCACTGTGGACAGCGCCATCCATGGACCATCCACCACACCAGACATCTCTGTCATGGCCCCTGTGCTGGCAGGCCCCTTGGGCACCACAGCCAATGCTGACATGTCTGCCAGCAGGGACAACACATGGCTGGGGTGCCTGTCTGGGTACTCTGATGATGACCACGATGACACGGTAGACATTGCAAATGCCCTCCTCATGCTCACCAGTGGTGCACTGGGGGGGCTGTGGTCCCACCATGGACATAATTGTCACAGACACCAGCAGGGACATGGCCAACATTGGCATGAACAGCATGCAGGTGCCTCTGCATGTGGCACTGGACAACACTAATATCCCCACTGTGCATGGTGCAGCTGCAGGTGTCGCACAGCTGTTTGCATCTGTGGGTGTTGTGCACCCTGGAACTGTGCCATGTGCAGTGTCGGTGACGTCAGTGGCTTCAAGGCAGGGTGCTGTGGTGCACGCACCTGCACCATTGGACCATGACAACACCAGCCATGGGCATACAGTGGCTGTGCATGGCCATGGCCTGCCCATGCTGCAGCCTGCCATGGTGCAACCACCACCTGTGGATGCACCAGGACAGGCTGTTCCATCTCCTGCTCGACGGCAATGCCCTTGTGATGCCTCCCCTGCTGATGACAAGGAGGGCTACCTCAACCTCCTGTGGGCAACTGTGGAGGGGCAGGCAGCACTCTGTGTGGAGTTCTGTAGCCACAGGACTGTGATGGTCCAGGAGCATGAGTCCACGGCTGCATGGCATGCACAGATGTTGACAGAGGCATGCCTCATGTGGGTGGGCATGACCGCAGCACTGGAGTGGATCATAGCTGCTGTGGAAGTGGCATCTGACTCCGTTGTGCACTGTGGACATCGGGTGTCCTTTTGGACACCCAGGAGCACTTCCCGCACACCCCTCCAGCAACTCCAGGTGGACCCCCTGCAGCTGACACTGTCACCGCTCACCTCCATACCCAGCGTCCATGGCTTGGATGTTGGCTGTGGAATTTTTTTTTTTGAAATTCTCTTTTTATTTAATTTCAATAACAATAACAATAAGGTCAAGCTGGTAAGTTCAGGTATGATACAACACTAACAATTTCCAGCAACAAAACAGAATAATAAACATGGGACAAATTGGCTGTGGAATGGCAACGCCACTGAACATGCGTTCATGGTCTCGGTGCAGCACTCCTGCCGGGTTGGTGGATACACCCCCTGTGGCTAGTGGAGGAACACCTGCAACCGCCAGTCATGGCAGAGGCCACCCATGTGTCTGTGGCAGCCAGTGTGCCACCCTGTGATGCCCAGGTCCCCAGTCCTGTGGTGAAGGCATGTACCACCTGTGTGAACCACACGCCCTGCCAATGGTGCCTGGGGTGGTGTGTGTTGCAGACATCCACCCCAATGCAACACTGGCACCACCTTGTGCTACCTGTGCATTTCCATGTGCATGTCTGTGTGTGCCAGTGTTGTGCCATGTGTCATGGGCATGATGAGTGCATTGCAGTGTCTGCTGTGCCTGTGCACAGGTTGCAGTGCACACTGACCCATGACATCCCTTCCATGGTCCTGGTGGTATGGGTGAGTTGCATGACCGGGGTGTGTGTGTGTCTGTGTGTGTGTGTGTGTGTGTGTGTGTGTGTATGACTGTGTGTGTGTCTGTAAGCTCCACTGTCTGTGTACTGTCCAGTGTCCACTGTGCCCGCAACATCCCATGTCCACATCATGGTGCACACCCAACATATGTACCTGCATACTCACCTGCAGTTCCCGAAGTTCTCCTTTACCAGATGGCTGTGGTGTTCCCATGCCCATGCCCGTGCCGCCAGTTACGGGTCCCTTTGTCTTGGTATGACTTCCGTACCATGGCCCTATGGCAGTGCTCTGTCTCCCCATCTCCTCCTCCTCCCTGTAGCTGTTGCCCTCACTGGCCTCGACAGGTATTCCACAGTCTAGGGCCATGTTGTGTAGCATACAACAGGCTAGGAATATGCCACAGGCCTTCTCAGGGCTATACTGTAGGGCACCACCTGACCTATACAGACACTGGAACCACATCTTCAGCATGCCGAAGACATGCTCTATGATGCTGCATGTAGTGCAGTGTGCCTTATTTTACCGCTTCTCCACCTCTGTTCTAGGTCATTGGAAGGGTGTGAGGAGCCAAGGCCTGAACGGGTATGCTGTGTCACTTGTGGGGGAGAATGTGTGTCCATTAGTACATTGGATGCTGGTGTGGCATGCACCCTGTCACCTCTCCTGGCATCAGTGGTGTGTGCACCTGTCCTGCTCTCCTGCCTGTGCTTCCCCCTTCCCTGCAGTCCTAAATCCCAACACCAGATGCTGTTGCATGCCTCGTTCGACTGTGGTATGTGTGTCACTGCCACACAGGCACTGCCTTGTCAGTGCCTCATGTGTGGCATGCAGTGATCGTGTGCCACCCTGTGCTTGCCTGTGTCTGCCTGTGTACCCTTGCACACCTCCACTGTCCCAGGGCCCATGCACCTGCATCTCACTGCGCATGTTTCCTACTGCCTACACCTCATGTCCTGCCCTTGGTGACCTGTTGTGCTGTTGTGTCCATGTCACATGCACCTACGAGATGGCCACTCGGTATGTCTCCTGTCTCAAACCTCCTGCAGAGGGCCGATTGATGCCATATGAACGCATCATGTGTGCTCCCAGGGTGTGTGGCACAGACATTGCTGATGCACTCTGTGGCATTGCACACCACCTGGCAGTTCACAGAGTGGTAGCCCTTCCGGTTGATGTAGGTGATGGCATCTTCATCAGGTGGTGCATGGATTGCCACATGGGTGCAGTCAGTGACCCTATGACACCTGGCATGCGTGCCACCCTGTAGAACCCCTGCATGGCTTCTGTCCACTCTACCTGTGTGCTGGGAACTGGATGAATTTCAAAGCATGTGGTAGCAGTGTGGTGAGGAACTGTGTGAGGAGCTGGGAAGTGGAGGCCTGTGATATGCCAGTGGTGTCTCTGTAGGCCTCTGGAAGGTTCCCGTGGCAAGCAGGAACTTAACTGTTGTTACCTTGGTCTCCATTGAGATGGTATGTCCTCATGCGGTGGGTGCCTGCATTTCATCGTGGCACAGCTCACAGAACTGCCTCAGAATTGCCCTGTTCAGGCAGTATTGGCCTGTCTCCACATCTGTCAGCTGCTCAAATGACAACCTGGCATGATACCGCCGTGGGGCAGGCCACCTACAGTGCCTTCCGCCTCCCCATCTCCTCCTTCTCAATAGTACACCAAACATGGCTACTGGTGCTGGGTCCATGCTGTTGGTGTGGTGTTCCCTGGCTCTCTGGCTCTCTGTCTCTCTCTCACTGTCACAGATGCTCTCCCCCTCTCTCTGACAGTGTGCAGGTGTTGCTGTTCAGCCAACGGCCTGCAGGTGGATTGCACTTAAGTCTGCTTCTTTTATACTTATCTTTTTATGGCATATTTGGCATTTGCACTGTGTTTGCTCTTCCATTGCACTGCGAATCATGTTGTGCTGTGTATGCATGGGCACACCCCCTGTTTATGCTCTGCATATTATTATGATGCACCTATGGTGCTTCTTCTTTGGCACAGGGCATCTCAGATGTGCTGGCGCATTCACCCTGTGTGTGAATTGCTCCACGGTGCATTTTCACATTGCACTGGTGCTTTTCAGATGTGCTCAGTGCATCTCTTTTGTGAATCCTATGTTTTATGTGCCCATATTAAACCCACATTCAATTACCATAGGACAATATTGATTGCCCAGCAATAATCCACTTAAATTAGGATACATTAAGTGTTTTATCCTAAAACAATAAAACTTTCCTTGCAAAACGTCATTAATAACTACTTGTTCATTCACCATAATTATAATTTGTTTCAATCCCCTATACCAGGCATCCTAAAGAATAATCACATATGTCCTCCGACAAGTAATTCTTAGTAAAGAGTAAAATCTTATTGTGTGCTGAAAGCTCTGCAGGCACTGTTTCTTCCATTAATTCCTATTATTGACAGTCCTGCTATGAATTAGATTTTGTACTGCTTCCTATAATTACTCATTATAAAATAACAGAGTTTGACAAACTCCATTATACCACAGGACTAAATTAACATAGGAGCCACTTAATAAAGGACATACACTTTTACATTTAAAATATTAATTACAGCATTATTTCAGCAGTTCATGACCACCTGTAAGAGATCATTGTTATCACTTCTTTGTAAAATCAAGTTTGCTAAAAGTTGAGTCATGTTCGTCGCTAATGCAAATAGTTTGACCAGTCTCAATGAGTGAATAAATTACAAAGTGAGCTTAAGCTCTGAATTCAAGTTTCACTAGGACAAATGCTTAACCAAAGCTTAGTGCCACATAATTAATCTCCACATGAACCAAAATAACATAATTAATCTCCTTATGAACAAAAATAATTCTTAGTAAGAATGGCAGCAAAAGTATGCAAACCAAGGACTCCAAACAGAACCGTTCTGGTTAACCCAGTTCAGCTTTGTTCTTTGAAGCTACAGAAGTTTCCTCGTTAGTCAAATTTTACATTGAAATTATGTGTTGAAATTCTAGTGTAGCCAACTAAAGTAGGTCTTCTGCAAAGTTTAGGGAACCATAATTTTCCCTCTTATATGAAAATACAGCTACAGTGGGTTTTAAAGCTTACAGGAGTGATACACCCACAGTTACCTTGCTTCATTAGTTATACTGAACATAGCAACAACATCCACAAATGAGAAAAAATAAAGCAGTACCTTTTAGGGAAGATTACCACACAGACAGCTTACACAAGTCGTTGGGCCAGCCTCTTTGTGAAGTTTTAAAGATCACACAATTGCAATAACATTATCAGGCTTAGTGCCATTCTCCCAATCTAGGAGTCCAAGGAGTCCAAAGCATTGGCAAGTCCTTTTATTTGTGATTCACTGTCACTCATTTCAGCTCCCATTTCATTCAGAAGACCACAGTACACTTTTACTAAGTGGGCCATTTTACTGACTGTAATACCAGGTGTGCAAAATATTTCTCAGTTTAGGCTCAGAAATAGCCTCAACCATACAGCTTTCAAAATATAAAAACAGAAATAAATGCTCAAGGCTTTAAATTAAATCAGTATTCATGGGGGGAAAAGAGTATCTTTAAAGGGGGGTTATCCATGGCTCAGCATCCACCTGTTGTCAGTAAAGCATCTTTGTAAGAAAGTTGCAAAAGAACTACTGCCAGACCCAATTCCTTTCTCCTACTCTGGGGTTCTACACTAAAAGCCAGGCATTTTTCCAAAACAGGCATTCTAGAGCTCACGAGTATTGCTGGTCTCCTAAGGGTCTCCAGAAATTGCCTCCATTGATTTTCTTAAGTCTGACATCCTCCCAAGTCATCTTCATCATACCTGCTAACCTGGAGAGACAAGGAAAAATAACACTCACAAACAGGTGAGAAAGAAGTAAAATCCTCAGCTGGGACTTGAACACAGGCCACCTGGAATACCGTTTTGATTGCACTAACCAGCTGTGCCACTGAGACAACTGGAACCTGGGCTTATCCATGAGCACATTACTCTTTCTCAAATGCACAACCCTGTGTGATCGTTACAAGAAAAATAACACCCCACTGAGCACAATAAATTTATATATTTGGTATGACACTAGAACACCCAGGCCCTAGGCAACAACATCATACCTTTTTCACAATAAAGACTGGCGTTTCTGCTTATATAGTGCACCTGCATTCTCCACATCCATGCTACTGGTCTTCATGATTCAAAGTAGAAGGTTGCCATATTCTACCTCCAAATACCCTCTCAGAGGCTCAAAATCTGACCCAAAATCACTGCTCAGTAAACCAATAACTACCCTGCTGCCAATCCATAAATAAAAAGCTGCTGCTTTAGATTTGAGCTAACTTTACTAGCAGCGTAAAACTCGAACAGACTGCAACTGTTTGTCGATACTCGGCACACGGCAGAAATGAAAACAAGAACAGTACTACAGACTGTCGTGCTAAAATAGCATTGGTTTTATTCAACTAGTTTAAAAAGATAGGTAAAATAAGGATGTTTTAACAGATAAAACTTACAAATGCCCCATCAAACACAGAAACATAGAAACATAGAATTTGACAGCAGATAAGGACCGCTTGGCCCACCTAGTCTGCCTATTTCTCTACCTAACGGATAAACTGCAGATCCTAGTTAACCAACAGCCTACTTCCTCCTACCCCCCACTAGAATTGCCTTATGTCTGTCCCATGCATTCTTGAATTCTCCCACTGTTTTTGTCTCAACAACCTCCTCAGGAAGGCTGTTCCATGTATCCACACCTCTCTCTGTGAAGAAATACTTCCTCACACTACCTCTGAGCCGTCCCCCCCTCTATCTTCAAATTGTGCCACCTTGTTTTTGCACATCTCTTTTTCTGAAAGATGCTACCCTCTCAGACTTTGTTGATTACCTTGAGGTATTTGAAAGTTTCTAACATGACCCCCTCTCCCTCCTTTCCTCGAGGCTATACATCTTTAATTTCTTTAGTCTTTCTTCATATGTCTTCTGATGCAGACCCTGCATCATTTTGGTTGCCCTCCCCTGGACAGCCTCCACCCTGTCTATGTCTTTGTGGAGATGGGGTCTCCAGAACTGTACACAGTACATACCTTTCAACCTCCCAACTTGCCAATGTGTGACAGAGGGCTACAAAATGTGTGACAAATGCCAAAAATGTGGTAAGCCTGATTTTTCACTGCATGCGGAGTTGCGCACTGGCGTTCTCACGTAAAATAAATTTCGCCACACTAAAATTATTGTTTGTATGCTTGGCATGTGGTTTGTGTTGCAAATTAAAGTGAAAGCATTGTGTGTGTATGTCCTTAAATAAAACAAAGTGATGCAAATCCTAAATATGTGTGTGTCCTTAATTAAAATAAAGAGTGATGCAAATCCTAAATGTGTGTTAACATTTTATTGATGTAATCTATAAATACGCCTCTAGTGAATGAAACAAACACCACTTATTCATTATTTGATGAAATCATGAAACAGTTTATTGAAACTATACTAATACAGCACTACTGAAAGAAACAACTATTTGTAGAGCGTTTGCAGCAATTATAAAACTAAATGTGTTCTGAACCTACACTAATACTACACTATAATATATAAAAAATTGTGTGTTGAATACTGCAACTATAATACTATTATATACTAACTATACTAAATAAATGCACCAGTGAATAAAACAATTACAAATTGCTTGACAGTTAAACCTTAAAAACCCAAGTAAGCAATTATTAAACTTAATAAAAGTGTATTCACATGCAACCACAAACACCTGCTGGCAGCTGGACACTCAAAGAAACAGTATATGCAACTGCAAACCTATAAATCACAGCTGTAGGACCACAAAATGCCAATGTCTTCCTTCAAAACACTGTGGGAGTGTGGGGCATGTTGTCTATGTTTATGTTGTGGTCTGGTGTTCTTTAATATAGGCAGCCATTGCTTTTCTGGCAGCAGCAAGGGTCTCCTTCGAATACTGAACATCATAGCAGTCTCGCTCCTTGTTCATCTTGATTGCCAGCAAAGAGTTCAGCATTTTAAGATGCAGGGACTGTCTTAGTTCTGTTTTAACTTTATGCACCATGCTAAAAGCGTGCTCTGAGTCTGCATTTGAATGCGGCAAGCAAAGTGGTACCATCATCAATCTTTTAAAGTACTGCAGTGAACCATCTCCACCAACAGTTTTGAGAACTGCAGCCCAATGTTTTGGGAGGGCTGAATGGGGTCAATTTAGGACACATGTCAGTGTCAGTGGCTCAGTAGGTAGCACACTCACCTCTGAGGCCAGGAGATCAGAGGGCTGTGGGTTCAGTTCCCACATCTGGCACTTGGTTTAATAACTGAGTACTGACACTGTAGTGCAGCATGAGAGGCGTGTGGCACTTCTGAGGTGCCGTCTTTCAGATGTGATGTTAAACTGAGGTCCCATCTGCCTGGACTGGTGGTAGTTCAGGTGGATGTTAAAGATCCCATGGCACTTCTCAAAAAGAGTAGGGGAATTTCCCTGGTGTCCTGGCCAAATTTCCCTTATTCACTAAAAAAGAAATACCACCAACAGCTTAATCTGGTTCAAGGTCAGTTGGCATTCATCTGTATCCCCCTTCCCCGAGTCGTGCCTGAAAATAGGCAGAATTTGTCTAGTGCACTTCCCCGGTCAACAAAAACTAAATAAATATATTTATTGGTCCAGTTAGGGTCCCTATATCAGACAATTGGTACACAGAAAATTAATCCAGCAGTGTGTCTTTCTCTTCTGTTGTCTTACAGATTCCTAGATGATCTGCCAAGTCTGTTACCATGGAGGGTGTTACCTTGAGCTTTGATGAAGGATTGAGGACAAGTCCTACATTTTGCACAAACTTGTTGTTCACGGGAAATTTCTTTAGTATTTTGGATATGACAGTAGAATAAAACACAACTGCTTTCTGGTAGATGTTGGTTTCTATGACTGTCCCAGCAATGCTGTCTTCCTGCTCCATTATGTACTGTCGTATTTCTGCCCCTAGACGAAGGTCACTGTGGCATAGAAAACTGTCAGAATTGTCCAGAATGGTAGCATTGTTGTCATTTAGCAATTTCCTTGCCATCTCAGGCCGCAGAACTCTGCCGGCATGTATGTGGAGGAGTCGAGAGATGTCAGAGTGCAAAGTCATTAGTTGGCTGTCACCTTTTTGCATCTGTTGGTTGAACTGGCACAGAGGTTCAAGTCCATATTTTAGAAACATAAACTGCATTCGGATTTCATGGCTCTCCAGTCTTTTAGTGATGCTCTCCACTTTTGCTGGTCTTTGTTCTGTTGACCGGAATATGACAGGAGCACTGGCCACAGATCCAGCATCCTCTTGACAACTTTTTTCAGGCTGAACCACTGTGTTGGTGCATGCTTTATAACCTTGAGTGGTTCGACACCCACAAACAGTGCAAATTCTTTTAACTTCTGTTGTCTTTGTGCACTTGAAGCAAAGTGGCAGTAGACATCTGACACAAGCTCTTCAATCTTTGTCAGAGGCTTTACTACTGCTTTGCTGCAGATATCTGCCAAGTGGCAGAGACACCCCATGTTGACAATATGTGGATTTAGGATTTGGAGCCTTGATAAAACAGAGTTCCTCTTGCCGATCATGGAGGCAGCATTGTTAGATGACAGTGCAACAAGATTATCTGTTGGGGTGTGAAATCGGTTTAGTGTTTCCATAAGACAGTCAAACATGCTTTGTCCAGTTCCTGAGATACACTCAGGCATATCCAAGAATTTGATCGCATGTTTTCCTTGCTCATCATCAAAATAATCCACAAGAATAACTAACAGTTTTTCATCTCCCATGACTGTGCTCTGATCCATGTAGACACAGTATGGTACTTTTTGGCACTTTGCTGCAATGTCTTCCTGGTACATGGGCCCCATAACATCCCTTGATATGCAGGTTGCTTTTGTGACACCCCAAGTCATCTTTTTTAGTACTTCAGGATCAGAGCAGTACTTCTTCATATATTTGATAATGTGATCGCCTCATGAAAATGACAAGTTGTGCTCTGCAAGCATTGCAACGAAAGCAACTTCTGCCTCTATAACTTTTGAGCTTGCTTGTGCTGCAAACAAATTGGAGAGCTGTCCAGATGTGGCATGTTTGACATTGGTGCAGTGCTTCTCCATAGCTACATGGCGCTGCAGATCATGGCATCCTTCCGTGGCCTATGTTGAAATCACAGGAGCATATCTTGCAGAATGCATATGTACTCCCTTTCCTGTTGTCACTGACCCAATCAAATGAAGATTTCTAGGTAGCCTGGAATGTTGTGTACTGTCTTTGCTTCTTCACTGGGCTGTGCACACTGGAATTATCTGATTCTGAGTCAGCCCCACAATCTATGCAAACATAAAATGCAAACATCTAAACAAAAGAAAGGCAACGCACCTCGACTTTACCTCCACTCTCAGAGACTGTAATCTGTTCAGGCAGACAATAATAAGACAATAATTTTCAACTTGAAATACATATTTCTTCTCTGGTATGGCAGGTGGGAAGGTGTAATGCCTCAGACCTCTACGCCACTGGGCCAGCCTGCCAACCACTACAGTCATTAAAAAAAACATCAGCCATTGTTTGGATGCAGCAAGGTCCCCCCAATGCACCCAAACACCAGTGCAAACAATTCAGTTACACAATTAATCTGACTCAGCATCACATAGCAAACAAACCATGCCATCGCCATGAAAAGTAGGCCATGTACCTTGTTTTTTGGGTTGGTGGAAGGGGGGTCATATTTGCTGTGTCCAATCAATGCTGATTTTTTCTGGTGGGTCACACTGTAACACTACAGTCATTTAAAAAACATCAGCCATGGTTTGGACGCAGCAAGCACCCCCCCATGCACCCAAACACCAGTGCAAACAATTCAGTTACACAATTAATCTGACTCAACATCACATAGCAAACAAACCACACCGTCGCCATGAAAAATAGGCCATGTACCTTGTTTTTTGGGTTGGTGGGGGGGGGGTCCTGCTTGCTTTGTCCAATCAATGCTGGTGTTTTCTGGAGAGTCACACTGTAACACTACAATTATTAAAAAAACATCAGCCATTGTTTGGACGCAGCAAGCGGCACCCCCATGCACCCAAAATATGTGTTACACACAAAGTAATCCTGGGACATCATGTAACAAGCAACACCATCACCATCAAAACCAGTCCATGTACATCATTCTTTGGATTGTGGGGGGGTCCTGCTTGCTGTGTCCAATCAATCCTGATGGTTTATTAGCATGAGTGTAATGTGTTAAACTAAAACTACAATCATATTAATAAATCAGGCATTGTCTGGACATGACACAACAAGCAACCCCCCTGCTGAAGACCTCTAAAACAATTCCATTACACATAGCATTAAAAGTAATCTGACGCAATGTCATGTAGCAAGTAATATACTCACTGCTAAAACTGGACATGCACATCATTTTTGGGGTTGATGGGAAGAGGGTCCTGCTCACTGTGTGCATTCAACACTGATGGTTTATTAACACAGCTATACTGCATTTTTCACACTGACATAACTATTATTATACCACCTAGGTGTCACACAACAAGCTGACTCCCTCCCCATGTATAAAACAAAGCGTACGTACTACTTGCACATACAATTCTATAAAGAAAACAGAGCTATGATTGGTAGCAGACAACAACCTACCCCCAAAAAAGTCAGTTAAACGTCCATTTACAAAAACAGTTCAAATTTCCAAAAATCCCCAGCAACATACCTGTTGCACTATTCAGCTGCTGCTGCTTCTCCTCCTCTCGCCTCCTTTTGCTGGTGATGAACACCTGCATAGTGGTGTAGTCCATGATGCAGTTCCTGGCCAGATTAGTGTGGGTTGCTGGTTGTGCTTCTTTTGAGTCAATGGTTGGTGTAAGCTCCCTCACAGAACATCCAGTACAGTGGCAGCTACACTCAATTCCTTCAGGATGGTGGCAGATGTATCTGGTGAAGAAGAAGAAGTATTAGCACACTTGCATAAGTGACAGTGGCAATACCATGGTTGCACAATCAAGACCGACACGAAAACACAGCCCTGGACACCTGCAGCCATGCACCACACTTTCTCTCTCCAGTAACCCAGCAGCAGTGTAAGGGAAGTTAGTAGAGGTCCCTTCTGGCCAGTCAGCTCCTCCACTGGGGACAGAGTGCTGCTTTTCTTCTGTCCTTGCTTGCTGAGGACAAGTGAGCACCAGCAAGGCAAGAACAGCTCTGCCACTGTATAAGCAGCAAACAAAGATTGGAGCCCCTCTGTCAAAAAAAACCAACAAAAAAAACAAACCCAGGAGCCCAGTAGCCCAGCAGCACTGCGAGAAAGTTTAGTGGTGGTGTCCCCACTGGTCCATTAGCTTTTTCAGTGGTGGTGGTAGACATACTGCTGCTCTGCCAACTATGTACAAGGCAAAAGCACCAGAGCCAGGCTGTGCCTCTGTTGGTTGTCCCACCACGGAGGGACTGGACCCAGCACCACACATCAGGACCCACCCAGGCACCCAGTCTACTCTGCACAGCACACAAACAGCATAAGTGCACAACCAACTTTGAAATGCAAGTGTAATAGTGACTATTCTCTGCCTGGGGCTGATCTGCAAACCCCCAAACCAAACAGTCAAAGAGGACAGCAACACAGATTAGAACACAGCAGCAGGCAGCAGCACTGTCTGTAACCAAGCCGACTTCCATGATTTTACAGCCCATTCGGAAGTGGAAGTCTGAAGGAACTTGGTACAGAGCACTGTATTGTGAACGCTGCTGCCACTCAGAGGGACTTTATTCAGGCAGCTCTCCTCTGCTGTGCAGGCAGCGTCTTCTGATGGTTGAAATTTGCATGGAATTCGGGCGACTTGGAGTCGTCAACTACAGGTCATTCCGATGGGACCCGATCAACCTCCAAGAGCCCTCTCTCTTCTCCTTGGCTGCTGCTGCTAGCTCAAGTCTGTGTCACTGTCTGCCCTGCTGGTGCCTCTCAAGAATGACCCCCTCCATCCCCTCGCCCTCTCCCTATACTCTAAAAATTACAAAGCGCACAAAAAGACACAGCAACAGGCCGATGGCTGAATACCAACCTCTGCAGCTGGTTGGGCTGGTTGTCTGTTGCTCGCTCAGCTGGTGGTGCATTTTTCTGAATCGTTGCTGCCTCGGAGCCTCTGCCTGTGTTCCGGCTTCCTTCCTGTTGTGCTGCACAGCGATTGGTGGCTGCTGGTCCTTCTCTACAACAGTCCTCCAAAAATGCTTCTGAAGTTATGGTTCTCCCTCTGGACACCGAGGCTACTTATTGCTGGGCAGTGGATCTGAGACACTCACTAATCGGTTTGTGGGGTGGGGGTGTAGGGTAGCCTGGGGGGGTGTGGGGCCGGCCATCATTCAACTTGCCAGTTCTGCTCAAGTAGTCTCGAGTCCCACTAGCCCCCCCATCTCCCCGATGTCATCATTACTAGATGTGCTGTGCTACGGTGCTGCAGACATGATGAGAGACAGGCCAGGAAGGATTTGAAAGTTAGTACTACTGACTCCGAGCAGCAAACAAAGGGATTAGTGCTGCGCGCTGTGCGGCCGTGTGGTTTTGGCTTCCAGAGGAAAAGAATGGGTGAATGCGGGGCAGTGGTGCAGGTGGACTACTGGGGTTAGAATCTGGAACATCATGTGCAATCCAGTACACTTGAGAGGTATGCACAGTACTCCAGATGTGGTCTTACCAACTGTCTGTACAGAGGGCCAACAACTTCCTGTTTTCTACAGGTGATGCCTCTCCCTATGCATCCCAGTATCCCCCCAGCCCTCCTTATTGCCTTCTCACATTGCTGGCCTACCTTTAGGTCATCTGATATGACTACCCCCAGGTCCCTTTCCATTTTTGTTGTTGTCAGTATCTCACCCCCCATTGTGTACTCTTCCCCTGGGTTTTTGTTTCCCAGGTGCATTACTTTGCAATGTTTTGCACTGAATCTAAGCTGCCATACATTTGACCATTCCTACAACCTTGCCAAGTCCCTTTTCATCCTTTCCACCCCACCTTGTGTATTAACTCTGTTGCAGATCTTTGTGTCATCTGCAAAGAGACATACTTTCCCTTCCAGTCCCTCTGCAATGTCACTTATAAAGACATTAAAAAGGACCGGCCCCACTACTGAACCCTGCGGTACCCCACTAGTAACCTTTTTTTCTTCATTGTGGACTTCATTTACTATTATCCGCTGTGTCCTGTTGTTCAATCAGTGTTTTACCCAGGCTACCACCCTAGGACCCACTCCCAGGCTGGCTAATTTGTTTATTAATCTTTTGTGCGGGACTGTGTCAAATGTCTTGCTAAAGTCTAGGTAGGCCATGTCCACAGCCCCTCCCTGGTCTACTGCTTTGGTCACCCAGTCAAAGAAATCAATTAGATTTGTCTGACACGACCTTCTCGCTGTGAATCCATGCTGCTGTGCCCCACTGGTCTCTAGGTACTCAACAATTCTTTCCTTCAGAAGTGATTCCATCATTTTCCCTACCACTGAGGTCAAACTGACAGGTCTGTAGTTTCCTGCCTCTGTCTTGCTCCCACTTTTGTGAAGGAGAATCACATCCACCCGCCTCCAGTCCTCAGGGACCACCCCATCCTCCCATGATTTATTAAAAAGGGTAGTCAGTGGTGTTACTAGTTCTTCTCTTAGTTCTTTTAAAATTCTGGACTGAATCCCATCAGGCCCCATTGCTTTATCCACCTTCGGTTTTAAGAGTTCTTTCAGAACCCTTTCTTCTGTGAAAGGACTAATATTAACCCCTCTATCCAGAGTGCTTCTATTGACCGGATTAGGTATTTCCCCCTGCTTTTCCATTGTGAATACTGAGCAGAAGTAATCGTTCAGTACCCCTTTTTTTTCACTGTCACTCTCTGCCCAATCACCTTCCTCTTTGTTCAGCCTCAGCATCCCTGCCTTAGTCTTTCTTTGCTCCCTAATGTACCTATAAAAGGTTTTATCTCCCTTCTTAACCGAGTTGGCTATCTTTCCCTCTGTTTGGGCCTTTGCTATTCTGACTGCCTTACCCACTTCCTTCTGCTTTAACTGGTATAGTTCTCTGTCCTGCTCCTTCTGTGTTTCCTTATACTTTCTGAACGCTATCTTTTTTCCCTTCCCTTCCCCGCTACTTCTTTTGAGAACCATAGTGGTTTTTTCTTTCGTTTTGATTTGTTTATTTGCTTCACACAAAGACTTGCTGCCTCTGTGATGGTGGTTTTGATGTTTCCCTATTGTTGCCCCACCCCACCTTCTTGCCTGTTTGCTAGTGCTTTTCTGAGGCACTCTCCCATTTTGACAAAATCAGCCCTCCTGAAGTCCAGTACCTTCACTTTTGTGTGGCTTGACTCTACAGCTAAGTTTATCATGAACCACACTGTTTGGTGGTCGCTTGTTCCTAGATGGCTACCCACTTCAAGATCAGAGATCCTCTCTCCTTCCCAATTTGAGAGTACCAGGTCTAAGATTGCCCTCTCCCGAGTGGGTTCCAAAACTAGCTGTTTGAGGCATGCCCCCTGTAGGGCATCGAGAATGGCCCTGCTCTTGGATGTGGCTGCAGCAAAGTGTTCCAGTCAACATCTGGCATATTCAGGTCCCCCATCAGCAATATCTCCCCCTTCTCTGCCATCCCAAGGATGCATTCTATCATTTCATGGTCCGTTTCCTCCCCCTGAGATAGGGGTCTGTATACAACCCCAGTGCAGATTGTGGAGCCATTTCCAGTCTCCAGGGTGACCCACAGTGCCTCCTCTCCTCTCTGTTTACCCTTTAGTTCTGTTGCTTTTATCTCTTCCCTTACATAGAGAGCTACTCCTCCTCCTCCTCCTCTTCTTCCCTCCCTGTCCCTCCTGTAGACTGTGTACCCTGGTATGTTGACATTCCAGTCATGGTTCTCTGTGTACCATGTTTCTGTGACTGCCACAATATCCAGGCATCCCTCTTCCATCAAGGCCACCATTTCAGGGAGCTTTTTACCTAGAGTACGGGCATTGGTACTCATTACCCTCTGTTTATTTATGGCTTTGTTTCTTTTTGCCCCATCCCTGTCCCTACTGCCTTTATCTTTTTATCCATTTATCCCTGCCCTTCTCCCTATCGACTGCTCTATTTTGGTGTTTACCTCTCTAATTATCCTGATTTTCAGGGGGGCTAGGATTTCCCTTCACCTCTTCAGTGCCTCCCCCCTTGGCTAGTTTAAATGCTTGCCACTGAAACATTTAAACCTATCATCTAGGATCCTGGTTCCCCTCCAGGATAGATGCAGACCATCGTGCCTGTATAGGCCTGCATCTCTCCAGGAGGAGCCCCAGACCCCAATGAAACCAAATTCCTGAGCTCTGCACCAGCTTTTCAACCAGTCATTGAATCCCATGGTGCAGAGTGCCCTAGCCTCATCAATGCCATAGACAGGTAGCACTTCCGAGAAAGTTACCATGTGTGCTTCTTGTCTAAGGCCCCTCCTCAACTCCACAAACTCCTGTTGCACTGCTCTGATCCCATTCTCAGCCAGGTCATTCATCCCTAGGTGGATAATAGCATCCAACTCCCTCCCCCTTGCTGCTGCTCCCACGATCCTGAGGATTCGTTTCCTATCCCTCCAAGACTTGGTGCTGGGCAGGCACCTTACCTCCCTCCCCCCCAGTTCTACCCCCCTAATAATTGAGTCCCCCACCAGGAGTTGTTTCCTTCCCCTGTGGGGTCCTGGGCCACCCTCCTGTGGGTCTCCATTGTGGAGTTTCCCAGTATCCTCCTTGGTCTCCATTGCAGGTGCCTCCATAGAGGAACCATGGTTTGCCAGAGTGGCAAATGAATTGTGGGGAGACACAAATGAAGGGATGCACCTCTGTTCCACCCTCCTCACCCTCCCTGAGCCCACTGTGGTCCAACCACTCCTTTTTCTTGGCAACCTCTGAGGTAGTGGCGGTGGCCTGGGTGGTCCCCAGGTGGGGGAGCAGGCTTCCCAAATCCTTGCCAGGTCATCATGGAGACAAACAACCTCCTCCCTCAGACCAGAGAGGTGCCTTCAAATAGGGCAGCAATGCAGTTTCCAGAATGTCTCCAGGAAGACTGCTGCTCCACAGCCAGTGCATTGCACCACTCCCCACATGTCTATGTCCCTTCCTGTTACAGATGCTGTTTTGTTTTTTGTTCTTCAGGGAGCAGAGCAGCACTGCCGCCATCTTGCTGCTCCACCCCCCCCCCGAACTCCTCATTATGTGTGGCTGTACTAGTATAAATTATAGTGAACTTAAATGCTTCCAAAGATTTGGGAATGAACAGTGGATTTGAGCTGAAGCCTTTTCTAAAGAAGAAAAAATAAATAAATAATAAGAGCCAGTTGTATTCTATTTGGTCTGTTATTTTTTTTTTAATTCAAGTTTATTGGCATCCATTGGGTACATAAAAACAGAATGGTAAGTACAGTCAGTTTCATTGCTTGCATACAAAATGAATCTGTAGGTATCTTCTTTTATATATCTGTAAATGTATGTATAAGGCTAATAGATTATAATTAAATCAAGAGATGTGAATAGGTTCTTAGGCAACAGACCTACTCTTCTTGCAGCACCTCACCAAAAAGGTTTTTAGGAGGCTGAGCTAGGAGTACCCCCCGGGACTGTCAGTACAGGACAGTTGCCTGGGTGTTAATCCAGCCAAATCAACCATCTTGTCCATCTCTAAGTGTAAACATGCAATTTCTGGTTTATTTTAAAAGTTAGCTCTTCAAGCTCTGAGATTTCTTGGGTCACTTGAAGCCAGTTCTGTTCAGTGGGCAATATAGCCTGAAACCAGGAACGAGAAATGGCTTTGTGAGCTGCTGTTAGTAGAATAACCTAGAGATAAACTGAGTCTGCACCCTTCAGACCCCTTGGGGAGGGGCCCAGGATGACATTTGGCCAGTCCATTGGAGCATCCAGCATAAACAGGTCCCCCAGTGCAGAAATTATCTCCCCCCAAAATGACTGGATCTGGAGACAGGCCCATAAGATATGCAGGTGGTTTACCTCTGCCTCTCCACACCATCTCCAACAAACTGGCTGCTTTGTAGGATCTCTTCTAGCTACAGCAAAGGGGGTCAAGAAAGAGCACACTCTGATCCTCCATCCAAACTCCTGCCAGTGTGGGGATCGAGTAGTCCTAGAGGTAATGTGAACAACAGTTTCCCAGTTAATCTCCTCTGTGTCTGCCCCCCCCTTCACCAATTGGTTTTTATCTTATCCAGAGGATCACTCCTCAAGACTGACAGAGATTTATAGATTGCAGAAACCCAGCCCTCTTGAACCTGAGTGGTCCGTATTGCCTGGAAACTCTGCAGAAAGGGGGCAGCTGGCAGCTGACAATATGCATCCTGGCATGGAGGTATCTGAAATGGTCAGAGTTTCACAGGCCAAATGCGTCAAAATCTTGGACTATGCCATCCTGAAGGAATTGGCCCACATGTGTTAGGCCCATTCTGTCCCAGATCATGAAAGTATGGTCTAAGTAGGAGGGGGAGAAGCCAGGATCCCAGACCAGCCTCGACAGGGGCCAGAGTGAGTTTTTTAACTTGTATTTTTGCCAGACCCTATGTGCCACTCTCACAGTGTCCCTTACAGCCAGGAGTCTAGCGGGAGAAACCCTGTGTAAGCTAAGAAGTAGTATAATTCTAGCCTCTAAGGGTGGGCAGTGTTCCTCTTCCTCTCCCTTTTCCATGTCTTTCCAGTTTGAGGAGTAATTTTTTTTTGTTTGTTTTTTTGTTTTCCCAGGAGAGACACACTAAGCTGAAAGCTTGTTTACAGGTGCGATCTGGGAGCACAAGGAAGTTAAGTGACCTGCTCAGGGTCACACAGTATGCAAGTGGGGGCCGTGGGATTCAAATCCAGGTCTCCAGGTTTGCAGTTCACAGCCTTAAACCACTGCGCTATACTGAGTAGGATAGGAGCAGACCATTGTAGGGCCACCTTTAGCTGTGCTGCCAGGTAATAGTCCTTGAGGTCTGGGAGAGACCCCCTGCCCTTGCTTTTGTGCATTTTCAGAATCCAGAGGTTTATTCTCTGCCTTTTTTTATTCCAAATAAATTCTGAAATCAGTTTATGCCAATCCTGGAAGTGTGTCTTATGAATAAAAGTACAGTAGGCAAGCATTGGAAAAGGTATACGAATTTAGGAAGTATATTCATGGTAATAGATTGTACCCTGGAATACATAGGGAGCTTTATTAGTGACCACCTCTCAAAGTCTTTTTTCATTTGGTTTACAATTGGGATATAATTTACCTTGAACAACTGAAAAGTTTGCTTGGTGATAAAGGTACTTAGATACTTAGATACTTCATCTTCTGTGCTGACCAATTCTGGAGAAGTAGGTCCAGCATTACCTTTGAGGGTCTGTAATAGAAACCAAGAATTTCCATCCTGACTGCCCTCCAAATTCCTCCAGAACAGATTACACCTGGGGAATAGACTGCTCAGGCTGGGACAGGCAGGCAGAGCAGTATGTTGTCTGCATATAGGGGAATTTTCCAGTGTAGGCCTCCCACCTCTATCCCATGGATATTATTTGATTTTCGAATTGCCTCCACAAGGGGTTCAATATAGATGGCAAATAAGATAGGGGACAGTGGGCATCCCTGCCAAGTGCTCCTGCCTAGCCGAAATCTATTGTATACCTCCCATTTACTCTTACATAAGCCTGCAGACCTGTGTAGAGGATCTTGATAGTGTCAATAAAGGCCTGTGGGAATCACATATACTCCAGAACCTGGAACAGAAATCCCCAGGAGACCTTATCAAAGGCCTTTCAGCGTCTAAACTCATCAGGCGTGCAGGAGTTTGAGTACGGTGGATGGAGTCAACCACATTTAATGTAGTACGAACACAATCCGGGGCCTGATGTCCAGACACAAAGCCCGTCTGATCCTTATTAATCAGGTCTGGAAGAAAAGAATTTAGTCTTGAGGCTATAATAGATGTAAATATTTTATAATCCAAATTGAGGAGGGTGATAAGATGGTAGGATTCGCAGCGGGTGGGGTCCTTGTTTTCTGTATGCAATAGGGAGATGGTGACGTACTGCCAAAAAGAGGGAACTGGGTTCCCCTCCTCCCCAGATACCTGAAAAAAACTCCAGTAGTAAGGGCGTAACCTCAGCCTTAAAAGTTTTGCAAAATTCTGCACTAAAGCCATCAGGGCCTGGGCATTTCCCAGTTTTCAGATTTTTTATGGTGTTTAGAACTTTCAACTGTGTAATTAGCTTAGTTAGCATTTGACCCTTTACCAGAGGGAGGGATGGGAAGGACAGTGATCTCAGAGAATGGGTGTTTACTCACCTGGTAAAGGTGATTGTGTTGGTTGACATCCATGTCACTCTAGACCTTACATCATCGGTTTTAGCCCACCTGATAGGCTAATGATGCACATGACCTAGGATCAAATTTCTATTTCCCAGGTCCAAGAAGCCCCTGTTCTCTGGTTCAAATCTTCCATAGCTGAAAAATAAGGTTAGTAATACCACAATATGCTTCTAGCTAAACACACATACTGAGACACCTTCTGAACATGGCCAGCAAGGCCCTTTTTATTCACCTGTTAATAAAATGCTAATACTCGGCCTCCTAAATGGCAGATGAGAGACATCCTGGATGCCTTATATCTCCCTTGCAATGTTCCCCTACTCCCTTGGTATTTTCAGGACAAACTCCTAGTCACTCTGATTGCTCTGTAGGGTGGGCTGTGGAGTGCCATGGATGTTAACCAACACAGTCACCTTTACCAGGTGAGTAAACACCCATTGTGTTGGGTAGCCATCCATGGCACTTCAGACCTTACATCATGGGTTGATAAGCAGCAGTACTGTACCCCAATTGGGTGGGGCAGAGAGATCTAAGAGTGAGAAGAGGAAGAGCTGGCTGCTGATAGAACATGAGTGGCAAATGGGGTCTGTAGTTTGTACAGTTAGTCTAGCCTATAGTGTCTGGCAAAGGTATGGATGGAAGTCCAAGTTGCTGCCTTGCAAATGTCCTCCGTATACACATTAGCCCTCTCCACCCAGGAGGTGGATACTGCCGTGGTAGAGTGAGCCCTAATACCTTCTGGAGGTGTTCGATTCTTTGCCTTGTAGGCCTCCTGAATGGTTCTCTTGAGCCAGCTCACTATCATGGTTTTGGATGCTGCCCTACCCTGTCATTGTCCTTTTGACACAATGAACAATCCCTCAGTCTTATGTATGGACTGAGTTCCAGATATGTACGTGTCTAGAATGCTCCCCACATCTAGTTGATAGGGTATCCTCGTGTTCCCTGTCTGTGGCCTATCAGGGAACATGAGAAACTCAATATGCTGCTCCCTATGGAACATGGAAGTGACTTTTGGCTGAAAGGCCGGAACTGTCCATAGGTGTACCCCTTGTGGGGTGAACACGGTGTAGGGCTCCCTGCATGAGAAAGCCCCCAGTTCACTAATCCTCCAAGTGGAGCATATTGCCACAAGAAAGCAGGTTTTTAGTCCCAGCCAAACTAGGTCCACTTCATGCAATGGCTCGAATGGCCCCGTGCTGAGAGAGTCTAGGTCTCAGATCAGATCCCAAGGGGCAATTAGAGTTCTGACCCTGAGTTTTAGCAATTCTACTGCTCTGAGGAAGCGTACCATGTCTGGGTGAGCCCCCAGGCTATGTTGGCCTATGGTGCCAATGGCGGCACCAATGGCGGACAGCTGTAATCAGAGAGATGAATGGGGCAGGCCTTTATCCACCCCCTGCTGTAGATACAGCAGAATGGTGGACATGTCCGCTTGTTCTGGTTCTTTGCCCTTGTCTCTGCACCATGCAGCAAAGATAGACCACTGCCTGCCATAGGTGGAGGTGGTTGAAGGCCTTCTGGACTGCAATAACATGGATATAACCGATGCGTGTTATCCAGCTCTCAGCAGTCTCTGCCTCTCAGGAGCCAAGCAGTTAGCTTCAGGATTCCTGGTGCGGGGTGGACCATGGGTCCTTGCATTAGCATGTCCGGTCTGTACTGGAGTCTGCACTTGTCCAGTGCCATGGCTACCACTGCTGAGAACCAAGTTCTCCATGGCCAGTATGGTGCCACCAGGACAATGGTCCTCTGAAATTGTCAAATTTTGGATAGGACTTGTGGCAGAAGGGGAATGGGAGGAAAGACATGTGCCTGATCCTGGGACCAGGTCTGGGACACAGCATCGATCCCCTGAGAGTGATGCTCCCTGTATCTTGAAAAGAACCTCTTCACCTGGGTAATCTCTGCTGTTGCCATGAGATCCATGGATATGGGACCCCATGCCTCCTGTAAAAGCTGGAACAAGTCAATGTGTAGGTTCCACTCTCCTGAGTGCAGCTATTGGTGGCTGAGTCAGTCTGCTTATATGTTGAGCTTGCCTGCTAGATGAACTGCACCAATGTGTACGAGGTTGGCCTGAGCCCAGTTCAACACCCTCATCACTTCTCTCAGCATGGCTTTGCTTCTGGTGCTCCCTTGTTTGGTGATGTAGGCCACTGTGACATGATTGTTGGAATGAATTAGTACTGACTGACCAGAAATGGTCATTTGGAAGGATCTGAGGGCATGGCAGACTGCTCTCATTTCCAACACACTGATGGACAGCATGGCCTCTGGAGTTATCCAGCGGCCCTGAACTGTTGGCCCAAGCATGCTCCCCACCCTAGAAGGCTTGCATCTGACTCAATGGTATCATTGTAGGGTATCTCTAGCAGAACCCCTCATGTGAGGGAATGCCTCATAGTCCACCAGACCAGGGACTGCCGCACAGTAGCAGATAACGGTATCCTGACTTTCAGGTTCCACTCGTTCAGAGATCCCTAGGTCAGCATGTAGTTCTGCAGAGGACTCATGTGCCACCTGGCCAATGGGACCAGATCAATGCATGACACTATGCAGCCAAGCATCTGAGCTATTTTCCCAATGCTCGGAAGGTTTTTGACCTTCAGTTGATGAGCTAAGGCTATCACAGTTTCCATCCTCTTTTGGGATGGCCTGGCCAAACCCTGGAACGTGTTTATCTCTGCTCCCAGGTGTTCCAGTTGTTGCGTGGGTACCAGATAGCTCTTGGCTTGGTTCACTACCCAACCATGTTCCTCGAGTGCCCGTAATGCCATTTGGGTGGCCTATTGTGACTGATCTTTGGAACGAGCTCGGATCAGCCAGTTGTCCAGATATGGAACAATGTCCACTCCCTGCTCCCTCAGTCTGGCAAAGAGAACTACAGACACCTTGGTGAATATCCTTGGTGCTGAGGTAAGACTGAAGGGTAGATCCTGATATTGGAAATGCTGGCCTTGGATGTGGAACTGGAGGTACTGCCTGGGACTTGGCCTGACTGGGATGTGAAGATACGAGTCCTTCAGGTCTAATAAAGTGAGGTAGTTGCATACCTGTATGCTGCAGAAAGTCGATTTCAATGGCTCAATTTTCAATCTCTGAGTAACTACATGTCTGTTGAGGTGCTTGAGATCTAGGATGGGGTGAAGTTCCCCTGAGAAAGAAAATGGAGTACACTCCCTGTTCTTGCTCATGTGGAGGTACCAGCTGGATTGCTCTGTTCTGCATCAAGTCCCACAGTATTTGTTGGAACTGATGAGTGGACGCTCTCTTCTTTGAGATAGGGGAGCTTACAAACCTGTGTGGGGAGTGGGACAGTTCTATAGAGTATCCCCTGGACACTACCTCTAGCACCCATCTATTTGAGGTTGTGCTGTGCCACCAGTGGTGGAACAGCATGAGCCTCTTGCCAATGGGTGAGCAAAGGCCCTGCATGGGCAGCATCCTGGGAGGAGAGCATCTGCAGTCATAGCTGTTTGTTCCTGTTCCCTCTTCCTCTGCCTCCAAACTTGGAGCCGAGGGCCCAGAAGTTGGAGGACTGGTAACTGGAGTTGAAGGAGTTACAGGGTCCTCCTTGAGCTTTTCTGCCTTGAAAGGAATTGTTCTGGTAGTAGTTGTCTCTATGTGGTTGTTGGGACTTGTTTCCCCTTGAAATCTCCACCTTCCTGATGGTAGGTAGGTCAGTCTGTTCTTGTTCTTGAGTAGGTCCTTCCCTTCTTCTTTCTGCTTTAGTTACTCCTGTAGTCCTTCCTTGAACACATGCTTGCCCTTCATGGGCAGGTTTTGCAACTTTGCCTTGGACTCATTGTCTGCTTCCCATAGCTTGAGCCACAATGCTGTTCTGGCCCGGTCCGTTAGGGCCATGGCCCTGGCGTTTAACTTTAGAGTGTCCACTGCCATATCCATCAAGTATTTTGCAGCATCCAGCTAGCATTCTAATAGCTCAGCATTCCTGGTCTTGGAAGTTGCTTTGTCAAGGAGCTCCTCAAGCCAATGTATTTGAGCACATGCAGTGTAGATGGCAGTAGTTGATGCTTTGGCTGCTGTGCCCTCTATTTCAAATAGCTTCTTCAGCATGTCCTCCACCTTTTTATCTGTGAGATCCTTCAAAGAAATGGTACCGTATGGTAGAACCATTTTCTTGCTGAGCTCTGCCACCTGAGGATCAATCATTGATGCTGTGCACCAGACACAAGCCTTGTACTCCCAGACCGGGTACATACAGTCTAGGTTTCTTTTGTCCAACATTCTACTGGGTTCTGTAGACTCCCACTCTTTAATGAAGACATCATCAATCGCAGGGTAGACTGGAAAGGTCTCCTTGGTGGTCTTCTTCTGCTGATTCATGGGGTTGAGCTTCAACTCGGGCTGGCCCTCCTCAAGCTCAAACCCCATGGTGGTCTTAATTATCCTCATAAGGCCTGGGGTCAAGTCAAAAGAGCACAGTTTGGATGTGAGAGATGGCAAGGACTGTGATTCCATCTCCTCCTCGTCTGATGGTAAGGCCTCCTCCTGATCATCGAGAAGCTCCTTATGCCCAGTGTCATCCCCTGCATTGGGTGCTGGGGTGCTTGGGGGTGGTTTGACCATGTCCAGACAGGTCCCTGACACCCCCCCGGGTTCTCTGGTTCTGGTTGTGGTCTTGGGGTTGGTGGCAACTTAGGTTGTGCCATGGCCTCCAACCTCTCTATGATCTTTGACATGAAATTCTGCTGACTCTCCTTCATGGCCACCGTTGCTTGCTGGTTCTGTAAAAGGATGGTCACTGGGTCCATCCAGATAGCTCCGCTGGGCCCTGGAGTGTCAGATCCCATCACTGGAGATTGCTTCAGAGACTAATCATCCTCATCGTAGAGGCATGCAGGGCATTGAGGTCTTGTGTTGTGGGGCATCAGGGTGGCGCTACATGTAGTGCACATCTTTGCTTTCACCATCTGAGGAGAAAAAGACAAATGGGGGAATGTTAGGGATGGAGTAATGGTGGGCCTCCAGAAGAAAGACTGTATGCCCTGAAAATGGCAGGTACAGTATCTGCTGACTTATATTTATACTGTAGACCATATAGAAAATTATAATATCTACTCAAAATGGCTCACAGGGACTAATCTTATACCTTATGAATACTGGTACAGTGCCACCTTAATTGACATGCTCACAGTGAGTTGGTGTAGAAGGATACCCTGATTCGGTCCCCCCCGCACAACCTGTGGCATTGGGCAGGAGGGAATGCTCACTCCCTGTCAAAATGGTGGCCCAAATGCACAAAATGGTGGATAGCATCAGGCCCAGCCAGTTATGATGAGTTCGACCCCTCCACCATCCCCGCCAGAGGGCCACTATGGAGATGTGCCCCTAGGCGGAGTGGGAAGGGTGGGAAGATAATTTGGAGTAAGAAGGAGTCCAACCAGGTTGGCCACTGAGGAAGGGGCCTAGGCCTAGGCCTGATGATTCTCCCCCAACAAAACGATTGTTCCCTTACCCACCCACAGTGCCAACGACCTCCACTTGGAAGGGGAAACTGCCAAGCTGCCATGGAACAAAATATGCTCCCTGAAGGGCAGAATCCTTGTGTTTCCTTGTGTTCTATGCTCCAAAGTGGAGCTGAAAACTGTTGTTTTTCCCCCCTGCTCTCTACCTCCAAGACCAGGAAGGTTCCAATGGAAAACTGCCCCCCTTTCCCCCTCATCCCGCATCTGCCCTGGATCTCATGAGTCCAGCTACTGGGAAAAAATCCCCCTGTGGGACGAGCTTGACCCCTCTCGACTCCCTCTCTCGTAATCCTGTGATGGGACTTATAGAAAACCTGTGGACACCACTACGGCCATCAGAGAGAGAGAGAGAGAGAGAAGGTCAAGAAGCAAGGCCGAGCCCGTCAGCCTGCATGCTGCAACAGAGGACACCAGACAAGCACAACTGCATTACGCCTAATGCATGGTGCGAGGAGGACTCATGCTGCCATGCGGGTGGCGACTCCGCATAAGGCAGCAAACGAGCAGCTTAAGATGGCAAGCAAGCAATGGATTTTGCAAGGGCTGAGGGCCTGAGGCCATGAGGGGGATGGGTCGCAGTGACCACACAGTCCTCGGCATGCTATGATGACTCCGGAGCAGTGGGAGAGCTGGTTCTGCTCACATAGTGAGCTGCACATGCCAAGGAAAAACCAAATAACAGCACCACTAACAAATAAGTTGATTTATAAAGGAAGACTTTGCTGCCCCCTCAGAACTGTGAGCAGATGGTCATTGGCAGACCAGTGCCTCGCAAGTCCCTTCTTCTTCTAAGCTCATCTTTAAACATTTAGACAAAAAAGGCAAAACGCATTCCAAACAGCAGTAACAGAGCGATTAAGCAAGCACAACGTAGCAGCACTATCTGCTCCACCTTTCATAACCACAGCCAACAACGTTTGAACAATCCAATCTCATAAACGGCCACAAAAAACATTTGAAAAAACATTGTAGTGAATAAGATTACTCAGTATTACTTCAGGCAGGCTCAGATTATATTCTTTTAACAATAAATTAAGTCTTCTGTGGGAACCACAGGCCTACCTTTTCTGCCACAATACAGGGACTCCTGGGGTGCTTGTAGCCTGATCAGGTGCACAATTTGAACTGGAGAGCAGGGGCTTCTGACACCTGGGGACTAGAAATTTGATCCTAGGCCATGTACATCATTAGCCTATCAGGTGGGCTAAAACCCATGATGTAAGGTTTGGAGTGACATGGATAGCAACCCAACACAGTGTAGGACTGGGTGGGTGCCTCAGGACTGGAGGGTGGCCCATGTCATGCTGATCCACAAGGGGGGATCAAGATAGGAGGAAGGAAAGTACAGGCCCATTAGCCTGACATCAGTGGTCGGCAAGGTGATGGAGAGTATTATTAAGGAAAGGCTAGGGGGTTACTGGAGCAAACTGGATACTTGGATGATAGGCAGCATGGCTTTGTCATGGGAAGATCATGCCAGACAAATCTTGATGAGTTCTATGACTGGGTGATGAGGGCCCTGGACCAGGGTAGGCCAGTGGATGTCCTCTTTCTGGATTTTAGCAAGGTGTTTGATTTGGTACCCCACAGTGGTCTGCTGGCTAAGCTGAAGGAAATGGGGGTAGGGAGACAGTAGCTAAGATGGATAGGAAATTGAGCATATTCAGAAGGTGGTGGTTGGAGGGTTAGCCTCATCTCCAAGGTGGGTTACTAGTGGGGGTCCCCAGGGGTCAGTGCTGGGGCCACTCCTGTTCAATGCCTATATCTCAGACATCAGGAGGGGGATCAGGAGTGAGATGAGTCTCTTTGCAGATGACTCAAAGCTAGGTACAGTGTTGGATGAGGAGGAGAGGAAGGTGGCCTTGCAAGAGGACCTGGAGGCTCTGGAAAAGGTGGTTGGGAAAATGGAAACTAAAATTCAATGCGGAGAAGTGCAAGGTTCTACACCTGGGAGTCAGAAATCCAGGCCAGGGAATACCGTAGGAGGAGACATGATTCAAGTCACGGAGGGTGAGAGAGAGACCTGGGGGTAGGGGTAGATGTCAAAATGAACAACTTGGAGACCTGTAGGAGGGCAGCAGCAAGGGCAAATAGGATACTGGGATGCATCGCCAGGGGGATTACCTCCAGATAGGCGGAAGTGATCCTTCCACTATACAACTGCTTGGTTAGGCCACACCTTGAGTATTGTGTACAATTTTGGAGACCACATTTAAATAGGGACATTACAATCCTAGAGAGGGTCCAAAGGTGGGCAACCAAAATGATCTGGGGCCTGGGGGAGAGGACCTTACGAGGAGAGGCTCAAGGAGCTCGACAAGCACACCCTTGAGGAGAGGAGGGACAGGGGGACATCATAGAGGTCTTTAAGTACATGAAAGGGATCAACAAAGGAGGCCCAGTCAGGGTGCTCCAAAGGAAGGAGGGTGGGGCAACAAGAGGTCATGGGTGTAAGCTGGAAGGGGGCAGGCTCAGGGGGGAGAGGAGGAGATGTTATTTCACTGAAAGGGTGGTGGAGCCATGGAATCCACTGCCCAGGGAGCTGGTAGAGATAGATACTGTAGATGGGTTTAAGAGGGGATGGGACAGGTACAGGGGGAAGGTAAATTTGACCAGGCACAATACAGGTGGAACATCTGGGACTGGGGACAGTATAACCCAAGGGGGAGGGGGGGACATCAAAATTGTCCCTCAGTGTGGGTGCTAAAAATCGAGCAGCCTCGAGAGACCATTAGGCCTATTCTGCTGGCATTTTAGTATGTTAGTATGTTAGTTTATCCTCATAGATTGATTCTGTTTGGGAGCTGTACAGCTTAGAATAATAAGATATGAAGGCATATGCAGTTTGGGCTGACTTACTGACTGGAAGGCCAGTCTGAGGGGAAACTATTTTGGTGATGGTCACTCTGGCAGTATACTGCCTGAGTCTGAGTGCTGGGAGTCTGGTTCCTCTAGTGCCTCCCTCATAGTACCTTTGTTTAACGTAAAAGAGTGCCCTTTCAATTTCTTCCTTTTGCAACTTCTGCAAGTCCCTCTTATGGGTTTTTAGCTCCAGATACCTCTGCTCCTCCCATTTAATTTTCTGTGCACCCTCAAGATCCCTGATCTAAGCAAAGAGCTCCTGTTGCCTTTGCTTATGTGCTTTTTTCTTGTGAGAAGCTATAGAAATGAGTTTTCCTCTAATGTTGGCCTTAAGTGTATCCCATATGATCTGATTGGTTACTCCTTTGGTTGTGTTCTCTGCTACAGTATTTTTAATGTGTTGCTTAAGGTCGTCCACCACTGCTTTATCTTGGAGTAGAGATGTATTCAGCCTCTAGTGAGTATTTCTCTGGGGCAGGCAAAAGTCCACCTCTAGGAGAATAGGGTTTTGGTCAGATGGGATAGAAGTCCCTACCCACATAGAGAGGAAGCATGAAACATCCCTAGTAAATGTGACAAAGGTATCTAGCCAGGAGAAAATCTTGAGTCTAGGGGAGTAGCAGGTATAGTCTTTGGCTTTCAGATATTTTCCCCCCATATGTCCATCAGGACCACTTGGTCAAAGATCTTTTTAAGGGAGCGTACCTTTCGGAAATCTGGGTTGGGAATTTGTGAAGTGGTGTCTAAGCTCCTGTCAAATATCAGGTTCAAATCCCACCCATTATGAGAACCTCCTTGGATTTCTCCACTATAAGCTGGAGAAGGGATGAGTAGAAAGAGAGGGGGAACCTGGGGGAGCCTACATATTTACCAAAGTCACTTTTGTGTTCTGGACTCCACCAGTTACTATGATATCTCTAGCTCCTGGGTCTTCTATCACTTCTTCCTGTTCAAAAGGAAAGGTCACAGACAAGAGGATGGCCACACCTCTGTTTCTGCTGGAAGGCAGGGATGAATGAAACAAGTGAGGAAGGCTCTGGGACTTCAACTTCAGGATCTCAGTGGGGGACAAATGTGTTTCTTGCAGGAAATTCACTTCACATCTCTGCGAGGTTAGATATCTCAGGATTTGTTTCCTTTTAATGGGGCTAGAACACCCATTTATATTGTAGGAAAGTACCTTAGTATACTGATTAGCCATTTAAATAGATGTAAAGGAAAACTACTGACACGTAATAGAAAGTGATGTGATTATAACATGGCTGGTAATTCAGGACTGTTTCTCTGACAGTGTACCTACATAAACTATAACCATACAACAACATCTGTAGAACTTTAAATATGTGTAAGAATAACAGAGCCCACATCAGGGCAAACACTTTGTGCTCCAGCTGACTCTGTGTAAAAGCCGTGAGCAGATACGTTTTAAAGGACCACAAGGATTGTGGGCATGTAACCACGTCATCCATATGGGACAGTGTTGACTTCCAAGGGATGGCTGGGAGATGTTCCCCGGCTGAAAGGTAGTTGCATATGCGCTTAGAGCAAGGGTGCTCAGCAAAAGCATGAGCGATCCCATAGGCCCCCGGGGTCTGTCCCGAGCGAGGCCTAACCTTTTCCCATCAGCAAGCATCCCACAGGATGGTGAGCCTATGTCCCCTTCCCATCTGATAAAATATATTTATTCTGGTTATTGAACGATGCCTTTTATATTTGTGATAAATCTGAAAAGCTGAAACTGTAAAGATGTCAGTATTGAAAAACTATGTATGAAGGAGCCCTGTCTTTCCTGCAGGGGGTATTCAAAATATAGTAACATTTAAAACTCAACCGTTGAAATGTTCAACTCCCCCCTTCGCATATGAGCCCAGAGGCCCTGGTTAAGCCAGCATAGAAGAACAATAGACATCTGTAGTGAGTTACACCAGTAGCAATGCTCCTGATCTCTGACACCTCATAAGTGGGGCATCCTATTAATTCCAGTAGGCCTGATTTCTAAATCAATGTAGACAAATCTCCAGAACGAAGACACATGGCATTGATACAGGGGATTGACATGCAGTCACTGTGAATGTCCAGCTGCTGTAAAGGGGGAGCTAAACAGGAGAAGAACAAACAGTATCAGCAGTTTTTATCTTAAGTTCTTCGAATGACAACAAGAACCCCCAGACAGTGTAAATGTAGAAGTGCCACAGGGAGTCCCCAATCTTCAAAGCCACTAGGTTAAAGATATCATCTAGAGCGGGATTCAACTGTTAATAAGTCCCCGTCATGGTGTCTTTTAAATTGAGTAGTGGTTGAACTTGCCCTCTGAGACAGAGGGCTTCAGGAGCTCGGGAGATCACTCGCTTGTCCCTCCCCTCCCCCCCTACTGATACTAGAAAAGACCAGGAGCACAATATACTGTGTCTGGGAGGCAACAATAGGAGTGTGTGAGTGTACTTACTGAAATCGGTAGCACTGAGTTTTTGCCCTCCCTAAAATGTGCCGTATCATGGTCCCTCCTAGTCTGGGTCTGATCTTTGCTAGGTACAGGGAAGTTTACTGCCTCACTAGAGTGAGGCTGGGGGTGTGGGGAACGTCCAGTCCAGCTGAAAATTAAGCCATGGTGCAAAAGAGTTCCTGCTTCATAATTCTTCAGGTCTCAGAGGTATGTGGCAAATCCATTGTGTTATCCAGACTAGTATCCTCAGACTCATCCTGTAGATGCTCTGATTTTTTGTTAACTGTCACAGGGTCTCTGTATTTCAGTAGCATGGCTGAGACATCAGCATGGAGGTTGGTTTGTGGCATTTTTTGTTGAGATCCCAGTATGGAAGTGCCTTTCTGTGCCACAGACCATGCAGAAGCCAAAAGATCTCTTTCTAACTTTTCTTTAGTTAGCAGTGGAGTATTGATTCCCAAGTTCTGAAGAAAAGGTGAAGTGGCCAGAAGGTATTGGAAGACTTTATTCCCCTGGTCCATGGTCACTTTGAGCCTCGCAGGGTAGAGGATTTGTGCTTTGATGTTCTTCGCGTGGAGTTACTTTACAATAGGCCACAGGGTCCTTCTGGCTTTCTCGACCCCCGTGGTGTGATCATTATCTATAGAGAGTCTGTGGCCTAGGTATTCAATTGGCTCATGTTGCCATGCCCTGTGGAACAGTTCTTCCTTAGCTCTATACAAAGTAAGGTGGGCTATCAGTGACCTGGGCTTCTCATCGGCATTGCAGGGTCTTGGGCCGAGGGACCTGTGGGTATGGTACATTTTCAGGTCAAAGTCCTATGGGAGAGTGACTCTCTAAGCAAATCCTGCAGAAAGGAGATGACATCTTTGTGCTTATCCTCTAGTCCCTTGGGTACCCCATACAACCAAATGTTTTGTCTCCTAATCCTCCCTTCCTGGTCATCTATGCGATGAATGAGCTCTCTGTCTCTAGCAAGTAAGTAGAGTAGAAGACAGTCATGTCTGTCAGTTTGTTCTGAAACCTGCAGCAAGCATTACTCCAGTTGTTTAGCCTTATGATATATTTTGTTTATATCTGTGCGAAGCTCCAAGAGAGATTGATCAGTTTTAGACACCATTCTGGCGGTTTGCATAATCATTGCTGCTAAGTCGGCTTGGGCTCCCTCACCATGCTGCATTGTTAATGGTAGGCCCTCCAGAGCCTCCTGATCCTCTGATGTTTCTGTAGGTTCTGTTTGAAGTAGCTCCTTCAATTTTTGCACTGGAGTGCTCGGGGGCTTTCCCGACTTGTGCCTTTTGAATTTTGCTGGCAATGACATCTTTTGAATGGCGATGTTTGCAGATTAGTGATCAATGGGGAGTAAGAGCTCTGGGACAAGGCAGCCATTAACCTGCTGATATCATCGGAAGTCACCTATTTGGTGTGTTATTGATGATTTGATTCATTTATAGAGATAGATAAAAATGGATAATTCTACTAACTAGGACATTTAATAATTATAAATATGTGAAGAATTTAATGAATGTAATATGGTTATTGGTCTTTGATCTCTGATATACTTTTTCTCCCTCTTGGACTTTAAATCATATATTTTAATATAACCAACTTCCCCTTTCCTCTCTTTCCTCTTTCCCCTTCCCCTTCCTGCTTGAAGTTAATTTGCTTGTTTCTCCCTCCATTTTAAGCTGTAAACATTAAGCAGATGATTCTGTATTTAATTATTTGAGACTGTACGTCTGTTCTTTGGGCCCCCCCGCTGCTTCTGTCCTTTATTTTATAACATTTATAATGGTTTAAATGATTTATTCTGTTGTATTATAAACTATAAACACTGGTAGATTTGAATCTGTGTAAGATATGTTTACATTATGGTGTACATAGATTGGTAAGCTGTGTGGGGTTGGGGTATTGGGTTTATGAGTTCTGTCTGATTCAGCCAAAATAAATTTCTCATCTCAGGGTGATATCATAGTGGTGTAATTTGAATGATGTATTTAAACTGCCATGCACTTTATTCACTTTAGCCTTTGAGAAAGGATGCTGCTTTCATCCAAAACCAGTCCGGCAATGTGTGTTTTCATGCCTTAATAAACATATATATATTTTAACTTGAGACCTGTGCCCTTGAAAGTCTGTGTGAGGTTGGTGAGTGCTCAACTTTGTTTGTTAGAGTGTTAATATTACAAACCTGTAGCACTGCGTTCCTTGTGCAAACTCCGATCTGCTGTTAACTTGAGTTTTTGTAGCATCTATGCACAGGTTGTAGTCGGGGAGTGAGTTTGGCCCCCAAGCATAAAACCTTGCCTAGGATCACATTGTAGGTCTCACATTTTTCAGTTATCTCTGAAAATGTACATTGAAACTAGCCTGAATTTAGTGTTCACTGAGGAGAACCCAGGCCCGCTGGGATACTTGAATGAATTCCTAGATTCAGCTGCTAGAAGTAATCTATTTTTTATTGATAACAATGAAACTGCAAGCCACACACCTGGGGAGCAATCTTTGATCATGGTATTTCTTGATCTGGAAAGAGTAACACACCAATGGAGAGAAGTTTTTAGGAACTCGACTACTATGGAGGCATATATTGGCAGTGAAACGGATTCTCAGAGGCTTACGGCTGATTAAAAATCCAGCATGTGGACAGGAGAATGAAGTCTTCCTCAAAGCCTGGCAAGAAAATCTCACAGAGGTGAGTTTTAGATTATTGATCTTATTATAAAATATGACAAAGAAATACTGAAACTAAAAATCAAAAATAAAGAGAAGGAAGTCCTTAAATTCCAAAATTGTGCTGACTTTGACACTTTAAATCAATACAGGAACTTGACAATGAGTTGAAATAAATAAATAAAAATTGGCAATGATAAGAATGATTGCGAGCAAGACCACAATATAGTTGGAAAAAGAATCCAAAAGGCATCTAAAAAAGAAAGAGACATGTCTCATTTGACTTTACTAGTGCGAGCCAATCAGAAGCAGAAGAACCCATGATGTAACACCATTTTCAAAGGGAATGACAGGAGTCAAACCCCACCCCAAGAACCTCAGAGGAATCCCAGGCTACAGAATCCAGGACAAGAACACAAAGGACCCAAGCAAAGAGGACGTAAAGGGAACAGAGGAAGTGGTCGAGGCAGGGGATGCTTCCAACAATACAGGAGCTCCACGAACTGCTGGGACAGGAGATGATAATTGAAACAAACAACAGCAATCCCCAGGTAATTAACCTTTCTGATTGTGAACTTCCACAATCCAAGACTGCAGTTTTAAGAAGGGTCTTAATTTTTCCACCTCTACGTCAGTAAACAAATTTCATACCATGGTTGATCTAAACATTATGTGCAGATATTTAAGCCTCAGGTCTTTTTTCAATAAAAAAACAAAGTATTGAAGAAACAAATCACATACCCATAAGTAATGAGAAGGGGAATTAAAGAAATGTGAGCAGGTTCAGGCCCATATCAACATTCAATCCTGCACCAAGTACTGAAATTAGTGTCTTTAAGCAGCTTGTGGAAAATGATCTTGAAAAACTGTTTAGCAAACCACCAAGGTAAAAATATTATAATCTGACTGGAGAGGATAGAGTGGCCATTGATACTTTGCAGCAAAAAACTGATGTGTTAATTAAGAAAGCCAACAAAGGTGGAAATGTGGTTGTAATGAATATGACCGATTACATTAAAGAAGTAAATAGGCAACTGGAGAACTGTGAGTTTTACAAAAAAAAATGGACTCTGATCAAACCTATGAGTTCAAGTCCTCTATTGATGAAAGCATTAGAGAGGCATTTTTGAATGGTGAAATTGACAAGAAGGAAATGGAATGTTTGATAACAGAGCCACCTATATGGGCAACTTTTTACCTATTGCCTAAAATACACAAATCCATGATAAACCTGCCCAGCCACCCAATAGTCAATGGAATTGGTTTACTAACAGAAAGTTTATCACAATTCATTGATTACCCTCTCCACCCCTTTGTAAATTCTCTTCCATCATATTTGCAAGATACTAGTGATGTTTCAAGGCTTGTAAAAAATCTTGAAATGAATGATGATTGTTTTTGGTGACAATGGATGTGGAAACACTTTTTTCCAGTATACCCCATGAAGGGGCTTTGGATGCAGCTGCAGAGTGTTTTAATAGGAGGGGGAAGAATGTGAAACCAGGCACCACTTTTCTGCTTAAGTTGAATTTGTTTTAAAAAAATAATGTGTTTTTGTTTGATAAGTTTTTTTACAGATCAAAGGGACAGTGATGGGGGCCACATGTGCCCTTTCTATAGTCAATATATATGTTCTGCCCCCTTCTCTGTTCTGCCTGCTTTCGACTTTTGAATCCGGAGCTGCTGGTGGATATCGCTTCCTGGTTTTTGACTCTGTCATCGTTAGTTTCTGTGTGGCTTTGCCGACGCGTATTCCGGGTATCAAGCTGCAGTTTGCTGGAGCGTTGGATCTCCCTTCATTCATTTTCAATGGTGTGATTTAACCTGGGTCTATTTGTGATTTCCTTGGATTTGCAAGAGTGAGAATCATCTTGAACAAATTGGGACTTCTGGTGTTCCGGCTCATTTATTTGGGCCCTTTGGCACTATCGAGTTGTTTGTTGGGTGGTATCTTACACAGGGGTTGGGACTGGGGCCTGCTGGAGAGCCGACCCCTTGTCCTATTCCCCTAGTCCCTCAGTGGAGTCAGTCGAAGGGCTGATCTGACTTGGGGTCGTAGTGGTGGGTCACCACTACAGCTCGGTATTGCCTGGGTCAATCAGCTGGACTACTCGGTTGAATTATACTTACTTCCTTGAAGTCCGATTGAATTGGATCCTTTATACTGGGAATATTGTATGGTACTCTGGTTTTGGGTACCTTTAAAGGTTGCGTGCCCAGTTCTGTCTGACCTTTGGAAGTATAAAGAAGTACAAGAAGTGGCGTGAAGAAGACTCCACAAGATAAGTGACTGTGGATTTAATTACTGTTTTTTGAACTTTTTTGTAATTAATTTTTGGTGGCCTTTTTGGGCTTTGGCTGTCCTGGGCTAGGGTCTCATGCAGTGGGGGGGGGAGTGGGATTGGCTAGAAGGCTGGCCCTTCTTCTCTCCTCTATACTCCTGGGGTGGTTGGCCGAAGGGCCTTCCCACCTTGGTGTAGTAGCAGTGGGTCTCAGGCCCGTTTGGACTGGTTGGTTCTTGTGATTTGTTGATTGCTTTAATTTTGTTTTATTTAGGTGTTGCTGAATATTTATTTATTGTATTATTTGCATTTTATTTTTTGAATCTGTGATGTTTAAGTTATTTCGAGGGAAAAAATTTAAGCAGTGAGAGTGCTTGTCATCATTTTATTTTCCACCCTTCCGGTCCGGTGAGAGAGTTCCGGCAGGTGGTTTATATATTTTCCTGTAAATAATAATTATTTATTGTATTTTACTTTAGTTGTTATAATTGTTTTATCTTTTGTCTCTTGGTCATGAGAGGACTGTGGGACTTAAAGTAATTTTGTGATCGTTTAATTGTTTTATTATAATATTGTTTTATTTAGTTGTTGGTGGGTGGTAGTGTTTTTATTGTTTATTTGTTTTATTTTGCTTTAAATTTTATGAGCAGCCTGATGTGCTTGCCAGTTCCACCTGTTCTCCGTTACTCGGCCTCCACTCTCTGCTCCCTCCACCCCTTCTTCTCCCCCCCTTACCAACCCAGGTTTATCATCGCTGTAGGGCTTTGGGGATAGTGTGAAGGGGGAGGGGGAGGCGTGGGGATGTTAGAGGTTGTGGACAGCGGAGTGAGCGTTGCTCTCCCATTGGGGTGGTTAGGCCCCGAAGACGCCCTGGGGTGAAATGGATTCTGGAGCGTGGTAATCCCGTTCTAGTTCCCATACCCAAGGGCACCTCTTTTTTTAGAGGGCAAGTGGTTGGGACAATCCGTCACCCTCGTCCTACTCGGGCACTGTTGTGCAATGCCAGATCTGTCTGCAATAAGACTGCTCTTATTGCGGACTTTGTTGCTAGGGCAGATCTGGCTTGCATTACCGAGACCTGGTTGGATGGGAATGCCGCCCCAGTTTTAGAGGCCACTGTTCCCTTCGGGTTCTCGGTTATACATCGCCCGAGATTGGATCGCAGGGGGGGGGTTAGCGGTCTGTTTCAAGACCGAATTGGGCCTAACTGAAGTTCCAGTTGAGGAGACCAGATCATTTGAGTGCACTGTGGTAGCTGGGGTGGGGGTAGGATTGCTCTCATCTACCGTCCGCCCGGGGATGAGAAGCTTTTCCTGCAGGAAATAGTAGATTTCGCTGCTGACATGGCCTTGGAATCACACAGATTGATGGTGCTGGGCAATTTCAATGCTTGGGTCGACGACAAATCTTCGCTTTTTAGTCAACATTTCCTCTAGGTGATGTCATCTCTTGGCTTCACTCAGGTTGTTTCTACAGCTACTCACAAGGGAGGTCACTCTCTTGATCTGGTCTTCCTCCTGGGGATTGAGGCATCTGACTTGGTGGTGGAACCGGTCGGTTGATATGACCATTACTCAGTTGGATTCAATTTTGTGGCCCCCCTGGGTAGATTGGCCCCTGTGGAGTTGGTCAAATACTGTCCATTGCGGGATGTTGTCCCTGAAGACCTGATGGCGGTTATTGACCTCTCGTTGTGTGACAAATTATGCTCTGATCCTGAGCAGCTGGTGGTGGCCTATAATGGGGCCATCTCAGCTGCTCTTGACCAGATTGCTCCATCCCATGTTCACCCCCTTCCAGCATGACCCCACCGCCCCTAGGTTTGATGGGGCGTTGAGAGGAGTTGCGTGGTTGGGGCATGGGTTGGGCGTCGCTGGAGGAAGACTGCCTCGGATGTCGACCATCTCATTTTGCTAGAGCATTACAAGCTCTATCAAACAGAAATTTCCCGTAAGAAGACAGAATTCCTGTCCAGGGAAATCTCTGTCACTCGGAATCGACCGGCCCAGCTCTTCAGAACTGTTGACAGACTGTGCAACCCAGCCTGTTGGCAGGTCCGTCGAGTTTTTACACAGACTGACTGAGAGGAGATCGCTCGTTTCTTTGTGAATAAGGTGGAAGACATTCGGAGACAGTGTCCCCAACCTCACTCCAAGGTTGTTGCTGTTGATCAGTGTGCTGTCCCAAAGCCCGGAGTTTCCTGGAGTTCCTTTGATCTTCCTGACCTCGTGGAGACTATGAGGATTGTCTCTGAGATGCACCCAACTTGTTGTAGTTTGGATCCGGGTCCCACTTCCTTGATTATAGGATGTAGTGAACTTATTGGCCCGGTCCTTGCTCGGATTATTTGGTGTTCTTTGGAGATGGGAGTTTTCCTAGCTCTCTGAAAAGAAGGGTGGTGACTCCTTTTGAAGAAAGCTTCTAGACCCAATGACCTTGCCAACTACTGCCCAATTCTAACCTCCCTTTGTAGGAAGGTTATTGAAAAGGTTGTGACGGCTCAACTTGACAACCATTTGACCATCCATAGTTTATACAAGCCTCTCCAGTCGGGTTTCTGTAAGAGGCATAGCACTGAGACTGCTCTGGTTCGGGTGCTCAATGATCTCCTGATGGCGAGAGATCGGAGACACCATTCTATTCTGGTTCTCCTTGATCTATCATCAGCTTTTGATACTGTGGATCATGGGGCCTTGCTCGAATGTCTGAGGTCCATCTGTGGGCTCTCTGGTATTGTCCTCAGATGGTTTTCATCTTACCTCCTGGGGAGAACACAGAGAGTGGTTTCCAGTTTATATTCATCCAGGGCTTTCTCTCTCCCCTGTGGGGTACCTCAGGGTTCGGTGCTTTCCCCCATGTTATTCGCAGTGTATATATGCTACCCCTCGGAGACATTGTAAGATGGTATGAGCTGAGGTTTCATTGCTATGCCGATGATACCCAGCTCTACCTCTCTTTTGCACCTGACCAGGCTAGTGCTATCTCGGTGCTGAATAACTGCCTCACTGATATCCAAGACTGGATGAATATCAGTGGTTTAAAGTTGAACCCGGGAAAGACTGAGGTTATAGTGGTGGACCCCGGTCACAGGGTTGAGGGTTTAGGGATAGGGTCCCCCTCTGGATTAGTTCTTGGGGTAGATCAGATCCCTACCTCCGATCGGGTGTGTAACCTGGGTGTGGAGCTTGACACTGGTCTGACCCTTCATTATCAGGTGTCTGCAGTAGTCAAGACTTCATTTTTTCATCTTAGAAACATCTCCAGGATTAAGCACCTGGTTCCACCAGGCGATTTGCCGGTTTTGGTCCACGCCTTTGTGACATCTCATCTTGATTACTGTAACTCCCTGTACCTAGGGCTTGCTGGGGTTGATATCTGCCACTTGCAGCTTGTGCAGAATGCTGCAGCACGTTTGTTGACTGGGGTATCTAGGAGATCCCATATTACCCCTGTGCTGTGCATTCTGCACTGGCTGCCCATACAGTGGTGGATCACCTTCAAAGTGGGTCTTTTGACCTACAAAGCCCTACATGGGTTGGGTCCCGACTACTTGAAAGAGCTTCTGGTACCTTACATCCCTCTTAGACAGCTTTGCTCAGCTGACGAGGGGTTGCTGGAGATTCCGAGGGTGAATTTGAAGTCTTCTGGAGCCCGTGGCGGGGCTTTGGCGGCCTACCCTTGGAATTCTCTGCCCCGCCAGCTCCAAGAAAGTACAACGTGGATAGTTTTAAGGAGGCCTTAAAGTCATTTTATGGTACCAGTCATTTCCTGTAGTATCTTAAATTGGTTTTAATATTTTACTGGCTTTGTTGTTACTGTTTGTACTGTCATGTTGAATGTAATGATGATGTGTATAGCGCCTTGAAATATTTGAAAGGCGCTTAATCAAATAAATGTTATTATTATTATTATAATATTTACATGGGGAGTTGGGAAAATAAATATGTGTTAGATAAGAACACAAATCCTTTCTATGATAAGGTAGCAGTTTGTAAACATTATATCAATGATTTATTTTTTGTGTGGAAAGGGAATGAGAATGAATTGGACCAATTTATAGAATACTTCAAAGGGACAGATAGCAATCTAAAATTTACCTATCAATCATCAAAAGAAAAGATAAGCTTTTTTGACCTTACTGTTAGTAGAGAAAATGCCACTGGCCTCACCACGGATTTATATAGGAAAGTCACTGATGGTAACACTTTATTGAGAGCTGATAGTTGCCACCCACAACACACTATAAGGAATATACCTAAGGGACAATTCCTTAGAGTGCAAAGAAACTGTGGCTGCCAGGACAAATTTGAAATGGGTGCTCAAGACCTTAGTTACCATTTATCGGAGGGGGGTACAGTCAAAATTATATAGATGCAGGCTGGGAATTTGCTGCCTGACAAAAGAGAGGGATACTTTACTTACACAAAGAAACAATAATTTTCATTAAAACCAGAAAGACACAAGATTTAATTTTATTACGTCCTTCTTGCCACATGCAGGAGAGGTAGAAAGAATTGTAAAAATAATTGGGGAATCTTAGCTAGTGACCCTGGTTTGCAAGATATTCCCACAGAAATGACATGAATAGCATTTAGAAAAGCACCCACTTTGGGTGACAAACTAGTACAGATTCATTTTGTGGATAAAGGTAACAGTAATAGAACTCGGTTGAATAAATCAGTGGTGGGATGTTATCCTTGTAAAAAGTATAATATGTGTCCCTATATTAAACAGGATAAAACCTTTCAAAATCAGAACACAGGACGCAGGTATGAGTTATGCCAACTAATTACATATGACACTGAAGGCATTATTTGCCAAGCAACATGTAGCTGTGGTTCATTTTATATAGGAAAATTGAAAAGATGTTTGAAAATTAGTGTGTGGGAACATGTACGAGCAATATCAAAAAAGCATTTAACTTATGCTACCACAGCACAAGCAGTTAGGTATACAAATACAGAGGTGCATGTTTTTATGCTTCAAGTAAATGTCAGACTGAGGGGATGGAATTTTAATAACTTACCTCTAACCAGAGAGGCATTTTGGATAGTGAACCTAAATGCTTCCAAAGATTTGGGACTGAACAGTGGATTTGAGTTGAAACCTTTTCTAACGAAGAAAAAAATAAGTAAATAATAAGAGAAAGTTGGATTTTATTTGGTCTATTATTGATGATTTGATTCATTCATAGAGAGAGAGATAAAAAATGGATAATTCTCCTAGCAAGGACATTTAATAATTATAAACATGTGAAGAATTTAATGAATGTAATATTGTTATTAGTCTTTGATCTATGATACACTTTTTCTCCCTCTTAGGCTTTAAATCTTATATATTTTTATATAACCAACTCCCCCTCTCCTCTTTCTTCTCCCCCCCCCACTGCTCCCAGTTAATTCACCTGTTTCTACCTCCATTTTATGCTATAATCATTAAGCAGATTTTTCTTTATTTAATTATTTGAGATTGCCCTTCTGTTCTTTGAGTCCTCCCCTTCCCGCTCCTTCCTGCTGTTTATTTATTTATTTGTTTTTGTTAACCAGGTAAGCACACTAGACAACAAGTGTCTATTTTCAGGTGCAACCCGCGGGAGATTACAATACAGAAAATATGGTACACTGTAATGGTAACATACAGGCCCACATACAGGTGGAGCCAGAATACAAATACAGACATGGCACAGAGTCAGAATAGAAACATGATACAAATACATATTGTATTATATGGTAGAGAAGACTTTGATCTTGTATTATATGGGAAAGAAAACATTACAGCCATAGGGTATCATGGGAGCATGGGGAGGAAGGAGATTATCAGGTAACCACAAGGGGAGTGTAAGCAGTGCATCTACAGGGCAATTGTCAGGTAACAAACAAGAGGGAGTGTAGGCAGTACGCCAGCAGGGTACTTAACAAGTATAGAGAGGGGGAGAAACAGAAGGAGGACCACCACGACAGAATCAGGCTCCAACTGAAGGAAGAGTACTGCCCTACAGTTGCATGCCCTGAGGGCAGGGCATGATAATGTGGGGTCATCTAAGTGCTACTAGGGAGGGAGCTAATGGGTAAGGGGTAAGGGGGCACCTCTCCAGAGGAGGGCGGGAAGTGCTAAAGGAGAGAGTGGCAGAGGCCATTTTCAGCATGTAGAAGAGGTGTCAGGGTGAGGGAGAGACTCCCCTGTATCTAGTTGGCACAAAGACAAGTGGAAGCTGCTTTGAGGAACTTCCATAAGGAAGTTTTGAAGCCGTGGTGGGAGGGGGCAGCCTGGACTAGGGCAGGAAGGGAGTTTCATAGTCTTGGTGCGTAGACGGAGAAGGCCCAATCACCAGTGAGGGAGCGGGTCCTCAGGACCATGCAAACCTGGGTCGAGCTAGACCTTAGGCGGTAGGCTGGGGAACCGTGTTTGATGGGAAGGACAAGAGCAGAGGGGCAAGCACTTCAGACTATATTGTCAACAAAGTTGCCAAGGACAAAGGCTCAATGTTTTTCAGGAGGAAGCCACTCCAGTTGAGCGTAGAGGTCACACCAATGCGTAAGGCGAGGCACAGAGAGGCCGAAGCGACATATGTTGTTGTAGGCCATATCCCATTTTGCTAGACTGGAGTTCGGGACCGGCGCAAAGGCTACCAGCCCATAGCAGAGTGTGGGTAGGAGAATCCCCCTGGCTATGGCGAGCCGAGCGGCTGGAGTGAGGCAGTCCTTGGCCCTATAGGCTAGACCGAGCTTGCTGTTTGAAGCTTTGCAGATGTTCCGGAGATGCTCAGTGAGATCAAGCTGAGGATCTAGGGTCACACCTAGGTACCTGGCGGATTCCAAGACTGGCAGGAAGGAGCCATTGCCCCCATGTATGGCAAGGGGACTAGGGCAGGAGGCGGTTTTGGCCACCGAACCAAATAACATCGCATGGGTCTTGTTTAGGTTAACGGTGAGCTTGTGTCCCATGACCCAGTTTTGGATATGCCCAAAGTCTGAGTTGAGTTGGGAGTTAATGGTTGCGATGTCCTGGGAACTAGACAATAGTACGAGGTCATCCACATAGAGTGTGGTGGACCCATAGGTAGCAACGGAGGGGAGTTTGTTTATGTAAAGGGAGAACAGAATGGGACCAAGAACGGACCCTTGGGGGACTCCGCATCTAACCAGGGAAAGGTCCAATAGGGCATGGCTAAAACAGACGTATTGCTGTCTACCCCCAAGGTAGTTGGAGAACCAAGCAAGGGCTAGGGGGGAGAAACCAAGCGAGAGTAGAGTGGAGTGAAGGAGCTTGTGGTCGACCCGATCGAAGGCCTTAGAGAGGTCAACGAAGATGGGTCCAGTCAGTTTACCATGGTCAGTCACAGATCTGACCTCTGAGGTGACCACGGCAATAGCAGTCACCGTACTGTGCCCCTTCCTGAACCCATGCTGCACAGGGGAGAGAACTGCATTCTCCTGAAAGTACAAACTAAAAACACTGGTAGATTTGAATCTGTATATGATATTTTTACATTATGATGTATATAGACTGGTAAGCTGTGTGGGGATGTGGTATTAGGTTTATGAGTTCTGTTTGAGTCAGCCAGTTAAATGTCTGGTTTCAGGATGACATCATAATGATGTAATTTGAATGATGTATTTAAACTGCCAAGCACTTTATTCACTTTATCCTTAGAGAATGGATGCTGTTTACATTAAAAATGCATCAGACAATATGTGTTTTTATGCCTTAATAAACATACCTATTTTTAACTTGAGACCTGTGCCCTTGAAAGTCTGTTTGAGATTGGTGAGTGCCTGACCTTTTTTGTTAAAGTGTTAATATTGTAAATTTGTAGCACCACATTCCCTGTGCAAACTCTTGTCTGCTGTTCATACATATACATATCTATTGAGGGATGGGAGCACAGGGCTTTCACAGACAAATAAGGATACGATTACAATATCTCAAAAATTATGAAATGATGGGAGAAAAGGGCTAGCACAGGCAAATAGAATTTGATTATATTATCTCAAAAAGTAAGCAAATTCATCGGCCCGGTGGCACTGAGGGTTGAAGTGCTGCACGCCACACCTCACACCACACTGGAGGCCCAAGTTTGGGAATGGACTTGGGTTACTTGGGGGTCAGGAAGAGGAAGGACTGAGTCTCCTTAGACTGCTCTCCTTTCTCATGAAGAGGGGATGAACGCTGTGTGCTCTAGACTGACACTCAACGGTGGCTGGGTATCGGCACAGGTGCACAGCTAAGCACAGTGAAGGGCCAACATCCAGGGCACTAGGCTGCCTCCATGAAGGGTACAATAAATCCTCAGCTCCAATCATGCGTGCCAACTTGTAAATGTAGAAATGAAAAAAAGAAAATAGTGGCACCGCAGGTATTATAAAAATAAGAATATTTTAATCAGTGCATATTATATGCACAGCCGCTCAGCAGTACAGACTACAACCTCAACTAGTTTCACACCAAACGTGCGTCATCAGGAGGATGGTCTACCTACAATCCACACCCTTAAAAAAGCTAACAATTAAAGTGACAACACCTCATAACCGTGAATTTATAAATATATATATATATATATATACACACACACAAGAATATGAAAAAATGTGTTAATATATGTCACCATGAAATAGCAAATAAGTAATATACCTAAATAAAATGCAAAACCATATTTGAATTAATCATTTCAAGTCAGTATAACTCAGAGTCATGTCTAATAAACATTTCATTTAAAACAATGTATTTAATAATGCCATATTGTATATGTTTGTCTAACTAGAGCAAACCTGGTCCTTTAACCATTAACCTTACCATTAGCCATTATGACCAGGTAAATTCACAGACTTACTAGCCAAAGTCCAAATATGTTGCATATTTTGATAGCTTTAAAAAAATCTCAGGCAAATGTATGTATAGGCATACACACACACTGTATCAGCGCCATCTAGGGGAAAAAGAGAAAAAAATATTTGTAATACCAATGTACATTATCACAAAAACGATACATAATATATCCAATGTCATTTTAAATCATTAATACATCCCAAATTGAATTGGTTTAGTACAGATTGCTACTTCTCATCTGAACTAAAAATCATTTTTTCTTTCTCATATTAATTGAAGGAACAACATCAAATTTTTGATTTAGGCCCGGTAACTTCAGGCCTCCAAGAGTGTATATCCAGTATGCCTCTCTATTCAATAGCAAATCATTGATATTTCCACCTCTGGGCCTGAATTTAACCCATTCCATTCCACAAAACTTAAAGTTATGTTTCACACTGTCCACGCTATATTTGCAAACATGTCCAGCTAGTGCACTTCTGTCATCAATTTTTTCAATACTACACGTGTTCACCAATTCTCACCTTAAGTTACCGTGTAGTCTTGCCAACATAGAATGCACCACATGTGCATGTTGCCAAATACACCAAGTTCTCAGTAACATAGCTGAAGAAGGACCCCATTGTGTATGTTTTGCAAGTATTGACAGATGTAAACGTTGTGCCTTTTAGAATAGTGACACAATATTTGCAGTTTCCACATGCATAGGTGCCTTTGAGTCTGTATGGTATCCAAGTTTTAACATCCTGTGTCACCTTTTGATTAGGTTGGTAACTATTGGTGACTAAGTCCCCAATGTTTTTACCACGACGATATACTATACATGGCAAAGTACTTCCTACCTCCCTAAGTTTTGGTTCCAAACTTAAAAGTGGCCAATGTTTTCTAATAACATCCCCAATAGCACCAGGCTGTTTACAATATGTGGTAACAAAATGGATTAATTTATCAGTTGGACCTTGTTTAATCCTAGGTTTCATTACCTCCTCACGATTTTTAATAGAGACATCATCCATGGCTTCTTTCACCAATTGCCTCGAGTATCCTCTATCTAAAAATCTATCACACATATCTGTGCCCTGTTTCACAAAATCACTGTCTAGGCTGAAGTTTCTCTGTGCCCTAAGTAACTGGGCTCTGGGAATGTTGTTAATCATAAATCTTGAACGGCAACTGGATGCACTCAAAAGGGAATTTCTATTGGTATTTTTCCTAAAAAGAGAAGTCTGTATGCCATCATTGGCATCTCTTTTCATTTCCAGGTCCAAAAATGTGACCATATTTTTATCGCTTGTCACACTGAATTTCAAATTAGGATTGCTGGTTTCCAAATATAAGACAAATTCCCTTAACTCACAAACAGTGCCCTTCCAGATCAAGAAGATGTCGTCAATAAAACGACGCCACAGATCAATCCTATGGTAAAATGGATTGACCTGTGCGTCATAGACCACCAATTTCTCCCGGAGTCCCAAATAGAGGTTAGCATAGTTGGGTGCAAATGTAGCACCCGTTGCTGTACCCTTAACCTGGAGAAAATACTCCCTCTGAAACAAAAACACATTTTTCTCAAGTACATTTTCAGCACAATTCAAAATAAACCTCTTCTTCTGTTCATCCAATGTTGGATCCATATTTAACCAATGGTCTAATGCCAATAGTCCCTGTGCATGGGGTATATTTGAATATAGGGACCCTATATCCATTGAGACAAGGATGGAGTCAGAGTCTAGTTGGACTTCCTGCAGTATTCCCAATATGTCAGCTGAATCTTTTACATAAGACCGTAATTTAGGCACATGCTGCTTAATATATGTTTCAACATATCGCGATAACGGTTCTGTAACTGAGCCAGTACCTGCCACTATTGGTCTACCAGGGGGATCCTCCAAATACTTGTGTATTTTAGGCAGTACATAAATTGTTAGTCTTACAGGATGTGCAACCACCATAAAAGAATGTTCTTTCTGGTCTATCGTTCCCTCAAGGAGGGCTAAATCAAGCATTTGGTCAATATCTAATTTAAACTTATTAGTGGGGTCCCCCCGAAGTTTCTTATAAAAATTGCAATCTGCCAATTGTCTTTTCATTTCAGCGACATATTTCATTGTATCCATAACAACTATGGCACCTCCCTTGTCAGCAGGTTTAATAACCAATAATGGATTGTCTTGTAAAGATTTAATTGCCACCCTTTCATTGTTAGATAAATTTACAAAGTTAGACCCCTCATTTGTACTAATGGCTTCCACATCACTTAGTACAGCTCTTTCAAAGATTCTAACTATATCAGAATAAGGTGGATTAAATGTAGATGGTGGTCTTAAAGGGGAAATACTCCCAAATATTACTGACGGTACCCCTGTTATGTCCACAGAGTCATCATTTGTATTAATAACAGTATTGTAACCCATGTCTGCAGCAAAGAATGTCCTAAGATTCAGTGTTCTGGAAAGGCGCTTAATATCCAAATAAACCTCAAAATGATTAATATTAGTTGTGGGTACATAAGTCAACCCTTTTTGTAACACCTGAGTCTCGATATCAGTTAAGGTTACCCGAGATATGTTCACCACAATATTCTCTGGTACATGAGTAGTTGTTAATGACCCCTCCGACTGCCTCTTCGATTTCCTCTTTCTTGCCTGGTATTGTTTGCCCCACCCGCGTCCGTTTGGGTACCGGAGATAATGTTGATGGTATGGGCGCTCGGAGTTTCCCTGGTTCTCCTGTATATTAATTCCCAAATTTCTGGGCTCCTGGAACTGTACTTGTTTCTCACTCCTCCTAGGCTGGAAATATCTGGATGTCGTTCATAAACAGGGAATCTAGGATCTTCCTTATAACACAATACAATCTCCTTTTTAATTGTAATATCCATTTCAATAATAGGTTGCTGGTTAACACAATCCTTAATAACAGCTTGCATCAAGGCATCTGTACCCAATTGTAGCCCTCTATTCCAATCAGAAGCAAAGGATGGTCGGTCTGTACCATAACCCTGTGTATTGAGGGTTCATAACCCCTGAGGAGATCTGCCCACTTTCAAATAGGCCTCTAGAGATACTCGATTCCAATAGTGACGACGCCCTTTAAGAGCAGCCCTTTCAAATTGAATGAAGGCCAGATCTATACCAATATGTATATTGTTAGTCTCTGTTCCAGGTTTCTCAATAAAATTTTCCACACTAGCAATATTTGGTTGTTCCTTAAACAAATCAGCTTCTCCCCTAGTAGCGAATACAGAAGTAGACATAAGTCCTGTCACCTCCCCAATTGAAACGCTGTATAATTCTCCTGGGACATACCCAATACTAGAGTTGGCAGCTGATATTTCAAATCCAAATGATTTATAATATAAGGATGGAGAGGCAGTGTCCATTCAAAAGACAAACATGTGTCGCAATATATATACCAAAAAAGAAGTGAATGTCACAATATCAATGCAAGTAGGCTTCAAAACAAATATCTTCAGACTAAATGTACATTATTCCATTTCAAAATAGAATTCAATATCTGAGACCAAGCTGGATGTGAATTTTATGTAGACATTCAGCTATAATCACATCGGCCAAAATGCGTCAGTGTGTGTCAGACGCCACATGCACAACCACTCAGCACGCTATAATCAGCACACACAGAATGCCAGTTAGTAAGCTTTTGAGCAGTATAAACATTCAAATGCACAAAAAGCCTCAGCTCCACTCGTATGTTTCCACGAATAGTGAGTTGCAAAATGAAGCTTTACAAAATGATTACTCACAGTTCCACTTCGGATGCTCAAGACACAGTCTGAGAAAGCTCCAAGCAAACACTTTGCTGTAATTAAATGGGCCACAGTGCAACGCTTAAGATGCGATCCAATGAAAGCTCTAAATAGGCACTCTGCTAGAATTAAATAGACCACAGTGCGTGAAGCGCCTGAATGCTTGAATTACAATCCGATGAAAGCTATAAACAGACATTTAAATACATGAAAAGGCCTCAGTTCCTCTCGTATGTGTTCAAAAATAGTGAATTGAAAAATAAATCTTATCAGGGTAATTACTCACAATTCCACAGTTCCATTCCGGATACTCAAGACACAGTCCAAGGTAACTCTGAACAAGCACTTTGCTTTAATTAAATAGGCCACAGTGCATGAAATGCCGAAAATGCTTAAAATCCGATCCGATGAAGGCTCTAAATGGACACTCTGCTATAATAAAGTTGGCCAAAAGTGCGTAAGATGCCTGAAACATAACAGAGACACAATCCAATGGAGATCCTAAATGAGTGCTCCGCTGTAGTCAATTCAACATAAATATACGTCAGACGCCAAAAGTAATGCACCCAAAATACCACTTGGTGAGCATTAAGGAATACAATCATTAGGTAAAGTAAATCCTCAGCTCCACTCATGTGTGCCAACTTATAAATGTAGGAATGAAAAAAAGAAAGTGGCACCGAAGGTATTATAAAAATAAGAATATTTTAATCAGTGCATATTATATGCATGGCCGCTCAGCAGTACAGACTACAACCTCAACTAGTTTCGCACCAAACGTGCGTCATCAGGAGGATGGTCTACCTACAATCCACACCTTAAAAAAGCTAACAATTAAAGTGACAACACCTCATAACCGTGAATTTATATATATATATACAAGAATATGAAAAAATGTGTTAATATATGTCACCATGAAATAGCAAATAAGTAATATACCTAAATAAAATGCAAAACCATATTTGAATTAATCACTTCAAGTCAGGATAACTCAGAGTCATGTCTAATAAACATTTCATTTAAAACAATGTATTTAATAATGCCCTATTGTATATGTTTGTCTAACTAGATCAAACCTGGTCCTTTAACCATTAACCTTACCGTTAGCCATTATGACCAGGTAAATTCACAGACTTACTAGCCAAAGTCCAAATATGTTGCATATTTTTGGTAGCTTGAAAAAATCTCAGGCAAATGTATGTATAGGCATACACACACTGTATCAGCGCCATCTAGGGGAAAAAGAGAAAAAATATTTGTAATACCAATGTACATTATCACAAAAACGATATATAATATATCCAATGTCATTTTAAATCATTAATACATCCCAAATTGAATTGGTTTAGTACAGATTGCTACTTCTCATCTGAACTAAAAATCATTTTTTCTTTCTCATATTAATTAAAGGAACAACATCAAGTTTTTAATTTAGGCCCGGTAACTTCAGGCCTCCAAGAGTGTATGTCCAGTATGCCTCTCTATTCAATAGCAAATCATTGATATTTCCACCTCTGGGCCCTAATTTAACCCATTCAATTCAGAGTCTAGTTGGACTTCCTGCAGTATTCCCAATATGTCAGCTGAATCTCTTACATAAGACCGTAATTTAGGCACATACTACTTAATATATGTATCAACATATTGCTATAACGGTTCTGTAACTGAGCCAATACCTGCCACTGTTGGTCTACCAGGGGGATTCTCCAAATCTTTGTGTATTTTAGGCAGTACATAGATTGTTGGTCTTACAGGCTGTGCAACCACCATAAAAGAATGTTCTTTCTGCTCTATCGTTCCCTCAAGGAGGGCTAAATCAAGCACCTGGTCAATATCTAATTTAAACTTATTAGTGGGGTCCCCCCGAAGTTTCTGTGTTACTGAGAACTTGGTGTATTTGGCAACATGCACATGTGGTGCATTCTATGTTAACAAGACTACACGGCAACTTAAGGTGAGAATTGGTGAACACATGCGGAATATTGAAAAATGATGACAGAAGTGCACTAGCTGCACATGTTTGCAAATATAGGGCGGACAGTGTGAAACATAACTTTTAGTTTTGTGGAATTGAATGGGTTAAATTAGGGCCCAGAGGTGGAAATATCAATGATTTGCTATTGAATAGAGAGGCATACTGGATATACACTCTTGGAGGCCTGAAGTTACCGGGCCTAAATTAAAAATTTGATGTTGTTCCTTCAATTAATATGAGAAAGAAAAAATGATTTTTAGTTCAGATGAGAAGTAGCAATCTGTACTAAACCAATTCAACTTGGGATGTATTAATGGTTTAAAATGACATTGGATATATTATATATAGTTTTTGTGATAATGTACATTGGTATTACAAATATTTTTTTCTCTTTTTCCTCTAGATGGTGCTGACACAGTGTATGTATGCCTATACATACATTTGCCTGAGATATTTTTAAAGCTACCAAAATATGCAACATATTTGGACTTTGGCTAGTAAGTCTGTGAATTTACCTGGTCATAATGGCTAATGGTAAGGTTAATGGTTAAAGGACCAGGTTTAATCTTGTTAGACAAACATATACAATAGGGCATTATTAAATACATTGTTTTAAATGAAATGTTTATTAGACATGACTCTGAGTTATCCTGACTTGAAATGATTAATTCAAATATGGTTTTGCATTTTATTTAGGTATATTACTTATTTGCTATTTCATGGTGACATATATTAACATGTTTTTTCATATTCTTGTATATATATATATATATATATATATATATATAAATTCATGGTTATGAGGTGTTGTCACTTTAATTGTTAGCTTTTTTAAGGTGTGGATTGTAGGTAGACCATCCTCCTGATGATGCACGTTTGGTGCAAAACTAGTTGAGGTTGTAGTCTGTACTGCTGAGCGGCTGTGCATATAATATGCATTGATTAAAATATTCTTATTTTTATAATACCTGCGGTGCCACTGTTTTCTTTTTTTCATGCCTCCATGGAGGCAGAGGCAGCTGTTCCACCCTTTGCATGGATGTGGGCTTGGGGAAAAAAACAGGAAGAAAAGCTTGGCACCGACAGGACCCATGATGGCTCAGTGCATCCCTCTGAGAAGCCACCTCAGACTCCTGGACTTGTGTTTGGGGGCAGGGAGTAAGCCAGCACTCCCCATCATGGCCTCACCTTGGGGGACATTCCAAGTAGGAATTGTGGGGGCGGGCAGATCTGAGGATGACCGGAGTTGGAGGAAGAGCCCTCCACGGGAGGGCCGGAGTAAGCAGTAGGCTCTACAGAGGAGGTGAAAAAAAAACCAAGGAAATTGTTTGCAAAAAAAAAATTCAGTTAATATATCATTTAGAGTTAAAGTGACAAAAGAAGGGAACTATGGTGTTTGGGTTCCCAACTGTAACACCCTTCCCCCACCCTGTAGGCAGCAACAGGTGTAGGGTGTGCCTTGGCATTGTCAACCCTAACACTCACCCCATTTTCATGTAATGTACCCATCTCAGTTTATTTACTCATGGAATGGAGCAAGCTTTACAGTTGACAACCCCAAGGCACACCCCACACCACAGAGTGCCAAAACCAAAAGGATCTATAAGAGAACGAAGACCACAGCTTGCTACCTTTCAGGTCTGTTGCCAGCCTGCACAGCAAGGGGTTGTGAGGTAGGCTTCTTCAGTTACTCCCTTCCCCCATCAATCGCTGCAGTGGCCAGCCGCTCTCCCAGCCAGGTCCCCAGCCCACACCAGCTCTTCTGAGATGGCAATTGGCCCCAGAGGTGGTTGGAGCTTCCACAGAATGCCAAAATGAAAAGCATCTAACAGAGAACAAAGTTCACAGCTTGCTGCATTACTGGACTATCATCAGTGTGTACAGCAAGGGGTCATGAGGTGGGCTTTTTTAACTCCCCCGATCTGCCAATTGACTCTAGAGATAAGCAAAGCTTCCACAGCGTGCCAAAATTCTTCAGCTCCACCAATCTGCCAATTGACTCCAGAGATAGGCAAAGCTTCCACAGAGTGCCAAAATGAAAAGCATCTAAAAGAGAACAGAGACCACAGCTTGCTGCATTGCTAGACTACTGCCAGCCTGCAAAGAAAGTGGTCAAGAGGTGGGGTTCTTCAGCTACCCCTACTCCCCAATGATCACTGCAGTGACCAGCCAATGAAACAGCTGGGTCCCAAGCCCCCACCAACTCTCCCAAGCTGGCAATTGGCTCCAGAGGTGGGTGGAGCTTCTTCATTCCTTAAGAGCAGCCAGAAGACTCAAGCAGTTCTCTGTGCAGTGGGCTGACATGCTAAGGACCATGGAATAAGGGCTTCTACCATGGGCATTGTCTATGCTGATGGCAGTTGGCCAGAGATTCTGCTCAATAATAGCCAGACCCCATGTCAAACTCTTTCACAGGTGCCTGGCTGAAGTGGTCCCTTCCAGTGACAAGGGAGTCTACACATAGGGAGTAAACCCAGGAGGCAGTTGGCATTGGACTAACTGGTCTGAAGGTAATCAAGAGCTGGTAAGCTCAAACTAAAATTAAATCACTGCCAAATAAGCAAATCACCATCTGGAATATCTTGGACTTAATGTTATCCCTCTCTGTAGTATATGTATCATTGTGGGTCTTTAGTTATACAATTACGCTACATGGTCTGTTAAATCTCTTTTGTTGCACTATGTCTGCCAGCTTTCTATAACCTCCTATATATTGATAGCTACTGGTCCCCTCGTTAGTTGCAGCTGTTTAACTGACCATGTACTCTTCTGACTGTCACCAGCTGAAACTGATTTGGTTTTGCTTACTCTTAGATACACCCTATCTCGGTGGGTATTGCTTTCAGCATCTAAGTTTTACTTAAGACAGGCTGTTCTCTCTGCTATTTCTAAATGGTATTTGCATTGTTTAACTGACTCCAATAAGCACCCTAGCTTAGCCAGCACAACTCCCACTTTTATATTTCTCTGGCTTGTTTGGTATTGTCCTGTCTAGCTTGTTGAATGTGTTATTAGTGGACTACAAATTTGAAATTGCACTGTTTCTTTTAATTGCTTCTAGATATGCCTCATAGGTGTTATTTTTCAGTGTATGATAAACTAATTAAATCAGTTTGTGCTTTCTAGTGGTTCTATATTACACTTGCTCTGCAGGCTTATAAGCAACATAAGCTGAGCAAGTACTCCCATTACATTAGTATAACTGCATAGCCTTTTTGGTACTGCTTCAGTTAACTTATTACCCTACCTCCCCACTTGGTGTAATATTTTGGTCATAATGTGAGTGTTAGGGGTACTGACACTATAAAGTTGTCTGAGCATATCACTACCCTCTGGATGTACCTCCCACAAGCTTCCTATATTGTCTTACCAGAACTCTCAGGGGTTCCAGGCTCTCTGGTGCTATATTACCACATTTTTGGCCTCTCAACTAATCTCTGCCAGTCCTATTGCCATGAGGGATATTCTGTCATAGTATATGCTCTTTATTTTAGGTAGTTGCTCCTTAATACTCCTGCCATAGCCACAAATATTAAGCCTAAGGTTAAATCCTTAAATCAGAGGTGTACTCATGCCAACCTTTACATGTGTAAATGTATGGTTCTACTCCTACTATTGTGTTCTGGTAATGTGGAGTTAAATCCATTCCAGGCCAGCCCTCCTAAGTGTCCTCAACCACAGAAAGTGCCTCATTTAAAGGACTAAAGATGAGGGGCTCAATGTTCAAAGCCCTGAAATTGATGCAAGGTGCATGCAACAAACAGAAATGAGGCAAGGAGCACCTTGGATAAAAACCTACAGCATTCTGAATTTTTGAATGCAGGCTGTGTTGACACTGGGTCCCCCTGGGCCAGATTGTCCCTGTACCAGCTCTGCAGGAAACACAATGGTGCACGGGGGCTTGCACAACAACTGGGCTACCATATCCCCAACAGCATGAGTCTCAGAGACCCACAATGAATTTAATGACCCCCTGTGCTGCCTCCAGCAAACACAGCAAACAGAAACAGGATTCCCCTCATGTGACGCATGCACAGTAGATACCGGGTGGCAGCACAGGTGCTGTGGGCACCATAGAGAATGGCACTGCACACAACTGGAGAAATTGGACCCAGTCACCAAATTTCAGATTTTAAAATGTATATTTATTTCATTAATTCAGGTATATAGATCTTTGATCAATGTTTTGTAGTGTGCTCACTACTTCATCAGGATCTTAGGCTAAAAGTCTTCCATTTTTATGTGAAGTGCTGCCTTTCTTCTACAAATATGTCTTCCTCATCTCTTTAAAAATCCAAAAGGGACTGAGGTTGAGAGGTTACGCAGGTATCTCTGGCTTTAAACTTCAATTTCTTTTGTCTTTGTTCTTTTCACTTTACACTTTTTTTCTTTGAAGTAGCTTACTTCCTTCATTTTAGACTGACACTCAACGGTGGCTGGGTATCGGCACAGGTGCACAGCTACACAGACTGGACAGACCCTCTAGGTTGGTGGCCTGTCCTTATATATCAATGAAAGGTTCAGTTCAGATACAATCAGCTCTCATTTGGTTCCAAATGAGTTTGAATGTCTGGTGGGCAAGATATCCTTGTCCCATAATGAATTATTAAATTTGATTAAGTTCTATTGCTCAACTGAAGGTGGCTTAGAACTTCTGCAGCATATCACCAGCACTGTGAGCTCTTGCCTAAATAAATGTCTAATAATCAAAGGTTCAAATTTAGACTGGCTCTCCCACTAATCTAATGATCTGAAAAGACTATATGATTATCATGGATCTGTACAACTTACAGTATAATGAACCAGCAAGACTCAACCCAATTATCCCTTCTAATACCTCCTTGCTAAACCTGATCTTAACTCACAGGCCTCACAAATTCACTCACTCACTCACTCAGTCACTCACTCACCAGTTTTTCATTATGACATCAGTGATCAAAATGTGGCTGCATGCTTTATGGGATCAAAAACATTTTGCCAACCAAATTCAGTGTCACGTACTACCTAAATGAATTGGCCACTATAAATTGAAAGACATTCTACCTTGCCTCCACAATACATGAGGCTGCAGCAAATTTTAACACTTTGCTTTTGGCGGTCATCTATAAACATGCACCTATGGTCAACCGCCAAGTAAAAAAATATCTTGCCCATTGTTCAGCAGGGACCTAAAATAGGTCCTAAGGAAAATGAACATACTGTGGGCTACTGCCAGGTGTAAAAAATTAGCCACAGACTGGGACCCTTTCAGATGAGTAAAAAATTCTTGTACCAAACTTATCATAGCAACAAAGACCAGTTACGACTTACCCTCCCTGGGCAATAACAAAAACAAAGCTGCTAAATTCTTGAAAACTATCAAATCAGTTGAAGGCAAATTCCCATTTTGTGTCAGGTGGCCTGGCATTCATTAAGTCCCCAGTTGAAACTTACCACATCCCTCGTCTTGATACTGAAAAATCGCATAGCCCATTGGCTAGCTTATTTACATTCAAACCTAGCACTATTAAACAGGTGGTGCAGCTCCTATTAGCATTAGACACCAAACAATGTGCAGGTGCTGATGGTCTGGGCCCTTTTTTTTTCCTTAGAATTAGCTTCAGGCACTTTATGGCACCCATCAACCATATTTTTAATCTATTGGTTTCCAGAAATGACCTCACTCTACTCTGGAAAACAGCTCACATTATACCCCTTTTCAGAGCTGGACATCCTTGTATTCGCCACAACTATAGACCTATATCCATTGTCCCCATACTGGCAAAACACCTGGAAAAACAAGTTGATGCCTAATTAAGAGGTTTTTTTTTGGACCATTCAGATATAATAATACCTCTTTAGTCAGGTTTTAGACCTAAGCACACTACAGTCTCTGCCTTGGCTGAAGATACTAATGACTGGCTAGGGACCAGTGACCATGAACAGATTACAGGAGTTATTTTTCTCTGAGTAAGGCCATTGACACTGTAGGCCATAACATCCTGTTTCAAAAACTGTATAATATAGGAATTGACTCTGTTCATCTGCAGTGGGTTTCCAACTACTTAACTGGGTGGTTACAACCGGTCTAGGCAGAAGGTCTATTCTTCCTGCCCCCACATTAAGGGTGTCCCCCAAGGGTCCATCTTTGGCCCATTACATTTCATGTTAATACATCAGCAACTTGGGTAAGAACATCAGTGATGCCAGTTACATCTGTATGCAGATGATACTGCCCTCTACCTATCAAGGCCTAACATCAGTGCTGTTTGGTCTGACCTCCAAATTGCTTTCAATAAACTTCAGCTCAATCTTTTCCACTCTAAATTGTTACTAAACACCTGTAAGACAAAGGTAATGTTCTTTACCTCATGCAATGCTACCTTGCAATGTGCCTCAGCTCCAGTCATCACTACACTATTAAGAGAGACACTTGCGGTAGTAGGTAAATATAAATACCTTGGATTGTGGCTTGACAACAGATTACCCTTCTCCACCCACATCAAGGCATTATGCAAAAAGCTGCAGGCTAGATTTGGCTTCTACTTCAGAAACAAGTCTTGCTTTCCACCTGATGTCCAGAAACATTTGGTCCAGGTTACCTTTGTACTTATTGTGGCTGTTTGTGTACCATGCAGACCTAATTTTTAGCCGCTGTTCTGCTACTTGCCTTTCCATGTTTAGTTATGCTCTATCATAGGGTACTCAGGTTCATCACAGGGTCAGCACCTAGGGCCCTTCATTGTGTATTTTATGTTACAGCTGGCTTGTCTTCATTAACTACTAGAAGATTACTAAAGCTATATAAGGTATATATATGGGCATATAAGGTGCTATTAAATGAACTCCAAGTCTATATTACTGAACTTTTCCACAGACCCTACAGCAGTTGCTCCCTCATAAAAAATAATTACATCCTCCTGGACATACCAAGACATGCTACACAGCTCAGAAAATCCACAGTCAGCTGTGTTATCCTCACAGCATGGAACTCACTGCAAACCTCCTTAAAACTTTCATCACTGGTCAATCTTAGAACCTTTAAGGCCCTCATTGTAGAACTATGTACTGAGATCAGCTCTTGTAGATAAACTATGCTTTATTTTCACTTGTCCTCCTTAATCTTTGGTTATTGTTTGTGTGGCATTGCTCCCACTGAGTATTCCTGACAGCTGTTGAATTCTTTGAATTTTACTTCTAACTGCATATATTATTCCTTAACTGTATTACTGTATGCAATTTGCTATATATCTTCTGTACACCTTGATTTCTGTATTACTGCTTCCTGACATCTGTATGCTGTCCTACCCAGGACCTCCTCGCAAATGAGCTTGCCCAATGGAGCCTTTCCCTAGTGAAATAAAATAAATGGAAATTAAATGAAATATGTTTCCCACAATCCATATGTTTGCAAATAATTTTCTAAACAGATTGTCCTGCCAGTACTCAAACCTTGCAATTAATCACATTAAATATGTAAGTTTATTAGGTTGCTAACTGATTTTTTTGTTAAGCCTTTTCCATGGAAACTGTACACATTCAGTTTCTCATTATGCATTTCATACAGTCTACTTTAATCTTTTCACAGTGGTGTATTAGGTTCATTTAGTTCCTTAGAGTCATTGTCAAATACAAAGAGATCTGTCACACAGGATACTGCTTGTTTCTCTGACATTCCTATTATCACTACCAGCAAATTATTTATTTTGTTTGACTTTTCCTACATTTTCTGTCAACTCTTATCTACCTTAATATTGCTTCTCTTTGCCCTGACCTTGGAGTCAGACAGAATGAGCTGTAGGAATTACATGAATAAAAAAGGAGAAAGGGACTCCAGTTAAAACAGACTTTGTGGCTACAGTATTTCAAGTAGCTCAGCATTGCATAATTATTTCAACTGTATCTGTTGACTTAAAACTACTTCTATAATGCTTCAGTAGTATTATATATGAAATGCTCACTATGCTCTGGAAAACAACTGTATATTAAAGACTTTATTTTCATCAGCAATTAGCTATCATGACTGCTTACAATGCATTTTAAGTGACAATGTTTTGCATTTTACAGGTTATTGCTTTGTTTAGTGGTTTACTGGTACATATTTGGAAAGCATAAGGGTACTTATTTTCTCAGTGTGATCTAAATGAGCAGAGTTACTAAGGGAACACTGGCAGTCCATATATATAAGCCTACCTAATGTTAGGTTTTTGGTGAAAGTAATATGGTGAAATAAAAATATGTATAAATATCTTCTTTTTGTAAAATGTGTGCATTACAAAAATAAAAAGATGTCTATTGAGAAAATAATTTAAAGTTATTAATAACCATACTGATAAAATGCATGACTTTAGTATGAGAGACGCAAACAGCTCATGGAATATCTGTTGGATATTCAAGAGTCTACTTAGAAAAATACAATGCTAGGATTAAGTAAACATTGATCAGGAATTTGCTTTAGTGTTTAGCATCCAGAATGTGTCAAATTTAGTTCTGGGATATGAGGTTCTCACAAGAGCATTTGTATGTCATATATCAGGTAAAAACAAGTTTGATGCACGTAAGTATAAATGTAATTCAAGGTTATAATCAAAAACAGATTCAATGCAAGACCCATGCATGAGATATCTTTTCATATATCACAAGCCAGCATAAGACTAAAAAAAAAATCATGCTGTAATCATAAAATGATGCAGGAATAACTGGATTATCCGATCCCAAGGTTATGTCAGTACAAGACCAATGCATGTAAATACAAGCCTAATGAAAAGTCACATTCTAACATACATTAAATAAAAGTCCTTTGCAAGGAACTCTATTCCTATAAAGAAAGATTAAAGCAAGGCTTTTTTTAGAAAAAAGTGTATTATTTACATATTATGGAGGGGTCGGGGGGAGAAAAACAGTTCTTTAGATACTGTACATTAGTGATAAATGAAAGATGAAGGGGAATTGTTAAGCTGGTGTAGGTGGTGAAGGGTAATAAAGATGAGCAAAAGGCAATAACTGCAAGTGACTATTTCTGCTCAATTTTCACAGTGGAGAATAGCAGACCTTTACCTGAAAGCAGCATGAAGCTTGCTAAAAAAGGGGGAGGGGTCCCAGAAATGGGGTAGGCAGTAATTATTGGAGAAATGGTCATAAAAGGGCTTGCAGCCCTGAAAATAGTTAAGGCTCCAGGACTTGATGGGATGCACATGATAGTGCTCAGGGAACTGATGTCAGAACTATCTGCACTCCTGGAAGAGGTGTTCAACTGCTGACTACAGAAAGGGGTGTTTCTGAAAGGCAGGAGGGTAGTGAAGGTAGTTCTGCTCCATAAGGGAGGAGAAAAGGAGCAATGAGGAAATCACAGGCCTGCCAGTCTTTCCCCTTTGCCAGGTAAGCTAATGGAGACACCATTCAAAGAAGATCTAGTGGACTACGTGGAGAGAAATGGGCCTCCAGAATAGTACACAGCATGGAACAGTGGCAGGGAGGTCTTATCAGACAGAAATGAGAGTGTTCTTTGACTGGGTAGCTAAGGTAGCAGATAAGAGACAAGCAGTGAATGTGCTGTACTTTGACTTCAGCAAGGCAATCAACTCTGTGTCACACAGAAGGTTGCTGAAGAAGTTAGCGGATTTGGGAACACTAAAGGGATTTTGTTAGATGGGTGGAAAGCTGGCTACTAGGGCAGTAGAGGGTGGTGGAAAACTGGGACATGCCAGAGGGAAATTGAGGTCTTGAGTGGGGTGCCACAGGATTCTGTCCTGGGGTCAGTCCTTTACAATATGTTCATCAGTGACATAGGAGAGAGTACAAGGCAACATGTGTCTCTTCACAGATGATACTAAGCTCTATGGTAAGGCGGATATAAGACAGGAGTCAATGAGCTGCAGAGGGACCTGCAGAGGTTTGAGAGGTGGTCCAAAGTTGGCAGTTTAAATTTAATGGCAAGAAGTGCATAGTGATGCACATGCGGAGCAAGAACCCCAGGACCAAATAAATATTGTATTGTAAGGGTTTAGTTGGACACTACCATGGTGGATAGTGTTGTGCGAAATTGAGAAATTTCATTACGCAAAACATTTTGTGAAATTCACACATTTTGTGAAATATTTCACAGGTTCAAAATGTGAAATTTTGACCAAACATTACAAAATGTTGCCTGTAAATGACAACATTTTGCCTGAAAATTGCAAAATTTCACCCAGAAATAATAACTTTTAACAGCAAAATGCAAAATTTCACAGTTTTCTGGAAACAATTCACAATTTCAGGTGAAATTTTGCAATTTTCATGCGAACTTTCACAGTTTTCAGGCAAAATTTCACATTTCGCAGCAGTGAAATATTAAGAGAAATTTGCAAATTTTGTGAAATATTTTGCCCCACGAAATTGTCGATTTCACTGCACTTTTGTTGGTGAAATTTTATGTTGCAACATTTCTAATGATGGAACGGGACCTGGTAGTCATCCTAAGTTACCTCCTGAAGCTTTCAAGCCAGTGTGACAAGGCCCACAAAGGCAAACAGGATGTTGGAGTGTAATGACTGGGTTGGCAGCAGGGGGAAGAAGGTAATACTGCCTCTCTATAGATCTCTGGTGAGGCCACATTTGGAATACTGTGCCCAGTTTTGGAGCCCTCACCAAAAAAAGGACAAAGACGTGCTAGAGAAAGAGAATTATAGGGTAACCAAAATAATTCGGGGCCACCAGGGTATATCTATAAGGATCATCTTAAGGCCCAGAACATGTACTCACTGGAGACCAGAAGGGAGGCGAAATATAATAGAGGCTTTCAAGTTCCTGAAAGGCATGAACAAGGTAGATTGCAAGTAAGTATTCACCAGGACTGTCAAATCAAGAATGTGGGGACATGAGTGGAAAGCTGTCAGAGTGGAATTCAGGAGGGATATGAGAAAGTTTCATTTTTTCAGTGAAAGTGGCTGAGTTGTGGAACAGCCTACTAGCAGAGATGATGGCTTCAAGAACCATTAATGGTTTCAAACATGGCTGGGACCTAGTAAAGGTTTAATAGTTACTCAGTGGGAAAGCCTTAGGGCATGGGGCAAGGGAGGTGAGGGAAATAACTCCAATTAGGCATTAGGTTTTGGGGCAGAATAGGTGAAAACAGGGCAGACTGGATGGACCAATGTTTTTTTCTGCTAAACTTTTATGTTTCCTTGTTTATATATTTCCTCAAATTTGTCATCTGACATCAATGCCTCTAATTCAGTTTTACTATCCTCAATCATCTCAGCTGCAACAGATATGTCAAATCCAACAGACTGAAGATATTTTTAGGTTGATTTTTCTTTTTACTTTACGTTCATTAACTTTTTTATAAACATATAATTAATATCCCTAGGCTTACACATGGTATACAGCAAAAAATAGACCGTAAGCATTGCTGTATCACAATACAGTTGATAATCATATATTGTTAACCTTAGTATTCTGGCACAAAAGGAGTGGGGGAGAGTCCAGGCATTGTTCTTTAATGCAGTTCAACAAAAGCTTTAGCAAAATGATAGCCTTCATCAATGGTAGTAGATATATCCTTAGGGAGAATAAGTACAGGGAGAATAACCCAATCAAGTTGATACTGTTTAAACCTGGTAAACATTTAGGGAGAAATAAAATAATTATTTGAACCTTTTAGAGATTCCCCTTCCCACAGGTATAATGGCAAATCCCCACATTTAATGTTAAGTAGTCAGTAATATAACAGGTAATACAATGCCATCTTAAAAACAACATGCTAAACACAGAAAATGGATGGTAACTGAATATCATGGACTCTTCACTTGGCAAGTCCAGTATCTGTAGTGCCCAACAGCAGAGGTTTGATCAGGAGGGAACCCAAAAATGGTGGGATTTACCACATCCACCATGTGGCATACAGTTCAAAGTTAACATTCAAAAGGAAAATAATCACGACTTCCTTCTTTTCTCACCCTATCAAACAGAAACAGGTATATGGATGCAATAATAGAAACAGTCTCCCCTGATGAAATAAAGGAGAATAAACCTAAGGATGATGCTACAGTTTTTCTCCAGACTTGATGCAATGAACAAAGAAATAGCTCATTGTTCAGTCAGCGTCAAAGTCAGGGTTCGTGGGTTCTGTGACCTCATGTCAAGCAGCAAACTCCCACTCTTCTTCTCAATCTACAGTCTGGCATACTGGGGATCCATAAACTGGAGGGACTTTACTCTGTCCATCACCCTGAGACAAGTCAGTGACAAGAAGGAGGGGATAATCCCCAGTGCCCTTAACCTGTGTCTCATGATGTCAAAGCTTTTCTGTCTGGCATGGGTCTGGAAAAATAAATGCAGCTAGAGTTTGACATTGGTTCCATTGATCTCTAGGGGGTATGACTGCCATGCAAATAGAATGACATTATGGATTTCAGATCCTGAGGCCCTCAGCAGGATGGTAACAGACAAAATCATGTCAAATGATATGAAATGTAAACAGAAGCGAACGTCTGTGTCTTGACTCAGGGCCATGGCTTTGCTAGCAGTCTCTCAATCAAAAGTGCCATCTTCTTGAATTTTTTTTCATCATTTTGCACTACAGAATTTATGGTTGCACTTGTGTATTCTACTAGACCAGGATGTCCCACACAGTGATTTAAGTGTGTGCATTCTATGTGAAGCATTGTCTTTCAGAACTCTTCCTATACAGCAAGAAACCGATTACATCTTTTAGTTCAATGTTCAGTGAAAGGGTACAGCTGTTCAAAGACTCCAAAAAATGATGATTCTGGGCAATTTTTCTGCATGTGTCAACAGCAACCAAATTTAAGCGGTGTGCAGAACAATCAAGAAAATTAGCTTTATGACAAGATTCTCTAATGACAGCCTGAGACCCTCAGGAAGTCCCTGAAATTGCTGCAAATACATCATACCTTGTCCCCTAACAGTTGAAATACTAGCAGTACATAATTATTTTATCTTTTTCTGTTTAAGTAAGGAGAGTGTTACGATCAAAGAAACAACATTTCAATAATTAGTTTTGTTTTTAATTCAATGGAATTTTATTTTAGGATTTTATTGAAAGATTTACTGAGTTAAGGTGGCAGACATGTTTGTGATGGCAGGTCCAGTCTGAATCCGGGAGGATATACTGTATTTGTGAATTGTGTGATGTGGCTACTAGCAAGTCCAAGTCTGAAGCTGTGCAATTATAGTGACATAATTGTACACCTTGGAGAGCCTCTTAGCCAATCAGATGGCGTCATTTGTCTTACTCATGTTGTAAGAATTATTTGTTACACATCTACATATCGAAGTGATTGGCCTTCTGGGACATGCACGTCATTTTGTTGGTGTGGGTATATAAAAACATACAAAAAACCAGCAGAAGAAGTCCCAAAGGTCTATCAAATCTTCTTGATGTGGAACCCATGCACATATGCTAAATGTTGCTTTGTCCCCTTCCCGTCACCCTAACCTTTCCCTTGAATCTATTCTCACCCTGTTTTATACCCACCCTACTGTATTGTGATTTACTATCCACTTTGACAGTGCATTCCATCTGGCCACCATTCTTTTAGTGATGAAGTGCTTTCTGGACTTCTTGTACTTGTCCCTTGCTAATTTGTAGTTGTGCCCTCTAGTGTTTCTGTTCTCACTTTTCCAAAAAAGATCCCCTATATCGACCTTCTTAATGCCTTTAAGGTATTTGAAGGTCTCGATTATGTCCCCTCATCTCTTTCTTCTTTCCTCCAGTGTCCAAGTCCAGGTACACCAGCCTCTGTTCATACAGGATATCCTGCTGCATCTGAATAACCTTGGTAGCTCTCCTATGTTCTGCCAGCATCTGATTTATGTCTTTCTTAAGGTAGGGGCTCCAGTACTTCACACAGTACCCCAGATGCTGATTCACCATGGACCTCTACAGAAGCAGAATGACCTCTTTGCTCCTGCTTGAAAACCCCTCTTGATATGCAACTCAGTATCCTGTTTGCCTTCCCTGATGCATTTTTACACTGTGTTGATGGTTTCAGGTTACTTATAACTGCTATTATCAGATCATTGATCTCCTCCAAGACTGCGATCTTCACCCCCCCCAATACTGAGACTGTACTTAGCCCTGGGTTTCTCTTGCCCTATGTGCATTACCTTGTACTTTTTAGCATTGAACCACAACTGCCAGTTTCCAGACCACCTTTCTACCCTTGCTAGGTTCTTTCTTAGGTCCCACATGCCCACTGTAGTGTCCATCCTCCCATAGAGCTTGGTATTGTCTGCAAAAATACATATCTTCCTTTTGATGCTGACCCCAATGTTGTTGATAAACACATTGAACAGGACTGGACACAATACTGATACCTGTGGAACCCTGCTAGTAACTTCTCTCATCCCTGATTGTCCCCCCACCACCACCACTTTGTGCATTCAACTCCAGCCAGTTTGCCGGACAACTGGTTAGTTTCACCCATGTCACCATATCTGCCAGTTTTTTGATAAACCTCTTGTGGGGGACGTTCTCTGTTTTTTTCTGTATACCATCAGCACAACAAAACTATCACAGTAAAAATCATTACAGTGACAAATATTGCCAGGTCACTGTAATGGTCCTGCTGTACACCAGCACTGTTTCTCCCAGTGTTTTGCCCCCACCCCAAAATAACTCAGACTTGGAGTTTGTTATTTAAAGAATCAGAAGGGGGTGTGGGGGGACACAGCCACCCACATGGGTGGTCCCAGCAAAAAAAAATTTTAATCCTGATGGCACAATGCTGACTGTTGGCATTATGCCTGTAGCTGTGCCAGATGTTGACAACTATGTTGTTACTGAGGCAGGGTAGATCTGTTTTCCTCCACCCACTCTGTATCCCTTCTCAGCTTCACTAATTCCTCTTTTGTTGTCCTTTTCTCCCAGATGTATTTGACTGCTTCTGCTGTTCTTAGTTCTGTCTCTGCCATGGCTTGCCTTAGCACCCTGCAAGTTGATTTCAGCTGCCCTGCAAATCCTTCCCTGTCCTCTTCCCTCTGTGTCTTTTTGTAGTTCCAGTAAGAAACCTTTTTCTTCCTCACTGTTCTGCCTACCTCCACTTAAAACCACAGTGGCTTCCTTCTTCTGCTCCTTTTATCTTCAGCTTAAGGCAGATTGCAGTGACTGTCTGAACTCCCCCTCTCTAATTACTACTCATCTATCCTCCACACGCATGTCCTCCTTTAGTTCTCACGGTCTTTCCCCTAACATTGTCCCTATGCATACAAAATCTACACTTTTGAAGTCAAGACATGTGTTTTCATGATCAACACTTCATGCCCATGTCCAACTGAAATTACACAGACTGGTGGTCACTTACTTGCAGGAGATCAGCTACCATAATGCTTTTCATGTGATTACCACTCATCAGAACTAGGTCCAGGATGTCCCCATCCATTGTCAGCTCCATCACCCCCTCTGTGAGAAAACTACCCTGGAATACATTCAGGATCACAGCTCCTGCTGCTGCTGGTCTGTGGTAAGTTCAAATCCACATTGAGTTTGTTAAAATCTCCCACTAGTACCATGTGTCCCCCATCTGCAGGCTTTCTTATCTTATCCCCAAGCTCCTTGTCTGTGGATTTGCCCTGGCTTGGTGTTGTGCACTATTCCTACCCTTATTTTCCCACCCATGACTGCAGCAGTACTTAAAGAATCTCTGTGCCCTCCATCCTTCCCCTATGTCCTCTCTTGTGATCCTAATCCCCTTCCTAACATAGCTTGCTACCCCCGCCCTTTGTTCTGTCCTATCTATAAAGAGTGTATCCAGGAACAGACAGATCCCAGTAATGGTTCAGGGTTGCTCAGGTCTGGGTTACTGCCACCAAATCAGCTTGGCTGCCGTTCACCATGGACTGGAGGTCATCCATTTTGTTTCCCAAACTCTGGGCATTCATGAATATCACTCTACACTTCTCATGTGTCCTGACCCCCTCTCTCTTCCTGGTCCTCCCCCCTTCCTCTAGTTGCCCTACTTGCTAACTCCTCTCCTTGTCTTTTTTCTCCCCTTTGTTTTGATCACCAACTCAGATCAACTGACTTGCAGTCCCTCCTTGTCCCTAAAACTTGTACCCTGTCAGGTGATAGTGCCTTTTCTGTCTGTGCCCCTCACTTCTGGAAATCCCTACCTGTACTCATCAGTTGTGCTCCCATCCATCCCTTGTTTAAGAGATCCCTATGGACACACCTGAAGTTTGCCTCTGTCTGCAACTGTCCCTAGACTGGCTGGTATATCCTACCCTGTCTTGGTGTGCTGTTAAGTTAAAATGGGTCAGGAGGGTTTAAAGATGGTCAGGCAGTATTCTTCCACCAGCCTCAGGTGTTTACACCCCTTTGACTGCCCCCCATTATCATTAAAGACATTTAAGAGGTGTCGAGCTTTGGGGTTAGTCAGAGATGAGTGAAATAGGGGAGAACTGGGCCTGGTGGGGGAAAGGAGAGGGGCGGATGGATATAGATTGTGCATGGGGACTAAAAGATGCCCTGGGGTGAAATGGGGATGTGAGAGGGGTGTTCCCTATCTGGTTATCATACCCAAGGGCTCCACAGTAAGTGAGCAGGCCCTGAGATCTTCCTCGTTAACCCATCTGACCCAGGCAGTGTTGTGCAATGCCAGATCTGTTAGGAACAAGACAGCTAATATAGCTGATCTTGTTGGGACATCAGATCTGGCATGCATCACCAAGACCTGGATGGTCGAGAATGCAGGCCCTATACTGGCATCTGCTGTTTCAGCTGGGTTCTCGGTGATACGCTGCCCAAGATTTGATCATAGTGGTGGGGGTGAAGCCATTATGTTTAAGACAGAACTTGGCCTTGTGGATGCGTCAGTGGGGTGCACCAGATCCTTTGATTCCTGGGAGTGGGTGTAGGGTTCAGGATACTCCTTATCTACCATCCACCCGGCGATGGTGGAGAATTCCTGAAGGAGTTTGTGGACTTCATTGTAGACATGGCATTAGAGTCCCCCAGATGGTTAATCCTGGGGGACTTCAATGCCTGGGTCGACGATGAACTCTTGCAATTTGGAAATAATCTCCAGCTTGTGACTATGCTGGATCTTACACCAGTGGCTACCTCTGCTACCCATATAGGGGGTCACTCACTGGATCTCATGTTCCTTCTGGGGATGGAGAACATGGATCTGTGGGTGGAACCAGTCAGTTGATCAGACCATCACACTATAAGGTTCAGTTTCGGGCACCCGCTAATAGGCCTGCCCCTACAGAGATGGTCCAATACTGCCCTTTAAGGAGAGTTACTCCAGAGAGTCTATTGGCAGTGCTGGACCTATCAAGTTTATCGAGTGAATGTATGAGTCTAGGGGATCTGGTACTCACCTATAATAAGGTGGTGGGGGATGCCCTAGACTCAATTGCTTCTGTTTGGGTTTGTCGCTCACCTTTCACCCAATGACCCCTTGGTTTGATGAGTCCTTGAAGGAGTTGAGGAGAGTGGGTAGAAGGCTAGAGAGAGTTTGGGGGAAATCCAGCCTGGAGGTTGACAGGCGTAGAGTGATGGAACATTATAAGGACTATCAATCAGCAATCACCTATAAGAAGGCAGAATTCCTGTCTGGGGAGATTGCTGCTGCTCAGAATTTACCATCTCAGCTCTTCTGAACTGTGAACAGATTGTGCAATCCAGTCTGTCTCCAGTCTGGAAGAAATTATTCACAGCTGAAGTGTGATGAGCTTGCTCAATTCTTCACAGATAAGGTTGCCAGCATCAGGTCGGGTATCAGCCCAACTCTCCCTATGAGGGATTGTGGAGGTCGGCGGGAGGTGACGAGCACTCGCTCTGTCTGGACTGACTTTAGCCAGCCTGAATTCATGGACATTGTGAGGATTGTCCAGACTTTGTGACAACCCAGCTGTAGTTTGGATCTGGGTCCTACATCCATCTTGATAGGTTGCGTAGATGTCATCTGCCCGATCCTTGCTGAAATAGTTTGGAGTTCCTTGAAGAAGGGGGTCTTTCTTGATACCCTTAAGGAGGCAGTCGTATGACCACTTCTAAAAAGGCCTCCTTGGATCCAGACTGTCTAGCTAAATACAGGTCTGTCTCTAACCTACCCATTGTCAGTAAGGTTATTGAGAAGGTGGTTGCATTGCAGCTAGATGACCACCTTGTAACCCACAATGTCTACAATGCTCTCCAGTCTGGGTTTAGGGAGATACATAGCACTGAGACCACCTTTGTCCGGGTTTTAAATTATTTCCTAATTGCGAGAGATTGAAAGGCTCATACTATCTTAGTCCTTCTTGATCTCTTGGCGGCATTTGACACTGTGGACCATGGTGTGCTTATGAAGTGCCTGCAGCTTCTCTGTGGACTGTCTACAACAGTCTTAAGATGGTTTTTGATCATTTCTTTTGGGCAGATCTCAGAGGGTTGTCACTGGAATTTATTCCTCTGATGCTCGCCCCCTGTCCTGTGGGGTGCCGCAGGGCTCCATATTGGCACCCATGTTGTTTGCAGTGTATATGCTGCCATTAGAAGACATCATTAGGTGATATGGTTTGGATTTTCACTGCTACGCAGATGATACCCTACTGTATATGTCCTTTATGCCTGGACAGGATGATGCGGTCTCCATGCTTAACAACTGTCTAGCCAAGTTCAAGAACTGGATGAGCACCAGCTGGCTGAGGCTGAATCTGGATAAGACCAAGGTGTTGGTCATGGACCCAGATCATCTGGAGGTGAGGCTGGATGCTGGACAGGCTTCGGACATATGGCTCGATGGTGTCCCACTCACGGCCTCAGACTGGGTGCATAACCTGGGCATTATTTTTGACAGTGGTTTGAGCCTGAAAACTCAGGTGTCTGCCATTGTTAAATCCTCTTTTTATCATCTGGGGAATATCACCTGGGTGAAACACCTGGTTTCTCTAGCTGACCTTCCTATACTGGTCCATGCCATCGTGACCACCTGCCTTGATTGCTGCAATACCCTCTACCTAGGGCTTCTGGGGGTTGAAATCTGTCACTTGCAGCTAGTGCAGAATGTGGTGTTGAGGCTTTTGACTGGTATATCTAAGACTAGTCATATTATGCCTGTGCTGCACGAACTGCATTTGGTGCCTGTACAGTGGTGGCTCACCTTTAAGGTCAGTGTTCTGACCTATAAATCCCTACACAAACAGGGCCCTCAGTACCTGCAAGATCTTCTGACTCCCTACTGCCCCTCCTGCCCACTCCGATCCACCGAAGAGGGATTGCTGGAAATTCCCAGGGTTCGGTTAAAAACATCGGGTGCATGTGCTTTTATTTTGCTGCCCCTACCCTGTGGAATTGTCTACCTCATTAGTTAAGGGAATGCCTGACCATCTTAAGTTTTAAATCAAAGTTCAAAACCTACATGTTTCATCTGGCTTTTCCTGATGGTTTTTAAAATATCTAGCTGCCTATGGATGTTATTATTCTGTTTTAAATTGTTTTTGTGTTCCAATTTTAAAGTTGCAGGTCTGAGTTCGGTCATGCGCAGTAGCACTTAACACTATTGCGCATGCCCGAACTCAGAGCGCTAGGTGCCACTGCGCATGAGCGAACTTTGAGCTGCAACTTTAATAATGATTTTATGTACGTTACACTGCTCCGTTTTCTCTGGGAATTGGTTCTAGAGGTTCAGTTAACAGACCTCTACATGCCATAATGTTTCTTTTTCTCCCATGTAAATACGCCTCGCTCATCATTTTTACGAGCCTTCCGGCACAGGAGAAGGATGCCAGGGGCACACTTCGTCTTCCAGTGCATCAGCACTTTTGACATGGTGCATCCAGGTGCAACATTAAAACACAAAATAACTCTAGAAATGTTAGCTGCATTTATTTTAAACCATATAGGTTGTTTTAATCGGACGCTTTTGCAGCCCTGGTGATTGCCCCCACTGTTTTGGACAGTTTTCCTTTAATAATCTATTCTGTCCACCCTAATTTGGTTACAAGCCTATATTTCCTGCTATTCTAGAGCTTGTTTGCCTCGACAAACTCAGCAAACCTTTCCTTTGGGATGGGTTCCATCAGCTTGCCAACAATTAATGTCAAGCAGGCTGGTCTATAATTCCCCACTTTGTTCCTAGGTACATTCCTGTGCAGGGACAACACATCGGTTCTCCTCCACTTATGCAGAACAACCCCTGTGTCCATTGAGAAGTTGAACTGGCCAGCCAGGGGTGCTGGAAGAACTGTTGCCCAGTCTCTCATCACCTACAGGGGCATATCATCTAGCCCTGGGGACTTGTGCACCCTGAGGGCCTTCAGTCCTTTGAAGACTCTGTCCTCGGTTATTGCTAACTCCCATTCCCACTGCCCCATCCATATTTTCCCCTGTGGCAGTGTCTCTTCCTTCTCCTTAGTGAAGTTTGAGCAGAAGTTTTCATTCACTACTTCCACCTTTTCCCTCATATTCTTCCCCCACTGTGTTCACCCTTCCCCTGACCCCCTTCCTCTGTCCCTTTTTGCTTATTGTCCCCTCCACTTGGGGGCAGCCTTTCTGCCTCTTTCTGTTGTGAACCCTAGGTTCTGCATTCTGAGGTAGTCCTACTCCAACTCAGTTTAAATTCAAGCCATCCCTGATGTACTCCCATAACCTGACACATAGTAACCTGATCCCCCTTCCCCTATGAGGTATAGCCTATCTGATGAGTTCAGGAATTTCTCATCTCGGAAACTTTTCCAGTCCCCACACAACAAAAGTCCTCCTGCTTATACCAGTCCCTTAGCCACTGGTTGAAGTCAGAGATCTGGAGCTTCCTTGCATAAACTCAAGATTCAAAGACACTGTACAGTGCCCTAATATAGATATTAACTATTATTACCAAGTACTATAATAACATTTTATTAAGGTGTATTATAATAATGAATTTTTTATTAATTAATACCTATGTAAGGAAAGTGTAATGTTTTGAAATGTTTTGCTATGTTTATTGTAATTCATAGGTTTTGTTTAAGACAACGAATTGGTTGCAATTGGCATCTACCAGTTTCGCACACTTGCACATGATTGTGGTGTTCACCACATTTCAATTCTGCTTACAGTTTACATTTTTCCACTTGAGGAGATCCTAAGGTGAAAGGGTGTGCAGTTTCATTGCTATGCTAACAATATGCAGCTGCTGTTGCCCTTTGCCCTGAAAAGGTATTGTTGGTACCCTTGTTAGAACAGTATCTGTCGGTGATCAAAAGCTGGATGGCCTTCAGTTGCTCAGCACTCAACCCAGGAAAAACTGAACTGCTTTCAGTGCAGAGTGATAACAAGTTATCAGCCCACAGAAGTAGTCTGACGTTATCTTTGATGGAGTACAACAGAAAGTAGCAAGGGAAGTGTGTAGTCTTTGAATGATCCTACATGAAGCAGTTGATACCTGGTTCTTAGGTGTCTTCTGCAGTCTGACTCTGCTTTTCCCAACTTAAATGTTATCCTTTTCTTGATGCCAGTGACCTCCACAGCCTTACACAGACCTTATCTCTGCCAGGCTTAACTACTGTAAGGTGTTATATAAAGGCTAGTCTTATGGTCAGTTGCATCACCTGTAGCTCATCCAAAATGTGTTCATGAGGCTTTTGACTTCAACAGTACCCTGTCACTCAAGGCTGTGGGCTGGCTTCCTGTAATGCAGTGCACTGACTATGAAATTCCTTTCTTTGTTTCTAAAGTCCATAATGAACTGAGCCAACAGGGACTTACTGAGCTCCTGACCCCTCATACCTCTGCCATTGTGTTGAGGTCTATTGACCAGGGTTGTTTAAGGGTGCCACCTTTTAAATTGAAGTCTGTGGGGGGATCAAACTTGTATGGTGATGGGCCAGATCCTATGGAACTTAATTTCTAGGTATGCCCATAACTCCTGATCCAGTAACATTTTCAAAATTAAAATTTAACAATGTTTTCTTAAGTCAAGCATTTTCCAGGGGTATTTAATGTGAAATAATGTATTTTAGTCTATGCTCTTGTCTGTTCAAAATGCAACATATGTTAGTCATGTAAAAGCTCCTTAAGCCATGGAAACATACTATATAAAAAAATGCATGCCTGTGTTCCTACCTATCTTAACTTTTTTGCACTGTGAACAATATTTCTAAAGATCTGAGGACTTCAGCAGCTTTAAAGTTTTTTTATCAATACAAACATTTATTTGTTTATTTAGTTTTTGTTGACCAGGTACGTACACTAGACAAGTTATATGCCTATTTTCAGGTACGACCCGGGAGAGTACAATGAGATACAGATACAGTGAGATACAGATTAATACAGAGAACAACATGGCACAAGTTAGGCAGTATACAGAGTCAAAATAGAACCATGTGAACATAACCAGAAGACAGTAAGCACGGTTAAGATATGTACAGGAATATATACTGTATATACATAGAGACACCAAGGCTAAGAACAGTACAATTTTACAAGGTGTACGTGACCCCAAGCCACAAACAGAGCCACAGTCTGAGTATCTCCTGAAACAGAGAAAAAATACATTATATGCACCTCAGAGTCCAGTTAGACTGGCTGCGTCAGCAGGAGCTACAAGAGGGGTGCCAGGAAGGACATGTGAGTCAGGTGCAGGGGACCGGAACTAGCTATGGAGGTCTAGGCCTCCCACATGCAGAGGAGAGCTTCAAGTGTTACCGCAGGGAGCTCTGGAGGCACGAGTGGGAGGGGGAGGAATGGACTTGAGCGGGAAAGGAGTTCCATACCCTAGAGGCACATGACACAAAATCCCTGTCCCCCATTTGCTTGTGGGTGATAGGGACTTTAAGAACGCCAGGGCCCAGAGACCTGAGGGAGTAGGTAGAAGAGACAGCTGGTTTGAGAAGCTCAGCCAGACCTGGGGGAGTGCCAGTACTGTGCACCTTGCACATGAAGCAGCCTAGGACAAAATTCATGTGGTTGGGTGGGGAGTGCCACCTGAGTTTGTCATATAGGTCACAGCGATGGGTGAGGTGAGGGGCAGCAAGTGCAAAGCGACAAATGTCATTGCAGGTTGTGTTCCATCTAGTGAGGTGAACTTTGGAGGTGCGTGCAAACAGGAGAAGGCCATAGCAAAGAGAGGGAAGCAACACTACTCTGGCCAATGCAACATACATATGACTATATGAATGTGCCAGCAGATAAGGGTCTTCGTAGTCTATCTAGTCTGTTTAAGTGTGCAATTCCAACTGTGTTTACAGAGGGAACTGTCCCCTCCCCATATCCCCCTTGACCCCTCTCAAATAACCCCCGTGCCCCTCTCTCCCACCCCACCTGAAACTTTCCCCCTAACCTTGTCCCAACCTCTCATGAACCTGTCCACCATTTTTAGGGATACCACCTCCTCTGGCTACTCACTTAGCTACCATCCTCTCAGTGAAAAAGTGCCTCCTCATTTCCCTCCTGAACCTTCTCCCCATCAGGTTCAAGCTGTTTCCCCTAGTGGTATTGTTTCAATTAAGGCTGAAGAGACCCAAAGTGCTCACCGTTTACACCTTTAGCACACACCTCAGGTGACTCCTTTATCCTTCTCTTCCCTTCACTTGACACAGATGGGCTCTGTAACACAGTTAGCCTCCCTTTTCTTCCTTTCAAAGAGATACACACATCCCATTGTTTCAGGCTATCCTTCTTGAACAAGTTACACCCCTCTAGCCTGGTGACCTAATCATTTTCTCCCCACCCCATCAAGTCTATGTGAGGAACACCAAGTCCTGGCCTTTGAAGAGCATACTGCACTGAAGCTCATCTATTTTTCTGTGATCTCTCTTTAAGTTGGCATTCACATAATTGAGGACTGTCATCCCTCCATGCTTCCATGACCCCCTTGGGAGTTTGTTTTTCTTGTGCTCAACTGCACTGCTGTCCTTCCCATTATGATCCACTGTATCTGCCTTCTGCCCCTTGTAATTCCCTATAACAACCATGTTTATTTTTTGGGCCAGTATTCATACTCCTTCTGGGTGTAAATGCAGCCTAGCTTGGGTAAAATGGCAATCCTTGCTACTGAAAGCCCTCCAGCTGGCCAGAAAAACAAAGCCCTCCCCCTTGCACCAAACCCTTAACCAAGTTTTCCCAAACCTTGACCTTAGCACGCAACATCTTTCATAGTAACATAGCACTCTTGCCTCCTACCCCTCCCCTGCATCCCACACCCCCCTCTCCACCCTTCCTCCCCTCCCTTGCCCCACCTCTCCTCATGTCCTTCACTACCACCCCTCTTACTCTTCCAAGCCCACCCTCCCACATCTCTTCCTACACCCTGTGCCATGTTTGTCTTGACAAAGCCTGCTGGCCGATATCAATGTACTGTATGCAATTCCCTGTGCCTGAAACTGATTAGCATAATGTGTCTCTGTTGTTTTACGTTGACTGTCCATTGTGATTTTGTGTCCATTATGATTTATGTACCTCCTATTTACACTTTATTGTACCATACTTTACTGTCCTGCTTAATCTGTTGTCCTTTCTACTGACGTGGAACCTTTGTAAAAGAGCTCTTAGCTCAAAGATATATGTAATCCGAGACTTAAATAAATAAAAATAAATAAATAAACATTAGCCTGCCTTATTGTCTGCTGGTACTCACTAGACCCTAGCAAGGCAAATGACTAGGTGAGCCAGGAAGAACAGTATAATCTTCTGTGGTATAACAGAGGCGGTCAGAAGGGTGATGGTGGCCACCTACATTAAGGACATAATTACAGCTGAAGAGAAGGCGCTATTGTCACTTCTCAGGTTATTGAAGGCATTCAGCTTGAGCTTCACCTTGTGCCTTACAATGTAACTAAGGCACGATGATATTCTACGACATACTGCACCTTGCCATATATTATTGCTAAAGTACTTATTCTCTTTAATTAAGTAAACAGAGGTTTCAATTGCCTTTACTACTGTATATTCCTCTTTTTTTTTTTACATGCTGGAGGAAAAAAAGAAAAACTGATATTTTCCCAGAAGGTAAAATGTTATGCTCACTGGTAAAATCAAAAGCAGGAAACGTGTAGGAGTCTAAATTAACAAATTAATTTTGAAAGATCTAGATAAAATCAGAGTTTATCTTAAATAAAAGATGTTGCTATGTGAAATTGTTATAATTTAAAACCTGCTTGTTTTGATGCCGTTTATATTTTCCTTATCAGATATTAATTATTCTCCTAGGCCTTAATCTCTAGATTTGCATATTACCGCCCTGAATTTCTCATTTATTCTTGCACAATGGAATTTCTTAGTGCTGCAGAAGTAACATGATTAGTATTTGCTTTCAGTGTAGTCTTACTGTTTATAAAACACAGGCAAAGTATGCATCTAGAAAATTCCTTTTTATGCAACAAACACTGGAATTATAAGGATTACATGTATGTTTTAAAGTTTCCTGTATAGAAAAAAGAGTTACTATAATGTACTGTTAAAAGTATTATGTGACAGTCCAAAGCGTAGTGCCATAGTACCAGAGTGAAGTGGATGGGATGCTTGGATAGCAAGATTGGACCAACTACTTGGTACCATTCCTTTCCTTTGCATGAGTGGCAGATATCACAGCTCATGTCAACAGCTTTTATCAGGATGAGGATGTAGAAACAAAAACTGTGGTCCACACTGTCACCAAAAATGCAGGTAGTTGTAGGACAAAGGTCTTGCTGGATGCGTTCAGACAATTGGTAAGTAGCCTCAGTAGTAGGGCCTCAATGGAAATCTTTTCTGAGATTTTACCCACGGCACATACAGGATCAGACAGGCAGCAGGAAATAAAACTGTTCAGTAAATGACTTAATGTTTTGTGTAGGCCACAAGGGTGAAAGTTCCACATTCACTGGAAGGCATTTTGGGACAAGAAATAAATATTTTTTTATGAGAGTTATGCTACACAAGAACTCAGACAGACTGGGAGTCCATATTTTTTATGAGAGATATGCTACACAAGAACTCAGACAGACTGGGAGTCCATATTGATAGTATGGTTGAAGTGACCCAAAACTAGATAAGAGGGATGAAATTAGTGCTTGAAAAGATACTGCTGAGAAACAATTTGTAAAGGAGGCAAAAGGGCATTTAAATCACCCAGTCAGAGCCATCACTAGCAATAATGAGTCCAGTAGAGAAGGGCATATTGGGGGCTATGCACTATTGTAGGGCCAGGTACATGTGGATCCCATGTACCTAGCCTATGTAGCTCTGTACCAGTGGAAAGGTAGAAGGTGCATAGAATGCACTGCCACACACCTCCACCGGGTACATGTTCATGGCCCCATGCTGGGCTCACTGCTGCAAGGGGGAGGCAGATCGAAGGACACATTTGGCCATCCAATCAGATGCCATCCTGGGTTTTAGAGTGGATCCCCTGCTCTGTGTAAGCAGGGGATTGTGGGAAAGTGTGGAAGGAACAAATTGACTGTTTATGGGTGAGTGCCCAAATGTCGGTCCAGAAGGCTGCAGCAGCATGGTGAGGTGTTTGGTTGTGTCCACCACAGCTGGAGGCCTTAATCTGATAGGGTGTGCAATGGATATGGCAGAGTCCCTGCCTGTGTATCCTGCTCCCCACTCAACTGGCACTCCACACTTTTGAGAATGGCACGGAGTGTGGGCATGCCCACCACACATGACCCTAGACCAGCCATACGTGTAGATGCATGATCGACTGGGGGATCCAGTGCAGAAGGGAGGTGCATCCCTTCCATACACTTGTGCCGGGGTCTGTGGGACCCCTGGTGTGTGGTATTGTCACTTATGATTGCCTACATGCTGCTGATCTGCGGCATGTAGGCAGTCTGCATGATAGTGCATAGACCCCATTGATACTATACAGAATTCAGAAGCCAAGTGAGAGGTCATGAAGCAAGAGATCTTGGGCAGTAGGGGCTTGCATCCCATGGAGAACCAGATCAAGAGAACAAAAGGAGACCTCTTCTACTGACCTAGGATTTTTGTGAGGAAGAAAAACTAAAAGAATGATGTTCAAAAAGTGGAAGTGAACTGGAGACAGCCATGCAGAAGCTGGCTATATTTCATTGCAGACAGAGTGTAGGTTTCTGATATCTAAAGCAAAAGCTGAGTTGGGGATAAGACTCACAGGGAACTAAAAGACACAATAATTTGGAATCAGTAAAACTCAAATACACACCATTCCAAGACACTCTACATTTCAGACAATTTCCATTTTATCTAGGACATTTGCAGAAAACAGGATATATATCATTTAGAGTTCACAGACTCTTTATTGGGAAATCCTTTTATTACACTATTTTGAAGTTTACAGTACAACATAGAATATGTTGACATACAAACAATGCTGGTACCAACAACCATGTTAATTAAAAATATTGCTTTAACAATTCTAGCTACAAGTCACCTGTTCGGTTTTAATATTCCAGTTGTACTTTTCTACCATGTGTAGATGAAACTTGAGGATGTCTCCACCCATCATCTGTGCCCCCTTCCCCAAGAAGGGATTAGAGTTACACTGCAGTTAAGAAGGGAGAGGCTGAAGATTTAATTAGCCCAATGGTAATGTCTCTTTTTCAATACAGCTTTGCAAAGGGTACCAGATTTTTATTAAACACGTTTTTGCCCATGTAAACTGCATTGTACTTTATTTAGTTTAATGCATGTCAACATATTAGTCTCCCACTCTGCAACTGTTGGTGAGTAGGTGGATATACAGTTTTGAGATATTGTTTTCTTGTTGTTTACCATTGCTAGTTTCCACTGCAGACAGGACTCCATTTACAGAGCCATTCACACTGCATGTATACCCCAAACCAGCATAGAGTGGTAGGGACTGAGTTTTTCTTTTAATCCTGCCTCTGTTATCTTATGTACTGCCTTTGGGGCAGACTAGGTGGGCCTAAGGCCCTTATCTGCTGACAAATTTCTATGTTTCTATAGGCACTTTTACACACGCATTGCTGTACCAAAACCAGCGTTACCTGTCCGGCGCCGATACAGCCTGTTGTGCTTCACATCCTGATTAGACGAGCACCTGTTTCACCACAACATCGCCCAGCCCTCCATATCAGTGCAGTACTCCTTGCTGGGTAGAACAATGGCCGTGATGCGATAACTGAAGAGCTGGAGTTCTTGAGCCGGAATGGGTGCTTTACACTGCCCACTGCAACGGCATGCTTGGGGACAAACCATCCACGCCAGGGAATGCAGTTCAGGCGAACTTTCATTTTACAAAGGAACAAAAAGCATTTAGACAGCATGGGATGGACCAGTACGGTCCTTCTGTAATGCTTATTCTGTTGTAAGACTGCATGTGTAAAAGCGCCTTTTGTTTCTAACATGCAGCTGCACTGTGGCATGACAATGCTAGATGTATTCAGGTGTACACCTCCATACCATATTTGGGGCACTCAAATGGTTTATTTGGATCAACTCTCTGCAATGCTGTGGGAGTAAAAAGAAGTTTGGTGGAGGATATTTAAACATCAGGGCATTGCCAGATATTAAGGTACCATAAGTTGATTTGACCCTAGAGGGATCCTGAGACATGAGGTGAAGCTAAGTTTCATATGCCACTGCAATTAGAATAAGAAAGCTAAACCCAACTTCTGGAGTGCCTTACACATTTATACAATTATTTTTTTTTTAAATAATTGGTTTTATAGTTGAAATTCTAATTGTTCTACTGCACATTTTTTGGCAATTACCCTAACCCTCTAAAATATGTCATTCAGTCAGAATGGTCTAAGTCAATCTATTACTTTGAAATTAATTACATAACTATAATAATAAATTATAATGGCCTGTCTTTTATTTTAGCAAACAGGTTTTAGTCAACCAATTGCTGCTATCCATGCCTCCTGTGCAAGGATGGTGTCTACCTCAGCAATCTCATGAAGTTCTTTTCCCAATTGAGCAAGTCATATGGGAAAGCAAATGGGGTGTTAGGATGCATTGGGTAGACAATTTCTTATATCAGAAAAGAGGTGCTACTGTCTCTTTTCCAAACACTGCTGAGACAGCATCAGGAGTACTGTATGCAGTTCAGGACATAACACTTAAAGAAGGACACATGTAAGTTGGAGACAATACAGAGAATGGTGACAGCATGATACAGGGTCAACAGAGGAAGATCTAGGAGGAAAGATTAGAGGGCCTCATACTGTATTCCCTGGAGGCAGGAAGGAAATGGATGATATGATAGAGACACCGAAATACATTCAGGGGTATAACATAGTGAACTGTGCAGTTTTGTTAAATTTGATTAGACATTCAACCACTGAGAGCACAAGTTCAAGCTGATGCGGGAAGTTCAGAATGGACCTGAATATGTACTTTTCATGGAACAGGCTTTGGACATTTGGAATAGTCTGCTCTGTAATGTGGTTAATGCAACATTCATTGCTCAGTTCAAGTCCATCTGCAATGGCTTCAATGGTCTTATTAACCAGGAGAAGGTGGGTATAGCCTGGTAGAATGTGTGAGGGTTGGTAAGAAGAGCTATCTCAGAGTAAATCAAGGTATGGATTCCAGGGCAGACTTGATGGATTTCAAGCCTTTTTCCTGTACTTACCATTTTATATTTCCGTGTTTCCCCATTTTTTTTTTGGTAAGCAGGTAAGTGCACTAGACAATCAGATACTTATCTCCAAGCAAGTAGTGCACAAAATGATAATTCATTAACAAAAATGGTGTATACTGTTTAGTTACATTGTCTGAAACAAAAACAGACATTTAACAAATATTAGATAAAAGCAGTTCTAAAGCTCAGATGACTCCGTTACATTTCTGAGTCTTGTAGTAGAGAATTCCCAAATTGTGGGACATAATATGTAAAAACAATCAAAATAAAGAGCAAGTGAACTGGAAAGAGTGGTTCTATGTGATATGGGCGACTGCAGGATGGTGACCCATGGAAGGGTGACTACAAAATTGAAAGTGTTTTATTGTGAGGGCTTCGCCCTGTACCCCCCTCATGGGGGCTTTATTCTACCCCCTTCTTTAGGATTCCTACTCTGGGGGGGTGCAACTCAGGGAAAGAGGGGAACTCCTGGGTCACTCAAATTGTCGGCGCCGTTGTCCCGTCGCCCTTCCGACCAGTCGCCCACATTCAGTCACCCACATCACAGGCTACCAGAAAGAGTACATGAGCTGTGCTCTCTTTTGTGGGGCAGCAGTACATATAGAAATGGGGGGAACCTCTCGGTTGGAATGGCGCTTGCTGATAAAATATTTTACTATAAACACTCATATCGATGCAGATATATTAAGGGGATTTGTGATGGGCAGTCATTCGATAGTGGATATATCAGTATGAGGGGTAAGTGAGCTTGGGGTTATCACGAGTCTCTCCGTGAAGCAGAGCCACAAGTAAACGTCACGTTCACTTGCCACAAGTGTTGATATATCCACTATCGAATGACTGCCCATCACGTATCCCTTTTATACAATATGGGCTTTTTTTTGGTATGGTTTGTTTTTAAAGAATGTGTGTGGTACCTGTGTTTTTTTCTGTTGCCGTTGTTTCCGGGTGTTCAGCTGCTCAGACATCTGAAGTAGAGGGTACTGATATTTTCTGCTGATGTGTACACAGTATAGATATTGGGTAGCTTTTCTCACTGTGTACACATCAGCATGCTGATATCAGTACGTGGTAAGAATACAACTATTTACGTAGGGGCATATCAGTTCACCTCTATTGTGTAAGTACTTTTATTGGTTCCCTACAGTATTAAAAATACAATATTTCCACTGTATAATGAAAACTGCTGATTTTCATTGAGCATGAGCACAACCTCTCTTTTGAGACCAGGTGCTTGGTTTAGAACACTGCTTTATACCACAAATTTGCTTAGCAGGGTTGAGTATGGAGAATCTAATAGGTCAAAGAAGGCACCACATACAGTATCGATAGACACACAGACAGATAGATAGACAGACAGACAGACAGCTAGATAGATAGACAGACAGACAGACAGACAGACAGACAGACAGACAGACAGACAGACAGATAGATAGATAGATAGATAGATAGATAGATAGATAGATAGATGTAGAAATCTTTATGTTGCGCCCTTTCCTGGAGGCTCAGAGCACTTAACAATATTTAAAAACAATCCATACATGGCATACTTGAAAACATAATGCAGAGATCCAGATAAATTCTATCTATCATTCATTTAAAATGTTCAGTCATAAAACAGCAGTCAGTTCAATTTTCAATCTTCAGCTTAGATCAAATGCCTGATTAAATAAGAACATGTTTAATCCTTTTTTAAAGGTTTCCACCGAGTGTGCCTCCCTTAGATATCTCGGCAAGGCATTCCACAGGGTCAGTGTGGCAACTGAGATTGCACGGTCTCCAAAATGCCACAACCTGATCTCCCCCCCCCATGAAAGGCATTAGATGTCAGTAATCCGACCTTGAAGGCAATCCTCCACCTGAAAGGCAGCCAGTGCAGTTTGTGAAGGACAGACGTGACATGGTTAAATCTCAAGGCACCAGTCAACAGCCTAGCTGCTGTGTTCTGCACCAGTTGCAAATGGTGGAGATTGCTTCCAGAAAGCCCCAGGTACAGGACATTGCAGTAGTCCAGCCTAGATGTGACAAAGACATGCACCAGGGTGTTCAGATTCCTCAGTTGGTATCAAGTCTTGGATCTGGGCAATTTTCCTCAGATGGTAAAAGACACTTTTGTTGACAGCTGACATCTGTGTATCAAGTGTCAGACCATTATTAAGGACCACACCCAGATCCTTAACCCAAATGGAGGGGACTAGGGGAATACTCCCCAGAACTAGCTCAGGGGAATCTCCAAAACTCCATCCATCACATCGATGGCCTGGATCCACCACTAGTACCTCCATCTTGTATGGGCTGAGTCATAACCAGTTGGGATTCATCCAGTTCTGGATCTCCTCCAGACAGGTGTTAAACACCAGGGCCACCATCTGGTTTCCAGGTGTGCAGGATAAGTATATCTGGGTATCATCAGGGTAACAATGTAAACCCAGCTCATACCACCTGATAATGTCTTTGAATGGTAGCATGTACACCGTGAATAACAAAGGTGACAGGACTGACCCCTGCAGAACTCCACAGCACAGAGGTATCAGGCTAGATGAGGCTAACCCCATCGTCACCCTTTGCACTCTATCCGTGAGGAGGGACCTAAATAAGTTGATGACAATTCCGGCTAGTCCACATCAGTTCTGTAGTTGGTGCAGCAGCACCTTGTGGTCCACGGTGTCAAAAGCTGCCGAGAGATTAAGGAGAACCAAGATGGTACACTCTTCTCTATCCCTTGCCATTAGGAGATCATTTAGTACCTCCACTAGGATGGTCTCTGTGCTATGCCTGGATCTTAATCCAGAGTAGAAACACTCATAAGTGGCGGAGGAGGCAAGATGCATCTCAAGCTGAATGGCCACCACTTTCTCTAAAACCTTACCTAACAATGGGAGGTTTGAGACCAGTCTGTAATTGCTGAGACATTATGGGTCCATCAATGCCTTCTTCAATAGGGTCTAACCAAGGCCTTCTTCAGTGCCATAGGAAAAAACTCACTCTGAAGTGAACTCTGGACAATCCCAGCAACCACAGATCCTATCAGGTCCACACATTTAACCATAAGTTGGGTTGGAACTGGGTCAAGATGACAATATGTTGGTCACAGCCTCAAGACTATGTCATCCACCTCCTCCACTCCAACTGGGTTGAACTCAGCCCAGACTAGAGGGGTGGTCCAGCATGCTTCAGGTTGAATCCCACAAGCCCTTTGAGAGATGGTGGAAGAGATCTCATTCCTGATAGAGGACGCTCTGTTGACAAAGAACAGAGCAAACTCTTTGCACCTTCTACTTGAAACCACTCCTCCCACATGGAGATAGGCTGGGTACAATAGCCCATCCACCATGCAGAAGAGCCAAGCTAGTATGTTCCTTGCTGCAACAAACTCCCTTGGTGGCTATGGCTATGATCGAGTTCCCAATTTCTTTGCAGCAATTTCAGTCTGTAGTCTGTGGTAAGTCCCTCTGTTGCTGTAAAACTTCTATGGCATGTGTTTCCTATTTCTATGGTCACAGATGGGGCTTTGGCAGCAGAGAAGTGATCTTCCAGCACCCAGGCAGGGGAAAAATGTTTGTTCTGGGACTGAGTTACATGAGCCAGGGCAGGCTGTCTTTGCACAGACAGTATTAGAAAGTGAAAATTCCTCCACAACCATCTCAGCCACATTTCCCTCCCTTCCCTGCCCTGAGTGCCCCATGGAGTTACCTAATTTGAAGTACAAATATTGTTATCAGGTTCCATGCTGCACAGCATTCCTCTTACTTCTAGTTTCACAACCGGGCCCAGCTGCCAGTTTCATACTCTAGTAGTGCTTTGTATGGCTATGTGCAAAGCTGGTATCTGGGCAAGAAATAAGTCTAGAACTTAAGACAAGCAGAGAATTTAGAAGTAAGAGGATGGCTGCACTGCATGGGACCTAACAAAAATATTACTACTTTAATTAAGGTGACTCCTGGGGGCTCCCAGTATGGGTTCGGTAGGTGGCGGGGCTGAGCTGGGTGGAATTTACCTTTTTTAATGTATAGTACAGCACAAGCAGACAAACTAGTGCATGGGGCTGTTCTGAAACACTTTCTGAATTTTTTATTAAATTCTGCAGAATTCTGAAAAGCATTCTGCAAAATTTAATGTAATCTGTGGAATTGTTTTTAGTGGTTTATATGATATGATCTACAGAATGATGTTCCTTGGTTTACATTGCTGAGTCAATATAAACTGTGAAGTTGTTTTCTCACAGTTGATATTGGCTCTTCAATGTAAACCAGAGAAAACAAATCCATGGTTTATGTAAACTGCACAATGTGTTTGAGTTGGAAGGCCTCTACCCAATAATATTCTTGAATATCATACACTTTTGTTCTTCTGTAGTTCCTTTCTCAATAAGATACATCAAGTACGTACAGTCACTTAATATATTCTTATATGTTCCCCACTAAATATTTCCAGTGTTAATGTTTCAAGACAAATGTGTCCCCTCTTCAGAGTGAATGAGGGCTGTACATAAAAGAAATAAAAGAATAAAAAACATCTGTATGTTCTCCTTGATAAGCACTGCAAACTCTTATTTTTATGCAAATAATAGTCAAACACAAAACCTTAAAACATATTTTTGTCCTTTTGATTCCTTTATATACGGCCCTCATTCATTCTGAAGAGGAGACACATTTGTCTCAAAACATTAACAGTGGAAATAGTAGTACAAAGGGAGCATATAATTATAATATATTAAGTGATTATATGTACTCTGTATCTTATTGAGAAAGGAACTTGAAGAATAAAACCGTATGATAATCAAGAATACTACTGGGTTGCATCCTTCCAATTCAAACATATTGCTTTAAGTCTTAGGAAGCACTCTCAAAACTATAAATTGGAAAATGGTAACCCTGGGAATCAGCTCATTACAGATTTATGTAAATTGGAAAACTATTCTTAGGTTTACATATAGTTCTGCAAAATGATGCCTGCATATTGAAATTTCTCTTCTGATGGAATTCTACATCTGCCAACAGCTTCCGTGGAGTCATGGGTGGAATTGCAGAAAGATCAGGGCCTTGGCTATGGTGGCCAAAAAAGCTATCTAAAGGTGTTAGCTTGCCCACAAAGTACCACGTAACAGAGAGTGGCATCAGGAAATTCTACAAGCTTGAAGACTGGAATGAATGATGACTTCCTTACAGTAGATCTACATCAACTTAAGGTAAACAAAATTAAGGGAAAGATAGGAATCGTTATGTGTGCTCTTAATGATTGATGACTGTGTAGAGTAGGGTACAAATATACAAATTACTTTACGATGTACAGTAACTATGGCGACATGTATTATTCGAGTTTTAATGTACTGTATGTTCTGTACTACAGATCCTATAAAGGTGGGAGAGAGAGCAGTTGCTTTGGTTCTTTGAATGTAATGGTTCTCTATTGGATGTTGTACAAAAAAGTTCAATAAAATGCACTATTCAAAAAAAAATAACTATTTTCAATTTCTGTTTTTTCGTATCTTTAAATATTACAGATGGTAAAGGAACCAATAGTTCCAATAGAAAATGCAATTTAATACATGTTCTCGTCAATATATCAAGTGCTCTGAGTCGTATACAGTAGAGTGCTACTGTAAAGTGCTTTCAACAGTGCTTAGCAAAACTTTGTAACGGCAAAATAATTTTGTCTTTATCCATCTGAATGCAAAACCTTGCCAAGAAGAGGAACTTACAGATTTAATGACTGCTGTTCCTTATAAGCATTGACATAAAATGTACTTTCTGTTCAGTCTTCACTAGTGAATTATGAACCAGAGCTACAGGGGAATGGGGGGTGGGTACCACCAGGCAGCGAGAAGTCAAGGATGGTGTCATTAAAGCTGACGAGGTACTTAAGGTGCTAAGGGTGCTAAAGGTGGATAAATCCCCAGGCCCAGATGATGTGCACCTAAGGGTTCTAAGGGAACAGGTGGAGGCTCTGGAGGATCCCCTAGCAGACCTGCTTAACATCTCTCTGGAGTCAGAGATCATACCCAGGGATTGGAAACCTGCACCTCTCCATAAAAGTGGGCTGAAGGATGAACCAGAGAACTACATGCCAGTCAGCCTGACCTCATTAGTGGGAAAGTTGATGGGACCATCCTGAAAAAACAGAAAGTTGAGCTTTATGGAGGATAATGGACTCCAGGTTGTGAGACAGCATCAGTCTGTGTCAGGGAGGTCCTGCCAGACTAAGTAAATTGACTTCTTTGACTGAGTCACTAGGACAATGCACAAGAGCCAGCCCTTGGATGTCCTTTATCTGAACTTCAGCAAGGCCTACAACTCTGCACCTCACAAGAGACTGGTCAGAAAGCTAGAAGATGTGGGGGTGGATGATAAGCTTGTTGTGTGGGTCAGAAGTTGACTACAGGACAGAAGCTAAAATGCTGTAACTGGGGGGGGGGGGGGTCATAAGCTATGCCTGTGATCAGTGGTGTCCCACAAGGCTCTGTGCATGCTCTAGTGTAGTTTAACATCTTAATAACTGACATCTCAGATGGGATCTAGGGTAAGATCTGCTTGTTCATGGATGACACAAAACTCTGTGATAAGGTGGACATGAAGGAGGAGAGACAGGATCTCAAGGAAAATCTGACTAGGTTAGAGAAGTGGTCTGGCATTTGGTAACTGGGGTTCAATGCTATAAAATGTAAAGTTATGCATTTGGGGGTGACAAATCCAGGGACCAAATACTGGTTGAATGGTGTGCAGGTAACCAGTTCAGGGGAAGAAAAGGATCTGGGTGTAGTTATCACGAGTAACCTGAAACACTCAGCACGAAAGCTGCACCCAAACCAAATCAGATGTTGGGCTGCATAGCCAGGGGAAGTACCAGCAGGAAGGTGGAGATCATTATGCCACTATACAATCTCTAATGAGACTGCACCTAGCGGACAGTGTGCAGCATTGGTGCCCTTATCTTAAGAAGGATATCAACTTGCTGGAAATGGTCCAGAGAAGGGCAAGCAAGATGATCCAGAGCCAGCAAGGCAACACCTATGAAGAGAGGCTCAGAGGGCTCAACATGCACTTTTTTGAGAACACAAGGGAGAATGGGTACATGACTCTGACCTTCAAGTACGTTGCTGACATAGGACAGGAGTAAAGGTAAAGTTAAAGTTGTACTGCTGTAAAAAAAAGTAATGTATAATGGGTTTAATGCCAATAATTTGTTACTGATTTACATGCTTTAATAATATTGCATGAGCTGAATGAGTGGCATGCAATCAGGGTGCAGGCAGGAGGAGCTGTAGATCCAATTGTCACTGTACCTCAGATTTACTTTTCAGCATCCCTCAATGTAATGAATGGGAAACTATAATAAACTCACGTTATGGCTCCCATTTCATTTGTTGTAGTGAGGGAGCACTGTATGTCATATTTTAAAGATATAGCTCTGTTTATGAGGAATTTTACAAACATACGAACATACAAAAAACTGCCAGCAGCAAAAGGCCATCATGGTCTATCTCGGCTGCTCAAGACTGCAGCTAGCTCCCTGTTCAGCAGCTTGCCCCCTTCCCTTACCTCCCTTTACCCATTTCTTTGCCCTGTCCCAACCCTTCTTGAAGCATTCCACTGTGTTACATGCCACCACATGCCACTTCAGCTGGTAGTGTGTTCCACTTTGTCACCACCCTCTCTGTAAAGAAATGCCTCCTCATCTCCCTCCTGAATCTACCCCCCTTCAATCTCATGTCATGGCCCCTAGTGTCTCTCCCCACCCTCCTCCTGAATAGACCCTCTGTGTCTGTTTTGATTATCCCTTTCATGTATTTGAAGGTTTCAATCATTTCCCCCTTCTCCCTTCTCTCCTCCAGTGTGTACATGTTTAACTCTTTTAGTCTGACCTCATATGGCAATTGCCCCAAGCCCTGAATCATCTTCTTTGCCCTATGCTGCACCCTCTCCAGCAGCCTAATGTCCTTTTGTAGGTATGGGCACCAGCACTGCATGCAGTATTCCAGGTGGGGTCTAAGTTTTATTAATGGCTAGCCTGTGGCTCCTTGTTCGGTCGGCCATATTAGTGCTGACATCATAGGAAGTCATCACTCATCACTCTTCACTCCAAATCCTTTCACTTTCCCTTTCCCATCCATCCTCTTTCCCCCTTCCCCCATCTATTTCTCAGATATTCTCATCTCCCCATTGTAAAACCTGTGCTAGGCAATTAGCTTCTCCTCCCATTTTCCTATCTCTGTAATGCCTTTGTATCTGGTATCTGCTGTGCCCTGTTCTTTTCTCCTTATAGATTTCCCAAGGCTGTTCTGTCCTGTCTTTTGCCTGCTTCTATCTTTTAAAAGTCACCCTTCCCTTCTCTTCTCTCTTGTTCTTTCCCCATTTATTCTTCCCAGTGCTTCTCCCCCCTTTGGTGACTGTGTGCCACTCCCGCCTTAGGCCTTGTCTGTTTTCGTCAAAGGCTATGACTGCAGTTCAATGGGTGGGAGCAATTAGCCACACCCCCTGCCTGAGCTATGCAAGTTAGCTTCCTGCAGTCTCATTCAGATGCAGTCTTTCTTTGCTGCAGTCAGAGGTTCTGCTGGAGCCTCCCCTTCTGCCAGTGTTTGTTTCCTGCTTCCTTCATACTTTCAGGGATTTCTGCTGCCTTGTGCCTCCACCTTAATAGGTCTGAATTTTGCTTTTGCCTCCTGGCTGCTATTTTGCTTTTTTTGTGCCCTATTCTTGCTGAGCTTCCTTCTCAGTTCCTGTGTTCATCTCTGCTTTTGCTTCTTTTTGGGGGTTCCTAGTTCTCACCATTCTGCCTTTGGCATTTTATTTTGCTTTGTACTTATTCAGGGTCCAGAGTTACTATGTTTTACAGTATACTATTTGTAATCTCCCTGCTTACCTACATTGTTTTTTGTACCATTTGCAGTCTCCTGTTCATCTGAACTCCTTAATTGCTTACACCTGGCAGCCACCCCCTTTTGGGTTCAGTGGTTTCATTACATACTCCAGCAGCACACTGCCTCCTGGTTTGATTCCCACATGCTATTGCATTTCATTTACCATTGCATTCCCTAACAGTATTTATTCATTCTCTACAGCTTCAGCATGTTGTCTTTTACCAGACTCGGTGCTAACAGTTGCTCCCCTCCTCATGTTGTCTCAGAGTCCTCAGTGCTAACAGTTGCATGACACCTCATGCAGTCTCATATACTCAGTGCTAACAGTTGCACTCCACCTCATGCAGTCTCTTAATTTACTCTGTGCTAACAATTGCACTCCCACTCATGCATTCTCTTAATGAACTCATTGCTAACAGTTGCACTCCTGCTCATTCTGTCTATTGATGTTCTCAATTCCATTAGTAGCACTCCCTCTCATTCACTGTCAGTCACATTCCCATCCTTTCTCTACCTAGCATGGCTCTGCCCCCTTGAAGTCCACATCTTGAGATTAGGTGCCTTGTCGGGAGCAGGATCCTTCTCTTTCTAAACACGTGCAGTAAAAGTCAGGCACACAGAAATGGAAAAATAAAAGACACAAGATTGGGTAACCAAGATTGGGTAAGATTAAATAAAAATATCTCTTACTTAAAATTATACGGCATACTGGCACCCTTAATTTTTTAAATCATTTACTGCATGTGGATTGACTTCATGTTGTGGCACCCATTGGTTTGTTAGCCATGTTTTTGCATTTCCTTCTCTTTCTACCATTACGGTGTGAAGGTCCTCTGCACGGGGGGAGGGGATTCTTTGACCATGCAGACAGCGTTGACAGCACCCCTCAATGTAGCATTTAAGACTTCAGCTGCCAGATGGTGGGGCCTCCAAGTCCCAGGGAGCTCATTCAGCTGCTGACAGCATCGGCAGCACCTTCAAAAGTTATTCTTCCTCCAGCCACCTAAAGGTTCACCTGGTCTCCATTCTGTACTGTCCCATTTCCTTTCTGCCCCTCAAGATTGAAGTTTGCAAAATCCTCCAGTTCTCGCCCCTCCAGGGCTTGGTATTACTCTTCCTGGGTTTGGATTCGGCCTTACCCCTCCTGGATTTGGCTTCTCCTCTAGACCATTGCTTGGAGGTAAGGTGAGTGCCTTTCAGTGGTTGTCACTCTCCTCCTTCATTGGGGGGAGCTCCAGCAGGGTTCTCCTTTAGCTGCATAGGCCTTCAGCTTGCTGCAGCCCAATGGCTTACCTGTTAGAGGGTTAGAGTGAGAGCTCTTCTTCTTAAAAATCTTCCCCTGAATTGAGTCTCTAAATTGCAATAGTGAGCTGTCATTAATTCATCCCAAGCCTGGAGGGAAGGCAACCAAGGCCTTGGATCCCAGAGGTTCTCCCTCATGGGGGGGGGGTTTCTCCTCTGTGCCGAAGATCATAAAGGTTAGTTAGTCCACAGTCCTGAAGTAGTATATCTACATAGTACATGTTGACCCAGGTAGGTTTCAGCTGTTGAGCTGCGATTGGTTGGTGGCCTTCTTTCTCTTTTGCTGTTCCATCTCTCCTTATGGAAGTCATGCCCCTTCTGCTATCAATACCAATATTGTCAGTCATTGCACAATCCTGCCCATGTCTATTACAAGTCATCACTACTGCTGTCAATCCATGCTCATCCAGTTTCTGCATTCACCACTAGCTGCTCATCTTTCTGGGGGCTCCATCCTAAGGTACCTTTAACCTAGTGGTATTATATTCCCTTGGCACCTCTGGGGTGGAACCTTCCTCAAGAGGGCTCCTTTGCCTTCACGGTACCCCGACAGCAACAACATAAGCATTCAAATACTATCAAACTATAAATGAAGTTGCACAAGCATAACTCAGTAGTAACATATGTACACATCTTGAATTTACTCCTTTCCACCTCACTCACCTAGCCTCTCTCTTCAACAGCTGTTACAGTTGCTCCCAATTTTTGATTGCTACTTTTGTTCCGTACTCTATTTTGTGCACTTTACGGAAAATGGTTTGCTTGTACAAAGCCTTGCCGTGTTGTGTTTTACACTACTATTTGTTCTCTTACACGTGCATGTGAGTTTTTATGTATTTTCACCCCCTGTAATCCCTTCCCCAGATTGCACCTTCAAATAAGCCGTGTCTCAATGTGTCTTTCATGGACAACATTTTTAAATAAATAAAAGTTTATATTTTGGCAATCTCAGCCCACTGGAGTACAAAATTTGGTGTGCTCAGTGTCAGTCCTATGGACAAAATTTTGGGAAGATTGATAAAAATCAATTTGACAGTTAAAAAGGATGTTTATTTATGCCATTATGTTAAAAATCCCAAATTTAGACTTTGATATTGCTAACAAATAGTGAAAAACAACAGCATTTTAAAATATGAAACTTACAGTTCTATAGGACCTTTTCATAATTTCGGAATGAAATACTGTTTTATGTTTAAGTTGCAATGTTTAAACATTTTAAAACCTCATGCATTCATGGAACACTTGAAACAAAATTGAAAACATGTAAACTGTTTTTCAAAGCAAATTTTGGGCACAAACCAAAACTTTAAATGCTAAAAATGTGAAAAAAAACCTTTAACTTAAAGATTGATAGTTGTGTGCTTAGTTGGAAGACAGTTCAATGAAATGTCAGAGCTTACTTTGGGAAAACGTTAATTAAAGTTAGTACAATATTTACATTAGAAAAAAGTGTGATTGCATTGAAAAATTATTGAGATGGACACAAGACAAAAAATAAACATTGAGATACCAATAGTCATGAACACTAACAAAAAATAGGAAAACATGTTTGTTTTACATCTTTTCATGAATTACTTGGAGAATTTAAAACTCTCAAAACAAATAACTAAGTCCTACAAAGACAAAGTTTAAAGTTGCAAAACATGAAAAAGAGAACATGATAAAAAAAAAGTTATATGCATTTTGTACTACATTATAAGTCATACGCAAACATAATACTGTAGTAGAACAGTTACTTCTCATCTACTGTTTGTTCATGGTTCAAAAAGTCCTGCGCAAAGAAAATTGTGACTGATATACCGGACTCACCTCCTGCTTTGGCTACCTTTTTATTCTAGTTTCATTGTGCATTTAATTGAACCCCCTTTTTTGTGAAAATATATTACATCCTCAGGTTGCAATTAATGTAATTTGTTCATTCAGTAGGTCATTACAAAAAGAGGAAATTCTGTGTCTGTGAAATAGATAGATTAACAGTTAGAACTGCTACACAGGATGCACATAGGGAACACTTCTCATATCCATATCCATATCCATATCCATATCCATATCCATATCCATATCCATATCCACTTGCAGTAGTTTGAACATTTTAGACCAGAGTATGATCTAGGTCAGATAGTAGTGGTGTGGGAAGTTGGGAAAATGTTGATTTGCAGATTTCTACAACTTTGGTAAGATCTAACAATTCTCGAACTCTACAACTTTGAGATGTTGGCAACTTCATGCATTTGCCAACTGAAATGTTAACAGGACAAGTCCACAGGAAGCCTGAGTCACTCAGTACTGCTGCTCCACTATATGGCATGAAACAGACCCTGCAAAAATTGCTGTGTGCAGTCCTGAGAGTGTGTTCAGGATATATGATTTGTCTGGGCACGGGGTCATAATGCCACAGGTAATAACAGTATGGTCAAAAACTGTGAAGCCAAAATTCCGATAGCAAAGATAACACTCAACAAAACAGCAGAGGGCTACTTTGCTGAATTCAACAAATACACTTTGTTTTTGCAGGGGGCTCCACCCCCTACATCCCACCATTAGGGGGGCTGTGCCCCCATTCCCCACTTTCTTATAACTAACTCAGGGGGGCTACTCAGGGACAGGGAGAAATCTTTTGGGTCGGGAGATTGTTGAGGAGGGGGAACAGGAAAAACAAGATGTCCCGGGGAGACAAAAAAAACTAAAATATGTTAAATGTCCCAGGATGGGGAATCAAACCCCAGGACATCTGCACGCTACTGCTCTCCCTGCTTGTAGCTCTACCCTGTAAGCCACACAAGCTGCTCAGCAGCACACTGCCAAGCACACGCTTTAACCTGTTTGCCCAAAAGCAATATAGCTACCGGGATAGCTGTTATGACCATTTGCTCTTGCATCCCTGTAGGTATTTTGGGTCAGATTCTAGAAGGGTTACGCCTGGCATAACTGCAGTTGTGCCAAGTAGAATGGCGCATGTAGCAACTTATGCCAGCAGTTGCGACATGCACAATTCTACAAAGTGGTCTGTGACATTTGGCAGGCTACTTGCGCTGAACAGTAGTTATGCTGCATAAACCCCCTGCGACATAAACCTCATTCTAGAAGGGCAGCCACAAAGTGCCCACATCAGGATTCTACAAGAACCCCCAGAGGATATCTGGCAATGTAGGTTACACCAGCATTTATCTGGTGTAACCTACGGCCCCCTCGGGGGTCCTGTAGACCCACCTGCAGACATGCCATCATGCTGCCATCCCCCCACCCATGCCCTGAACTGCGAGTCACCAGCTGCTTATGTGGCATAATGCCTTCCCTGGTGGTCTAGTGGCCCCCCGAACTGTATAAAATTAAAATGAACCCCATATCCCTGGTGGTCTAGTGGCCTCCCAAACTGTATAAAAATAATATTGATCCCCGTATCTCTGATAGTCTAGTGGTCCCCCACCCAGCCATGCCAGCCCACCCAGCAACCCCCATCCATCCCCAGCCAGCGACTGGCACAGCCCACCTCTCACCACCATGGCCAGCTGTCAACTGAGTCCAGTATCAGCATGATATTAATATCAGAGCACACCTTTACAGTATGCACTGATACTGAACTCAGTCAGTGGCTGGCCATGGTGGTGACAGGCTGTGCTCAGCTCTGCTGAGAACAGATGGGGGTGCTGGGTGGCTGGCATAGCTGGGTGGAAGGGTGGGGGCCACTAGACTACCAGGATGTGGGGATCCAAATTATTAGACAGTTCGGGGGGGCACTAGACTACCAGGGATACGGGGATCAAAATTATTATTATACAGTTCGGGGGGGGCACTAGACTACTAGGGATATGGGGATTGATATAATTATTATACAGTTTGGGGGACACTAGACTACCAGGGAAGTGGAGGGTGTCATATGTGTACATTGTTGGGGGAGCACTAGACTACCGGGGTACATGACGCATACGCGGCTGGTGACTCTGGGTCGGGTATGGGTGGAGGGGGTTGACTGCACCACCCCGCTGTTGTGGCTTGCAACATGCAGACAGGTACACCTGTAGTTTGGCGTGCCTGGTCTCATGTTGCGAGTCTGAGACAACTGCGATGACCTGCTTGCTTACAGAATATAGGCGCGGGTCAATGTTGCAGTTGCAGGTGGCAGAAGTTGTGTTCGGCTGCAACTTGCGCCACCCTTATACAATCTGGCCCTTTGTCTTTAGCTGTTTTCACTTCACTGCTTTATTTTTGCAGTGTTCCTTGTAACATTTTGATCTGGTACATTTTTCTGTGCGCTTAGAGCACAGTTTAAGTGATTTGTACTGCTTTTCTTCACATAAAACACAAATTTGTGTTAAAAACTATGAACATAATTATTGTTCTGCATCTGCAGACTCAGTTTTAAACAGTTTTGTCTACAGTTTAGTTATTTGTTCCCTTTCTCTTTTTGTGTAGACCAGTGCTGCTGTGCTAGACTAGTGCTGTGTGTGTGGGGGGGGGGGGCAGTCTCTTGACTGCAGCAACAGCTTTACTTTCAGTTCATTGACTGTCACTCCCAGTTCATTTTTCTCAAGTCCCATAATATGTGCACTGTCAGTCTTCCTGTGCTGCTCAAATACTAAAGAATGTCCAGGGCTCTGGCAGTTAGTTGTAGAATTGTAGCACTTTAATATTTCTGATTACTATTTTTGGATGTACACTGTTAGCACTTTCCTTTCATTTTGAAATATTCATTTTAAATTGATAGTCATTCTTTTACTGTTTTTTCAGCATTTGTATTACTGTTTAAGCCACTAATAGTGCCACCCAAGTACACATTGCTACATTAGGATAAGTGGTAGAAGGAAAGTAAAGGATAGACAAGTAGGAAAGGCAGGGACGGTGGCAGGAACCATTGGTAAAAGCAGATGTAGGCATTGCATGACTGCAGTTAGAAGTGTATCTGCAGTGTGTGATAGCAGTGGCACTCCCAGAATGCTTACATAACTTGATTTATCTGCTCTCTTAGTTAATAGAGCAGTCAGAATCAAGATTGTTTTATCTGAAATTCCCTTAACCCCATCAATACCAGTGAGTAAACACAATGGTGATGACAAATCTGAGAATCTTCAATGATTGGTGCTGCTAGACCCAAGTGTGAGAAGGGGAAGCAGTGGTGGATTTATGTGTGCCACTGCCATCTCAGGAATTTGAGAAAAAGGAGGACATGGTGAATAGGGAGAGGAAAATGTAGAGGGTGAAGGTAAGGATGACACAGTCATCCATCCTTTGTGTGAGCATGAAAGGAAAAAGCAAAAAAAAACAAAGGATAACAGCAAAGGGCATACATTTTTCAATGTGAAAGGTTGGCAACCTGTGCCACAAAAAATGATGGATTACACCCATTCCAGAAAAGAAACTAATGTGGGTCTGGTGGCCAGTGCCACCACAACTAGTATGCCACTTAAATTTCTGAATCTTTTCAGAATCCCTTGTGTAGTACAATTTTTTTACTGTCCTAGAAGATGACAATGAGGCAATATGTTAGCTTTGTCAGGTACAAGCAAGTCTTAGCATAACTGGTCTCATTTTGTCAAAGGCGGGCAGCATACCATTTCATAGTGAATGATATGGCTAAGTTGGATGGACATCAGCAGAAAGTGTCAGCAGGTAGTTTGGGACTCGGAGGTAGAAATGAAGTGGAGGATAAAGTGGAGTAGAAGCCAGTTCCAGGAGTATTATGAGGTCAGTAGTACCGAAGAAAGTGGTATATCACAGATGAGTATGAACAGCAGGAGCAGCAATAGCATCACCCAGACAACCCCTTCCCCAGACATGTCACAGGCTTCTTGATACCATCTTCATCTGTGACATATGAGAAACATAATGCCCAGGCAAAAAGGTTTCCAAAATGCACACGCCCATAAAAAGATCCTGCCAACAATTACCAGAATTTTATTGACATACTGTAAATTCCCTCTAATCATTCAGTGGCCTTTGAATTGAATGCTGCCATTAAAGGAAGGGTTTATCCATGAACCGAACCTGAACTGAATTCGAACTTTTAGATTTTCACCCATTCTGAATAGAACTTGAACACTAAGGAAAAAAAAAGATGAACCTGAACCAAACTTGAACCCAGATGATGTGAGATAAGGAGAACTCACATGGAGGTAGTAGGGAGTCACCTAATTGGAATCGGAACTCGAACTAAAAATTATACAAACAAACTCGAACTGAACTGAACTTGAACCCAAACCTCTACTTACGAAATTGAACTGAACTGAACTCGAAACATACCCTGCTGAACCCGAACCGAACTAGACCTGTAGAAAACACTTTGAACCCTCCCTCTAGCTGCCATGGCAGAGATGTTAACTGGAGCACCTTTGCTGCAGGCACATCCAAGAGCAGGGTCATTCTTGATGCCCTACAGGGGGCATGTCTCAGACAGCTAGTATTGGAACTGACTTGGGAGGGAGCATTCCTAGACCTGGTACTTTCAAATGGGGATGGAGAAAGAATCTCAGATTTAGAAGTGGGTAGCCATCTGGGAACAAGTGACCACCAAACAGTGTGGTTCCACGATAAACACAGCCATACAATCAAGCCATACAAAAGCAAGTACTAGACTTTAGGAGGGCTGACTTTGGGAAAATGAGAGAGTGCCTCAGAAAAACACTAGCAAACAGGCAAGAAGGAGGGGGTGGAGGAACAATGGGGAGTGATCAAAACAGCCATCATAGAGGCAACAAGCCTCTGCGTAAAAAAAATCAATAAAACACAATGAAGGAAAAAAACGCTATGGTTCACAAAAGAGGTGGCAGGGAAGGTTAAAGAGAAAAGGGCAGCATTCAGGAAATATAAGGAAATACAGAAGGAGCAGGACAGAGAACTTTATCAGTTAAAGCAGAAAGAGGCTGGGAAGGTAATCAGAATAACAAAGGCCCAAACCGAAGAAAGGATAGCCAATTCTGTTAAGAGGATAAGACCTTTATAGGTACATTGAGGAACGAAGAAAGACCAAAGGAGGGATACTGAAGCTTAATAAAGGGAGGAATCTGGGTGAGAGGTGACAGTGAAAAGCAGGGTTACTGAACGAATATTTCTGCTCAGTATTCACAAAGGAAGAGGAGGGAGAGTTACCTAAACCAAACAAGAGAAATACTCTGAAGATGGCGGTCAATACCAGTCCATTTACAGAAGAAAGGGTTCTGAAAGAACTAATAAAATTGAAGGTGGACAAAGCAATGGGGCCTGATGGGATTCACCCAAGAATTCTAAAAGAACTAAGGGTAGAACTAGTGACATCGCTGACTACTGTCTTTAACAAATCATGGGAGGATGGGGTGGTACCCAAGGACTGGAGGAGGGCAGATGTAATTCCTCTTCACAAAAGTGGGAGCAGGACAGAGGCAGGAAACTACAGACTAGTTAGTTTGACCTCAGTGGTAGGGAAAATGATGGAATCACTTCTGAAGGAAAGAATTGTTGAGTACCTAGAGGCCATTGGGGCACAGGACCCAAGGCAACATGGATTCACGATGGGAAGGTCGTGTCAGACGAATCTAATAGATTTCTTTGACTGGGTGACCAAAGTAGTAGATCAGGGAGGGGCTGTGGACATGGCCTACCTAGATTTTAGCAAGGCATTTGATACAGTCCCCACAAAGATTAATACACAAGATAGCCAGCCTTTGAATGGGTCCCAAGGTGGTAGCCTGGATAAAAATTGGCTAGACAACAGGACACAAAGGTAGTAGTAAATGGAGTACACAGTGAAGAAAGGAGGGTTACTAGTGGAGTACCGCAGGTTCAGTACTGGACCAGTCCTTTTAATGTCTTTATAAGTGACATTGCAGAGGAACTGGAAGGAAAAGTATGTCTCTTTGCAGATGACACAAAGATCTGCAACAGGGTTGATACACAGGATGGAGTGGAAAGGATGAGAAGGGACTTGGCAAGGTTGGAGGAATGGTCAAATGTATGGCAGCTCAGATTTAATGCAAAGAAGTGCAAGATAATGCACATGGGAAACAAAAACCCAGGGGAAGCGTACACAATGGGGGGTGAGATACTGACAACAGTAAAAATAGAAGGGACCTGGGGGTAATTATATCAGATGACCTAAAGGTGGGCAAGCAATGTGAGAAGGCAGTAAGGAAGGCTGGAGGGATACTGGGATGCATAGGAAGAGGCATCAATAGTAGAAAACAGGAAGTTGTTATCCCTCTGTATAGACAGTTGGTGAGACCCCATCTGGAGTACTGTGTGCAGTTCTGGAGACCCCATCTCCGCAAAGACATAGACAGAGTGGAGGCTGTCCAGAGGAGGGCAACCAAAATGGTGCAGGGTCTGCACCAGAAGACATATGAAGAAAGACTAAAGGAGCTTAATATGTATACTCTTGAGGAAAGAAGGGAGAGAGGGGACATGATAGAAACTTTCAAGTACCTCAAGGGAATTAACAAAGTCCAAGAGGGTAGCATCTTCCAGAAAAAGAGATGTGCAAGAACAAGGGGGCACAATTTGAAGATAGAGGGGGGACGGCTCAGAGGTAATGTGAGGAAGTATTGTTTCACTGAGAGGGCTGTGGATGCATGGAACAGCCTCCCTGAGGAGGTCGTGGAGTCAAGAACAGTGGGGGACTTCAAGAATGCATGGGACAGGCATAAGGCAGTCCTAGGGGTGGGTAAGAGGAAGTAAGCTGTTGATTAACTAGGATCTGCAGCTTATCTGTTAGGTAGGAAAATGGGCAGACTAGGTGGGCCAAGCGGTCCTTATCTGCCGTCAAATTCTGTGTTTCTATGTTTCTATATTGATTTTCTCCCATTTTCATTTGTTGAAAATGCTGGTTTCTTCATTCTATGTAGAATGCATGTCCCAGTGGGAAAGTTCCATCCTGAACTTACTTTTCTCAACGGACAATTTCTGAACCTTGGGAGGTTGTTCATAAAGAAGTTTCACATGCCCTGCAGCATTCCCCCAGTTCATGCATCCATCTTACTACCGATATTTGGAGTAGTGGGCCAACAGCTTCTAACTCATTTTGGGACCTATGCAAAAAAAATGCATAAATTGAGCCCAGAGGCATTATAACTTTGTACAAAGCTAAACACCATAAATGCTGAAACAACTGCAAGGTATGCACAAACATGGGCATAGTGTGGGACGAGGCATGGGCATGACCAACAGATGCATGCAGTTCTACGTGGAGGGACTGCTGAGTGGTTTTAACATACATATTCCCAACCCTTGATTCTGCCATAGATGGGGATGGGCGCCACCCTGTGTGTAAATAGAGAGGTGAATACCTTAATTGATTAGAAAGAACAGGCAGTAGCAGGGGTTGGTGGTGCTGTACCTGGAGTACCTGGCTGCCTCTGCCTTTAACCAGCAAACCTACTCCACCTATGGGGCACCATTGTGCCATTAGACACACAGCCATCACAAATGTGATTATAAGTATCATTAAAGTTTTTTATGTTTTTTATGTTTTTATTTTCATTTCCCTTTCACAGATATAAACAACAGGAAATGGCCTAGATGCTAATTTCATTCTTATGTTCAAAGGACTACTGTTGTGTTGCCTCCTCCTCAGCAGCCAGCAAGAGACCTCCTCCTCTGCCTCTGTGTCACCATGGTGCTATTACACGGCCTGACCATCACTCATGTGACAATAAATATCATTACATGTATTTTATTTTGTTTTGTTTTATTTTTTATATATTTTTAGTTTTCATTTCACAGGTACATCTGTCCTTGTGACATGGGCCAACTAAGGAACAATGATTTCAGTCTTGTTTTCACAGGTTACAGGCATAGTAAGACTGGGAGTGGGCAACAGATTCAGTGTACTGTGTGGCCACCACAATGACAAACTGAGAAAAACTGATTTCTCTTGTCTTCACAGTTGACAGGTATAATATGGCTGGTAGTTGACAACAGATCTACTGTACAGTTACTCCAGTGGCCAAGTACTGTAAGCAAAATAATTTTCTCTCTTGTCTTCAAAGGTGACAGGTATAAGATGACTGGAAGTGGACAACAGATTTACCATGCAGCCCCCACAGTGACCAACTGAGGAAAATGAATTTCTTTCTTTCTTGTCTTCACAGGTGACAGTTGTAATATGACTGGAAGTGGACAATGGATGTACCATGCAGCCACCACTGTGGCTACTTGACTATAGTCTAAATAATCTTCACTTGTCTTCACTTGTCTCCTGTCCTGCTGTGTCTTCCACCAGCAAACAAGCCTTCCCCTCCAGTTCACAGTGGTGTCATATTTTTAAGTGGGTATGTTGCCCACCAGTGCCAAAATGGCTGCTCTGTGTACCCCTCCAATCAACTTTCTGTCACAGTTTGCATGTCATAATACAGTTGTCTGCATGATCAAAATGAAACAAAAGTCCTAGATGAGGGATTTGCCTGCTTCCTGGGGAGGAGCTAGAGGTGGGTGGTTTCAGAGGCTCCTCTTCCACCTACAGCAGCAGTTCCATGGTGGGGCAGAGAGCTTATCTCTTGACACTCCTTTCCATGATGATACAGTGATACCAATGCATGGCATAGCTAATTTCTGCAACTGTGTCATTATAGGGAGGCTCCAGTAGATGTAGAAACCATTGCTGCTACCGGCTTCTTCCTTGTCCCTCCTACTGTACTCCATGTTGTTGGTGCTGGTATCACCATGGAAGGTGTCCATCATAGAGGATGGGACTACACATCCCGTTCTCCTCCATACCATGATGGCTGTGACATCCAGTGCCTCTCTCCTCTCTTCCATTCATTTTCTTTAAAATAGAAAATATGAAAAAGCAGAAGCAAAAACAAAATACAGATGTAAAACAGTAAGAAAACTTTTGAAAAAAAAAACTTCTTAACAAAGAACTAAAGAGCAAAATAAGAAAATTCAAACAGAAAGCTGTAAAAAGTAGCTTTCGTAGGTGTGATGGGGTAGATGTGATAGGCATATGACCAGATTGATCTGTTCATTTCTTTTGTTAGTATAAATATTTCCCATTTATAACTTCTATTATTTGAAAGTAAACAAAAACATGGCTTCCAAGTCACATGTCTAGGCAGGTCTTGTGAGAAATACTGATTAATTGCTCAGTAAGGCTATGAGCTCATCTAAGCTGCACATCCCAGCAGATGGGAGGGTGCAATTTCAAGCACCTCAGACATCCTGGAAAACAAGATTGTAAAGCTGTACAGAGGAGGTCTAGGTGCGAAAAACATCCTGCAAAACAAAATCATAAAACTGGACAGAGGATGTCTAGGTGTGAAGGAGGCCTGTTAGCTCGGATGATGCCATCCCCACACACATTTCTGGGAGGGGGACAGGAAGGAACTGTCACTCAAATGGGTGAAATCACTCCCCTCCTCCAAATGGTATAAGTCAAGGGAGTGGGCAAGGCTCCCCCACCCTCTCTCTCTCTGGAACACTCAATATTTGAAGGCAAGAGCAGCCAGGATTAGGTAAAGGGTAAGACAGCACAGTTAGAGACAGTGTATCAGTAGCTAGTGGGCAAGTATAGAGTTTTGGCAAAGAAAGTTCAGATTTTTGCTATATATCAACTTCTGTCTATCTTGCTTTATTTTCTAGTTCTTAGTAAACTGGCAATCCTTTTGTTTTACTGTAAATATATCCTGTTTGTACTTATGTGTAGTTCTTCTAGTAAAGAATCCATTTTTTATAGAATCAGTGATTGTTTTTTTTTTTTAAAAAGGCAATTTTATTATTTCTGCTGGGTTCTGTTTGCAGTCTGTCTCCAAAGGGACTCTGCCAATAGTTAGTGTGTTAACCTCCCTGATCTTGAGCTGAAGGCAAAGACAGGTTTTTGTTCCCTGGTAACAATCAGGTGGTGGCAAAGAATTAGAAGTCCCCAGCAGAGGAACTGCCCTATAAGCAAGGGGTCTGAGGGGCAGTCTCCATCACAACTGGTTACAGAACAGTGAGATCAGTGCTGCAACTTGAGGCAGTGCAGTGCAGATCAGTGCAGAGATTGAAAGCTAGAATTTGTGCTCAGTGTGCTTTCCTGTGAGACAGGAGGTCTGGGGGAGAGAGAGAGGTAAAAGCCTTACCTAGCACATGGGGTGACAGAGTACCAGAAGAAATATACCTTAACAGTCATGACTCAGGATATACAAAATGTTACACTGTTTACTACTGTTTTTTTTTATTTCTAGACAGCTTAGTGCAGCACAATTAAAAAAAATGCTCTCCTCTTCCTATGGCAGATTTAATGTACGGCAGCTTTGTGAGCTGTGCACAGTCAGAGGGATTGTCTATGAGGGTCTGACAAAGAATGAACTCATGGAAGCCCTGTTGGTGCATGACTGAATGCAAAAGGGGCAGATGGCCTCAGGGGTGCCTAATCAAATACCTGTGCAGCAGGCTGTCACTGAGGAAGGTGACAAAGGTATCGAGACTGTGGTCACAGTGGCTGTGTCAGAGGAGCACCTTGAGTCATGAACTGGTGAAGCAGTACAGCCCAAACCTAAGCTGAGAGCTGGTGCAGCAGGGGTTCAAACAAACTTGGGATATTGAGGATAAAGCTTGTGATGAAGGAGGCCGACCTGCAGAGTGTAAGGCTTGAGGCTGAACGGGAGAGAGTAAGGCTGGAGTCAGAGGAAAGAGAGAAGATTCACCAGCTGGAGGTGGAGGAAAGAGAGAAGGCTTGCCAGCATGAAATCCAGATGCAGCAGGAAAGAGAGAACTCGCCAGCATTAAATCATGATGTAGGCAGGAAGAGAGAAGAAATGAGTAGAATAACAGAAAGAGTGACAGCACAAGATCGAGATGGTGAAATTGCACAGCAAACACTGCAGCAAACCATAAGTAATGGCATAGGGGGTCCAAGCCACGAAGCCACAATTAACTCTAAAATGTTTCTGCAATACTGGGAGGGAGACAATCTTGATTTATTTTTAAAATCATTTGAGAGGGTATGTGTGCTGTTTAAATTGGATAGGGTTCATGGATGACCCACCTAACACCATTGCTTACTGGCCATTCTTTGCATGCATTTTCTAGAATGGATGATAATGATTACATGGACTATAAGAAAATAAAAAGGGTGTTATTGAAATGCTTTGATCTAACACCGGAGGCTTACAGGAGAAAATTCAGAGAACTAAGAAAGGGTCCAGGAGATAGCTATGTAAAACTGCATGTCCAAATGTGTGCCTATCTAGACTACTGGGTGGATGGGGCTAAAGTTAGGACTGTAGAGCAAATGAAAATTTGATTGTAAGGGAACAATTTCTTAAAACTGTACCTGATGACTTGTGCATACGGCTACTGGACCGTGCATGCAACTCCATGAGGGAAGCAGCAGAAAGTGTAGATTTGTATGTGGCCAGTAGACCACACTCGAAGCATAAGAACAATGGGGGTGGGGCAGCACATTTTTTTGAGGGAACCCAGAGAGGGCAGCCTAAAGGAAACCAGCCTGCACCTGAGCACAAACCAGAACCTACTGGTTCTAAGGGGAACAAGGAGCTGGGGACAAAGAAATATTGGATTTGCCAGAAAGTGAGCCACCTGTCCTTTGACTGCCATAAAAACAGGAGCAAAGGGCAAACTCCTAAGGGAGGGGGTCACCAAGACAGTACTCGGCAGTTGGTAGGCTGTGCACACACTGTAGTGCCACCAAACTCCACCATGCAAATGCACCCTATTCTAGTTAATGGGACAGTAACATAAGGATTGAGGGACACTGGCACCTCTATCTCCATCGTGAGGCAGGATCTGAGCCAGGCAGAGCAGATTCTGCTGGGGCAGTTTTCTGAGATTTGGGGAACCACAGCTCCAGTGGTCCAAGTGCAAATGGCTCAAGTCTTCCTGAGCTGGGAGGGTGGCCATGGGGTAAGGGAGGTGGGAGTTGTGCCTGATCTTCCAGTGGATGTGATCATGGGGAATAATTTTGACCACAGGGAAACCTAGTATGTGTCACTACCTGTAGCCAGGCAAAATGGTAAGCTTCTGAGGGTGAGGAGAGGGTGACACAATCTGAGCTCACCCCTCCCATAGCAGCTGAAGGGGCAGCTAGTAGGGGTGAGGTTCTAGGTAGGAGTAGCAGCCCTGAGCCCCAGCTGCAAACAGAGGATGTCCCAGCTGGAGGCAGACTTCTTTCAGAAGGAGAGTTAGGGAGGGTCCGATGGGAGGAGCTAAGCAGAGCCCAGCTGGCTGATCCTGCACTTCAAAAATGGAGAGAGAGATAGCAGATAGTGCTGAGGAGTCTCAGGGGAACAAACAGGTGAGTTTACTGGGAGAATGGGCTGTTGTACAGGGAACATACACCATAGAGGGGACTAGAGGAAGATGTACTCCAGCAGCTGGTTGTTCCCCGGGACAACTGTAGGCAACTTTTGGCACTGGCCCATGACATCTCTTTTTCAGGCCACCTGGGCATTAACTGCACAAAAAGGCAGCTCACCAACAATTTCTTTTGACTGAGCATGTACATAGATGTGACAAATAACTGTTGGACTTGTCCACAGTACCAGAAGGTGGGAAAAGTAGGGGACAAGGATAAGGTGGGTTTGGTGCCCCTGCCTATTACTGATGAACTCTTTAACAGTGTAGCCATGGACATAGTGAGGCCCCTGAGTACCTCAAGTCACATGGACAAGAGATACATACTGGTTGTTGTAGACTATGCAACCAGATACCCCGAGACAGTGGCCATGTCCTCCACTTAGGTGGAAAAAGTAGCTGATGAGAGCCTGGGAATCTTCAGCCAACTGGGATTCCACTGGGAGATTTTTGTCAGACCAGGGGATAAATTTCATGTTACTAATGACTAGTCTGTGGGAGAAGTGCAGGGTAAAACAGCTCTGTGCCTCACCCTATCATTCCAAGACAAATGGCCTGGTTGAGCGGTTCAAGAGGATCGTCAAAGCTATGCTCAGGACATTTGCTGACCAGCACAACAGGGAGTGGGACAAATATTTATCCCACCTCCTGTATGCATACAGGGACATCCCACAGGACTCCAAAGGGTTCTCACCCTTCAAGCTCCTGTTTGGTCGCAGGGCGAGGGGACCTGTAGATTTAGTCAGGGATAAATAGCCTCCCAAGGGGAGTCTATTGTGGAATATGTCCCGAATTTTAGGGCCCAACTTAAGAAGCTTATAAGGCTCACCCAGGACCACCTAGCCACTGCAGAACAGTGGCAGAAAACCTGGTACAACAGTGAGGCCAGTGCGCCAGAGTAGGAAGTTGGACAGCGAGTGACGGTACTTGTCCCAATCTAACATAATAAACTGCAAACAGCATGGGAAGGACCATTCTCCATAATCAGGAAGGGGAGTGAGATTAATTATGTAGTAGGGCTACCTGACAGAAGGTGCAGACAGAGGCTATACCATGTAAACACGATGAAGCCCTACTATGATAGGAACAATTTGTTCCTTGCTGTGTGCAGCACACAAGAAGAGGGAAATGAGGTGGATCCCCTGGTGGACCTCCTGGGAGAAACACAGGAGGGATCCTCATTGTATAACCTCACCATCTGAGGGCAGCTGGCACTGGACAAGGCAAAGAAGATGGGAGGGGTGCTGTGAGCATCTGGGGACATGTTCATGAGGAAACAGGGTATATCATGATAGCTGAACAGCACGTGGACACTGGAACCAAGGTGCTGCTGAGGCAGTCCCCCTACAGTGTACCAGAGGTTGTTTAGCAGACCATGCTAGAGGAACTCAGGGAGATGCTGGCCCTTTGAGTGATCCAGGAGTCCAGTAGCCCTTGAGCTTCGCCTGTGGTCCAGATCCACACAAAGGATTGTACCACATGGTTCTGTGTTGACTACCAGAGGCTCAACAACTGTACAGAGTCAGATGCCTACCCCATGCCCAGAACAGACATGACCTTGTAACAGCAGGGGAAGCCCAGTTCCTGACCATGATAGACCTGACAAAAGGCTACTGGCTGGTACCCCTAACACCTGCAGCTAGGGAGAGGTCTGCATTTGTCACACACAATTTGTCCTATTTGAATTTTGAGTAATGCCATTTGGGATGAAGAATGCACACTCACAACCTTCCAGCAGCTTGGTGATTGCACTCTAGTTGGGGCACATGAATATGCACTGGCGTACATGGATGACATCACAATATACAGCCAGACATGAGAGGATCATGTCAGGCACATGAGGGAAGTATTCCACTGACTGATGGCTAAAGGGCTGACAGTTAAGGTGGAAAAATGCCAAGTAGGCATTGCCGAAGTGTCCTACCTTAGCCACTGGGTAGGCAGTGGACACATGCATCCAGAGCCTGCAATGGTTGATGCCATCCAGTCCTGGTCCACACTTTCCACAAAGAAACAGGTGAGGGCATTTCTGGGGACATCCAGGTACTACAGGTGGTTTGTCCATCACTATTGTGATGTGGCCAAGCCCCTGACAGACCTGACCAAAATGAAAAAGCCAGAGAAAGTTCTCTGGACATAGAACTGTGAGTCTGCCTTCCAACAGTTGAAGGAGGCATTATGTGTGTCACCCATGCTTGCTAGCAGATTCAGACATAGTTAATCTTTTTAATTCTTATTTTTGCTTAGCTTTTGCTAAAAGAAAGTTCTCATTTGCCTAAAACAAATATTGGATCTCATCCTAAATTAATTCACTCATATAGTATTAAGGCTTCTGATATACATCCATTCCTCAAAAATCTAAAGAAAACTACAAGCCCAAGTCCTGACCTGATTAACACTAGATTCTTAATTAATACTGCCAAGGCTTTAGCCCTTCCCTTAAAAATAATATTTAATAAATCTCTTCATAAAGCGGAAATTCATCTAGACTGGTTAACTGCATTTGTTACTCCGATCTATAAAAAAGGTAGCAGGTCTATAGTTCAGAATTATCGTCCAATAAGCCTCACTTCAATTATTTGCAAAACAATGGAAAAACTGATAAAATCATTTCTTGAAAAAGAAATGACTGAACTAAATAGTGTCTATCCTAACCAACATGGATTCAGAACCAATCATTCCTGCACAACTAACTTAATATCATTCTATAATAATATTAGTCAGGGCCTGGATAACAAAAATCAACTAGACGTTATTCTATTGGATTATAGCAAGGCCTTTGACAAAGTTCCTCACAGTATTCTTATTAATTAAATGTATCATTTCGTTTTTTCAGGGCAATTAATTAATTGGGATTCTGCATGGTTTTGACAAACAGAACCTAAAGAGTAGTATTAAATAATCAACTCTCTGATTTGGGTGCAGTTACTAGTGGTCTCCCCCAGGGCTCAGTGCTGGGCCCAATATTGTTAATTATTTATATAAGCAATATACAGATATCAAACAATAGCTGGCTGTCTAAATTTGCTGACGATTCAAAGCTTGGGGGCCTAGTAAATAATCAATCAGACTTTAATTCTCTCAACTCTGATCTACAACTGATTGAAAAATTGGCTATTGATAATTTGATGGAGTTTAATGTTGATAAGTGTGTAGTTCTGCATTTTGGATCTCAAAATCCCAAAAATAAATATTACATTTGTAACTCACTATTAAATTCATCATATGTGGAAAGGGACTTGGGGGTTCTAGTTAATTCTAAACTTTCATCAGTTGATGACTGCACTAAAGTGGCTAATTCTACCAACGGTCTACTAAGACAAATCCAGTGATCATTTGTAAATAAAACTGAACAGTGTATGATAGCCCTCTATAGATCATGTGTCCAACCCCTTATTGACTATGGGTCTCCATTTTGGAACCCCTACGTAAAGGCTGATATTGATCGCTTAGAAAGAGTGCAAAAATGTGCAACAAGGATGATCCCTAGGCTAGCTAAATTGCCCTATAAATCCAGACTATCTATTTCTAGTCTACATTCTCTTCAGAGTAGAAGAGTTAGGGAGGATTTACTCTTAATACATAAGCTTCAAAAACCCCCTGAACTGATGAATAAATGTGGACTATCCTACGTTACAAGACGTATTGTTCCAAGACGTCACACTAAACAACTTATGGTCCCTAGGGCAAAAACCAATCTAAGATTAAACTTTTTCTCACTAAGGGCACCGAGACTGTAGAACAGACTTCCTCAGGAATTGGTTGATTCAACTAACATTGAATCATTCAAAAAGGGTGCTGGTATTTGGTTGACTGAGAAATATGTTATGTGAAATGTTCCCACTTAGTGTGGGGGGAAATCTAGATGGGCCTCGGCCTTCTTTTTTCCCAAACAAACCAAGTAAACCAAGTATGACCTAAGATTCATAGTGCACATGGGTGCCTTGGATCAAAGGCAGAGTGCTATCCTGAGCCAAGTTACACCGCAGGGGAGGAAACGCCATAGTGTATCAGATCCAGAAGCTTCTACCCAGGATTTTAATATAAACTGGCAGTCCCCTCTGTCCCTCACCACCAAGGAATCAGTCATCAGCCTAGGCCTACATCAGTTAATCACCTCCCCCACACGTACCAACTACAAAATTGGCTCTGACTCCCTACTCAACTAGATTATCCTTGTCACTTATCCCTTCCATGTCTCCTCAGTTGGTGTCCTCACCGATTCCTTTAGTGATCACAGCATGGACACAGACATGTCCAAACCAGGCAGCTCAAAAAACTTGATCCCCTTCAGTTCCACCAAACAGCACTGGCCACTGACAGATCTTTCCATTCAGGATATCAATGCTGGCCTCAACGAGTTTAGCAGTAATTTCCTCACCATCTGTGACCTCCTCATCCCCCCAGAAAAATTAGGGTCAAAAGCAACAGCCATGAATGGGTCTCCCCCAATATCCTCCAACTCATGAGGGAAAGGGACCATTCATTGGCAAAATACAGGAAACAGAAGCTCCTCCACCTTCTCCAAACTTACCTCAGTAACAAATGCAAATCTGCTGTTCATTCTGCCAAAATCTGCTACCTCACTGAGAAACAACACAGCTCCAGTGGCAACCCCAAGCACATGTGGAACATACTAATCAACCTCATTGGTAGAGGGCACTCGAATGAGCAGCTCACCCTCTCCTCTAATGAGCTTATGGTCACAAATCCGATGGAAGTCACCTCCCTCTTCAAGAACTATTTTGGTTATCTCAACAGACACAAGTCTACTTTAGTTCCATTCCACAACCCCCTGCCTCTACCAACCCCCCACCCCAGTTTCTTTTTTTATTACCTCACCCCCTCTGAGGTAGTAAAACTAATTAAGTCTCACAACCCCAAGCCCTCCATCGGGCTCGATAATATCCATTGCAGGATCCTCAAATTGGTTTACGATTCCGTTGCAATTCCACTCACTAATATATTCAACCACTCCCTTTGCACTGGGCCTTACCCTTGCAAATGGAAATGTGCAATAATCAAACCCCTCCAAAAACCAGGCCCAAAGATGGTGTCTCTAACTACAGACCCATCTCCCTCCTGGCCCCTCTATCCAAATTTCTGGAAAAAGTTGTTCACAGCTAAACCACCAAATTTCTTAAGGTGCACAATCTACAAACAACTGCCCAGCATGGGTTCAGGTCGAGCCACAACACTGAGACTGCCCTTATCAAATTCACAAGCTTCATCAACAGAGCAAATGATGAAGGTCTGCATACTGCTTCAGTTTTTGTGGACCTCACAAAAGCATTTAACCTCGTAGACCGCAATGTCCTTCTATACATTTTATCTGACCTTCACCTCTCACCTGATGTTATCACCTGGTTTCAAAACTACCTGAGCCTCAGATCCCACCAAACCATTATCAATGGTGTCCTGTCAAACCCCTGCCCCATAAAGTTTGGAGTCCCCCAAGGGTCCATTCTGGGTCCACTCCTTTTCTCCCTTGTCATAAATTTCCTCCGTGAAATCTGCATGAACACCAAACCCATCCTGTACGCCGACATGCTGCTCATTTCTGTAAGGACAAAGACCTCTCCTGTCTACTTCGCAAGTTACAGAATTATTTACATACCCTTCACTCATGGTTCATATCCAAAGGGCTAATGCTTAATGCAAAAAAATATGGTATTCACCAACCCATGAAAACCTCTCTCCTTCAATTTCACACTGCTAGACAACAGCAATACAACAGAAAGAGTCAGCAAATTCAGATACCTCAGAGTGCTTCTTAACAGCCATCTTAACTTTGATTCACACATAAATCAACTCATCAGGAAAACTCACCAATGACTAGGCACGCTTTACAGAGTTAAGCCTTTTCTGACCTATGAATCCTAGACCTTGCTCACCACCAGTTTCCTCCTTCCATTGTACGACTACAGCCCACTAGTCTATTATCCACCCCTGACCCAGAGTAACCTCCTAAAACTCCACTCCACCTTTCACAGCATCATTAGCTTCATCTCATGTCTCCCCAGACTCACCCACCACTGTGACGTGTACAGCATCTCTAATTGGTTCTCTCTTGAAGACAGGCTTATCTGCAAAATAGTCACTTTCTTTTTTAAACTATTCCTTGGCCAACTCCCCGACAGCTTCCTGTCCCTCTTCCCAAGGTCTGCCCCCTCTTGGGCCACCAGAAGGTCAGCCACCACCTCTTTCTTCATCCCTTTCTGTCACACCACCCAAGGCAAAAACACCCTCTCCTAAAAGGGCACTAAATTGTTCAACAGCCTTCCCCCCTCTACCACTCAGTACCCCACAATGTCCTCTTTCAAGCTTAACCTTAAGACACACCTCTCTGAGGTCACTGACTGCAAGTGCAGCACTATTTGATATCCCCCTTAGTGTGCTATATCCCACCTGACACCTCAACCTTTCTCTGCCCTTTTACTATGAGGCACGATCTCCTAGTCTGAAACTGCATAGCACTTTCCTTCAATGCACTTAATTTTGTTTAGCCAATATTTGTTTAATTGTCACTTTTGTTTAAACTGTTCAGCACCTCGTTTTCTGTGTTCTGAATTGTGTACCTCAACTGTTCTGCCTCATTTATGCAACTCCATGTTGTATTTGTCCAAAACTAGATACTTGTGAAAATGGGCCACTTTTGCTCACATGCTTATCCAGTATGTCATATAAACTGAAACTGAAGCTGAGGAGGCATATGTCACAATTGAGGGGGAGTGTCAGGGGATAGTGTGGGCACTTCAGATGCTGCAGACATATTTGTACAGGAGGGAGTTCACTGTGGTCACAGATCATAATCCACTGACATGGCTCTATAGGACTAGTGGGCAAAACACCAAACTGTTGTGCTGGAGTTCGATACTACAGTCTTATAATATGACCATTCAGCATTGGAGTGGTGCACAGAATGCCAATGCAGATGGACAATCAAGGCAGGGCTAAGTGCATGACATGTTCCTTTAGGCACTCCCCAGTCCCCTACATAAATGACAGTGTCCCTTGAGGGTTACCCAAAAGAGATACACCTTCATTTCCTTTGGAGGGAAGAGATGTGACAGACATATGACCAGACTGATCTGTTCAATTATTTTTTTAGTGTAGATATTTTCCATTTATACTGTAGTTTCTGTTATTTGAAAGTAAATGAAAACATGGCTTCCAAGTCTCATGTTCAGGCAGGTCTTATGGGAAATACTGAGTAACAGCTAAGTGTGACTTTCCAATGAGCTCATCTAAGTTGTACATCCTGGCAGATGGGAGGGTGCAATTTTAACACCTCAGACATCCTGGAAAAAAGATTATAAAGGTGGACAGAGGAGGTCTAGGTGTGAAAGACATCCTGCAAAACAAAACTGTAAACCTGGACAGGAACATACCTCTCAACTGTCCCATTTTTTCAGGATTTCTTGAATTTAGACTCCCTGTCCCAAAGTCCTGAGTTGCTTGCTTCTTTTTTGGATTTTTAGAATGCCAGTGTAAGCCTAGCAGAATTAGAAAGTATAGGAATTCTGCACTAATAAATCAGTCAACAGCACAGCAAGGATTAAGGGTTGTGCTGATGGTGGTCTTCCACATTGATAGTACAAAGGCAGATACCCTCCCCCAGCATTACACAGGCCCATCTGTTTCTGTAACTATGGAGACAGAGACAGAGAGAGAGAGACATGCTGCATTCCAATATAGTTTGTAACATGGCTTTCCTTCACAATGTGTAAAACAAGAAAGACTGTGGCTGTAGTAAAGCACCTGATTATGGATTAATTCTCTAATAATCCATGCTTGCTCCAGCAATTCTTTGTTCAAGTGTAGTTCCCGTGGTAGCCCACTAGATGGCTGTAAAACAGTGCTGTGCTGCTAGCATTGTTTCACAGCCATCTGTTGGCCTGCCAAGAGAACTGCAGGAACAAAACATGAAGATCTAGCCTAGTACGTGTCCCATCATGCAGTGCAGCCCATATCCTGTAATACACACAAATGAAAATTGAAGTACCTAGCACCAATCCTGACAGTAAGTTAGGAGAAAAAGTACCATATTAGTAAATGTAAAGCTAATATGTATAGAATTACTTGTTGAAAATTGTTCCAATTCTACTCACAATATTACAGTTATCAACAACATTTTCTGTGTCACCACCATGTTCAAACCTGTTTTTTTTTTGTTGCAATACATGCATTTAAAACAAAGTCACTGCGTCTGTGTATTATTGCTAGAATGTAAAACATTTTTATGCACTTGTCATGTTACAAGTGCATTAAGCCTCTCCACAGCAGGTTTTACTGTAGAATTAATCCATGCCTGGTTGGTTGGAGGAACCTGACCTGCGGCCTCATGCCTCAACCCCCCCCCCCCAGCATGAATTAATTCTTCAGTAGAACCATGCAGTGTCATGGCTTAATGCTTACATCTTTCTGTTTAGTTAAGTCTGGAAATTAATAATGCTGGATCCTTAAAAGCCTGGAAATTAAAATAACACTGGATCCTAAAAAATGTGCCCATGTTCCACTTTAGTTTCAAGTAAGTAAATCAAGAGAAAAGACAACAAAATCATGCAAAACATTTGCCTATGTTTTTTGTGCCATTTAGTAATATGCAACTGAATTTAACATTTAAAAAACATAAACTAAAGGTACCTTATATATATTGTAGTGTACTACATCGTGTGATGTACATGTCATGTGATGACACAGAGCCATGTGCAATGCAATATGGTGTCCCTGATTTTGGTCCTAGCAGATTGAGAGGTATGGACAGGATGTCTAGATGTGAAGGAGATATCTTGGCTCAGATAATGTCAACCACACACACACATTTGGGGGGAAGAGAGGAGGCAACTGTCACTCAAAGGGGTGAAGTCACTTCCCTCTTCCAAATGGTATAAGTCACGGGTAGGGGTGGGTGAAAGAGGGATTTTCCACCTCGGCAAAACTTCCATGGAAATCAGGTAACTTTTTGTGGAAGTTTCCGAATTTCTACCCATGGAGGAGCAGAAAATTTCCATGAATGTTACCAACAAAATTTCGCCATTACCCAGCAGCCAGCAGCACAGCCCTCCGCTCTCCTCCTCGGCCAGTGACACACTGAAATTTGTGAATGAATGAATGAGCGCATGCACATGTGCTCATTCATTCATTCATTCATTCACTCACAAATTTCAGTGGGCCACCAGCTGAGGAGCAGATCAGAGGGCTGTGCCAGTGGCCTGCTGCCGATACGTTTTGGGATGGTGGAGCTGGGTGGGAATCTACCTATTAGGGTAGAGAGGGGTGGTCTTGGGGGCACTAGACCAGAAGGATATAAGTACATTTAAAAAAATACTGGGGACAAGGATTCAGGGACTGGGAGGGAGGGAGGGAATTTTACTACTACACTAGACCACCAGGCAAAATTATTATGCTGCAGTCGGAGGATGATGATGGCATGTGGGGGGGTAAACAGTAATATTATACTGTGAGGGACACTGGTGGGTGGTCGGGTGGTGGTAGGGGCCACTAGCCACAAGGGGTTGGATATTTCTTTCATTTGTGAGACTACCAAGGAAGCAGGCGGAATGTCTGCAAAAGATCGGAAATTGATTTCCATACTTTTGCGGAAGCGAACATCAGACTTTCACTTATCTTCCTCCTGCAGAAGATTTTTTTTCGCACACCCCTAGTCAAGGGAGTGGGCCAAGCCCCCTCTCTCTCTCACTCTCTCTGGAACACTCAACATTTGAAGGCAAGATCTGCCAGGAATAGCTAAAGATAAGATAGCACAGTTAGGGACAGTGTCTCTGTAGCTAGAGGGCAGGTACAGTATTTTTTTTTTATTTAAAATTTTGATGACCAGGAAAGGCACAGTGAGCCACGGCTCATTTCCAGGTGCGACCCAGGTACAGAATGTACAGTCAGGAGAAAAGAGTAACACATGGTGAAGAATACAAAAACAAACAGTTTGTACCGACAGTTTTACAAAAGGTAATGTAGTACATTAACCAAAAAAACACAAATTTGAGAGTGTACAGGGTAAAGTACAGTACAGAGTTTAGGTGAGGAAAGTTCAGATTTTTTTTATTCATTAACTGTCTGCATAGCCTGCTTTATTTTATATTTCTTAGTAAGCTGGCAATCCTTTTATTTTACTATAAATATATCCTGTTTGTATTTATGTGTAGTTCTTCTAGTAAAGAATCCATTTTTTATAGACTCAGTGACTGCTTGTTTTATTTAAAGAAGTAATTTTACTATTTCTGCTGGGCTCCATTTGCAGTCCATCTCTGAAGGGTACTCTCCAACAATAGTTAGTGTGTTGATCTCCCTGACCTTGAGACAAATACAGGTTTCCTGCTTCCTGGTAAAAATTAAGTGGTGGCAAAAGATTAGAAGTTCCCGACAGAGGAACTACCCTGTAAGCAAGGGGGCCAAGGGACACTTTCCATCACAGTAGGTCTTTTTAAATGCACACAATGCAACAGATCTGAACCCTTCCACTCGCTTACACAGACTGCAAAATGAATCTGAAGTGCACTATGTACATAGAGCTGAACCATGTGGCCTTTAGGAATTGCACTTCTTTACTGCTAGCCTGTTTTTGAAGAAAAATTCTCCTGAGGTTTGTTTTAAAGTTAGTTCAAGGTGAATTTCTGATTCAAAATTTGAATTTGCTCCTAACAGGTAAAATTCACAAAGAGCATTGTGAATCTGAAGTTGGCAACTTCAAAGGAACTTCAAAAGCAAAAGAAAACATTGCTGAATCTCTCTCACATAATGTAATAACAAATAAGTCAGCTACTTTATCTGCTTAGTTTAGATGGAATAACAACTGTTGAGAGCCACTATTTGATAAAAACTTTACTTTCGGGGGGGGGGGATAGCTGCTGATGAGTTACTACTGTAGGAGGCAGCACTTTCCTTGCTCTCCTGGAACTTTTTGATAAAAATAGATTACATTTTATTTTAAAGTCAAGTCTCCCAAACTAAAAGAGCAGGTAAAGGTTTATGAAGAATACCAGAATGGCACTATGGGGACAAATCAAGGGAATAAAGCCCCAGCTACCGATTTCTTCACTCCTATAAACTACAGCAGCAAAGAGAGGAGTGGCCTGCACTCTCTAAAGAAGACATGGCTTCAAGTGAGTCAGCTACAGGGGGAGCATCCTTGGTGCCTATTCAGGCTACCCTTAACCAACTTGTGAGAACAGTGCAAGACATAGATTAAAAAATGGACTCTCAAACACCCAGGGTTTCACCCCTTGAAACTAGAATGGGCCACAGTGTACAAACAGTTCGGCTGTCGGAGCATTCCATAATGAAGGCCTGTAATGCCACCACTAACTTGATAAAAGAAAATACTTTGTTATGCCAGCAGTTAGAAATGGTGGAAAACCAGGCCAGAGAGAGACACGTCCATGTACTCAGGCTGTCTGAACTTGTGGAAGGAGAAGACTGTCTCGCCTTTGTATGAGCTATTTTTCCTTCTTTCCTAGGCTTGTCTGAGGATGACCCCCCATTTTGGTGGAAAAAGCTTACAGCAACTTCCAGGACACTGATGATAGTCTTCACTGGGGTCAGTGACCGAGATCGAGTGCTCGCTGTAGTCAGGAGGCACTGTGCCTTGAAGTATGGGAATGACACCTTATGATTATTCCCAGTCCTCTCTTATAGTACAAGGCAGAGGCGTTTGATGGCATACGGAGCCGTCTGAGGTAATGTAAAATTCAGCGTCAACTATTGCTCCCCTCTAAATTATGGGTAACCTGAAATGGTTGACAATATCAGTTTGGTGCCCAAAAGAATGCTGAAAAGGTGCTGCACTGCATAGAACAGGAGAGGGAGACAACGATAGAGGGGGGTTCCTCTTTGGAGGAAGACTCTCAGTACTATGAGTCTGGTAACTATACTTGGGGCTGGGGTTAATGTTGTCCTGGTAGGGTAGTTTGCTATTTTTTCCTTTTTACATTATACATTTTAGGATGTTATGTCTGATTATTATCGATGCCAGAATGTGGGATGTCTTTGGGGGATTTATAGCTGATGGCATATACTACTCAGCCCATGTTGACTCTTAGCCCAACCCTTACTGGGTTTCTGAAGCTCGCTGTATTTGAGATGTGAATTGAGTGAGATGGGCTTCAAGTTTGGACTCACATGCCTGAAGCAATGTGGATGCTAAGCTGTCTTTTCCTGTTACACATATTTTGGGTTTTCTGCTCTGTTTGAGGGGGCTTTGGTCTCTTTAACTACATTGTCCTTTTTGGGGCGGTAGGGACGTTTTTTATTGCCTATATGGGATTTGTTAATGCTGAGGGAACTACTTTAACATCGCTGTTATGATGTTTAATTATTTTGCAGTTTTATATATATTTCAAGATGTTGGATTCCCCTTTGACCCTCCTTGGCTGCCTGCATGGGGACTGTTTGATGTTTCTTGTGGGTCTCTCTCCCTATGTTGTATCAAAGGGGAGGTGTCTTTCAAGATGCAGAGGTGACATATTGAAGTTAATAATGCTGTGTTATCCTCTTGTGTAAATAATCTTTTGTAAGTTTTGGCTTGCAAAAATTAATAAATATATAATATAATAAAAATTGACTTCCTGCTCATGGTGTAGGGTAACATGAAGCTGCTTTTCACACTGGTGACAAGAGGTCATATCCCAAACCTGATACAACAGGATGGAGTGAAGGCTGGCACTGAAAGCTTCGGGGTCTCCCAGAGGATGCTGTCCTCCTGGGCAGGAGTTAAAAAGTGAAAGCTAGTGGTGCTGGCAGCCATTTACCCTGTGGTACAGTAAGCCAGGTTTCTAGGGGCATGCCTATCCAGGTGTAGAAGGCAGGCAGAGGGGAAAACATAAAAATGGCCCTAGCATCCTATATGATTGACACTACTCCCCCATGCCACCCAACTTTCTGGAAGCATTCCACCCACTCCTCCAATAACCACCACAGACAATAAAAAGTTCTACAGTATCTCCCTTTGGGAGCAGGAGGATCTCCAGAAAGGGATCATCTTACACCTATGGTGATGGAGTCTGGAAGTGGGTGAAGGCTGCTTTTAGGTGAGTCCAGAAGGCAGTGCGTGCTAGGTATCCAAAAGGGTTAGGGTACCTGCAGGCCAAAGGTTGGAAAAAAAATATTTATTAACAGGTTCAATCAGTCAATGTTAAGGTTACCACTTGTATTGATTTCATCAGGACCGTCCTGGTTTGAACGGCTGTGACCTGTTAAAAAAATTAAAAATGCTAAATTTCATGATCTTACAGTAAAAAAAAAATATTTCATGACTTTCTGAGAATTAGAGAAAAATAAGATACCTTAACAAAAAAAAACAACATATAAAATGATAGTAAACAATAAGAAGAACTAAAAAATTACATTTGGTCTTAGTTCTGATTATTTAGAGAAAAGAAATGTGCTACATTGGTTAAGGTTACATATTGTCCAGTAACAAAGATCATGTTTTAGTGCGAAATGTCCCACATTGGACTTCTTAAAATGTGGTAACCCTAGCCACTGGATTGGTCCAACACATTTTGGCAGGTGGGAAACCTCAGTACTGGTAAGAACATTGTTTATACTGTAAATATTAAACTACAAAATATAGTATACTATACTGTCATATCCAGTTACCCTCAGACACTTCGGGTGGCATTTTTACACACTCACATCCATTTTTTTTGGATGAGGGTGCAGAAATCTGCCAAGGAAGTTAGACCAAAAAAAGTTGGTCTAACAATTCTGATGGATTTCTACACTTGCATCAGGAAAGTGAATGCAACTCCCACAGATGCAGCAAAACTTACCATCAACTGCAGGAAATGTTGCAGGTGCATCCAGATGCCTGTGAGTAAGATGCAGACATTTGGACACATCTGCATGGTTGTGGCACGCATCTGAAATACAAATACAGCTAATGCATCCACCCAATAGAAACTTCCCCCATCTATGCCTGTCACCCCCCACAAAGGGAACAAAATAATGTACTAACACTTTTGTGTCACAGAGGTACACATGACTTTCTGTGTGTCAGTAAACTGCCTAATTTAAAAATCAATGGCACATGTTATTTGATAAATAAGACGGTCATGTAAAAATATGAAGTATTGGTCCCTTCGCATTGTTAGGTCTCTTCAAATGTATCTGCTTAACATGTTACCTATAATCTGAGTTTTTTTCTTTTCAGAGCCAGATCCAGTGTTTGCGCTGTTACGCTTTGCCTGTGTTTAACAGTGAGGATGTCTAGTGGTGCAAAAGGTGGTTTTACTTCATGAGCTGCAACTTGAGTGCAGATGCAAACACAATCACACACGCTCTATCTGTCTACAACCTGAAGTTAGACACTTGGAAAAAAATATCCAAAGTTTATTTTATGAACCAATTTATCAGCATGTTTAGCAATGAAAACAAAGGCTTTCATTTCTCTGCCTAGCTGTATAACCCTGTATTAATTTGTATCTCCCACACCCACTAATGTTCAAATTACATAAAGGATGAACCACACTGAATAAAATGGAATGCTGAGGCTAGAAAGTGCAGTGCGGATTTATTAAAACCAGCCACAATTTTGCAGTTTTAATAAATTACTGCCAATGCTTCACTTTCTACAATGTGTTGTTTGTGTGATTACACAGTGTCTGTTAGGTGCCCAGAGCCCTGTCTGAGACATGGCTACTCTGTGTCTCTCGGTAGTATAGCAAAAGTCATTTAGGCTGTATTACACTGTCTGTTAGCCTCTTAGGTGCCCCAAGCCCTGCCAAAGCTACACTGAGATCTCTCTGCAGCATAGTGAAAGCCATTTATGCTGTATTACACTGTCTGTTAGGTTCCATGAGCCTAGCTACACTGTGTGTGTCTTTGCTGCATAGTGAAAGCCATTTAGTCTGTATTTGAAAATTATGTGAACAATATGAATCCTAGCACTAATAAAGAACATACCAGCAATAATAATAACATCACCAGGACTGGTGCTAAATGTCCTCCAGAACCAAAAAAAAACATGTTAGTAATGAAATGATAGTAGCGTTTCTGAAAGAACTGACAGGAGTTACTCATAGAGGAACTAAACTTTTTGCCACATGTGACAGGATACTTCCAGTTGTTGATGCAGCATGAAAGGGCAAACAAGAATCCTCCTCAAATATAAGCTCAGATGCTGAGGCAGTATATGATGATAAGGATGGTGGTGATAGTGGGAACTGGGAATGGGATTGGCCAGGCTATGTCCCACCTTATGATGACAGCAGTTCCATTTCTTCCAAATCTTGTGGTGATGAAGTCTATATTTTTGATAAGGGGACAGAAGAGGATGCAGCTGTAAGGCAAGAGAGGCAAGTGCATAAAAGAAAATCATATGCTAAATGTAAGAATAAGAAGGTGAGCATGAATGAGAACAATTCATGTCAACAAGGAAATCACAAATAGCTGAAAACTTGGCTTCATGGTCTCCACTCCTCCACTGAGAAACACTCAATCAATGTGTCAGGATAAGACAATTCTTTATTATAAAAAAACAACCAGCAGTGAGATAAAACACAGATACTCCCTCATCAAACCCCTCAGCCAAACAGTTTCATGTGGTACTTGTGCTTTTTCAAAGCCTGCTCGTTGTTTTTTTGTAATAATGAGTCATCTTATCCTGACACAGCAATTGAGTGTTTCTCAGTGGAGGAGTGGAGAAAATGAAGCTGAGTTTTCAGCTATTCAAGAGTCCCTCTCCTTCTTTGCTTTGGCTCCAGTCCTGTGTTGTTGTAAAGTTGCCTTTCTGTCTGTCAACAAGGAAACTGCAGTGTAGGGTTTCCTCCAGGTCCCTTGACTGTACAAGAAATAATGCCAGGCACTGTATTACAAATCAAAAAAGGTAAATGTTTAGTGTATAATTTATTTTATATTAACGCTGCAGACAACTCTTGAGCTGGATGCAAGCTGTGAAAAAGGGCATCAGTCATGGTGGCAAAGTGGGACATTTTGGAACATCAGTAATGATGCAACAGGCAAAGGCAAAACACCCAACTGAGTGAGGCAGAGCAAGGGACACCGTGGTTGGCATGTGCAGTATTTGAGGTGGTAGTGGCGGTGACCATAGTGACAATGAACTGGAAGCATAAACTGACATTGAATCACTTGATGTGTCTTTCCAGTCTTCCCAGACAAACATAGATTGTTTTCTTTTGTCACCATCAAGTACTGCAAAATCCCAAAGTAGTACTCCACAGAAAAAGACATAAGTAATACATTCCTCTAAAGATTAAAAACATCTTGTCATTCTCGTTAACTAACATTAAAAGAAAGAGTTGAGAGGACATCACAATTTACCTGCAAGCATCCAACATGCCGGCTGTTAAATAGAGCCATTGCAGAGCTGTTGGCCAGTTGTCAACTTCCTTTTGCTTTTGTTTCCCAAAAAGGTTTCTTCAAGTTTATGAACGGCATTGAACCACAGTACACAGTTCTCTTTTAAACATATTTTTTCAAAAAAGGCTGTTCCACAGTTGTATGACTTGGAGTGTAGTGCAGTTATTAAGCGGTTAAAACTCTCTGAGGTGAAGCAGGTTCACATAACCATAGATATATGGACTGGCAACCAAACAATTGACTACATGACTGTTACAGCTCATTGGGCAAGTTTTCAGTCAAAAAGTAATAATCCCCACTGGTCTGTAAGCAGCAGCAAACAGGCTATATTATGTGTAGGAAAACCACACTGCTGTGAATATTTTACAGGAGCTTCGCAATCAATTCCAGAAGTGGATTACTCCATATTCATTACCCCTATAGTTCACAGTGTCAGATAATGGTGCCAACACAGTCAAAGCTGTTAGAGATGAAACTATCAACATATACTTGTTTTGCACATTGTTTAAGTCTTCTTATCCATAGTTTCCTGAATGAAAACAGAAATGTTGCACACCTGCTAGGTCTTGCTAGGAAAATATGTGGTCATTCCAGCCACTCTCTGAAAGCACTAAAGATCCTGAAGGGGCTGCATAGATCAAACAACTTACTATTGCATACATTAAAGCAGGAAAATTCAACTTGCTGGCATTCAACATTTTACATGTTGGAAAGGATTCATGAACAGAAAAAGGTTATATATGACTACACCATGCAGAATCAAATAGGTTAAGAAGACATCATTCTCATTTCCACCAGCTGGACTCTACTTGAATCTTTAGTCACCTTACTGGAGATATTTGAGGCTGCCACATGTGATGTCAGTGTGGACAGTGAAACTCTGAGTCAAATCCTTCTGCAAATCAGATTTCTTCACATTTTTCTTGATGAATAAAGAAAGCTTACAGTCAAAAGAAGACACTTATGCTGTTATGCTGGCAGATGACTTGAGTCTCAGACAATTGAATGATCGGAGACTAAATACCATTTTTAAGAATGACACCTAGGTATCGTCAGAGGTTCTGTGTGATAATGGTGAAAGCCTAAAGGCGACTGCCATTATCAAGAAGTCTAGAGTGCTGAAAACATTTTTTGCACTCTGACACCCAGACACACAGGAAAACAGTGCTGGGGACTTACTTTTTAATGTTTCCTGTGGGGAAGCTGCACCCCCCACACACACCCACATGGGGGGGTTTTGGCCCCTACACCCCCCCTACTAAAGGATTCTCGACTTCACAGGGCTGCATGTCGGGGGGTGAAAACATTAAAAAATAAAAGGTTTGGGCCTGGTGCAAAAACACTGCACTAGCACCCAGACCAGAACCCGGTACCATACCCGCCGCAGCTGCAGACCAACCCCAGACACCACGACGCAGCTCAGCATAACACCACAGCACCACCCCCTACTACTCCTCTGTCCTCTCTCAGCCCATGCTCAGTGTGCTCACTTCCCCCCCTGCGTGGGTACATATAGCGACATTCTGTTATTATTTTCACTGAACCCCCCATCTGGCCACTCTACTCTCCATTGCCATGAGGGATTTGCTGGGGAGCAGGTCACGATTATGGATGTCACCCTTCCCATGTGCACTCCTCATGGGATACCATTGGCTATGTTGCTTGATCCATGTGTTAAATAAAACACTGAAACCATCCTTCCTGCAAGGGAAGACACTGATTATTGGAGAGATCTTCTGCTCAACAAATGAGACATTGCCCTACCAACACCATTAACTGATGTATCGCAGTCAAATTCTGCCAAACCTTCAGATTGTGCTTCTGGCACAGACAATATAGCATCAATCAATTCTTCACAATCACCAGTGTCATTATTATGGGAAAGGATATCTACAGCTATTTCTCGGGCATCCTATTTTCAGGATCAGAAAGGCAAATCATGTAACAACATGGACTATTATCCTGTAAAGAATGTGCAGCTGGCTCATCTGCCAGACTGGTAACACTATTTCACAGCATAATGATCCTGGAGTATTTTGTAGACCATACTGTGATTGGTCTCGAGGATGATCCATTACTCTAGTGAAAACAAATAAGAACAATATGGCCAGATCTAGCAAATCTTGCAATAATGTACCTCAGTTGTCCACCTTCAAGCATATATGCAGAATGCAAATTTAGTGCAGCTGGAGGAACTGTCACTGACCACAGAACACTGCTAAGTCCTGCAAATGCAGAACGACTTACATTTCTCAAAATGAATGCTGACAATTTCCCAGTTGTCCCATACACTAAATTATGTGAGTCTGAGTCTGAACATGAACAACAGCCTGCAAAGAGTGATACTGAATATGACAACTAGGTTATAGAGGTGGGCAAAAGTTGTGACTTCTGCCTTAGTAGAACTTCTGCAAAATGTCACAACTTTCGCCCAAAGTTTCCGAACTTCGCCTGTGGCAGATCAAAAAGCTGACTGTGTTTGGGTGAATATTTGCCTTCTCTCACTTTTAAGATATTTTCCCTGGTGTCCAGTGTCACCCTCCAGACTTGAATCCTGAAATATATTCCCTTGTGGCTTGTGACCCCCCCCTCCACCTGTCACCAATTGCTGCCCATCACCTGATGAATAGTAATTCCCTCCCTGGTGGTAAGTGGTTCTTCCCACCAACTGATCACCTGCTGCATACCTAAAAATACTACCTGTTGGCTAGAGATCCCTCCCTCCACTCAATCATCTGCCCCATATTTAAAAGAAAATCCCTGGTTGCTAGCAGTCCCTGCACCCACCTGATCACCCACCCGACCAGGACATCATGCCCTGGTGTCCAGTTTAACCGCACACCCCAATACTCAGCCCATATAGTAAAAACAATGCAAGGCATTCTGCCTGGTGGTCTAGTGAACCCCCCCATCCATGATCCCCCGTAGGTGAACTAGAATTGTATTCCCTATTGGTCTAGTGCACCCCTACCCCCCACCCTGGCAGGCAGTGTCCCACCTCCCCATGCCCCCAACCCTTACCTAAGCTGGCGACTGGCACAGCCATCCTCTCTCCTTAATGGCCAGTGACCCACTGAGCTGTCAATGAGTGAGTGCATGCTTATGCTGTACCAGTCACCACCTCAGGTTTGGGATGGTGAGAGTGCAGTGGTGGGTCACTGCCTGCCAGGGCAGGGGGTGCAGTAGACCACCAGAGAATACAATTGTAATTCACCAACTGGGGATTAGTGATGGGGGGTTCACTAGACCACCAGGGAGAAATGTTTTTTTTACTATACAGGCTGGGGATCAAGATGGGGCAGTTACACTGAACACCAGGGCATGATGTCCTGCTTGGGTGGGTGATCGGGTTGAGTTAGGGGCCGCTAGCCACCAGGGATTTTTATTTAAATATGGGGCAAGTGATCGGGTGGGGGAGGGACCACTAGCCACCAGGGAATTAATATAAATCAGGTGTTGATCGGCGACTGGCGGGAGGGGGGCACTAGACACCAGGGAAGTAATTCACTGATATTGTGCAGTGATCGGTGACTGGCATAGGGGCATTAGACACCTGGGAAGTAATTTACTGTAGGGTGCAAGGTAGGTGGAATATTTGTGAAAGTTTGGAAATGGATTTCTGAACTTTCATAGAAGTGAAAGTCTGACTTTCGTTGCAATTCCACCAGTGAAAGTTTTTGTTTGCACACCTCTACTAGGTTGTGTATAAAATGAATAGAACCATCACCACTGTTAGCCAGTCACATGTGCCACAAATAGAATAATAGATACATTCTGGTGTATTACAAGGCAGTAAATCATCAAGAGGATCTGGGGGCACAGTAAACCTTGAGATCGAAGCTCGAGAGGTTTCAAGTACCCCCAGATCCTCGAGATATACAGTACTAATGCTAATAAAAAGTGTTGTGTATGCTTCTCTTTTGCTTGTTGCCCATTGCAACCTACAGTACCTGCCGTATGTACCCTGAACTGTTGTACCACTTTGAATTTGAAATGGATCCTTTGTAAATGAGCTTCAATACTCAATAGTATTTATCCGATTTTGATTAAATAAATACATATGTAAGAGGCTGACCCCTGAAAATCTGCTGTTGTGTGTGTCTGCCCCATGTCCATCTTTCTTTTGTTTGCACATTTACCTAGACAACCAGCTAATACATTTCTATAACTTGCTCTCTCTTAAGTTCACTCTAATTAATGTTATTGTGCATTGGCCGTAAAAAGTTCTCAGTGCAGAGTATTTGCATTGTTGTACAGTACATATCCTGGCATGCAACTAACCATGAACTTAATGAAAGCAGTTGGTTTCTTGTACTACCCTTTGGAAGTTAGGTAGAAACCTTATATACTATACACTACCATCTTCAGTATATATTTGATCATTCTGTATTCCTCCTCAGTTCATTTAAGTCAGTTCAATATAAATGGTCTTTAGTTATCCAGCTTTGTGCCACTAACAGAACATTATTAAAATGTATGAAGGCTAGCTGACCATGTCCCTCTACCCTCACAACTGCCAAAATGCCCCCAGTAGTTCTTGGGTAAACTCTATCTATCTATGTCAGTGAGAGTCAAATCTGAAAGTATCTGTGACAGCCCAGCCTTTGCATGATCTATGGTGGAACATGTAAAGGCCAACTTGCAGCAGGGAGAAAAGTAACAATTATGGTAAATAGCTATAGAGGTAGAAAATGAGTTTTTTTTTGTTTTCTTTTATTTTACTCATTAAAACTGATAAACCCAAAACACAGACTATCATACATTGTAAAATGTTTAAAGTGTAACTTTGTTGCCTAGAAACTGAATAATATAATTGTTTGAGTTGTCAGCTGCGAAAATAAATTAGAATGCACTTTTCAGGCATTGTTTACTGAGATATGTCACATGAAATTATATATTTGAACTGCAGTGTGCATAAATGCTAAGAGTACCTAATCAAATATCCCCTGGGATTTTGCAGTTTTTAATTTATTTTTTCTTGTTTGCTCTAGAAGCAACCTGTGGTCTTCCCATTTTAAAAGCAGTTTCAGCTGGTTGGTGGAGGACAGATGCTAAAGATAAGAATGCTGAATTCCTCTAAAGCTCATTTAAGTCCCTTTTACATGTTGGGCTCTGCACCACAGTGGGCAGTGCACAGCAACTGAAACATTACCTTCGCTGTCATCTAAAGGCAAGCCACACCACATCCAAGGGAAGTGGTTGCTGTTCTGACATTCCCTGTTTTTCTTGGTTCACTGTTGAATTTGGTCGTTTCACACTTCCTGGTGCTGCCACGTAATCAGAGCACAGTACTCACACCGATGCAGCCCAACAGGCAAGTCTCAGGCTCTGGGCTGGCTAGAAAGACTGCAAAAACCCCAGAAGTGACACAAGACCACTGCAGGCCTGCTGTTTGAATGAGGAAAAGGCAGCAGCACAGATGGGCGGAGTAAGTGGTTGTAAATTGCAATGCTATCGAGTAGGGCTTCATGTAAAAGGAGCTTTAAACATTACTGCTCTGTACCTTGCAAGCACCAAATCTTTTCTGTTAACATGTGACTGTTGGGTGGCCAAAACGATCCAGGGCATGGGGAAAAAGATGTACAAAGAGAGGCTGCAAGAGAGCAACATTTACACAGGGAGAAGGGGGGGGGTAAAAGGAAACATACAAATGTTTGCAAGAGGTAAAAGGGGTAGATTTAAAAACATATTTTTCCTAAGTACGAATACAGGAGTATGAGGAAATTCAATGAAACTGGTGTGGGGGGGGATTCAGGAGGGATGTCTGCAAGCACTGTTTCACTGAAAGAGTTGGTGGATAAGTAGAACAGGCTTCCAGAGGAGGTGGTGATGATGAAAACAGTGATAGAGTCCAAGGTATGGTGGTACAGGCATATGATCATTGAAAGTGGACAGAGGGAAGAGGTAAGGCAAAGGGATGGTCACAAGAGACTTCATAGTGCAGTTAGGAAGGATGGGCAGACCCAATGAGCTACTGGGCCTTTTTCTGTCATCATTGTCTATGTTTCTATGTAGAGTATGCCTGATGTAAGGAACCAGCTCTTCTAAATACTAATAAAAAGTGTTGTGTATCTTCATTTCATTCCATATTGTCTATTTATTAACACTCTGCGGCACTGTTACTGGTTTACTGGTTAGATCCTAGGTTTGGGAATCCAGAGACCTCATTGAAATTTCTTCAGAGGAATTTACTCTTTGTATGATCGTAAAAAAACGTCTTGACCTCGCTGGGATTCAGACCCTCCAAGCTTCAGAACTGGGTACAACAGCAGTCCCCACTGAAAATAAGGGTGTTGCATTTCAGTGGGGCTATCTTGAGTAAATAACCAGTTAAAATGTATTCTTTACATGCCTCCGTCTTAATCTACTACCGGCTTTTGCATGATCAAATAAGGGCTAGGTGGCCAAATTCAGTGTTTCCTGGTGCACAGCACTCAGGAAATAGCATGCATACACAGAATGTACCAATACACACAAGACAATTAGGGGATTCACTTTCATAAAGGTTGCAGTATTATATTCAGAAGTTTTGGAAACGCTAAAATGCTGCTGTGGTAGTGCTATTTAAGATTTCCAAAACCCTACTCTTATCAACATGCACAGTGGTGCACAACCACCTAACACCCCTCTCCAGCCAAGGTTTGGAATGTGGACTGACAGTAAAAGCTATCAGTCAGTGTGTCTGTCAGGCTAGTGGTCCCATACACCCCCATGCTCATCCAGTGTGCAGTAAATATATAGATTCATGTCCATGGTAGTCTAGAGGTTCCTCTGCTCCCTGATGCTTATCTGATGAGCAGAGCAATATAGATTCTTGTCCCTGGTAGTCTTATCTGATGCATACTGTAGTACAATATAGATTCTTGTCCCTGGTAGTCTTGCACCCTCATCCCCATTCAATGCATAGCAATATGTTGGTCCTTGTCACAGGTAGTTTAATGATCCCCCCTCCCCACTTGAGCACTGATAGTAACCATTACTGCCCTTATACCCCACCCCATCCCATCCACACAGTGCTCACAATCCCAAGCCGCTGTCCACCCGACTCACCCTAGATATGCCCATCCCATTCCCTATCCCCATTTCAGCAAACAGCAGAGTCCATCCACTTATCACACTGGCTTGCCACCATCTCCGGGACAGAGAGTGAGAGTGCATGTACAGTAGAATTATTCTACTGCATGCATGTGCTCACTCCTTCTGATGTTGATGATAATGGTGACCATTGTGGTGGTGAGCGGGGGGGGCTGTGCCTGTAGCCACTGCTGTGTAAGGACAACAGCAGGACAGGCATATCTATGGTCACTTGGGCAAGGACAGATGGTGGGTTGTGGGCACTGAGGGGGAGAGGACAGGGTGGAGGGCATGGGGGCATCATCAGTTACTACTGGTGCCCAGGTAGGGAGGAGGATCAACTAAGCTACCAGGGAGAAGCCTTGGAATCAAATAATTTTAAAAACGTAATATGTCAGTGACAGATTGCTCTGAAAATGAATGATTTAGAGACAGATATCATGTTATGGAATGAAATAAACAGGAACATTTCTGGTGCTTTTTTGAGGTCCCCCCCCCCCCACTGGGAATACTGAGAAGAAGTATTTGTTCAAGATGTTTACCTTTTCTTAATCCTCCTCCATACAGTCACACCCTTCCTCTTTAACTGCACAATCCTGCCCTTTGTCTTTCTTTTCTCGGTGACATATCTGAAAAATATCTTGTCCACATTTGATATTCCTTGAGCTCTGGGTCCCCTTATACATTCTGAATGTTACTTTTTTAGCCTTTACCTTTTCTGCTACCTCTTTTTTTTGAGAACTGCAATGGTCGCCTCTTTCTTTTACTTTTGCTTACCTACTTGACACATAGGTTTGTTGCCTTCACTATGCCTTCTTTTAATTTGGCCCAGTTTTCCTCCCCCCCCCCAGGTTCACCCTATCAGGTCATTTATTTATTCAGTTTTTGTTAACCTGGAAAAGAGGACTAGATAATTTTGCTTATTTTCAGCTTTGTCCTGGGGAGGGGGTTACAGATGAATGGCAATTGACATTGAACCAGCTTAAGCTGTTAGAGGTATTTTTAGTGAATGTGCGAAATTTGTGCAAGACACCGGGGAAATTCCCATACTCTGTGGTAGGGGATACTGGTGCTGGAATGAAGGAGCCCAGTATCATACTAGACACCAGTGGTGGAGGAGGTGGTGATGGAGGGGCTGCTGCAGCAGCCGTAAGAACGGGTGCTGTTGACACCATAGTGCAAACCATTCCAGAAGAACCGGTTCACATAGGATCGACAGAGGATATGGAGTTTCATCAAGCTGAGATTCACCTTCACGAGGAATTACATTTAAAGAAACAACAGAACCAACTTTCGGATGCAGAAAAAAATATCTAAATGCAAAAAAGAAACTGGATGAATAATCGAAAAGGAAAAGGATGGTTGGAAACTCAACGGGTGGTTACACTGCTAAGCCGGATAATGTTTTTTTTTATTTTCCACCATAATGGGGAACCTGGATCAGAACCCAGCATTTACAGAGAAGAACATGACACGGAACCAGACTTCAGTAAAAACAAAATAGACACCCAATGGAGTCTGGTGTGACGCAGGTTGGATGAAAACTCCAGAGGGTACATGGATCCCACACCAGGCAATCCCAATACCTGGTATAGATCCTGCTACGGAGAATGCAGAAACATTGGCTCTACCTGATCAATCTGTGCTGATTCCAATGGATACAGGGGAACAGAATGCCACTTCAGATACCTCAGGTACACCCTCATTTTCTCCACTTGAGACAAAGAGTGACATTTTTTATGATGCCCAGTCTGGGTTTGTTAACCAGCAGAAAGACCGAAAGAATGGAAAAAAGGGGTTAGAGGAACCTACTGCAAACAATACCAGTAATGATGCCTCAAATACTACTACTGCCCCAACATATGCTAGTCTTTTCCAAAAACTGATGGAACTGACCAAGAGGTGTAATGCTGTACGCCTGAGTCACTTAGGTGGAATGAAAACTCCACCAGACAGATATTTTGTGGGGAAATCTTTAATCAAACACTCTCTAGGCTTCTCCCCGGCTGAAGTTTTTGTGCTTATTCATGCTCTGGGTGAGAGCACATTTGATGTGAGTTTTTGTACCCCTGACTTGCTGGAAAAATGTTGGTCTAAATATACCACTCGGAAAATGAATCCCTAATGGGTACCATTTCAGGCTATCCCACTGACAAAAAGACTTGCTAACATTATAACTATACTTTTCAGGAATGAAGGAATGAACATTGCTGACATTTTATACTGGCTGGAAAAAATGCAGGGGGATGCGGGGGAATACAAAACCTAGGGCTTTATTTACCAGTAAGACCTCGCTATTAGACTGCAATTTTTTGTTAATCAATGCCAGAAGCCTTACCAAAAAGTTTGATGAGCTCCAATTAACATTACATGCTTTAAATGTCCAAGTTTGTGCTATTACAGAAACCTGGTGGCAACCGGTGGATACCTGGGATAAACATATCCCAGGATATACACTCTATAACAAAGACAGGTCCCAATCTAAAGGTGGGGGTGAGGGTGGCTCTGTACATTGCAGATTGCATTTCTTCAGAATGTATGGATACATCTCAATGGGCAGACATAGAGGTCTTATGGATTAAGATTACTCCACCCCAGGCAGCAAAAATCAACTTAGGTGTAGTTTACAGGCCTCCATCCATAAGGGCTCCAGAGGATAAGGTTTTATTTGACTTTATCAACCAGTTAACATTGGCAGGGAATGGAGTCACGTGATGCAGAGCGACTGGTGACAGCCTTTTCTGGAGCTCCCACCTGCCACCCGATAAAAATCAAATTTTGCCCTACTTCTAGCCTGAGATTGTCGAGGGTCTCTCTCTCTAATTGCCTTCTCTACCTGGAGTACTCATTATTACGCTTTCCGCGGTCCTTACATTGGAGGCAGTGAGAGTTGCGGTGCGATGGATGCCGAGATGAAGCAGGCCGGAGTGAGGCATACTCCGCCCACGATACCCGAGAAAAGCACCAAAAAGGCCAAGAACCAGAATTTGGGGCAGGCATCCAACAAACTCCCCCTAGTATCTCGGCTAATCTGCTCACAGAGGATCGATTCCTGCAAGAGCTGCTTCCTTTTCGTGAAACTCTCCAGGACATATCTACTGAGATGAAAACTATCAGGAGTGACCTCAGGGCACTTACTGCGAGAGTGGGGGACATGGAGGTTAGATCGTCTTGATGGAAAGCTGGAAGGGAGAATCGATCCGAGATACGAGTCTTAGTCAACAAATGCATAAACTACAGCTAAGACGGAAGACTTGGAGGCAGAAGCAGGAGAAATAACATCTTGATCCTTGGCTTGCCCAAATCTGAAGAGGAGGGATACCATTTCTTTTATCCAGAAGCTGTTAAACAAGATTATTGGCCCCTCACCCCTTAACCAGCAGTACCATATTGAGAGGGCTCATCGCTCCTTAAAGCCTAAGCCTCAGCCTGGTGCCCCTCCTCGTCCCATAATAATTAAGTTTCTCAGTTTTCTCGAGAAGCAGCATGTGCTAGTGAAATCTAGGGAGCTGGAGTCGATTTACTGGGACAGGGCCAAACTCCGTAGAACGCAGGACTTGCCCTATGAAACCTGCCAAAGAAGAGCAGCATTCCACCCTATCGTGAAAAAGCTTATTGCTGCGGGAATTAAATTCAGGATGAACTATCCGGCTCGACTGATGGTCTCCTTGGAGGGTGTTTGGTACCCCTATGAAAATCCTGAACAAGCGATGTCAGACCTCACCTTGAAACTTCCCAGTCTGTTCAAAGGGGACTGAGCTTGCTGTTTAGACTTTGGCTCCATTTGGGTTTTTTTTTTTCATACATAAAGAGTGTGGTGATTTCTTACCTGTTGGAGGTTTTTTGTTGATGTCCTTGGGTCTCGTCGGAATGGGCTGTGGGGGCGGTTGGATCGCAGCCTGATAGGCCTGTGTAAGACCTAGAGGCTTGAAGCCTAGCCCCGAGGGTGGATGGGGGGGGGCACTCACTTTCTGGTTTTGCGGTCTCTTCCGGACCCTTTTGGGGACGGACCGGTGGGTCCTTTAACGGGTTTCTCCGCTCATGACTTCCTTTAATATGTGGGATCATATCTGGGCAATGGACCGGCTGTTCAGTTGCGGGTTTATGCCGGGTCCAGTTTCTGTCTGCTGGGACTTTGGTAAAGGTAGAGACCATTATTTAAAAACTGTTTGTCTCCTCATGTCTCTGTTGTCAGGAATTGTTAGCAGTTTGCATCATTACGATGAGACCGCTTCTGGATAGGGTTCACGAAGTTCCGGTTAGCGAGTTTATACACTTCCAGGATTACTGCGTTTCGAGTAAGGGGGCATGGTGAACAATTACTCTTTTGCATCCATGGGTGGTGGGGGGGTGGCTCAGGGAGAGGATAAGCACTGGGGGATTTGCTTCACAGCCTTAATAAGGGGAGCTGGGTTACCATGTCCAGGAATTTCAACGCTGGATGTTTGGCTCTCTGGAGTTGGGTTTATAGCCTTGGGGGGGTTTTTATACATAGATTGGACTTTAGTTTAGGCTGGTTTACTCCTGGACAGGTGACCTTTTGGGGAGGGCCCCTACTAGCTCGGATTTGGGCTTCTGTACTTAATTTATCTGTATCATTGGGGCCTGTTGTATATAGTTTAAGTGGGGTAGGGAAGGATGGATTGGTAAGAGGGGGGCCGGGGGGTGGGTCTGGAGTTAATTTACCACCTACAGAATGCTCTTGGTTGTTCTTGTTATCTAGTGCAGGTATTAGTTTCATACTTTCAGATTCTCAGTTAAATATGATCTTCTGTCATGTTATGAATATTCAGGAGTGGGGGGGTTGGGAGCATTTGGAAGGTGCCACTTATTGACTGGCTGGATGGAAGTGTCACGGGACTTTCTTTTTTCTACCCTTTTCACTTTTCTATATGGCTATGAGGCCTATTAAACTTGCTACTTGGAATGTCAGAGGTATAAGAGATGTTGCTAAAAGAACTCAAATCCTGTTAAATTGTTCCCTTCTCGATACTGACATTTTATTTTTACAGAAAACTCATGTATTAGCTTCAGAGGCTAAAGGGCTCCGTCGTCAGGGGTTTTCTCAGGTTTTTGTCTCCGAAGGAACCTCAGCTAGCAGGGGAGTGGCAATTTTGATAAGAAGAGGCATTTCATTTGTGGTTGAGGAATGCTCTACAGACCAAGAGTGCAGATTTGTGTTGGTTAAGGGCTTGCTTAACAATATGAAGGTGGTTCTAGGGGCAATATATAGCCCAGTGGAGGGACCTCAACTTCTCATGCAACTGACGGCTAAGCTGAGTCGATTTCTGCGGCTTTGTTCATTTTGGGGGGCGATTGGAATGTCACTCCAACTCAGGATTTAGACAGAACTTACAGACCTACGAAACCTCCTTCCCCTTCTCAAATAGCTCTCAGTGATTTTATGAATTTAGTAGGTTTATGTGACCCTTGGAGTATATTGAACCCCTCTAGCTGTAGCTACTGTTTCTACTCCCAAATACATCGATCTTGGACCAGATTAGATTATATTTTAATTAGCACCACCCTTTTGGCAAATGTTTCCCATTCAGGTATAGAGCCAATTGTTATCTCGGACCACTCTCTGGCTTGGATCAAGTTGTCTCCTGGTCCGCCTGGTCAGAGGGATACCTCTTGGAAGATTAACACACAGCTTTTGAAGGATGACCATACAATTTCTCATCTCAAATCTTTGATCTCGTCCTTTCTCGAAATCAATCAGGGCTCCATTGCCAGAGAAGATTTAATTTGGTGTTCTCTAAAATGTTTTATTAGAGGCGAATTTGTTAAGTTGGCCTCCAGGAGGAAAAAGGTGAGAGAAGCTAAGGTTACCTCACTGTCCAATCAAATTAAAGCGGCTGAGGATATCCTCTCTCTCTCTCTAACTCTCAAACAGACCTTGAGGAGCTATGCAAACTTAGGAATGAATATGAGGACCTGATCAAAGAAAAAACGGAATATGTCATCCTTAAAACTAAAGCGTGCTACCTCGACCAGGGGGAAAAACCCGGCAGACTGCTTGCCCTCAGACTAAGGGAGGCCGAAAATTCAAGGTTGATCCCTGCCTTGAAGGCATCTGATGGTTCAATCAAAACCTCCCCAAGAGATATTGTGCAAATTTTCGAATTTTTCTATAAGGATTTGTATGGTAATGGGGCCTCTCTGATAACTCGCTCGGCGGCGGAACATTTTTTGGATGGTGTCTCTCTTCCTCACTTGCAGGTGCATCACTGCGAACTGCTATCCTCCCCTATTACCTTGAGCGAGATAGAAGAGGTCATTAAGGGTCTACCTCTGGATAAATCCCCGGGCCCCGATGGTTTTTCCCCAAATTTTTACAAAATCTTCTGTAAAGAGATTTCCCCTTTTCTTCTCAAGCTGTTCAATTACATTCTTTCCTCAGACTCCCTAGACCCCTCGCTGCTGGAGGCTACAATTATTTTAATTCCTAAACCAGACAAACCCCAGCTGGAACCGGCTAGCTACTGACCAATTTCATTATTAAATTATGATATTAAAATCTTAACAAGATTCTTTCCTGAGAATCAAACAGGTTTGGCAGGTTCTGCTGAGTCCCAGAACAGGTGGGGTTCGTTCAGGGAGATCAGCGGCAGATCACCTGCGTTCCCTCTCCCATATCTTTCAAGAGGCACAGGAGTCCCAATTCCCCATGGCACTAGTTGCCTTAGATGCTGAGAAAGCTTTCGATCGAGTTAACTGGGACTTTCTGTGGGCTACTCTTGGAAGAATGGGCTTCCCAGAGATTTTCATTCAGTGGATCAGAGCAGTTTATCGTTCACCCTCCACAAGGATTTATTGTAATGGTGTTTTTTTGTCTCGTTTTTCCCTGCACTCTGGTACCCGACAGTGTTGTCCCTTGTCCCCTTATTTATTTAACTTGTATCTGGAACCTCTTATTCTCTGCATCAAAGCCTCACCTCAGATCACAGGTTGCGTTATCTCCCAGCAGGTCCTGACCCTCTCTGTTTTTGCAGATGATATTCTCCTGCATCTCTCGAACCCAGAGTCCTCATTACCAGAAGTATTACAAATAATTAATCAGTTTGTAAGTGTGTCTAACTACAGGTTAAATTTATCCAAGTCGGTGATATTCCCTCTTAACTCCCTTATGCTTCAAGCCAACTTCTCTCAGTTCGGCATGAAATGGGCTTCGACCTCTCTCAAGTATCTGGGCATATATTTGGACCGTGATGTGGAGGTGACCAAAAAGGCCAATCTGGACGATCTGCTGGATAGAATCCAGAAAGATCTTAGTAGATGGGATAGCCTTCCGTTGTCCGTAGGGGGACGTGTCAGTATTATTAAAATGAATATACTACCCCGTATTTTCTATCCCTTGAACCTCCTCAATATTTGGCTCCCTAGAACCTACTTTCATCAGATACACTCTGCCTTATCCAACTTTATTTGGCGTGGTAAACACCCTAGAAGAGCTTACCTCAAACTTAGTCTGCCTAAAGACAGGGGGGGTCTTCGTCTCCCTAATTTTTGGTTTTACTACTGGGCTAGCCATCTAGCTAAACTTGGGCGTTGGAGCAGCCCCCATAATGAGTGTTACAAGCCCATCTGGTTGGAATTGGAACTCAAACTACTGGATAAATATAATTTATGTCCTCCCGTATTTTCTATTATAGCTATTCTTCCTTACGGAGGACATTGAATTCACAAGGACTTTCCATTAAAATTCTCTCTCAGTGCGGAGCTTTCTTAAAATCCATTACACTAAAGATGTGGCACAACCACTTACCCTCAACCCTAATATCAAAATTGGTGGTTCACTGCTACCTCCAGATTGGCTTCCGCAAATTCATGACCGATCAGTGGATGATCTCTATTCTCAGGGTTCTCTTCGCTCCTCCGCTAGTTTGCTAGCTGAACTGAATATCCCACAGAAATATATATTCAAAGTCTTCCAATTGAGACACCTTTTAGGGAAGTGTTTTGGGACTGTAAGGGTACCTTCCCAAACTAGACCTTTTTTGGAACAGGTTCAGGAGTGCGTTACCAAACCCCATGGAATTGCCAGATTATATTATTATCTTTTGGTTACCAAATACCCTAACCCATTATCTGGCTCCAAGATATGGACCTCTCTCATACCCAACCCTCTTGCAACTTGGAATCAGATTTGGCGAGATACATATAAATACCTTACACTGGATAGAAATAGGCTTATTCAGTTTTTCATCCTGAATAATTTGTATTACACGCCAACTAAGTTGTCTAAATTTGGCAGGTTAGTGTCAAATAGTTGTACAAGATGTGGTAAGGGTGAAGGGAATTTATTATACATTTTTTGGTCATGCGATAAAGTGGCCCCACTATGGAATACAATTCGGGTTAATATGGACCCGATTTTGGGTCTAGGGGAGTTATTCACAGCTGAGATTTGTATACTTGGTTTGTATTTGGATATTAGAGTTAAGGAACGAAAATTCCATATAGCCCTAATTTCAATGGCAGTTAAAAGGTTGGTCCTTAGGCACTGGCTAGATCAATCTGATATTTCATATAATGAATGGCTCAAAGAAATTTCCCTATGTTTCAAGATGGAAAGATTAATAGCTAGTTCCCGAAATGTTAGGTCTACTTTTAACCAGAAGTGGGGCAAACTGTACGCTTTATATCTACACTAACTCCCTTATAGATGTTACCTCTGGCAGGAATATTATTTTTTTTTTTTGCCTTATTTCCTTTATTTGAGCTTCGTTTGCTGTTGGGTCCGTTGCACTTCTAATCCGCTCATACTGGTTAGTCCGGAGCTTGTGGTGACACCTTCCAGGGGTGGGGGGGGGTTATATGGCATTCTGTTCCAAGCTGATGTTACGATACCTGGAATTTGTTTTGTCATGTCATAGCTTTGGATGGAAACTGTACCTCATGTCTGGTTGTTGTGAAAATTTAATAAAGATCTTGAATTTAAAAAAAAAACATTGGCAGGGAATGTTATTCTGGTAGGCAACTTTAATCTTCCTGAAATAAATTGGGACACGCAAAAGCAAGCACTATTATGGAGACTAACTACTTGGAAGCTTTTAACCTAGCAGGGCTGGAACAGCATGCAACAAATAATACTAGAGGTAACCATATTTTGGACCTGGTATTGAGCAAATTCAGTAATAATATTCAAAACTATATATTGAAACCACCGTTAGGTTTCAGTGACCATTCTAAGGTTAGTTTTCAGTACACTGTGTCCCTGGGGAAAATATGGTCAAAACATTAATCTATAAATATGATTCAGCTAATTTCAACCAAATGAGACTCGAACTGGCCAAATGGAACTGGAAATCAGATTTTGAAAATCAAACAGTCTCCGGGAGATGGACAAGACTAGCAAGTAAGAGTCACACCTTGGTCCATAAGTATGTACCAATAAAAAATAAATACAATGGGGTTAAAAAATCCCTCCCACCATGGATGACCCCCTCAGTCAAAAAATTAATTAAAAACAAGAACAGTGCATACCACAAGGCAAGGCACAGTCATGATGAAGTGGCCTGGGAGTATTATAAAAAATACTTGAAAATTGCTAAAAAAGGTATTGCTTTGGCTAGAAGAAATTATGAGTATAAACTAGCTACTAGGGTCCAGGACAATTACAAAACTTTTTACTCATACATAAATAGTAAAAGGGGAAGAAATAACACAGTTGGGCCCCTAAAAGCCCAGGAGTGTATACTTAGAACAGAAAACTGTGAGATGGCGGAAAAATATAATCAGTATTTTTCCTCTGTTTTTAATAAGGGGGTCACAAAAACTGGGACTTGGAAAAAAAGGCAAATACTGGACCCAGTTTTTCGGTGGATAATGCCGATGTTGTCAAAAGATTAAAGAACGTGGGTCAAAATAAGGCACAGGGACCAGATGGCGTGCACCCTAGAGTAATCAAGGAACTGGCTGACTTATTGGCTGGCCCAGTTTCCGTCTGTTCCAGAAATCACTGGACACAGGCTAGATTCCGGAGGTATGGAGGCAGGCGGTGGTTGTCCCAATTCATAAGAAGGGATCTAGACAGGAGGTTGCAAATTATAGGCCCATTAGCCTGACTTCAGTATTAGGGAAAATTCTAGAGGGTATCATCAAGGATTACATTACAGGATTCTTAACCACATCAGGTAACAATGACAATACAGAGCATGAGTATACCAGTGGGAGGTCATGTCAAGCAAATCGTTTGGAGTTTTATAGCAAGGTTAGCAAATCTATGGATACAGGCAACTCCATGGATGTTTTTTTCTTGGACTTTGCTAAAGCATTTGACAAAGTCCCACATGAGGAGCTGGTTAAGGCCTTAACTGATTTAGGATTCCCTGTCAAAGTTTCTCAGTGGGTTGAGGCATGGTTAAATGGAAGAAGCCAGAGGGTATGCATAAGGGGTGAATATTCTGGATGGGTCAATGTGACTAGTGGGATACCTCAGGGCTCTGTCTTGGGCCCTTGTCTTTTAAATTTGTATATTTCACCAATGCATGTTCAGTCAGGGGTATGGCTCTAAAAATTTGTGGATGACACCCGACTTGGCTATCCTATTAATAATGTGGAAGATCAGGTTATCATACAAACAGCTTTGACTAACCTGGAGACATGGCCATACTGAAGAAATCTATTTTTAATATAGTTAAGTGTACTGTCATGCATTTGGAAAATAATAACAAACAACTTAAATATATATTGGATGGCAGTGCACTTGGAGCTGCTCACGATGAAAAAGACTTAGGCATAAGTATTAGTAATGACCTCAATTTTAGTATGCAGTGTAGTCAAACTGTTAAAAAGGCAAGTATTATAATATACTGCATTCAGAAGCCCATAAAAAGTAGGGACAGAGAGGTCTTGATTCCCTTGTACACAGCACTGGTGTGTCCCCACATGCAGTACTGTGCACAGTTCTGGGCTTCATATAAGAAAGGAGAGATTAAAGTCTTGGAGAGGGTCCAGAGGAGGGCAACAAGGAGGATAAAGGACACCATAGGCCAGAGCTATGAACAAAGGCTTCCATATTTGGATACGTATTCCTTGGAGTTCCGTAGACTGAGCGGGGATATGTGTTTCATTTATAGGGCCTTGACTGACACACAACTGTGGGATCTACTAGGACTGGTGTCAAGGGAACAACTGTATAATACCAGAGCTCATCCATTTCAGTTGGTTAAAGACAGATTTAATACCAATAAAAGAAAATATTGGTTTAATGTCAGAGTAACTGAGATTTGGAACATCTTGCCTTGTGAGGTTGTGGATAGCAAGACTATAACAGAATTTTAAACCAAGCTCGATAACTACCTTATAAGCAAGGGTATCCAGGGATGTTCCTAATGTATTATTGGCAAGCAAATGGACTGATGTCTTTATATGCTTAGTAACACCTATGTAACCTATCTTCACGGTAACCCAGAACCCATTTTCAATGGAAAAGGTTTCTGAAATGGAGGCTGGCATGTAAAAATCAAATTAAATCAGGCTGAGGCAGGGATTCAACACCTACCTAACTGTTTTTTCTTATGTCAGGACAAAGGGCTTATCTTTTACCAAGGACAACTTAGACATTGTTATAAATGTGTCTCCCCTAGGCACATTGGCCGCTATGCACAAATGGGTGGAAAATACTTGCCAGTGTGCAGGACTCCACAGGGTGGCTGGGGGGGAGTTGCTGACTCAGGCAGGCATCCAGTGGGATGCCCGTCCTGAGACCCAGGGTGGATTACTTGCATGGGTTGCCACGGGAGGATCTGGATTGTACATCACACACAAGCACCCGTGGACTATGAAAGTGGTCCCCGTTGACTGGGAAGCCCCATTTCCCAACCCCTGCCCCAATGGCACCTCCACCAATTGGAGAACAGCTGTCCCCCCAAACACAGCACAACATGCACCAATGTCTCCATTGCCTGCCCACTGCCCCTAAAAACTGCAGTGCCCCTGCTCAATCAGTGCATACCCCCACACACATATTGGAGCTCTAGTCCCAGGAGGGCAGAACACCCCATCACTCATTGGGGCTTCAGCCCTGGGAAGGCAGACCACCTCGGCTCACCTATACCCCATGCCCCACTCTGTGCACAGATCCCACCACAAAGTACAGCACATCTGGACTCCACCATCCCTGATACCAGCCTTTCCAGCTGATCAGTTGTGTTCCGTGAACCCCCAACCCCTTCACCAACAACATCCTCCATCCCTCCAGTTGGTACTGCCACCAGGATGGCCAACACATTGATCTCACCCACCACCCCAACCAGCATCCATCCAAGTGATGCTTGTGACATGCCCCTATTTATAGGCAGTGCACTCCCAGTATGAGAAGGATGGTCAGCAGACGTGGAGGTGTGAGGATGGTTGTGCCACTGGCCATCCTGGCTGAGGCACCAATGAGTGAGTATGGGGGATGGAGGAATGTTGGTGCTGTGGAGGGTGGGGGGACTACTGGCCACCATTGAGTCTTTCTGGGGTAGGGGTTGGGGACCGGAGATGTTAGATGGTGCACCACAGTGTGTGCATGTGGGGGGGACTGGCATATGGTACACATTACAGGGACTGGGCATACTTCTGCATCTGTAGGCTGGGGGTAATGCATCTGTAGGCTGGGGGTAATGTGCGGCTTACCAGGCCAGGATGGACAGGTGCACCACTGGGATGCAGATCCGCCACAATGGGTACACTATGTTATTCATATGGGCACACACCAGTGTGGCTGCCTCAACCCTCTCCATCTGCCTAGTGGGCTGGGGTAGCATGGAGGGTCATTGCCAGAACCCACAATGACCAGCAGGTGATGTCAGTGGGGGCATGCAGTGGGTTACAGCAGTGTCCCCCTGCCATATACTGTGCCCTCCTCTGCACCTCTGTGGGCTGCACTACATGCCTTAGTGAATGGTGCATAGTGCTGGCATGCCCTTGACTGCCCCCAGCATGTTGCTGTACATGAAGTCAGAGGAATTGGGTGTGTATGAGTTGTGCACCCCTTTAGTGCATCCCGTACAGGGGGTGCAATGGGTGCGGGGTGGCAACACGCCATGGCTCTTCGGTACATAGCTAATCCACACTTTCGTGCATAACGCCCATTAGTAGTAATTGTGAGATAATCAAATCCCACATTGTGGAGAAACTGGTCATACTGTATCCCATTGCAAGAAGGTGCAAAAATGCTATCTATGAGAGAAGGATGGGCACTTCTTTACTGATTGTCAGTGGATGACCAGCAATACAAAAAATTCTGATTAAGGCTATCAGGATTTTTACATTAACAAAACAGCTTAATCGAACTTGAGAGTAACTGGTTAACCAACAGTTTCTCATATTTCCATACCCACAACCCCCCAGTGAGACTTTATTTATTTATTTATTTAAGAATCAGTTTACAACCTTTGAGCCAGAGGCTCGTTTACAAAGGTACTTCGTCACATAAAGACATACATTGCATTTCAGTTACATAGCACAGATTTGCCAAAAATCAGTAGGCATTCACCAGAGGTGCCACGTCACATTGTGGTCAGACAGATACAATTGGGTACAGGGTACATGTAATCGATAGCAGGTATTAAACAAGTTGGTATCAAGTGAGCAATTCTGGTAGATAAACATTGAAACAGCTGGCACTGGCCAGGTTAAACCTAGGCAAGGTGGACATGGAAGTGGTGTAGGGGATGGTTGGGTGGAGAGCTGCCCGGGGGGCATTGTCAGGAGAGAAATAAAGAGGTGGAGGCTATGTTCAGAGACAGGAGCAGTTCTGAGTGCTGAAGATGTGGTTCAAGTGCGGTTTGAATGTGGAGATGGTGATGGCATTGGTGATGGTGGCAGGGAGAGAGTTAAACCAGGTTGGGCTCTATAGCTGAAGGACCTCTGGCCACGGCTGGTTCTTGTTCTGGGGACCTTTAGAGTGGTCTTGTAGGAAGGCCGTGTTGCAATGGTGGGAGGGCTCTGGTGGATGGATGCTGTTACCCCAGGAGAGAGCCCAAGTAGGGTTTTTGGTGAGGAACAGGTCTGGCCTTGAGCCGTTCATCAAGGTAAGCAGGTTAGCATCGACATATAGCTGACAGGTGTGTGTGAGTCTGGGGGCACCAGTAATTAATCTGCATGCTTTATTCAGGGTTAGGTGAATTTTGTTTAGTGCAGTGGTGTCGGCAGCACCGATACTGGTAGACCATAGTCTACAAGGGACAGAACGGATCGGCGTAACCGCCAGCCGGAGAGCATTTTAAAGGCAGCTTTTATGGCGGAACAGGGATGCCAAGCCGTGTGTTGGTGGCGGATGTTAGGTGTCGATGTGGGTGTGAAATGTGAGGGCTGAATGAAGGTAACCCCAAAGGTATTTGTAGGAGCAGACTTGTTCCAGTGGTTGGTTGGTGCTTGGAAGGATATAGGCGGGTGGTTGCTAGCTTTGTTTTGGGGTGTGAAAAGAGCATAGTTTTGGTTTCTTGAGATTGATGATGAGTCTGCGCTCCTTAAACCAAGCCTCGTACAGTGTGAAAGACTGCTGTAGGGAGTCCTGTAGGGAGATGGGATTATGGTGGGTGGCAAACAGGACAGCTCGTCTGCATACAGCAGGATTTTGCCAGAGCATGCACTGGGCAGGGTGTTCAGATACAGTGAGAAAAGAAGGGGGCCCAGGATGGAGCCTTGGGGGACCCCAGAGAGAATGGGACGGGTATCGGAGAGTGTGCTATTAATCTTGACACACTGGGATCGAGTGTCAAGATAGCTAGCACACCATGCCAGGGGGCCAGCCGAGAGACCAGTGAGGCAGAGTGCGTTCAGCAGCAGTGGATGGGAGACAGTGTCGAAAGCCTTTGAGAGGTCAATGAACACTGCACCAGCTAGGGAGCTGGTATCCAAGGAGGAGTGTAGGAAGTTGGAGAATTCAATAAGGGCAGTGCTGGTACTGTGACCCTGCACGAGCCATGTTGCTCTGGGCATAAGATGTTATGCTTAGCCAGATAATCAGTGATTTGAATGGCCACCACTTTCTCCAGGGCTTTAGAGAGGGAGGGAGGATGGAGATTGGCGGTAGTTGCTGGCCACGACCTGTCGCCTCCTTTATGAATAGGTGTGAAATGGCTGTTTTCCAAGCTGTGGGGAATTGTCCCAGGCAGAGTGACTGGTTAATTAGGCTTGTGAGAGGTGCAAGGACTTCATCTAGCACCAGCCTGAGGATGCTGGGGTCCAGTGAGCCACTGCGGGATTGTTGCCATTGAGAGCTTTGGTTAGGATGGGTCTGGCTTCCGGGTGGAAATCTTCGCAGGAGGAAGCTGGGGTGCTGGAGGACAGGGGAGTTTGGCTGGGGAGGGTCAAAGAAATTACTAGGGAGGACTGAGCTAAGGTCAGTGAAAGTGGTGTTGAACCAGTTAGCTATGGTGGCAGGCTCGGTGGAGGTTGTGCCATTTCTAGTGAGCTGGGATGGGGCGGGGAGCAAGCTTTACCATTGAGTTGCTTAATGTTATCCCAGAAGGTCCGGGCAGAGCCCCAGGAGGAGGTAAGGGAGGCCTGGTAATGGTCTGCCTTGGCTTTCCTGATGGCCCATGAGCATTTATTTCGGGCTGCATTGTATGCTTGCCTATCAGACAGACGACCTGTTTCAGTGGCAAGGTGCCAGAGGTTATCCCGGTTTCTAAGCAATTGTAGGAGGGCCGGGCTAACGCAGGGTGCGTTCTGTTTTTTGGACCGGGTTTTGGTTAAGGGTGCAAAAGATCACAGGCCATATTGAAGTTGTGAGTGAAAAAGCGAGGCAGTATCAATGTTGGTTGCCCGCTGGATGAGAGACCAGTCTATCTGGGTGAGGATGCCTTAAGTTTCTTCAGCCCACCAGGCGAGGCGCCTCACGGAGGGTGGTCTGGGCTTTGGGTTTGGGATTGGGGTTACCCAGTGGAATAGGATAGGGAGTGGTCACTCCAGGAGTCTGGGAGGACCTGGATGTTTTGGATTTTATAGAATTGGGTTAGTTATAATAACATCCAGCAGGGTGCTGGTACCACTCTTAGGGTTAAGTCTCGTGGGCTGGTGTGTGAGTTGTGTCAGATCTTGGGCGGCAAATGAGTCTCTGGTGGTGGATCTTGGGAGGTGCTGAGCCAATTTACATTAAGGTCCCCACTAGGATTTGTTCTGCCTTATGGTGGAGGGTGGCCAGGTAGTCCGTTAAAGATATTAGGGCTGGGTGCTGGTTCTTTGGGGAACATAGGCTGTGGTGAGATAGAGAGGGCTCCTAGAGGGGTCTGGGGTGAGTCTGAGGGTCGGGCCTGGGCCCATTTGTGAGGGCAGGGGTGGGGAGTGCGTGTCCAGGTATTATGCCCTGGTGTAGATTGCACAGCCACCCCTCGTTCTCTCGGTCCTCCCGGTATAAGGTATAGCCTGGGAGGGAGACAAATGAGTCTGGAGTTGATTTGGACAGCCAGGTTTCAACCAGGGCTATGATGTCTGGTTGGTGAGCCAAGGCCCAGCACTGTAGGGCGTCAAATTTCTTCAGCAGGCTGCATATGTTCATGGAGGCTACTCGAAGACCAGTGGGCTGAGTGGGTGGATGGGAGGGGCAGGGCCTGGGTTGGGGTGTGTTCCCCATTAGGGTAGAAGGAGGAGAAGTGCTCTGGTCAGAGGAGGCTGATGGAGAGTTCACGGGAGGCGATATAATAAGGAATGGGTTTGGTTGCACAAGGGGTGGTAGGTGGCACAGGCAGAGAAGGCCTGAGTGATCAGAAGTGCAAGGGGGCTGTGGGGAGGATAGGTGATGTCTGGAAGGGGGTGAGGTGGAGAGGAGCAAATGGGATGTGTGGAGGAGGAGGGAGGTAGGAGCAGTGGTAAGGAGGAGGGAGGACAGGAGGTGGGTAGGAACAGTGGAGTAGTGAGGTTGAGGTTCATAGGACAGTAGGGTAAGTGGAAGGCAAAGGGAGGAGGAGGAGAAGAGATAGACTGGTGAGCAGGGATGCAGTGCATAGTTAGGAAGGTTGGTGGAGCTGAAGTGAGGAAAGAATGGGGGACTAGGATGAAAGAGGAGATAGTAGTGAGAGATCACCCCAGAGTCCAGTTGCTGCTATGTGTGGTGGCAGTGCATGTGCCTGAAGTGCACAGAGTACTGGGTTCAAGCCCTGATCAGAGCAATAGGAAAGAGCCAGACCAGTAGCTGCAGCAGAGCTGGGCTCAGGTTTGTAGAAGCACCTAGACAACACTTTAGTTGTGTCTAAGGGTTAGTGTGTTCTTTATAGTAATGCAATCCTGCAGTAAAATATGCAGGTGTTCTAGGTGAGTGGTGGAGCTGTGGACTTTGGAAATAAGGGTGCAGGGTTCAAGGCAGCAGGAAGAAGAGGTAAACTTATATTTTGGCAGATTGGGTAGGTAAGTGATTAAGAGGCTTAGAAAGTAGTAATAAGTAGGTAGGCACTGTGGTGCAGAGGCAGAGCAGCAGAACTCACCACAAGGCACTGGGTTTGAACACAGCTCAGGGATAGAGGATAGAGGATAGAGAGGGCCAATTTTTTAAATCTGGGCAGGAGGGAGTGAGGTATGGTTAAGAGCATAGAAATACAGGAAATTGTTGGCCTGGTTCATTGGCTGAGATGGTAGTCAGTAGAATGTAGAGAGAAGGGTACCAGGTTTGATACTAGCAGCTCCTTAGAGATAGGATGAGTGCATAAAGTAAGTAGTTAAAGGAATCCAAGGGAACTGCAGTGACCTCTAGTGGGACAGCTGTGCAGCAGTCCCTAGGAGGGATATAGAGAGCAGAGAGGAGCTAGGGTGGAAAGTGCAGTGACCCCTAGTGGTTGGTGCCTATAACCTGCAAATGGGAAAGTGGACACTTAGTAAAAAGGAGGGTATGTCACATCACGTGACCTGCCAGCAGCAATATATGGAGTGCTGACCCTGGGTGGGAGGGTGGTTGGGACGGGCAGGTGGGAAGTGCCTCACAACAGTCAGGCTGTAGTGCAGGACACTTTACCTCTTCCAGGCTCTGGCAATCCCCGGTTTCAGTCTCTGCTGCTGGGCTGAGTTCTGAGGGGAGCGGGCTGCTTCAGGGCCTATATAGGGAGGACAAACAAAGGAATCCCAGTAGTATGCAGCGGGCTAGTACAGGACCCTACTGCGCATCGCCAACTATTGGAACTGTATCCCATTGCAGATGGCTACTGCCCGCATAAGATGGCGGACACCACTGCACACATTCTATGCAATCCTACCAAGGTAAGCACTCTAATACAGCATTTAAACAGCTAAAATATCACAGGATACTAGTGCTAGATGTCAAACCTAGCCCTAAAGTAACACAGATAGCCCCACAATCCCCGTTCAGAGCAGTCCAGATATCCAGAAGCACAGTCAATCAGTCACTGTGTGGGGACAGAAAAAAGACTCCAGATGAGTAATCTTCTCCAACAGTCAGGCTGTAGTGCAGGACACTTTACCTCTTCCAGGCTCTGGCAATCCCCGGTTTCAGTCTCTGCTGCTGGGCTGAGTTCTGAGGGGAGCGGGCTGCTTCAGGGCCTATATAGGGAGGACAAACAAAGGAATTCCATTAGTATGCAGCGGGCTAGTACAGGACCCTACTGCGCATGCGCCAACTATTGGAACTGTATCCGATACAGATGGCTACCGGCGCATGCGCAAAGATGGCGGACACCCACGCCACACATTCTATGCAATCCTACCAAGGTAAGCACTCTAATACAGCATTTAAACAGCTAAAATATCACAGGATACTAGTGCTAGATGCTCTAAACCTAACCTTAAAGTAACTGAGATAGCCCCACAATCCCCGTTCAGAGCAGTCCAGATATCCAGAAGCACAGTCAATCAGTCACTGTGTGGGGACAGAAAAAAGACTCCAGATGAGTAATCTTCTCCAACAGTCAGGCTGTAGTGCAGGACACTTTACCTCTTCCAGGCTCTGGCAATCCCCGGTTTCAGTCTCTGCTGCTGGGCTGAGTTCTGAGGGGAGCGGGCTGCTTCAGGGCCTATATGGGGAGGACAAACAAAGGAATCCCATTAGTATGCAGCGGGCTAGTACAGGACCCTACTGCGCATGCGCCAACTATTGGAACTGTATCCCGATACAGATGGCTACTGCGCATGCGCAAGATGGCGGACACCCACGCTACACATTCTATGCAATCCTACCAAGGTAAGCACTCTAATACAGCATTTAAACAGCTAAAATATCACAGGATACTAGTGCTAGATGCTCTAAACCTAGCCCTTAAAGTAACACAGAGATAGCCCCACAATCCCCGTTCAGAGCAGTCCAGATATCCAGAAGCACAGTCAATCAGTCACTGTGTGGGGACAGAAAAAAGACTCCAGATGAGTAATCTTCTCCAACAGTCAGGCTGTAGTGCAGGACACTTTACCTCTTCCAGGCTCTGGCAATCCCCGGTTTCAGTCTCTGCTGCTGGGCTGAGTTCTGAGGGGAGCGGGCTGCTTCAGGGCCTATATAGGGAGGACAAACAAAGGAATCCCATTAGTATGCAGCGGGCTAGTACAGGACCCTACTGCGCATGCGCCAACTATTGGAACTGTATCCCGATACAGATGGCTACTGCGCATGCGCAAGATGGCGGACACCCACGCTACACATTCTATGCAATCCTACCAAGGTAAGCACTCTAATACAGCATTTAAACAGCTAAAATATCACAGGATACTAGTGCTAGATGCTCTAAACCTAGCCCTTAAAGTAACACAGAGATAGCCCCACAATCCCCGTTCAGAGCAGTCCAGATATCCAGAAGCACAGTCAATCAGTCACTGTGTGGGGACAGAAAAAAGACTCCAGATGAGTAATCTTCTCCAACAGTCAGGCTGTAGTGCAGGACACTTTACCTCTTCCAGGCTCTGGCAATCCCCGGTTTCAGTCTCTGCTGCTGGGCTGAGTTCTGAGGGGAGCGGGCTGCTTCAGGGCCTATATAGGGAGGACAAACAAAGTCCCATTGGTATGCAGCGAGCCTAGTACAGGACCCTACTGCGCATCACGCCAACTGTGGACATCTGTATACTACAGATGACTACTCTTGCTTGTCATAGATGGCGGACACCACGCTACACATTCTATGCAATCCTACCAAGGTAAAGCACTCTAATACAACATTTAAACAGCTAAAATATCACAGGATACTAGTGCTAGATGCTCTAAACCTAGCCCTTAAAGTAACACAGAGATAGCCCCACAATCCCGTTCAGAGCAGTCCAGATATCCAGAAGCACAGTCAATCAGTCACTGTGTGGGACAGAAAAAGACTCCAGATGAGTAATCTTCTCCAACAGTCAGGCTGTAGTGCAGGACACTTTCCTCTTCCAGGCTCTGGCAGTCCGGTTTCAGTCTCTGCTGCTGGGCTGAGTTCTGAGGGCCGGGCTGCTTCAGAGCCTATAGGGAGGACAAACAAGGAATCCCATTAGTATGCAGCGGGCTAGTACAGGACCCACCTACTGCATCGCCAACTATGGAACTGTATCGATACAGATGGCTACTCTTGTCGCATAGACTGTGTTCGGACACGCTACACATTCTATGCAATCTACCAAGGTAAGCACTCCTAATACAGCATTTAAACAGCTAAAATATCACAGGATACTAGTGCTAGATGCTCTAAACCTAGCCCTATGAAGTAACACAGAGACAGCCTCCACAATCCCTGTTCAGAGCAGTCCAGATATCCAGAAGCACAGTCAATCAGTCACTGTGTGGGGACAGAAAAAAGACTCCAGATGAGTAATCTTCTCCAACAGTCAGGCTGTAGTGCAGGACACTTTACCTCTTCCAGGCTCTGGCAATCCCGGTTTCAGTCTCTGCTGCTGGGCTGAGTTCTGAGGGGCAGGCTCTTCAGGGCCTATATAGGAGGACAAACAAGGAATCCCATTAGTATGCAGCGGGCTAGTACGGGACCCTACAATCGCCGTAACTATTGGAACTGTATCCCGATACAGATGGCTACTGCGCATCGCAGATAAGTAGGACACCCGCTACACATTCTATGCAATCCTACAGGTAAAGCACTCCTAAGCCACAGCATTTGAGCAGCTAAAATATCACGGATACTAGTGCTAGATGTCTAAACCTAGCCCTTAAAGTAACACAGAGATATCCACAATCCCGTCAGAGCAGTCCAGATATCCAGAAGCACAGTCAATCAGTCACTGTGTGGGGACAGAAAAAAAGACTCAGATGAGTAATCTTCTCCAACAGTCAGGCTGTAGTGCAGGACACTTTACCTCTTCCAGGCTCTGGCAATCCCCGGTTTCAGTCTCTGCTGCTGGGCTGAGTTCTGAGGGGAGCGGGCTGCTTCAGGGCCTATATAGGGAGGACAAACAAAGGAATCCCATTAGTATGCAGCGGGCTAGTACAGGACCCTACTGCGCATGCGCCAACTATTGGAACTGTATCCCGATACAGATGGCTACTGCGCATGCGCAAGATGGCGGACACCCACGCTACACATTCTATGCAATCCTACCAAGGTAAGCACTCTAATACAGCATTTAAACAGCTAAAATATCACAGGATACTAGTGCTAGATGCTCTAAACCTAGCCCTTAAAGGAACACAGAGATAGCCCCACAATCCCCGTTCAGAGCAGTCCAGATATCCAGAAGCACAGTCAATCAGTCACTGTGTGGGGACAGAAAAAAGACTCCAGATGAGTAATCTTCTCCAACAGTCAGGCTGTGAGTGCAGGACACTTTACCTCTTCCAGGCTCCTGGCAATCCCGGTTTCGAAGTCCTCTGCTACTGGGCTGGAGGTTCTGAGGGGCCGGGCTGCTTCAGAGACTATAGGGAGGACAAACAAAGGAATCCCATTAGTATGCAGGCGGGCTAGTACAGGACCCTACTGCGCATGCGCCAACTATTGGAACTGTGTCGATGCAGATGGCTACTAATGCGCAAGATCGTGAGGACACCACGCTACACATTCTATGCAATCCTACCAAGGTAAGCACTCTAATACAGCATTTAAACAGCTAAAATATCACAGGATACTAGTGCTAGATGCTCTAAACCCTAGCCCTTAAAGTAACACAGAGATAGCCCCTAATCCCACGCTCAGAGCAGTCAGATATCCAGAAGCACAGTCAATCAGTCACTGTGTGGGACAGAAAAAGACTCCAGATGAGGTAATCTTCTCCAACAGTCAGGCTGTAGTGCAGGACACTTTACCTCTTCCAGGCTCTGGCACCCAGGTTTCAGTCTCTGCTGCTGGGCTGAGTTCTGAGGGGAGCGGGCTGCTTCAGGGCCTCTATAGGGAGGACAAACAAAGGAATCCCATTAGTATGAAGCGGGCTAGTACAGGACCCTGCTGTCGCCAACTATTGGAACTGTAATCCGATACAGATGGCTTCTTTGTCATAAAGATCGGCCCGGACACCACGCACACATTCTATGCAATCCTACCAAGGTAAGCACTCTAATACAGCATTTAAACAGCTAAAATATCACAGGATACTAGTGCTAGATGCTCTAAACCTAGCCCTTAAAAAGTAACACAGAAGTTAGCCCCACAATCCCGTTCACAGAGCAGTCCAGATGTCCAGAAGCACAGTCAATCAGTCACTGTGTGGGGACAGAAAAAAGACTCCAGATGAGTAATCTTCTCCAACAGTCAGGCTGTAGTGCAGGACACTTTACCTCTTCCAGGCTCTGGCAATCCCCGGTTTCAGTCTCTGCTGCTGGGCTGAGTTCTGAGGGGAGCGGGCTGCTTCAGGGCCTATATAGGGAGGACAAACAAAGGAATCCCATTAGTATGCAGCAGGCTAGTACAGGACCCTACTGCGCATGCGCCAACTGTGGAACTGTGTCGATACAGATGGCTACTGCGCCTTGTCGCCGGATGGACACCACCGCTACACATTCTATGCAAATCCTACCAAAGGTAAGCACTCTAATACAGCATTTAAACAGCTAAAATATCACAGGATACTAGTGCTAGATGCTATAAACCTAGCCATAAGTAACACAGAGATAGCCCCACAATCCCGTTCAGGAAACAGTCCAGATATCCAGAAGCACAGTCAATCAGTCACTGTGTGAGGGACAGAAAAAGACTCCAGATGAGATAATCTTCTCCAACAGTCAGGCTGTAGTGCAGGACACTTTACCTCTTCAGGCTCTGGCAATCCCGGTTTCAGTCTCTGCTGCTGGGCTGAGTTCTGAGGGAGCGGGCTACGTGAAGCCTATAGGGAGGACAAACAAAGGAATCCCATTAGTATGCAGCGAGGCTGAAGTACAGGACCCCTACTGCGTACTTCAACTATTGGAAACTGTATCCCGACAGATGGTTACTGCGCATGCGCAAGATGGCGGACACCCACGCTACACATTCTATGCAATCCTACCAAGGTAAGCACTCTAATACAGTATTTAAACAGCTAAAATATCACAGGATACTAGTGCTAGATGCTCTAAACCTAGCCCTTAAAAGTAACACAGAGATAGCCCCCACAATCGTTCAGAGCAGTCCACATATCCAGAAGCACAGTCAATCAGTCACTGTGTGGGGACGAAAAAGACTCAGATGAGTAATCTTCTCCAACAGTCAGGCTGGTGAAGGACACTTTACCTCTTCCAGGCTCTGGCAATCCCGGTTTCAGTCTCTGCTGCTGGAAACAGGTTACAGGGGAGGCGGGCTGCTTCAGGCCCATATAGGAGGACAAACAAAGGTCCCATTAGTATGCAGCAGGCTAATGCAGGACCCTACTCTTGTCGCCAACTATTGGAACTGTATCCGATACAGATGGCTGCACTGCGCGCATGTAGATATGGCGGACACCACGCTACATATTCATGCAATCCTACAAAGGTAAGTACTCTAATACAGCATTTAAACAGCTAAAATATCACAGGATACTAGTGCTAGATGCTCTAAACCTAAAGCCCTTAAAGTAACACAGAGATAGCCCCACAATCCCCGTTCAGAGCAGTCCAGATATCCAGAAGCACAATCAATCAGTCACTGTGTGGGGACAAAAAGACTCCAGATGAGTAATCTTCTCCAACAGTCAGGCTGTAGTGCGGACACTTTACCTCTTCAGGCTCTGGCAATCCCGGTTTCAGTCTCTGCTGCTGGGCGAGTTCTGAGGGACGGGCTGCTTCAGGGCCTATAGGGAGGACAAACAAGGAATCCAATAGTATGCAGCAGGCTATTGGACCCTACTAGCATCGCCAAACTATTGGAACTGTATCCCATACAGATGGCTACTGCGCATCGCTAAGATGGCGACACCCGCTACACATTCTATGCAATCCTACCAAGGTAAGCACTCTAATACAGCATTTAAACAGCTAAAATATCACAGGATACTAGTGCTAGATCTAAACCTAATATAAAGTAACACAAGAGATAGCCCCACAATCCCCGTTCAGACAGTCAGATATCCAGAAGCACAGTCAATCAGTCACTGTGTGGGGACAGAAAAAGACTCCAGATGAGTAATCTTCTCCAACAGTCAGGCTGTAGTGAGGACACTTACCTCTTCCAGGCTCTGGCAATCCCGGGTTCAGTCTCTGCTGCTGGGCTGAGTTCTGAGGGGCTGAGACTGCTTCAGGCCTATGGGAGGACAAACCAAAGGAATCCCATTAGTATGCAGCGGGCTAGTACAGGACCCTATAGCATCATGCTGGGACTGTATCCCGATACAGATGGCTACTGCGCATGCGCAAGATGGCGGACACCCACGCTACACATTCTATGCAATCCTACCAAGGTAAGCACTCTAATACAGCATTTAAACAGCTAAAATATCACAGGATACTAGTGCTAGATGCTCTAAACCTAGCCCTTAAAGTAACACAGAGATAGCCCCACAATCCCAGTTCAGAGCAGTCCAGATATCCAGAAGCACAGTCAATCAGTCACTGTGTGGGGACAGAAAAAAGACCAGATGAGGTCTTCTCCAACAGTCAGGCTGTAGTGCAGGACACTTACCTCTTCCAGGCTCTGGCAATCCCGGTTCAGTCTCTGCTGCTGGCTGAGTTCTGAGGGAAGCGGGCTGCTTCAGAACCTATAAGGAGGACAAACAAAGGAATCCCATTAGTATGCAGCGGGCTGGTACAGGACCCTACGCGTCGCCAACTGTGGAACTGTGTCCCGATACAGATGGCTACTGCGCATCGCTAAGATGGCGGACACCCACGCCACACATTCTATGCAATCCTACCAAGGTACCTAATACAGCATTTAAACAGCTAAAATATCGAGATACTAATGAGATGCTCTAAACCTAGCCCTTAAAGTAACCTGAGATAACCCACAATCCCCGTTCAGAACGGTCAGCAGATGTCAGAATATGATCAATCAGTCACTGTAATGAGGACGAAAAAGACTCCAAATGATATCTTCTCCAACAGTCAGGCTGTGGTGCAGGACACTTTACCTCTTCAGGCTCTGGCAATCCCGGTTTCAGTCTCTGCTGCTGGGCTGAGTTCTGAGGGGCGGAGCTGCTGAGGCCTATATAGGAGGACAAACAAAGGTCCCATTGGTATGCAGCCCCGGGCTGGTATTACAAGACCCTATCAAGATGCGCTAACTATTGGAACTGTATCCCGATACAGATGGCTACTGCGCATGCGCAGATGCGACACCACGCTTGCATACATTCTATGCAATCCTACCAAGGTAAGCACTCTAATACAGCATTTAAACAGCTAAAAAATCACAGGATACTAGTGCTAGATCTCCAAACCTAGCCATAAAAGTAACACAAAGATATTACAATCCCGTTCAGAGCAGTCCAATATCAGAAGCACAGTCAATCAGTCACTGTGTGGGGACAGAAAAAAGACTCCAGAATGGTAATCTTCTCCAACAGTCAGGCTGTAGTACAGGACACTTTACCTCTTCCAGGCTCTGGCAATCCCCGGTTTCAGTCTCTGCTGCTGGGCTGAGTTCTGAGGGGAGCGGGCTGCTTCAGGGCCTATATAGGGAGGACAAACAAAGGAATCCCATTAGTATGCAGCAGACTAGTACAGGACCCTACTGCATGCGCCAACTATTGAACTGTCGATACAGATGGCTACTGCGCATCATAAGATGGCGGACACCCACGCCACATTCTATGCAATCCTACCATGTGGGCATCAATACAGCATTTAAACAGCAAAATATCACAGGATACTAGTGCCAGATGCCCCAAACCCTAGCCCTTAAGTAACACAGAGATAACCCCACAATCCCGTTCAGAGCAGTCCAATATCCAAAGCACAGTCAATCAGTCACTGTGTGGGGACGAAAAAGACTCCAGATGAGTAATCTTCTCCAACAGTCAAGCTGTAGTGCAGGACACTTTACCTCTTCCAGGCTCTGGCAATCCCCGGTTTCAGTCTCTGCTGCTGGGCTGAGTTCTGAGGGGACCGGGCTGCTTCAGGGCCTATATAGGGAGGACAAACAAAGGAATCCCATTAGTATGCAGCGGGCTAGTACAGGACCCTACTGAGCATGCGCCAACTATTGGAACTGTATCCCGATACAGATGGCTACTGCGCATGCGCAAGATGGCGGACACCACGCCACACATTCTATGCAACCTACCAAAGTAAGCAATTCTAATACAGCATTTAAACAGCTAAAATATCACAGGATACTAGTGCTAGATGCTCTAAACCTAGCCCTTAAGTAACACAGAATAGCCCCACAATCCCGTTCAGAGCAGTCAGATATCCAGAAGCAGTCAATCAGTCACTGTGTGGGGTTGAAAAAGACTCAGATGGTAATCTTCTCAACAGTCGAGCTGTGGTGCAGGACACTTTACACTCTTCCAGGCTCTGGCAATCCCGGTTTCAGTCTCTGCTGCTGGGCTGAGTTCACAAGGGCCGGGCTGCTTCAGAGCCTATATAGGAGGACAAACAAAGGAATCCCATTAGTATACAGCAGGCTAGTACAGGACCCTGCGCATGCGCCAACTATTGGAACTGTGTCCCGACCACAGATGGCTACTGCGCATGCCAGATGGCGAGACACCACGCTACATTCCTGCAATCCTACCAAGGTAAGCACTCTAATACAGCATTTAAAACAGCTAAAATATCACAGGATACTAGTGCTAGATGCTCTAAACCTAGCCATAAAGTAACACAGAGATAGCCCACAATCCCCGTTCAGAGCAGTCCAGATATCCAGAAGCACAGTCAATCAGTCACTGTGGGGACAGAAAAAAGACTCCAGATGAGTAATCTTCTCCAACAGTCAGGCTGTAGTGCAGGACACTTTACCTCTTCCAGGCTCTGGCAATCCCGGTTTCAGTCTGCTGCTGGAGAAACAAGGTTCTGAGGGAAGCGGGGCTGCTTCAGAGCCTATATGGGAGGAGGACAAACAAAGAATCCCATTAGTATGCAGCGGGCTAGTACAGGACCCTACTCTTGTCGCCAACTATTGGAACTGTATCCCGATACAGATGCTACTAGCATGATAAGATCGCGACACCACGCTACACATTCATGCAATCCTACCAAAGAAAGCACTCTAATACAACATTTAAACAGCTAAAATATCACAGGATACTAGTGCTAGATATACAAACCTAGCCCTTAAAGTAACACAGAGACAGCCCCACAATCCCAGTTCAGAGCAGTCCAGATATCCAGAAGCACAGTCAATCAGTCACTGCATGGGGACAGAAAAGACTCCAGATGAGTAATCTTCTCCAACAGTCAGGCTGTAGTGCGGACACTTTACCTCTTCAGAGCTCTGGCAATCCCGGTTTCAGTCTCTGCTGCTGGGACTGAGTTCTGAGGCGGGCTGCTTCAAACCCTATATAGGGACAAACAAGGAATCCCATTAGTATACGCGGGCTAGTAGGACTACTAGCATCGCCAACTATTGAACTGTATCGATACAGATGGCTACTCTTGTAATCTAAGATGCGAGGACACCAGCCACACATTCTATGCAATCCTACCAAAGTAGCCACTCTAATACAACATTTAAACAGCTAAAATATCACGGGATACTAGTGCTAGATGCTCTAAACCTAGCCCTTAAATAACACAGAAGCTAATCCCGTTCAAACAGTCAGATATCCAGAAGCCGATCAATCAGTCACTGTGTGGGACAAAAAAGACTCAGATAGTATCTTCTCCAACAGTCAGGCTGGTGGGACACTTTACCTCTTCCAGGCTCAGCAATCCCGGTTCAGTCTCTGCTGCTAGACTGAGTTCTGAGGGGCGGGCTGCTCAGGCCTATGAGAGACAAACAAAGGAATCCCATTAGTATGCAGCGGGCTAGTACAGGACCCTACTGGCATCGCCAACTATTGGAACATATCCGATAGATGGCTACTAGCATCACGCAAGATAGCGGACACCCGCTACATTCTATGCAATCCTCCAAGGTAAACCTCTAATACAGCATTTAAACAGCTAAATATCACGGGATACTAATTAGCACAGATGCTCTAACCCTAGCCCTTAAAGTAACGAGATAGCCCCACAACCGTTCAGAGCAGTCCAGTATCGACACAGTATCAGTCACGTGAGACGAAAAAGACTCAGATAGTGTCTTCTCAACAGTCAGGCTGTAGTGCAGGACACTTTACCTCTTCAGGCTCTGAGCCAGTTTCAGTCTCTGCTGCGCGCTGAGTTCTGAGGGAGGCGGGCTGCTTCAGAACCTATGGAGGACAAACGAGTCCCGTAGTATGCAGGGCTAGTACAGGACCCTAGCATGCAACTATTGGAACTGTATCGATACAGATGGCTACTGCGCGTCGCAAGATGGCGGTTTACCACGCTACATTCTATGCAATCCTGGAAATCAACCACTCTAATACAGCATTAAACAGCCTAAATATCACAGGATACTAGTGCTAGATGCCTAAACTAGCCCTTAAAGTAACACAGAATGCCAATCCCGTTCAAACAGTCCAGATATCGAAGCACGTCAATCGGTCACTGTGTGAGGACAGAAAAAGACTCAGATAAGGTCTTCTCCAACAGTCAGGCTGTAGTGGGACACTTTACCTCTCCGGCTGGCAATCCCGGTTCAGTCTCTGCTGGGCTGAGTTCTGAGGGGCGGGCTGCTAGGGCTATAGGAGGACAAACAAAGGGAATCCCATTAGTATGCAGGCTAGTAGGACCCTACTGCGCGTAAGCCAACTATTGGAACTGTGTCCGATACAGATGGCTACTGCGCATCTGGATAGTGGACACCCGCTACATTCTATGCAATCCCTACCAAGGTAAGCACTCTAATACAACATTTAAACAGCTAAAATATCACAGGATACTAGTGCTAGATATAAACCTAGCCCTTAAGTAACAGAGATATTACAATCCAGATTCAAACCGTCAGATATCCAAAAACAGTCAATCAGTCACTGTGTGGGGACAGAAAAAGACTCAGATGAGTAATCTTCTCAACAGTCAGGCTGTAGTGCAGGACCTTTACCTCTTCGGCTCCTGGCAATCCCAGTTTCAGTCTCTGCTGCTGGGCTGAGTTCTGAGGGCCGGGCTGCTTCAGGGCCTATGGGAGGACAAACAAGGGAATCCCATTGAATACCGCGAGCTGGTAGGACCACCTGCGCGTCGCCAACTAATTGAACTGTATCCCGATACAGATGGCTGCGCATCGCAAGATGGCGGACACCCGCTACACATTCTGCAATCTACCAGTGGCACTCTAATACAACATTTAAGCAATAAAATATCGTAAAGTATACTTACCTTATTTGCTGCTATGTATATTTGAAACTTTATGTTTCCATCAATCTCATGGCATTACAGGATTTATTTTATCTGAAATAAATGTAGTTGAAATTAGATTCATACACGTTATTATTTTATATCCCTCATTTTTATCCAAAGATATTTTTTTAACCTAAGCACAGTCTGTTGTCTGTTTCCTTCATTCAAATAATCTTTTATATGTAGTGGTATTTCCCAGTGTTTCTAAACAAAAAAAAAAACGTTTTAAATGTGCTTTACTTTGCCTAAGTAAGCATTCTGTAATGTGCTTTTATTATTTGGCCTTATGCCTACCTCAAACTGCTATTGATGCAGACTCAGTTGTGCTGTTTTGGGCATGCTATGTCATGTGCATCAAATTGCCTGTTAAGAAGTTTCTAAGCATTAGTTTGCATAGGTGCTTTCAGAGTAATCCATTTTAGTTTGCAAAATATTTAGTTTAAACAGTTTACTGTACATAGGTTTTTACCTTTGTTATTTGAAGGCAAAGTGTTCCTGCAGGTTAATGGTGTGTTGCACATTTGGACTGCAGCAAATGCAGCAGACAAATTTAAAATGCAGAGCTGTGATCTGACCAGATCCCAGCCCTCTGTCTGCTGCCTCAGTTCTGCAGGCTCGGACAGAGAAATGCAGCTTCCAAGGCCAATTAAGCTACTTAACTGGGACTGCTGTGCTGTACTATGGACAGAACTCAAAATTTTTTTTTGTCTACTTTTCCATTTTAAAATTATACTGCAAAGCCACTAGAAGGCAACAACTTATGGAGATTGCAATCCTCTTCCCACTGCTCTCCCCTAACACTTCTAGTCCTGGGTCCTTCATACCTAAAGCAAATTACCTACACCATAACAAACAATCAGTGGTGTGATCTGAATCTGTAAGCCAGTACACCATGGCCAAGTTCACAGCAGTTATATGTACTGCTGACTATTTCATAGCTGCATCCCTAACTCACCCTTTGTTGCACAGTGAGGAGGTCCCACCACACAATCTTGATATTGAACCCCAGTCTGTGTATTTCTCTCCTACTTGCCTGCCAAATCGTGGAGTTGTATACCTTGGTAGCTGGCTCACCAGAAGGCTGCAAATGTCCTCTCTTCTTGCAAAAAATGTAAAGCAGCTACTTACCTCCTCTATCTGACCATTCCTACTACTTCTCCTGCTATTAACCCTTGTGGGTGACATTGAATTAAATACTGGACCCACCATATATTCATCTGCCCTAACCCCCCAACATCATCATATTAAATTCTGAAAGGGCTAATGATTGCTCATTTAAACATACATAGTCTCAGACCCAAGATGGTTAAGATGCTCTCTGGCATGACAATAGACTACAGGTGTAGTGCTTCAGTTTTGGGGACAGGAACTGGTGGTTCCATCAGAAAGAGGAGGAAGTTATCAACAAAAAATAGAGCAGAAATTAGATGGATTTGTATCCTTCATACTCTGGATAGGAACATTGGTATGAATTCTGACATGAATTGGCAAGCTTTCTGGTGATAGAGTAATTAGCTATAGGCTCAGATACCTATGTCCAGTGCAATAACAGTACCCTATGTAATATGGATACATATCTACTCTATAAACAAGTTTAACTTTTACAAACATGCCTTGTTAGCCTTGTGCCCCCAATTCCCTTCCTGTGCCCCCAGTAGCCACCCACTATCCATGAACCTGCTGTCGGTGCAATAGTCCTTGTCCCCCCCCCCCGCTATATCCAGAGTCATAGGAATAAATAGAAAAGATTAAATTTGTTGTATTAATTACGTAATCAATAGATAAGGATTGTAACATTAGCAAAATGAATCCATCGTGGTGCCCAAGCAGCATCAAAATAGAAATTGAGACACATTCTAAAGTTTCAAGAAAACATGCAGACCATGTCCACAAACAATGAAGAGCCTGCTCATATAAACAGAGAGCATGTGTGCTGTCTACAGTTGCTCAGGCAACCAGAATCTTGTATAACATCTCACGAGAGCACCAGTGCTACATCTTAGATGATGTCACTGGTGGCGTGCAGAGGTGCAGTGAATTTAAATTCCGCCGGCAAAGTGAACATGATGTGGGCACTTCGTGTTGCCACTCCGCTATGCAGAGTGGACAATGCAAAGTGCTCACTCCACCTTGTCATTACTACTTCGCGTTAAGGTGAAATGACAATGTGAAGTAAGGCAAAGTCATTGTTTTTAATGAACTTTGCATTCCTCGTTATGATTCTAAGTGATCCACTTGGTGTTTCAGATTTGGCAGCCCCCCACATATCACATGGCTTACAGTACTGTAAGTCACATGCTCTTTAGTTAGGCAGGAAGGAAGTGAGTCATACAAGCAGACACTTTTACTTTCTCCTGTGCAGACAGAGAGAGAAGAGTGTGTTTTGTGACTGCTGATACTTTGAGATCAGAATGATTAGGAGATTTAAACTTTGATTTAGACCCAACAGCTTTTTTAAAAGCTACATTTTTTTGTCTTTTCTGTCTGTACTCTTGTTTACTTAATTTATTCTTTCTGTAAATTTTATTTTTCTTACCTTTATAAGTAGTTAGTCGTTTGTGTGTGTGACTGTGTATGTGTTGTGTGACAGTGTGAGTAGTGATTGCTCAGACTGAGGGAGCTCAGTAGGAGAGATGGACCAGGGTGAGGGAATGTCTGGGGTGGGGGCAGCTCTGGGAGAGCGTGGTAGTGGTAAGCATTGTACCGTGCACATGTGTGGAGGGCATGGGCACCCATTCCTGTTGGACCGCTTGAAACTTGTGAGTGTCTCACCCCCCCCCAGAAGCAGGACCAGCACCACCTCCTGTCCTGACTCTGAGGCGGTTGAACAACCACCACCACCAGCAAGTACAGCACCAGGTCCTCTGGAGCAGGATGTGCCTGTTCCCCTGAGCCCAGGTGTAGATGCCATCCCTGTTCAGCACTGTGTCCAGCCAACTGCCAATTCATCTGGCCCTCCCCTGCCTGTGCCTGGTCCTCACCGCACCTCATTTGTTTAGCAGTTGTTTGACAGTGTCGGGCAGGACAGCAGTGTTGTCAAGTGCCACATATGTGAGGTGGAGGTGTGCCATGGCCCCCGGGGGACTCACCTGGGGACTGGGAGCCAGCACACCCATATGCTCAATCACCACCAGTTGGAGTGGCAGGCTGCCACAGAATGGACCATGCCTGCACCTGCTGGCTGTTCTGTGGCAGAGGGGTGCAGCTGTGCATGGCAGCATCCCTAAGAAGAGGAGGGCCACAGCAGCACCTGCTGCTCCACCAGCACCTCCAACCCCCCCCCACCACCACCACCAGGTCAGCCTGTAGAACATGTGGACCCCAAAGAACTGTGTGTAACACAGGCTGACTTGACAGTTCTCTGGAGTGCTTTTGAGGAGAACATCGAGAGGGTGAGTGCTGTGGAGCAGTGGCTGGATCACATAGAGGGACATCGGTTGCAAATTATGTCCATGCTGTAACTGCTGCTGAATCACCATGGGATCCCACATTAGGTTTTTTTCCTCACACTATGTGTCCCCCACACCTTCCTTGCTGTGCTATTAAATGTATTCCTCCACCATCCCTGACCCTTGTATGTAATTATGCCCTTTTTTTGTTGTCTTCCGTATGTATTCTGAGCAGTGCAAGTGTACTGTGCTAAACTGCATGTATACAGTCTTCTTTTCAGTCTGTGTATGTACTGCAGACACTGTCCAACTCCCTGACTTAAAAACACTTATTAATGAGTACAATGGTGGGATGGTGAAGCCTGGAGAGGTACTACAAAACAGGCTTACAATACATCCAAGTAACTAGTAAAAAAATGAATGTTGTGATTCATGATGTAATCGTAAATTATGATTTGAGACTGCATTTGTGACCATGATGATGAAGAAACGCCAATGCCTATGGCTGTGCTTCCCCGTGCCCCAATGAGGTGTGGCACAACACTCCCCGAGTTAAATACACTCATTAATGAGTGCAATTGTGGGGTGGTGAAGCATGGAGAGATACTACAAAACAGGCTTACAATACATCCAAGTAACAAGTAAAAAAAATTAATGTTGTGATTCGTGATGTGATCGTAAATCGTGATTTGTGACCATGATGATGAAGAACATGATTTATATTACGAGTGACTCATGATGATGGTCCTGACTTAAAAATGCATATTAATGAGTGCAATGTTCATGCAGAATTGTGCACCACACCTGTCCAGTACTCTGAAGGGAAGCCAAAGAAACAACTGTGACTTAAGTTAGAGATGGAGACTGGGCCCTAAAGAGATGCAAATGCACAGACAGATTAAGATTGCGCTGTGCACTGGATTGATGCAGATGCAGATGCAAAGGCTCAACACCTAACCAGGGCTCACCATCAGAAATTCAAATCTGGAAAAGAATACCTTTGCCAGTTGGGGCTGGCCACTGGGGGGGGCAGTGTACTGCACTGTTGCAGTAACAGTCACTAGTACTAGTACCAGTAAAGATACCACAAAGAAGTACAACAATCACACAGCTGCAGTGGATAGCAGCTTCACATTGCTGAAATTATTATGTGGTACAATAAAAGGTGTCTGATTTGATGACACGTGTCACACACATACTCACACACACACACACACACACACACACACACACACACACACACACACACACACTAAGTAATGAATAGAAAATTGAAAACTTCAGTAATATAACCACATATTTTCAACAAACAAAATTATGCACTGCTGCACCACAACATTCAGCAAAAATGGCAAGAATTATTGAAAATATTACTGAGTGAACATTACAGTTCTAGAAGAAAAATATCACCAAAACAGAAAGCACTGTCTTCTTCTCCAAGTTAATCTACCTACACCACAGATACGCCCCTCCCCAAAGCACACTTCCACTGTCTCTCAGTACACAGACTGAATGTTGTACATTAACATTCAAAATCCACACACAAACAATAAATGCTCAATGATATGAGTACAGGAGGGTTTCCGAAAATCGAAGAACTAAAGTTTCAGCCAAAAAAAGACTCAAAAATGCTTTCTTAAAAGCTTTTAGAAGGTTTGAATTACAGAGAGCTCTCAGAGCAGATTGTCTCCTACAGCTTCCTACACACACTACCCCAAACTGAGGCTGTGCAGAACAATCTAGAGCCCATCTGACCTGAAATCCCATGAATCACTGCAAAATTCACCTTTGGAGCTTAAAAACAAGGCAAAATGAGTTGAAGTATATTGTTTTCAATGTACTTCACCTTAAGAATTGGAGGAGTAGTGGTTTGGGAAGACAGAAAAGTGAAGTAATTGTTTTCAATGGACTTGGCGTTACCCATTATGATGCAGTACTCGCCGCGTAGTAGAGCACCATGTAATTTGCTTAATTCGCTCCACTTCGCAGAAGTGAATTAGCCACTACCATCTCTATGTGACATGCATGAGCAGGTCCAGAGGAAGGGAGTGGCAACAGAGCCGCCAAATGCACAGATGTCACTAGCCTGCAGGAACACTTTGCCTTCAAATAAAAAAGGTAAAAACTAATGTAAACTGTTTAAAGTAAATATTTTGCAAACTAAAATAGATTACTCTGAAAGCACATACGCAAACTAATGCTTAAAACTTAACAGGCAATTTCACGCACATGACATAGCGTGCCCAAAACAGCACAACTAAGTTTGCATCAACAGCAGTTTGAGTTAGGCAGAAAGCCAAATAATGAAATCACATTACAGAACGTTTACTTAGGCAAAGTAAAGCACATTTAAAACTTTGGTTTGTTTCTTTAAAAACACTGGGCAATACCACTACATACAAATGATTATTTGAATGAAGGGAAAAGACAACAGAATGTGTGCTTAGGTGATGAAAAACATATATTTGAATAAAAATGAGGGATATAAAATATTAACATTTGTATAAATCTAATTTCTGCTACTTTTATTTCAGATAAAATAAATGCTGTAATGCCATGTGATTGGTGGAAACATAAAGCTGCAAATGTGCATAGCAGCAAATAAGGTAAGTATAATTTACAAGGTGTATCAATACAGGCCTAGGTACTGTAGCAGTAATACATTAATGCTGTGGCTCTAACATAAACATCCAAATAATGAATGTAACAGCAGATGGAGCTATAACGCCTCTCTCAGTTAAACGGATACATACCTAGGCAGTAAGTCATATGCAATGTTGTGGACTGGGTGTTAGCATGATTCTTTATTAAATTTAGTCTGTATCATATATTATGCATGTCATGTGTAGCAGAGTAATAGCACAGTGAATACCATATATACTCGCGCGTATAAGTCAAATTTTTTATGACAAATTTAGCATGTCATATAGTACTCCTCGGCTTATACGCGAGTCATTCGGTAATTTCAGGTAACACATAAAGGTATCTCCATTGTCAGCATACGATTTCATTGTCAAAAATGAGTTGCAAACATAAGCACTGTGCATACAATGCAGCATTCAAGCTGTGAGTGATTGAGCATGCTGACAGCACCAATAACTGTGCCGCAGCAATGCACTTTGGTGTAAACGAAAAGCAAGTGCGTGAATGGAAAAAGCAGCAAGAGCTTCTCAATGAAATGCCGAAGTTTAAAAAGGCATGCCGTGGTGAACGACCAGCATTTCAACAGCTTGAGACAGATGTGAATGAGTGGGTGCTCGCATGCAGGCAGAGCAGGTATATTGTAACCCGCATGTCAGTTCTTATGCAGGCGCTTAAACTCGCAAAGCAAGAGAAATATCAGCAAGTTGGCATTGAAAATTTCCTTGCTTCTGCTGGCTGGTGCTCGAGGTTTATGGAGCGTAACAATCTTACCATCCGTCAGCGTACCAAAATCTCCCAAAAACTCCCGTCTGATCTTGAGGCAAAGGTAGACAGTTTTCACCAATACACTATAAAAATGAGGAAGCTGCATGGTTATGAGTTGTCTCAAATTGGTAACATGGATGAGACACCTATGAATTTTGACCTCCCCTGTAACTGCACTGTGAACCCCTCAGGTAGCAAGACAGTCCTAATAAAAACTTCTGGTCACGAAAAAACACACTTCACTGTTGTGCTCTCATGCATGGCAGATGGTACTAAACTCAAGTCAATGATTATGTTTAAAAGAAAGACCCTGCCCAAATTTGCTGATTTCCCCCAAGGTGTTCTTGTGTACCCACACCCTAAGGGATGGATGGATGAACAGCTTGTAGGAGTGTGGCTTGAGAAGGTATGGGGTACCAGACCTGGCGCTTTGCGTAAAAGGTGATCGTTACTTGTGTGGGATATGTTTAGAGCCCACTTGACTGATTCTGTTAAACAGGCTGCTAAATGGAATCGCACTGACCTGAGTGTTATTCCGGGTGGTCTGACATCGATGCTCCAACCCTTAGCTGTCTGCCTCAATAAGCCTTTCAAGGATCACCTACGTAAACTGTGGAGTGACTGGATGATGTCAGGCACAGGCGCGCTAACTAAGGGAGGCAATCTCAAATGGCCTGACATCGAACTTGTATGCAAATGGGTCGAGACAGCATGGGAGGATATTCCAGGAGATATGGTCATGAAATCATTTCTGAAGTGCAGAATTAGCAACAATCTCGATGGAACAGAGGATGATGCCTTGTTTGAGGAGACAGAGGAGATGGAAACCGAAGAACCAGAAGATGATGATAGCACATATGCTGACGTTCTCACCGAAGAATTCATGGCAGGGAACGAGGCTGCTTTAGGATTCTCTGACTCTGAGTCTGAGGAATTTTAAATGGGACTAATGGAGGGACTAATGCATTCGTGGCACAGCAAGTATAAAAGCAGTTGTTGCTTGTTATTTATGTGGTGATAAGCAAGAAAAAAAATACTTGGTGATTGGAAAATGATCCTATGTTCCCCTATTATTGTCACAATGTGGGCGTCGGCTTATACGTGAGTCTTCAGTATTTCTTTAATTTGTAGACAATAATTGCGGGGGGTCGGCTTATACATGGGTCGGCTTATACGTGAGTATATATATAAAACATTTGTGTGACTATTATAATCAAAAAATCTGTTTACATTGTGTTACAAATGAAGTTCTGTATTGTGCAAGTAATGAATCGATACATATTAAAATTGTACTAATAGTAATAACAACATATGTACATATCTTTTCTAGACTTTAGAAGCCCTTTGAAAAAGATTCATTTTACTAATCGAAATGTCAGGGCAGTTGAAAAGGAAAAAAGAAGAAAAAACAATAAGTTTTTAAGAACTTTATACAAAAAGACTCCACCTTTTCCTTTTTAAAGGAGCTCAGAGAGATCCTATACATTTACCAATTTGGATTTATGCAGCGCACCTCTAGAGTCTTGTTATAAAGCAGCAAAAGAGCCCATTTCCCAGGGACCTTTTACAAAGGCATTCACAGCAAACTAACTTTTGTACAGTTTGTAGCTCCCATTCCCCCCAACCCCAACATATACCCGCACATAGGAAGAAAGGTACATTTACAGACTGATGCCCTATTTTTTCAAAAGCAAGAGCCATACTAAGAAGTAATTATAATAGAAAATGTAAAAACATACCAATTCCCATTCTCTGTTGTGAGCCCCAAACGCCATGCATGCAAACTGTATTTTATTCAGTTCAGAAATAAAACATAATTTCTCAACCCCTGTTAAGTGTATGCCAACCCTCCCCCACCCCACCAAGCACCATGCATTTTGAAAAGGTTTTTTCTGTAGAAATATTAATTAAAACATTTTATTCCTTTGGAGCAAGCAGAACTGGTGTGACTGAAGTAACTGTGACACCAGGTACACTCTATGCTGAACAAACATATAAGTGAAGGTACCTAGTGTCACAAACACATAAAAAAGAAACTTCAGCCCTAAAATTCAGCCTTGCCACACAGTTCACTTTTAATTGCATGCATTTGGAGTGTTCCTACAGATAACCCCTCAGAAACATCCAGCAAAACATTTTCCATTCATTAACAAATCCCCCAAGACTGTGGCAAAGGTAATTTTGGTCTTACCTGCCAGAGAATGTAATTCAGGAGGAATGCTATGACACCAGGAAGTGCTTCTTTCTCCACAGGTTTGGTGAATGAGACTGAGCAATGCAGTCTGCAGCATTTTATAGAGAAATTGACTCCCCCTGCTCCCCAACAAAATTGCAATAAGTGCCTGACTCAAAATGGGGGGTGTCATTTTTAACATAGAAACATAGCATTTTATGGCAGATAAGGTCCGCTTGGCCCACCTAGTCTGCTCATTTGTGAGGTGACTGATGAACATCATGACAGCATGACATGTTGGGAGCAAGGGGTCAAAGGTCACCCCACAGGGATTTCAAAGGGCTCCTTCTTCCATCCAAAAAAACAGCATAGTGCTCAGAAGAGCTTGGGGGATCAATGCAAACATTCTTCTATGAGGCAGCAACACCACAAAACATTTGGGGAGGTTGTGGGTGAATGTAACCTGCTGTGACACCAGCTGTTACATTCACCACAGAAACTGCAGTGGGGAATAAATGTAATTTGACACTAAACAAAGGGGGAAAGCAAAAAAAAAAAAACGCACAACTACATACTGCTTTAAAAGTGAGTTTATTAATTGCGTGCATCAAAGTAAGCAGAGCAAATAAATACAGGAAAACATGTGTCTTGTAATATCAAAGTTTTGCCTGTGGAAAAAGCAGGAAAATGCTGCTGAAAATAAAAATTATATATATATATATATATATATATACACAGCCTACAAATCTATGACCCTGTTTTCTATCTCTACATGTGACCAACTATCAAATGAAACGAAAAGGGCATTCCAGACACTATCAGATTGTTCTGCTCAGCCTGTTGTATCTATGCTGGGCATTGGTAATCCCTTTTCTTTAACAGATATATATGCATATATATGTGTATATATATATATATATATATATATATATTATAGTGGCATGGTCGTACCACTATAGTTAGGTTTGAGCAGCCAGTTACATACTAAAGTCAATCGTTTGGACATTAATAACTTTGGACCCATTTAATGGATTTGCCTGAAATTTGGTACAAGCGTTGGGGCACACTAGATCTCTTGATCTGCCAAATTGTGTTTGTGTCGAACTGCTGGTCTTCATATATGAAAGTGCTTAAAAATGCAAAATTATCCATTTCTGGAGGCACCTTTTGGCATTCTTAATGTGGCCCTGCACGGCCATTGTGTAGTGTGCCACTCTGCAAGATGGCTCATTTGAAAGAGCTTTGGTGGCTGAAAATGGCTCTTTTTGTTTGGTGAAAAAATATTAAGGCATTAAAAAGTTATAGCACTTTTAAGTTCCCGTTATAAGTCAATGGGAAAATTTATATGTATATCTTGCTATCAAAGAATGGAGTTCTGGCCATCTGGTCTCGCCTGGTGATCAAAGAATTTGCAGCCTCACAGTTCAAGAATCTTTGTTCCTGAGGAATTTTCAAAATTCTTTGACCGTTAGGTCCGCCATCTTATTTTCAGTTTTCCAATCACACAAACACAAATAACTCGGCTCAGGGGTTACTTCTGAAGTAAAACTTCGATGGGTTTTACTCAGGGGACCCTGATCTATCAAGCCATGGCTTTGGTGCCATCCAAATCTGTCGAAAAATAGAGTTATAAGCTTTTAAAATCTTAATTCGTGGCTCGCTAATGATCTCTGATCAAGAGCCTGCAAATTCTTTGATCGTGATCTTGCATCGTGACCTAAAACACTAATATCTCGGCTCAAGGGTGGGCTAAGGACACAAATGAGGGCTTGTGTTTCACAGGAGGGTCTGTTCTGTCGAACCATGCCATTGGGTTGGTTGAAATCAGTGAATAAATTGTGTTTCAACATTTTTTATTCTTTGATAGTGAGCCTGCAAATTCTTTGATCATGAGATTCTTTGATCATGATCTTGCATCATGAGTGAGGAACAAGATGGCCCAATTTAAAATTCAATTTGCTCAGCACAGGGGTATCCTAGGAAGTCAAATGAGGGTGGGTTTTACTAAGGGGGCTTCGTTCTGTTGAAACCTGGTGGTAGTCTACTGAAATTGCTTCTATTTTTTGATTTATTAAATGTTTTATTCTTAGATCATGAGCATGCAAATTCTTTGATCATGAGGCTGCAAATTCTTTGATCATGAGATTCTTTGATTGTGATCTTTGATTGCAAACCAGGGACAAGATGGCCAGATTTTTTTATAATGGAATAGATAGGGAAATGTTGCCAATTTTTGTCATTGAATATCTTGGAAATGGTTTGGTCTTTTTACTTGAAATTTGGTGGGAAGAAAGGCAACATCCCACAGATGTGCCTTTTAGTAGATTAAAATATTACAGGGTGGCAAAGTTACGGCAGTACGAAGTTGGCCCTTTTTCCCATAGGATAACATTACATCGTCCGCCATATTACAGGAATTATTTGCCACTCTGCTGGAAAATAACAATTTGGCCTTTTGGGCCGTAATTTAGAGAGAAGAAAACCAACATTCTACAAATGTGCCTTTTTGTGGTTTGGAGAAAAAATATTACAGGGTGGCAAAGTGACAGCACTCCGAAGCTGACAGTTTTTCCCATAGGATAACATTATGGCGTCCGTTGCGTCTTTCAGGGCCCTTATCTCAGAAACAGTGAGAGAAATGGACTTTTTGTCAAAAAAATGCTTAGCCCCCCAAATGAGGGCAAAGCATAAAACTAGCCAGGAAAGTAATAATTCATACAAAATGTAATTTTTTTCCCTACGTCATACGGTTCCTAAGATATAAGCAATTTAGTATCCCAAGTCGTACTTTTCTGCTACAAAGTCAATTATAATGCATACATTCTTTGTTTTCAATTTGTTTTTTTCAATGCAGTTTTTGGGGAAAAGAAGGGTGTGCCCTTTTGTTACCGTGGCAGTTAGCTTTTCCAGTTACTCTTCTGTTACCATTCGAATCACCATTCCTGTCTACGTCACCATGTGTGTAATGGTTTTCATTTTCATATGAGCTTGCATTTCTGTTTCTGTTGTCTTTACTGTTGCTGTTACTGTTACCATTTATGTTTACTATTGCGGTACCATGACATTACATGTAACAGTTGGCGTTTTCATATGCGCTTGCATTTCTGTTTTTATTGGCTTTATTGTTGCTGTTACCATAACCATTTGCATTTACAATTGTGGTTCCATGAATGTGTGCTTTATGGCTTGCATTTTTGTACGTGCTTGCGTTTTGTTTACTTTGGTGTTATTGTTGGTGTTACTGTTACCATTTACATTTACAATTGTGGTACCGTGAAGGTGTGTGTTACCAGTTGCATTCTGTATGCACTTCTGTTTGATGTCTCCATTCACATAACTGTTTGCTTTGGTGTCACTTTATGTTTGTGTTTCAATTAATGTCTGCTTTGCCATTTACGTTTGCTTTGCCATGTGCATTACCATTGCCACTTGCGTTTGCTTTGCAGTTCCTGTTACTGTGTAACAAGACATTATGTGACCCGCTGCTGCCACTAGTTCCTTTCATTATTTATCATCCTCATTCTCAAAAGAAGGAAGTAGAGGCAAAAAACTCTGTTTAATGCTTCAGTTGAGTTGTTCCACAATGAAAAAAGTAGAAAATTAGGATTAGGGTTGAAAGTCCCTTGGACCCCCAGCTCACCCCCAACTGGCATTGGGGTGCACATTAGGGTCATCAGTCCTAACTCTCACCCCATTCTCCCCTACCTCAGCTTCTTTACACATGTGATGTGGTGAGAGGATCGGTGACCCCAGCGTGCAGCCCGATGCCATGAAGGTGGCTGGGGTCTAGGGACTTTCAACCCTAACCCTGAATTTCTAGCTTTTTTCACTGTGGAACAGCCCTAGCTGATGCACTAAACTGAGTTTTTTGCATCATATATATATATATATATATATATATATATATATATATATTTGTCAGGAGGTCTAAACCTCACTCTCAGGTTCTTGGTATTATGGGAATGCAAGGAATCACAGACACATTGCATAAGAGTAATAAACTTGTTTATTACTGCCAAAAAGGATAATCACAGTTGCCCTAAGCAGTTCTTACCAGCACAAACTGGGAGCCACTGCTAAGTGTTCCCTATACCCTGAGGATTCTCCGTGTCTCTTGGGGTCTCTGAGGTAGAAGATGTAATGTCTCACATTATATACCTATGATAATTACTATGGTTACTGTAAGACAGAAACATTTCTAGTTACAGAGATGAATCCTATTGACTAAATTAGAGGTGGCTCCATGGTCCAAGATAACATTATATAATTTTGTAGTAATCGTCACTTTGTGAAACAAAAGGGTACAGTTCTTACATAAATCAATGTAGTAGTACAAATCACCAAAAGGTGGCAATGCTGACTTATAATCATTACAAGAACACAGGTGTCCTAACATCTTGTAAGTGAGAAATACATATATGTATTAGAAAGCAAAGTGTGTAACAATAATATGCATACATATCCTGACATCTACTCTTATACAGTAGATGCCCCTAGCCCTATATGTTAGTATAACATATGCCTAAATGCTAGTTGTCTACGGTGTACCTCTGGGTGTACCAATAAGGGTGCACGGACCTCGTGTAACATTCCCCTCCTTGTTGCCTCTCAGGGCAAACCAGCAAAACAGGGAAATGGACAGAGAGCAGGGGTCATTTACAGACCAGACACGCAAGCCTTGTAAAGAAATTCCAGGTGCTCATGTTGTTGACGCAGTGTGAGCCGTAGGCAGCAAAGCATAATAATCAAGAAAAAGATAAAATATGCTTGTATAATAACAAAACCTTTAAAAGTAATCTATAACCAAGTGTTAGTTAACGCATCGTTCATATCACCATCATTAATAAGTGCAAGAATAACTTCATTAGCTTTAGTCATACTATTGCTGATGTGGATGAGGTGGGTGTCTTTTCTCTCTAAAAGTGATTTTAATGTAAGTGTCAGTGGATCAATGTGTAAATTAAAATATGGTAAATACTCAGAAAGGGTGAGCAGAATATCAGGGTTACCATCAATGATATCAACGTCCATGGGGGGGGGGCGGGCGTAATAACGGTATGTCCAATGACAGACTTTTGATGGGGGACAAAGCAGAAATTAGGAGCATCAATAACACATGTCTGGGTTCCGTAAGCATAACTTTCATAGTTTGTCACAATGCGATACTCGCCATCAGAATTATATTGCATTTCAACAGTAAGCCATCTCCACTTTTGCAACTGTACCGGGCAGGTATAGCTTGTCTAGGAAATCCATGTTGACAGGTGATGAACCTCCTCTCGATAAGACTGGAAAAGTTTGTCTGGATCCAATGTTGAGTCCAAAGAGTCTGAGCCATTCTTGCTGATGTCATCATCCATGGAAAAGGACCAATCAATACTGTAAGTAAAATAACCACATACAGGTTTAATAACATCAAATACATCACATAGACACAGGTAAATATAGCCCTTCTTAGCACAGCAGTCTGTGTGCAGGGTGACCCAGGTGTCCAGGAAAGGATGGAAGACCAGTAGAGGAGGCAAGTCCAAGCATTCTCTGTAGATGTCATCATCAAGGTGCCCAACTGAGTGAACAGATGCAAGCTTGTCAAAGAAAGCTGTAGTGGGATCAAAATGTGGCAAAGAGACAGTAAAAGAAAGAAACATTGTATCTTTGATAGAGCATTTCTTAGAAGTAAAACATGGACCAGTGTTAGGGTGTCTAGTGAGGAAACCCAGATTCCTAGCTGTAGAAAGATGAATAGTTAAAGATTGTTGCATACACATAGCAATACAGTCAGGGGTTTTATATCATGGACAACACCATTTAGAAATACGTCTGTCATGTATTACATCAGGGATCCTTCCAGGTTCTAGATCACAGAATAGATTGTTGATGGTAGTGATAATATATGAGCCATAGGCTGAACATAGGATTTCTCTAGCAATGTATTGTTTATCTGCTTCTTTGTTGTTCTGTGCAATGAGTACATTAGTCTTATCTTTTGAGTCTGTAAATGCCTTAGCAATGTTGTCCATGTTATAGACAGTGTATCTTTTTTCCTGACTAAGGCCATCCATGCCATGCAATAATGGGGGTAAAATATAATTTACCAAACCAGTTTGGAATTTAGCTGAATGAAATTTGATAGCAGCAATGTCTGCCTTATTCCAGATAGACATAGCTGTACCAAAAGACCTGTGACAGTTCCTGTGACACGGTGACATCAGAACTGTCAACTTCATTATATTACATTTATGACTTTGATCATCAGGATTGGGTTTTCTCCTGAAGTTGCTTCTATGCTCAGTGGTGTGTACCCTGGCAATAGGGTCATCAGTACGAATCTGAAAAGCTGCTAAACTATCAAGCAATAAAGTACTGTAAAATGCTGAAGTGTTAGTAGTATGACACATACCAAATTCTTTCATATTCCAGTAAGTCAAATTGAACAAAACAGGTATATGCATTAATTGTAAGTTGTTAATAAGTGTACCAGATAGTGCAGTGGATGTGAGACCACTATGAGTGCCAGGGGTGTGTTTTGGACATTCCAAAATCTGTTTCTCAGTAGGGGGTAACACAGAGAGATACATGGCAGCAGAGGCCATGTTGTGTACAGCACAAAATTTCTTGGCATGTTCCCTGGTAGTCTGGTGATCCCCCCACCCCCAGCATGTATCCCGACCCCTGTTTCACCTAAAATTAAAGAGTTTTCCCTGGTAGTCTAATGGTCCCCCCACCCAGCAGTGATGCCCTGCTCATCCCAATAACATCCCAGAACAGAGCCAGTGACCAGCTCAGCCCTCCTCTCACCACCACAGCAGGCCACCGACTGAGGTACAAATGAGTGGTACCACTAATCGTACCTCAGTTGGCAGCCAGCCGTGGTGGTGAGAGGAGGGCTGAGCCAGTTGCTAGCTCTGTTCTGGGATGTTAATGGGATGAGTGGAGCATCACTGCTGTGGGGACCACTAAACCACCAGGGAAAAGTCTTTATTTTTACATGAAACAGGGTCGGGATACATGCTGGGGGTGGGGACCACTAGACTACCAGGGAAAATGTCTGTGTTACAGTGCAATGGGAGTCGTGATTCATGCTGGGGGTGGGGGGACCACCTTACTACCAGGATCATGGGTGTGTAACAGGCAAACATATGCATGGGAGTGTTGTATGCACCCATACCTATCAACTGTCCCTGATGTTGCCTCCAAACATCCTCTGTCCCTCATAATATTTGTGTTTGTGACCGAACAGTGGGGATTAAAATCACACAATAATGTCACACATTAACGTTAAAGATTTGTTCTTCCTTTGAAAATGCATCTTATCACATATCCCTTATTCTATCAGCATTCCAAGTGAATAGTACCAATTATTAAGATGTGTCCCTGATTTTGGGTCTTTGTCCCTGATTTTTTTATAGCGCCTGTCCCTGATTCAGGAGGCAAGGGGTTGGGAAGAGTATGTATCCGCCAACTGTGCCTGCCAGCACACAGTTCCTGCTGTTTCCAGCCTGTACTTCCATTCTGACCAACAAGGGATGCTGTGGGCATGCCTCAGCCTGCAGCATCCAGCCTATACTTCCATTCTGACCAAAAGGGGGAGCTTTGTGCTCCATGCAGTAGCACCAGGCAAACTGCATGGTAATGTATGCTAAACAGCAGTTAATGATATGCAAATGTACCTGTTTGCCCACAGATTACCTAAGTAGGCTAATTTGCATGGGAGATTTGAATATAGCTCCCGTTTGCACTGGGCTAATGTGTTAGCACTGTGCAATCAGGTTAGTCTGGGCAAACCTCACTTCAGCACCGCACAGTTCTGCAGTGTGTGGCTTACATTGTTGTTTGCAGTAAATGTGAGACATCTCTGTGCAATCACACACAATGTTCTCCACCTGCAGCACTGGCTTTCTCCAGGGTCTAATGAGCTGCAGTAGCAGTGTGCACTTCCCTCTTGCTATATTCAGTGCTGTCTTATTCCCAGGTTATTTTTGCCCTGCACTCCTGGTCCTGTTTGGCTGGCTTACTTTGCTTGCTATATTCATCTGATTTTGCACCAGGCTATTCCTTTTGAATATAGCTTGCTTTTTGCTACGGGCTAAGTTTGCCCACTGAGCAGTGCTAATTTAGCCCCCGGACAAAGTTTTGAATATCTGGCCCTTGCTGTGTAAATACTAGATGCATGAAAAGAGAAATACAGACTGAATCTCCCTCACCATCTCAGGCATTTCTAATGTATTTCTCTCCTTGCATCCTCTACTCCAAAGTGCTTCAAAACCACACCTTAAAGTGAAAACATGTTAAAACGTTTTCCTTCTAACTTCATTTCGCATGCATTTATGAACCACTACACTAATTAAAATCTCCTTCTTTCTTTTGAGATTATATAATAGGAACGGCATTTAATTTTTACTGAGGATATTTTACTATACAACAGTACAGACTCTTTTGTTTAACTTGTTAGAAAATGAAGCCAGTAGGGTGATGGTCAGATGTCTCCCAGGTACATCAGCATGGAGAAACACTGGCCATGACCTAAAATTGTTCACAAAGCAGGAGAAAACATTGATCCTAGTACACATAGGGACTAATGATCTCGCCAGCCGGTCAGTTCTGGAGACCAAGGAACACCTGACTCAGGCTGGGTGACAAACTATCATCTATTTCGTCCGGCATCTCCTTCTCTGAGATCCTGCCAGTCTGGGAGAAGGAGCAGATGGACGGAAGGTCAGAAGGGGAGATAGGGGAGCTAAACACGTGGCTCAAGGACTGGTGCCAGGAAAAGGACACAGATTTGTAGGAACTGGCAACAGTTCTGGGAGCGAAAGTTCTTTAATTTGATGGACTGCATCTGACTAAAGAGGAGTCAGTGCATTGGGGCAGAAGTTTGACGTCTTTGCAGAATATTTAAACTAGCAAATGGGGAGGGGTGCAGCACCCATCGTCCAAATGGGAAGAACACCCCCTCCCCTCAGCTAGTGGTCAAACAGGAATTCAGCGTGTTTGCCGTTCATTTGCATCACCAGGTAGAAAAAAGGTTTGTCTCCCATACGATGCACAGGGTAATGCCAAACTTCACCCAACAACTAACACACCAAAATCTGGCCAATGGAAAATCAGTAACACAATGCTCACAGCCTGGGAAATAAGATCCCAGACCTGCAGGCAATTATGTCAGAGGCTAAACTGGACATAGTAGCACTAGTGAGACGTGGTTTACCAGTAACCACACTTGGGAGACTTCAGTACCTGGCTATGTATTGTTCAGAAGAGACCGAGGTGCAAAAAGGGGAGGGTGGCCCTGTATGTTAATGAAAATATCAAAGCTACAGAAATTCAGAATACACATAAGGAGCCAGAACAACTGTGGGTCACCCTGGAAACAGGAAATGGGACAGCCATAAGAACTGGGTTGTCTACAGGCCCCCAGACCAGAGGGAGGACATAGACACATTACTGTTAGAAGATATACAAAACATGACAGCTAAAGGGAGGTTCTGATAATGGGAGACTTCAACATGCCAGATACAGATTGGTCAATACCAGCAGGAACATCTGCCAGAACTAGACTCATAGTGGATTCCTGCAGGGAGGGCCTCAAACAACTGGCACAGCAACCCACAAGAGACAGGGCTATCCTAGATCTAGTACTGACTAACAAAGAAGGGATCACAGATCTCCAGGTAGAAGGTCACCTGGGGCCAGTGACCATCACATGGTATGGTTCAATTGGCTACTACATCTAAATCATCCCATTCCAAAGCAAAAATATGGGACTTCAGAGGACTGACTTTGATAAGATGGCCAACAGAGTTAAGCTAGCCCTGGCAAAAGAAACACAGGTGAGGGTACAGGCAAAGTGGCAGTAAGGATACAATACTTGAAGCAACATCCCATTGTGTTAGACAGAAAAGGAAGTGCAAAAGAAGAAGGAAACCACTTTGGTTCTCAAATACAGTAGCAGAAAAGGTCAGAGCCAAAAGGCTGGCCTTCAGAAAATATAAGGGAACACAGCGGATGAAGATAGGAGGCATACCAAACTGCCCTAAGGGAAGCAGGTAGGCAGTAAGGCAGGCAAAGTCCCAAACTGAGGAAACACTAGCACGAACAGTAAAAGAAGGTGACAAGACTTTCTATAGATACATTAGTGAAAGGAGAAAGTCCAGAGGGGTATTGCTATGTTAATGGAGAAAAGGCATGTGAGGAGGAGGACCCTGTAAGGCATCTATCCTAAATAGATACTTTTGCTCAGTATTTACTGAAGAGAAGGTAGGGCGAGGCCACAGCTCAGCATCATGGACACAGGGGAGGAGGTGAGCACCACTCCCTTCACAAAAGAAAGGGTCCTACAAGCTTGCCAAGGCTCAGGGTGGATAAGCAATGGGACCTGATGGCATACATCCCAGGGTACCTAAGGAGCTAAAGGAGGAACTAGCAGAGCCATTAGCAGAATTGTTTAGTGAGTCTCTGAGCACAGGAGAGGTCCCAGAAGACTGGAGAAGGGCTCATGTGATCCCACCCACAAGAGTGGTAGCAGGGAGGAGGCGGGAAGTCCACAGACCGGTCAGTCTTTACCTCAGTAGTGGGCAAGATTATGGAGGCACTCCTTAAGGAAAGGATAGTGCAACACCTGGAATCCATAGGGGCACAGGATCCAAGACAGCATGGGTTACAAAGGAAGGTCCTGTCAAACTAATCTCATAGATTTCTTTGACTGGGTAACCAGAGTGGTGGACCAAGGGGAGCAGTTGATGTCGCCTACCTTGACTTCAGCAAAGCTTTTGACACTGTTCCACATAGAAGATTGATAAATAAGCTAGGTAGGCTCGGTGGGTCGGAAGTTGGTCAACTGGGTGGCAAACTGGTTGACTGGCAGAAAACAGAGAGTGGTGGTAAATGGTATACAGTCAGAAGAGATGCAAGTCACAAGTGGGTAATTCAGGATCAGTCCTGGGGCCAGTCCTATTCAACATCTTCATTAGTGACCTCGCAGATGGACTAGAGGGTAAGGCTTGTCTGTTTTGCAGATGACACCAAGATCTGCAACAGAGTAGATGATCCAGATGGGGTGGGCAGAATGAGAAGAGATCTGGATAAACTAGCAGAATGGTCAGAAGAGTGGCAACTGGGATTTAATGCAAAGAAGTGCAAAATCATGCACATAGGGAAGAGAAACCCTGAAGCCACTTATAGGCTGGGAGGGAGTTGCTAGCAGTCACAAGGAAGAAAGAGACTTGGGCATCATCATCACTGATGACCTAAAATCATCAAGCAGACCCCTAAAGCAGTAGGTAAGGCTAGGGGGTGTTAGGGTGTATTAGTAGGGGTATCACAAGTCGCAAGAGGGAGGTAATAATCCCTCTGTACAAGACATTGGTTAGGCCCCCATCTGAGTACTGTGCAGGTATTGAGGCCACACCTTCACAAGGACATTAACTAAATTGAGGCAGTCCAGAGAAGGGCAACCAAAATGGTGCAGGGACTGCATCAGAAGACATATGAGGACAGATTAATGGAGCTCAATATGTATACCCTTGAGCAAAGGCGGAGAGAGGTGATATGATCGAGACATTTAAACACCTTAAGGGCATAAACAAGGTGAAAGAGTCTAACATGTTTAAATATAAGAAAATAGCAGGACAAGAGGACACAGCATGAGAATAGAGGAGGCCGATTAAGGGAATGTGAGGAAATTCTTTTTCACAGAAAGGGTGGTAGATGCATGGAATGGCTTACCACAAGAAGTGGTGGCTATGAATACAGTGCAGGGCTTCAAACAGGCATGGGATAGGCATAAGGAGCAATACAAATGACTGAATAGATAGGTCACTGACAGAGCAAAGGCCGATGGCACATTTATAAGGTAGAAAAAGAAATGGGCAGACTGGATGGGCCTTGCGGTCCTTATCTGCCATCAACTTCTATGTTTCTATGTTTCTAAGTAGAGCCTGTCAATCCAAAAGGCCTGTTTGAACATTTGTCCTATCAATGGGGTGAAAATAATCCACTCTTGGAAGAATTTCAGGGTGTAAATATGAGAGAGGAAGAAATGACAGTGGGTAATGATCCGGCTATCAGTGTAAGACAAGCATATTTTAAATTGGAAAAAACAGCCCTCAAGATTAGATGTCTATTTTGGTAAAGGGTAATATTAGAAGCCCATAAAAAAGTAATAGACTACAAAGAGGGCTGTGGTTTTTAAAACAACCAATGTTTGGTCTAAACAGGAAACTTGTTAATGTCTGGAGCTGGTCTGATAGATGTCATACTTAAAGTTGCAGCAGAGTAAGAGAGTGAAATAAAATAAGTTATGTAGGGAAATGAAGCAAACTTTAAATTTTTAGTGGCCACCCTGATTTTAAAACATTAATTACTGTAGTGGTGCATAAATGCATGCATAAATGAAGTTAGAAGAAAAAAGTATTTAGCAAGTTTTCACTTTAGGGTGTGGTTTTAAAGCACATTGGAGTAGAGGATGCAAAGAGAGAAATACATTGGAAAAGCCTGAGTTGGTGAGGGAGGTTCAGTCTGTATTTCTCTCTTCTTGCATCCAGAATTTACACAGCAAGTGTGTTGTTGTATTGAGTGGATGTACTTGTAAAAGACCACTTTGGAGTGTAATAGGAATGATTTTAAAATGAAGTAGAAACACCTAAACATGGTTAGCATATGTCAATTAAGATTTGTTTCTTATAGATGAGTTTTTAACATGTGATGGGGAAAGAAGAGCCTTGAAATTGCTAGTGGACTTTGTAACCCATTAGCATCTTGATAAAGAGACGTAGTAGTCTTGAAATGTTAATGTGAGGGGGTGCTGCTTTACATGTATCCAGTGTGCTGTGTGCCTTTTAAAAGCATATTCTAATATTAAAAAGCTATTTTATTGTGGGAATGAATCAGTTGTTTTCTTTTCTCCTGGGCTGAGTGACCACTTGTAGAGAAAAAAAAGAAATTGATGATAGATAAGGACCGCTCAGCCCATCTAGTCTGCCCATTTTACCTGCCTACTGTAGGGTTGTATCATATCTTTCCTATTGAGGGCTCCTTACGCTTGTGTCCATTCCAGTTTCCATGTGTTTAAACATTTTAATTGTGTTTACAAATGGGCAACATTTGCAGTTTCACATATTAAGCAGCCATCCACTCTGTAGTAACCTCATGCTGGGCTTGTCAAGTAATGACTTTCCAATGAACAACATGATCCTGCATATTTTCACCCTTCTGTGCACCATGCAGGGCAATGCATCTTTTGTGTCCCTTAGCCCAGCATCAGTACCTATAATATGCCAGTTTTGTTCTATTGATGTCACTAACCTCTCTTGAATGTGGATGAAAGTTTGAGACAGAATTTGTACATTTATCTTCCAGACCCCTGGGTATTTTTTTTAATGAACAATTAATCCTTTGGCATGGTGTCCACTGCATATTTTGCCTTCAGTGTTGTATTATTCTTGTATCCCCTTAGTCTCTTTTCTAGTTCATCAGCTCTTTTCTGATACATGGTGTCACTGCCACAGTTGCATTTGGTTCTTATAAATTGTTCCTTTGGGATACCATCAGTGGTATATCTCAGGTAGCAGCTGCTTGCCAGAAGGAGAGTGTTTCTGTCAGTCGGTTAACAGGAAAGGTCAGTAGTGACCCCTCTGCCGCCATCCTTTTTGATGATGAGATTAAAAAAACTGATCTGACTCTAACTGACAGAAATCTGAGATTGATGTTACTGTCTTCCAACAATTTAACAAAACCAAGCAGTTTACACTCTGTTCTCTTCTACACTAATAAAATATAATCTACAAAAACATCTCCGTAGGGTCAGTCTTGTGGAAAAATTGATTAGTTTCACATGTCAAACATCATGCCACCATTTGCCAAGGTACATGTTGGCATAATTAGACATAACTGTTGTACCAGCAGACAAGGGGATCAATAATTGTACTTGACAGTGAAAATATGATCATGAAGTCTTGCATCAACTAAATAATTGCAAATTATATAGTCAAGCACCAAGTGCTCCTATCAATATATTTGAGAAAAATAGATGAATACTTTGAGAGTTTAAAATAGATGCACTATTTCCAGAAGATGTTACTGAGTTCCTAACTGTTCATTCCATGGTAAGGCTGCAATCTTACTGTATGCCCAAGGCCCACAAGGATGTGGTTAATATATCTGGCTGTTCAATTGCTTCAGGCAGCAATTACCTGACAGAACCCATAGTGATGTTTGTAGATTTTCATGATAAGGATTTTGTGAGGGACCTCCCATCATATATCAAAGATCCAGGAGATGTTCTTCACATTTTGGGTGACCTAGCAATAGAGGAAACAAACCTTATGGTCACTCTGGATATGGAGTCATTATACTTCAACATCCTGCATGAGGAAGGATGTGCAGCCATGGTGGAGTTCTTAAACACAAGAGTGAGCCATATCCAGCCACAAAAGGGTTGGTACAGTTGGTATATTTTGTCCTTGAATAGAAACATAGAAACACAGAATTTGACGGCAGATAAGGACCGCTTGGCCCACCCAGTCTGCCCATTTCCCTACCTACTGGATAAGCTGCAGATCCTAGTTAACCAGCAGCCTACTTCTTCCTACCCCACCCCCAGAACTGCCTTATGACTGTCCCATGCAAGCTTGAATTCCACCACTGATTTTGACTCCACAACCTCCTTCGAAGGCCGCTCCATGCATCCAAAACCCTCTCTGTAAAAAAATACTTCCTTAAATTACCTCTGAGCCACCCCCCCTCTATTTTCAAATTGTGCCCTCTTGTTCTTGCACACCTCCTTATTTGAAAGATGCTACCCTCTTGGACTTTGTTGATTCCCTTGAGGTACTTGAACATTTCTATCATGTCCCCCCTCTCCCTTCTTTCCTCGAGGCTATACATATTAAGCTCCTTAAGTCTCTCTTCATATGTCTTCTGGTGCAGACCCTGAACCATTTTAGTTGCCCTCCTCTGGACAGCTTCCATCCTGTCTATGTCTTTGCGGAGATTGGGTCTCCAGAACTGCACACAATACTCCAGATGGGGTCTCACCTGCTGTCTGTACAGAGGGATAATAACTTCCTGTTTTCTACTGGTGATGCCTCTCCCTATGCATCCCAGTATCCCCCCAGCCCTCCTTGCTGCCCTCTCACATTGCTTGCCCGTCTTTAGGTCATCTGATATGACTACCCCCAGGTCCCTTTCCATTTTTGTTGTTGTTAGTATCTCACCCCCCATTGTGTACTCTTTTCCTGGGTTTTTGTTTCCCAGGTGCATTACCTTGCACTTCTTAGCATTGAATCTAAGCTGCCATACATTTGACCATTCCTCTAACCTTGCAAGTCCTTCTCATCCTTTCCACCCCACCCTGTGCATCAACTCTGTTGCAGATCTTAGTGTCATCTGCAAAGAGGCATCTTTTTCCTTCCAGTCCTTCTGCTGTCGTTATATAAAGACATTGAAGAGGACCGTCCTATTACTGAACTCCTCATGTACCCTACTAGTAACCCTCCTTTCTTCTGAGTGGACTGCATTTACTATTACTCTGTGTCCTATTCTCCAGCCAATTCTTATTCCAGGCTGTCATCTTGGGACCACTCCCAGGCTGGCTAACTTGCATATTAATCTTTTGTGTGGGACTGTGTCAAATGCCTTGCTAAAGTCTAGGTGAGCCATGTCCACAGCCCCTCCTGATCTACTACTTCGGTCACCCAGTCAAAGAAATCTATCAGATTCATCTGGCATGACCTTCCGCTGTGAATCCATGCTGCCTAGGGTCCTGTGCCCTCTGGCCTCTAGATACTCGACAATTCTTTCCTTTAGAAGTGATTCCATCATTTTCCTATCACTGAGGTTAAACTAACAGGTCTATAGTTTCCTGCTTCTGCCTTGCTCCACTTTTGTGAGAAGGAATCACATCTGCCCTCCTCCAGTCCTCGGGTACCACCCCATCCTCCCATGATTTGTTAAAAGGGTAGTCAGTGGTGTCACTAGTTCTACCCTTAGTTCTTTTAAATTCTGGATGAATCCATCAGGCCCCATTGCTTTGTCCACCTTCAGTTTTAAGAGTTCTTTCAGAACCCTTTGTTCTGTAAATGGACCGGTATCAACTTCTGTATCCAGAGTGTTACTACTGTTTGTTTTATGTACCTCCCCTCTTTCTTTGTAAATACTGAGCAAAAATATTTGTTTAGTATCTCTGCCTTTCACAGTCTCCCTCTGCCACTCCCTCCCTTTATTAAGCCTCACTATCCCTCCCTTGGTCTTCCTTCGCTCCCTGATGTACCTATAAAAGGTTTTATCCACCTTCTTAACTGAGTTGGCTATCTTTTCCTCGGTTTGGGCCTTTGCTGTTCTGATTGCCTTCCCAGCCTCCTTTTGCTTTAACTGATACAGTTCTCTGTCCTGCTCCTTCTGCGATTCCGATGTAAAACTTTCTTTTGTAAGAACATTTCTATGTAAAAAGAGTGCTAGCCATGGGTGCCAGCATGGCACCTAATTCTTAATCTGTACCTTTGCAAATGGGAACATGGTGTTGTGTGCAGTGAAATAAATCAATTCTTACACAAGACTGACCTATGGGGATGTTTCATAGATGATATCTTATTGGCGTGGAAAGGAACAGAGTCTGATCTGATTCATTTTGTTAAATTTGGAGAGAGTGCAACAGTAATCTCAGATTCAGTGTTTCTGTTGGTCAGAATTAGAATTGGATCAGTTGTTTAGAGCTCATCTTCTGAAAATGGTGAAGGAAGGGTCACTGCTGACATATACTGTAAACCACCTGACAGAAACATTCTCCTCCCTGTCAAACAGGCATCACCAAGACACACTATTGAGTATCTCACATGGACAATTTATACAAATGAAACTCAACTGTGGAGAGATGCCATGGGTTAGATTTTCATAGGGTGGTGCAGGGCTTGTGTCAAATCCTACACCTCCACACTTAGTTTCTGGCAGTGTCAAGGGTTTGCCACAACTGCATCCAGTTTCAGTAGGTCAGACATAGTTGAAAGTTTACCTGATATACAGCAACTTGTGCCAAATATTTGGCACAAACTACTATAAAAGGGTCCCAGGATTGACTCATGTTAGACCACAAAAGGTTGTCTAACTTGTGGCAACTGCCATATGGGATGTACATTCCCACTGGATTTCCATAAGCTCAGTATGTAGTATCATTGGTGTACCTGGAGTCTGTGGTAATTAGATCCATTTGAAAATCCAGCCACATGCATCAGAAAAGAGCTGAGGAACTAGAAAAGAGACGAGGGGGATACAAGAACAGTACAATGTGGAAGAAAAAATGGAAGTGTATACCACGTCAATGGAAGAATTGTTGGTTGAAAAAGTACACAGGGGTCTGAAGATAAACATACAAATTCTGTATCAACCTTTAATCCATGCTCAAGACAGTGAAGTGACATCATTAGAAAAAAAAACTGGCATATTGTAGGTACTAACCCTGGGCTAAGAGACATAAAAGATTCTTGGACTACATGATGCAAAGAAGGTGGAAAATATAAAAGATTATGTTCACTTAGTAAGGCATTACCTGGTAATCCCAGAATGTGATTACAATAGAGGGGGATGGGTGCTCATCATGTGGTAATTGCAAATTTTGTCCATTTGTAAACTCTGCTCAAACATTTAAACACATAAGAGTGGAGTCGGCATAAAGTAAGGGATTTATGATGTGTGCTACTTAAATAGGGAGTTTGGCCAAGATTTCTAGCATCAATAAATTCAGAATTTGGATCAACAAATTCCCAGTCAACCTCATGTCAAAAATGAGATCTCTAAGTTACTTTGTTTAAAGGTCATTTTATAACTCTAAATTCATTGTTCAAAAAAAAAACAGTTTTAGTAAAGTGCTGATGTCACAACAGAACTCACAGCCAAGTCCTTCTTTCCAATTACCTTATTATGTCTCCCACATTACATAAAACTACAGTTGTAGTAAACATCTTAAAAAAGCTGACACTGGGAGGGTCAGGGCATGCATTCCCTAATGTGCAGATGCAAGGTACAATACTTAAGAATGTCATGGGGGTTGGAAAGAGTAGCAAACATGGCTTTAAAATGATAAAAATGTGTGCAATTTTTATAATACTGCAGGGATGAGAATTTGAAATGTCACTGGACTGCAACTGTGGAATGCAGCAATGGCACAATCTCAGAAAGTAACTAGACTCACAATTTTGTAAAGTGGCAGGGACACTAAAATTCATAATGTGGTAGTGTCATATATTTATATAAGAATGTGGCAGAGATACACAATTTTGAAATGTGGGAAACACATAGTTGTGGAAGGTGGTAGGGATATGTAACTTTATAATGTGTCTCAGATACATTAATTTGGTACGTGGTGGTGATGCACAATTTCAAAACATAGTTGGTATGCTTGATTTCAGATTGTGGTGATAATGTTCAATTTCAGAATGTGGCATGGACACAGAATCTCAGAATGTGGTGGTGACGCAGTTTGAGAATGTGTAGTCGCATGCAATTTCAGAATGAGGCAGGGATGCATAATTTTAGAATGTAACTTGGGCATGCAATTTTTGAGTGTGGCAGTGACACTCATTTTAAGAATGTGGTGGGGATATGCAGTTTTAGAATATGGTGGAAATGCACATTTTCAGAATGTGATATTGAAAGGCAATATTGTATCCCCTTCTCCCCTCTCTCTTAGGATGCATTTGGAAACAAGCTTTTATAGCTTAGTATGCATTTCCTGGTGAAACTTTTCAAAACAAATAAAATATTGGAATGTGAAAGTTTAGACATAATTTCAGGAAATAGCAGGCAGTTACAATTTTAGAATGTAGAGAGACATGCAGTTTTGGAAAGTGACAGTAACACACAATTTCAGAATGTGGCAGTGATGCTCAGTTTTGGAATGTGGTAGTGAGGCACAATTTTGGAATATGGTGGTGACACAAATTCAGAATGTGGCAGTGACATGCAATTTTGGAATGTGGTGATGACGCATAATTTCAGAATGTGGTGGTGATGCACAATTTCAGAATGTGGCAGTGATGCTCAGTTTTGGAATGTGGTGGTGACACAAATTCAGAATGTGGCAGTGATGCGTAATTTTGGAATGTGGTGGTGATGCTCAATTTCAGAATGTGGTGATGATGCACCATTTCAGAATGTGGGAGTGATACAAAATTTTGGAATGCGGTGGTGATTTACAGTTTCAAAATGTGGTGATGAACAATTTTGGAATGTGGTGGTGATGCACAACTTCAGAATATGGTGGTAATGCTCAATTTTGGAACGTGACGGTGATGCACAATTTAGAATGTGGTGGTGATGCCCAATTTTGGAACATGGCAGTGATGCATGATGTTGGAATGTGGCAGTGACACACAATTTCAGAATGTGATGATGTACAGCTTCAGGATGTGGTGGTAATGATAAGTTTTGGAATATGAAAGTGATGGACAATTTTAGAATGTGACAGTGACGCACAATTTTGAAATGTGGGAGTGATGCACAATGGTAGAATGTGGCAGTGATGCACAATTTCTGAATGTGGTGGTGATGCATAGTTTGGAAATGTGGTGGTGTCACACAATTAGGGAATGTGGCAATGACATGCAATTTCAGAATGTGGCAGAGATGCAAACTTTGTAATGTGGTGGTAATGCACGATTTGGGAATGTGGTCGTGATGCACAATTTTGGAATGTGATGGTGATGCACAATTTTGGAATGTGGCAGTGACACAATTTCAGAATGTGGCAGTGATGCACAACTTCAGAATGTGGTGACGATGATGTTGGAATGTAGCGGTGATGCATGATTTCAGAATGTGGTGGTGATGTACAGTTTTAGAATGTGGCAATGACTCACAATTTCAGAATGTGGCAGTGATGCACAGCTTTGGAATGTAGTGGTGAAGCACAGTTTTTGGAATGTGGCAGTGGCCTTAACTTCAGAATGTGGTGGTGACACATATTTTGGAATGTGGTGGTGATGTATGATTGCAGAATATGGCAGTGATGCACAATTTCAGAATGTGGTGGTGACACACAATTTTGAAATGTGGCAGTGACATCATTTAAGAATGTGGTGGTGACTTAGCTTTGAAATGTGGTGGTGACACAATTTTTGAGCGTTGGCAGTGATGCACAGTTTTGGAATGTGGCAGTGTCACACAATTTCAGAATGTGGCAGTGACACACAGTGTTGTGTTAGAATGTAGTATGATGCATAATTTTGGAATGTGATGATGATGCACAATTTCAGAATGTGGCAGGGTGCATAACTTTGGAATGTAGCAGTGATGCAGAATTTTGGAATGTGGCAGGGTGCACAACTTCAGAATGTGGTTGTGATGCACAATTTTGAAATGTGGTGGTGACACATTATTTTGGAATGTGGCAATGATGCACAATTTCAGAATGTGGTGGTGATGTACAGTTTTGGAATGTGGCAGTGATGCACAGCTTTGGAATCTGATGGTGACACACAATTTCAGAATGTTGCAGTGATGCACAGTTTTTCAATGTTGGTCGTATACAATTTTTGAATGTGGTGGTGAAGCTCAATTTCAGAATGTGGTGAGATAAACAATTTCTGAATGTGTGGCGGTGATACACAGTTTCAGAATGTGGTGGTGATTCACAGATGTGGCAGTGACAGACAATTTTGGAATGTGGCAATGACACAATTTTGGAATTTGATTGGAAAGTTTCAGAATGTGGCACTGAAACAAAACTTTGGAATGTGGTGGGGATGTGCAATTTTGGAATATGGCTGGGACACACAATGTTGGATTGTCATGGGGATGAACAATTTTGAAATGTGGTGGGTGCCTACAATTCTGGAATGTGGCAAGGACAAGCAGTTTCAAAATAAAATGGTGTGTCCTGTTACATTCCAGTAGTACACCATCCTTCTTATATTCCAGAATTGCCACCCACTAAATTTCTCAGTGCATGTCCTGTCGCATTCTGAGATTGAGTGTCATACCACACTGCAAGATTGTGTAACCTACCACATGCCAAGATTGCCTGTACCTCCCGAAAATTCTAAAATTGTGTACCATTTTGACATTCTATGCCTTGGTTTAGCGCTACATTTTCAGACCACCTCCTGATGTGTTCTAAAGTACAGTACCATGCATCTGAACTTTCTAGAAACACAAGCACTGCGGGCAATCCTGTGTCATTTTTTTAAATGATTACTATAGCTACAGTTTCTATAACTTTGGAGAGATAGGTCCTATAACGTTGCTGACAGGAAGGACTAGTCTGTGAGTTCTGGTTGTGACATCATCAGTGGCTCTTCACTGAAACTGCCTTTTTTGAACAGAGAGTGAGATCAGGGTTCCAAAATAGCTCATAACTTTAAAATGAAGTAATGTAGAAACCTAATTTATGGTATGACATTTACTGGGGGTAGGCTGATTCTAATTCTGAAATGTAATATTTTTGACTGGACTCCCTCTTTAAGGGGCGATTTAATTGGCAAATTGTAATGTAACTGTGTAAGTTTTTTTCATAGGTAAAACCAAAGGGCAAAGTTGGAATTGGTGAAAAAATGAGGGCTTTGGAACATGGAGCTGAAAAAAATGCATGTATATGCATCTTAAAAAGCAAGCAATGAAACAGAGCATAAACTCACATGGATAGGTATTAAAAAATAAGGAGGGTTGAGGATTATGACAACTTGCTCTTCAAAAGAAGAGAGCAACCATGGATTTTTGATCTTAAAGCAATGGAGCTGGTGGAATTAAATGAAAGGTTGGAGGTCAAGGCATTTTTCTAGATGACTAATAATCTCAAATTTGTATTATAATGCTGCCATTTGAATTTTCTTCTGTATACTACTTTTGATTCCTTATTCCCCAAAACATTCCCCTAAAAACACAATTAACCTTCCTATATACTGCTTACCTAGTTTTATCATTTCTGCTCTTGGTTTTACTGTGTATTAGGTACTAGATCTTAAAGGAAGTTAGATCTTAGCTGGCATGTGAACTCAGAGATGTCAATAATTAAACTGGAATGTGTCTCTCTCTTATTCTTGCAGATGTCACACAGTTGCTGCCTGCAAAATGTTTCAAGATGTTAGTGAAGTAATTTGGCTTTTTGGAAACTGTAAGTTTGTACATTCACCAAGGGGTTTGCCTGACTCAAGTTGTATGAACTTATATTTGATGGTGTTCTCTAATACTTACTTTGTTGAAATGAGTTATTTTATAACACCTATAGCATTCTGCCCAAACATTACTGCTTAGTAGCAGTTGCCAATGGTAATGCTACTTCAAATTACTGCAGATGATGAAGCAAATTAAATATTTAAGTAATTGTGATGTTTAATAATTGAGTTATTTGTTACAGCTTGGTTTGCACCTATTTTTTTATTTTTGAGATTCTGTTCCTTTAAGAGATGTTTCTTAAAGGAGGGACTCTTATCACACAAGATCAGCCTTTGAGAAAGTGTAGTTTTGAATGAAATGTGTAAGGCATAATGGTGGAAGGAAGGATCTGCTGCACCATAGATGATGCTGCTTATTTGCACAGATGAACCTGTTAATCAGCTGCACTGAGAACTTTCAAAAAAGATAACCTGGCCAGCCCGGTGGTGCTGAGGGTTGAGGAACTGGATGCCATACCTCACACCACGCCGGCGACCCGGGTTCAGGAATGGACTCAAGCCACCAGGGACTAGCAGGGGGGAGGTTGCATTGAGCGTCCCAGGATTGCTCTCCTTCCTCTGGGGTGGGATAGTAGGATACGTCATGCTTGGGTGACCCCTGGTGAAGACCAGGAGAAGCACAAGGTGTGGCGTAAGCAAGGGGTGGAGTTCAGCATGACGCTTGTGTAGCGCAGTGCATCATTGCACTGCCGGCTCTGGGGGGACCAACTAAGGTGGAAAACCAAGCTGGGCGTGACCGAGCAGCTTGATAGCTGTGCACCCACTGACCTGGAGGCCTGTCATGGAATCGCGTCTGAGGGTCCGGTGTTGGCTGAGCTGGGACCCTCGTGTATGAGTGAGGATGCCCCCCCCGGGAGCACTGCAGAGGCGAGAAAATAGAAAGAAGATAAAAAAAAGATAAACTGATGTTGGATTACAGTTATTGCTCATCTTTTTATGTTGGTGGACTTACACAGTCAACATCTTGCAGTAATGGAGATTTGGAAGCGCAGTCGCTGTTGGGCGAATGCAGGACATGCACCAGTAGGTGCATCCCTCATTCCCCAATCAGCCTGCACTCCAGCGGCACACCATGCATACTAATGTGGCAAGCACATCTAAGGAAAGGTTCCCTGCAATCCGAGCAAAGCTCATCAGATGCAGCGGACCTCCTGACATGCTTGACCACATTGTATGCATGGCTGGTGGCCACCCAACTGCCCACTTTGGGGGTGCCCAATCCCCCTGCTGGCTTGCTGTGGCCTCAATATATGTGCCAATGGAGGATCTCACTCCCCGTCGGCGTAAAGCACATCCCCATGTGTTATATGCTGAGGGAACAATCCTCGGCTCTTCCCTTCCCGCTTTCCTTGTGTGCCGACAGGGGTGCCCAGTCCCGTCAGCATAACCAACTTTGTGTTCTGTGCTGATGAGGGTGCCCAACCCTGGACAGCTGCAGCAACCCCTCAACAGTTAGGGTGGCACACTGGGAGCCCACCCCAGCGTGCCAAATCTCCTGAGGAAAAAAAACTGTCCAGCAATGTTTTTTTCTTTTCTTTCACCCTGTAACACAAAAACAGTCCCTCATAGTCTCACTACCAACCACCCGCACCAACCCACTGTGCACCCTGCCTACTCACACCCTCCCACCCCATACTTACCTCCAGAGTCTGGCGTGACGATCTTCAGTGGACTGAGAACACATCTGCACTCTTCAAAGCCGACCATGAACTGAGGAAATGCTGGTAAGTTGTATAATGTAATAAATATCAGTTTTCAACTTTGGTGCATATCTCGGGCATTTTTTGGAATTTTTGCACCAAATTTTCAACATGGGGTTTTTGGCACACCTCCTCATGAATTCTGTCACTGTTATGATGTTAATCAGTCTTGAAAGGTGATTTTGCAGTCACTGTGTGTAATCACCATTCAGGACTGATTAACACAAGAACAGTGGCAGCATTCATGAGGTGGGCTCTCAAAAAGCCTATGTTGCAAATCTGGTGGAAGAAATCCCAAAAATGGCTATTTTACAAGCGTGCATTGCGCAATTGCTATGCATGCTTATAACTTTGTGAATTCACAACATTTTCATGGCAGATTTTCACCATTGTCATTTTTCTACACCTGTTTGTGAACAGTACAGCTGTCATTTTTCACATCCCATGGAAATGTGTTCCAAGACTGCTGCACTTTATAGCATGAGTGCGCTGTGGTAAATCAGTGTTTGGGGCAGATTTTGAAAATGACAGTGACACTGTTCATGAGCAGAGGTCCTAAAATGTCTATGTTGAAAATTTGGTGACCATACTCCATAAAATGACTGTGTTACGAGTGTGCATTGTGCAGTTTGCGCAGCACTGTAACGCAGCATTTAATATTTTCACTCTGGATTTTCACCATTGGCATTTTCCACACCTCTTGATGAACAGTACGGCTGTCATTTTACATATCCTGCCCAAATGTGTTTTCGCATGTCGGTGCAGGATAGTGTGGTCAGCCAGCAAAAATCACTTTTTTGGGACAGTTTGAGGAAATGACAGTCACACTGTCCATGAGCAGAGGTGCTAAAATGCCTATGTTGAAAATCTGGTGCCAAAATCCATAAAATGACTGTGTTACAAGCGTGCATGTGCCAAGGAAATTGCCCCTTTTCAAGTGCAAATTTTATTTCACTGGCTTGTGAGACCCTTTTTGTCCTCCTCCAGTACTAATTTGGCTCCTCTCTCCTTCCCTCTTCAACCAAGACCCTCATAGGGCTCCCAGCTCTTCCGCCGCATGACCCGCGGCCACCGGGAGGTCAGTGTTCCACAAGCCGATGCCTGAGACCACAAGCTTGGACTCAACATGCTGAGAGGTACAGGAAAGCCGCAAACCAAGCGGAGCGCGAGCGCCTTTCTCCAGGCTCGCTCTGATCTGTCCCTTTTACTCCTCCATTCATTCCTATCTAGCGGAGTGAAAATGTGCTCTTTTGCTTACAAAACAGACTGAAATCTAATATTTACACTGTTTTTTTACTGCCTAAACCTGTCTAAAATTGTTAAATCTGCATAGAAAAGCTGTTTTACTCTGTTAAAGCTACCTAAATTGTTAAAGTGATTACAGCCCTTCTTTGACTTGGTAACTGCAGCCAGACTCCCAGGTGCCAAGGAAATCTCCCCTTTCAAGTGTAAATTTGATTTCCTGGCTTGTGAGGCCTTTTGTCCTCCTCCAGTACTAATTTGGCTCCTCTCCTCCCTCTTCAGCGAGACACTCCTAGGGCTCCCAGCTCTTCCACAAGATTTAATATACACCGGGCTCACGGGTACCCCACAAGCCGACCGAGACCACAAGCTCAGACTCAATACGCTGAGAGGTACAGGAAAGCCGCAAACTTTACGCCCACCTGCCCATCCCCCCTTCCCGCACATTTCTATATAGGCCGTCTTGTTCCGCCCATTACTGCCATTGGTCCTTTACTGTCAATCCTTTCCCCTTCTCTTTTTTCCTAATTCTACGGATCTACTCCCTAGTGAGCCCTGCCAAGGCGCCAGCCAGCCCCTTAGCTCAGTTATCTATAGCAACCCCAAGGAGTCCTTCCCCTTCCTAAGGATCATTACCGGAATACTTACAATAGCTACCATGGCGCTTTGCCTTCAATTCTTCAGCATTCTATGTATATTGCCCATAGTAGGGAACCCTCTAGACTGGACCTACCTTAGCATTGAAATTAGGCCTGAATCCATTCACTGTGCACATATTAGGTGCATACTTAACTCTTGCAACACCTCTGCACCATTACACCCTCACCAACTTGGGTGACATATCCGATGTGCAACAAGCAGTCAAATATTATTCGAAAGGTACCAACTATTCTCCTACAACAATCTCACACCTTGGTACTTCACGGCAAGTGTCCTATGCCACGTAATGATAGGTCAACATAAGCCTAATAATACGCACACTCAAACTTATTCGGATACTACATCTACTAGGAAAAGGTCAAAAATCTTCAAAATGTCCCTTGTGGTACTGAGAAAACTTTTACTCTTACTATTACTATGCTCAGGCAATGTCAAGCTCAATCCTGGACCCATGATTGACATCACCTCACCATCAGAGCTTCCTAATATAAAAAGGAATTAGCTTCATGCATGTGAATGCATGTAGCCTTGTAAAAAAATTCTCCTCCATCCAGGCTTGGTTCTCCCACACTGACCCAGACGTGTTTGTTATCTCAGAGTCCTGGCTACAGCCAGCCACCCTTGATAAAGAAATCAGAATATCTAATTATCTAGTATTCAGATCTGACAGGCAAACCAGGGGTGGCAGAGTTGCGATCTATAGCAAGGATAAATTTTCAGTCTCTATAATTGATTCCTCCTCGCATGCAAATGCATATGAATGCTTATCCCTAAAAAACTGAATTCACTCCTACATCTGCCATCTGAATCATTGGCTGCTATAGACCACCCTCATCTGGACCTCAGCTCCTGTCCTACCTATGTTCTATGCTGGACTCCAGCAACTTAGAAACTATAATATTGGAAGACCTTAACTACGACTGGCTGTCCAGTGCCTCAATACCCCTCAAAGCCTTATGTGACTGTCATGGACTCTCACAGCTTATCAGTGAACCAACACACATTAATAAGAAAAACCCAGCAAACAGCACCCTCCTAGATGTCCTATTAGTAAACAAACCACACCTCTTCTCACATGCTGGTATCTTCCATGCCGACGTCGGCGACCATTGCCTTATTGCTGGTGGGAGAACAAATCAAATGCCAAATCTAACTCAAAATTCTCTACTAAAAGATCAAAAAGGAACTTCAACCCACATGCCTATATCAATGATTTCAAGGGTTCCCCACTTTGGCAGAGTTTTTACCTTGCCAAATTAGTGAATGACACATACGCCATATTCAAGAAATACTATCACATGCCCTCCATATCCACGCTCCACTGGTCAAATCTCATTTAAAACCTAGAACCCATCGTGGGTTTACCCCAGACCTTAAAGACGCATTATTAAAAAGGGATAAGCTTTGGAAAAATGCTCATAAGTCACAACTTCCCAAAGACTGGTGTCTCTTCAAATCAGCCAGGAACTCCTGCACAAGGTTAACCAGAGAGACTAAGTCCAAATTCTACAGCACAGAGCTAGGTGCTGCCTCAGTTTGCCCAACCAAATTCTGGTCCACGATAAAAGACCTCTCTGGCCATATGCCAGGAAGCGCTCTTCCCTCAAAAATCTCCTGCAACAATGTCCTTCTCAACAATAAAAAGGAAATCCTACAAGCATTCAGTACCCACTTCACCTCAGCTGGATTAGCCTTCAATAACTTGCCTGCCTGCAACCTGCGCTCTCAAATGCATACACTTAGCCCAGAGCCTAACCTAACAAATGCTACCTTATCATTCTCTCCTGTTACTCTAAAAGAAGTTGAAGAGTTACTCCTTCACTTGGACACCAAGAAAAGTGCAGGGTGGACTTGCTAGACCCCTACTTCATAAAGGTGGCCTGGCATGTGTTGGCAGTGCCCATCACTCATTCGTTCAACTTGTCACTTTCTCAGGGACCTCTCCTTGCCGTTTGGAAAACTGCACACATTATTCCGCTTTTCAAATCTGTGGATCCCAGTGACCTAAACAATTATAGGTCAATCTCACTTCTCCCTATACTATCTAAATTGCTAGAGAAAATAGTGAATACCCAGCTACGAGTCTTCCTGGAAAGCACAAACTTTCTAAACCCTTTACAGTCAGGCTTCCAAATGAATCACAGTATGGTTACGGCACTGGCCAAGGTAACAAATGATTGGCAAACTGACCTGGAAAGCAAAAAAATGAATCTGCCCTGTCTTCCTTGACCTAAGCAAGGCTTTCAACACTGTTGAACACTCCTTACTTCTTTCCTACCTGATAACCTTAGGCTTAGATTCCACCTCCTATGGATGGTTCCAGGACTACCTGACGAGCAGTCTACAGCAGGTAAAGGCAGAAGGGGAGCTATCACCTTTTAAACCATTATTAAGAGGTGTCCCTCAAGGTTCCATCTGGGCGCCCAACTCTTCTCCATACACATCAACAGCATAGATCTTGGCATAAAAAGCCAGTATCCACCTGTTCATGGCGACATAGTACTTTACCTAAGCCGGCCAACACCTGAAGCTGCTTGTGCAGATCTACAGCATGACTTCAACATCTTCAGTATCAGCTACTTAACAAGAAGCTACTCCTGAATGCTGAAAAAACAAGGCAATGATCCTTTCCCGGCAACCTACAGTCTACCCTGACTAGTGGCGCTATAGCCCCATCACCACCTTACCTGGGAAATTCTGGAGTTAGTCCCCAAATTTAAATACTTGGGAGTTTGGCTTGATCACAAACTCTCCTTTGGGGAACACCTGGAGGACATGATGAAAAAACTAAAACAGAGGCTGGGACTTTTTTACCAGATAAACCGCCTCCTGAAACCTAAAGCAAAAAAACAGCTCATTCAGACCACTTTCATCTCCTTACTAGACTACGCCGACTTCATCTATAGTCACTGTAATGCCTCATACCTATACAAGCTGGATGTCTTATATCACAAAGCATTGCACTTCATCACCGGCCTCCCGTCATCTACCCACCATTGCTCCTTATACACTGCTGTGGGGTGGTCCTCCCTACAATATAGACGAAGCAGAAACACTGCAGTATGGACATTGAAAGCTATTATTTGCAGACTACCACACTATATATCTGAATTAGTGCTCCTAAGCGAGCTCTGAACCTACGTTCTAAGAAGTTGCTTACTAATATCTCTTAAGATTCCCAGGGCCCGCACGTGCCTTGGAAGAGCAGCCAAAAGCTTCTCGCTGCCAACTCTTTGTCACGAAATACAGAAATCATTGAAACTAAGTTCTCCAGTAAGCATCACAGTATTCAAGAATTTGTATGCAAAAGCAATCAGAGAGATATGTCACTGCTTCCACCACCCTTGATCTAAGACTTTCTCACCCTTCAAGAACTCCCTGCCCTACCACTGCTCTTTCGATGGTCCCCAGGCAGCGGTGCCCCAGAAGCCGATGCTTGAAACTGCAAGCCCCGTCTCAAGTCACCTTGAATCACGGTAAAGCCATAAACCCTCTGCAGCATGAGCACTTTTTGCTGTTGACACCCAAACTGGCTCCTCACTCCACCCACCCCATTCCTCATTTCCTCCTCTTGCCACTACCCCTTCCCCACTATGCCATACTAAGACTTCATCACCCTTCAAGAACTCTCTGCCCTATCATCACTCTTTCAACGGTCACTGGGCAGCGTCACCCCATAAGCTGACGATCGAGACCACAAGCCCAGACTCAAGTCACCTTGAATCATGGTAAAGCCGTAAACCCATCGCAGCACGAGTGCCTTGCCGTGTACAACCAATCTGGCTTCTCACTCCACTTACCCCATTCCTCACTTCCTCCTCTTGCCACTACCCTCTCCCCACTATGGCAAACTGCCCCTCAGAATTCCATGGGTAGATGCCCCAAGATCTATGGCCACCCCCGTTCGATGTCCCCGAAGCTGCCTCCAAGAACCAATGCACAGCATTATGCTCTTCTAGTACTGTAAGTGACCTAGATCCCCAGCCAGGACATCGCATACACCTACAGTTCCTATACCGATGATTACATCATCTGTATGCTGCCCCTTGAGAATGGTGTTCACAGCCTACTTTACCCCAAGCAGCCAATGTCATGAACACCAGCGGTCATTGGACCAGAAGCTGCTTGGCGCTCGGCGTCCCAGATGCCACTTCTGGCAAACCACAATAGCATCCATCTCCCCTTGCTGCATTCTCTTCAATTGCCCAGTCTGTCACCTCGCAGCTTCAGCGCCCAGACTGTCAATAACTCCTAAATCTTCTTGCGTACCCAGCTCTCTCAGAGCGGTGTCGACAGTGCAGCCATCTCATACAGCTATAGCACATGAGTATTCTGTGCCATTATAAATCCTCCTAAACTTTACACCTTTTAGCTATAAAGTACAAGCAGGTTTCCTGTTCTGCGTCACATTTAGAACCAGTTGCACCTGCCCGACCTCCCAACCCTGTACCCTATTTCTGGAGACTCTGCAGCTTTCGCTTCTCTCACATATTCCATCACCTGTCATGCATAAAAATCTGGATACACCATCAGGTACCCACTGTATCATAGTCTCCATTGCCCCTATTAGATTATTTTCTTCTGGTCTAGCAATATGTATTCCAACACTGCCAGCACTTATATGCATTTTCATGTACTATGTCTCTCCTTTTTTTCCCTGATCCTACTGCTTTTCACTGTTGATATTGATATTTTTTGTTTCTCATACTGTCACAATGCCTGTATATATGTATGACTATGTATAATTGTTTATGACTTGTGCTCATAGATCCACCTTGCAAATAAGCTTGCTCAATGGTGTCCGCCTGGATAAATAAAGATTTTGATTGATTGATTGATTGATTTTGATTGATTGATTGATTGATTCCCACGCACCCTTGTAACCATGGAAATTTGCAATATTTACATGCCACATTTTCAACACTGCCATTTTACACCTCCTTATGAACAGTACAGCTGTCATTTTCACATCCTGCCCAAAATGTGTTTCCGCTGCACTACCAAAGCCAATATGGCGTGACAACATTTGGCATTGACAAATCTTTCGTTCGCTTGCTAAGCGCTTGCGCAAGGCGTTTAGGAGATACACGCAGGTGTGCCTCTCCCATCAATGCACTGCTCCTTGAGCAGGCGTGGCGATCCTGCACCAATGGTGCAGGAGCTCAATATAACAGCGGTATTCTCTGCTTCAAAGGAACACGCTGCCGCCTGAAACACCGCTATCCCCTTATTACGGCTCCCCGTCGCGTCCGCCCTATTTTGGCCATGGGCCACCCAAGCGTAGGCGTGACGCGATGGAACAATCCAACTTCAGCTCCACAGCCAAGCCATCCTGCCACCACCACGCGGAGCCCACCCCCTTGGCAAGCGTTGTTGCCGGCCAAGTGCCAATCCCGTCGGCTCCTCGGCCCCCCATGGTTGCCGGCCGACGGGGTGCCCAATCCCATCGGCCCGGCCCCACACATCTTCTGCCACGCTGAGAGCCCACCCCAGTGTGGCAATGTCCCACGATGTCTTTTTTTTTAACCTGTAAAATAAAAGCGGTCCCACAGCGAGTCTCCCAGCCCCCTCCCACAACCCGCACCCACCCACTGCGCACCAACCTCCACACCCCTCACCCCATACTTACCTCCGGACTCTGGCGCGGCAGTCTTGGTGGACCAGGAACACGTCTGCACTCTTCAAAGCCGACCCATGAACTGAGGAAATGCTGGTAAGCTGTATAATGGAGCTAGATAGGGGTTTCAACTTATTGCATATCTCAGTCATTTTTGGAATTTATGCCAAATTTACAACATGGGGTTTTGGGACACCTTCTCATGAATGATGTCACTGTCATGGCATTATTCGGGCCCAAAGGTGATTCGCAGGCACTGCACAGTCACTCGCGATGAAATCACCCTTCAGCCTTGAATAACACCATGACATGACATCATTCATGAAAAAGGTTACAAAACCCCATGTTGAAAATTTGGTGCAAAAAATCTAAAAATGACTGTTTTGAAAGTGCGCTATGCAGTCCCTACGCACGTCAGTAAGTTTGCGTAATTTTCAATATTTTCACTCCAGATTTTCAACATTGCCATTTTATCACACCTTCTTATGAACTGTACAGCTGTCATTTTCACATCTCACCCAAAATGTGTTTCTGCCATGTAGGCGATACAATGGCACAGTCGGTGTGTGAAATCAATGTATGGAACACATTAAGAAAATCACAGTGACACTGTTCATGAGCAGAGGTCTTAAAATGGCTGTGCTGAAAATTTGGTGAAAAAATTCCTAAAAATGACTGTTTTATGAGTCTGCATTGCGCAGTTCCTACGCACGTTCGTAAGTTTGCGAATTTTCAATATTTTCACTCCAGATTTTCAACATTGCCATTTTACCACACCTCCTTATGAGCACTGCAGCTGTCATTTTTCACATCTTGCCCAAAACGTGTTTCTGCCCATGTAGCGCACAATGGCACAGTTGGTGTGCGAACTCAGTATATGGGACACATTAAGAAAATCACAGTGACACTGTTCATGAGCAGAGATCTTAAAATGGCTATGTTGAAAATTTGGTGAAAAAATTCCTACAAATAACTGTTTTATGAGCGTGCGTTGTGCAGTTCCTATGCGCGCTCGTAAGTTTGCGAATTTCCAATATTTTCACTCCAGATTTTCAACATTGCCATTTTACCACACCTCCTTATGAGCAGTACAGCTGTCATTTTTCACATCCTGCCCAAAACATCTTTCCCCCATGTAGTGCACAATGGCGCAGTCAGTGTGCGAAATCAATGTATGGGACACAGTAAGAAAATCACAGTGACACTGTTCATTAGCAGAGGTTTTAAAATGGCAATGTTGAAAATTTGGTGAAAAAATTCCTAAAAATGACTGTTTTATGAGCGTGCATTGCACAGTTCCCACGCACACTCGTAGGTTTGCGAATTTTCAATATTTCCACTCCAGATTTTCAACATTGGCATTTACCACACTTCCTTATGAGCAGTACAGCTGTCATTTTTCACATCCTGCCCAAAATGCGTTTCTGCCTATGTAGCACACAATGGGGGTAACAAAAAGGTCATGCTGACAATTTATTGTGCAAATACCAGCCATCGCACAGGGCATTAGGGTAAAGCACCATACGTGCCAAACACCACTGCAAATACCTGCAAGCGAACATTCAGCATTGACAAATGCTTGTTTAAACTGGTTTAATGACAATAGTCCTGTGGTTTCAGTGAGTGCTAGTTTTCCCTTTGACTGCTACAGTTCTAGAGTCTCAACCTCAGGAAGGACAGGGACTGATTGGAGAGGGTTCGGAGAACTACAAATATGATAGAGGGGCAACATGCCAGGATGTACGAAAAGAGGCTGGACAGCCTGAACATGTACTTCTCAAGGTTAGAATGGAGATGGGGGACATGATTGAGATCTAGAAGACCTTAAGGGGTATCAATAGGGCAAACTGCAGAGATCTATCAATAAGGAATGCAAACACAATTACTAGGAGCCGTAGATGCAGGTGAGATTCATAGGGTTGTTTGGAAGTACTTTTTTTATGGGAAGGGTGGCGAGTGCCTAAAATAGTCAGTCAGTTCCAGTTGTAGAAGCCAAATCAGTGACTGGTTTCAAACATGGCTGGGACTGCACATAAGGATAGTAAGACCTAAGGGATGGGAATAAGATGGATCGCCATGGAAGTGAGCAAAGGAAGGGCAAGAGGCCCAGTAACTCTGGTCTGATGTCAGGACAGACACACAGTTAGTTAAGAAATTAGCAGATTGGATACATTAATGAGCGTTTATCTGCCATCAGAATCTAGTATGTGTGCTTTGTCCTATGGAATTAGTACTGTAGGTGACCCTACATATTTCAGTTTTATGAATATTTGCTACTGTTGATCCATGTTATTCTGTAGTTCTTCAAATAAAATGCACTTCATTGGAGTATTTTTGCATTTATCCAATGGGCTCACATGTATTTTTTCAATATTTCTTTGTAATTTCGTTTTATATTGTTGATATGTGCTGCACCATTTCCTGTTGGTATTCTTTCATGTATTCCTAGCCTGTTACTTATGTTTTGAACTTATTTGTAGCATTTGCAATCTCCTGGGTCTCCTGGGTTGAGTCTTAAAGTAGGTATTTCCCTCCCTAGTGCATAGAAATGCAGCAAAGTTTTACTTCATGGGAGAATTCCCCGTGATCTGCCAACTCTGCCTCCCTGTAATATTTCACAAAGTTACCCCCTATACTGGAAAATTCACTAAAATCGGCACTGGTTATTTTTTGCATTGCTCTGTTTTTTTTTTAAAGTGCAAATTGCACTTAAAAACCCCCAAAGCAAGCAGAAGTTTGGCAGGATCGCATCCCTGGTATCCAGTGCCCCCCCCCGCCAAACACCACCAGCTCCACTATCATAACTTTCATTTCAAAAGGGAGCTGCTGCAGACACTCTTGCCTAGCCCTTGCAGCTGTCCCCAGTAAATTCTCCTCACACCCTGCCCAGAAGGTGCATTACTCTGCTGTCTACCCCAGCCTGTCTCTGCCTTATTTCTGATTTAGCGGGGCATTTGGGTCACATATCCAGTCCTATATTCTCAGGCAATGCCTACCTGTGGTTGCTCAGTGACAATATCTAGTTTGGTTGCTCTCTCTCTGCTGGTTGACTACTGTCATCCACCTATGTTTGCACTATATCCAAATGTAACCCACCTTATGTATGTACCATATACCGATGTACCCCCTAATGTGACATGGAACCTTTGAAAATCAGCATCTAATGCTCAAATGAATTTTTCCAATTTTCTAAATAAATAAATTCCCTCCTTGGTGTGTCTAGTGGTCCCCCCCCCACCAATTGCTGGTCCAATATGAAAAAATAAATTGCCCCTCATCGCTGAGCACCAGCCCCAACTGTAGTTTCCACCCCTGCTGTCTAGTGGTTCCTCCTTCACCAATCACCGCCCAATATGAAAAAATTACCCTCCCTCAGTGTCCATCCCTGGTGTCTAGTGTCCCCCAAGCCAATCACTGGCCCATTGCAAAATAAGACAATTCCAAGGTCCACTCACCATCCACCATCACTGGGCTCCATACCAACTTTAGAAATAATTTCCCTGGTGTCTAGTGGACCCCCCACCTCTGCATCTACTGCCTACCACCCCGCTCCCCCTCACCCCAACCCTGAGCAGGACACTGGCACTGCCTCCACTCTCCTCCACAACTGGCAGCCTGACTAAGCTCTCCATGAATGAGTGCCTGCTTGAACAAGCAGGCGCTCATTCATGGAAATCTCAGTCAGGCTGCCAGCCATGGAGAAGAGTGGAAGCCTATGCCAGTGGCCTGCTTGGGGTCGGGGTGGGGGGAGCGGAGCGATGGGCAATAGATGCAGGAGTAGGGGGGTCCACTAGACACCAGGGAAATTATTTCTAAAGTTGGTATGGAGCCCAGTGATGGGGGGAGGAGTGGACCTTGGATTTGTTTTATTTTGGAATGGGCCAGTGACCTGGGGGGGGAGATACTAGACACCATGGATGGACACTGAGGGGGATTTAATTTTCATTTTGGGCCAGCGATCATCTGGGGATGGGATCACTAGAATCCAGGGATGGACATTACAGTTGGGGTCCACACCCAGCAATGGGGAGGTGAAATATTTTTTCCTATTGAGCTGGCTATTGGTAAGGGTTGGTGGGGTGCAACCAAAAATGCTGTCGGGCTGGCAGGGATTGGCTTGGGGAGCACTATTGTTTTGGGGGGATTTGCAATTTAATATACTTTTTTAAAAAATATAAAAAAGAGGACACTATTGTAAGACAAAACTTTGCTGAATGCAGAGTCTAAACTCTTTTGGGGGAGTTGCCAAACCCCGTATTTTCCAGAGTTTTTTTTTTTGGGGGGGGGGCAAAGCTGGGCTTCACACACTGGAGCCACTCTGTGAAGTGAGGAAAATCCACAAATCTTTTCACAGAGCAAATCTGGCCCACTTTGAACATCTCTACTAGTGCACTTGACTTACCCGGTAAATGAACAAACACATCAATGTGTCATTATGAAATGGCTGCTGCCAGCTGACTATGGACTGTATAGTGATTTAGGGAACTTCATGTATAATATGAATGATGCTACATAAACCCAAATTCCATTCTATTACTTTTCTCTCTTTACCTCACCTTACTTGCCTTAAGATTCTTCCTCTTTAAAGTGTAAAGGAACTACAATGGCATTTCAGAATAACAAAAATATAAGTAAATGTTGCAGTATTTGTAAGTTACCATGTAGTTTTCTTTTCATAAATATTTTTTCTCGCATAAACATCATTCTTGTATGTTGCATTTAATTTTCTTCATTACTGAATGAAGCTATGGGATTTAAGTTTTTAAAAGTTCCTGTTCCAATGCCATGTCCACCATCAAAAATACTAAACATTATGTTACAGTATTATACTGTTTGCCATCGCAATCAGGTGGTAGCACCATCCTAATACATCAACATTATGAATAGTGATGGGTGAAGTGGCTGAATTAAACCTCATAGTGATTCACCATGAAGGCGCTAATTTGAGGAATAGTTCACAACGGGCTGGAGTACTGCTGCTATAATGGGTAACATGAAGTCCATTGAAAACAATGATTTTGCATTACTCCGCCTCCACTTTGCCTCACTTCACCTTGTTTTAAGCTCCAAAGACAAATTTTGCCGTGATTCATGGGATTTCAGGTCACATGGGCTCCAGATTTTTCTGCACAGCCTCAGTTTGGGAGTAGTGTGTGTAGGAAGCTGTAGGAGACAATCTGCTCTGAGAGCTCTCTGCAATTCAAACCTTCAAAAGCTCTTAAAAAGCTTTTGTGAGTCTTTGCTGAAAGTTTAGTTCATGGATTATAGGAAACCCTCCTGTGCTCATATCATTGAGCGTTTATTGTTTGTGTATGGATTTTGAATATTAATGTACAACATTCAGTCTGTGTACTGAGAGACAGTGGAAGTGTGCTTTTGGGAGAGGGACGTATCTGTGGTGTAGGTAGATTAAACTGCAGAAAAAGACAGTGCTTTCTGTTTTGGTGACATTTTTCTTGTATAACTGTGTTAATGTACAAACAGTAACATTTTCAGTATTTTTTGCCATTTTTTTGCTGATTGTTGTGGTGCAGCAGTGCATAATTTTAGTCTGTTTAAAATATGTGGTTATATTACTGAAGTTTTCAATTTGCTATGCATTACTTAGTGTGTGTGTGAGTATGTGTGTGACATGTCATCAAATCAGACACCTTTTATTGTGCCACACAATAATTTCAGCAATGTGAAGCTGCTATCCACTGCAGCTGTGTGATTGTTGTACTTCTATGTGGTATCTTTACTGGTTCTAGTACTAGTGACTGTTACTGCCGCAGTGCATAATTTTAGTTTGTTTAAAATATGTGGTTATATTACTGAAGTTTTCAATTTGCTATGTCTTACTTAGTGTGTGTGAGTATGTGTGTGACACGTGTCATCAAATCAGACACCTTTTATTGTGCTACATAATAATTTCAGCAATGTGAAGCTGCTATCCACTGCAGCTGTATGATTTTTGTAGTTCTTTGTGGTATCTTTACTGATACTAGTACTAGTGACTGTTACTGCAGCAGTGAAGTACACTGCCCCCCCCCACCGTGGCCCACCCCAACTGGCAAAGGTATTCTTTTCCGGATTTGAATTTCTGATGGTGAGCACTGGTTAGGTGTTGTGCCTTTGTGTCTGCATCTCTTCAGTGCACAGCACTATCTTAATCTGTCTGTGCATTTGCATCTCTTTAAGACCTAATCTCCATCTATAACTTAAGTCACAGTTGATTCTTTGGCTTCCATTCAGAGTACTGGACAGGTGTGGTGCTTAATTCTGCCTGAACATTGTACTCATTAATATGCGTTTTTAAGTCAGGACCATCATCACGAGTCACTCATGATACAAATCACGTTCTTCATCATCACGGTCACAAATGCAGTCACAAATCACGATTCACAATCATTCATGTTACGAATCACAACATTAATTTTTTTTCTAGTTACTTGGATGTATTGTAAGCCTGTTTTGTAGTATCTCTTCAGGCTTCACCACCCCACTATTGTACTCATTGATACGTGTCTTCAAGTCTTTGAGTTTTAAGCTACAGCTCATCTGGGAAGTACAGCCATAGGCATTCGCATTCCCAATACAGTTTCATACTGGTTATCTCACACCATCGACACCGAATCATGTTCTTCATTATCATGGTCACAAATGCAGTCATAAATCACAATTCATGATCATTCCCGTTACGAATCACAGCATTCATTTTTTTTCTAGTTACTTGGATGTATTGTAAGCCTGTTTTTAGTATCTCTCCATGATTCACCACAACATTGTACTCATTAATGTTTGTTTTTAAGTCAGGGAGTTTTGTGCCACACCTCATCAGGGCTTGGAGAAGTAAAGCGGTAGGCATTCCCATTTCTTCATCATCATGGTCACAAATGCAGTCTCAAATCACGATTTATGATCATGTCATAAATCACAACATTAATTTTTTTTAATAGTTACTTGGATGTATTGTAAGCCTGTTTTGTAGTATCTCTCGATGCTTCACCACCCCACCATTGTACCCATTAATGTTTGTTTTTAAGTCAGGGAGTTGGACAGTGTCTGCATTACATACACATACTGGAAAGAAGACTGATGCACACATGCAAATTAGCACAGTATACTTGCACTGCTCAGAATACAAAGTGTCACATATGAAAGACAACAAAAAGGGCATAATTACATACAAGGGTCAGGGATGGTGGAGAATACATTTTATAACACAGCAAAGAAGGTGTGGGGGTACATGGTGTGAGGAAAAAAAGCTAATGTGGGATCCCATAGTGATCCAGCAGCAGTTACAGCAGGGACATAATTTGCAACTGATGTCCCTCTATGTGATCCAACCGCTGCTCCATAGCACTCACCCTCTCGTTGTTCTCTCGACAGCACTCCAGAGACTGCCAAGTCAACATATGTTACATGCAGTTCTCTGGGGTCCACACGTTCTACAGGCTGACTATCTGGTTGTGGTGGTGGGGGGGTGGTGGAGCAGCAGGTGCTGCTGTGGCCCTCCTCTTCTTAGGGATGTCACAATGCCCAGCTGCACCCTCTGCCACAGAATGGCTAGCAGGTGCAGGCATTGTCTGTGCAGTTGTAGCCTGCCACTCCAACTGTTGGTGATTGAGCATATAGGTGTGCTGGCCCCCAGTCCCCAGGTGAGTCCCTCGGGGCCACGGTGCATCTCACCTCACATGAGGTGGCACTTGACCACACTGCTGTCCCCCGACATAGTCAAAAACTGCCAACAATGGAGGTGTGGGAGGACCAGGCAGGGAAGGCCAGATGAACTGGCAGCTGGTTGGTCACTGTGCTGAACAGGGATAGGATCCACACCTGGGCCTGAGGGATCAGGCACATCCTGCTCCAGAGGACCTGGTTCTGGACTTGGTGGTGGTGGTTCAACTGCCTCAGAGTCAGGACATAAGGCAGTGCTGATCCTGCTTCCGGGGGACACTCACAAGTTTTGAGCTGTCCAACAGGAATGGGCACCCATGCCCTCCACACATGCACATGGTACAATGCTTACCACTACCACGCCTCCCCAGAGCTGCCCCTGCCCCAGACATTCCCTCACCCTGGTCCATCTCTCCTACTGAGCTCCCTCAGTCTGAGCAATCACTACTCACACTGTCACACAACACACACAGACACAGACAAACAACTAACTGCTTATAAAGGTAAGAAATATAAAATTTGCAGAAAGAACAACTTAAGTAAAAAAAGAGTACAGAAAAGACAAAAAAATGTAACTTAAAAAAGCTGTTGGGTCTAAATCAAAGTTTAAATCTTCTCCTCGCTCTGATCTCAAAGTATCAGCAGTCACAAAACACACTACTCTCTCTCCATCTGCACAGGAGGAAGTAAAATTGTCTGCTTGTATGACTCACTTTCTTCCTGCCTATATAAAGAGCATGTGACTTACAGTACTGTAAGCCATGTGATGTGGGGGGGGGCTGCCAAATCTGAAACACCAAGTGGATCACTTATAATCATAATGAGGAATGCGAAGTCCATTAAAAACAATGACTTTGCCTTACTCCACATTGCCACTCCGCCTTAACGCGAAGTGGTAATGACAAGGCGGAGTGAACACTTTGCATTGCCATCTCCGCGTAGTGGAATAGCAACGCGAAGTGCCCACTTCGCATTCACTTCGCCGGTGGAATTTAAATTCACTGCATCTCTAATTATGAATCTAGTATGTACATTCAACAGGTAACCTAAACTGCAGAAATTTAAAAGAAATGGTGACTGGCACCCATCTTTAAGGAATTGAGTCATTAATCACATAAATAGCTATAAAATAGTAGAAAAGTATTCGATAAATTTGAAAACACACTATGGATAAATCTAGGGATGTCAGAAATATCTTTTCTGTTAAAATAATCTATATGTTGGGGCTGGCAGTATAGCCTAGAGGTTAGAGTAACGAGCTGTGTATGGGTTTGGTACATCCAACAGACCTGGGTTTAATTCCACAACCACCACTGGTATACTGTGTGATTCTGAACAAGTCACTTAACCTTCCCAGTGCTCCCAAGTCACCCTGAAAACAGACACTTGTGCCTAGTGGGCCTTTCCCGTTACCAAAAGACAAAAAAAATAATGTTGAAATACTTTGCCAACTAACCAATACTACTGCATTAAGAAAATGTTTGATACAACATGAGGAATCTGCAGCAGACTGTGTAGTCTAGAAGTCAGGATGGTGACCTGTGAAGTAGGAGATATAGGTCAGATTCCAACAAAGCCTCTGACTGACTGTGTCACCTTTTGAAGATAACTTTATCTCCAAGTACTTCAGACCTCCAACCTGTATACTTAGGTTGCAGAAGTAATTCACTGTAAGAATGATGCTGCAGCTCTGCTGGTCAGTCCTGAGTAAACACATAAAAAAAAATCATGTAATGTTTCCAGTGATAGATGAACTGAGGTGGGCAGTCAGACATACTGTATGGGTAGTGTTAGTACTCCAAACTGTTACTGGCATAATATGAAAGGACAGCATCCTTCATTGGTAGACTTTGTCTGCCATTGACTTTAGGTTAGCTTCGTATGTCTAAGCATTCTACTATGGAAATCCGCAATACAGTATCTGCATATGCATTGTCTGGGAATGCATCCTCCATGGAAATCCTTATTTTATGCACTTTTTTTTGTTTGTTTACATTAAGGTATCTGCTTTTTGTACTAAAATTCCTTTATTTTCCAACTGTTCGTTTTTTTATTTTATCGTTCCGCCCACTCCCCCATTGAGCTTATTTTCAAGGTTCCTACGGTGCCTCCAGACTGCATTTCAGCCAAGCACTCTACTTACTAATGCAGTGGACAACTAGGATTAGTCACCCCATGTGAATAACTGTAAAACCCTAGGTTACTACCCCCTGGCAGGGTCACATTTTTCTGCCTGGCCATGAAGTACACATGACAGTATAATTACTCACAATGGCATGGGGTGATGGAGAGTTTCAGGAGGTTCAGCTTGCCTTTGGATGTGTGTAGGTATTAACTCATGCTGTCATTCTACACCCATTGTGGATTTTTATTACCTGTCTATGGACCCAGCCACCAACATATGTGAATGTACGTGCTCATGACAGCCCTAGGAATGGGTGCCAGACTGTGGTACCTTCATTACACCTCTGCAAGCTGCTGCTCAATCAGTAGTGCATTGGAGTCTCTCATCTCCAAGAGGAGATCATTAGTTTGAATACTCAGTACCATTCCTGCTGGCCTACCATCATGCTGTTCTGGGCTTGGGTACATATTTATAAATGTTTTTGTTCGGACAAGCACCTTTGATCTAAGAATAGCCATCTTTGATGAAGGCAATTGTGCTGGATGTACTTTGAGAGGCTGCTATTGTGGCTAGTCATTCAGAAATAAATCAATAATTTTAGATGGGAGAAAAAGGAGGTTCCTAATTAACGGCAACCATGATTGTCAGGTTTTCCTGATGTGGAATGGAGAGACATAACTCAAGGTTGTGTGAGGGGAAAGGCAGGTGACTTATGGGTAAGGAGGATGAGAGGATGTCAGGGCTGACTGGCTGCAAGGGAAAGAGGGGAATGGGGTACTTAAACAGGTGCTCCCCTGAGCTGACTTCATTCTTTGCTGAAAATTATAGAAATTGCAAAATGACTCAACCATGGTTAGTACTGATTGGTTAGGACTATACAGTGGATGAGGTGGGGAAAAGGGTGCTATGAGAGTGGAAGGCAGGAAGGTGTATAATTTGATATTTTCACTGCTGTTGGGGAAGAAGGAGCAGTAATTGTGCTACAGGGGATTGTGGAGGGAGGACTGAAGTATACATGTGCTTTTAAAAAGTATGGAAATGTATGGCAAAACTACATTGAGATAGTGGTACAGTTTGCAACAAAGTGCAGAAACTCAGGAAATCCAAGGTTAGGGATTTCAAGTGTATGACACTAACTGCAGCAGTTCTTTTAAAGCAGGGCTGTATCATTAGTTGGGCAACAGGTAAATAAGAAAATCAACCCCACCAACATGATTTGTCAGAAAGTTGCAGTTTAGGTTAGCAAACTTTTTGTGCATTGATTGCAAACCCCATAGTTATTTGTTTGTTTATTTATTTTTTTATTTAGTTTTTGTTGACCTAGGTAAGCACACTACACAAAACATGCCTGTTTTCAGGTGTGACTCAGGAGATTACAAAGACACATACAGAACAATTGTAAAGACTTAACAGTAGTGAGGCACAATGCAGTGAAAAAGGTAACAAGGGATAAGAGTCATAACATAAAGTAAGCAACAAAAATACAAATAAGTTATATAATGTACTCATGTACTGTACTGGAGCATGGATCATAATTAAGTTTTCTTTTTTGTAATTGTAATTCATTTGTTTAAATGAGTTTTGTTTATGGTTAGCAGACTTTAATTATTAGAACTCAAATATATACTGTTATGTATGATCTGAGACACTAGTTAGTTTTCATTGCACCTGGAGAAGGGTCCTGTGTTTGTCATCTAGCCCTCTGGGAATGAAAATTCTCCACTCCTGCTAGCTTGGATACTTGTTGGCAATTAGCTTGTTTTTGTGTTTTACTGGGCTCACCACAACCAACCCAGATAGACCAACTTACGGTAGCTGGTTCATTCCACTGGGGTGTCATACAGACGAGGCACACTGATGAGTCCTGGTAGGATGAAACATGTGTCTGAGTCTTCAGTTAGCACCCTTTGCAAACTGTGTGAAAGGCCTTTCTGGACCCATGCATTTCTGCTCAAAGTTGAACCAGTATAATATTTTGTGGTGATTTGCATATACAGCCCACGATGCTTTGCATTATGGGGGTCTGTGTGATTCTATATTTCTTTGAAACAGTTTATTTAAACATCAAGTTAATATTTACATTACATTTATCAGTTCCACATGTTCCTGTTACAGTCCAAATATATTCTTAAAGCAGTCCATTTTCCATACTCTTTTATCTTCCTTCTTGGTCCTCTTCTTCTTCTGTTTTATTCTTTCAGAGTGCAGACATCTGATCTGACTCCACACACCAACACCAGTACCAGGTACCAACTTACCAGGACCTCCTCCCTCCTAGGTCTGGACACTAAGATCTGATGCCTAGTCTAGCCCATTCCCCCTATCCCCTTTAATTCCATGCCTGGGTGCCATTTGCCCCCAGCCCGTGTTGCCCTGCCCCTTCCCCCTTCTGTATACCTCCCTTTCCCCCCTCTCTTGCTCCCCCTTTTCTTCCATCCCTCCCCTTCCCCTTGCCTCCCTATACATGGGACACTTGCTGCCCACTGGGCTCTGTCAGCCCAACCACTGCTGCCTCTCCACAGCTGCCCTGCATTCTTCCAGGGCCCACTTGGCACCTTATGCCCTATCCCCTCTGCTGTGGCCCCTAGTATCCTAAGCCCCATCCCCTCCCTTCCCAGATTTGTCCTCCAGGAAGGGTGGGTAGGATACAATTCCCAGCAAAAGAGGGCTACCTGAGGGCTGCATCACCTTTTAAACCCACTCAGGACCCCAAGTCAGGACCCAACATGGTCCCTCCCCCCCACCCATCAGATCATGCCCCTACACCTGTATCAGATGACACTCCGATGACTCATCCTGTGACCTCACAAGCCGTGCTCCACCTTCCACCCCCCACCCTATCTCCCTCTTCCCTGTTCATTTCCTTCTGGGCCATCTGACAATTCGGGTTGCCTATTAGTGGCAACCCTATTTGTCATCTGATCCCCTCTGGGAATGAAAACTCTCAACTCCCTCTAGCTTGGATGCTTGTTGGCAACAGTTTATTTAAACACCAAGTTAATATTTACATTTCATTTATCAGTTGGTTCCACATTTTACTGTTACAGTCCAAATACATTCTTAAAGCAGTCTATTCTTCCATACTCTTTTATCTTCCTTCCTGGTTCTCTTCTTCTTCTGTTTCTTTCTTTTAGGGTCCAGACATCAGATCTGACCTCCCCACACCATCACCAGTACCAGGTACCAACTTACCAGGACCTCCTCCATCCTAGGTCTGGACACTAAGATCTGACCCATAGTCTATCCCCTTCCCCTCTCCCCCTTTAATTCCACACCTGGGTGCCATTTGCCCCGAGCCTGTGTTGCCCTGTCCCCTCCACCTTCTGCCTGCCCCCATTTTGCCCTCTCTTGCTGCTCCCCTTTTCTTCCATTGACCCATCTCCAGCTCGCATTGGAAGATGGGGTTCCCGCCTTGTGGGCAAGTACTTAGGACCCCTCTTCTTCACCTCCCCCACCAGGTCCATTATGGGTCTTAGGAACAAGCACATGCCAAATTCTAATAGGTGGACCCCATCTGACCAATAAACTTCAGGAACCTCAAAAGAGATATCCCTGTGATGTATTTATGCAGTCCACTGATTTCATTCACCACCTTTGCCATTTTTCTGTTGAGTCACTTCCTCCCCTTCTCCACTACCCTAACCTCCTTGACATGTCTCCATACCCTCGGGATATGATCTCAGACCACCTGATCACCACCCCAGCCACAACCCTTAACCCTTTCTAAATCTGCCATTAAGGCTTGTACTAATGCCCCCATGGGATCTCTCTCAGATCATTACCCCCAAATGTACGATGAGCATGCCAGCCCTCCACGAGATCCTGAGTTCCTCCAATAGTGGCATCAACTGGACCTATCTCATACCCCTTAATCCCTCCCAATGTACTTTCATGTGTTCCGCCTCAGTCTGCAGCTGTGTCCCACTACTCCTGGATGCTGCAAATCTTTTGGCCCAACAAATAAAGGAGTGCCTCACCATCTAGATATGCCTCTTTGCTCCTGCTGGGGAAATGGGAAACAAAGTGAGACATAGATTATCATCAACACCTTACATATTTCTTGTAACAGCTGGACAGTTCCCGTCAAACCTTCTTCATCACCTGTTCAGACTCGCCTCAGTTCGACTCCTCTGAGGCCACCATGATGTGGAATGAGTGGCGGGTGAACATGTCCAAGTCCTCCCCAACAAACCTTAGTGCCTTCTTAAGGACTTCCCCAACCTGGAAATCCGTCATGGGGCTCCTGTCCCCTTGGTGGAACCATGCCCCCCTTTCCTCCCCCTGGGTTCTCCCATACTCTTCCAACTCCGTAATGGCATACAACTCTCTGGGTGCCTGCCATTCCAAAACCACAGCCTCCCCTTTTCCTAGTTTGTTGGTTTTTGACCAGATCAACTGTATGACCACCCTGTCCTGCCCAAAATCAACCTCACCTGCTTGCAGCCCCCATTTTGGTCTGACTTCATCTGGGCCACTACCTCACTGATCCTGAAGGCCCCCTTTGCCATGAAAGCAAAGACCCCCTGGAACAGGCAAGCCTCTTTGGCAGATATGCATACATGCTGCAGTGCCCCTATCACCCACCGGAGCAGCTGCCCCATGATGGGCCACCTCCTGTCCAACCTCGCCCCATGGCCCCTCTACCAGCCCATGAGCATTCACCTCACAGCCCTCCCCATGGTTGTGTCTGGCCACCCCCTCTCCTTGCATATCTAGTGTATCCCTACCAACTGCATGCCCATGGTGGTGTGGGCCAGTCCTTCTCCCTAGTGTATTACCATATATTGTTTCACCTGGTCTTCTGTGACTGGTTCATCTGTTTCTAGCCACTTGCAAGCCCAGAACTCCTGGAAAGCCCCCCATGCTCCTTCATATGCCTTCAGCATGTTGGCTGACCAAAAGCTCCATTACAGCAATCTGGCTTTTCCCTTCCAATCTCCCTAAACTGGTCCAGAATTCTGGTCCTGTGTATTGCTGCTTGTGGAATCAATTCCTGGAACCTGTTCAACTATAAGTGGGGAAGACTGTCAGCAATGTCATTCTGAATGCCCTCAATATGCTGCGCTGGAAATGACAAGTTCTGCTGCAGCCCCAACAGAACTAGCTGTCACATGACTCTCCCCACTGTGTCCTTGACACCCATTGTCTATTTTTCACCTCCACCACCCCCTTATTGTCACACCAGAACAAGATGTATTCCCCTCATCCTGTCACCCCATACTTTCGAGGCCACAAGGATGGGAAACATTTTCAGGAACAAAATGTCCTTCAGCAGTCCGTCTCCCCAAGAGCTCTGCCAAGCTTCTAAAATCCACTCCCCTCAAAAGCAGGCTCCCATCCCCAGGGCCCCTGAGGCATCGGTGTAGAACCTGAGGCCCATGTTGTAGGCCTGTTCTTCTTGCCAAATGTGGCCCTGTTGTAACTTTCCAGGAACTCCCACCACACTCCCAAATCTTCCTACTCCTTTGTGATGTCCACCCAGTGGTGTGGCATCTTGCTTCCCTGTTGCCCTCGCCAGCCTCCTGGTGAAAGCCCTGCCTGGGTTTATGGCCTTGCAAGCAAAATTAAAGTGCCCAGCAGCTGTTGCACTAATACCAGTGGCACCCTTCTCCTCCCTTGACTTGCTCCAGCAGTCCCTTAGTTGGGCCACCTTGTCCACTGGGAGGCAGAAGCATTCATGCACCCTGTCCACCTCTATTCCCAGGAATTCCAGCAGGTGGGCTGGGCCCTCAGTCCTACCTTCAGCCAGCGGGATACCTATGACTCCACACATTTCCTTAAAATCGGCCAACATCCCCTCTGTCTCTACCCTGTCACCCCCAATGATCAGAAAATCATCTAAGTAGTGGGCTACCTGCTTATGCTGATATCTCCACCCCAAAACCCACTGCACCCAGGAGCTAAAAGCCTCGAATGTTGAACACACCACAGAACAACCCATTGGCATGTCTTTGTCAAAATGTAACCCACCCTCGAACTGAAACCTCAAGAGATCCTAATCTTTGGACCTCACTGGCAAAAGTCAAAAGGTGAATTCTATGTCCGTCTTCGCTAACCATGCCACCATAACTGCCCTGATCATCAACATCGCATGGTCCAATGACGTGTACGAGACCACCCGTAAGTCATCAGGGATCCCTTCATTCACTGAGGCCCTTTCCAGGTAGGAGAGGTGGTGGATAAGTCGAAACTCCCCTCCTGCTTCTTTGGTATGTCCCCAATGCAGCTATCTGGAAAGTGGGGCAGGAGGGTCAGTGAAAGGCCTCCACCCTCCTGGCTTGTACTTCCTTTCAGATTTTCTTCTGGAATATATCTTCCTTCCCTTCACTGATCCCAAATTCTGCATGATCATCGCTCTCTGTACTCCCCTAAACCCAGTCAAAAACTCTGTCTGAAACCCCACACAAGAACTGACTTTGCTGAATCTGGAGTGCGTCTGTGTCTGTGTCTCAGCACTTCCGGACTATGAGGGTTCGTGCCAGGAAAAGCCCCAACCTTTCCTCCTTTTCACCTTCAATTCCACCCGTGGTTGAAATTGTACCCTCCTCTGCTGTGGCCCCCCCTTCCTCTTCCCTTTCCAATTCCCCCTCCCCAATCCCCCTGAAGGGACTGCTCCTGCCCTGCCCCCTGGGCCGAGCATCAGTGAGCAAACATGTCGAGATTTACAATTTGCCCAAGTGCACAAGGCCCTGTTGTACCTGCAACATATCTTAGCTAACGTGGTGGGTGCGCCCTTCTTGCTGAGTTCCCCCAGGCCCCCCAGTTGGACCTGACAGAGTTCGCACCCACCCCTCTAGGTGAATGAAATCCCACCCACAGGATCCACTTTTGCCACCATCCAGCTTCCTGAATGCCTCATCGAAGTACTTTAGCCACCATATCAGTGCTGTGAAGATTTTCAAATTCAAGCGAGGAGAGGAAATTCAGTGGAATAATCAAAAATCCAATGAAATCCACCAAATTCTTTACTCAGTTTCAATTTCCTTACTCAACCCACCACTGTGCATTGCACTACGGCAGTAGGATAGTCATCCACGCTTACAGGCAGCAAAGCACAGTGCTGCGATTTGGACCCTAAAGCAACCTCAAATAAGCTGCCCCAGTATATCTCTGTCTGTTTACCCTTTTTGCACTCAGAGGAACGCACAATAAGCACCTCATATATTTACCTTTATGTTTTACAAACGCAAAACTCAGATCCAGCAGGCAGCCATCAGCTTTGTGCTCTCTCAACAGTGAACAAGCTGCAAAAAACTTTGAAATTAACTCCACCCCATCAGTCTAGCAGCTGCTAACTCTATACCTACCATCATAATAAGGAGTCCTGTGCTTGTCTGCCCTAAATAGTGACTCCTGTTGGGTCCAATGCACTCTAATTACTACTGTTAAAAGACTGATCGCATCTGTAATCAACTCTTCCATTTCTCTTTTTTACCCATGTTTGTCCTTCCATTCCCTTTGACCCTGGTTCAAGCTCTAAATTCTCCATGCAGATCACTATATATCTTTTATGTTAGGTTTTATTTAAGTCCAGTGCACCTGATATGTATATTTCTTTACTTACATGAAAAATTGTATCCTACCCAAAACTAACTGTATCTTCTGTTCAAAACATGTACTACTGTCATGGCCCCGGAATTCTAATGTTCTAGTTGCGGAATTTGCATAGAATTTGCATCATGACGCTTAGAATATATAGTACTACCAGATGTGATCATTGTTGTTGTGAATTTTCCTTCAAATATACTGTTTTTCCATAATGTCAGGCTTTCTTTCCCACCTCGTTTATCCTGAAGCCCCTCCTCTATGCTCAGCATATGATGTCATCGATGACATCACATCATATTTAGCCAATGACAGGACTGCATTCTGCCAGAGAAATGAATAAATCATGCCACAGAAATCAGAAAATGCTGCCGCAGAACACCAGGGGCCATGACTACTGTCAATGCTACCTGCTGATACTTTGCATATACTGTGTTATTGTATCTCATTTTATTTTTATTATTTTCTTGCGTGTTGCATCCCATGTATATTGTCCCTTGTTCCCTGTTGACAAACCCAGGTCCACCTCAAAAATGAGCTTGCTCAACCGTGATCTCCTGGTTAAATAAAGACTTTGATTGATTGATTGATTGAATTCCACCGGAAACAGAATGGAGGAATTCCAGCATAAAATAGTTTGAAATGATTCTCCATGGAAAAATAACTGTTCCACAGATCTCAATATTTTCGAGGAAATTGTTGCGGAATAATTTTCAGTGGAAAAATACTGTTCCGTGGAATATTATTCTGCAGGTCACAGTAGGCAGAATTCCATAGGTGAACAAGCAAAATTCTGGTAGAAATTCCACCAGCAGAATGGTCATTCTGCGCTTATTTGCATTCCTTACAACACTAACCCATATCCCAGTTTTGTCTTGTAAGTTATCCTAATGATGGCCGTGTACATAAGGAGGGAGTTGCTAACTCTGGCTGCTTTTCTAGGACCAGCGCTATATATCAGGAACCCCACCTGCCACTTGTCTATGTTTTTCCTTTATGTTGGCCTCCTCTTCCTGTCCTACTACGCCAGTGCTACCACCGTCTCAGATTTTCCTACTGACCCCTTCTGCTCATACTTCTTAGCTATATCCTCGTCCACCAGCCTGAAAATATCACATATTCCCTTTCCAAATCTTATCCTTGCTGGAGGAGGCCATGATCTCCTAATGTAAAACCTGGTGGCCCCTCATGTAGCTTTCTCCCTTTTTGTTCATTGGTGATCCCCACACCATCTTTGCTCCCTTTCTTTATCACCTGCAGCCCCTCTCCATCTTCTCTACCCCCTTCTCTCCCATGTCCCTCAAGGCCCTTTCAGGTGCTCCTTCAGGTCACCTTCATGCGTCAAATCTGCATTACCCTTACCACCATTCAGGCCTGGTCCAGCTGGCGCTGGTGTCAGTTCAGGTGGTGGGATAGGCGAGGGACTGGGCCCCACTTCTCATGGCCTCTTCCCTCCCCTGCCCCTGCCCGCCTGCTTTTCCCACTTCTTTTCTTCCTTGTCACCTCCTCTTCCTCTTCCCGCTGCTTGACAGTCTCGATGAGTTCCATCATTTTGTCCATCAGATTGGACGCTTCCTCCCTCAGCATGGCACTGGAAACTGGGGCACTCTTTAGTGCCATCTTTCATGCAGCAGGATATAGGGAGCAAAACCAGCCATGAGTATCTGTGTGCCCCTACCAGGCCCCCCATCTGGCGGCTATACCCCGGCAGCCACTTGACTCGTGTGTCCCTCTGGGCACCACCATTAGCCACATGCCAGGTGCCTCCCCCCTGTCTACCACTCACTCTTGAGTCCGGGAGCTCTCCTTTTCTGGTTTGAGAGCACCAGTTTCCCCAATGCCATTGTCTGGGTGGCACCCTGAGTGGGGGCCTGATTCACCCGTGGCGCCATTCAGCTACTGCCCAGGCATCCACTTGTTGCCCACTAGGCCCACATGTGCGTGTGAGCAGACCTGCTTTGTGACCCACCTCCCCCAGTTGCTGTTGTCCAGGTTCCCCCCGGATGGACCGATTCACTCACGTGCCCTATTGGCCATGGCACGGGCAGCTGCTTGCTGCTCCCTAGGCCCACGTGCTCATGGGAATGCATCCACTTTGTGCCCCACACCATTCCCTAGGCCCCCTTGCCATTGGACCACTTGGTTGACGTAAACCCCATTCCCCATGTTGCCCCCACTGGCATCCTGATTCTTCCACAGTCTGCCAGGGCATGGTCAAGCTACCCACCATTTTTCCCCTCCTTCCAGCCCCTTCTAGGGCTCTATAGCCCCCACTCCTTGTCGGCCCAGCAGGCCCAAGCCAGTTCTCACTCCCCCACAGGAAATGCCACCCCCCAGTCCCCTGGACCTGTGCCCCCCGAAACCTCTCTCTCTCTCTCTCTGCCTCTTTGTCGATTAGACCATCCTGCCACCTGTCTGATATGCAGCTATGCCATGCACACTATGTACCCATTCCCGATCAGGCCTACCTCATTCTGGCTCTCCCCTTTGCCCTGTTCCATGCTGACAGTTCTGGCTTTCCTTCTCCCAGCAGATTCCCCATGCTGACTTGGGCCCCCTTTGCAGGTGCTTACCCCAGTGCCCTACAATCCCCTGGAATCTCCTTCCTTTTTTTTGACTCTACTCTGCCTGCAGCCTCTGGCTTCCTTGCATCTGACCCATCCAGGACCCCTCTTTTCCGGTACCCTGGCACCACCTCACCAAACTCCCCTGGCTGGATCATCACATGGCTTGGCTCCTCTATCATCAAGCCTTGCACAAGATGCTAATCCAAAAACTCCCAATTCAAAACACAACAAATACCATGCTCCAGGTGAGCAAGGCTCTCACCACCATACCTACAACCTCATGGCTGATCGCGAATCCTGACTGCTGGTCCCAGCTCCCCATCCATATTGCTAAGCCAGGGAGCCACCCACCATCCTACCACCATGTCTCCAACCTTTGTCCACCAAACCTGACCACCATGCAACAGAAGGAGCATACTTCAAAATGCCATTCCCTGAATCAAAACTGCCAGCCAAGGCCAGTGGATTTTGCCGGGACTGCACTCGAGCCCAGCATTTGGTCTGACCAGCAGGGACAAAAAAAACACCAACACCACCAAAATCCCCCATTTCACAATTAATTGCCCTAAGCAGGTTAACAATCTCTATCAGCGACCAAGTTATTTGCAATATCGATAAAATAAATTAACCAGCTGCTGCTCATAGCAAATTACATTACAGCAATACTTATCCATTAAGACTAGCCAGCCGCAGCTGGTGGTGAATTCGACTACAAACAAATGAATCAAAGTCACAGGCCATGCCAGGTTTCATGTGGCCATTAGGCTTAATTTATGCCCGTAGGCCTCTACCTTACCTGTCTTGGTGCTGGAGTCACCTGCTGCCATGAAGTGCTAAGAATGTCAATATAAAATTCCCAGAAAAAGAGGGCTACCTGAGGGCTGCATCACCTTTTAAACCTCCTCAAGACCCCAAGTCAGGGCCCTACCTGGCCCCACCCCCCTGCCTATCAGATCGTGCCCCTATACCTGCATCAGATGACACTCTGATGACTCATCCTATGACATCACAAGCCCCACCCCACCCTACACCCTGCCACCCTATCTTCTTCTTCACTGCTCATTTCCCTTGGGGCCATCTGACAATTCGGGTTGCCTGTTAGTGGCAACCCTATTTGTCCTGAAAGCTTGTCTGTAGAACACTCTTTTTGTTAGTCTAATAAAATGTATTATTATAGGAACTACATTCTGTATTTGACCCTAACTAATATGGCACTACAGAACTGTAATTTTAAATACAGACGTGATCAACTAAACAAGATAAGATGCTATAAGAGCTGCTAAACTAAAAGGCACAGCAATACCAATCATTTTAATGAAAAATGACAGCATCTCCCTGTAAGCCATTGTTATGTAGCAGCATTTATCAACAAACATTGCTTGACAGTGCATATCCATGGTTTCATCTAACTTTTTTTCCTGCTGGAAGGTAAAACAGATAATGAAAAGAACACATTTCAGCTAGTGTCTAATTTAGCTCCATAAAGAAGCTTCACAAAATGACCTTAAAACCAGATAGGTTACAGTTCTGTAGATGTAATGATTCCCAAAAATTTTTATCTCTGAAAGTTGTCAGCCACAAGGGGTACATGCAGCACAGCTAATAATATCTGCAAAAACTGCTGAACAAGAAAAGTTCTCCTTCAAATACTTTGATTCGTATTTTCATAAAAGAACCTAAAGCTTCTCACAGCATGAATTGCAACTTTAACCATTGTAAAGCATTTTTTGTGTTCAAATTGCAAAAATCGTCTATTACAATTCAGCAGGCTGTAAAATGGCTGGTGCAGCACCTAGTAACTGAAATCTGCCCATCTGGTGTAAGTATATTTCCCCAACAACACATTTATCTGCACTGAAATATATTATAAACATTTGATGACCCTAATTGGGCCTAAACCATTACAACACATATCAAGTAAATTGTTAATTATACAATGGCAAGAAAATTTCCTGGACACTGATTGGTCAGACTGGGACTGGACCCGTGATGTTATCCCAGTACAACATCACGGGTCTAGTCAACACCCTGAACGCATGAAATGTAAAAAAAAATCCTGAATCACTCCACGACAGCGATTGACTACTCCACTACCCTCCTCGCTAAAGCCACGATTACCTTCATTTCCTGGTCTGCCCTACAAAATAACATAAAAACCACCATCACATGGACAACATGGTGTTTCACTGAAGCTGCCAAATGCTACTACTAACACTACCTCGCGATCCCTCTCGTTTTCGACCACAGCGAGTGAGCAAGCGCCTATTTTAAACACTCACCGCATGGCGTTTCATAATGGTCACTCAGTCCTCAACAGGTTTTCTCACTCCTCAAGCAGGTCTTCTCTGTGTTTCTTACATGTCAGCAAGTGAGCGACCCGACCGGCGACTGAGCAGCGGAACCGAGCAACACGGTGACTCCTCTCACTTCAGAGCTGACATCTCAGCGAGTGGACGACCCGACTGAGCAAGAGCGTCTTCTCCACTACCCTCCTCTCTAAAGCCACGATTACCTTCATTTCCTGGTCTGCCCCTACTGTCACCTAATGTCAGTGCCTCAGTCAACACAGCCCCTAGCAACTGCCTTGCCATCTGCCTCTCCATTAAAATTAAAAACAAAATATACAACCAGAAAAAAAAAAATAAAGCATATGCAGAAAAAAAAAAATAAACCATATTATTACCAATACTCTGTGACCCCATGTCTCCTAACAAAAACAGCACTGTAGCAAGGGTAACCTTAGAGGCAAATACAATGCAGAGCATACACCTAGCACCATCCAAGGGCCAAACTGTGGACCTTTTATAAAACATATACCTCACACATGAAAAATACAAAAAAAACACAGAAAAACATTTTTTCTATTTTTATTATTTTGAAAACAAACGAGCCATTGTATAATAGCAATAATGCACTCCAGGGTGTGTGTTGTGCTGGGATAACGTCACTTCTGGGTGATTAGTCACACTCGGCCTGGTGGCTTAGTGCCCAACCACCCAGGCGTGATGTTATTCCAGCACAACACACACCCTGTCGTGCATTATTGCTTAAATATCTAACAATTAGCAGTACGGATGTTTACTCACCTGGTAAAGGTGATTGTGTTGGTTGACATCCATGGCACTCCAGACATTATTTCATGGGTTTTAGCGACCTGATAGGCTAGTGATGCACATGACCTAGGATCAAATTTCTAGTCCCCAGGTCCCAGGATCCCCTGCTCTCCAGTTCAAATCTTCTATAGCTGAAAATAAGGTTAATAATACCACAATATGCTTTTAACTTGTAACAAACACTGAGACGCCTTCTGAACATGGCCAGAAGAGCCCTTTTATTCACCTATTGATACAATGCTAATACTTGGCTTCCTAAACAGCCAAAGATAGACATCCTGGATGACTTTAAAAATATCTTGCAATGTCCCCCTGCTCCCTTCTATTGGTCGGATATACTCCTGGTCACTCTGATCGCTCTGTAGAGAGGGCCATGGAGTGCCATGGATGTCAACCAACACAATCACCTTTACCAGATGAGTAAACACCCATTGGGTTGGGTTGCCATCCGTGGTACTCCAGATATTACCTCATGGGTTGATAAGCAGCAGTACTGTATCTAAATAAGGTGGGACAGAGTGATCTTATGAGTGAGGAAGAGCTGGCTGCTGAGAGAACCTGAGTGGCAAAGGGGGTCTGTAGTCTGTATAAGTAGTCCAATCTGTAGTGTCTGGCAAAGGTATGGATGGAAGTCCAAGTGGTTGCATTGAAAATGTCTTCCATAGACGCATTCTCCCTCTCTGCCCAGGAGGTAGACACTGCTCTGGTAGAATGAGCTCTAATACCCTCTGGGGGCATTAGATTTTTTGCCTTGTAGGCCTCTTGAATTGTTCTCTTGCGCCAGCCCACTATTGTGGTTTTGGATGCTGTCCTCCCTGTCATTGTCTCTTGGCACAATGAACAATCTCTCAGTCTTATATGGGTTGAGTTCTAGCTATGTACATGGCTAGTGTGCCCTCCACGTCCAAGTGATGGGGTGTCATCATATCCCCAATTGTGATCTATCGAAGAAGTTGGTAACTCAGTGGGTTGCTCCTTATGGAAAATGGATGTGACCTTGGGCTGGAAGGCCAGAACTGTCCATAGGTGTACCCTTTGTGGGGCTTAATCGTGTAAGGCTCCCCTGCATGACAGAGCCCCCAGTTCGCTAATCCTCTGAGCGGAGCATTTGGCCACGAGGAAGCAGGTTTTTAGTCCTGCCCAAAATAGGTCCATCTCACTCAATGGCTCGAAGGAAGTTGTGCTTAGAGAGTCTAAGACTAGGGTCAGATCCCAAGAGGTGCTCAGAGTCTCGACCCTGAGGCATAGTAGCTCTACTGTTCTGAGGAAGAGTACTGCATCCAGGTGAGCCTCCGGGCTATGTTGGCCTATAGGACCGATGGCGGTGCCAATGGTGGACAGATGTACTCGGAGAGATGAATGGGATAGGCCCTTATCCACGCCCTGCTGTAAGTACAGTAGGATGGTCGACATGTCGACTTGTTCTGGCTCTTTGCCCTTGTCTCTGCACCATGCCATGAAGATAGACCACTGCCTGCTGTTGCTGGAGGTAGTGGAAGGCCTTCTAGACTGAAGCAACGTGGATATAACTGATGCATGGTATCCAGCTATCAACAGTCTCTGCCTATCAGGAGCCAGGCTGTTAGCTTCAGGGTCCCTGGTGTGGCATGGACCATGGGTCCCTGCTTTAGCATGTCCAGTTGGTAGGGGAGTCTGTGTTTGTTCAATGCCATGGCTACCACTGCTGAGAACCAGGCTCTCCATGGCAGTACGGTGCCACCAGGTCAATGATCCTCTGAGATTGTCAAATTTTGGATAGGACTTGTGGTAGAAGGGGGATGGGGGAAGACATATGCCCGATCCCATGACCACGTCTGGGAGAGAGCGTCAGTCCCCTGGGAGTGACATTCCCTGTATCTTGAAAAGAACCTTTTTACCTGGGTGTTCTCTGCTGTTGCCATGAGGTCCATAGAGATGGAACCCAATGTCTCCTGTATCAGCTGGAACAAGTTGGGATGCAGGTGCCACTCTCCTGGGTGCACCTGTTGGTGACTGAGCCAGTGCGCTTATATGTTGAGCTTGCCTGCTAGATGGACTGCGCCAATATGCACGAGGCTGGCCTGAGCCCAGGTCAACACCCTCATCACTTCTCTGTGTGGCTCTGCTTCTGGTGCCCCTTGTTTGCTGATGTAAGCCACTGTGACTTGATTGTTGGAGTGAATTAAGACCTACTGACCGAGATGGTCGATTGGAAGGATCTGAGGGCATGGTAGACTGCCCTCATCTCCAGCATATTGATGGATAGTCTGGCCTCTGGAGTCATCCAGCAACCCTGGGCTGATAGAGGGCCCAAGCATGCTCCCCATCCTAGGAGGCTTGCATCCCTCTCAATGGTGATGTCGTAGCACACCTCTAGTGGGACATCTCATGTGAGGGACTGGCTCACAGTCCACCAGACTAGGGAGCACCGTACTATGTCCAGTAATGGTATCCTGACCCTGAGGTTCCACTCATTTGGGGATCCCTTGTTCAGCATGCAGTTCTGTAGCGGTCCCATGTGCCACCTGGCCCATGGGACCAGGTCAATGCATGATGCCATGCAGCCTAGCATCTGGGCTACTTGCCCAATGTTCGGAGATTGTTTGCCTTCAGCTGGTGAGCTAAGGCTATCACGGTATTCAAACTTTTCTGGGATGGCCTGGCCCACCCCGGGACATGTTGTGTGGGCACCAGGTAGTTTTTGGCCTGTTTCACTATCCAGCCATGTTCTTCGGTGCCCATAATGCCATCTGAGTGACCCTTTGTGACTGTTCTTTGGAATGAGCTTGGATCAGCCAGTCATCCAGGTATGGGATAATATCCACTCCCTGCTCTCTCAATCTGGCAATGAGAACCATGGACACCTTGGTGAAAACCTGTGGTGCTGAAGTAAGACAGAAGGGCAGTGCCTGGTATTGAAAATGCTGCCCTAGAATGTGGAACCAGACATACTGCCTGTGGCTTGGCCTGATTGGGATGTGAAGGTAAGCGTCCTTCAGATCTATTGAAGTCAGGTAGTTGCCTACCCAAATGTTGTGGAGAGTCAACTTTAGCATCTCCATCTTGAAACTCTGGGAGACTATGTGTCTGTTGAGGTGCTTGAGATCTAGGATGGGGTGAAGTTCCCCTGTCTTTTTGGGCACAAGGAAGAAAATGGAGTACACTCCCTCCCTTTTCTTGCTTGTGTGGAGGCACCAGCTGGATCACTCTGTTCTGCATCAAGTCCTGCAATACTTGTTGGACCTGATGAGCAGATGCTTTTCTTTTTTGATATGGATGAGCTTACAAATCTGTGTGGTACCAAAGATTGGGACAGTTCTATAGAGCACCCCCTGGATACTACCTCTAGTATCCATCTGTCTGAGGTTGTACCATGCCAACAGCATTAGTCTCTTGCCCACTGGCAGGTGAAGGCCCTGCATGGGTGGAATCCTGGGAGGAAGGGACCTGTAGTCATTGTTGTTTGTTCCTGTTCCCTTTTCCTCTGCCTCCAAACTTGGAGCCTCAGCCTCGGAAGGTGGAGGGCTGGTAACTGGAGTTGAAAGAGTTACAGGATCCTCCTTGAGCTCCTCTACCTCAAAGGAATTGTTCTGGTAGTAATTGTTCCACGTGTCTGTTGTGATCTGTTTCCCTTGAAAATCCCTGTCTACCTGATGGCAGGTTGGTCTGTTTTGTTCTTGAGGAGATCCTTGCCTTCCTCCTTCTGCTTTAAGTACTCCTGTAGTCCTTCCCCAAAAATATACCTGCCCCTCATTGGTAAGTTTTGTAACAGTGCCTTGACTCATTATCTGCTTCCCACAGTTTGAGCCACAGTGCTCTTCCGGCACGGTTCGTTAAGGCCGTGGCTCCTGGCGTTTAATTTTAGAGTGTCCACCGCCATGTCCACTAAGTATCTTGCAGCATCCAGCATGCATTCCAACAGTTCAGCCTCCTGGTCTGGGGAACCGCCAAGTCAAGGAGCCTCGAGCCTATTAAATTTGGGCATGAGTGGTGTAGACAGTGGTAGTGGATGCTTTGGTTGCTGTGCCCTCTATTTCAAACAGCTTCTTTAACATGTCCTCCACCTTTTTATCCGTAAGATCTTTAAAGGATATGGTACCACATGGTAGTGCTGACTTTTTGCTTAGTGCTGCCACCTGGGGGTCAATAGTGGGGGCTGTGCACCAAGTGCTAGCCTTGCCTCCTGGACTGGGTACATGCAGTTTAGGTTTATTTTGTCTGACATGCTACCAGGTTCTGTAGACTCCCATTCTTTAGTGAAGATGTCATCAATAGCCAGACAGACTGGGAAGGTCTCCTTGGTAGCCTTCCTCTGCTGAATCATGGATTTGAGTTTCTATTCAGGCTGTCCATCCTCGAGCTGGAACTCAAGTGGTCTTAATTATCCTCATAAGGCATGGAATCAGGTCAAAGAGCACACTTGGGTGTGAGAGATGGCACGGACTGTGTTTCATCTCCTCTTCATCAGACAGAATGCCCCCCATTGTTGGGGAGTTCTGGCCCCTGATGCTCCAATTGGGGTCTCTGGTTTTGTTGTGGCTTTGGGGTTGGTGGTATCTTGGGTTGTGTCATGGCCTCCAGCCTCTCCATGATCTTTAACATGAAGTTCTGCTGACTCACCATCATGACCACCGTTGTTTGTTGGATCTCTAAGAGGATGGCTCCCAGGTCTTTCCAATTAGCTCCACTGGGCCCTGAAGTGTCAGATCCCAACACTGGAGATGGCTCCAGAGACAAGCCATCCACATCACGGAGGCATACGGGGCATTGTTGTCCCATGTTGTGGGGCATCACAGTAGTGCTTTCACCATCTGGGGAGTGAGGAGACAAATGGGAGGAACATTAGGGAAGGATTCAAAGTGGGCTTCCAGGGAAAAACACTGGATGTCCTAAAATGGCAGGTACTGCATCTGCCGACTTAACTCTACTGTAGACCATGCAAGAAACTGATAAAAATCCCTCAAGAGCTCAGGGACTGAATTCATCCATCGGTGAACTGGTACAGTGCCCTAGCCGAAAAGTACAGGCTCACAGTGAGCTGTTAGAGGAAACCCTGTTTCAGGCATCCCCTCCCACATAACCTGTGGCATTGGGCAGTGAGGAATGCTCCCTCAAGACAAAATGGAGGTCTCACTCCTAAAATGGCAGGCAGTACCAGGCCCTCAGCCAGTTGAGATGAGGCTGTCCCTTCCCCTTCCCTGCCAGAGGGCCGCTATTCAGAGGTGCCCCTAGGTGGAGGAGGAATTTCAGGAGGGGTAGTGGGAGTAAAGAGCCAACAAGGCCAACTGCTGAGAGAGGGGCCAAGGCCTAATATGTCTCCCCTAAGGAATGCTGTCCTCCCCACCCATGGCGCCTCATGGTCTGTGCTTGGGAGGGGAAACTGCTGAGCCCTGTGGTTAAGAAAAAAATTATTTTGTGTCAGTACTGGGTCCAGTCCTTTTTAATGTCTTTATAAGTAACATTGCAGAGGGACTGGAAGGAAAAGTATGCCTCTTTGCAGATGAAACAAAGATCTGCAACAGGGTTGATACACAAGGAGGCATTGAAAGGATAAGAAGGGACTTGGCAAGGTTGGAGGAATGGTCAGAAGTATGGCAGCTTGGATTCAATGCAAAGAAGTACAAAGTAATGCACCTGGGAAACAAAAACCCAGGGGAAGATTACACAATGGGGGGGAGGTAGTAACAACAACAAAAATGAAAAGGGACCTGGGGGTAATCATATCAGATGACCTTAAGGTCGGCAAGCAATGTGGGAAGGCAGTAGGGAGGGCTGGGGGGATACTGGGATGTGTAGGGAGAGGCATTACCAGCAAAAAACAGGAAGTTGTTATCCCACTGTACAAACAGTTGGTGAGACCCCATCTGGAGTACTGCGTCCAGTTCTGGAGACCCCATCTCCGCAAGGACATAGACAGGATGGAGGCAGTTCAGATGAGGGCAACTAAAATGGTGCAGGGTCTGCAAGAGAAGCCATTCGAGGAGAGGCTAAAGGAGCTTAATATGTATAGCCTTGAGGAAAGGAGGGAGAGGGGGGACATGATAGAAATGTTTAAGTACCTCGGTGGAATCAACAAAGTCCAAGAGGGTAGCATCTTTCAGAAAAAGAGATGTGCAAGAACTAGGGGACACAATTTGAAGATAGAGGGGGGATGGCTCAGCGGCAATGTGAGGAAGTATTTTTTCACAGAGAGGGTGGTGGACGCATGGAACAGCCTTCCTGAGGAGGTTGTGGGGTCTAAAACTGTGGTAGAATGCATGGGACAGACATAAGGCAATTTTTGTGGGGGTAGGAAGAAATAGGCTGTAGGTTAAATAGGATCTGCAGCTTATCCTGTAGGTAGGGAAATGGGCAGACTAGGTGGGCCAAGTGGTCCTTATCTGCTGTCAAAGTCTATGTTTCTATGTGCTCCCTATAGAGCAGAGTCCTCTTTTCTCCTGCTTTTGTAACCATTGCTACCATAGAACCTGTTGTTTCCTGCAAGGAAAAGTCCCAGGAGAAACCCCCCCCAGCCTGAGATCCGCCCTAGATCTATCGATTCCTGGTGCTGAACAGATGGTCTTTTTTTGGGTGAGCTGAACCTCTCATGCGTGCCTCTCACTCCAATTTGGTGGTAATTTAAAAGGAATATCCCTGACGCCGCTAAGCATGTGGCCGCCGGAGGGAGAGAGAGATAAGAGGACACAGAAGCGAGGCCGATCCCTGTAGGCCACTCACCACATCACAGGCCAGTCAGGAGAGCGCAAAATGCATCACACAGCACACATGGAGCCAGGAGCCATGGTGCCACCATTCAAAGTGGTGACTCTGCTAGCAGCAACCATCATCAAGATGTGGCGCCAGGAGCCACGGCACCACCATGCAAAGCGACGACTCCACTAGCAGCAAGCATCAGCGAGATGTGGTGCCAGTAGCCACAGTTCCACCATGCAAAGCAGCAACTCAGCTAGCAGCAAGCATCAGCATGATGTTCATCAGGAGGAGCCATGGTCTTGTGCGCAGGGCTTGGAGGGAAGGGGGCACTGAGGCCACTTGGTCCAAGGTGTGCTCCATCAAACTATGGGCTCCCTCCTGTGAGCAACAGACAAACAAAAACTGCCACAGAAAAGTGAGTGAGCTGGGGTAGACCAGTGGGACACAGACCTTTAGAGGACTTTGCGATAAAAGGGATGTGCATCACTGCACCCTTGGGACTACGAGGAGACCGTCCTAACCAGACCAGGGCCTTATCGAGTCCTTTCCTTCCCTTAGCTCAAGCTACATTAACAGGCACATTACAATGGCAGCAAATCAAGTAAATCAGTGACACACGGACACAACGGAGCAGCACAATCTGCTCCAGCAACTTCAGAGCCAACAACAGCAAACAATGCTTTAACAATCCAGCTCCATACGTTGTAAATCATTTAGACAGAAAAATGTATTGACTTGAAATACTCAGTTATATCATTGTAGGCAGGCTCAGTCCTAAAAATTAACAATAAATGTAAGTATTCTGTGAATCCACAGACCTTCCTTTCCTGGCACAATACAAGGACTCCTGGGGTGCTTGTAGCCTGATCAGATGCATGATTTGAACTGGAGAGCAGGGTCTCCTGGGATCTGGGAACTAGAAATTTGATCCTAAGTCATGTGCATCACTAGTCTATCAGGTGAGCTAAAACCCATGAGGTAATGTCTGGAGTGTCATGGATAGCAACCCCTACACAATCCTTCATGTTTCTCAACAGATCCGAATAATTAGCCATTCAGATTTGTGGAAATGAACTTCTGTAGCTCAGGTCTGAGCTCAAGGGAGCTGTTCTGATAAAGAAACGTCCTGTTAATGAGTCTCCATGAAAGCGGCAAAGAAAATGACTTTTCTGTAAGGTTCCTAGCAGTGATGCTCTGGCAACACTGGCCAGAAACTAGCAGCATTAAATAATAAATGAGCAGGACTTAGGATGTTATTGATTTTATTCCCTGCTTTCCCTTCCCATCCCTCCCAAGTGAAGTAACTTTAAAATGATCACTTCTGGATTAGGAAGCTGAGATCTGGAAACTCCATGTATTATTCAGTAGCTGCATGCTGAATTTGAACTTGACTACTGTAGTATAAGGCCCGACAACAAGTACAATTCATTATAAATAAAACTGTCTAAATGAAATGCCATGCTTACAGAATGTAGCTTGTATAATAGTTTTAAAGCAGCAGTTTATTTAAAGATGCTTCTGTATTGTGCTTATTTTCAACACTTGATGTTGAACCCTGCTCTTGTTTTCCAAATTCATTTATATGGTGTCACATTTAATTATATGTTCATCTTGGGGCCAGAAGGGGGGAAGGCATGACATTCAGTAAGTTATTTGTCCTGGAGTTCTAGTATAGTCTAACGTAACTGTAGCTAAAGCAATAGTAACCCCCGTGTTCCACGGGTTACAAGAAAAGCTCTGTAACTTGCATTTGAGTACTGTTACGTTAAATATCCATGGCAGTTCTTGAATGTTTAGTTGGCCACCTATATTGAAGTGTACTGTATGTTGAGTCCTGTGCTGTATAAAGTGTTGTAGGAGCTTTAAAATAAAAAAACATCCTTTTGTTTCTTTTGATGTTCATGAGGAGCTGTTTTTATTGACTGAGCACTGCATGAAGTGCTACCTGCATCTTTCAACCAAATGTTTACACTTGTTGCTGTTTTCCTGAATAAGGGATTAGGGCAGGGATTGGGCCATAGGGGAATAGTGACAGCAAGATAGTGTTTGTTCTCTGTTTGTTGATATGGCATTTTATCATAGAGCTACACTGAAAACTACACAACATTTTGCAAAGAAAATGGAGAATACTGGATGGGTAACCTCATTCCTCAATACATGGAAACAGTTTTTTATGAAGACATATCTCTATGCTAGAGATAGGTTATATTTAAGTAAAGTTGGTAAAAACATTCTGGCTAGAAGTATATCAGGAGTTCTCAAAAACAATGGAAACACAAGTAGTTTAAACTGAGTCACGGGGAAGGGTAGATAAGAAATTGTGATAAGCTCAAAGATAAGCAAAGCTCAAGAGGTCCATGGGAATCAGACCCCGAGGTGGCAGAACTCACAGTTCTGCATGGGGTTACCCATCCTGTATTTTTTATAGCATATGGTGCCCCTCGGATTACTTTAACACCATTTTTTAGTGTTTGTAATTGCATTTTATTCATAGACAACAATTAGACAACATAATTGTTGTCTCACAGCGCTAGGACAGGGAGTTGTGTGGTTGCTAGGGACTGGGTGTCCTACATTAGCAGCACACACTCCCATTGGCTGCTGCTCTACTGTGGGAGAGATTTAAGGGGAAATTGGTGGCTGGATGTCTTGCTTAGTGAGATGAGAAATGGTCCGTTGCTGACAGTAGTAAATAAAACCTTTTTGCTGATCACATCTGGGTGATCCAGCATTTCCTGTATTGAAAATGAACTGTACCCTTGTCCGAAAACTGCTGCACCCATTTTCAGTGTGTTGTTAATAATATTGCCATCTGGCAGTTTACTAGGGCAGCTTTCAAAGTGCAGCTCGAGCTTCTCAATCTAAATGAATGGAATGCTGTTCTCCAAGTACAGCCAGTACAGCATTCCATTCATTGTTTTGTGTGTGGCTGAACAAGGTTTAAAAGGTGGATTTGCAGTTAGAGTAGCATTCCACCATACACTGTATACAGAATTCACAATGGAGGAGCCAAATGAACAATTACTAGACATGCTGTGTGATGCATGATCAGTGATAAGATGTGGTTCCTGTAAAACGTATCTATCAGAGGATGTAGACAAAACATTGATTTTAAGTGCCTAACGTGTTTTGCATAGATAAATTGGAATCAAAACTGGCAGTACTAAAACAACTATTGGACAACAAAGATCATCCAAAGAAAATGAAAATGGACAAGAGAAAGAAATATACTGAAATCTCTAATGAAGTAGAATTAGGGGAAAGTAGTACATGAGAGATGGGGACCGGCTACAATTGCTTAACTCTAATACAAAAAAGCAGGAGGGCAATGGGGAACACTATAATAGACTTGTCTAATAGATATTCAGCACTAACTGATATGCATGACAGCACAGTTCTGGATGCCACAAATAGAAGGAATAACACCACCATGGATACTGATGATAATTGTGAACAGGAGTTATGGAGCTTGTTATTGGAGACTCCTACTGAGAGGATGTGATTCAGTAATATGTAACAATGCTAAGTTAACTAAGGAGGCAAATTGTCTACCAGGAGCCAGAATTAAAGATATAAATCAAATTCTTCAAAACTACTCAATAGTGGCACTGAGTATAAAAGAGTAATAGTTCATGCAGGGATCAATGATTTAGGAAAAGAACATGAGAAAGATATAGCACTTGAAATACTGAATGTTGGGAACCTTATAAAAGAAACTGGGACTGATGCTGTGGTTTGGGGAATTCTCCCCCTCAACAAATGACATCCTGAAAAAAATTATACCATGCAAAGAATAAACGCAAGACTGGAGTACCAATGTAGGCAGACAGGCTTATCATTCCTCAATACATGGAAACAGTTTTTTTAGGAAGGCATATCTCTATGCTAGAGATAGGTTATATTTAAGTAAAGTTGGTAAAAACATTCTGGCTAGAAGTATATCAGGAGTTCTTAAAAACAAAGGAAACACAAGTAGTTTTAACTGAGTCATGGGGAGGGTAGATAAGAAATTGTGATAATTTAAAAATACTTCTAACTAATGCCAGAAGTTTAACAGATAAGAAAGATGAACTAGAGTACCTACTAAAATCTGAAGGGGTACTTATTTGTGGAATTACAGAAATGTGGTGGAATGATAGTAACTGGAGTCTATCAATACTAGGATATAAGGTATAGTACGCTAATCAAATTGATTAAAGGGGTGGAGACGTGGCTGTTTATGTTTGGATCTATGTTGCCTGTTCAACAACTATTTCATTAACCAGCATCACAGTGACAGGCTTCAAGTTGACAATGATTTGCAGTCAGCAAGGAGCCACGCATGTTGGCTAGTGTTTTTTTCTTTGGGGGGCTTTGAACCCCAAACCCCCCACACCCCCTGTACTATTAGATTCCAACTCCAAGTTGGAGTTGGTTCAGGAGGGTGCAGGATGGGGAAAATGTTAACAGGTCTTGGGCAGACTTCCACAGCAACATGTCAATGTTGTCAGCATCGATGTATGTCGCTGTAGAAGTGTTGCTGTGTGGAGGCGCACCTTTATGTTTCAGATGAATTGAGTCCAGTGAGATTCCAAATATAAATGGAGCAAATAATAAGGTGGAGCAAGTCTGGCTCAACATTTACCCTAAGAATAGAAAGACAATACTGATTTTGTGGGGTACAGAGCACCTGGAGTTATTGCACGACAGAAAAAGCATATTTTTTTGAAAATTTAGAGTAAATAGAGCCTGGAATAAATACCATAATAATGGATGATTTTAATCTCCCTGACATTGAGTTTAAAAATAATTCGGTTTCATCATATTATGGAGAAAGATTACTTGAGTTTACTACTCTAAACAATATGCAGCAACTGGTCCATGAACCTACATGAGGTAACAACATCCTAGATGTTGTGATAACCAGTTTGGTGGTTAGCACAATTAAATGCACAGTGAGGGAACCTCTATGCAAAGGTGATCATAATATGGTTCAGTTTGTTATTAGTATAATTGGAACCCACTGGTCAACAACACAAAGGTTAGATCTTATGATAGGGCAGATTATGCAAAGATGAAACAGTTTATTGAAGGTTGGAATTGGAAAGATGAGCTCAGGAACATAATTGTAGAAATCAAATGACAAAAGTTACTTGAGGTGATGGTTCTCTGTACCAAAAAGTATATTCAAGTCAGAGTAAAATACAACAGACGGAGTAAAATCCCTGTCTGGTTTAGCAAAACTATAAAAGAAAATTATCAATCTTTAACAAAAAGCCTTTTACAAATATAAAAAAATCCCTCACCTAACAATTATGAGGAATATAAAAGAGATGCAAAAATGTAAAACCGACTGTTAGGAGAAAAATAGGAGGTATGAGTTGCTTCTATCAACCAGTTCTAAGGATAACAAAAGGCATGTTTCAGCTATGTAAACAGCACAAGAAATGGACATTGAGTGTCCCAGCCTCTTGTAATAAATGATCAAGTTGTTAAAAGGAAAGGAGATGGTGACAGTCTTTAATGAACATTTCGCCAGTGCTTATACACCCAAGAGTGATGTGTCATTAGACCAGTGGGAACAACTATTTACAGGATTATCTAACATGAAACATATCACAGAGAGGAATGTTATTACAAGATTGGAGAACCTAAACATACATAAGTCACCAGGACCAGATAATCTGCATCCTGCCATGATGAAGCAGCTTGGTGTCCTGGGGACCTTAACTGATATCCTGAATAGTTCATTGTTAGAGGGTATAGTAATTCAGGCTTGGAAGGAAGCCTCTATAATACCTAACCACAAAAAAAGGCTCAAAAACTAATTGTGGTCATTTTAGATCAATTAGCCTAACATCGATAGTAAGTAAGATAATCGAAGAAATAATAAGAGACCTGATGTGTGCTCATATTGCGAAAATGGGACTGGTGGACATAAACCAACACAGTTTTTAGGCACTGTGTGAGACAGACTCCGATAGGAAAATCTTACCAAGATATACCATGCTAACCTCCTGAAGAAATGGGCTGAAAAATACCAAAGGTTGCTTTGTTAGTATTACCAGAAACTGCTAAAGAAGATATTGATATAGCTTATGAGAGACTGGCACAAACTGTAACTTTTGATGCTGTAAAGTTGAATGTTTCCTATTCACACAAAAAACTGCAGAAATTCATAACTTGGTAAAGACATTTTAAAGTAGTTTTACCACAGTGTCAGGTTGCGTAAAAGGAGTCAAGCATGTAACAGTGACAGAGAATGTGTGCCCTATCAGTTTAAAAAAACATACAGATTACCACAGCAGTTAACAGCAGACATGGTTAAGTAAATACAAAAAAAATGAAAGAGTTGGGTATCACTGAAGAATCGAGCAATGCTTCATCATCACCTGTGATGATTGTAAGAGGGCCCAAGAATATGTCTTGGTTTTTTGAAACTTAAGTGTATTTGACTGATATCCTATGCCCTGGATAGATGATTTGGTGGACAGACAGGAAGTGCTAAGTACTTTAGTACCCTTGATCTCACCAAGGGTTACTGAAAAACTCCTCTAGTTAAAGAATCCAGAGAAAAAATACATTTTCCACTCCATTTGGGTTCTATCTGTTCACCACAATGCCATTTGGTTTACATGGTGTACCTGCTACATTCCAGCTGTACATGGATGTAATTCGAACCCCTCACACTGGCTATTGTGCTGCTTACCTGTATGATGTTGTGGTGTACAGTTCAGACTGGAAAAATCCACCTGGAACACCTATGAGAAATTATCCAATCTATCAAAAATGCAGGTCATTCATTCATTTCTGAGTGCGTCTATACAGTACGCTCTCCTACAGAACTCAGTCAGCGTCTGGCCATGGAGGTGAGAGGTGGGCTATGCCAGTCTCCAGCTGGGGACGAGTGGGGGGATGCTGGGTGGATTGGCACTGCTGGGTGAGGGGGCCACTAGACTACCAGGGTTCTTGTGCAGTAGTTAATTACCATTTGCAGCACTGTCTCGGGGTCTGGGCATGAGAGGGTTGACAGCACTGCCCTGTGGGGCCTTTAGCGGTGGGGGTTCCAGGGCACGAGGTGTGTGGGCAGCCCTGCAGGGTTTTTACTGTTTGGTGGTTTGGCAGGCTGTGGATGTATGCTGCCCTGCAGGGCTTTTACTGTTTGGGTGTTCGGGGGCTGGGGGGACACAGGTGCCCTACAGGGCTTTAGAGGCACTTGCAGTCATGGAGGTTCCGACTTGAGACATGGCTTTCGGGTATGCCCTTGGTTCAGCATAGACCTCTGCATGTTGCAAGTCATGAGAACTTAGCAAGGACCCTGCCCTTCTAGAATAGGGCGCTGGTTCCATGTCTTAATGAGTTTTATGCAGTCGCTTTTGTAGGCGATTTCACGCCATGCTTCTAGAACTCAACCTATGTGTCACAATAGTACCCACATTTAATTAGCAACTGTTGTAAAATGTAAACTGTTTTTTCCCATTTTATTTTATATCAAGATCTTTATTTCAGACACTGCACTGCACTGCACTGAAGTAATAAAAGTGAGTGAAAGAAGCAGGCAGACATGGTGCGTGCATATCTGTGTGTGTGTGTGTGTGTGTGTGTGTGTGTGTCTAAGAATTGGGGTCATATGCTAGCTTCCTGTTTTCATCAATATAAAAAATAGGAAAAGGGAACCTGAAGCTCCTTTTGTACACTAATTTTGGAGAAAATTTTCCCCTTATTTGCATGTCATAATGTGCTTTCAGACAAAACAACTTCACCAGAGAGGTGCACTGACACTACTTGCATATGTACAGAAGTCTAGCTGTGATTCAAATGAGACAGCCCAAAAACATGCTTTAGTATGTAGCCACTGTGTCCTGTGCTGGACTGCTGCTCTGTCAAGTGTCAAGGGTAATTTAAAGATCAATGGTAAAGCTATTTTTTGTTTCTCAATTATTTCCATCTAGGTGTATTCTCTACAATAAAAAAAGATGTTTAATCGACTGTGTCAGTGCATTTTGTTACTTTTAAACTGTAATGTGATTCTATATGATTTTTGCATGAGACAATCACCAAAGTCCATGACAGTGTATTTTCACTGATTCATACACTGGTCAGTATTCCATTATTCATGCAGTGACATATGAACACAAAGAGCGTCCAGCTTTCGATCTGCAGACTCACGATTATGTGTCAATGAAAACTTCACAAACAGATGTATTTTGCAACATACTGACTCAGTTATGGTTTTACATTATTTTCACAAATGGTTAGTTTGTCATTTAAATCATTTGATTGTCTATAGGTGACAAAACAGTTTTGACTGACAGCAACAAACCAGTTGACACAAATAGCAGTCTTAATACAAAGTGCACCTTTTTTGTTTTTATACTTGCCCAGCTCCTTGGCTTCAGAGGGGGCCTCATACCCCCTCCTATTCCATCCACCAGGTCCTGCCACTAGGAACCCCCTGGTTACATATTGCTCATTTGGCCAGGGGTGTATTTATTCTTCCCCATTTTCTCCCTATCCATTGAGGATGCCGGTGCAGAGGAGATTCATCCAGATGAACGACGTGCTGATGCATGCTGTTGTCATACATTCACAGCATCCTCCCTCCCCCTGACTCCGGAGAGCCATGTGTCCCTGCTGCCCCTGCTTCCACTGGCAGAGGAGCTATGGGTACTTGAAACAACCTGGTAACCCCCCTCCCGGAGGAGGAGAGCATCCGATGGGATGCTCAATCCTCCTTCCCCATCTGACCTCAATGGCCAGGGTCCATTCCCGAACCCGGGTCTCCAGCATAGTGCGAGGTGTGGCTTCCAGTGCCTCAACCCTCAGCACCACTGGGATGGCCCAAAGTGCACCTTTTTATTGAAGAAAAAAAAACATCACTGAGACAGCTACAGCTTAGGTATTAAAGACTGCTAAATAGTGTTGTAAATTCAATGTATTGCAACTGGGCTGGAAAACATTTCAACTTTGCTGGACCACCACCCCCCAAAACTGGCAACCGCTAAGTGTACATTGTTTGACTACATGTTAATTAACAAAACAGCTGTTCAGTACAGCTGTCTGGATATAGTGTTATGCAGGCAAAAAAAAATTTGAAATCCATTGTATAGACAGTTACAATTATATATCTGGTGTCAGTACTGGTGAAGCCAGTATTTTAAAAGAAATGCATTTCAACTAAAAAAAAACTGTCCATTGCTGATCAGTCACCCCTACCCTACCTCTTACTCAGCATCAAACACCCCACACACCCCAGTTCACCACCACACACCTCACTAAGATGTACAGGTCCCAGGTTCAGATCCACTCTCCCATCAAAGACACATCTTACTGCTGGAACTTGCAGCTGCAATATGAGAAACTAAGGTAAATGTGATTTATTGTACATGAGAAGCTTGCCAGGATCAAGCCCAACTCTGCAGAATTCTGCAGTAGAGTTACTACAGGGAACAATGCAATTTCAATGAGTTAATCCCTTTACCATGTAGAGAAACTGTGACACTGCGATTGATCCCAGCGGGCTTCATGTATTTCAATGGGGGGTTCAACTTTTATGAATAACTCAACCATTTTTTGACATTTTGCACCAAATTTTCAACATGGACTTTTGGGGACCCCACCTCATGACCAATATGACTGTTGTTATGCAACTCCGACCGGGAAGGTAATTTCCTTGTCAGTTGTCAAAATCAACTTTCAGATGGGATTTGATACTTTTTCCTGACCTTGTTCATGCAGTGGGGTTATAAGAAGGCTATGTTGAACATTTGGAGTCAAAATACATAAACATGGCAGTTATGACCATTTGTTAATTTCGCAATGCACACTTGTAACTTTGAGAATGTTAAAATTTTGACCCCAAATTTTCAACATAGACTTTTATTACCCCATCTCATGTATGCCACAGCTGTCATTTTCAAATCCTCGACAAAATGTATTTTACCACCTGTGGCACAGAATGGTGTTGCAGTTGCACAGAATTATGGTTTTGCAGGGTTTGTAGTTTCAGTACCAGGTACAAGAGTTTGGGTAATCAGATGTCCATGCTGACAATGTGATCACTGTTGTTCTATAATGGAAGTGCAGGGCCTTCTTTCAGGCCCTGCTCTACCTCTGGCAAATAAGATTACAATTACACTATCTTAAAAGTAAGGAAATTCATTGCAAAAAAATACAATAATGCATCAGTTAGGTTTGTATTAAAGTGACAAAAGTATGGAAATATGATGTTAGGGGTTTCAGCCCTAACTCCACATTCCTCCAAAGCAGTCAAAGTGGTAAAATGCAGCACAAGCAACTACAGATATCCATCATCAGGCCCTGCACCTTGGTGGCAGCACAGGTGCCTTTGGCACCTGAGTGAAGGCATCTGCACTTCCCAAGTGATTGTGACACTTGGATGCACCTCGTGCATCACAACTGAGCTGTAGCATGCAGTAATTTAGCATTGCTGCACAACTTGTTGTGTGTTTTTGCTTACTTTCAATATACAATGTGTTACAATGGGAATATAATATTGAACTTCCCCAGTGGTTGAAGGCACTTGGCTGCACCTCATGCCTCACAACCCACATGGGGCATGCATCACTTTAGCATTGCTGCATGTCCTGCTGTGTGGTATAGCTCACTTAAAATTTATAATGTGATCGTATGCTAATTACAGTATATACCACACTTCAATGATGGTTGAAGACACTGAGCTGCACCCTGTGCCACACAACTGATCTGAGGCATGCAGCATTTTAGCATTGCTGCACACCCTGCCATGTGTTATTGTTTACTGACAATTTACAGTGTGATCCTTTGGTAATTTTATATCACACTTCCCAGATGTTTGAATGCACTTGGCAGCGCCTCAAGCCTCACAACCCACCTAAGGCAGGCAGCAATTTAGCATTACTATACATCCTGCTGTGTGGTATTGCTCACTTAAAATTTATAATGTGAACCTATCAGAATCATATACTGCACTTCCCAGGTGGTTGAAGCCACTCAGCTGTACCTGATGCCTCATAACTCACCTGGGCCAAGCGGTACTATAGCACTATCACATAGCCTGTCATGTGATATTCCTTACTATACTTTAAGTGAGATCCTATGGGAATTTTCTACTGCACTTGCCAGGTGGTAAGCAATTCTGCTTGTTTATCCATGGCTACAGAAGCACTGGACCATGATGACAGATGTCTCTTGTGTCATGGAAAGAGTTGTATCTGTTTGTCTTACCTGATGATGAATGTCTGTGGTTGCTTGTGTTGCCTTGCCCCTTGGCCACTTGGGAGAGAATGAGGAGTTAGGGTTGAAAATCCTAACATCATATTTTAATTCTTTTGTCACTTTAATAGCAACCCTAGCTGATGAATAAATGTATTTTTTGCAGTGAATATATATATATATATATATATATATATATATATATATATATATATTATGGTAGAGGAGCAATTTGTATGTTAAACCCAAAATTTTGCACCTTAATAACTTTGCAACTGTTTGATGGATTTGCCTGAAATTTGGAATTTATGATCAAGAACCATAGGCCTAGGGATCTGCCAAGTTTTGTACTGGTCGGATATACGGCTGCGGAGTTATTAAGTGTGATCTGTCGCGGCGTTTACGCTTTTCTGGAATTCTGTGGTCGCATCTACAGGTCGTGACGGTTTAGGATCGTCCGAAATCTTCAGGAGCATGCAGCCAGGGTCCCCAATGTGTCTTTCAAAGATTTCGTGAAAAATATTAAACGGTTCAAAAGTTATTCAAAAACAGTTTCCATTATAAGTCAATGGGAAAAGTTAACAAAAGTTCAACACTTTCGCAAATGCATTTTATTTCTCAAATGGGCCTGTTACTTTGCAAATCGCCATTTTGTTTTCAGTTGGCGATCAGAAAAATGGTTGGCATTTAAATTTGGGACCTCTAGCAACCTAATTTTTTTGTATTCACCTAGTCGGGCCCTGAGGCTGCTTGCCATGTCTTTATTTTGTGTAAAACACCCCAGAAATATGTTTTCAAATTTCTGGAAAAGTACTTCATAAATTACTTTCATGCTCCGAGAAAGTGTCGCAGAATTTTTAGAAAGTTTATGAATTGCTACAGTAATTTTCTAGTCTGTGGGAAAATGACAGCTATTCTTTAGCACTGCACTGCAAAATAACCGTTGGGAGTTTTGGGCTGAAATTTGGAGGGAAGAGTCGACATCTCATAGATGTGCCTTTCAGTGTTGTATTGAAAAATATTACACAGCGGCAAAGTTATGGCACTCCAAAGTTGACAGTTTTTCCATAGGATAACATTACGGCACCGAGCATTACAGGAATCCTTTGGCACCCTGCTGCAAAATAACGGTTTAGGTCTTTTTCCTGAAATTTGGAGGAAGACAGCCAACAGTACACAGATGTGCCTTTCAGTAGCTTGGTGAAAAAATATCACCACGGCGGCAAAATTCAGGCACCCAAAATTGACGGTTTTCTCCCAGGATAACATTCACGGCTCCCGACACTTAACAGAAATCATTTGGAGCCCTGCTGCAAAATAACGGTTTGGTCTTTTTCCTGAAATTTGGAGGAAGACAGCCAACAGCCCACAGATGTGTCTTTCAGTAGTTTTGTGAAAAACATTACAGGAGGCAAAGTTATGGTGTTCCAAACTTTTCTTTTTCCCATAGGATAACATTACCGGCATGCTCTCCAGGGCCCATCTCGGAAACGGTGCCAGATACGGACTTTTCGTCGGAAAATTTCTTAGCCCCCTCATGGGAATAAGATTCAAATTAGCCAGGACAGTTGTAAATAATATGACTTTTAAATGTTTTTTCTACGTCGTACGGTTCCTGAAATATAATGTATTTAGTATTCCAAGATCTCATTTTCTGCACCGATACTCATTATTTTGCATACATTATTTGTACTCACTGTCTTTCTCAATGCAGGTTTTGGGGAAAACCAGCCTGTGCACTTACATTACTGTTACTGTTGCCCTTTCCGCTAGCGGATCCGCACTCCATTTCACTTACCATTGACGCCTGCTCACCATGTGAGTTATCCTTGCGCTTTCATTTGCGCTATGCTTCTGTTATTTTTTGCCATTTCTGTCTACAGTACTGTTTATCTTACTGTTTCACTTTACATCCTCATGCCCATTGACATTTCTGTTTGCAGGCACCATGTTACTATGTGACAACACATCGCGTGGCAGACCATTACCGTCTCGCCACCATATGCGTACCCTTCTGTTCTCATTCGTGCTTGTGTTACCATGTGCACCACTGTTAGCATTTCTGTTTGCGTTGCTGTCCCTGTTAGTATGCCACAGCACATCATGTGGCGGGGCATGGGGCCCTTGGACTGGCGCTCCGCCGCTGCATTCATTCACTATTTCTCGTTATCATTCTCAAAGAAGGAAATTAGAGGCAAAAAACTCCATTTAATGCATTAGATTAGGGTTGTTCCATGTGACAAAAGTGAGAAATTAGCTGTTAGGGTTGAAACCCCTTGGACCCCGCCCACCCCAACCGGCATTGGGGTGCGCATTGGGATTGTGGGTCCTAACTCTCACCCATTCTCCTATACTTCTGCTGCTTTTACACATGTCATGGGGTGAGAGTTAGGGCTGACGATCCCAATGCGCACCCCAATGCTGGTTGGGGGTGGGCGGGGGTCCAAGGGGTTTTCAACCCTAACAGCGAATTTCCTCACTTTGTCGCTGTGGAACAACCCTAACTAATGCATTAAATGGAGTTTTTTGCTCTAATATATATATATACACAGTATATATACTTTGCATCATTTGGGGTGAATACCACAGTGTCAAATGCATGGAAATGAGGTGTTAGGGTTTCCAACCATAATGTCCTACCCACAGGGTTCCCATTCCTTACTTTCACATTTCACTCTTATTCTCACTCTCAACACACCAGCAGGCATCGGGTGCTTATTGAGTTTTTAGGCCCAACTCTCACCCTGCTCTACATGTAAACAAGCTGACACACTACAATATAATACAATGGGATGAGTGTTAGGCCTGATGACAATGGCACACCCTAATGTCTATTGGTGTGTGGAGGGTGGGGAATGTGGGGGGTGTTAGGGTGGTAACTCCTGGGGTGGGGTGTTAGGGTTTCCAATCCTAACACCTCATTTCACTGCTTTGTCACTGTGGTATTCACTGTAACTGATGCATTAATGTAGTTTTGTGCAAAGAATTTCTTCTTTTCAGGTAGTATAATTGTATCCTCATTTTACTGTGGGAGTGCAGTGTGCTTCGGACCCTGCATTCCCATCCCTCCATCCTGAAAGTACAACAGTGTCCATATGTCACAGTTGGAGCACAGAGTCCTTTAGACCCTGCATTCCCATCCCTTCACTGAGATAGTACAACACTGTCAATATGTCACAGTGGGAGTGCAGGGTTCTATGGACCCTGCACTCCCATCCCTCCATCGAGATGGTACAACAGTACCCATATGTCATGGCACTGGTCCTCAAACCCTGTGTTCCAATCCATCCATCCATCCATCCATCCATCCATCCATCCAAATAGTACAGCAGTGTTCATATGCCAGGCTCCCAACCCTACACAGATGCACATATGTACTGTATGTAGCTATGGAAACACAGTGGTCTCTGCCCCTGTGCTTCCACACAGTAGTTATTAACAGGCGTAGCAAAATTGCAACAAATAGTCATAACTGTGCCATCTCAAATAATTTTCACCCCAAATGTTCAACATAACCTTCTTAGCACCTCACCACATGTTCTCAAGTACAGTAATTTCAAATCCCCATCAAATGTAATTCTGCACAACTGTAACAAGTTTTTAGTTCCACATTTGCAGAACATTTTTTTAATAGGATTTGAAAAATGACAGCTGTACCATTCATAAGGTGGTGTGGAAAAATGGCAATGTTAAAAATCTGGGGTGAGAATATGAAAAATTGGTGAAGTTATGAGCATGCGTAGAAACTGTGACATGCCCATTCATATGGTAATTTGTTTGAATGTTTTCACCAAATGTTCAACATCAGCATTTTGTGACCTCCACTCATGAACATTGCAACTGTGATTTTGTTAATTCATCCCAAAAGTTGATTTTGCACAATGGCAGTGCCATTCTGTGCCACAGGTGTGAAAACACTTTCTGGGCAGGATGTACAAAATGGCAGCTGTACTGTTCATAAGGAGGTGTGAAAAAATGGTAATGTTGAAAATCTGAAGTGAAAATATAAAAAACTGGTGAAATTACAAGCATGCGAGAAACTGTTCAATGCATGCTAGTAATGCTTTCATTTGTGGAATTTTTATAACCAAATTTGCAACATGGGCTTTTGGGACTTCACCTCATGAACAGTGACACTGTCATTTCATGAACTGATCCCAAAAGGTGATTCCACACAGTGATCACAAAATCACCTTTCAGGACTGGGAAATAAAATTCAAGTGCCAGTGTTCACAAGGTGGGGACCCAAGAACCCCATACTTAAAATGTGGGGCTAAAATTCCCAAAAAATGGCTGAGATATCAACATAATTTGAAACCCCCCATTGACTCCCAAAATCTAAGTTTTAACTTTATTTGCAAAAATCTAGCATGTTTGTGAAAGTCTTGTTTTCGCACATTGACCATATTTGTGAAAACCTCAGTTTACTTGTGAAAATCTAACATGTTTGTAAGAGTTTTGTTTTCTACAAATTGGGCCATATTTAGAAAATCTCAGTTTTGTGCTAAACAGTTAACTTTTCCCATAGGAAATAATGGGAAATTAAAAATGTTAATAACTTTTAAATGGATTCATATTTTTTCACTAAACCTTCAAAGGGCACATCTGTGACCTAAAAGCTTTCTACCCTGAAAATTTCAGCCCACAGCATAAAGCCATTTCTGAGATTCAGGATGACAAAATAATTTCAAAAAATCTGGATTTTTCTGTTTTTTCAAAACATTATGTCTCAGAAACCACTCAACGGAGTCCCACTCATATCTGGCAGGTCAAGGGACCTACCAATAGAGATTAGACATGCCATATTTTGTGCAAATCTGTAGAACGGATCCAAAGTTATTAACTTTCATAATTTGAACTTTAACATAGACGCGCACTTTCACCTAACTATACTGGCACGGCTTTGCCAGTATAATATAAATGTGTGTGTGTGTGTGTGTGTGTGTGTGTATATATATATTTATAAAATGGGTGAGAAAAAAGGAATGATGGGATCAATAACATTGGACAAACACCATCAGGTGACTGTGCGTATATCAGGAGCGACTGCACACCTGCACTTTTACCCCTCAAAACAATTTTGACATTTTATAAGATAGATATACCACTCTGAGTGTCTTGATCACGCTCTGATATCTCTGCGCCTTGAGGCGGTTGGCGCTTTTCCGGCCTTGCGGCCTGCGTTGCGCCTGCGCGCACCAAAGGCGTGCGTATATCCGAGCGCATTTCCACTCAGAGTGTTATATCTATTACATATATATATATATATATATATATATATATTTCTGTATTCATTGTAAACAAACTCCATTTTAATGAAGCAGTTAGGGTTGATTCTACACTGACAAAAATCTGGAAATCTAATGTTAGGGTTACCAACCCTACCACCCCACCTCACCCACCCGCCACACACCAACAGACATTGGGGTGCACGTTGGGGTCGTCGGACTAACTCTCACCCCATTCCATGTGTAAACAAGCTGAGATGGTACAGTATAGGAGAATGGGGTGAGAGTTAGGCCCGGTGACCCAATGCACACTCCGATGCCTGTTGGTGTGTGAAGGGTGGGGTGGTAAGGTTAATACCCATAACATTCAATTTCTAGACTTTTGTTGGTGTGGAATCAGCTCTAACTGCTGCATTAAAACTGATTTTTTTTTTGCAATGAAATTCCCTTCTTCTTGAGAAAGTGTAATCTTACTTGTATGCATACTGTATATGGGAGCGTGGACCCTCTGGGCCCTGAACTCCCACCCACCCATAACTGTAGAGGCATAGCGCTGGAGTGCCCTATGCCCCAAGTTTAGCAAAATGTTATTCATAGGTGTGACTGTGGGTCCTCTGGGCCCTGTGCTCCCACCCACCATAAGTACAGACACATAGCACATGCCTACTGACATTCGAAGTAACCCTTGTACTGCAAATGTGGCAATATCTCAGTAACCATAGCAAATTTTGAAAATATTCCTTCTCAGTTGTATTCATGGCCTGGTCACCTCCACGCATGCTTAGTACACAGCTTCACTTAGCCAAAAATCTGTACCTCAAAGCGTTTTCGAGACATAGGCACTGGAAAGGTGGCGAGGCACCACAATGTTATCCTAAGAGAAATTCCAAAGCTTTTGAGCTCTGTAACTATGGAACCAGTGTATATTTTTCAGCAAGCCAGCAAAAGACACATCTGTGGGGCAAGGACTTGCCACCCTGCAAATTTCAGCCCTAAAGTTCTAATCGTTTTTGCTATGATGTGGCAAAGAAACTTTTTGGGAGGCCATTTACCTGCCGAACTTTTAGGAAATTCAGCAGACTTGCAAAAGTACCATAGGTTTACATGGGATTTTGCAAAGTTCAAGCAGACTTCGCAAATGTCCTGCATGTAAATCAATGGTACTTTCAAGAAAGTCCACTGTACTTTGCAAACGTTGTGGTGGTACATATTTTTTCCCATAGCCTATAATGGGAAATTTAAAAGTTTAATAACTTTGAACAGATTAATATTTTCACCAAACCTTCAAAAAGCACTTCAGTGACCCAGTCTCATGTACCTTGAACATTTGAGACCAGCAAGACAAACCATTGGGGCTGTAGAAATGAGCCAAAAATTTGCCAAAAAGTGAGGATTTTTCACCTTGTTTGACACTTTGCAGCTCTGCAACTGCAAATTTGATTGAAATGAAACTTGTCAGATCCAGAGACCTATGGTACCGAACTGCACGTGAAAAATTTCAGGCAAATTAGATGAACGGTTTCAAAGTTATTAAAGTGCAAAATTTTGGATTTGACTTTAAAGTGCCTATTCAACCCTAATTATACCTGTACTAGCGTGCAGGTATTATCTCTCTCTCTCTCTCTCTCTCTCTATATATATATATATATATAGATAGATATCCATTGTAAAAAAAAAAAACCTTGTTATTGCATCAGTTAGGGTTGAAGCAACAAAAGTAGGGAAATAAGGTGTTAGGGTTGACACCCTACCACCCACCCTCCTGAGATCATCAGGCAATGGTGTGCCTTGAGTCATCAGGCCTAACTCTCTTCCCATTCCATGTAAGAAATCTGACATGGTATAGAATGAGGAGAATGGGGTAAGAGTTAGGCTTGATGACCCCAAAGGCACACCCAGTCACCTGTTGGCATGTGGAGGGTGGGTGGTTGGGGGAGCAGTCCACTGGACCACCAGGGATATAGGACTGTTTTTCAACACTTATGCCCGCGATCGGGCTGGGAGCATTCCACTGGACTACCAGGATATTGGACTATTATATTTCAATACATATGCCCACAATCGGGCATTGGGGCACTTTGCCGCTTGTGCAGGGGGTGTCGGTCCCCGATGGCTGCAGCCTGGCAGGGTGCCAGGCACAAGTCACTGGAGATCAGCACATCTGCATGCAAATGGAGCCATAATGACATGCAAATGGCCCCATTTATGCCTTGCATGCATTATGGCCCCATTTGCATGTCCACCACTGAATATTGTGGTTGATGCTCCTAGCGCAATGGCACTTGCGTTAGCACATCCCCCTGCCCCTCTCTGGCCACTTGCACTGGTGCAGTGCCACTGTGCCATGTGCTATGCGGGTGGCCATGGAGCAATATTTAATGGTGCTAAGCCATGGCGCAGCAGCGTTGAGAATCACCCTGTCAGTGCCCTGGCACATCCCAGTTGTGCTGCGCCCAGGTTTGCGTCACAGCCTGGCGTAGTCTGAATATCCCACCCACTGTGAATACATATACATATACATATATATATATATATATATGATAGTCATTACAAAAACTTAATTTAATGCATCAGTTTCATCAATTTCAATGCTTCAACAGTGTCAGTGGCTCAGTAGGTAGCACACTCGCCTCTGAGGCTGGGAGATCAGAGGCCATGGGTTCAGTTCCCACACCTGGCACTTGGGTTATCCCAGTACTCGATACTCAGTGTAGCATGAGAGGGATGCTTCACTTCTGGGTGCCGTCTTTCGGATGAGATGTTAAACCAAGGTCCCATCTTCCTGGATTGGTGGTAGTTCAGGTGGATGTTAAGGATCCCATGGCACTTATCGAAAAGAGTAGGGGAATTTCCCCAGTGTCCTGGCCAAATTTCCCTCATTCACTAAAAATACCACCAACAGTTTAATCTGGTTTAAGGTCAGTTGGCATTCATCTGTATCCCCTTCCCCCAGGTCATGCCTGGAAATAGGCAGGATTTGTCTAGTGCACTTACCCTGTCAACAAAAACTAAATAAAAATAAATAAATTAGGGTTAAAGCAACAAAAGTGAGGAAATGAGATGTTAGGCTTGAGTCCTAACTCCCCCACCACCCCACACCCCATCCTCCACAGACTGACAGATGTCAGGGTGTGCTATGGGGTCACAAGGCTCAACTCTCACCCCATTCCATGTGTAAATAGGCTGACATGCTACAGTAAAGGAGAATGGAGTGAAAGTTGGGCCTCAGACCCCATGGCACACCCCTTTGTCTGTTGGTTTGTGGAGGATGGGGTGGTGGGGTGGTGAGGGGGGTTAGGGTCTCAACCCTAACATCTCATTTCCCCACTTTTATCACTTTAACCTAACTGATGCATTAAATAAAGTTTTTTGCAATGAATTTCCTTACTTTTTTAAAAATTGTAATATAACTAGTACAGTAAATAGCATGAGATGCTGGGAGTGTGAGACCCGAAGCTGCCCATTGCTGCATAACGATATGTGTCTGTGGGAGCATGGGCCCCTGTGTCCTGTGTTGCCACTTACATAGCTGCTGAGCGTTACAGCAGCCCTATAGGGCAAGGAACCCATGTATCACTAATTTGCCAATATCTCGGGAACTGCAGCAGCTAGGAAAAAAATTCAGGTGTCATTGTAATCATGACAGCGAAATACCCGCATGATATAAATCGACCAAATCTGTATCTCACATCATTTATGAGATATGGGCACCGAAAAAGCACTATGTGAACCACAATGTTATTATATGGGAAAAATCTCAACTTTGTGATGGCATATCTATGGAACCGCTTAATGTTCCAACACCTAAACAGCATAATTCACATCTCTAGGAATCCCTTAATACCATGCAAATTTCAAGTCAAAAGACCTAATCGTTAATTTATAGTGCAGTGAGAAAATTTTTAAAGTATTAAAATTCCTAGTTTGTGAGGTAGAAAAATCCCCGACCATCAGATCAATCCCTGTTTGTGAGCTGTTAAAATCACTGTCCGTGAGAAATCATTGACTGTCATATTTTGGCCATCTGGTCCGTAAGTGACAGTCAAGGATTTTATTACCTAGTGAAAGAGGACTGGGTGGCGGACTAGGATTTTGACAGGTCATGGACTGGGATTTTGTTAGCTCATGAAAGAGGATTCAAAAAACCAATCCCCTTTCACGAGCTGATAAAATCCCAGTCCACTAGCCGATCCCCTTTCGTGAGGCAGCAAAATCCTTTACCGTCACTTAATCCTTGTCCAAGAGAAGGGACATCTTGTCACAAAGTGATGGTCAAGGATTTTGCTACCTTGCGATAGAGGATTTTCTCGCAGACTGGGATTTTGTCAGCTCACAAAAGGGGATAGAAAGCGAGTCATGGACTTAGAATTTTAACATTTGAAATGGCCATTTTTTGGCCAAAACAAAGCAAATCAAAGATATAGGTTTATAGAGGGTGTCACCCTGAACAAAACCCATGCCTTATTGCAACAAGAAGTCACCCATGGAGGAAGCTACGACATTTTGCTTTGGGGGGGAAATGAAAACAAGATGGCAGCTCGTGAGCAAGGAATTTTTCTTCACAGACTAGGATTTTTTAAGGTGCTATCACAGAAACATGAGCCAAACAATACTAGGACTAGGACCTGATGATCCCAGGATATAGGATTTACAGGAAGGATAGGAGTAAATGTAGAGATGTATGCAAGGGAAGAGATAAAGTGTGCATGGAAAGAGAGGGAGGATGGTAGGACAAAGGCCTTGTGGATGCAATTCCAGGACGCAAAGAATAGGATACTCAGAATGGGGCTGGTATACAGGCCACCAACCTAGTGGAAGACCTGGACAGGAGCTGGCAGAGCAAATTAGAAAGGTGTACAGGAAAGGTAACAGTGATCATGGGTACTTCACTCTATCAGGAGTGGATTGGGGTAACCAGTCACCTTGAATGCTATGGAGCAAATACTCCTGGATGCCTTCCAGGACTGCTTCCTGGCACAGATCTTCACTGAGCAGACTAGGTTGGGGAATACACTGGATCTAGTTCTGGTCAATGGGAGGCTGTGAGGAGATGCAAGTGGAGGACCTGCTAGCCAGGAGTGACCATCACTCAGTGTGGTTCACACTTAATATGAGCAGAGAAGCAGCAGGTACAGGGACCAGGGTGGTGGACTTCAGACAGGCTGACTTTGGTAGGATGGGTGAAATCTTAAGGGGGCATCTGGAAGGAATACAGCCACACTGGGATGCAAATCAGAAATAGAAAAAAATCTAATTGGGGATATTGGAGGCTACTGAGACATGTACCAGATTGCAGAGCAAAAAGGGAAGGGACAAAAAGCCAAGTTGGTTAGGTAGAGAGGTCTTAGAAATGGTGAGGGCTAAAAAAGCAGCATTCAAGAAATACAAGAAATCTAGGAAGGGGAAGGATAGGCAGGAGTATGCTAAGAGGTCCAAGGAAGTTACCATAGGAGTCAGAGCAGCAAAGGCCTCCAGAGAATTGAGGCTGGTGCATTGCATCAGGGATGGGGAAAAGGACTTCTTCAGATACATACAGAAGAGAAAGAACTCCAGGATCAGATAGTTAGGATCAGGAAGGATGGGGGGTGGGCAGAGAAAGGTGGATCAGGCAGAAACACTGAATGAGTACTTCTGTTCTGTATTCATGAGGGTGGAAAGAGAGGCTGCTACCGTGAGGTGTTGGGCAGGGTGGGCTGGGCATGATAGGGGTAACAGACACGGTGATCATTGAAGGTAGGTATTGGATGGGTTTAGAGTATCAGAAGGTGGATAAGGCACCAGAATCAGAAGGAATACACTCAGAGTGTTGAGGAAATGGCTGAGATCCTGGTCGGACCACTGGCAGAAACGTTTAATCCTCCTTGGATACAGGGTGCATACTGCATGGCTGGAGGATGGCCCAAGTAGTACCCATCCATAAAAGTGGACCAAAGGATGAGCCGGGTAACTACAGGCTGGTAAGCTAACTTCCATCGTGGGGAAGCTGATGGAGACAATACTTAAGGAAAGACTGGTGACCTTTATGGAAGACAATGGACTCCAGAAGAGTCACCAGCATGGGTTTGTCTCTTCGAAAATCCTGCCAGACAAACCTAGTTGAGTATTATGACTGGGTCTTGAGGGAATAGAACAAGGGTCATGCGGTGGATGTCATATACTTGGACTTCAATAAGGCCTTTGATTCAGTGGGAGGTTGGGAGGGAAATTGAGATACTGGAGGATCTGGACTAAGATGGTTAAATGGATTGAGAATTGGCTGTAGGTGAGACAGCAGAAGGTAGTGGTGGTGGTGGGCAACTCTCATCTCCAAGGGCTGTGACAAGCGGGGTGCCACCGGGATTGGTACTGGGACCAGTGCTGTTTGGAATATTCATAGTGGACATCTTGAATGGTGTCAGGAATAAGATCAGTCTATTCACTGACAATACCAATTTGGGAGCAGTGGTGGACAATATAGCAGGTTGACGGGTGCTGCAGGATGATGTGACCAAACTGGTGTAGTGGTCAGAAGCATTTCAGTTGGGGTTCAATGCAAAAAAATGCAAAGTCCTGCACTTTGGAGCAAAGAACCCAGGGAGGGGTTACCAGCTGGGAGGGGTGCAGCTAGGTTCCACTAAGGAGGAGAAGGATCTAGGGGTGGTTGTAACAGGGAAGATGAACAATACACAGCAGTGTAGAAGGGCAGCAGTGAAAGCCAACATGACGCTGGGTTGTATTACGAGAGGGATCTCCTCCAGGAGCAGGGAGGTGATCCTGTCTCTCTGTAGGACACTGGTCGGGCTGCACCTGGAGTACTGTGTGCAACTCTGGCACCCATATCAGAAGAAGGATGTGAAATTACTGGAAGGGTTACAGTGCAGGGTAACAAGGATGATCCAGGGATTGGAGGACAGACCATACAAAGAGAGGCTGAGAGAGCTGAACATGTGCTTCTTGGAGGAGACAAGGGACCAGGGGATATGATTGAGACCTTTAAGCACGTAAAGGGGATAAACAAGGCAGGCACTGAGGGGATACTCAGGCAGAGGAGGGGGAGGGACATGAGATGGCATGGCCTTAGATTGAAGGGAGGAAGATTTAGGATGGAAATGAGGAGACACTTTTTCATGGAGAGGGTTGTGGCAGAATGGAATGCTCTACCAGAGGAGGTAGTAGCCTATAACACAGTCAGTAGTTTCAAAAGGGGATTGGACAAGGTGAGGGGGGCAATTGGGAAGGGGATGGGGCAGGGCAGCTGCAAGGTGAAGGTGCTAGCTGCACACCCGAGCAGACTTGATAGACCAAGTGGCCTATTTCTGCCAGCAAATTTGTATGTTTATATTAACAAAAGAGCCACCGATGTACAATACATCACTTGGATAACACAAAGTATTAACATGCACAATGTACAATATACAAGTTATTGATTCATTTGGGTACAAAACATTGTAGTTCCATAAAGTGAACAGTAGATTTTGCTAAACAAAAGTGATGGGAGAGGCACGTGAGAATGACAGCAGCCTGATGGGGCAGGTAACAAGAGGAGATAGGTAGAGAGAACAGAAAGTAACAGACAAAGGAATAACTAAGTGCTGTAAGCAAGAGTAACTGCATTATAGTTAGTTGTTAGGGACAAGCACAAGTAGAGCCTTGGAGTAGGTGAGATTGAATTTGGAGTAGGAACGTGTTAGCAAATGGGCATTGATGTAGTTGAGGAGGGATGCTGTTCCACAATTTAGAGCGGTGGATAGCAAAGGCCATCTCACCAAACTTAGTCATTGCCCTAAAGATGGATAGTGGGTCAAGGTCAGAGGATTTGGCCTACAGGCACCAGGAGGGAGGGCTAAGGTGTGGGGCACATCGTTCAGAAATGTATGGTGGCTAGTTCTTTCAAGAGAGTTAAAGAAGAGTAGAAGAGGAGGGCATGCCTAATTTGGACTAGAGTGTACAGTGATGAGTGAAAGTTTGCACGCGAGGGGCAAAATGACATAAATTGTTGTAAGCTACTTCCCACTTATGCAATGTAGAGCTGGGAGATGGGCAAAGACGACAGTCCATAAGTTAATTTGGGGAGCAGTAGGCCATGTGCCACAGTTATTCAAGCTGAAGGGCATTGATTTGGACTGACACGATAGGCTATGCCAAAACTGTTATTAACAGCCTTGCTGACTGAAGATGTGTTTAAAGAAAAGTCAAGGGTGTGGTCAAATGTCACACTGAGGTATTTACATGAATTTACTGAGTCAAGTGGTGGGAGCCCTCGTCACAAACCACTCTTAGAGGAGTGCAAATGTTTTTTAATTGGTGGATGGATCCAAAGAGCATGACTTGGGACTTTGGATGATTCATTAGTAGCCTATTATCCTTGAACCAAGTTTGGACTGTCTTCAGGTCTGAGACGAAAGCTTTATTTATGTCGGCTACATCCAGTGCTTTGGTGAAGAAAACAAAACCATCAGCATATACTGTAGAAGAGGGGTACTATTTGCAAATCAGTGGTTATTAGAGTTGATGTGTAAGGAAAAGAATAGAGGCCCAAGTATTAAGCCTTGGGGGATACTGAGGGTGGAAGGAAGGCTATCTGAAAGACAGGAGCTGACCCTGATGTGCTGCTGTCTATTCATGAGGTAACTAATGAACCAGGGGATGGCATGGTCAGGTAGCTCCATTGTACTGAGCTTACCGCAGCAGGAGAGTGATCTACCATATCAAAAGCCTTCATAAGGTTTATAAAGATGACTCAACAAATTTGCCCTTGTTGAGAGAAGTAAGAATGCTATTGGTAAAAGTGAGAAGTCAATTATAGTACTGTAGCTTTGGTAAATACAATGCTAGAGTGGGGCAGAGGGAGGTTATGTTTTGCTAGGTAAGAGGTAAAATGGGCTACATTTTCTCAGGTACGTTACTCAGCACTGGTAGGATGGCAATAGGTCTGTAATTATTAATAAGTTTACAGTTCCAATTTTTGAATATAGACACTATGTTTGCCATTTTCCAGACTGCTGGCATGACATTAGAATTAAGAAAAATTTGAGAATTCTTGTTGGGGAGGATGCCAGTTTGTAACTGATGAGTTTTAGGAGTTTAGGCTCAATTCCATTGGAGTCAGAAGATTTGGATCCAGGGATCAGCTTCAGGACCTTATAAACCAAGGAGATACTAACCTGTTTGAAGAGGAATGGTGGATGTTGACATGTGGGGGTAAATGAGGGGTATGAATTTTCAAGGGTGCTTTGAAAATCTCAGTGTATGCTTCAGAGGCCAAAGAATAATTTGTTAAAGATGAGTGGAGACAGTGTGGTGGTTATTACAATTAACACCCTCAGTCTCAAAGTCGGGAGGAGTAGAAGAGCTGTAATGCCCAAGGAATCATTTGAAGCAATTCCAATATTGATGAGGGTTTTGTAAGAGTAATCTAGCTGGGTTTGATAGTAGTGACTTTTACTCTGTGAAATGAGCTATTTACATTTGTTTATAATTGCTCTATAGGTGAACCAGTCAGTTGTACAACTGGAGGCCTTGAAAGCAGCCCAGCATCTATCTCTCTCTCTTTAAAAGAGCATGGAGAGGACATGTTAGCTGTTTAGCTTTTGGAACTCAGACTCTTCTGGTGGTGAAGAAATGTGTTTATCCTGAAGGCTGAAGAAACACAGAAACATAGAAACATAGACTTTGATGGCAGATAAGGACCGCTAGGCCCATTTAGTCTGCCCATTTCCCTACCTACAGTATAGGCCGCAGATTCTAGTTAACCAACAGCCTATTTCTTTCTACCCCCCACAAGAGTTTCCTTATGTCTGTCCCATGCATTCTTGAATTCTCCCACAGTTTTGACCCCACAACCTCCTCAGGAAGGCTGTTCCATGCATCCACTACCCTCTCTGTGAAATAATACTTCCTCACATTGCCCATGAACCCCCTCCTTCTATCTTTAAATTGTGTCCCCTTGTTCTTGCAAGTCTCTTTTTCTGAAAGATGCTACCCTCTTGGACTTTGTTGATTCCACTGAGGTACTTAAAAGTTTCTATCATGTCCTCCATCTCCCTTCTTTCCTCGAGGGTATACATATTAAGCTCCTTTAGTCTCTCCTCATACGGCTTCTCTTGCAGACCCTGCACCATTTTAGTTGCCCTCCTCTGGACTACTTCTATCCTGTCTATGTCCTTGCGGAGATGGGGTCTCCAGAACTGGACACAGTACTCCAGATGGGGTCTCACCAACTGTCTGTACAGAGGGATAACAACATCCTGTTTTCTGCTGCTGATGCCTCTCCCTATACATCCCAGTATACCCCCAGCCCTCCCTACTGCCTTCTCACATTGCTTGCTAACCTTAAGGTCATCTGATATGATTACCCCCAGGTCCCTTTCCTTTTTTGTTGTTGTTACTACCTCCCCACCCATTGTGTATTCTTCCCCTGGGTTCTTGTTTCCCAGGTGCATTATTTTGCACTTCTTTGCATTGAATCCTAGCTGCCATACTTCTGACCATTCCTCCAACCTTGCCAAGTCCCTTTTCATCCTTTCCACGCCTCCTTGTGTATCAACCCTGTTGCAGATCTTTGTGTCGTCTGCAAAGGCATCCTTTCCTTCCAGTCCCTCTGCAATGTCACTGATGAAGACATTAAAAGGACTGGACCCAATACTGAACCCTCACGGTGCCCCACTAGTAACCCCTCTTTCTTCAGAGTGGACTCCATTTACAATTACCTTCTGTGTCCTGTTGTGCAGCCAATGTTTTCCAGGCTACCACCCTGGGACACTCCCAGGCTGGTTAATTTGACTATTAATCTTTTGTGTGGGACTGTGTCAAATGCCTTGCTAAAGTCTAGGTAGGCCATGTCCACAGACCCTCCCTGGTCTACTACTTTGGTCACCCAGTCAAAGAAATCTATTAGATTCATTTGACATGCAGACAGCATTGAAGTAAGAGACTGCAAGATCGATGTCAGATGTGGCCCACAAATATAACCAGTCAAAGTTGGCCAGTTGAGTTTTAAATTGAAAGGGGTCTAGGTAGGAGAAGTTATGAAAATGAATTAGAAGAGATGGATTTTTTGGTACTATGATGTGCCACATACAGAACATAGGGGGAATGATCACTTATAGAGTCTGAGAAAAGGCCAGAGCAAATTATTTTGTCAACATTGGGAAATAACACCCAATCAATAAGGGTTGCACTCCATCCGTTCTTAGACAGTCTGGTAGGATGAGAGATTATTTGGGAAAGGAACATCTTATTCAATGATTATTCTGCTACTTGTTTATTGCATTTGAGCCAATCAATGTTAAAATCTCCAAGGATAACAAAATCATTATTGCTCACCCAGGGGCCAATGCTGTCAATTACTGAGGTGAGGCCTTGTTAGCTGGTAGCTGGAGGTAGGTATACACAAAAGATATGAAGTTTCTTAGAGTTATCCAAGGTTAGAATACCATGACATATTTCAAAGGGTGTTGCAGAGGGAGATAAGGGGGTGGGGTGAAGTTAGGAGCAGTAAATTTAAGGTGGGACTTAAAGTAAATCACAGTGCCCACACCAAGTTTGGGAGAGGACCTGTCACATCTGGTGAAGTTGTATCTTGTAATATCGCAGAGACTGTAGGTGTAGAAGGCTTGAGCCATGTCTCAGAGATACAGAGTACATCAGGCGGGTCCAGACCATGAGTTCATCAAGGATATGAAGGAGACTTCTGACATTCAGGTGTGCAATTATAAGTCCCATCTCTCCTTGCAGGGAGGGAATGAGAAGGAGGAAGTAATAGATATTGGAGGCCCAGGGTTAGGCTTTATGTCTCTGGCAGCCAGTAACAGTAGATATGTCAGAAGGAAAAGGGCAGTTAGTTTAGGGAGAATAAAAATGGAAGGGAAGTACCAATGGAATTTATTAAGGTAAAAATAAATGAGGTACCAGAGTTTAGGGTCACATAAACCAAGTATATAAATGGCCTGCCGTGGACAAACTAGGGTGTTGGACATGGCGAAGTCTGAGAAAGGAGAAGGGTTACTACTGGAAGGCTTTGAGGATGGTATCATGTAAATGATGAAGAGAAGGACAGAGAGGGCTGATAGGGAGAAAATAAGGCAGTATAAATGAGCCATTAGTGTAAGTTAGGGAGGCTCTGAAGCAGGGTGGGATGGGGAAGTGGGTTAAATTTATAGCAGTTAAACAGCTAGGTAATAGAAATTAGTTAGTTGGAGCAGCAAAGACTAAGATATGGAGTTGTTAAAACAGGCCTTCCCAGGGAAGATGTAAGGTTAAGACCTGAAAGGCCTTGCCAATAAAAGGCCAAGTCACGTTGGCTGTAGGGACAGGGAATTAACAGGTAGGTAGTATGACTAATATCAAGAAAGCTGGAAGTTAATAGAATACAGGTTACAATAGTACTTAGAGGCAGCAATACTTGCAATGGAAAGGAATGTGTTAGAATAAGTCCTGATACAGTAAGCTACTTCTCGGTAGTCTGGTGGTTTTAGAGTTACAGGCTATGGGCACTGTGCACCAATGGGGCATAGGTACACACAAAATACATGTACCCCACCCATGGAGCTGCGAACCCAAGGACAGGTGGGCCAATACTGGCATTCACTAATGCCAGCCACCTGTCTGGGGCCCCACCCCCTGTCATGCAGGTATGCAGAGAGGTGTTAGGTGGACTGGGCATGCATCCAATGGTATGCCTGGACCCAGTCTGTCAGTGGATCCCTTGTACCCATGGGAAAAAGATGCTAGCTGCTGCATGCAGTGAACCTGCCACACTAGTGGATGCCCGTTTGGCCACCCCTGGTCCTCCTAGTGGCCCCCATGGGTGGGGGCAGCATGCCGCAGGGGTTTGCAGCACCCCAGCATCATGGCTGCTGCTGGTGGCAGCATACTGGGGGCACATAAACCTTATGGCTGGTGGTTACCAGGTGTAAGGTGCACCCCCTCGCGTGCAGTACTCTGCACTTTGTGAATGGCGTGGAGTGTGGGCGTGCCCCCAACACACACCCTGCTGGCCCCTGGCACATAACTGTCTGTGCAGCTGGGGGTTGGGGTGAATAAGTGTCCTGTGCCACCTATAGTGAATGCCACATGGGGTCTGCAGGGCCCTGTTCCACAGCATTCAGTAGTAACTATGCCAATGCACCTGGCTTATGTGACACTTGGCATAGTGCATAGGGCCCAATATTAGAAAAACAATGCAGTAGGAACTGTAATGACAAGGGAACACTGAAAAAGATCAGCCTTGGGTTAGGTGTGGTTGTGTCATTACAGATAGTATCAAACTCTACAATTCAGGAGACACTAGCATAGGAAGCAACAAACTGAATTTAGTGGTACTATGTAACAATAGCGCCTTACCCTAATGGGGTTTTGGCTATGTTCAGATGCAGTGGCAGTGTATATATGGCTGTCTATTCTCACAGTTTGCTAGGCAACAGCAGGAAGAACTGGCACAAGTAGAATATAAGGCAACAGACTGTATACAATAGTACTATGTTACAATACTGACTAGCCCTAGATACGGTTTTGGCTATGTTCAGATGAACTGGCAGTTTAAAGACTGACTACACTCCAGAGGTGTAAGCAATAGCAGAATACAATGGTTAATATTGCTACATAGGCCTACTTTATATAGGGTGATGAGCTGGAACCTATGATTGGCAATTACAAAGATGCTTGCTACAGTAGCAGAATAAGACTACAATGGTTCTTAGTGTGCTCCTAAATATAGAGTTCCTACTCACACAACATTAGCAATGGAAGTCCAATGGAGAGATGAACCAAGCGACCAGCTAACAGGCTGACTGCTGGAAGATTCCAGCAGACTCCGTGCAGACAGTAGAGCTAATCTTTGGTGCATGGTCCTTCACTTGGGGGACACATCGTGGGGGCTGTTTGGAAATATTTGCTTGAAAAGGGGGGCAGCCACCACCTGATTGGCTCTGCAGCACTGGAGGAGGCAGAAAGAGTCAGCAGCTCCTAAAATGGAGCTAGCCCAAATTGCCACAACTGGCATAACTAGAGGCTATTGTTGGGGGGGGAGTAGGCTGGAGAGCAGAGCTCTACCAACCCCTTACTGGTTTTGTACTTCAAGAGGAGCAGTGAACAGCTAATTTAAATTTCCTTGCTTTCCGCAGCCAGATTCTTACACTGACAGCCACCTCCTGAATTACTCTGTGGCACTGGAGAAGGTGGGCAGCATCAGCAATTCTCAAAGTGGAGCAAGTCCAAATTGCCAAAACTGACATTTCTGGAGGTGACCATTCAGAGGGAGGGGGGGTGTAGGTTGCAGAACAGTCCCCTGCATGACCCCTTGCTGGTACCATACTGCTAGAGGAGTGGTGAACCTCTCAGTTAAATGTTCTTGCTTTCAGCAGACAAATTTAATCACCACCAGCCACCACACAATTGGCTCTGTAGCACTAGAGGAGGAAGACAGAGTCAGCAGCTTCCGAAATGGAGCTAGTCCCAATTGCCACAACTGGCATTTCTGAAAGCAATTGTTGGAGGTGAGGAGGGAGCAGGCTGGAGAACAGAGCCCCTCACAACCCCTTGCTGGTCCTGTACTGCTAGAGCAGCAGTGAACCATTGAGTTAAATGTCTTTGCTTTTGGTGAGCAAATTCAAACACCGCCCAGCCACCACCTGATTGGCTCTGTAACACTATAGAAGGTGAGCAGAGTCAGCAGCTGCTGAAGTGTAGCTAATACAAATTACCACAACTGGCATCTCTGGAGGCAATCATTGGAGGTGAGGGGGGAGTAGGCTGGAGAACGGATCACCTCATCACCTCATCATCCATTGCTGGTCCCTTACTGCTTGAGGAGTGGTGAAACACTCAGATAAATGTCAATGCTTTCAGCATGAAAATTGAACCACCACCAGCCACCACGTGATTGGCTCCATGGCACTGGAGGAGGTGGGCAGAGTTAGCAGCTACTGAAGTGGAGCTAGTCAAAATTGTCAAAACTGGCATCTCTGAAGTCAGTCATTGGGGGGAGGGAGGAGAAGGCTGGAGAACAAACCTCCTCACAACCCCTTGCAGGTCCCGTACTTATAGTATGTTAATGAATATATGTATTTTTTACCAGGGTCAAATGTGGCATGAAAATTAAATGACACTCTAATTAGAAAAGGATTGATTGATGACATGAAGAAATTAGCTCTGTTTGGTCAAACATCCTTGATTGAGATATTGCATTCTGTCAGTACCTGCTTTACTCTTAAACTATATCACTTTTCTTACCTTGGGATGCTAAGCAGGTAATGATAGTATTAGATTTGATAAATAGAATCAATTACATATGATTAAGTTGTGATTATGTGTGCTGTTCTTTTGACAATGTTTTATTTCCTACAATACCAAAAGTTAGACAACACATTAAGGATTTCTATTGCTATTTCAATTATATTTATTGAGTGCATGTTAGAATTCTTACTTCTGCTATGCACTATAATGAAAGTTCATCTTGGGAGCAGCTCATAAACAAACATGGTGTGAAAATTTTTAATATCATATTTCCAAAATGTAAACATAGTGTCCATGCAGTTAGGTACAGGTTGATAGCTCATACTGTTAGTGTAGCTTTTGTCACTCACAGGCTTAAACCACAGGCTACTGTTTTTTTGTTCATTGTGGTGGAATTGGTTAAAGTAATGATAGAACATGGTTTGTCTAGAGGTACTTTCATTCAGGCCATGATCCAGTCACCATGACCAGACTGAAAGTAAACAAAATTATTATTATTGAGTACTTCAAATCTTGATGTTAAATTCTGGAAGCCAGAATTCAGATATATGTTACACCTACACTGCATGTTAATCATATTCTATCCCTTCTCCCTCCACCTGACACTCTATTTACAGCATTAAAAAAATTGAGTGGGAATATCAGTTGTCCTCTGAAATAGAGTGAAAGTAAAAGGTTACATTAAGAACTGCTGTTTCTCTACTAATGAAAGTATATTCACTTAATTTTCTATATTTTACTCCCACTTGCATTGTTTACATATAAGATATACAATGGACTGACTCTAAATTTGCAATTTGTCTTCAAGTGTGAGGTTCAGAACTATAATTCATGAATGGCTGAGCCACAGGTGAGTTATGAAAGTCCTGTCCATTCATAAGTGATGATATACTGCTTATTTTGAGTCAGGCTACTGTGTATTCAATAAATTCAGCAGATGTTTACAAACTGTAGCTCTGTAATCTGTATCTTTGTGAAGATTCTGCTGCCTTACTTTGATATTAACAGTTTGATTAAATGCTGCACTCAGCATCGTGTTGTCATCAGAATTGTGAAAGGTGCTGTCTGATTTGTTCAATATTCATCTGTGATTTAAGTGACTTTAAACATATCCACCGTGACAACAGCAGCAACAATTTGGATATTTTGCTGTCAGTGTCATCACTAGCTAAGATGTATTTGACAATTTTAACCCCTCTCCTTTTATGCATACAATAAATTGCAATCAGACTGTAATAGTTATATGATCATGTATAGCAATAAAACATTTCAATATTTTCCCCTTCAGGTTGGTTTTGTTTCAGTTATAAATTGACAAAATGTTATACTAGAAACATACAGAAACATGTTACCATTCTCTGATTTAAAAAACAATCTTTATTTTTCTCTGACAAAAAAACCTCTGTGTGCAAGCACTGAGGCAATGGTTACCCCAAAGGGCATTTGGCTGGGAAGCCAAGTTTCGAAGAAATACACATTTTATATTTATTTTTCTCGGTTCAGAGTATTCAGACAAACTGTTTAAAGAACTTTTCTGAATCGTTCAATCTGAAGAAAATGTTGAATGGGAAATACCACCACATCTGTGCTCTCAGTATGTCAAGCCTGACAAGTCTGAGGCAGTCAACAATGCATGTAATGAATGGTAGATCTGTCTAACCCTAGTTACACATCCACAAAGGAAAAACAGGTATTCATGTGATAAAGTAGTAATAAAAAACTCATAGACCAAGTGTAGCAGGTCTTAGAAACATAGAAACATAGAAGTTGATGGCAGATAATTACCGTAAGGCCCATCCAGTCTGCCCATTGTTTTAACCTTATGAATGTGCCATAGGCCTTTACTCTGTCAATGGCATATCTATTCATGATCTTCTCCCTTACTAATTTTCTGACTTACTAAAAATAACTATTGAAAGTAGAATACTTATTTCCTATACATTCTTAAAATAATACAACTGTCAGCATGTTAGGCAACCAAGTAAAATGGTAAAAAGGCATATATAATCTCTTTTAACAGCAGTTCTTTGCATCAGATGTTCAATGTCATAGTATCATAGTTATTACAAAGCATCTTCTGGGCTTTCACCCATTTTGCTTGCTGTTTTACCAAACGTAATACAATTTCTGTAGTTTAATAGCCATAGATTTTATTTTGACTGTAGTTGTCCAATCTACTTTTAAAAATGTCCAATGAAGGGTTATTTACGACAACACCTGGAAGTGAGTTCCAATGGGGTACTATCCTCTTGCTAAACCAGTATTTCCTTTTCAGTAGTCTCCATCTTTGTTTGTCTAAGTGCAGATTATGAGTTCTAGTACTATACATATTTTGCTTTATTTCCAACCCCAAATCTGTTCTAAGCTTATGGTCCTGAAATGCCTTGTACACTAAGATCATATCACCTCTCCAACGCCTATATGCCAGTGAATACCAGGTGATGTTTAACAGCAATTAAATTAAGAGTGTTAACATCCTTAAAAGATTATCACATGATTAGGTATTGAGCTGATGTAAAGCTGGGCAACACAATTCAACAAACTCATCAGTAAATTGTAGTGGTGGGAAAGAGGACTGAATAATATGTACTACACATGATGGCATTGCTACACATACTGTATATGCCTACTAAGTATACCCCAGCACCACCTCTCATGCCGGCAATAAGCAACATGTCTATTCTTCATAAGTTCATAAGTTACTTAGGAGCTAATATGAAAAAAATTACCCCTGTATGCTCAAGACATTTAAAAAGAGTACTCAGTGATTTTGTTTTCAGAACAGCAAATGTCTAGCTTTATTTTAAATTAATTTATTATTCTACTACCCACTTTCTCAAGTGGAGTTTATTTCTCAATGAGACCACCCTCTCAGAGAACCAAACTGCCCTTATATGGGTATACTTTATGTTTCCCTTCAGCTGTAACACATGTGATCTGGTGGCATATAAACTTGTACTTAATTGCACTTGCAGACCTAAATTATCCCACAAGTAAGCATTACTAAATGCCCGGAAAACCAGGCATAAATCCCCTCTCATATGCTGGCACTTCAGTGAATACAGATTAAGATGTATCAACCTATCCTCATAATGCAGGGCTTGCAAACCATTTATTGATTTAGTAGTTCTGCACTGAACCAGTTCCAGCTTGTGGATGTAAGTTTTGGGTGATGGGGCCCAGAAACAAACACAATAATCAAAATGGGGCCTGATCACTTCTTGTAGATAGGTCCATCATATGGATTTTCATATTGACACCTATACTCACTCGAGGCCAGTTACAGGCTCCATGCATCCATACATATAGCATGGAACCAAGGATGTTCAGCAGTACATGTAATATTTGTTTCAATCAACATAGGTTTTATGTCAGTAACTTCAATACAGCCCTTACTGTCTGCATTAGTCATCATGGGATGACACTCTAGATGTAGACACCTATTGTCAAATAAAATGAATCTACTCCTTTGTATGATGAATAACAAGTAGTACAAAAGAGAATAAGAAATACATCTTTACATATCGTTATGATTGGAAACATTTTATTAAAAAAATCATTAAAAATGTGTATTGCACGGTGTTACATTTTTACAAACTAGTCAGAAGAACAACTTGATGTGGTTTTGCAGTAGCCCACACATGATTGCAGCAGATAGCCCCATTGCTTTCTCCCTTCCAGAGGGGGTTGAAGAAGAGAGCCACTGCATGGCTAAGGGGTGCTGGTGTAGAAAAAAAACAAACCACTGCAAGACTGTCATATGAATCACTGTCATGTGGTGGCCTCAGCATCCAACATCATTTCAATTAGACAAGCCTTCAGTCTAGAAAAACTACTTTGCTGCTTTGTTATTATACTTTTATATTTCATTTTATAGTGTTCACTACTCTTACAGTTATGTAATTTTATTTCACATAGGACCCACTGGATAAGAGCAATACAGCATCGTAGTGGAATAAAAAATGCACTTTTCTGTTCATAATGAGTACAGCTGTGCGGAATATAAAATTCCACCTGCAGAATGACCATTCTGATTCTGCAGAATTCCATGGAATGTTTGTGAAAATTCCATGGAATTGTGCAAGATTTTAAATTTCAGTTATTTCACTATAATATTAAAGATACATGCAAGAATGTAAACTACAAATTTATAAACCCCAGAAACTTTAAAACTAGAGAATGCAATGCCGTTAAATTTGGTAGGTTCTTAGACCTTACAAGGAGACTATGTGTGCCAATTTTATTAATTGCTTGCTTCGAGAAATCGCAAAATAACATCTATACTTAAAGTCAACAACCATGAGTCTTTGTGAAAATTGCAGAATTTCATGAAAAATTCCATAAAACTGGAATTTTCTAATTTCACTCTGTCTTACCTTGGGAGTTCTAATTAAAGGATAGGGGTATAAGAAGCAGGTAGAACAGCGGGTCACCAGGTTCTGGAGTTTGAGGCACAGTTTCATCATGAAATGGACAGCTGAGTTGGGTAGCACAATAGTGGAGCAAGAAATCACAGAGTATCAACAATTTCAACCTGAATGCAGGATATTTAAGGCTCACATCCAGTAAATGTATGATCCAGGGAGCCTTGTGTACATGCAAGTCTGAGACTTAGAGGTACTAAAAAAAGATGCATAGTGGATAGATAATGTCTTTGGCAGCAAGAAGAAAGAATTCTGGCTGTTCCAACAGGGTAGGTCAATAGAAAAAGGAGTAGATGACTCACATTTTAAGGGTGTTTATCACTGTAAAGAACAAAGAGGATATCAGTGGGATCAGTAGTTCTACTGAGTCAATCTGGTTATGTCAAAAGGGAAGGGGGGGATAGACACCCAGTGAGGAACAGCAGGACTGCAAAAAACTCAGCCCAGCTTATCAAATGAAGTAGTGATATCTCCATTGTTAATGTTAAATCACACACAAAAAATTCTGGATGCTTCATCTACAGAATATGCTATCATAATATGTGAGAAAATGTTACTAATCATTTTTTTCTTCTGCAAAATTAAAACTGCTTAACCAATTTATCTAATTTTATTAGACACCAGGATACACAAACTATGGATATGCATAGCAAATGTTAACTCTATGCATGTAAAAGCAGAGAAGTTACAATCATCTACTTTTTTGATAGTTTCCACAATGTTTTGCAAATATTTACATAGTAAAGATTTGAACCCCTGTAACTTAAAAATCTCCTATCTAATTTTATCCATATTTATTCTATAAGCATTAGAAAAGGTTATCCATACGAATTTACACATGCCTAGCACCAAAGGTGCCTGAGTTATATGCAGATGAAATTTTTTCATGAAATTTCCTGAAAGAAATAAAATTACATATTTTGAGCACATATAATTTTGATACGATGCAACATATTGTTATGAAATATGGTACCTTGTTAGAACACCTATCATAAAGAAATCATTCCAAATATAAGACCCTTCACCCAATAGGCGGTTAAGGTATATGCAGATAAAAAATGTTCAGACATTTCACACAAACAATAAAATGACAAAATTTGAGCACGTGTAATTTTGAAACTATACAACCAAAGTAACTGATATTTGACAAGTTTATGGCCATTTTCCAAAAGAGCACATATTCCGAATTTCAGAGCTCTAGCTTGAACGGTGTTTGAGTTATAACCAAAATTTCTACATTTTAAAAATTCCATTAAATTCTCATAAAATTCTGTGAAATTTCACAGAATTTTTAGACATTTTATCGAAATTCCACAGATTTGGAATTTTGCCATTCCTCACAGCTCTAGTTAACAGAGTAAAAATTGATTTCATAAGACTTTGTCAGTGTATGCAAGGAGAATGACAGTCTAAATAATAATCCTGTAAGTGCTACTGTGTACAGACATACCAATTAACATTTCCCTTGCTAAGTAAATTCTCATTCTCCTCCACAGTATCTATTTCACTGTGCTCATCTGTTTCCGATCCAGATGGCTCAAATTGTTTTGGGGATAACCCACAGTGGCGACTAACTGCAATACACCTCTTGCTATCTGACTCTGGATATCCATCTGACTCTGAGAAACCTCATTAAAATCCTTGTTACAGCTTACAGGTTCACAGATAGAAGGTTTTGACTCCACATTTTTGTGGTCATGAAAAGTATAAAAATTCAGTAATGTGACAGTATGTACAGCACATGTAGAATGTCACACATACAGTTTATTGAAGAGATCTGAATCCATATCTAGAAACTACATCATACTCTTAAAATATGAAATTTAATTTACTGGTTAATAACTTAATAAGCAATGAATCGAATGCTGCAGGAATTCATATTTAAAGTATATATAATACACTGTTGACTCATTGGACATTGACAGGTTCCTTTGTCTTACAATTTGTAACTTAAATTAAGAATAAAAGTTTGAGAGCAGGCCCATGTTCCCCCACAGCTTCCCCTCCCTGGTCCCCAAACCCCAGTATAATTGTCTGTTTCCTGCTGTTGGCATCCTAGTGATGAGACTGCTGAGGGAATAGCAGGACTGGTTTCATGTATGCATGTCCCATCACCATGTTTCCTCCAGTTTTTCCATGACCCATGTTGCTTGTGTGTGCATGTCAACGTGCATGCAAATATTGCAGAGTCCCACACCACCTCACAATTACTGCTTGTCCAGTCCCACAGTACCATCAGGCCTCCACTTGGAGGTGGACATTTGGCAGAGTCAGAAGTCTGCCCTCATGGGTAGAGAGCAGCTCCTGGGACTCTCAACTCTCTCCCTCCGCAGCTCACCACCGGTGTGCCATGATCATTTCTGAACATGTGTCACTAGCATGATACAAGGTACGGCATCCAGTGCACCCACCCTCAGCACCACCAGGCAGGCTTAATTAATATCAGTTTTTAAAGACAATCAGCTATTATCTTTTAGATCAGAAATGCCTTTTCTTTTCCCTTTAGACTATTAGAATGTCTGCCTGATGTTAGTAGATGTGGTCTGTGGAACAGAAATCTGCCTGTCAACTGACATATCTAGTTCTAGGCAGTATAGCTCAGTGGTCTAAGGCTCGGAGCTGCAAATCTGGTGACATCTAGCTGGCCAGACCTGGGTTTGAATCCCACAGCTTCCACTTGCATACTGTGTGACCCTAAGCAAGTCACTTAACTTCCCTGTGCTCCCAGGTTGCACCTGGAAACAAGCTTCGGCTTAGTGTGACTTTCCTGGTTAAAAAATTTCCCCTTTCCCTTTCCCTTTCCCTAATCAACCCACTGCATCATCAGCATTGTGACGGCACTGACTATTGCATCACAACTGCACAGGAAGAGCCACTTAGTAGATGACATATGAATGCTGTCTCAGCATGGCTCAGCTGGTAGCACATCTGCCTCTGGACCCGAACATTGTGGGTCCCAGTCTCATACTGGGTTCCCCCTACTGTTAAGAGTAGGGGTAGTTTTATTGAAATAAACAATAAACTGAAACATTCAGTAAAACTGGCATGCAGGATACAACATTTAACAGAAAGGGATAGAAGACAAGTAACAGTGTAACACTGTCTGCAGTTATATAGTATTTCCCAAAGAAGATGCACAAGAGTATACATTCAAAAGAAACAACTTAAAGAAAACAGAAGGGCAGTGGAGAAAGCATGAATAATGTAAACCCCTCCATACTAAGCAAGGAACAAATCATGTTTCCATAAGCAGAAAATTGTCGGGATGAGAAGACAAGCATGTCCCGATCCCAAACTTGACATAAAGAAGTGGAAACATTTGTAATTATATCCATGGGCACGGACATCTTTTGCTGTAGAACCCAAGTACAATTGTCTTGCCAAATAAAATACCTGAGCAGAGCCATGAGAACATGTAGGATACTGCCATGAATGTGCACCCATGTGGGTGAGACAATACCTAAGATAAGCATATCATAGGTATCAGTGGTGAAAAGGGGGCAGTTTCAGTAATTGGCCAGGAAGGATCATATGGAGATGACATAGGGACATTCAGAAAAAGATGGGCCTGAGTTTCTAGAACAGTGGCACTACCCTGTCTGAAGCAGAACCTCTCTGGCAATGGCTTATGCTTGTGGTTATGTCTGACACCAAGCTCCAATGTACATTCATCCATAGAGCATCCCACATGTAAACCAGAATCCTAACATCAGTCAGCTGTGAGAGAACCATGAGGTGGTTCTGTTGAATACAGAAAGGGAGGACCAAATCCAATGTAAATTCAGCCTCCTTTCTGGTCATTGTAGTGAAAGGGTCACATAGGACCATCCTTTTAATTAATTACTGAAAGAGATGCTTTACCAGGGTGGGAATCAGGCTATTGTGAGCAATAATCTCATGTTGTGATCTTTTTCATCACTTCCCTTTCATACACTATTTGCTGCCTACAATACTCTCATTTTTGAAAAGTTCAGCTGTAATGAAATAAATACCTTTTAACAACTTTTGATTCAGCCCCATTCTTATATCCCCACTGTAAGCCTGTAACGGATGTGTCCCCTTGCTGAGCTTCCTGTGACATCCAAGCAGGCAGATAGTTAACAAGGCACTGTAGTTTAGGCATGGCAGAAGCAAAAATGTCCACTTTAGAAAGCTCAACAGAAGGCGATTCTGGGGACACCAAAAGTCTCTAGTTCAGAAACTGAAAGTTTACATGCTGCAGTAGGCTCTTTGGATCCATACAGAGACGATCTGTATGATTCTGCAGGCTCTTCTGGAGAATCAAGTACTGGACACATCAGCAATGAAGAAGGAGACAGCTATGGTACTGTGCAAAGGCTGGGGCATACAGAATGGTTAATACATGCATTTTATTTTGACTGAAATTATTGAGCTTTTTGCATGTGTGTATTAATAGATATGGCTAGTGTTTTTATTAAAACATTTCCACCACCAATCAACTAAGTTAACTGAAGCACCTGTACAATTTTCCACTCAGCTTTATTCTAGTCCTGCACATCCAATTTTGTTTTCCTTTTGTAATCCTGCCCTAATCTAAAATGTCAATGTCATAACCCGGCCCATTGTGCTGTCAAAAAAAAAAAAAAAAGAAAAGAAGAAAACATGGTAATAATTTTTATCTCCAAAGCACAGTATTCTGGCTGTACTACAGAGCAATGACACTGAGACGTTAATTTTTTAAATCTAGTTTTGCACATAGGTTTTTCACAGGTACGCATTGCAGCACTACTGTGTATTGACCTAAGGTAGCATCTCTCCGCCACTGCTGACAGTGTACAGCTTTGATTATCTGTATTTCAGTATGGTCTTATTATCACCTGCCATATGCAGGACTGTTCTAGGGCAGATAGTGGTATTAGGCATAGAGGTATTGCATAGCAACGTATATGGAGGAAAGCAATGCAAATTATTTACATTATTTTTTCTGCATGCCTGCACCTTTACCAGATTCAGATGTTCACCAGTACCATGTGCTTTCAGCACATTGTGTCCATTTTACTGTCATTTTCAGAAAATTCCAGACACACACACACACACACACACACACACACACACACACACACACACACACACACACACACACACTATGTTAACTATCTCGCAAGGTAGTGTCCTGTCCTGCAGTGCTATACAAATGCAATCATGGGCCTCAAATACACTTTTGCATGTTTTCCCTGAAGTGAATCCTTCATTGTCCATGTTCTTGAATCAGCAGTCAAACCATGTAGTGATTTTGCGTTTTACAGGCACTACTTACAAATGTTATTCATCAGGAAGTACAGTACCTGCACGAAGCAAATTGAAATGACAGTTGCTAACTAAAAGATGTAGCAAACTGCATTATTTCACAATCTATGTACCAAAGAACCTTGCAGTTAATGCCTTTAAACATCTTTCATATTTCAGACTTTCATAATAGTTTGCTTTTGTTATTGATCTCCATTTAGTGGTTCAAACAACAGGTCTAGGGACTTGATGAGCTGTGAGTATGGTTTCCATGAGTGACCGGCTTCAGCCTTTGTAAATTACAGTTACCATTGGAAGTTTCAGGTATTTGACAGAAGCTGAATATGTGTTAATAAGGCTCTCTCCTCCAGTTTTGTTGGCGCCTTCAATACTTCCGCAGCCATTGTCATTTAGAGCAGTATAAGTCATCATGATACTCTTCACAGTATCTATTCCTGTAAGGAATAATGCCTCCTGGATGGATGTAAATTGTATCCTGTCACTACCAACTTCCCTTTCATTGTTAGTCTGTACAGCCACAGCAGTTAATTATCTTTCAGTACTTAGGCATTTGCATTACTGACTAATATCGAGCTACAGTACTGGAGCCATTGTAATATTTGTGCATCCAGCCATTTTCCACAGACTTTACATATGTGCACTTGCAGCGCAGACCTCAGGGTTGTGTACATCTGCACACCATTGACAATTGGTATTTCAATGGGCTTAGGAACTGGCAAGTATAGTAACCATTAAACAGCAAAATTGTATTATGCCACAAAATTATCAAGGCAGCCTACACATTCCTACTCTCATGTGTCACATTTGATGACACTGCAGTTTAAACAGGCATGATTTTTCAACCTACTGGTCACATGCATGAATTTAGATGCAAGAAACCTGCATGCACATTTTTAGGAAGAATCATGGCACATTTATACATATGATTATAATAAAGATATGCACACCATTTCAAAGTTTGTTACCCTGACCTTCAGACTTTGGCAAGTTGCTTTGCATACATGTTAAACAACACCTGTACCTGTATTGCACTGACGTGAGTGAGTTTGTAGGCTAAAGACAGAGGTGCTTTGAAATCACACCTTCAGAATTATAGTGATGTCAGAGTCATAGTACATGTCATGCAATTGGGATCATTATTATGTGACAATATCATAGAATAGTCGTAATTTCTGGATAAAAATATTCCCACTGCTATGTAATTTTGTCCATTGTTTAAACAGCCACTTAGCATAGGTGTATAGTGTGTGCACCACACACTTTTCCACATGTGTGAATTGCACTGCGAACTTGTCCCACTCAACCATTTGAAGTTGTTATTGCTCCACACTTGCTGGAAGCAAGCATTGGCTATGGTTCTTACTCAAAAATGTGTCTTGCTGATACTAGTAGTGGCACACCATGCACGAGTCTGACTGTAGTGGCACTGGTCTTCTAAAAATTATGGTAAGCGCAAGCAGTCATTACAAGTCACTCATACATAACTAGGCAGCCCTGGCAATACACCAATACTGTTGACTGGACATATAAAAATGATAGAGGAGGTGCAACAGTCCTTACATTTGATACAGCACATTTTCCTTTGTTATGATCTGCTGTTGGCCAGTTTCACCCTTGCCTCTTTGACCCATGTAACTGAAATAGTATTTGCATAGGATCCCATTCCTCATAAGCTTCTGATGGTACCAATCATGAAAATGTGCTTATCTTTGATGCATACATTATTCCACACTCGCTATGTAAATTCAATGTGTAGTATATAACATTCAATTTAAGATAAAGTGGGTGTCTTGCATACATGTATGACACCACCTCGAATGAAAGCCACTGTCACAGTGACCCCCCACCACACACACACACACACACACACACGTTTTTGGTAATAACTGTAATCATTTATTACGTGTTTCAATTTGTAATACATTCAAGCAACTTCAGAAAAGTCACAGGTGATTTTTTGCCATGTGTGCAAAATCAGTACCACAGTGTCACAGCACACACATAACTGTTTTGTCAATTTGGCACCTGTCTTAATTGTTATACCCAGCCCATGAAGTAGATACTGTTGTGGTGAAGCATGGATCTGACCCAGCTATGAGAATCTAAATCATCGTGGTATCACAGCACTTTAGAATATCAAGATTACTCATTCAGGAATGAGAAAAAAATGAGAACAAAAGTAATTGCATCACCTCTGTGTTTCACTGAATCAGCACACAGTGTTTTACAAATACAGTGTGTTGAGACTCTCTCTGGCTAACCACACATTGCAGTGTTTGTTATTGATTCGGTCTGTGATTGCCTTACGATTACATGTTTACTCTACACTTACAACATGCATTCTGGTAATATGGCATATTGGTTAGAGAACATCCTATTAGACTTTATTATTCTGATAATCTTCATCCGTCACCAACATTGTCCTTTCAATAGCAACAGGTTCTTGTAGTGACTTGTGTGTACTGGTCCCTCTGAGAAGCAAATATGGCATCGTAGCAGTTGTCAAAATGTGTCATCTGACATGATGGAAGTGGGAAATAGGCTGTTGGTAAAACCAGGATGTGCAGCTTATCCATTAGGTAGGGAAATGGGCAGACTGAGTGGGCCAAGTGGTCCTTATCTGCAGTCAAAGTCTATGTTTCTATGATGGTTGTTAGCCATGTACTGCGTCTACACATCCACTCACAATGCCCATTATGCAATTATACCCATAGAGGTATTGTACTTGACTAAATGTAATTTGCAAACCACACAATGACCATGGCTGGGATGCCCACCTGTCATCCACAAACTCCACTATCTGGGCACTTCCAATATTAACAGTTAAATTATAAATACATTGTGTAAGTGAGTGGCACAGCAATGCCTGTGCATACTTCAGCTACAGTGTGGACATGTGGCATACTTTGTATGGTAACACCTTTCCCATAGAAATAGCATTACATAGACAATACTAAATAGGAATCTATATGCACAAGGATGGTGTTCTGCTATGAAAGGGTTTGTATTCCTACTCAGAACACCAATGTGGCATGACATGGTCATGCATAAAGGTGATCATCATGTATTTTTTACAGTTTATGGTATTATGTGCCATGTGTCCATTTTTTTGGTTTTGGTTATTTCCTATTTCACAATAGAACTTACTTTTGTAGTCTCTATAAGTTCAAGACTGGTGTTCCATAAGGCGTCCATGTGGTGCTGAGGGTTAAGGCATTTGACTCCACTCCTTGCGGCACACCAGCGACATGGGTTCGGGAAGGAGCATGGGTCATCGGGGGGTTGGTGGAGGGGGGGGTGCCAGGAGCTGGACTGACTGGTTGCAAGGCAGCTGTCCTCTCCCAGATAGGGACACAGTCATGCCTACTGCAGGTCTGCCCCCGGGTGTATGCCTGAGTTTGGTGCAGCTGAGAGCGACTAGAATAGGGCAGGTGCCATGGATTGCTGAGTGTGCATGCCTCCACATAGGCCCAAGAAACCACAGCAAGGGGAGTGGAGTAAATGGAGCAGATTATGCATAAAGGTGTTTATCCTTTTTTTTTTTTACAGTGTATGGTATTATGTTGCATGTGTCCTTTTTTATTGTATATCACAATGGCACTTACTTGTTCAGTGTCTAGCAGTTCAACACTGGTATGCCACACTATGGCATGGTTGCACTGAGGGTCAAGGCACTTTATGCCACCACTTGTGTCAAGACAATAACCCGGGTTATTTAACGAGCCTAGGTTGCCATTGTTCGCTGGGGGGGAGGTGAGCTGGATTCACCAATTGCAGTGCAGCTTTCCTCTCCAAGGTAGTGACCCAGTTGCACCCATTACAGGGCAGGCCCTGGGTGGAGCCCTAAGGGTAATGCAGACTGGTGCAAATAGAATAGGGATGGTGCCATGGATTGCTGAGTGCACGTGCCTTCACACATGCCCAAGCAACCGCAGCAATGGTAGGGTAGAAAATGTTGGAATTGGAGCCGATTATGCATAATGGTGCTCATCCTTTATTTTTTATAGTGTATGGTATTATGTGCCATGTGTCTTTTTTTTCTATTTAACAATGGAACTTACTTGTGCAGTCTCTAGCAGTGCAAGAATGGTGTTCCACATATGGGCATGGTGGCACTGAGTGTTGAGGCGCTGGACACCACACCTCACGTCACGCCTGGTATAGGCAGGGGTGGATGCTGGGTGCTGGATTGAGAGGTTGCAAAGCAGCTTTTATCATCTGGGTAGGGACCCAGGCATGCCCACTGCAGGGCCGCACCCCAGGTGGAGGCCACAAGGGTAGTGCAGACTGGAGCTGCTAGATTAGGGCTTGTTCTGTGGCTCGCTGAGTATGCATGCCTCCACACATTCCCCTGCAATCATGACCATCACCACCTACAACCACAACACTTAATATATGTCACCATCGCAGTCACTTGCAAATAACATGACATCCTCATTCACCTATATAGTCTTGCATAATGCTACACATTGACCCTTACCATGTTTTCACTACACCCCCAACCCCCAATATGGACCACACACAACCACACACTGGGTATGGATCTATGAGTGCTCTTCTGGTGGTCACCAATGTCTGCATGAATCACATGGCATGTCATGTCATGCATATCCTCATTCAGTGATAGACATCATATTTCACAGTCTGATGTGTGTCATCATGAGCAATACATGATAAGTGCACCCATAACGCAATCCCATTGGTAACCATTGCCTCCCTTTCAATTCATTATGCACAGCACTTCTCAATTCCAACACCTAACTACTGTTTTCTGTAATAGTACCACATATCTTCACCAGTGCACTATGTAACACTTTCCATGGTTATAGTTTGTCCTTGATCAGCTGCTCCAAACACCCTCTACTGACCAATCCTGAGTACAGCAACCATGTTGTCTTGTTGTATGTGGGTCTAAAACCATGCAAATGATGTATGGCTGCATGGAACCATAGCACTGAGAACTGTTAATGACATCCCATCATGTAATAATGACAGCTAATACAATGTGCTATTATTTTTTACAGTAAAATTAATATCCATCTACTGATATTATATTTGAATGATACTCAACTGATTTTTTTTGTCTTAGGTGTGTATGTGGTCACTGCACTATAATGAGTGATGCACTGGAGTGTATTTGCTGTGGAGAAATTTCAAGAATGGATTGGAGAAAGGATGATGCTAGTGTGGCCTGCGTCACCCTTCATCCAGGATTTCATCTGGTTGTTCTGGAGCCTCATGTTCTTCAGACTGTTTACTATGCCTACCACCAGCAATACAATGGTGGTAATACTCTAGCCACCTTATGTGAGTAAGTGTACTTTTGGCATTTAGAAGTAAGGCAGAAAAAACATGTGTCATGTTACTGTACTTTGGGAGCTGATACTGTTGATTCCATAGATGATGCTATCAACAGTTGGTTGATGCTACTAGAACAATTATGTTTACTGTGTTTTGCAACCCAGTGTGTGAGCCATAGTATATATCAAGTAACCACAGAAATTGAGTGGTGTGCGTTATCAAAGTTTTCATTTTCTGACCTGAGTCACTGAGACAGTGACAACATCAGTTCTCCACTTCAGACCAATCCCACACAGCACCATTACATGGCCTGCTGCTTGAATATCTTTCACCACTGGATAGTTACCACAGGGCTGCTGTTCTGCTTTACCACTGGATATAGAGCCTGCTGGCTGTTGCTCTTCATCTAGCTTTTGGGGTGCTTTTCTGCTATCTCCACCATCCTGTTACCGAGATGTGCATCTCTTCTTGTATGCATGTTGGCGTGCACACGATGTAGAAGTACCACACTGCCCAACCTTCTTTTGGCATCCCACACCAGTCCTACCCTCAGTACTCCCCCCAGGTATAGTCATGATGCTGGACTGGCCCACCCTCCCTGTTGGATTTCCTCAGCTCACTTTGTGACTCACCACGCACAACCCATATGAACTGATACCAGTGAATGTCCAAAACACATTGACCAATTCTTTTCAAATTTTTTTTGCGGATGGTGTGATGATGCAGGTACTGTACAGGCAGTTACAAAGTGATGCACATCTCTGTAGCTGCCTACTCATAGCAGCATGCCAGAGTACTCCTCTTCCATTTTTGGCCACCACGGCATCCATAGAGAACATCCCTGTAGCCACTGACACATCCAGTTGCTGCCGCACCACAAAACGACACATTGCCATATTTGGTAAAGAGAGGCATTTGTGTATATCATAAATCTGGTTCAACACATTGATACTTGACCGTACTAGCTGTTGCACATCATGTGATACAGTTCAAGGCTACACACCTACAACTCCTTCACTTTGCTCAGCTCACAATATGCACACACCGTAAATGTAACATACAAAGAGCCTTTCATACATGTTTTTTTGCCACAAAAACATAAAAGACAACCGGTTTTCAATTTCAGTTTATAACAATCCCATTGAGATGAACATACAAATATATAAAAACTGGCAGCAGAGAAAAGACTTACAGGCTCCATCAAGTCTGCTCTAGTGTGCTGATCAATCTATTAAAATGCAGGTGTCGGGACTGTGATTTTTGCTGATGTTATTACTGTTGTTATTGTTTCTTTTCCAGCTTGGTGTATATTTAAATTGGTACCAGGTTGCTTTTGTGGCTTCATTTGGAAAGGTACATGTTTGGGGGATTTTGTGGTGCAGCTGAGTGTTTTTGGGGTTTTTGTGTGTGTAGCTGATTGTATCTGGAGGTCAGGAGGTAGAAATCGGATTAATGTCAGTGCAGAACCTGTTCATTGCTTGTTTTAGTTATTGTATACTTCTTATTTCACTTGTGCTACAGTTCTGCTTATCTTGTGTGTTTTTTAAGCCATTAACTTTACATTGCAGGAACTTTTTGTGTGTAGCCCTGTAGCTTGGGGAAGGTGCTAATTATTTAGTCTGAGGCCTCATCAGAGCTACTGCTAAATCTGGAGGTGGGGCCAAATCAGAGTGCTGCAGCTGGCTACCTTTGGATTATCTTTAAAGTCTGGAAGGGGAATGGAATCAGTCTCATTTTAGGGAAGTGACTGTGATTTTTGCTGATTTTCTTACTGGTGTTATTGTTTCTTTTCCAGCTTAATGTAGATTTAAATCGGTACCATGTTGCTTTTCTGGCTTTATTTGAAAAGGTACCTGTTTGGGGGATTTTGTGGTGCAGCTGAGTGTGTCGGGGGGGGGGTTGCTGGTGGAACTGATTATCTCTGGAAGTCAGGAGGAGTCTAACCCCACCCCACACTCCAGCACATCACTTCCTTTATGCTGTTAGCCTGTGACATCATACGGTACCAGGTGACTGCATACACACACTGTTAGCCATCTTATTTCAGTACACACAGCTCCACACCACACCCTGACATAAACTGAGTACAGCCTTTAATGTGAGCTACTGAATAGATGAAGTAGTGAAGTAAATTACAGTACTGTTTGATAGTCAGGGTACAGGAAAGTGTGTATAAAAGAAGGAACCAATCTTAAAGGTCTGTGATCACCAGATTTGTCTGGACTCCCTCTGTGATCAAGCTACTGTGTCTTTTGAACTGCATAGGAAAATACTTGATCTTTGAGGTGAAACTGAGGTACTGTGGCTCTGTGATTTTGGGGTTGGTTAAGTGAAATCAAGGTAATGTGATTCAAGAACTGTTACTGAGTACGATGTCCATAACTCTGGGACTCTGCAGCAGATTAATGTGGGATCGAGGAACTATGATTCTGGGAACTTGAGGCTGAGTAAGGGCAGCAAAGGCATCAAAGGGCTCAGGCTGGCAAAGGAATTAAAGAGGGGAAAAGACTTCTTCAGGTACATCAGGGAGAAAAGGGTTGTAAGGATCAGATAGTAAGGATTAAGAAGAAGGGAATGGCTGGAAAAGAGGCGAAAAGGCGAAGCATTTAATGACTACTTCTGCTCGGTTTTACTAAACAGAAAGGAGGAAATACCTAAGGTTGAGGGAAGGATAGGATCAGATGGGGAGGGGCTGAAGGATGGGGAAGTCACAGAAGGTAGAGTGCTAGAGGGGTTAAGGACCCTGAGGGTGGACAAGGCAATGGAACTGGATGGCATACACCCCAGGTTACTGAAAGAGTTGGCAGAGGTCCTGGCAGGCCCACTGGCAGGCCTATTTAACACCTCTTTAGACTCAGAGTGTGTACCTCAGGATTGGAGGATGGCTCACTTGGTTCCTCTCCATAACAGTGATCCCAAAGATGAACCAGGGAACTATAGACCAGTGAGTCTCACATCCATAGTGGGGAAGCTGATGGAAACAATCCTGAAGGAGAGGCTAGTGACCCTGCTGGAGGTCAGTGGGGTGCAGGACAGTCAGCAGCATGGCTTTGTCAAGGGCAGATCCTGCCAGACCAATATAGTGGACTATCATGACTGGGTGACTAGGGAAATGGACAAAGGGCATGCGGTGGATGTCCTGTACCTGGACTACAGTAAGGAATTCGACTAGGTGCCACATGGGAGACTAGCATGTAAGCTAAGGGGCACAGGGTCGGGGCAAAATTGGTGAGATGGGGAGAACTGGCTGCAGGGATGGCAGCAGAGGGTGGTGGTGGGAGGAGAATTATCATCCCCAAAGGCAGTGATGAGCAGGGTCTCACAGGGGTCAGTACTGGGGCCAGTGTTATTTGGGGTATTTATTGCAGACATCTCGGTAGGCATAAATAGCAAGATCAGTCTATTTGTGGATGACACCAAGATGGGAGCAGTGGTGGATGATTAAGGGGGATGGCAGGGATTGCAGGAAGATCTAACAAGGCTGGAGACATGGTCTGACACCTGGTAACTTGGTTTTGATGCCAAAAAATGCAAGGTGCTGCATTTTGGTGCAAAGAATCTAAAGAGAAGCTACCATCTTTGGTGGGGGGGTGCAGCTAGCGTGACTGAGGAGGAGAAAGATCTGGGATGCTCATTATGGGAGTAATGAACAACTTGGCACAGTGTAGGAAAGCAGCAGCAGTGGCTAACAAGATGCTGGGTTGTATTGCAAGGGGTATAACCTCTAGGAGGAGGGAGGTGATTCTGCTGTTACACAGATAGCTGATCAAACCCCACCTGGAGTACTGTGTTCAGTTTTGGCTCCCTTACCTATAGAGTGACATTAGATTGCTGGAAGGGGTGCAACGTAGAACAACAAAGATGATCCAGCATCTGGGGGAGTTACCGCATGAGGTTAGACTGAGGAAGGTGAACATGTACTCTCTGGAGGAGAGGAGGGACAGGGGGATATGATTGAGACCTTTAAGTACATGAGAGGAATAAACAGGACAGGCACGGAGGGACTGTTCAAGGGGAGGGTGAGGAGAGACACTCGGGGTCATGACATGAGATTGGAGGGTGGAAGGTTTAGGAGGAAAATGAGGAGGCATTTCTTTGCAGAAAGGGTGATAGCAGAGTGGAATGCCCTACCAGCAGAGGTGGTGGCCTGTAAAACAGTGGGATGCTTCAAGAGGGGCTGGGATAGGGCAAAAGGGAGGGTCATGGGGGCTAGGGTGGAAGAGGCAGCTGCAGAGTAGGGGTGCTAGCTGCAAAATCGAGCAAGTTTGATAGACCAAATGGACTTTTTTGATGGCAGTTTTGTATATTTGTAGGTGACCCACACTACTCTAGCAACCCGACAGTGAAACCCACCCTTACCAAACCCCTTACTCCATCCCTTTGCCACTCTCATTGTTGGTGGGACCCCCTGGGTGTTATATTCTTCTCCAGGGCACATTTGGGTCTTTCCCAATAATCCTAGGCTCTGTATATGGACGAACATTGATTCCCCACAGTTCTTCATGCACCTGTCCCATACTCACATTTGACCCACAATGCTAACCATAGTCGGTGGAGACTGGAATCTAGTTCCACAACCAGAAATGGACTGCTCAGATGCCAGGAAGGTGGGGTTATCCCTGCCTGAAGGTCTCTCTGGGAATTATTTACTGTGATAGGAACCATAGATATATGGCACACAGTTAACCTCACAGAGGCTGCATACTTTACTCCTCCACATAAAATGCTGTCCCAAATTGACTACTTCTTAATGAGTGCATTCTGTCTCCCAAGCATTGTAACCACCACTATTCACCCCAGAGTACTGTCAGATCATTCCCTGTCAGCATCACCTACTTGCTTGGCCCTGGCATCAAATGTGACTCCTGTTGGAGTCTTAATACCTAGCTCCTGCAAGCACCTAACCTTCTGTCTCACATCCATAACTTCATCTCCTCCTTTTAGATGCCACAGTAGACACGGTATGGGCTGCACTAAATGCACCCTCTGGGGTGAATTATTCATCTCTTAACCACCAAGGCTTGTAAGAGTAGGGAACACTTGAACACCCTCCTAGCTGAGATCCGCCTTCTTGAACATTCCTAAAGCATTTACTGCAATCCCAATATGTGGATGCCATGGCACAGAAGGCAGAGCTAACTTTGCATCACACCAAGTTAAAATATTTGGAGTCAGGGGAGCGGGCAGGAAAACTCCTAGCACTCCGGCACCATCAAGCAGAGGCAGACAAATTTGTGCCGGGATTACATCCCACCCTGAATGAAGTGGTCGTTACTGATCCAAGAAGGATCGTCTCAATTTTTGAGGAGTTTTTCCAAAAGCTTTACTCAGTAGATGAGGCATCCAGTCCACCCACAGACTCTATCACAATCTATCTTAACTCCATTACTCTCCCAACATTATCCCCGGCCTCTGCAGCAATGTTGGGTGGCTCTGTTTCACTCAGAGAAGTGGAAACTGCAATTAATCTCTTACCCACTGATAAAGCTCCTAGCACAGATGGTCTCTCAAACAGCCTCTATAAAACCTGCCTCTCAATGCACACCTGCTTGCGAAGTCTTCAACTTATGGTTTACAGATGGTGTGGAGGACACCCCATTCCTGGAGGCATTCATCACTCTTCTCCCGAAGCCTGGCAGAGACCCCTTCCAACCAGAAAATTACCACCCCATATCACTATTAAACTCTGATATAAAAATCCTTGCCAAAGTATTGGCCAATCGTCTAGCTCCTGTCATGGGGGAGGTTATAGGCCATGAAACAGGTAGGTTTCATGTTGGGGCAAGTCTCTGGAGATCACCTAAGGAAGCTCCTCCACTTAATCTCAGCATCTGGGGATACTAGGGTACCAATGGCTCTGGTCTCCCTGGATGTAGAGAAAGCTTTCGACCAGGTATCCTGGGATTTTCTATTCGCATCCCTACAATGTTTTGGAATCCCTAATGATTTCATTCAGTGGTCAAACTGCTGTATTCTTCCTGGCAGCTCATATCTGGTGCAATGGCTTTCTTTCCAAGCCTTCCCTCTGCAAAGGGCATCAGACAAACATGCCCACTCTTCCCTCACCTATTCAACTTTTACCTAGAACCGCTCATCGACAAACTAGTTAACTCCCCCACAATACTGGGCATTCAAGTTGCAGGAGAAAATACTCTCTCCTAGAATATGCCAATGACCTGCTGCTGCATAGAGAACCCTACTACTTCCTCCCTACTTTACTCAAAGAGATTGACTCTTTCTCCAGAGACTCTTTCTACAAGCTGAGTTGTTCAAAGACCAAAATACTTCCCTCAACAACAGTTTGACATGAGCAAATGTTGAGGACTATGGCTTAACATAGGAACCTAAAACCCTGATGTATCTGGGTATCAGAACCTCCCATTCTGTTCCACCCATGCTCAAAGACAACCTCCACACATTGCTGCAAACTCTGAAAACTGACCTGGACAGGTGGACAGCACTCCCTTTATCCCTATGGAGTCGAATTAGCATCCTTAAGATGAATATTTTGCCCTGCATACTCTATCCATTGGGTATGTTGTTTTTTTATCTACTAAAACATGGTTCTCCTACCTTCAAAAGTTATTTAATGCTTCCCTATGGTGCAACAAAGGGGTCCACAGAGCCTACAATAAACTTGCCTCCCCTAAATTAAAAGAAGGATTCATCTTACCCTCCTTCTTTATGTACTACGGAGCTCAGCATATTAGCAAACTCTCTCTTTGGGGGTGCAGGGGAGAGCAGGCAGACCCTTCCAAATATACTTCTCTCTAGCTAGACATTGAAAAGGCCCTGGCAGCCAAATCAAATTGTTCCTTACTTTCTCTTCTGCACATTCCATTTTCTCAACTTCCAGGCCCTTAGGGCTCCCAATCCATTGGTCCTGAGGCCCTGAACCAGATTCAGGCACATCTCTCCCTAAACTGGATTAGGTTGATTGCCCAACCCATATGCAACAACCCCAATTTCCAATCGGTCATCATCTCATCCCACAATCTTTTTCTCCCCCCCTCAAAGAGTGTACTCGTTGATTTACTCCACAGAACGGACATGATCTCCTTTTCTACTATACAGACCAGGTTTCAGCTCAAAAATTAAGATATCTTCAAATTTCTGCAAATTAAAAATGCAATCCTATCATTCCTGGGTCCTAAACCCCAGATTACTTCAACCTCAGAGGATATTTCCTCTCTGCTCACAGCAGCGGATCAACATCATGCAGTCTCCAAGGTTTATAAATGCCTTCAGTCCTTGGACCCTCATCTCCCTTCAGGGGTCTGTTATTATTGTCTACAAGAACTGTCTCTCCCAACTAGGGAAGACTTTTGGAGGAAAGTCTGGTGCAATATATATAAGTTTATCAAACAAAACAGACTATACCTTACTCAATTCAACATAATGCATAATCTCTATTTTACATTGGCTAAATTGCACAGGATAGGCAAGCTAGCTACCCCTGTATGTCCCCATTGTGGCAGATCCTCTGGGTCCCTATACCACTTACTTTGGAGTTGTCCTAAAACCCAATCTTTTGGAATTCAATAAAAGTATTAGATCCTTGTTGGGCTTGGAATCATTATTCACCCTGAAAGCTGCTTATTGACCCGTTTCCTCAGGTGCCTCATATTAGGAAGCTGTCCTGGCCATCACAACTTCAAAGCAAAATTGGTAATGTTGAGACACTGAAAGGATGACTTCCTCCCTTCAACTATGGGTGGTATAAGTAAGTCCTTGCTAGCACTTCAATTGGAGAGACACATCGCCTCCATGCAACATAGGCCACACACTCTTTCCAAGCAAACATGGAACCTTTACTTACACTACCCTCCTCTGAAACTGTAACAGCCAAATATTCAAGCCCTGCTGTCCTCCTTCCTCTCCTGATTGGGTCGCAGACTGGGATATGGGTTGGGGGGGGGGGGAGGATGTTTACAATATTGTGTTTGCAACAAATTTGTCTTCATCCTTGTTATCTGTGTTCGATCAACTGCTGCTAAAATTAATAAAGTTTAATAAATTCAAAAGAGCTGTGTTTTGTTTGCAGCATTTCAAACCGACTGTTAACTGTGCTGTGCTAATTCACAGTTGGGCTGCATCCATCAGCCATCATAATCCTGATAATTGTAATGCAGGCAAACAAAACACAGACAAACTTTGCATATGCATAGACAGTAGCAACATGCAATTATGCATGTCTCAATTCTGTCCTTACACACCAGTAATACATATACAATTTATATAACCCAACAAAAGCCCTCATGTCCACAAAAATTTAAATATGTCTCAAATGTTCCCTAGACAAGAACTATTCCTCATGTTTTCTGCACCATGCAAAGCACATATCAACAAAGTACATCAGCTAGTAGCATAATGAATATGGGAATGCTGTCATAGGCTTATCAAAAGACAAGAAGAGGACCTGCATTTCATTCAGTCAAATAAGAAGGATGTGTGCTTTGGTGCAACATGAATTATTGTGGTGTGGAATGACTCTACTGTTCATGTTTGATGATGCAGTGATAACCTGGTAATGTCCTTCAGCAGCTCCTTGTTCTCAAGTATAGATATCAACCTTTCTGTAGATGACTCACCTATTACAAAGGTAAAATGTTCAGTACTTAATCAGTAGAATGAACCACAGCAACACAGAAACTATGTCCTCATGTCGGTAGATCTCAAATCATTCACTTTCCTGATTCAGTGGCAAATAACTTGTAGTCTATACACATGACATACTAGCACAAAACTGAGTGTAGTGCAGTGCAATTTACAGTTTCAAGCTCACATACCATTCTATTACAATGGTATATACAGTTTGAGCTCAGTTCAACACCACATGCACTGCAAGGTGCATGTAGTCACACAACACAAAACACAATGCTTAGCAACTATGAGGCATGATATTGCAGCTCTTCCATGGTGTTGGATACCACAGCACAGACATGAACACAGGCCATGTTGTGCTTGTTCAAACTGATCATCAAAACAGTAAGTGCTTGTAATTTCTTATAGCTATTATAACAAGTATTTTCAATGTTGAATGTTGGCTTTCTGGCATTGGCATTGGTAGTGCAGGAGTAAGAGTGATGCATAATAGGAATGGCAGTGAAGTGCTGAACTAATGCCAACTCTACCCCAGAGACTGAAAGGCACTGGGGTGCGCCTAGTGGTCCAGCCATAACGCTTATGCCATTCCACCTCACCCCACCCTGCAGACAGCAACAGGTACTACGGTGTGTCTTGGGGTCTTTGGCCCTTATGCTCACTCCATTCCATGAGGAAATAAGCTGAGATGGGTGCAGTATAGGATATTGTGGTTAACGCTATGGCTGAAGACCACAAGGCACACCTCGATGCCTGTCAGTGGCTGCAGGGTGAAAGAATGAATGAATGAATGAATGAATGAATGAATTTGATTGGTCATAGACCATTACAATAAAATAAATAAATAAACAGTAGCACATATCAGCATGTAATAATAACAATAAATAGTAATTATACATTAACATATAGACATCTAGTCACAGTCACATCTAAAAAGTCAAGATATTTTCTGATACATGTGCAAACACTACAGTGCTGTGACAAACCTTCTAGAGTCAGTGATAATAACAGACTTTACAAAGTTAATTTCTCCTGGATGTAAACATCCAAACCCTCCATATTTTGTATAAAGCTAGATAAATGGTTACGTGTTTAGCTCTAATTCTTGTTACACCCCAAGATAGCCTGCCAATTTATGAATAATGTATTCATCATTTGAAGTGAAGAAAATATTCTGTAATAAAGTTTGATCCATTGTTGCAATTTCCTTCCACAGTTGTACCGGGTAAATCACAATAACATGAAATAGATCTGTCACACTCTCATTAGTACAAGAACAATAAGTAAAACTAAGTTCCATTTCTTTACTATATCTGGCCATCACATTGCTAGAAACATTTCCAGTCTGAACTTTGTAAAAGCTGCCTTTGTTTTAAATTGGTTAATACATCTAAATGTTCTATATACTGAAATGTAGTCATTTTGAAGAACACATGGCCCCTCTGACTGCTTCATTCGACCAATGAGGGATTGCTGAAGATTCCCAGGGTACAGTTAAAACATCTGGCTTGAGGGCATTTTCATTTGTGGCCCCTACCTGTGGAATTCTCTGCCTCACGGATATGGGAGTGCCCGACAGTGGAGAGCTTTAAAACCACCTTAAAACCTATTTATTTCAGCTTGCATTTGGGGCTGTTTGTAATTGATTATTATTGAAAATGTTTGACTATTATATTGTATTTTAATATCTTAAGGTTTTAATTGCTGTTTACTGTGCAGCGCTTTGATACTTAGTGAAGAGCACTTTATAAATAAAGTTTATTATTTATTTTATATTATGGGGCTATTTTCAAATTTGAAACAGTTACAAGATCAAGTGTTTTAAAATAATTTATAATCTTTTTTGTAATATATGGTTTATATGTGGGACTGATTGAAATCATTTTGTCCAGGTACTTTCTCAAGAAGGACAACCCTGCTGTTTCAAAATAGCATAAAGTCCAGTTAACAATTAGACTTCTTGCAACCAATTTCTTCCCAAGAGCACTTTTCTTTCAATTGCAATTACTTGCATTCTGTTGTGATCTAATGTTAACAACTTCACCCAGTAATTCACTTTTCTAGATTGTGCATATGCTAATCGACTGACTAAACCTAGTTCAGCCTGCAAAGGGCAATAGGAGTACAGTTATAGACAAGAGAAGATCTCAATAATTTATTAAATGGAACTTCAACCGCTTGGGGATTTACCAATCCCCAAATTTCAGAAGGCTTGTGCATAGTACTTCAACTTGGCTGCTATAATTAATGGTTTAACAGAGTTTCCCCGTATTTATAATCAAATGATTTTAGGGAATTCACAGTTTGTTTTAGCTTAGGAAGAAGAGAATTGACATGTCTGGCCCATTTCTCTCATTTGAGAAGTGGAGACCCAAATAGACATAAGATTTCACAGTACTAAGTATTTTTCCACCTAGTCTCCAAGTTTTAGTTAATTTATTTGAGCCCATTACCATAATTTGGCTTTTATTCTGATTAATAGCAATTTATGTTTAGCAGCATAGTCATTTAAGAGGTCAAGTTTCCCCTGTAATCTCCTCTATGCTAATTATAATAAAATAAGATCGTCAGCATATGCCAACACTGGACAAAATTAATCTATTATTCTGGGTGAATCAGCTAAAGATTTATCCAGGGAAATTAGTGAGTTATTTAAGCAAATGAAAAACAAATTGGGGACCAAAACACAGCCCTGCCTGACCCCAAGGTTCATTTCAAGAGTAGTTATAAATTGTCTGGTTGCCCCTATTTTAACCTAGGCCCAAGTGTTATGATACAATTCTCTTACAATAGCAACGAGTTCGACAGCTATGCCCCAATCCTTCATTACTGACCATAAAGTACAGCTCGGAACAGAGTCAAAGACAGAACTACAATCTATAAATACCAAATATACTTTCTGTTTGCATAATTTAACAAATTTTTCAAAAAGGTGTGATAAAATAAAGCAATTATCCACAGTGCAATATCCATCCCGAACGTCTGCTTGGAGCTCAGACAGGTCACTCAGTGATTTAATTTGTTCTTGTAATCTTGAAAGTACTAATTTAGAGAAATTTTACAGCAGTTATCTAACAAGGAGATAGGGTGATACATTTGGGGTCAGACTTATCCTGTTTTTTATGTATTGAAATTATAATGGCCCCTTTCCATGAATTAGGAAAGTTCAAATGAGTAACAAAAAGATTGAAATGTCACATTAAAATTGAGGCCCAATGTGTAGGGGAATCAAGAAAGACCTCTGCAGGAATCTGATCAGGGCTGGGTGATTTGTGTTTTTTTCATAGATTTAACAGCAAGATACACATCAGAGTGTCTACAAAACACAAAGTATGACATATGTATTTTTAGCTCAAACAGATCATGAGCATTACTTGAGTCAATAAAAAAATTCTGAATAATACTTTTGCCAAGTATCCAAAGAAATATAAGAATCTATTCCAGATTTATAATTATTTGTGCCATGGGTGATCATCTGCCAACAGGCACAATGGCCACTGTTATTGACAGCCCTCAACATCTTGCCCCACTGTGAATGATGAAACTTTAACAGTGTGTCCCTAATTAACTCTTTGTATGAAGCTCTGGCTTGGTTTAATAGTTTAAATTGACCTTTATGATGACTAGCTCTGACTTTTCTAATGAATTGATTTAACTGCTTCTTTGCCAAACAGGATTCCTTGTCATATCAGTTATACATCAGAACCCCAGAACTGTTTGTAGTCACCAAGAGTAGTCCCCTTATTGCTTCAAACCATAACTCCAATTGGTTAACCAAGCTGGTGCCACTCAATAGAGTACAGTCTGTTTTAGGAAAATACCTGCATACAAAGAAATCAATCTCAATTGCTGTGAGTGTGATTCCATTTAACTCTAACATTGCTCCTTATTTCTAAATCATCATAACACACAACCAAATGTTTCTTAACTGGAATTTTAAATTGCAACAACAAAGGAAAATTATCACAATCTGCTCTGGGGGAATCACACATGAATCCTAGATATTCCCAGATATTCATACTATAATTCCAGAATACATAATTAATAATTGAGGGCCCAAGCTTATTTAAATATGTGAAATTACCTATAGCATCTCCTTTAAGTCTTCCATTAAGTGGTACTAAATTGTAAGGTGTTAAAATATCTATAAGCCTGAGGCTTCTGTCATTGACTCTTAAATCTGGAGAGGATCTGGAAATTTAAAAGCATTTTAAAAATGCCAGTTTTGTACTTCATTATTAGAGAATCCATCATAGCTGCCTAGTCTAGCTAAAGTCACCACACATTAAAATTTTCTCACATGCAATTGTGGCCCATGACCTGTGTATAAGATCATTTAAGTCCTCCCAAATTTTGATATTAAAAATTTTTGAATTACAAACATTAATTAAACAAAATTCCAGTGAGCCCAATTTAACAAGAAATTACTGAGAAAAGGAATTAGAAAATAATAAATCAGCTGATAAGTCTTTTATAACTTTGAACCAAGTAACTAAGCCACCCGAAGGCCTGCCAAGTTTAGAATGCTTACTGCCTGGGATCTGATAAGTACAATAACCATTTAATGTAACATCATTAGTTGCCAGATGCCAGGTATCCTGTAAGCATAATATTAGGGCTTGATTAAAAAAATTGATGCAATCATAATTTGCAAACTTTGTTAATAAGCTAGCTATATTACAAGATATAAGCAATAGATTATTTTTTGTTCCTAGATCATCAGTCCCTGTGGTGGTGGGGAGACCCTGTAGTCAGTCACCTTGCTCCTTAAGTGGGCTAAACTGATTTGAAATTGAAATATTATATTCAGTTTCTGGTACAGCTTGCTCTTGGGAAAACTTGTTCCTTACTGGATACAGAATAATCAGAATTTTGTTTTGTTATGAAGAGAGTGGCCTCATTGCTATCTACAAACATAGTCAGCAGTATTAATGTACAGCCCCACTGCATCAAGTGTAGAAATATTTTGCAAGATTTTATCAGCATATAGAAACATATAGAAACATAGAATTTGATGGCAGATAAGGACTGCTTGGCCACCCAGTCTGCCCATTTCCCTACCTAATGGATAAGCTGCAGATCCTAGTTAAGCAGCAGCCATCTTTCTACCCCCACCCCTAGAATTGCCTTATGACTGTCCCATGCATGCTTGAATTCAACCACTGTTTTTGACTCCACAACCTCCTCCGGAAGGTCACCCATGCATCCACAACCCTCTGTGAAAAATACTTCTCACATTACTTGAGCCACCCTCTATCTCCAAATTGTGCTCCCTTGTTCTTGCACACCTCTTTTTTGAAAGATGCTACCCTATTGGACTTTGTTGATTCTCTTGAAATATACAGGCTTGTATATTTAACCTGAATTAGAATTTGATCAGTTTCTGGGTCATTACCCATTTTTTCAATATTACAGCATTTGATCAGTAATTACAATGTTAAGTAGTTGTTCAAATAAATCTGTTACAATTAGTTTAAGCTTCCTGTCAGTCTCACTTTCTAGAAAAATCTGGTGACTTGTGCCTCATTGCACGCGATGACTGAGGCACCATTAATTCTGGGGATGCATTTTGTGTGTTGTGTGATTTTTGTGAGCTCATGATGTCATGCTGACATTATCTATTAAAGCAGCATTGAGAGAATGTTGTGAAAATTTTGAACTGTACTTTTTTATGCTACTTTACATTGCCACACTCACTAGTTACCTCCGAGTCGTGACTTGAATGATACACTTCTTTTCACAATTTCTGTCTGCTTTACTTAGTTGACTACTTTTTTTCTTGTATGAAAAAAAAATGACCACGCCTTTCAATATTGTTCTGACCAGTTTTGTATTTATTTACAGCTGCTTTTCAATAAATATTGTTCTATGGTGTCATAAAACACTGCTTGCTGCATAACTGTTAATTTACAACAGAAGTGATATATAACAACTAACTGATGTGATGGAGAAAAGCAAAGGAAAACAATGACAAATACCTGGTCAGCACCAATTTAAAAGGAATGCTCTTTCATTATTTCACACATCAAAAAAGGTAGTACAGCAGACTCAACTACTGGAAATTCTTGCATCATTCCAGTCAGGATATAAGTAAAGGAATTTGCAACATAGCATTAAAAATATAGGCCAGAGTTCTCAGCAGATTGTTGCACTACTGCTTTACAGAGATTCACCACGTTACATAGTTATGGTGCTGCACATAACCTAATATGTGGGGGCCTTTCTTTCAGTGGAATATTTCTTGCTCCACAGAGTGCAATATATTTCTGGGAAAACCACCCATAATTTCATTATAGTGTGTCACGTGATGGAGGAATTCCCATTCAGAAAAGCTGCACACATTCTGCCCCCCTTTCTCAGCAACATTAGGAAGTGATGCCAGGGGGAGTGCAGGTGCATGCTCCACTATAGTGAACATCTGGCAGCTTTCCCAATGTTTCATTATGTTATAAGGTTCACTTTGTGGTGAAATGTGGGAACATTTCCACTAACAAGGCTCTTCTTACTGGAAATGTGCCCACACGTTTCACCACAAACTGACCATTATAAAATGGGCTAACAATCACAGATTGATTGATTACAACATCATCTGAGCCGTGTCCTTATCAGATGATATTGTAGCCAACCAGCACTACCACCCAGCAACATGCCCTCATGACCGAAAAATCAGTGAGCTCTGCCAACTGAAAACAACAACGCTGACTGGCAGAGCTCACTGATGCCAAGACCGACACCTTCTCGCCTCTGGCCCGAACTGAAAATGGCAAAAACCAAGGACCGCAACTCCGACTGTTTAAAGGGAAGGAATAATACTCCACAACCACACAACAATAAGGCAAATCATGTAAAAAAAAAAATTGAAATCCCCAGCAGCTGTTAACGTTACACTGATGATCATTTTCAGTGACAGCGAGTGTCTCTTATTGAACTGCCGAAGTTAGCGCTTTTCTCACAGCGCTTCTTACATTCTTCTCCAACGGCAGACTGGTTCGTGATACAGGATTTAGTTGTACAATATTTTTAAAAACTGTTTAAAAGCATCAGCTTGAGGAGGCGAGTCTCTCACGGAACGCCGAATTAGTGTTTTACACAGAGCTTCCTGGATTCTCCTTGTAACGCGGGCTGGTTCGTCATACAGCAGCGGTTCCAGTGAGAGACACTCGATCTCACTCAAGCTGATGCTTTTTAAACAGTTTTAAAAATATTGTATAACGAAATCTGAGAATGCAGAAGCGCTTGTGAGAAAAGCACTAACTATGGCGGTTCCAGGAGAGACACTCGCCTTTCAGTCAAAATGATCGCCAGTGTAACGTTAACAGCTGCGGGGGATTTCAATTTTTTTTTTTTACATGATTCGATAATATAGTGGTGGACAAGCAGGGTCAGATAGTTTCACAAAACCAGGAACCAAAATGTATGGTACCCAGTAAGGGACACTCACTCCCAGTGCCAGCTGTAATTCAAATGAAACATTTTTTTACAGTGACTACATAGGGGACTAAGGGACTATTTTCCTATATGAACTATTAAACCTTCTTTTCTATATATTTTTACTTTAGCACTTTTTCTTTTACTCATTAAATACTCAATAGAAAAGCCCATTTTATAATTGCAATAACACACTCGAGGTGTGGGTTACATGCTGATAAAACACACAGGGCATAAGGCACTCGGTGCAAGCACCGTGCCTTTAGTACACCCCTAGGGCGTGCTCTTATCAGCACGAACCCACACCCTCGTCGTGTGTTATTGCTTACTTATAACATAAAGAAACATTCAGAAAGCTGCCAGACAATTGGACATTCACTGTAATGGAGCATGCACCAGCGCTGTCCCTGGCATCACATCCTAACATTGCTGAGAAGGGGAGCAGAATGTGGGTGGCTTTTCAGAATGGGAATTCCTCCATCACATGACACATTGTAATGAAATTACGGGTTTTCACAGAAATGTATTGCACTATGTGGAGCAAGAAAGAGTCCTCTGGAAGGGAAAATGTGTATTATTAAACAACAACAAAGAAAAAACACACAAAAACAGTACAACACAGTAGTGGGGTGGGGGGATCCAGAAAACAATCCCTTAATGTGGCCGTGGGATGATGTGGTGGTCAAGCAGCAGGTGCAGCATTGTTAGTATTGCTGCTGCTGTTCTTGTATTGTGTCGACCTGCTACTGCAAAGCGCTGACCCTCTGATTATTCTCCTCCAGGGCTTCCCACACCAGGTTGATGTTGGCATCTGTTGCAGGGACTGTGTGGGTCTGCTGCAGGAGGAAATCCAGGTAGAAGTGGTGGTGGAGAGGGTGGTGCTGGTGGCTGTGGTGGCAGTGGTGGTGGTGGTGGTGCAGCTGCTGTACTGACCTCCTCCTGCTGTGGCAGTGAGGCACAAATTTGACCCCAGCAGCATGCTCAGCCACTGCCACAGAAGGGCCAGCAGGTGGACGCCTGGCCCTCTGTGGCAGCCTGCCACTCTGCCTTGTGGTGGATGAACATGTGGGTGTGCTGGCTACCAATCCCCAAATGTGTCCCCTGGGGCCATGGTGCACTAGCACACCACACAGATGGCACACCACGACTGTACTGTCTCCCCACACAGAGTTAAAACACATTCACACCAGGGAGCTGCGGAGGGGACCAGACACATTCCTCGCACCACCTAGGTTTTCCAGGGGTACCTCCTGTGGCTATGGAGGTGGTGGAGGGGTGCTGCTGGAGCCCCTACAGCTGCTACCAGTGGTGGTGGTAATGGTGGAGCAGGTTGATGCACAGCAGGCACTAGTGGTGCTGCTGCTGCTGTTGCTTCCACAGTGGGGGTAGCAACACCCAGGAGTCAGGAGTGGTCCAGCATCACATGGCTGCCCCATGTGTCTGCACTCTTCTCCTTCTCTGACTGAGCCCATGAGCCAGCGACTTGCCTTCTCCAGGGTCCATCCTTCCCACACAAGTCCCCGACACACACACACACACACACACACACACACTGACACACACAGTCACACACACACAAAACAAAACAAATCATATAAAAAAAATCCCTACCAAAAACACAATAACAAACACAATACAAAAACTAAATAAAGGTATAGCTTTTAAAAAGCTGTTGTTTTCTTCACACAAAGGCAATAAAGCACTTTCAGTCACTGACTCTACACTGCTCTCCTCTCCACAAAGCCTTCTCCTGCTACGAATGCAAAGGAGAAAGTGAAACTGCTTCTCTGACTCACTTCCTTCCTGTCTGGCTAAAGCATGTGACTTACAGTACTGTAAACCATGTGATGTGTGGGGGGCTGCCTATTTAATTGTCACACTTCACCTTACTTCACATTAAGGCATAATGGCAATGCAAAGTAATAATGATAACGCCAAGTGAGCACTTTACAATGCCTACTTTGTTGTGTTCACCACAATGTGAAGTGGCCACTTTATGCTCACTTTGCCAGTGGATTAAACATTTGCTGCATCTCTAACTAGAGTCTCTCTTTGGATGACCACAAGGACAAGAAGAGTAATAGGGCTATAGGAGGTCTTGCAGGTAACTGGGCCCCAGACCATGTAGGGCTTTATAGGTCAGCAAACCAACCTTGAAGGTGATTGGCCACCTAATGGGGAGCCAATGCAGAAAGTGCAGCACATGCATAATATGACAAGACCTGAGAAGGTCAGTAAACAGCCTGCCCACTGCATTCTGCCTGCACCAGCTGTAGGTGGCACAAATTACCCCCTGATAGCACTAGGTAAAATGCATTGCTGTAATCAAGCCATGATGCCAGAAAGGCATGAACTAGTGATGGCAGATTGTCACAAATGTACTCCGCAGGTCAGGCCCTCTGCTCCCACAGTGCCAAATCTTGAAGTGCAATATGTGAAGAGGAGACAAACAGGGTAACCCTCCTGTCTGTTTTGGGTCCAAAAACACTTACTAGTCTTGAGTCTTGAAGTAAAATATGAACTCTTTTTTGCTAGCATGCCCAGTTAACAGGATCATATATCACACCCTCTTTGGGGAAATGCAGTGCAATGCTTAAACCAGCAAGCACCTAGCCTGGTGCACAATTCTCCCCTTTTTGGACTCAGTTAAGACCCAGGTATGTTCCTACCTTTAGTGCAAAATGGTAACATTATAAGCCCTTTAACAGTTATGTCATCTTTATCAAATACTGTCCCAGCATTCACAAGCAAAAAAATGAGAAAAGACTCAAGCAGGACTAAGGAAACCAAGAGGTTTACTGAAATTAAAAATAGTAAATACATACAAAACACTGAACCTATATACATTAATACTTACAGTCAAAAGAAAATGGAATTTCAGCAATAAAAGTGCCTGTAACTAAATTTCTAGTCTTAACCCAGTTTCTAGTTGGTATTACCTAATTGTAACAAAAGTGCATTTAAGTCCAGAAACACAGTGAGTGTGTTCCCTTAGAAGTCTCGAGAAAAAGTCAGCCCAGTCCCCTCAGACTGCTTGGCAATACTGAAAGTTAATCTCTCCACCTCCTTGTGATGTCGCAGCACATGAGGTCACTGTTAGTCCTGTAATTAATTTGTAATATGACCAAGTATGTCCAAAAGGGTGTCATTTTACTGCATACTCAAAATCTGCAAAGATAGCAATATTAATTTATACAGTCTCTTTGATTGGAGCAATCACCTTTGAACTTTAGAAACACATCCTTACAGCTATTTTCCTCCTAGGTTAAGAAATGTAACAGGTATCTGTTAGAACTTGTTGCTTCCTAAATTGTCATAAAAAATTTAGTTTTCTATGGCTTCCTGGACTTCAAAGTAATTGAAGTTTTACAATGTATTATAAACTGGCGTTTATTATAGTCCCAGGAAGTCAGTTTTCTTTTCAAGCCAGAGGTAACCAGCAGGCCAGTACATTTTCAGAAATCTAATATCCCAGGATGCCTTGCTGGCTGCCATATTTTCCCCAGCAGAAATCCACAGAACAGACATTTATATCACAAATATAATACAATGTAATAACAAGTAGATAGGCAGAGCATCACATATGGCAGATCACCCATGGGAATCAAGGGTTTAATCCGGGCAATGTTTCTCAAATGTTAAAAACCTCTCTGGACCATGACCAACACCTGAGATTCACATGTCAGGCCACTAACCAGAACAATGCCAATGCCAAGATTTTTCACCCTGAATGAGGTGAGAAGCTTGGAATCTTCAAGCCTAAGCCCAGAGACTCGACCAGCTGCACACCAACCCTTGGGTGACCAGGTTGAATCACCAGAACTTCCGTCTTATCTGGATTCAACCTCAACCAGTTGGCACTCATCCAGTGTTGGACCTCAGTAAGGCGCTAACTGAAAACAGACTGCATCCTGTTGTACAGGTGAAAAGACAGGTACAGCTGGGTATCATCAGAGAAGCAGTGAAAACCCAGTCTGTACCATCTTATAATGTCCCCTAATGGTAAAATATGCACCACAGGCAACATGGGGACAAAATGGAACCTGCAGGACCCCATATAGCAGGGTCAGTGGTTGAGAGGAAAAGGATCCCATGATCACCCTCTGCACCCTGCTGGTGAGGAAAGAATGGAACCAGTTAAGGACCATGCTAGAAAGTACACAATGAACCCACAGGCAATGCCAAAGCACTTCATGGTCCATGGTGTAACGCAGCTGAGAGATTGAGGAGAATAAGGATAGACCACTCTCCTCTATCCCTCGCCACCAGGAGTTCATTAAGCACATGAACCAGAACAGTCTCAGCACTCTGCCTTTCCTGAATCCCAACTGGAGAAGGTCATAGATGTCATGATCTAACAAGCAGGCCTCCAGCTGTAAGGCCACCACCTTCTCGATAACCTTCCCTAAAAGTGTAGGTTAGAGACAGGTCTTTTGTTGGCCAGGCAGTCTGGGTCCAGTGAAGATTTTTTCAGGAGGAGTCTCACCACCACCACCTCCTTAAGAGGCTCAAGAAAGACCCCTCACTAATGAACACTGGACTATCCTGGTGATGACCAGGCTGATGGACTTGATGCACCCTACAAGAAGGTGTTTTGGGCCCAGGTCCAAACTACAGCAGATGGATTTCAGCTCATGGATGACCCTAACAACATCCTTGACTGCACCAAGTCAAAATCAAACCAGATTGATGGAATGCCTGCCACAATCACAGGCTCACCACTGCAAGTCCCATTGGAGAACACTGACAGGATCCCATAGGTTACAGATTTGACCATATTTGATTTTTTGATATGCAAATTCTCATTGTGCAGTTGTTATTACCATCATTATCGGTTTTATTGATCTATGCTCTTCTGTACATGACTATCAGCACCCTGTCCCTGTTGTTAAACTAACATTTTATCTTCACTCCCATGGCATTTGATAGGTTCCATGAATGTCCTGACAGCCCTCAACTTAATTCATGAATAGAAATGGAAATAGGAAAATAAATTCAAACCACCATTGCTGGGGTTTTGCTCCGCTTACTCATCAACGTGATTCTAATAGTACACACACATTTAGACCTGTTCTTAATTTGGTAGTAACGTCTGTACTGAAAAGCTGATCTACTTTCTTTCTTTATTTTTACATAGATGGTACTGCTTACTTTAACCTCCTATGGCTTAATTATACAGTAGAGAGGACTGTGCAGAAGTGGTACTTCAAAAGCTGAATGCGTGACTTGGCTCCTAGTACCGCTTGCTCAGCCCAGGAACTAAAATGAAAAGCAGCAATGCAGGTACAGCAAGAAACTCAAATGCAGAAGTGTAGGGAGTTTGAAAGAGTTGGCTGATGGTGTGAAAAGAGAGATGGTAGGCAACAGAAGAATAGGTGGGGGGTTCACAGACACACAAGGAGGGCCAGGAAGAGAGACACAAAATGAGATACAGGGCAAATATGTAGCAGTATGCCACCTGCTGAACAAGGCAGAAATTATGGACTCTTTTCTGAATAGAAAAAGTATTTTAAACATATTTTCCTATTTTCTTCTGTTTAACAAGGGAACCATTGTATAATAGTAATACGATAATCTGCAGTATATGTTATTGTATAATAATGTCACTTCTTGGTGTGAATTCACTCGCTTGTGGCCTTGTGCTTCAACCACCCAAGGTGTAACGTTATTACACAATAACACGCACTCTGGAATGCCTTATTGCTTAAGTAACATACATGTCAAAAGAGTAGATCAAGACGATAATAAAGACATCTGACAATAAACAACACAGTCATGTTAGCATTTAGTGTTCATGATCATTCCTAAATGCCTCCACAAAGAGGTGGGATTTCAACAGCCTGATTAATTCACACACAGACAAAGCTTCCTTTTCCCTTAGGGCAGGGCATTCCATAATATTGGGGCAGTTATAAAAAAATACCCTACCTTCCATAGGCTTTGACCTGGACACAGTGATGAGCACAAGAAAGGAAGTGCACACCACCACCCCTTAAGGTGCTACTGCCAGAAACATACAAAACAGATGCAGAGAAAAGCAATGCATACATAACAACTTAGAAGTCAGTGCTCCTATTTTATTGCCACATACAAACATATGCCAGGTTAGAACTCCTATGTATCACCTAGTGAGAGGTTACTTCAGTGGGTGGAGCTAGTGGTTATGAGCATCCTTAAAATACCCTATAATTCTCCCTAATTGAATATAATGTTTATGGTTTGCTTTTTCTCATTCTATTTTTGTCATGAAACATGGATGTCCACTCCCCTTATTTAACTGTAATACTGACTTCTGTAGAAAAATTTCTCCCCTTTAACAGTCTAGTTTACAAATGGAGTATTTCAATGAATTAGTGTTGCTGCTTTTATACAATATATTACTAGTACTTATTGATGTTCACATCAAAACTATATGTTTGCCTTCAAAGCACTGCTAATAACATGTTTACTGTTCTTAAATAAATAAAACACATCTAATCATGTTTGTGGTAGGAGCTGAACCCTGTTATCTGGTGTTCAAAATTAAAAGAGAATTACATTAACCCTGGTGTTTCACTCATGGTCAGAGTTGAACCTGAGTACTCCATGCATAAACTTAAGAAAATAAAATGAGGATCCTGAGTCACTCCCACACTATGGTTATGTACATGTGGATCAATATAATCGTGAATAGTAGATGTCATTGTCCATGAATGAAATGTAAATGTCTATCATGTGTACAAAAAACACATGTACTATATATTATACCATGCAGTGCTTAATTAACATTGTGTGTACATATAAGAAGGATGTTTTTCATGTGATTTTAAAGATTTTTGTGCAATGCACCTTTCACTTTAAATGTTTGCACAATAAATGTTTTGTACAAATGTTTCACTTTGACTATCCAATTAGCAAGAGTTATGGGGTATGTAAGGGTGTTCATGACTGCTATCTCCACACCTGAATAAGCCTCTCTTGAGGCAATATGTTGGGGTTCTAGCCCAGTGTTTGTTTGTAAGTGGCAATTAAATATGATTAGAAAATTGGCTTTTTTTTATTTCCTGGTCTCTTAATATTTTCACTCCAGATTTTCAACATTGCCATTTTTCCACACCTCCTTATGAACAGTATTAGATTCAGTGCAAAGAAGTGCAAAGTAATGCACCTGGGAAACAAAAACCCAGGGGAAGAGTACACAATGGGGGGTGAGATACTGACAACAACAAAAATGGAAAGGGACCTGGGGTAGTCATATCAGATGACCTAAAGGTGGGTCAGCAATGTGAGAAGGCAGTAAGGAGGGCTGGGGGGGATACTGGGATGCATAGGGAGAGGCATCACCAGTAGAAAACAAGAAGTTGTTGGCCCTCTGTACAGACAGTTGGTAAGACCACATCTGGAGTACTGTGTACAGTTCTGGAGACCCCATCTCCACAAAGACATAGATAGGGTGGAGGCTGTCCAGAGGAGGGCAACCAAAATGATGCAGGGTCTGCATCAGAAGACATATGAAGAAAGACTAAAGGAACTAAAGATGTATAGATTCGAGGAAAGGAGGGAGAGGGGGGACATGATAGAAACATTCAAATACCTCAGGGAATCAACAAAGTCCAAGAGGGTAGCATCTTTCAGAAAAAGAAATGTAGAAAAACAAGAGGGCACAATTTGAAGATAGAGGGGGAACGGCTCAGAGGTAATGTGAAGAAGTATTTCTTCACAGAGAGGGTTGTGGATACATGGAACAGCCTTCCTGAGGAGATCATAGAGTCAAAACAGTGGGAAATTCAAGAATGCATGGGATAGACATAAGGCAATTCTAGGGGAGGTAGGAGGAAGTAGGCTGTTGGTTAACTAGGATCTGCAGCTTATCTGTTAGGTAGGGAAATGAGCAGACTAGGTGGGCCAAGAGGTCCTTATCTGCCATTAAATTCTATGTTTCTATGTTTCTAAGTACAGCTGCCATTTTTCACATCTGGCCTAAAATGTGGTTTCACACATGTGGCGACAATGGCGCGGTCGCTGTGCTAAATCAATGTTTGGGACAGATTAAGAAAATCATAGTGACAGTGTTCATATGAGAGGTCCCAAAAGTGCATGTTACAAATTTTGTGAAACAATTCCCAAAAATGACTGTGTTACCAGCGTGCATTGCACAGTTTCTACACATGCTCGTAACTTCGCGATTTCTTATATTTTTACTCCAGATTCTCAAAATTGTCATTTTTGCACACCACCTGATGAATGGTACAGCTGTCATTTTTCATATGCTGCCTGAAACATGTTTTTGCACCTGTGGCACACAGTGGGTGCAGTTACTGTGCAAAATCAACGTTTGGGACAGTTTAAGAAAATCACAGGGCCACTGTTCATGAGCGGAGGTCCCAAAATTCCTATGTTGGAAATCTGGTGTAAGAAATCCTCCAATTAATTGCATTACGGGTGTATGTTACACAGTTTCTAAGCACACTTGTGACTTCACCAGTTTTGTTATATTTTCACTCAACATTTTCAACATTACCATTTTTGCACCTCCTCATGAATAGTGCAGCTGTCATTTTTCACATCCTGTTCAAAATGTGTTTTCACACTTGTGGTGCCAAATGACATAGTCGTTGTGCAAAATCACCTTTCAGCTAACTAACTGATAGTGTCACTGTTCATGCACTGGGTCACAAAAAGCCCATGTTGAAAACTTGGAGTGAAAATACTAAGAAACTCCCAAGGCTTTAGGCTTACCCACCATAACACCCTACCTTGTAGGGACTGACAGGTGTCAGGGATGTGACTTGGGATTGCAGACAGTAATGCTCATGCCATTCCACTTCCACCCTGCAGCCAGTGACAGGCATCGAAGTGTGCCTTGGACTTTTCAGCCCCAAAATTCACCCCATTCTGCTATACTGCACCCATTTCAGTGTATTTCCTTATGGAAGTGGGTCAGTGTAAAGCCTGAACACCCCAAGGCATACTGCAACACTTGTTGGTGTCTGCAGGGTAGGGTGAGGTGAAATGGCATGAGCATTATTGTCAATGACCCAAAGGCACACCGCAATGCCTGTCAGTCTCTGCAGGGTGGGGTGGGATTGACTTCGGTTCCATAATTCACTGCCATTCTTATTATGCATCTCTCTAACTTCTGCACTACCAATGTCAACACCAGCAAGACAACATTTGGCATTGATAAATGCTTGTTCTATATTGTAATGGTCATTTGGTGATGAATAAAGGGCACCAGTCGACTAACAAGGGCCAACTAGGCACGTGTTTTCATCTCAGGTTGAAATAACACCACAGAGCTCTTCAGGATTATTTTTGAAATCTCTTTGATGTTTTCTGAACCCTCAATGGAAAGACAATCTTGTTGTGCATGGGTGCCCATACATTATTCTGTATATTACATGTTGATTCAGATCAAACACAGCATAGCATGTTTAAATATCCATGTGACATATGGTCAGTTCAAAGCAGCTAAAGCACAGTGGAAAGGTTGCAGATTATCCACTCAGTTTAATGTCTTTAAGAAAGATTAAAAAAGTGTTTCCTCCATTATGAAATAACATGTTCCTAGTTTCTAGTTTCATTAAACTATTTGTAATAAGTTAACATTACTTATTACTTTTAATTAAGTACTGTAACTGTGATAGTAATCTATATTACTTCATTTTACATATTCTTACATTCCTCTTAGATTCATGTACTGGTGAATCTTTGTCCAGTTTTACATACCTTTTAAAATTGCATCTTATCTGCAATTACAGTTGTGACTGTGTTTCTTAATATGCTCTGTTATTTACATGAAATACTGATGCTGTAAAGCGTTTTTATTGTTCGTTGAGATTGTGTGTTATTGAATGTTGTCTCAGCTTCTGGGTCATTATTTTAAATGGGCAATGTTTCTCAATGAATCATCTGGTTAACAAATAAAAAATATGTATTAGCTTTATAGAGCAACAGCTTCACTTGTAATATAAATGGCAATAGGCTCATGTTTTTATGTCTTCTGCCCCTGTAAAAGAGCTCTTCTTTTTCTGTTTTCACTAGTTGTTGTAGCAGGGATACAGGACAGGACTACAATGAGACTACAGAAGTTTATTTTTTTAAACCCAAGCCTTCCTGAGAAGAGTAACAGAAAAAATATTGCCCCAACTGGTGGACATAATATCCTCTAGGGTGGCTTAGGTGGTTCTTGCAGGGTGGGTGGATACAGCTGACCCCCCAACTCACACTTTGCTCCAACCCATACATTTACAACTTCCACTTTGTTACATAAAATAATGCATGACAGTATGTTAAGTAATTTCTAGAAAAGAAATGTAATCATTATATTCCCCTCTATTACATATTATTTTAATTCATATCTTGCAAATACGCAATACTAATGACAGGAATAATATTACTTGCTCCAAAATACTGGCTGTTACTTTATTGTATCAGTTTTTGGTAGACAGTCTTGTCTTTTTAAGAAGGTAATATTTGTTTAATCCACCATATCTCCAGCTTGCAAAAATGTCTCCAACGATATTTGAGCCATGGTGTTGTTCATTTAACTGGATCATTTAGTTTCTTTATTAACATATTTATTTGAAAACTGGTAACTGGTAGAGGCACACTGAGCCAAGGCCCATTTCCAGGTGTGACCTGAAGGAGAGGAAAAGTGGAAGAGCAGCACAATGCATAATAACAGGTCAGTCACACAGCGCTTGAAAACAGTTTGGCACAAAATTATATGAATACTAAATAATAGGTACAGAGAATAAAGTGTGGTTGAAGCTCAATAATAATCACATATACAAGTGCAAAGTAAAAGTGGCTACATGACATATCAACAACAGGGAAATTACCTGTAGGGTGACATACTGCCTGGCCTCATAATGGATGGAGAAACAGAGGTAGTGTCATAGTGAGACAAGAAGGCAGGTAGCAGTGACCCAGCTGGTTGTATATCAAGGATGTTAGTGACGCAGGCTAGAGAAGCATCAGGAGGAAGGATAACAGGAACAGGTGGGTTGGGGTTGGAATATCAACTGGTGCCTGGGGGAGCCAAAGAATGAGAAGAGGTGGGGGAAGGAAGAAAGTTAGTTCCAGAGTGAGGGAATTTAATATCAGAAAGCAGATTGCCCAGCGGAGGAACATGGGTGATAAGTGGCGAAAGTGTGATGGTCTCTGGAATGAAAGGAACAGGATGCAAGGGGTAGTTGGGACAGGTACTCGCCTTTAACTGAAGAAGTCTTGAAGTTAATTAGTTGTCATCAGAACTATTGTATTACTGAAGCCACTAAAATGGCACATCCAGTAAGCTGGGGAGGAAACCTTTGGGAACTATCTAGTGCTATGCTATTATTGTTTGGAAACCACTTCTCAGCCAAACACATGTTCAGTAGGACTGTATCATTTAATGTCTGGTCCTCACATAAAGAGGATGACAGTTTCCTGTTGTAAAAAGCTGCAAAACCACTAAAAACCTCTCGAACAATGGTCTACAATGAAAAATGGAAAAACATGCAACCCTCTGAGTGACTTTGGTGAGCCTTACATACTACTAGGATTCAGTGTGACCTATTATAAATGCCTTGCCTAGATAATTAAGATATTTCCTGAATAGCTAAAGCAAGAAGGGAGGCAAACAACACATTATAACATTACAACACTATTCATTAAACTGGACAGTCTTTGCTCAAGACTGAAATTGTAGGGCTAGTTCAGAGACAAGGGTTTATGTATGATTCTTGGACTCCTACCCTGGGGTATGGCTGTTGAGGGGGATGAATACACTGCTGAGGTGATGCACCAGCCCTAGAGGGAAGGATTGTGCCATTCAGAATTCATAGAACTTCTGCTGGCCAACAAGGAGTGGAATAGATATCAGATGGTGCTGTGTAAAATTAAAGTTACTCTTCGACATTTTCATGAAATTTGGACAGAAGTAATATGAGATCTTTTAGGGTAACTTTACATAGAAACATAGAAACATAGAATTTGACAGCAGATAAGGACCGCTTGGCACCCAGTCTGCCCATTTCCCTACCTGATGGATAAGCTGCAGGTCCTAGTTAACCAGCAGCCTACTTCTTCCTACCCCACCCCTAGAATTGCCTTATATGACTGTCCCATGCATGCTTGAATTCCACCACTGCTTTTGACTCCACAACCTCCTCTGGAAGGCCGTTCCATACATCCACAACCCCTCTGTGAAAAAAATACTTCCTTAAATTACCTCTGAGCCGCCCCCTTCTTATCTTCAAATTGTGCCCCTTGTTCTTGCACACCTCTTTTTTGAAAGATGCTACCCTCTTGGACTTTGTTGATTCCTTGAGGTACTTGAAAGTTTCTATCATGTCCCCCCTCTCCCTCCTTTCCTCGAGGCTATACATATTAAGCTCCTTAAGTTTCTCTTCATATGTCTTCCGGTGCAGACCCTGCACCATTTTAGTTGCCATCCTCTGGACAGCTTCCATCCTGTCTATGTCTTTGAGGAGATTGGGTCTCCAGAACTGCATGCAGTACTCCAGATGGGGTCTCACTAGCTGTCTGTACAGAGGGATAATAACTTCCTGTTTTCTACTGGTGATGCCTCTTCCTATGCATCCCAGTATCCCCCCAGCCCTCCTTGCTGCCCTCTCACATTGTTTGCCCACCTTTAGGTCATCTGATATGACTACCCCCAGGTCCCTTTCCATTTTTGTTGTTGTTAGTATCTCACCCCCATTGTGTACTCTTCCCCTGGGTTTTTGTTTCCCAGGTGCATTACCTTGCACTTCTTAGCATTGAATCTAAGCTGCCATACATTTGACCATTCCTCTAACCTTGCCAAGTCCTTCTCATCCTTTCACTCCACCTTGTGCATCAACTCTGTTGCAGATCTTTGTGTCATCTGCAAAGAGACATACTTTTCCTTCCAGTCCCTCTGCAATGTCACTTATAAAGACATTGAAGAGGACCAGTCCTAATACTGAACCCGAGCGGTACCCACTACTAACCCCTTTTTCAGAGTGGACTCCATTTACTATTACTCTCTGTGTCCTATTCTCCAGCCAATTCTTTACCCAGGCTGTCATCTTGGGACCCACTCCCAGGCTGGCTAACTTGTATATTAATCTTTTGTGTGGGACTGTGTCAAATGCCTTGCTAAAGTCTAGGTAGGCCATGTCCACAGCCCTCCTGATCAACTACTTTGGTCACCCAGTCAAAGAAATCTATCAGATTTGTCTGGCATGACCTTCCCGCTGTGAATCCATGCTGCCTTGGGTCCTGTGCCCCTCTGACCTCTAGATACTCAACAATTCTTTCCTTCAGAAGTGATTCCATCATTTCCCTACCACTGAGGTTAAACTAACAGGTCTGTAGTTTCCTGCTTCTGCCTTGCTCCCACTTTTGTGAAGGGGAATCACATCTGCCCTCCTCCAGTCCTCGGGTACCACCCCATCCTCCCATGATTTGTTAAAGAGGGTAGTCAGTGGTGTCACTAGTTCTACCCTTAGTTCTTTTAGAATTCTGGGATGAATCCCATCAGGCCCCATTGCTTTGTCCACCTTCAGTTTTAAGAGTTCTTTCAGAACCCTTTCTTCTGTAAATGGGCTGGTATCAACTTCTGTATCCAGAGTGTTTCTACTGTTTGTTTTAGGTACCTCCCCTCTTCCTTTGTAAATACTGAGCAAAAATATTTGTTTAGTATCTCTGCCTTTTCACAGTCACCCTCTGCCCACCCTCCTCCCCTTTATTAAGCCTCACTATCCCTCCTTGGTCTTACTTCTCTCCTGATGTACCTATAAAGGTTTTATCCCCTTCTTAACTGAGTTGGCTATCTTTTCCTCGGTTTGGGCCTTTGCTGTTCTGACTGCCTTCCCAGCTTCCTTTTGCTTTAACTGATACAGTTCTCTGTCCTGTTCCTTCTGTGATTCCTTGTACTTCCTGAATGTTTTCTTTTCTCTTGAACCTTCACTGCCACTTCCTTTGAGAACCATAGTGGTTTCTTACCTCGTTTCATTTTGTTTATTGCTTTACACAAAGGCTTGTTACCTCTGTGATGGCAGTTTTATTATTCCCATTGTTCTTCCACCCCTCCTTCCTGCCCATTTGCTAGTGCATTCCTTAGGTACTTACCCATTTTGACAAAGTCAGCCCTCCTAAAATCCAGTACCTTTGTCTTTGTATGGCTTGACTCTATTGCTGTGTTTATTGTGAACCATACTGTTCAATGGTCGCTAGTTCCCAGATGGCTACCCACTTCTACATCTGTGATCCTCTCTTCATCTCCATTTGAGAGAACCAGGTCTAAGATTGTTCCCTCTCGAGTGGGCTCCAATACTAGTTGTCTAAGGCATGCCCCCTGTAGTGCATCTAGAATAACCCCACTCTTAGAAGTGGCTGCTGCAACTGCACTCCAGTTAACATCTGGCATATTCAGATCACCCATCAGCAATATCTCCCCTTTTTCTGCCATACTAAGTATACTTTCTATCATTTCCTTGTCCATTTCCTCCCCTGAGAGGATCTGTATCTAACCCTGTGCGGATTGTGGTGCCATTGCCGGTCTCCAAATTTACCCACAGTGCTTCTTCTCCTCCCTGTTTACCCTTTTGTTCTGTTGCTTTGATTCCTTCCCTTATGTAAAGAGCTACTCCTCCTCCTCTTTTACCCTCCCTGTCCCTCCTGTAGATAGTGTATCCTGGTATGTTTACATCCCAGTCATGGTTTTGTGTGTACCATGTTTCTGTGCCTGCCACGGTAACCAGATGTTCCTCCTCCATCAAGGCCACTAATTCAGGAAGCTTGTTACTCAGACTACGGGCATTGGTACTCATTGCTCTCCATTTTTTGATGGCTTTACTTTCTGTTGCAGCATCCCCACTGACCTTTCTACCTCGTCTTTTCCCATTTAGTACCCTGTTTTGTAGGGAGGGTGGGATTTTTTCTGCTTCCTTATCGAGTACCCTCCCAGCTAGTTTAAAAGCTTACCAATGAAGCATTTAACGATTGCTCAAAGACTTGTTCCCTTCCTGGACAGATGCAGACCATCCTGCCAGTATAGGCTGGTGTCCCTCAGGTGGAACCCAGTCCCCAATGAAGCCAAACCCCTGTGCTCCGCACCATTTTCAACCACTCATTAAACTGCATGGTGCAAAGTACCCTTGCCTCACTCATACCATTTACAGGCAGCACCTCAGAGAAGGATACTGTGTGCTACTTGTCTTAGGCCTCTCCCCAGTTCTACAAAGTCCTTCTGCACTGCTCTAAGCTCATGTTGAGCCAAGTCATTTGTCCCTAGGTGGACGATGACATCCAGCTCAGACTCCCATGCAGCTGTTCTCGTGATCCTGAGGATTAATACTGCTATACAAAATGTCTCCATATATGTGACATACTATAGGATACTACCCCTGAATGTAAGTAAAACAGTTTTCAAGTCTTTACTTATTTGTTTGTTTACCAGGTAGGAGCACTGATCCCATGGACCGTTTTCAGGAGTGACCCAAGCCAAGCAGATGGCACATACAAAAGGATATATATTTCAATTGTACATACGAAAGAATATACATTATAATTCAAAAATAATACAATTCCAGTAGCATGTGACCAGTATAATGGGGTACAGATAAAGTACAGGACATTTACAGCAGCAATGGACTGTTTAAATTAGCCAGTGATTGAGCAGTAATACAAGAGGCAGCAAGTCCCTAGCTTTAAGGGCATAATAGTTACAGTATGAGTAGTATACTGTACAACATGTTCGTGAAATTTCACAAACAAGAAACGTGCACCTTTCTGAGTCTTTGCAACTTTAGAACCTTTAAATTAAATGTCACCTTAACTACACAGTTATATCCTGCAGCAAGTGGTAAGCATATCAATATTCCGATTTCTGTCTATAAGGAAGACCACATACTTAGCAGTCAAATATCTGTAAAACTTGCATGATGTTTTGCAAATAAGTAAACTGAAATAAATTGATCCCAGTCACTTTCTCATTACTTATCCGAATGTCACCATATGTTGCATGTCCTAACACATTTGAACTCTATAGGTCTGCTGGTCTATTTTCAGGGGATCTGGCTGAAAGGACAAATGAATTTTAGGCAAACAAAAATTCCCTATTTATCAAACAGAATTTCCCAAATTTTTGAGAAATCACAGAATTTCATAAAAAGTTTCATGACTGTGTCATCTGTGAATTTCACCGAGCCCTCATGTTGATATACAGTATAGGCAGTTGTTCCCCTACCCTCATGGCCAAAATCAGGATATGGTCATCGCAACCTAGATCATTCTTTTAAATTCTGCTTCCACTGAAATTCCATGGAATTTTGGAGATTTCACTTAATTCCATAACATTACATTGAGAGTGGAATTCCAGAATTATGGAAACAAATTGAAAAAATGCAGTTTCATAATCCACATTTTAAACAAACCTCAATTAATTTTCCCTGAAAATCATGGAACAATATTTCTTGGACTTAAAAATGAAATCCAAAGAGCATTTCTGAAGTGGAATTATCATTCCACACAAATTCCACTGGCATAACTCAGCAGTCCACACAGCTCTAGAAAGGACAGAAAGAACTGAGGAAAATGTATGGGAATAAAATAATGATCAAAAGAGACAGATAATGTAGCTTGTTGAGCACTGGAAAAGTACTGTATTTAACAGCAGGAATTGAAAACACAGGACAGAGGACTGGGGGCACAGGGAATGGCTAGGGAGGAGTAACAGATTCTTGGTGCTGGCTAGCCTAGATGATCAGGAAGGGGGTTCATAGGGAAGATAGGAGAAAGGTGGGGTTGAAAAACAATGGGGTTAGCAGTCTGACAGAAAGTGGGGTGAGGGTCTTGGTGAATATCTAAAGGAGGGCACACAGGTGAGAGCCGGGCAGTCAGAGGCTCTCCCTCCCTCCCTGAAGCAGAGCAGAGCATCACAGCAGCTGCTACAGCAGCAGATCACATGGGTGAGAAACAGGCAAGCCAGAGGCTCTCCCTCCCTCCCTGAAATGAGCAGAGCATCGGGAGCAAGCTGCTACTGCAGCAGGTCACATGAGTGAGAGACAGGCAAGCCAAAGGCTCTCCCTCCTCCTCCCTCCCTAGAAATGAACAGAGTACCAGAGCAAGCTGCTACAGCAGCAGGTTGTACAGGTGAGAGCTGGGCAGTCAGAGGCTCTCCCCTCCCTCCCCCAAAATGAATGGAGCACCTGAAGAAGCTGCTACAGCAGGTAATTAAAATTACTTGAGCCACTTTAGAGCTGGTGCTGTGTGTGTCAGGGGTACTGATGCTGATAGGTTTTGCAGAACCTGAATTTACCTATGCCAAATGTGCTAGTAGCAGGATCACTTTAAGGCAGCACATTGAAGCATCGGTGAAGCACTGGACCATGACTGTACTTTTAAGGCACTGTTATGATTGCATTGTATCCTGTTTGTTAAGGACTTTGATACATGTTGTCAACTGCATTACTGCTCGTTTTGGACTTGGGATTTGAGTTTAGGTAGCTGAGATGGGACATGTGTGCCGATCCATCTTGTCCCCATCTCCCAGGCTGTTCACCTCTCCTTCTGCATTGCTCCACATGTCACATGGGTGAGAACTGGGCAATCAGATGCTCACCCCGCCTTCCCCAAAATGAATGGAGCACCTGAGCTGCTACAGCAGCACTGGTGAGAGCTGGGCAGTCAGAGGTCCTCCCCTGCTTCCCCCAAAATGAATGGAGCACTGGAGCAAGCTGCTACAGCAGCGGGTAATTGAAAATGCCTTGGGTCGCTCAAACTGGTGCTGTCAGTGTTAGAGTACTGATGCCAAATCTGAATTTACCTCTGTAAATGTGCTAGTAGCAGGTTCACTTTAAGGCTGCACAGTGAAGCATCAGACCACACTTGTACTTTAAGGCACTGTTATGATTGCATTGTATACTGTTTGTTAGGGACTTTGATACATGTTGTGCACTGCATTTACTGCTTGTTTTGGACTTGGGATTTGAGTTTAGGTAGCTGAGATGGGACATGTGTGCCGATCCATCTTGTCCCCATCTCCCCCAGGCTGTTCACCTCTCCTTCAGCATTGCTCCACAGGTCACATGGGTGAGAGTTGGGTAGTCAGAGGCTCTCCCCTCCCTCCCCCAGAATGACCTGCCCACCTGAGAAACCTGCTACAGCAGCAGGTCACACGGGTGAGAGCCAGAAAGTCAGAGGCTCTCTCCTCCCTCCCACAAAATGAACATAGAAAGCTGCTACAGCAGCAGGTAACTGAAAATTACTTGGGCCACTCTGGAGCTGGTGCTGGTGTGTGTTGGCAAAACCCGCCATTGCTCACACAGCAGATGCCCCCCTCCCCCATCCTGGGTTGTCACGTCCTATATACCTGACACCTGTCACATTCCCTCCTTACTGTATCTCCCCATATTCACACTAGCAGGTTATACTCCTTGACCATCTGTGGTGGTTATTCAACTTGCTGGGATTTGTAAAATTTTTTTCTCTTAAGATACTGTAAATAAGGGGATTGGTGGAGGGAGGAGACAAAGAAGGGAAAGCAGGAATAGGCGGGTGATGGGATGATGGGAGATGACATTGGTCCAACTGGTGAGAGTAGAGGATGGGAACAGGGAGGTGATGGGCTGATGGGGATGATGCTGGGCCAGCTGCAGGGTAGTAGGGGATGGGAGACTGGAGTGAGGAAGAAGCAAAGCAGGAAACTGGTGAGGCAAGAGTGAACAGGGCATGGAAAATGAGGACATAGCTCTGGACTGCAACCAGAACAGTGGGAAACATCTAGGAGGGGAGCACAAAAGAGGAGGGGGTCATGCGTTTTGGGACTTGATTCTGAAAGGGGTAGGATGGGGATCCAAGAAAGGCTGCAAATGGGTAGCGAGCATGACGGGTATGACAGCGGGTAGGGTGGGAAGTTTATCCATAAATGTTGGGAGGGAAAGGGAGAAACCTCACATAGTGGTGCACCTGGGCACAAATGACGCAGAATGGAGCACAGTCAGGGAGGTGCAAGAGAGGTTCAAGGAAGTGGGGAGACTATGTGAAAAAGCAGCATACTCAGTTGCTTTCTCAGATGTTCTCCTGGTACCCAGGGCAATTTCAGCCAGGAAACAGAGGATAGTGGAGTTTAACACATGACCACTGACATGGTGTCAGGCCATGGGGTACAGTCTGGTGGGGTAGTGTGGTGGAACATGGGAAAACAAGCATCTGTATGCCCCAGACAGGCTACATTTAGGTAGGGAAGGTGCAGCAGTCCTGAAGCAGAGGCTGGGGGAGTATATGACAACCAGGATTAAGTTAAACTAAGTGGGGGGGCAGAAGATTGGATGACAAATTATGTCTCCAGGCCAGGGAGCCAATAGGCTCCCCAAGCAAGTTGGAAGGGATGGGAGGAATTCAGATAAGTGGGACAAAATGGGTCTAGAGATTGGCAGGGAAGGGTGAGGGACCCACTGGAGGGTGGCGTCCCTTGAAAGTAGGGAGCCTGGGCAACAAGACCGCTGAGTTACAGGCACTGATGGCAGAAGGGAGAAGTGGACATAGCTCAATCAGTGAGACATGGGCCACCCAAAACAAGACTGGGACCTGTGATCCCACGGTACAGGCTGTACTGGAAGCACAGGGAGAAGGGAAGGATGGGTGGCTATTTATGAAAGGAAGGAATACTATGTAGCAGGGAGGAGGGTGAGGAGGGCAGGGCAGAGGCCTTATGGGTACAGATCCAGGACTGAAAGGCAGGAGGGTGAGGTGAGGTGGTGTATAGGCCACCATGTTAAAACAAGGATATTAATAGGGAGCTGGGAGCAGATAATGAGGCCATTGCAAGGGTCATACCATGATATTGGGGACTTCAATCTACCTGGGGTGGAATGGAACACCCTGCAAACCTCAAGCATCAGGGAACTGGTCCTTCTGTAGGGTTTCCAGGACAGCTTTCAGTGCAGATGGCAAGGGAGCCAACCAGGGAAGGAAACATACTGGAAATTGAGCTGACAAATGAAGAGAATGTCCTGGAATTGGGGTGGAGATTCCTGGCTGGGAAGCGACCACAAACAGTGTGGTTCTCGCTTAGTATGGGTAAGAAGACAGCCAGAACCAGGACAAAGGTGATGGACTTCAGGGGAGCAGACTTTGGAAGGATGAGGGACATATTGGGGGGGCACCTTGCCAGTATTCACCCATGCATGGAAGCTAGCCAGAAATGAGAAATTATCAAACTGGGGTTAGCAGAGGCCACCAACTCTTGTACAAAGCTGCAAAGCAAAAAGGCCAAGTCTAAGAGACAACGCTGGTTAAACAGGGAGATATTAGGAAAGGTTAAGGAAAAAATGGCTGCTTTCAGAAAATACATACAATCCAAATGGGAGGAGGATAGGGAGGAGTACATGAAGAAATCAAGAGAGTTGAGCAGATTGGTCAGGGCAGCCAAGGCAAAAAGGTAGCATAGGCTGGCACAAGGGATCAGAGAAGGGGAAAAGGATTTCTTCAAATACATAAGGGAGAGAAACTGTAAGGATCAGATTGTTAGGATCAAGGCAAATGGGGGGTGGGTGTAGAAGGGGTTGGACCCATAGGCAGTGGAGCCAGGGGGTCGGTGGGGTCAGCCGACCCCTCACTTTCAAAAGTAAGGGTAAGAATGTATATTTTGACCCCCACCAATTCTGATTCAAGATTTACTAGCCTGTTATCTTAAGCCTTTATATTGTCTTAAGTCTGCCACAAACAACACACAGATACATTCACTGGAAGCTGAGGAGATCAAGGTCAAATGCTCTCACTTAATTGTACTGACTAATTGCTACATACCCTTTCCCCACTGGCACACAAAAACAAATATTTTTTCCAGATACATTTACTTTTTCTCACCTCCCTTCCATCTCCCTTTCACCCCACTCACTTAACTGAAGGACAGGAAATGACAGCCTTGTTTTCTTGTCCTGCCCTCCTGAAATGCCTGGTAGTGCTTTTCATTTCTGCTGTTCTGCCACCCGACACATAAAAATACTGCAATATTGAAGCCTAGCTTGCCTTAAGTAACTCCCTCTCCTTCTCATTTTATGTTTGCTTGCACGCATGTGCAAGAAATATAGTGCCACCATCCGAAGCTCGGAGGGTGTGTCACCCCTTCCTATTCAGTCAGTGTGTTGGCAGGCACGGGTTTCTGTCCGCCATCGCATGCTGGAGCTGTTCATGACAAGCTCCAAAATGCAGTGGCATACAGTTGAAAGGGGAGCTACACTTCAGTGAGCAGCCATAAGATATGGCTAGCTCATGCGCAGCTCCCGCTACACACACACATACACACGCAGATACTGCATGCCTCCCCCACCATGCACACATTCTATAGCCGACCGGGGTACCTAATCCCCATCGGCTGTGCTGCGCCCCCAAAGCTTTTCCAAATGCCATGCTGGGTGCCCACCCCAGCGTGGCAACTCAATGGTATAGCCGACGGGGTGCCCAATCCCCAGTCGGCTTCACTGTTTCTCCTCCCAGTACAGGGTGCCACGCTGGGAGCCCACCCAGCGTGGCAACAATGCTGCGGCCGATGGGGGTACCCTAATCCCCCATCGGCTCCACGCCCCCCAGCCATCCTTCTATCACACTGGGAGCCCACCCTAGCATGGCAAATGTCCGAGTCATCTTTTTTTTAAATACCTGTAAATAAAAACGGTCCCACACAGTCTTCCTACCCCTCCCCACAACCCGCACTCCACCCACTGCGCACTGCCCTCCCACAACCCCCCACCCCATTCTTACCTCCAGAGCTCGGCGCGATGATCTTCGGTGGACGAGGAACACGCCTGCACTCTTCAAAGTTGACCGTGAACAGAGGAAATGCCGGTAAGCTGTATCATGGGATAGATAGGGTTTTTCAACTTTGTTGCACATCTCAGGCATTTTTGGAAAATTTTGCACCAAATTTTCAACATGGGGTTTTGGGACCCTTCTCATGAATGCTGTCACTGGCAAGGCGTTATTCGGCCTGAAGGGTGATTTATGTCACTGCCCAAAATCACCTTTCAGGACCAATTAATGAAACAACACTGCCAGTGTTCATAAGGTGGGCTCTCAAGAAGCCTATTTTGAAAATTTGGTGGAAAAATTCAAAAAACGACTGTTTTACGAGCGTGAATTGCGCAGTTCCTACGCACGCTCGTAAGCTTGTGAATTTTCAACATTTTCACTCCAGGTTTTCAACATTGCCATTTTACCACACCTTCTTATGAGTAGTACAGCTGTCATTTTTCACATCTCACCCAAAATGTGTTTCAGCCCATGTAACGCACAATGGCGCAGTCGGTGTGCAAAATCAATGTACAGGACAAATTAAGAAAATCACGGTGACACTGTTCATGAGCATAGGTCTTAAATGGCTTGTTGAAAATTTATGAAAATTCCAAAATGATCGTTTTACTTGCAAGCCATGTTCCCACGCATGCTCGTAAGTTCACGAATTTTCAATATTTTCACTCCAGATTTTCAACATTGCCATTTTACCACACCTTCTTATGAGCAGTACAGCTGTCATTTTTCACATCTCACCCAAAATGTGTTTCCGCCTATGAAGCGCACAATGGCACAGTCGGTGTGCTAAATCAATGTACAGGACAAATTAAGAAAATCATGGTGACACTGTTCATGAGCAGAGGTCTTAAAATGGCTATGTTGAAAATTTGGTGAAAAAATTCCAAAAATGACTGTTTTACGAGCATGCGTTGCGCAGTTCCTACACGCTCGTAAGTTCGTGAATTTTCGATATTTTCACTCCAGAGTTTCAACATTGCCATTTTACCACACCTCCATATGAGCAGTACAGCTGTCATTTTTCACATCTTGCTCAAAATGTGTTTCCGCCCATGTAGCGCACAATGGCGCAGTCGATGTGCGAAATCAGTGTATGGGACACATTAAGAAAATTACAGTGACACTGTTCATGCGCAGAGGTCTTAAAATGGCTATGTTGAAAATTTGGTGAAAAAATTCCTAAAAATGACTGTTTTACGAGCGTGCGTTGCACAGTTCCTATGCATGCTTATAAGTTTGCGAATTTAATATTTTCACTCCAGATTTTCAACATTGCCATTTTATTACACTTCCTTATGAACAGTACAGCTGCCATTTTTGATACGCCGCCCAAAATGTGTTTTCGCACATGTAGCGCACAATGGTGTTGTTGGTGTGCGAAAGCAATGTTTGGGACAGATTAAGAAAATCACAGTTACACTGTTCATGAGCAGAGGTCTTAAAATGGCTATGTTGAAAATTTGGTGACAAAAGTCCATAAAATGACTGTGTTATGAGTGAGCATTGCTCAGTTTCCATGAACCCTCGTCAGTTCATGACTGTAATATTTTAAGTCCAGATTTTCACCAGTGGCATTTTTCCACACTTCCTTATTTACAGTACAGCTGTCATTTTTCACAACATGGCCGAAGTGTGTTTTCACACTTTCAGCGCAGAGATGCTTGGTCGCTGTGGGAAATCATTGTTCGGGACAGATAAAGAAAATCACAGTGACACTGTTCATGATCGGAGGCACCAAAATGCCTGAGTTGACAATCTGCTGTAAAAAAATCCCCAACCTAATTATATTACGGGTGTGCGTTGCACAGTTTCTATGTACACTCGTGACTTCACCATTTTTTAAATATTTTTGCTGCAGATTTGCAACATTGCCATTTTTTACACTTCCCCATAAACAGTACAGCTGTCATTTTTTACATCCTGTTAGGAATGTTTTTGCACCTGTGGTGCTAAATGCCGTAGTCGCTGTGCATAAGCAGCTTTCGCCTAACAAACTGATATTCCCCCTGTTCATGAGGTGGGGTCACAAAAAAACCATGTTGAACATTTGGAGTGAAAATACCAACGAATGCCTGAGGTATTAGGGTTTTCAACCATAATGCCCAACCCTGTAGAGAGTGACAGGCATCAGGGGTGTGAATTGGGATTCTTGCCTGTTATGCTCATACCATTCCACACCCTGCAGCCAGTGAGAGGCATTGAGGTATGCCTTGGACTCTTCGGCCCCAAACTTCACCCCATTCTCCTATATCACACTCATCTCACTGTATTCCCTAATGGAATGGGGTGCGCATAAGGGCCAAAGACCCCAAGGAACACCGTGACACTTGTCAGCATCTGCAGGGTGGGGTGTGGTGAAATGGCGTGACTGTTATGCCTGACGACCCAAAGGCACACCCCAATGCCTGTCACTCTCTGCAGGGTGGTGGTGGGGTTGGCTTCAGTTCAATACTTCACTGCCATTCCTATTACGCAGCTCTGTAACTTCTACATTACCACTGCCAATGCCAGCAAGCAAACATTCGGCATTGACAAATGCTTGTTGGTGATGTTCTGCTGGAATTTGGTCATTCTTTTTCAGCTGCTTCTAGCCTCTTACTTTTATATTGCTCTTCCTCCTTCATACCAGCAGTGAGCACCATGAGGTGACACCATCTGTGACTAGTCTACTACAATTTTCCTAGTAGACTAGACTTGACTGGAGGACTACCATCCACTCAACTGAGCTACTGCTGCACTGAATGCAGAGTTGACTTCCCTCTCTGTCTGATTTTCATCTCAGGACGACAGGTAAGACAGCAGCCACTTACCACTTTAGTCAATTTGGAAAGTAAGAAACATAGAAACATAGAAGTTGACGGCAGATAAGGACCGCAAAGGCCCATCCAGTCTGCCCATTTCTTTTCTACCTTATAAGTGTGCCATCGGCCTTTGCTCTGTCAGTGACCTATCTATTCATACTCATCTGTATTGCTCCCTTTGCCTATCCCATGCCTGTTTGAAACCCTGCACTGTATTCATAGCCACCACTTCCTGAGGTAGGCTGTTACATGCATCCACCACCTTTCTGTGAAAAGAATTTCCTCACATTCCCCCTAAATCAGCCTCCCTCTAATCTCATGCTGTGTCCTCTTGTCCTGCTATTTTTCTTATATTTAAACATGTTAGACTCTTTCACTTTGTTAATGTCCTTAAGGTGTTTGAATGTCTGGATCATATCACCTCTCTCTCTCCTTTGCTCAAGGGTATACATATTGAGCTCTGTTAATCTGTTCTCATATGTCTTCTGATGCAGTCCCTGCACCATTTTGGATGCCCTTCTCTGGACTGCCTCAGTTTGGTTAATATCCTTGTGAAGGTGTGGCCTCAGTACTGCTGCAGTGATCCAGATGGGGCCTAACCAGTGTCTTCTAAAGAGGGATTATTACCTCCACTTATGACTTGTGATACCCTACCAATACACCCTAACATCCCCCTAGCCTTACCTACTGCTTTAGAGGTCTGCTTGGATGATTTCAGGTCATCGGTGATGATGATGCCCAAGTCTCTTTCTTCCTTTGTGACTGCCAGCAACTCCCCTCCCAGCCTATAGGTGGCTTCAGGGTTTCTCTTCCCTATGTGCATGATCTTGCACTTCTTTGCATTAAATCCCAATTGCCACTCTTCTGACCATTTTGCTAGTTTATCCAGATCTCTTCTCATTCTGCCCACCCCATCTGGATCATCTACTCTGTTGCAGATCTTGGTGTCATCTGCAAACAGACAAGCCTTACCCTCTAGTCCATCTGCAATGTCACTAATGAAGATATTGAAGAGACTGGCCCCAGGACTGATCCCTACAAGGTACCACTTCTGACTTGCATCTCTTCTGACTGTATACCATTTACCACCACTCTCTTTTTCTGCCGACAACCAGTTTGCCACACAGTTGACCAACTTCGACCCACCCTGAGCTTACCCAGCTTATTTATCAATCTTCCATGGAACAGTGTTGAAAGCTTTGCTGAAGTCAAGGTAGGTGACACCAACTGCTCCCCGTCCACTACTCTGTTACCCAGTCAAAGAAATCTATGAGATTAGTTTGACAAGACCTTCCTTTTGTAAACCCATGCTGTCTTGGATCCTGTGCTCCTATGGATTCCAGGTGTTGCACTATCCTTTCCTTAAGGAGTGCCTCCATAATCTTGCCCACTACTGAGGTAAGACTGACTGGTCTGTAGTTTCCTGCCTCCTCCTGCTACCACTCTTGTGGAGCGGGATCACATGAGCCCTCTCCAGTCTTCTGGGACCTCTCCTGTGCTCAGAGGCTCACTAAACTGTTCTGCTGATGGCTCTGCTAGTTCCACCCTTAGCTCCTTAAGTACCCTGGGATGTATGCCATCAGGTCTCATTGCCTTGTCCACCCTGAGCTTAGTGAGCTCTTGCAGGACCCTTTCTTTTGTGAAGGGAGTAGTGCTCACCTCCCTCCCCCCTGTGACCATGGTACTGAGCTGTGGGCCATGCCCTACCTTCTCTTCAGTAAATACTGTGCAAAAGTATCTATTTAGGATAGATGCTTTTACAGGGTCCTCCCTCACATGCCCCTTTTCTCCTTTGAGCTTAGCAATACCTCCTGGACTTTCCTTTCACTAATGTATCTATAGAAAGTCTTGTCACCTTCTTTTACTGTTCGTGCTAGTGTTTCCTCAGTTTGAGACTTTGCCTGCCTTACTGCCTTCCTGCTTCCCTTAGGGCAGTTTGGTATGCCTCCCTATCTTCATCCCGCTGTGTTCCCTTATATTTCCTGATGGCCAGCCTTTTGGCTCTGACCTTTTCTGCTACTGTATTTGAGAACCAAAGTGGTTTCCTTCTTCTTTTGCACTTCCTTTTCTGTCTAACACAATGGGATGTTGCTTCAAGTATTGCATCCTTAATGCTTGCCCACTTTGCCTGTACCCCCTCACCTGTGTTTCTTTTTCCAGGGCTAGCTTAACTCTGTTGGCCATCTTATCAAAGTCAGCCCTCTGAAGTCCCATATTTTTGCCTTGAATGGGATGATTTAGATGTACCAAACTGAACCATACTCATCTGATGGTCACTGGCCCCAGGTGACCTTCTACCTGGAGATCTGTGATCCCTTCTCTGTTAGTCAGTACTAGATCTAGGATAGCCCTGTCTCTTGTGGGTTGTTGTACCAGTTGTTTGAAGCCCTTCCCCTGCAGGGAATCCACCATGTGTCTAGTTCTGGCAGATGTTCCTGCTGGTATTGACCAATCTGTATCCGGCATGTTGAAGTCTCCCATCATCAGAACCTCCCCTTTAGCTGTCATGTTTTGTATATCTTCTAACAGTAATGTGTCTATGTCCTCCCCCTGGTCTGGGTGCCTGTAGACATCCCAGTTCTTATGGCTGTCCCATTTCCTGTTTCCAGAGTGACCCACAGTTCTTCTGGCTCCTTATGTGTATTCTGAATTTCTGTTGCTTTGATTTTTCATTGACATACAGGGCCACTCACCCCTCCCCTTTTGCACCTCAGTCTCTTCTGAACAGTACATAGCCAGGTACTGAAGTCTCCCAAATGTGGTTACCGGTATACCACGTCTCATTAATTGCTACTATGTCCAATTTAGCCTCTGACATTATTGCCTGCAGGTCTGGGATCTTATTTCCCAGGCTGTGAGCAACTGTACATGATTTTCCATTGACCAGATTTCGGTGTGTTAGTTGTTGGGTGAGGTTTGGCATTTCTCCTGTGCATCATATGGGGAGATGGACCTTTTTTCTTACCTGGTGATGCAAATGAACTACAAACATGTTGAATCCCTGTTTGACCACTAGCTGAGGGGGGAGGGGTTTTCTTCCCATTTGACGTATGGGGAGCTGCACCCCTCTCCCCATTTGCTAGTTTAAATATTCTGCAAAGACAACAAACTTTGCCCCAATGCACTGACTCCCTCCTTAGTCAGATGCAGTCCATCAAATTTAAAGAACTTTCGCTCCCAGAACTGTTGCCAGTTCCCTACAAATCTGTGTCTTTTTTCCTGGCACCAGCCCTTGAGCCACATGTTTAGCTCCCCTATCTCCCCTTCTCTGACCTTCCATCCATCTGCCCTCCTCTCCCAGACTGGCAGGATCTCAGAGAAGGAGATGCTGGATGAAATGGATGATAGTTTGTCACCCAGCCTGGCCAGGTGTTCATTGGTCTCCACAACTTACTGGCTGGCAAGATCATTAGTCCCTATGTGTACCAGGAAGTCAATGTTTTCTCCTGCTTTGTGAACAGTTTTAGCAATGCGGTCAGTGTCTCTCCACGCTGATGTACCTGGAAGACATCTGACCATTACCTCTGCTGGAGATGGGTATCAACTCCCCGAATCATGGAGTCTCCTATGATCAGAAGTTTTTTGGATTTCCTTTTTGTTTTTTTTTGGTCCCTGATTTGAGTGAGTTTTGTTGTGCTAGCTCCTGTGCTGCAGTGTCCTGCTCTGCAGTGTCATCTGCCCCTTTGTTTGATTTCAGAGATAGAGGCAGATACCTGTTTGTAGTGTTTATATGGTTTTTGGAGGTAATATGTTGGAGCGCACAGAGTGATAGGGCAACCGATTTGCCCCTCCTAACCACCCGCCAACCTCCTGGACCAACTACCCTCTGCGGTCGGGATTCTTCTGTTGGATATTGGGGAAATGGCGGGTGGTTCTTATAATGTACTGTATTTCCTCTTGAATATGAAATTTGAGGCATGCAATCTCTGCCCATACTGTCCGGAGCTGACCCTAAGATCTCCAATGGCCCAACATGTAGGACAGTGTCCTAAATTCTGTAAGACTGTCCTTCTGAAAAGTGTTCCACAGTACCTGCAGTTAATGATATCCATTCCAGATAAGTTGCTGGGTTTATAACCTGGTCAGAGTAATTAGAAGGAAGAAAATGCAAGTAATGTTTTGATTTTGCGTTTTGTTTTCGTATAACTTGTTATAACAAGTTAAATTACTAGTGCCCCTGTAAATGAGCTCACCTTGTGGATGCCCACTGATCTGCCTTTCTGCTTTGACACAGGAAATGTCACAACTGTGGTACCCTATAAAGTTGTAGTATGGGGTGGTTGGGGATGGGGTGGGTGGCTAGGCCATTCCCCTGCTGAAAAAGAACAACCATGGGCAAAAGAACAAGGAAGTAAGAGCAGAAACAATCAGTCAACATGTATGTTTTTAAGCTCTGTTTTGTGGACTGGGTCAGGGGGTAGTCACACAGAGAATATGCTGCAAATATAGACTGAAATGCATAAATTCAAATATAAACTTCACATAAGCAAGCTTGCATCTGTTCTAGAGTTACAGCTGACATCCACTCTTGTTCATATATAACATGACACTGATTGCATGAGCAGTTGTGTACTGTAGGTGAAGTAATGCACACAATTAGTAGTATCCTTTCTAGTTTGTGTAAGGGCTATGAGGGGCTATTACAATCACTGAATCCTGAACCTCTGTATCTGGGATGGGGGAAAGGCATGGAATTAGCACAGTGAAAGTCTGTCTGCCTGGGGTGGTAGTGGTTAGGAAAATGAAGCTGTCTGGGATCAGGAGAAAAATAAGGAGAATATTGTGGGTTGGGGTTGAGGAATTACCAAGCTGGGGCTAAGAAAAAGAGTTGACACTATATTAGAGGTGTATTGAAAATATGACGGTTGTTAAACTGAGCTGGGCATGCAGCAAAGAAGGAAATAGACACTAAGCCTAAAATGTAGACTGGGTGGGCCAAGTGGCCCTTAATTTGCTGTTAGACTGTGCTTTTCTGTGTACGGAGTTGAATGAATTTTCAATCACAGGAGTGTTGTGTGCATATCTATGGAACACATACAAACAGAAGGGAGAAAGAAGTAAGTGCTTTAGCTGGGACCTGTACCCAAGCCATCCAGAGTGCCATGCTGGTTGCATTACCAGCTGCACCACCAAGGCAACTGAACCTGACATATCCAAGAGCACATTACTCTTTCTCCAATTCACAACTTGGTGCGGCACAGATAATTACATTTTCAATCACAGTACAGTGTGCATATTTATGGAACACATACATTGGTGCTGGAAGGGTCTGAAAAGTGGTAGGGCTAAGGATGAAGAGTCGTTCTTCCTAGTAATAAATTACCATGATTGCAAAAACTGCTAGGGCCATTTATGAAAGTGGTAGGCCATGGCCATAGTGACCCCCCTGTTCTGGCACCTATGAACACATACAAACAGAAGAGAGAAAGAAGTAAGTGCCTCAGCTGGAATTTGAACCCAGGCCACCAAGAGTACCATTCTGGTTGTACTACCAGCTGCACCACCAAGGAAACTGGAACCTGGCCTGTCCCTGAGCACATTACTTTTTGCGCTACCAGGCACTTTTCTTTTGTTTGAATTTGTTAATCTTAAACCAGCAGTTGTGCAGTCTACCTATTCTTTTTTCCCCAAAAACAAATCTTTGTTTCTCTATCTCTGAAAACTTTCTTGCTGTGGTGGTGGCTGTACCTATACTTCTGAAATGTAACTATGAATCCATATTGTCTGATTCAAGTTGTCTTTTCTTTTTTTTAATGTCTTTTATGACTGCCTGGTAATTTGTATGCATTGCTTCATTCTGTGTTTAATGGAGTATTTCTGGATTAGTGTCATGAGCTTGGTTGAACTTGGTTGTTTTGAACGATAGTGATTTATTTTACTGAAAACAATGTGATTTGGCCTTTGGAGTAACAAAAAATTGTGTTCCGTTTTAAGGCAACTGGTAGCCAGTTTTAAAAGTAGAATGATCATGGCTAATAAAAGAAAAGCAGGAGACCTTTATGCCTACTTTCAATGAAAGGCAGCAAAAACATCAGAGGCAGCAAAACCATTGGAAGTGGCAAAAGCATCAGAGGAAGCAAAAGCATCGCAGGTGACTAGGGCATCTGAGGCTGCTGAGGCATCTGAGACTGTTAGGGTGTATAATACAGCCAGGATGTATGAAGCAGCTAGGACATCCAAGGTGGCTAGGGTGTCTGAGGTGGCAAAACCTACAGAAATCCCAGAGGCACCGATGATTACAGAGGTTTCATGTACTACTACTGGCCTTCAACATTCCACTGTTATGCTTAAACCTAACCAGCCTAAAGATATGGAGTTTCCAACAAAAAAAAATTCTAAAACTGATCAAAGCTTCAAGGCCATTTGGTTTGACAAATGGCAGTGGTTGCACTGGAACAAAGGTAACAGCAGTAGTGTGTTACATCATACTTGTTCAATATCAAGCAGGCTAAAGCTGATGCCCTTTTCAAAAAAAAAACTGTGATCCTGCATTCATAGCAACAGGGTTCTCCAACTGGAAAAAGCATCTGAAAATTTAAAACTCATGAAGGCTCCAATGCACACCACAAGGCAGTCGAAAAGTGGAACAATTATTTAAGGAGGGCCAACATAAGACTAACCTTCACAGGGACTTATTAAAGAACAAGAAGAATCCTAAAAGGCTCTGATAGCAACTTACAATGCTGCAGTATTTGGGTCAGCAAGGGTTAGCTATTAGGGTGGAGGATTCAGGAAACTTCGTAACACTAATTGGTGTCAAAAGTTTGGATGTGCCTCTGCTAAAAAGATGGATCAAAAGAAAACAGAACTGGCTTTTTCATGATGTACAAAACAAAAAGCTACAACTAATGGCTCATAGAATTATACAAGGCATTGTGGGAGAAATAAAACTAGCAAAATGGTTTGCCGTAATGATGGATGAAACCACAGACTCCTCTACTAAAGAGCAGGTATCCATATGTTTGTGGTACTGAAATAAGGAGACCCTTGCAATATATGAAGAGTTCATAGGATTCTAAAATACATCATTAACAGATGCTGAAATGCTTAAAAACATAATTCGTGATGTTATAGTAAGATTGAATACTGGGAGGTCATGTGATGCATCAATCTGACTAGCAGCACCTCTACTTGGCTCCTGCTCCTTTCTCTATTTTAATAAGTTTAACACCAGTTTTTTGATACTTTCGTAATATTTTAATTGTTAGTACCTGTTGCTTGATTCATCCTTAGTTCAGCGGGACCTAGAGTTGATCTGATTGAGTTGCCAGGATGGAAGCAGACATGTGATATGCTCCACCAAAACACACTCCACCCTCAACCCCGGACAAAATGGCCAAGCATTCTAAGGCCCAAGGGTCAAATGCAAGGCACTCAAATACTGCTACTCCAGTGTCCATCCCTTTATCAGCAGAGTGCTTCCTTAGTGAATTCAATCCATATAAGGAGACCCTTGAAGAACTCACCAAAGAGCTGAAGTCTCTTAGGCTGGATATTGGGGACCCCGACCACCAGTTGGGTGATGTAGAAACTGTACCTATTCTTTGGAGCAGTGGAGAGATAGAATGGACCCTGAAATTTGTACACTGAAACAGAAAATGGCTTGCATGGAGAGCAAACTAGAAGATTTAGAGAGGAGGCGCTGAAGGAATAATTTTCTTATTTTTGGACTCCCTGAGTCAGCAGAAGGATCAACCCGTGTGGTTTTTGCTCAGAAGTTAATGGCTAAAATTGTTGGTCCATCACCAAATGACCCCTTGTACATAATTGAGCAGGCACAAAACTCCCTCTGCCTGATGCCCTCTGAAGGGTCACCCCCGAGACCCTTTATTTTAAAATTCTTAAATTACTTGGCTAAGCAACATGTGCTCCAGAAGGTCCAGAAGCTTTGTGAGGTGTCTTGGGAGGGAGTAAAACTTACTAAGCTAATTGCTGCCAGGATCTGTTTCAAAGTTTTGTACCTGGCTCACCTTCAAGTGTTAATTCAGGGTGTCTGGTGATCCTTTGAGACAGCAGATTGAGCTGCTGTGGAATTAAAGGAGCTCCTTACAGATCTCTTCAAGGACCATTGACTGCAAGGCAGCCCTGTTTGTCCTATGCAGAGGTCGCATCTAAGTTTTGGGACTACCTTCAGATCTGAATAAGGTTTATGCTTTGAACCACAATTTTAATCTGATCTGGGATTCCTTTGTATAGTTGTCACTTTCTAGAATGTTCACCAAGGCTCTAAATTTTCCTGGAGGTTTTGAGGAACCATTCTACTTTAGTTACATGTTGTTACAAGGATTAAGGTCCTTCACCATCTCCACTTTGGACAAGCTAACTATTTTCCTTACATCTTTAAATTTTGGTACTTCAATGATTACAATGTTAATCTATCTTAAAGGCAGCCACCCATAACTTCGTGATTTGATTTAAATTTTATGATCCTCCAAGACTTTAATAAGGACAATTTTGATTGCTGCACTAAACTAAACCTTGATTTATGCTGAATGGATCTTTCTTCAGATAGCAGCAATTTCCAGCTCAGGTCTGGTTAAGGATTTTGAGACACATTGGGATCTTGTATCGAGCAAGAATTTTAGTCTGCAGTTATCTACTCCTCAAAGTGTTGGCCAAAATTGCTTTTGTCCTTAGGTTGAAACAGTATAACCTTTAACTTAATTTTATGCTGCCAAACAGATTAAAATGCTATAACTGCTTTCGGCTTGGACTTGGTAATTGAAATCATTTGCCTGTATGTTCTCTTTTGTCTTATTCTGTATTGGGTCAGGTCAGGCCTGAAAAAGGGTTTTAATTATCCAGTACTATTACCCTGTTAACAAATTTAAATAAATAAATATGCTAACATTTCTTTTTGGCAATACTGGACATGCTCAAAGGGTGGCACAGTTTTCTTTCATTCCCTGAGAAAGGATTTTGATCCAGTTCAAGATTACAGTTCAGTCTAGCAAGCAATGCAATACCGAACTCACTTTTATAGGGTATCTAAATTTATTTTGTTATACAGCTCCAGATCGACACGGAATTTGTAATATCAGAGGTCCCTTCCACTCTGGATTTTGGTGATGCTTGGAGGGTTTACTGTATTTATGTTAAGCAGTATTTTGCTGCCCTGGCTATTTGGTCTTGTCTTATACAGATTGTAATCTGCTCCTGAGCTTAATTGGTGGGGACCCTGCAACCTGCTCACGGATGGCTTAGCGGTTTTGGTTCTTCAGTCCCGGATGTCCAGATCGACCTACAGTATGTGCTTTGGTTTAACTATTTCATTTTAGACTGTAGTTTCTTTCAGCTGCTCCAGAAGTGACTTGACATCCTGGGACCTATTGTGTGAATGTTGATTCTCTATTATTGTGTGCATACTAAATTAGACATTTTTACAGGTTGTTTATTATGCATTCAATGGTGCATAATAATGTGTTCTATTTACCCAGAGCATGGACAGGTTTCTATTGAATTTTAGTGCCTTTTAGTTTTGACTTAAGTTGTTTTATTTGTCCTACATACAACTTGGCAATGGTACAACTATTATGTTTTACAGTACCATCCTATTGGGTACCCTCTTGGATTATATGGAGAGTGGGGTGGGGAGTCAAGAGGGTAGCAGCTGCAAGTAATGAGAGTCATCATGCACTGGATGCTGAGTGTGGGTGGTGGGAGGGATGAGTTTTTTGTTTTATTCTGGGGGAATCTTGTTGGGGTTTATTTTCTTGTATATGATGCATATTTTTGCCTTAATTAGTTTGCAAATTACTTTGTTCTTATATTTTGTTATGGTGTCTCTGTCTGAGATGGTTAGACTGTTTCACCTCCCCCCTGAGCTAACAGTTATTGAGTTTAAGGTGGTATTCCGGGGTTGTTAATGGTTAGATCTGATTACCTTTATGTTGGATCAAGTGATTGGTGGTTAGAGAGGGGTTGCAGGATATACAAAGATTATTGGATGGTTGGGTGGTACTATATTTGTGGGGGGATGTGGGGCAGGTTATGTTTTTATTTTCTTTGTTCTATAGGGTACCGGGTGGAAGGGCTAAGATTGGGTTGGGGTTCTGGGAGTGGCAGAATTAAAAGGTTTCCAGGGCTTTTTTGGAATAACTGTGTGGGGAATACCATATGTTATGTTTGGTCAGCCTGTTATAATGACCAGTTAATATAAATGTGTTTCCTAGATTGTGAGGAGCCCATTCAAGGTTAAACATTACCAACTTATTAAGCATTTGAAGCATATAAGCTGTAATATTCCTTTCTTGAAGGAGAGTCACCTACTTACTTCAGAAGGTCTTTATTTCGTTGTCAGTCAGTAACCCAAGTGTTTGCTACCAGCATTAGTACTAATAACAGTTTACCTATTGCATGATGACAGCTACAGTGCCGACATCCCGACAGCGACAGACACAATGCTGAGTGTCACACTAGGGCCATGACATGAGTCTGGAGAGTACATTCAGAGGGAGGTAAGGAGGCTTTTCTTTACAGAGAGGGTGGTGGGAAAGTGGAATGCACTACCGGCTGAGGTAGTGGTATGTAACACAGTGGAATGCTTCAATAAGGAGTGGGACAGAGTAAAGTGGAGGATAAAGGAAGGGAAGGGAGGTGGGGCAGTTGCTGAATAGGGAGCTAGCTGCAGTCCTGAGCAGCCTAGATAGACCAGGATGGCCTTTTGCTGCTGGCAACTTTCATATGTTCATATGTTTATATTGTACTGTTGGGGATGTGTGTGTGTTTTCTTTGGGAGGTTGCACACTCAAACCCCCCATGTGGGGGGCTATGCCCCCACACCTCCGATTTCTAAATATACATCTCCAAGTTGGAGTTGTCTCAAAGAGGGGGTGAAATACAGGGTGATGCAGTGCCGGTGCCAGCAGGGACGATCACAGCAACCCAATGCTTTCTGTAGAATTCTGTTGCTGTGATGATCTTTGCTGTGCTAGTTTTGCTGTGCGTTCGGCACACCCTAATAAAAGGGGGGGTTGCAATTTTGACTTTTAAGGGTACTAATTTTCAGGAATTACAGATTATTGTAGCCCCACAGAGGAGATTTATCTGGTTAAAGGGATTTTAGACTAAACTGAGGTCCTTTTAGGATGTATTTATGGTCCTAATAGTGACAACCCAGTTTCTTTATGGATTTGACCTCGATTTTGGCTCCATTCTGAAAGCTTCCTTAGTTATTGTGGGGACTGGAATCTTTCCTTCATTCAGGACCTGGACAGAACAGGTAAACTTTCTGCAGGTCTGTCTCTGCCCAGTGGTCCCTTTGAGATTTGGTGGATACTGTGGGATTGTATGACCCTTGGTGCATTTTCCACCCTAATGTGAACAATTTCACATTTTATTCTGCTGCCCATGAGACCCAATCCCAGATTGATAATATTTTAATTATTCAGAGTCTCCTAAAAGGGGTGCTGGATTGTGAGAATGACCCTAGAGTTTTGTCCAACCATTTGCCAGTCTGGGTCAAAATTACGTTTGCATTTAATGTTTAGGAAGATACTATTTGGAAACTAAGCAACCATCTCCTCAAAGATCGGTTTGTTATAGATAAAAATAAAGAACAAATAGAAGTTTTCATATCCCATAATGAACATTCAGTTGCTTGGGGAGATTGCTGACGATATTTTGCTGCATCTAGCTAACCCAAAAGAGTTGATTCCAGCCGCTCTAACCACCATTGCAAAATTTAATAAGCTTTCTAATTATAAACTCAGTCTAGATAAATTGGTGGTTATGCCCCTTAACTCTATGGTATTTAAGTCAGATGATTTATCTCTAGGGTTGTCTTGGGAATCTAAGCAAATTATCTTGGAAATTGTTTGTTGATGAATTTATTCCATGATAAAAAACTTAATTTGGATAATTTGTTAGGTATTCTGCAGCAAGACTTAAATAGATGGAGGGGCTAACCCATAACTCTCTGGGGCAGAATTAATACTATAAAAATGAATGTTCTTCCTAATCTTTTTTTAATACCCTTAATTTGCTTGATGTGTGGCTCCCCTCCTTTTGGTTTAAGCAGATTCATAAAATGGTGTTGGATTTTATTTGGCTAGGCAAAATGCCAAGATGGGCGTAATGTAGGTTAGGCACCCCCAAGCAAGCTGGTGGCCTCTGTCTCCCGAAATGTCTAGTGTACTATTTTGCTAGTCAAGCTAGTAAGTATTTAAAATGGCTCACTGCTTCCACAGCTGAGGATGCATCTGTCTATTCCCCCATTTGGCTCCAGCTTGAAATGGAGCTGCTCCATAGAGCTGGCCTCTCCCCATTAGCCATATTGTTTCCCCCCTGAAATCTCTTCCAAAGATGATATGTGAGACTGTTATTGGGACTTCAGTTCAGGTTCATTTACAGCTTTGCTCAGCTATGCATTATAAACCATCCCAAGATGTTGCTCAACCCATTTACAAATAGAGTGTGCACTGACGGATACAGTGGTGCTAAAGGAACAACACATAAGTAGACCAAAGTTCCAAGCACACACCAAGCCTATAAGAAGGATGCCACAACAGAGAGTAAAGCTGACTTACATTTTATTGCGATAAAAAGCACCACGCCCGACATGTTTCTGAGCAAGAACTCCTTTTTCAAGTTGAGCTTTACCTCCATTGTGGTGTCCTTCTTATAGGCTTGGTGTGTGCTTGAACTTTACTTATGTTGCTCAACCCATTTATAGAAATTCCAATATTAAGATAGGTGGCAAAGTGATACATTAAGTTTAGCTTCATCAATTGGGCAGGATAAGGGTATGTGACTTGCTCCATAATGGGATTTTGATGTCTTGTAAATGATTTCATTCTTTAATACAGTGGCTAAAGTGATATTTAAGGTGTACCAACTTAGGCACTGCAATATTTTGGTTCAACGATAGGGAATATCAATTATACAGCATTTCTGCAATCTGCTATTCATACTGCATCGCAATCACATGCTGTTTCTGAATTGTACTCACTCATGTTTTCCAGATTATTAGTAGATTTAGATAATGATTCTTCATACTGGACTGCAAGCTTCCCTCAGCAGGCCTTTAATTTAATGTTCATAGTTCTCAGGACAGGTTGCTGCTCATTCAGGTTTATATTTTTGAATAATCTTTATTTTACCCCTTCTAAGCTTGCTAAGATTGGTCAATTGCACTCTCCAGTCTGTACACATTGTGAGCAAGCTGAAGGTACCTTATTTCAAATTTTTTAGGAGTGCCCCAAGGTAGCTCCTTTGTGGGATTTAATTAAAGCTAAGGCTGATCCTCTATTAGGTATTGAAGAGGATCTCACTCCATAAGCCTGTTTCATGGGGGATTATAGCAGCATTCCAGTGAAAGAATGGAGATATGCTATTTCTATTACCTCGCTTTCTGTTTAAAAGTTGGTTCTTCATCATTGGTTGGACCAATCTTCAATCTCATATAATGAATGGTTACAGGAACTCCTTGCTAATTTCCATACTGAAAAGAATGATAGCTAATATCTGTAACATATTTTCAGCTTACCAGGAAAAATGGAGCAAGTTGCATGCCCTTTATACAGCTTCAGTTTCATTGGGATGGCTCCCTTCACTATGTAGCGATATTAGCTGTTCTCAGCCCTATTTTTCCTTAAATAGAATTCATTTTGTTTGTGGATATTCCTCACTAATTATTTGTACAAGGTTGTTTATCACATGGTCTTTACTTTTCCTTTCCACCATGGGTTGAGGTGGTGGAGGAGTGGAGAGGTGGGATTGTTGTGTTTTGTTGTTGCTTTGTGTGGTGTTTTTTTATTCTTGTGATGTAGTGTGTTATTTGTATTATCTTTTATTAATTTAATAAAGTATATTCAATTAAAAAAGACTAGATAGTGACATCAAAATCTTTAGGGGTCAGTGCTATGATGGGGCAAGTAATATGGCTGAGAACATTATTGGTGTGCAAGCAATGATTTGTCAGCTGTGCCCTAATGCATTTTACAGTAGGTTCACTGTTGTGCTCACAGTGTTAACCTGTTCTTACAAGACTCCTCACATTGTATGACATTGATGAGGATTCTTTGGAGCATGTTAGAGAGAGCAATGACATTATACAAGGTTTTGCAAAAAGACTTGGCATTTTTGAGAAAATCTAAAGATAACTTCAGCAGAAGCAATAAAGATTTGTGTCCACTATGTCCAACCAGATGGACAGTCAGACCATCTTCATTTAAAAATGGTTCTTGCCAATTACAATTCTGTCATTGAGCCACTTGAAGAAGTTTCTGCAGAAGATAGCGGTGAAGCTGGAAGTAAGGCAAATGGACTAGCTTCATGTCTTCAGGAGTTTCCAGCATTTTTTGGTTTCCAGATGGCTGCACTAGTGTTTGCAGGTTGCCTGCTTATTTGTTCTACAATAAACTATGGAATAATCAGCACTGAGACTGGGCATCCCTTTTATGAGATTTGTGAGTGCCTGGAATTTTTGGGTATGTAACCATGTGAAGAGACCAGCAAAGTTTTACAATGAAAAGATCTAACTGCAGTTTGTGTTAAAATTGCATCAGAACATTTGACTTCATGCCTGCAGGGATTATGAACTGAGAAAAACATTATTGCTTTGTGGCAACAAAGCATAGAAGAAGCAAGGAAATTGGAGATTTCTGATCCAGTAGTCCCGCTTTCCTAAAGGCCACCTAGATGCTTAAATAATGGGTCAACTCCTGTTTCTTTTAAAGACCCACATGACTATTTTCATCCAATTTACATAGAGTTTCTGGATACCTTAATAACATCTGCCAGATCCAGATTTGAGCAGCAGTGTTTTGAAGTTTTCATGAAAACTGACGACATCCTTCTGGAACAGGCAAATGATGAACCAGTATAGCTGGATACTGTTGAACAAATAGTCCAGCATCATTCACAGGACATTGACACACACAGATTCAGAGTGCAGCTACCAATGATGGCAGAAATAAACTGGGGAAAAGAAAAACTTTCCACAGTTGAAGAACTTTCTCAAAGTATGCTACAGCTTGGTGATGCCAAATATCTGTACTCTGAGGTCCTGAAGCTTGTTCAAATTCAGAGAACAATTCCATCATCAACAGCAACAGCTGAAAGATCCTTTTCAACTCATTGGCAACTGAAAATGTATTTGATCCACCATGAGTGCAAGTAGACCAAATAGTATGGCTTTCCTTCACATCCATAGGACAAGGACTGTGAATTTGGATCTGACTGACATTGCCAGGGAATTTGTGATATGTGTCAACTCTAGTCTAGATACTTTTGAAAAGTTTTAAACTGCACATTTGTATTAGTTAAGTGCTGACAACAGGGGAGATACTAGTGCAAAAAACGTTATCACAGTTTAATAATTCATTGCCACTTTATTTTGAAATGAACAATGCACACCCACAGTCACTTTAGGTTGCATATTCACTCACAGTCACTTTAGTTTGCATATTCACACACAGTCACATTAGTTTGAATATTCACACACAGTCACATTAGTTTGCACATTGCACACATAGACCATTTACTTTCACATTGCATAGTCACTTTAGTAAGTTTAGTTACACACAGTCACTTTTGTTTGAACATTGCACACAGTCATTATGGTTTAATAACATTGTGCATTGCATATATTTTGAAGTCTCTACATACAAATATAACTATTGAAAAGTATCATTTAATGACAGCATCTTGTTTGACTTAGTTATTTGCCAAAATAAACACAAGTATTGCTGGCAATACAATTGATTTTCATTTGTTTTGTGTTTTTATGAAGTCAAGCAGTCTATAGTAAAGTCTATAACATTATAGTACTGTAGCTGTGTTACATGGTCACAAAAGAGATGCATATTTCATAACTGAATAGGGATTGTTAGGGTATAATATGACGGTAAGGTGGCAGTCCTGTGCAATTCCATGGTTATTATACACAGTAATACAGTGATAGCTATTTTTTTACAAAGTTTACTTAAGCTGTTCTGTCAGGAGAGTGGGCACAGATGGGAAAAAAAACAACTCAGAATGAATTAAAAGATCTGAAAACAGTGGCATACTATGAACCCACTGATGGCATCAGAAACTGCCTATAGCATTGATACCATGACTTCTGATACTGGGGAAACTGTCATGCTGTGATAGCCTTCGTTTGACCTCCAGTTTTGGAAGTGCTCTTCCGCCTATGGAAGGAGCAGGCAGAAGCACTCAATGACTACTTCTGTTCTGCGTTTACCAGGGAGCATCTGGGACCAATGCTGCAGGGTAAAGGAGGGTTAGGTACAGGGGGACGGAGTTAACATAGGGGTAATCCCAGTGATCAGAGTGTTTGAAGGCCTTAGGGACTTAAGGGTGGCTAAGGCACCAGTTCCAGATCACATACACCCCAGGGTGCTGAGGGAGATGGCAGAGGTCCTGGCAGGACCACTGGCAGACTTGTTCAACACCTCTCTGGGAACTGGTTGCATGCCCTAGGACTGGAGGATGATGCATATGGTGCCCATTCATAAAAGTGGACCCAAGGATGTACTAGGAAAGTGTGGGCAGCCTCACCTCCATTGTAGAGAAGCTTATGGAGAGTGTTCTCAATGACAGGCTGGTAGCATTTCTAGAGAAGCATGGTCTCCAGGACAGCAGGCAACATGGATTTGTCTCGGGTAAATCCTGCCAGACAAACATGGTTGACTTTTATGACTGGGCAACTAGAATATTCAACAGGGGCCAGGTGGTGGATATCCTCTATCTAGACTTAAGTAAGGTCTTTGATTCGGTGCCACATGGAAGATTGATTAGCAAACTGGGTTACCTGGGGACAGGAAAGAAGCTAGTGAGGGAACAAAACTGGCTGCAAGAAAGGTAGCAGAGCATAGCTGTAAGGGGAAAACTGTCAGTTCCAAGGGCTATAACCAGTGGAGTTCCAAAAGTCTCAGTGCTGGGCCCAGTGTTGTTCGACATCTTTATTGCTGACATCACAGATGGGATTAAGAATAAGATCAGCCTATTTGCAGACAACATAAAGATCATTGTGGTGGTGGACAACACAGAGGGATGGCTAGGACTACATGAGGATCTGGCTAAACTTAATGCTGGTAAGGCACATGGCAGCTGGGTTTCAGTGTGAAGAAATGCAAGTCATGCACTTGGGAGCCAGAAACCAAAGGTTTTGTTACAGGTGTGGTACAGTTATCCACTACAGAGGAGGAGAAGAATTTTGCGGTGCTAATCACAGTGCAAATGAACCATTCAGCATAGTGCAGAAAGGCAGCAGCTAAAGCAAATAAGATGTTTGGGTGTATTGCCAGAGGACTCACCTCCAGGAGGAGGGAGGTCATCCTGCCACTGTTCAGGTCACTAGTCAGACCAAACCTGGAGTACAGTGTATAGTTCTGGCATCCCTACTTAAAGAAAGATGTCAATCTACTGGAGGGAGTCCAGCACAGAGCAACCAGAATGATCATAGGAATGGAGGGCAAACCCTACAGGGGAGAGACTGAAGGAGCTCAACATATACTCAATGGAGGATAGGAGGGATAGAGGGGAAATGATCGAAACCTTCATATATATGAGGGGCATAAATAGGGTTAGTACAAAGTGGAATTTTTAGATTAAAAGGAGGGAGGGAGGGAGAGATGCTAGGGGGCAGACTCTGAAATTGGAGGGGGGAAGGTTCAAGAGGAAATTGAGAAGGCACTATTTCATGGAAAGGGTGGTGGCTGGGTGGAACCCACTGCCAGAGGAGGTGGTTTCTTTAAAGCTGGTGTACAGTTTAAGAAGGTGGGACAGGGATGGGGGAAAGTTACTACTTTAAAAGGGGGGGCAGCTACAGAGTAATAAACTGATAGCTGCACACTAGAGCAGACTCGAGACCTTATGGCCTGTATCTGCTGGCATTTCATATGTTCATAAGGTACACTGCATTCTTGCTATATTTAATGACAAATGTTCCCAGGGTGGGCTACCTTATGATCTTCTGGTAAATGTTGTGACATACTATGCTGCAAAACCAGTTTGCTTTCTTAGCCCATCCCATTGTACATCTAGAAAAAGAAGTAATGCTGACTGTCTATCTTACATGTCTCCTGCATTGGGGAAGGCATGCAACTATTCCCTTGTGTCAGAAGTCAAGGAGCCAGGCATGCAACTGCTTCAGAAATGGCAGTGTAAAAAGCTGGTTTGACATGATGCAGGATGCTGTTCTAGGGCACGATGGCATCACTCATCCAGTCCAGTGCTGGTGAGTATCTATCAGAGTGCTGGGAGGGCCAGATCCCTGCAGCTGCTGACTTGCATACCTTAATAGTCTAGAAATGGGACAGGGAGTGATGACAATGGGGGGCATCCAAATTTTAGCTTCCTAACTCAAAAGACAGAACAATTACATGCTGGCAAAAATCACTACTTCACATAGATGTACCTATTTCATCATAACTATATTGCTGCTACTGCTCCATTGTAAGGGTGGGTGTGCTCTAAAATATGGAAGCCTCAGGTACATTTTGAGAAGTGAGGTGTATGCTGAGTGCCTTCAACTAGCTGAGAAGTGGCGCATGTATATTAGGGTTGAGCAGAGTGTTCATTGTTAAACTCAAATCTTTGCACTTTAATAACTATGGTTGCATTTGACAAAATTATGAGAAAGTGTGAGCATTTGGCATCCATGGTCTGGGTGGCAAGTTCTTGAGATTTAGGAAGTTTCTTAGTGGGTGATTAACTAGATTATGTGATGTGGAAAAATCAAAAGATATAAAAATCACTGTTTTTGGCCATTTTGTTGCTCTCATCTACAACTAAGATGGTATGGAATTTTATTCTGTAACTTTCAGAGCTGAATGGGCTTGTGCCAATGGTATGCTGTGCAAAGGTTCCATGAAAAAATATTATTTGGTTCCAAAGTTAAAAGGTTTTGAAGTCTGGCTTCTGAGCATGCTCAATAAGGTTTTGAGATAACTCTCGAATATGAAAGAAGAATTTTACTTCCACAAGCTATTTTAGTTTCATGAAAGAATGTGTTTACTTTTGCAAGACAACATTTTATTGTTGTTAGTTTGAGCATTAATAACTTGGCACCGCTTGACAAAATTACATGACATTTTCCATGCACAGTCAGGAACTTTGTTCTTATGATTTGGCAAGATTTGTAATGGTCACGTGTCTGGATTCCAGGACTTAGGGAGTGTGAAAATAGGAAAACAAAACACTATTTTTGACCATTTCTCTACTCATGCCTGGAGCAAAACTGCCTTGGAATTTTCTTCCAACATTTTCAGGGCAAAAGAGTCTGAGCCCAAAGAAGTGCCCTTCAAAGATTTTTTAAGAAATGTTTATCAGTTATTGAGTCATAAGGTTTAAAAAAAGTTGGCTTCTGAGCACAGGTTGAGGCCGCATTATAAACTATGATTTTTGTATCTTAGTAACTATGACACCATTTGACAAAAATGCAAGAACTTCTGTATGTGTGGTCAGGGTACCAAGTTCTTAATACTTGAGCAGTTTTGCAATGGATGCTCATCTTAATTCTGAGATCTGATGTAAAAAAAACTGTAAAATTGCATTTTTTGCTTTTTTCTTTGCCCACATGTGGAGCAAAAATGGTTAGAATATTATACATGTGCAGTGGTGTATGTATATTAGGGTTGAGTAGAGTGTTCAGTGTTAATCCCCAATTTTTGTGTGCTAATATCTATGCAGCATTTAATGAAATTGCAATTTTTGGGTAAACATGTTCCTGGTGGTAAGTTCTTGAGACTTGGAAAGTTTTGTGATGGGTGCTTAACAAAATTCTGAGATGAGGAAATATTAAAAATGGATAAAAAGCACCTTTTTTCTCTCTCATCTATAGCCAAATCAGTATAGAATTTTATTCCAATGTTTTCAAGGCTGATGGGGCTTGTGCTTAGGATGTGTCTTTCAAAGGCTTCATAAAAATAAAATTTAATCAGTTCCACAGTAGAAAGGTTTTGACATTTTCTTCTGAGCATGATTAGTAGATTTTTGAGATAACCATCTGATACAACCCAAAAATTCTTCTTTCATGAGCATTTTTAGGTAACAACTAATGGCGTTTTGGGTCACAAGAAAAATGCTTTTAGTTGTGATGGCTGCTATCTTTTTTTCTTGGGCAAAAAAGTGAAAAGACATAAAAATCAGTTATTTAAAAAACTTATCTTGCAAAACGGGACCTGTTCAGCTCGACTCTGGTGCCTATTTTTTCAAAAATGGGTCAGAAATAAGTTTTTGGACTTCAGGTTCTTTGGCTGTTAGTTCGCCAAGATGGCCAATTCTTGAGTCAATGGATACAAATTCTAGTGTCAACTAGGATAGTGAGAAATTTCAAATGCAAGTCAAAAGGTTATTTTACAGTTGCTCAGTTCATGACATGGGGTCAAAATTAAAAAAAAGTTATGAAGAAACTTATGTAGGGTTAGCCTTGGGTTTAGCGAGTACTACATTGTGACCCTGTGCCAGGGAGCTGAGTTTATGGGCAAACTCAGTGAGCCAAGTAGATGGGCTGAAGCTGGGGGGATGGTGCTGCTTTGTGATACCATCCTCAGCCTGGGGAGGGAGGGAGAGAGGAGTTCTGGCTGTAAGGGCAACAAGTCACCACATAGTGAAGGGAAGTCTTTTTTGGAAGAGGCCCTGCACCTCTGCACCCATACCAGCATGGAAGTGCAAGGCCCCAAGGGCCCTGTGCTTCAACATCCAGAAGGACTCTTGGCCCTATGCATTGCATTTGTGCCAACTAAGGGCCCTGCACTTCCATGTCCCCCCAGACAGTCTCACAAATTTTTTGCATCCATTGCCAGAACCAGATGGACTCTTACCTTAGCACAGGGCCTGCACATTTGCATCTGTAGCTGCAAAAAAACACAGGGCATAGAGGGCCCAGCACTTCAGCAGCCAGATTGACTCTTCCGTTAGCGCAGGGCCATCTGAGCCATTTGCATATGCATCTGTAGCTGCCTGGAAGAATAGGTCTATTGGTGCTTGGCTTAGAGGCCCTACACTGCTGTATAAAATTTCACTACCACAAAAAGAAGGGAAATTCATTGCAAAAAAACTGTGTTAATGCAGAGATTAGGGTTCCCAAAAAGTCAGAGTGCAAAAAGTAGGGAAATGAAAACATTCGGGTTTGGAGTATCAGAAGTCTTGGCAAATCTGTGTGTGGTGTTTCTTGGGGTTGTCACTTCTAATGTCCATCCCCACTGCTGAACAAACACATTTTTGCATTGTGTTCCTGCTTCTCCAAGTCCAACAGGGCCCTGCATAATGGAAGTTATGACTGCTTCAGTTGGCCACATGTGGAGAGCCATACTTCTCTACATCCAAACAGTACATGACTATGAGGCAAGGATTTGGTTATGTACCTTGTGCTCTGGCAGGAGGCTAGGGGAAAAGGGGTGGGCATTGGGACTGACAACCCCAAGAAACACCTCACCAATCAATTCACCAAGACTCCTGAGTCTCCAAACTCAAATATTTTCATTTCCTATGTGTGTACCGTGACTCATTGGGAACCATAATCCTGCAGTAGCACAGTTTTTTGCAGTGAATCTATAGTATATAGACTAAATAATGGGTAAGGAGGGTAAACAAGGATGTATACCCATCAAGGGGGAAAATCAGGCCATAGGGCCACAAGCCTGAAGGGTGAGTGGCTTTATTTCCTCAATTAGTCCCCTAGATGTGTATACTTCTGAATGTTTCACCCTTACACATTGTTTGTTGAATATAATACACTAGGATGGTTATTGTAAGCTCTCTTGCAGCAAGAAGAGAATAGTGCTTAGTGAGTGCAGCTAAGAGTCTGGGGGATTTCTGGATTTGGGAGGGTTTTGTGTAATTGTCTTTTTTTCAAGGTTCTTATGCAGCTTCTTAATTGGTTTGTCTAGCTTCACAATGATGTGCACTTGTGTTATTAGTGGTGTCTCATAGTAGTTTGAATAGTTGCTTGTAATGAAAAAAGAATTTAGTCTATATGAAAATAAGCATTTTTCAAATGAGTCAATTTTTTTGTGAGAAAAAAATCCATTTTAATATGTCTGCCATTTTCTTTTTACTGTTTAAAATAAGGGCCCTTAGATTCACACAAGCTGCATCAAAAAAAAAGCTTGTGTCTGATATAGGTGCGCCAAATACTGTGCACCATATTTTGCAAGAAAAGCGTTCTCTGTGGCAAAGTCCCCCAAACTGATGCAAGAAGTCCACTGCATCCATGAAATGATGCAAAGAATGAGAATGACACAAGCTGAGTCAAAAAAATGGTGCACACTGAGTCCAAAAAATGGTGCAAGTTGAGTCAAAAATTGTGCAAGTTGAGTCAAAAACAAGCATTTGTCAATGCCGAATGTTTGCTTGCTGGCATTGGCAGTGGTAGTGTAGAAGTTACAGAGCTGCGTAATAGGAATGGCAGTGAAGTATTGAACTGAAGCCAACCCCACCACCACCCTGCAGAGAGTGACAGGCATTGGGGTGTGCGTTTGGGTCGTCAGGCATAATGGCCGCCATTCACCACACCCCACTCTGCAGAGACTGACAAGTGTCACGTGTTCCTTGGGGTCTTTGGCCCTTATGTGCACCCCATTTCATTAGGAAATATGGTGAGATGGGTGCGATATAGGAGAATGGGGTGAAGTTTGGGGCCGAAGAGTCCAAGGCATACCTCGATGCCTCTCAGTGACTGCAGGGTGTGGAATGGTATGAGCATCACAGTCAAGAATCCCAAGTCACACCCCTGATTCCTGTCATTCTCTATAGGGTTGGGTGATTTAGTTGAAAAGCCTAATACCTCAGGCATTCGTTGGTATTTTAACTCCAAATTTTCAACATGTTTGTTTGTGACCCCACCTCATGAACAGGGGAATATCAGTTTGGTAGCAGCTGCTTATGTACAGTGACTACGGTATTTAGCACCACAGGTGCAAAATATTCGAACAGGATGTAAAAAATGACAGCTGTACTCTTTCATGGGGAGGTGTAAAATGGGCTATGTTGCAAATGTGTAGTAAAATATTTAAAAAATGGTGAAAGTCACGCGTACATAGAAACTGTGCAATGCACACCCGTTATATAATTAGGTTGGGGATTTTTATAGCAGAATGTCAACTCAGGCATTTGGTGCCTCCGATCATGAACAGTGTCACTGTGATTTTCTTTATCTGTGCTGAACAATGATTTCCCACAGCGACCACGCATCTGTCTGCACTGAAAGTGTGAAAACACTTCGCCATGTTGTGAAAAATGGCAGCTGTACTGTTCATAAGAAGTGTTGAAAATGCCACTAGGGAAAATCTGGACTGAAAATATTACAAAGTCAAGAACTAACGAGGATGCGTGGAACTGCACAATGCTCACTCGTACACAGTCATTTTATGGACTTTGTCACCAAATTTTCAACATAGCCATTTTAAGACCTCTGCTCATGAACAGTGTAACTGTGATTTTCTTAATCTGTCCTAAACATTGCTTTGTACACCAACAGCACCATTGTGCTACATGTGCGATAACACATTTTGGGTGACATATGAAAAATTGCAGCTGTACTGTTCATAAGGCAGTTTAATAAAATGGAGATGTTGAAAATCTAGAGTGAAAATATTAAATTTGCAAACCTACGAGCATGCATAGGAACTGTGCAACGCACGCTCGTAAAAGTCATTTTTAGGAATTTTTTCACCAAATTTTCAACATAGCCATTTTAAGACCTCTGCTCATGAACTGTGTCACTGTGGTTTTGTTAATGTGTCCCATACATTGAGTTTGCACACCGACTGCGCCATTGTACTACATGGGCAGAAACACGTTTTGGGCAGGATGTGAAAAATGACAGCTGTACTGCTCATAAGGAGGTGTGGAAAAATGGCAATGTTGGAAATCTGGAGTGGAAATATTGAAAATTCGCAAACCTACGAGCGTGCGTGGGAACTGTGCAATGCACACTCGTAAAACAGTCATTTTTAGGAATTCTGTCACCAAATTTTCAACATTGCCATTTTAAGATCTCTGCTCATGAACAGTGACACTGTGATTTTCTTAATGTGTCCCATACACTGAGTTCGCACAACGACTGTGCCATTGTGCGCTACATGGGCAGAAACACGTTTTGGGTGAGATGTGAAAAATGACAGCTGTACTACTCATAAGAAGGTGTGGAAAAATGGCAATGTTGAAAATCTGGAGTGGAAATATTGAAAATTCGCAAACCTATGAGCGTGCGTAGGAACTGCGCAACGCACGCTCGTAAAACAGTCATTTTTAGGAATTTTTTCACCAAATTTTCAACATACCCATTTCAAGACCTCTGCTCATGAACAGTGTCACTGTGATTTTCTTAATTTGTCCATACATTGATTTCGCAATTGACTGCGCCATTCTCTGCGCTACTACGGTGGAAACACATTTTGGGTGAGATGTGAAAATGACAGCTGTACTACTCTAAAGAAGGTGTGGTGAAATGGCAATGTTGAAAATCTGGAGTGAAAATATTGAAATTCATGAACTTACAAAGCCTGTAGGAACTGCACAATGCGCGCTCGTTAAACAGTCATTTTTGGAATTTTGGCACCAATTTTTCAACATGAGGTTTGGAGCCCCTTCTCATGAATGATGTCACTGTCATGGTGGTATTCAGGCCCAAAGGGTGATTTCACAGTCACTGCATGAAATCACCCTTCGAGCCTGAATAACACCATGACAGTGACATCACTCATGAGAAGGGGTCCAAAACCCATGTTGAAAATTTGGTGCAAAATTCCAAAAATGGCTGAGATATCTAATAAAGTTGAAACCCCCATCTAGCCCATTATACAGCTTACGGCATTTCCTCAGTTTGCGGTTGGCTTTGAAGTGCAGACATGTTCCGGTCCACGAAGATCGTCGCGCGGTCGGAGTAGTATGGGGGTGTGGGAGGCTAGGAGTGCGCAGTGGGTGGGTGCGGGTTGTGGGAGGGGGTCGGGAGATGCACGCTGGACCGTTTTTCTTACAGGTAAAAACAACAAAAGATGTCGTGGGGACGGTTTGCCATGCTGGGGTGGGCTCCCAGCGTGGCACAAGGACTTATGGGGGTTTTCAGCCGATGGGGATTGGGCACCCCGTCAGCAAAAAAAAAAAAAAAAATCGTGGGACGTTTGCCACACACTTGGGTGGGCTCCCAAGCGTGCCACAAGGACTTTGGGGCGCATTCAGCCGACGAGGTTGGGCACCCGTCGGCAAATGACTGACTGCCACGCTGGGGTGGGCTCCCAGCATGGCATCAACTACTGGGGAGGAGACAGATGCAGCTCAGCCGACGGGGATTGGGCACCCCGTCAGCTATACACTGCATGCGGGGGCGTGCACGCCTGTGGCGGGGGGCAGCTGCGCGTGAGCAGCTTCTTATTGCTGCTCACTCAAGCGTAGCTCCCCCTTTCAACTGTATGCCACTGCATTTTGGAGCGTGTCATAGACAGCTCCAAAATCCATTGGCTTACAGGGGCCGCGCCTGCCAGCACACTGCCTGAATTGGAGGAGGAGGTGACACACCTCCGAAATCTCCAATGATGGCACTATGTTTCTTGCACATGCATGCAAGCAAACATAATGAAGCAAACGGCGAGAATGATGCAAGCTAAGTCAAAAAGTACAATAGATGAAATGCCCAAGACTAAGCCCCCAAAATGTTCTAAACTAATCCTGCAGGGGAAGATTGGCCCTTAAAAGTAGCATAGTCAGGTCTGACCACCTACTGTGAGCCTCTTTATATGCTCTAGTGTCCCTTAGACCAGCTCTGGCTGGTCTAACAGCGCCATGCATCTTAGGCACAAGGACAGGACTTGCATTCCTTAAAAATCCCAAATAAGGGGATGGTGCATCATTTTGGTGATGCAGGCATCCCTTCTGACATGGCAGAGGCATTTTTTGGTGCATGCATGGTACAAGCCAGTCTGGCACATGCAGATCTGTTTTTCAGACAAGCACAATTTGAAAATCAGAAATGATGCAAGATTTGATACATTCTGCTCTTTGCGTCAGTTGTTTTTGATGCAACCATCCTGTGTCATTCTCTGGCCTTTGAAAATCTGGCCCACTTTATTTAATCTGAATATCCAGTAACCTTCTCCCTGAAGTAACAGATTTTGTCTGTCACCACCCCTCACCAGTTGCTTCAGCCATTCAAAACCCATGAATCTTAATGTACTTGTATTATAGTTGTGGACCTGTAGAAAAATGCCTGCCAACTGGTGTGTCTATCCTCGGGTTTACTACGGAACGTAAATGTTACTGGATCCTTTCTTTCAGCAATCTGGCAGTTTTGTCTATGTAGCACAAGTTACACTCACACCGTACTATGTAAACCACAAAGGATGTGGAGCAGGAAATAAATTCCCTGATTACAGTTTAATATCCATTTGTTGGTGCAATTCATTCTTTACCAGTTACAGCAAATTGACAAATATTGCACTTGTGGCATTTAAAAGACCCCTCTTGTCTCACTGGGATCTAAGTGTTGTTAGGTTTTTCTTTTACCCTGAATTGGCTGAGTCCGATTCTCAAGGCTCTCAGGGTGGCAAAAGGAACTTGCATCCCAATATTTGGCTCAAAATGCCCCTTGCACCAAACAATGCCTCGGGAGCAATTCACAAAGGCAGCCTGCATCTATTGCAGGCTGCCTGCACCAAACAGGGCTATCATCACCTGTGCACCACAAAATGGGCTGCAGCAAGGTACTAGGGGCTTGTGGCAGATGCAGGCTGCCAAAGTCTCACAATTGGCATTCTCAAAACTCAGGGCTGGTCTGAGGGTACTTAGAAATTTGCTCTTTGGGTGACTTGAACATGTTTTTTGCTGCAATGTGCCACTGTCCCCCTTCCCAGCCTCAATCACCCATATAATTTCCTGATCTTCCATTTATGTACTATATTAAATAATCCCTGTTAAAAATAATAAAATACACCTGGTAGTCTAGAGGACCCCCACCCCCCAGCCCAATCACCATATAAATATAAATTCACCGAGTGCTCTAGTGGACTCCCACCCCAACCCAGCAGTGTCCTATTACCCGCTTCCCCAACCTGAGCCAGTGATTGGCAGAGCCCATCACGCACCATGGCCAGCCACTAAATGATCTCTGAATGAGCATGTACTGTATATAGTATGTGCTCAGTGATTGACAGCAGCTGGTTGCAGGGTGAGTGGTGGGCAGTGCCAATCACTGGTTGGATTATGGGTTGGGAATTGGTGGTAGGGTACTGATGGTGTGGTCCACTAGACCACCAGGTGAAGATATATCTATTTATAATGGGTGATTGGGGCTGGTAGGGGTGTTGAGGTCCACTAGACTACCAGGTGTATTTTATTATTTTAACAGGATTTATTTGTAAATTACAATCATGGCTGGGGAATGGGGGTCCTCTAGACCACCAGGTGAATATATATATATTAATAATGGCTATCGGGGCTGGAGGGTGGGGTCCAGTAGACCACCAGGTGTATTTTATTATTTCTAACAGTGATTGGGGCTGGAGGGAGGGTGATCCACTAGACCACCAGGGAATATTAAGAGACATTGCGCATGAGGCCCACAGCTTGTGGCTACTTGTCCAGGTGCTCCTTCTGTTTATTGCACTGCTAAGGTTTGCCTAAGCTGTGGGACTTTGCTGTCAAGACCCTACTCAATTGAGAATTGGGCACAGGTTCCCTAGCACACCAGCAATTGTTGCAAGCCACCTTTGGCTTGGCTTGCACTGTCTTTTGATAGTCAAGTCTGCTATGTACAAGTTTACGTTTTAAATTTGCAGTTTTCCAAAACATAACACTTGGTGCATTCCCCACTAACTCTTTAAGGGTAGCATCACTTTTTAGGGTATTCGATTTTCTCCAAATTATATTCACAACCTGCCCTGAGACATTATTAAATTCTGTGGAACATATTATTAGAACCCCTATTAAAGATGTTTTTTGAAGTTACTGCCTGTGTTACACTGTTTTAAATTCCCCTGTGTTTTCTATTTAACCCTTTCAATGGCATTATTCAGAACAGAATCCTGATACCCTCTGTCTTTAAATATAAGTAACAGATCCTCTGCCTGTTGTATAAAATCAAAATATTCCATACAGTTAAATCTAATACTGATTAGCTAGCTATATGGGATAGAATTTTTAAGTTTAGTTGGACGTGAGCTATAGTTTCTTAATAATGCATTGGTATCTGTTCCCTTTCTACAACCCTTTGTTGTTACAGTGCCAATTTCACTTTTTCCCATCAGAGTGATGTTCAAAAACTCTATTTAATTTTCATGAACTTTTGAGGTGAATTTCAAATTCCATTCATGATTGTTAAACCATTCTATGAATTCATTGGCACTCTCTAGTGTACCATTCCATATGCATAGACAGTCATCTATATAATGTCCTCATGATATTTCCAAAAAATGGATTAATTTCTTGATTTTTATAAGCTTTCCTCCTCCCAAAGCCCCTTGAAAAGATTAACATAAGCAGGGGACATTGATGCCCCCATTCCCATCCCACATTGCTGTAAATAAAAATAATTATTAAACTCAAAATAATTATGAGTCAATACAAAATTCAAACTTCTGGTCAAAGATTCCACTTGTCCTCTGGTTTCCAAACTGTCTTTTTCCCAAAAATATTTAGAGGCCCTTACACCATCCATGTGACTAATAAAGGTGTGAAGGGCTTCCACATCAGTGCTAATCCCTTTATACTGTTTCTCCCATTTTTGAATTTCTGTATGGTGTCCCCAGTATCTCTCAAAAAGATGATAGTTCTACCATACTATGATGAAAAAAGATCCATAAATTCACAAAGATGTTTTGTTAGGGATCCTATCCCCAGGAAATTGGTCTGTGTGGGGAGGGGGATCCCACAGATTTTATGTATTTTGGGAGGGCATAAATGTACATACAATCGGGTACTCACAATATAAATATCTTAATTCATTGTTACTGATCATCCTTCTAGTAGGGCTTCATTTAGAAGGAAAACATTTTTCTGATATACAAAGGAGAGATTACTTCTTAACCAAGAATAGTTATTGATGTCATATATTAATTTTTCAACCATCCCTTGGTAATTTTCTCAATGCTGAGAACAATATTACCACCTCTGCCACCTTTATTATCAAATCTTGATTCCCTGCTAGCTCTGTCATAGCTCATTCTTCTGATCTAGTAAGGGTTTTTGTGCAGCCCTGTTCCTTTTCTAGCAATTCCTTCACCTGACTTAGAAATGCTTTTTCAATGCTATTATGCAGCTGTTAAACACATTGGGACAGAAGTCCAACTTACATTTAAATAACTGTTCTCATGCTGATTTGAAGTCCATGAATTCAGCATTTATCTTGTTTTGATTTTCCATCTGATTTTGTTCTGGCAAATCCATTAAGGCATTTAAGTAAACATTTTCTTTTACCACGTAGTTCTCATTTCCAAGATTATCCCTTTAATTTTCTATTGCTATGATTAGCAAATCCAAATCTTCTTTTCTTTCAGCAGGATGTTGATCAAAAAACCCATGCTTACAGCTTCTGTTCCCCTCCCACTAGATGCTGTTTTCGAGGAGAAAAATTATTGCAGCCTTATTTTCCTAAATAGTTTGTAAAGGTCAACAAAAATAGAAAATTCATTCACTCTTGTGGTGGGGACAGAATTCAGACCTTTCTTTAGTAATGAAGTTTGGGGTAGTAAAGTTCAATTATTTAGAAAAATATGGTGCACCCACTTTGGTCAGCACCCAATAGTGAAACAGGAAAAAGACCATTATGCAACATTTCGGTAATGGTCCTTTTCCTTCTTTTGCCTTCCCCAGTGTTCTGCCCCTCTCGGGACTAACTGTGACCTGGAGTTGGAATCCTAAAGTCCGGAGGGTGCGGGGGTTAGAGTCCCCCACATGGGCGGTGTGGGGTTTGCAGCCTCCCACAGAAAACACCTTTAAAACAGATGGCACAATTCCTGTGTCGGTACTGTGCCGTCACTGTGGGGGAGGTCAGCATTGTCACTGTGGACCAAACTTGGTGCTTCCAGAAAAATAAGGCTGCAATATTTTTTCTGGTTCGTCTGTGGAATTCTGCCTGCTGCAGTCCATGGAATAATATTCCATGGAACAGCATCTTTTCCATGGTAAATCATTCCACAACCATTTCTGTGGAAAACATTGAGATCTACAGAATACAATGCTATGTAAATGTCATGGAAAAACTCATTCCGTGTTTTTCTGCAGAATTCTGCCATTCTGTTTCTAGCAAAATTCATCAGAATTTCTACAGAATTTTGAACATTTTGCAAAGTTTCGTTCCACCAGAATTTGAAAATTCTGAATAGCACTAGTGTACTTCTGGATCACTGAAGGTGGTGCTATCACCAGTTGCACTGGACATTCTGGGAAAGGTATCTGTTGAGGAATTGGAACTAGCCAATCATTTGATTATATTTTATTTAATTTTTCACCCAAACACACCTAGGAAATCCAGCCTCTGAGGATCAACCCCACTTACATCACAGACCACATGCATTTATAATGCCCCACTGAGACATTAAAATATCTAACATATTTCTGAAACTTTATATACACAACATGACAGTATTATTATCAATCCACATATTGGCAGTCTATTGTTAGTCTGGGTACAGACTGATAAAATTACTGGCAAAATGGCAGAGAACACACTGTATGTTAGAGAATTAGTTGCTTAAATAATGTAGTTGATTCCATGTACAAACTTCATTGCTGCTACGCAGCTTGCTGACACACAAAAAACAGCAAAAAAACAGCAGACAGCAGCTGTATCTAACCAGAGGCTTCAAGACTAATACTGCATCAGAGGATTGACTTGACTCTGAAGCACCCTCACTCAAATATTAGGGTTTTAAAGGGGATGTCTAGCCATTTTAAAATTTGTAATCAAAATAGGAACTTTTTTCAGTGTACAGTATGAAGTTAGGAAAAACTATTTATTTATTTATTTATTGAAATGTTTCACCAGGAAGGCACACTGAGCAACAGGTTACTTGTCTCCCAGTGTGACCTGGGGAGTAGGAGAACATGAGGATAGTATGCAGAGGTTTGAAACACTAACAACTATTTACATTTGATTACATTCAAATAAAAGTGAGCAAACTGAAAAGAAGCAATGAAATAGTGGAATGCTAACAGTTTTGAACTAGATAGGTATAATGATAGCAGTTTTGAACTAGATGAATACAATAGCACAAAATAACATTTAAAGGTAAACTCCATGTGACACATAACTGTGATTTAAGGCAAGCTAGTGGGGAATAACACAGACAGTGCAAGTTAGCTAAAGTATAACAGAAGTGCAAATTTGTCTACAAGTGCAATAGATTAGGGTTAGCCAGAACCCCAAACGTCGAATGGGAAGAACACCCCTCCCCCCTCAGCTAGTGGTCAAACAGGAATTCAGCATGTTTGCCGTTCATTTGCATCACCAGGTAAGAAAAAAGGTTTGTCTCCCCATACGATGCACAGGGGTAATGCCAAACTTCACCCAACAACTAACACACCAAAATCTGGCCAATGGAAAATCATGTACACAATGCTCACAGCCTGGGAAATAAGATCCCAGACCTGCAGGCAATAATGTCAGAGGCTAAACTGGACATAGTAGCAATTAGTGAGACGTGGTTTACCAGTAACCACACTTGAGGAGACTTCAGTACCTGGCTTATATTGTTCAGAAGAGACCGAGGTGCAATGGGGGAGGAGTGGCCCTGTATGTTAATGAAAATATCAAAGCTACAGAAATTCAGAATACACATAAGGAGCCAGAAGAACTGTGGGTCACCCTGGAAACAGGAAATGGGACAACCATAAGAACTGGGGTTGTCTACAGACCCCAGACCAGAGGGAGGACATAGACACATTACTGTTAGAAGATATACAAACATGACAGCTAAAGGGGAGGTTCTGATAATGGGAGACTTCAACATGCCAGATACAGATTGGTCAATACCAGCAGGAACATCTGCCAGAACTAGACTCATAGTGGATTCCCTGCAGGGAGGCCTCAAACAACTGTACAGCAACCCACAAGAGACAGGGCTATCCTAGGTCTAGTACTGACTAACATAGAAGGGATCACAGATCTCCAGGTAGAAGGTCACCTGAGGGCCAGTGACCATCACATGGTATGGTTCAATTTGGCTACTACATCTAAATCATCCCATTCCAAGGCAAAAATATGGGACTTCAGAGGAGCTGACTTTGATAAGATGGCCAACAGAGTTAAGCTAGCCCTGGCAAAAAGAAACACAGGTGAGGAGGTACAGCCAAAGTGGGCAAGCATTAAGGATACAATACTTGAAGCAACATCCCATTGTGTTAGACAGAAAAGGAAGTGCAAAAGAAGATGGAAACCACTTTGGTTCTCAAATACAGTAGCAGAAAAGGTCAGAGCCAAAAGGCTGGCCTTCAGGAAATATAAGGGAACACAGCGGGATGAAGATAGGGAGGCATACCAAACTGCCCTAAGGGAAGCAGGGAAGGCAGTAAGGCAGGCAAAGTCCCAAACTGAGGAAACACTAGCATGAACAGTAAAAGAAGGTGACAAGACTTTCTATAGATACATTAGTGAAAGAAAGTCCAGAGGGGTATTGCTAAGCTTAATGGAGAAAAGGGAGCATGTGAGGAGGACCCTGAAAGGCATCTATCCTAAATAGATACTTTGCTCAGTATTTACTGAAGAGAAGGTAGGGCAGGGCCCACAGCTCAGCATCATGGACACAGGGGAGGAGGTGAGCACTACTCCCTTCACAAAAGAAAGGGTCCTACAAGAGCTTGCTAAGTTCTAGGTGGATAAGGCAATGGGACCTGATGGCATACATCCCAGGGTACTTAAGGAGCTAAAGGAGGAACTAGCAGAGCCATTAGCAGAATTGTTTAGTGAGTCTCTGAGCACAGGAGAGGTCCCAGAAGACTGGAGAGGGCTCATGTGATCCCGGCTCCACAAGAGTGGTAGCAGGGAGGAGGCAGGGAACTACAGACCAGTCAGTCTTACCTCAGTAGTGGGCAAGATTATGGAGGCACTCCTTAAGGAAAGGATAGTGCAACACCTGGAATCCATAGGGCACAGGATCCAAGACAGCATGGGTTTACAAAGGAAGGTCCTGTCAAACTAATCTCATAGATTTCTTTGACTGGGTAACAGAGTGGTGGACCAAGGGGAGCAGTTGATGTCGCCTACCTTGACTTCAGCAAAGCTTTTGACACTGTTCCACATAGAAGATTGATAAATAAGCTAGGTAGGCTCGGGTGGGTCAGAAGTTGGTCAACTGGGTGGCAAACTGGTTGACTGGCAGAAAACAGAGAGTGGTGGTAAATGGTATACAGTCAGAAGAGATGCAAGTCACAAGTGGGGTACCTCAGGGATCAGTCCTGGGGCCAGTCCTATTCAACATCTTCATTAGTGACCCCGCAGATGGACTAGAGGGTAAGGCTTGTCTGTTTGCAGATGACACCAAGATCTGCAACAGAGTAGATGATCCAGATGGGGTGGGCAGAATGAGAAGAGATCTGGATAAACTAGCAAAATGGTCAGAAGAGTGGCAACTGGGATTTAATGCAAAGAAGTGCAAAATCATGCACATAGGAAGAGAAACCCTGAAGCCACTTATAGGCTGGGAGGGAGTTGCTAGCAGTCACAAAGGAAGAAAGAGACTTGGGCATCATCATCACTGATGACCTAAAATCATCAAGCAGACCTCTAAAGCAGTAGGTAAGGCTAGGGGTGTTGGGGTGTATTAGTAGAGGTATCACAAGTCGTAGAGGGAGGTAATAATCCCTCTGTACAAGACATTGGTTAGGCCCATCTGGAGTACTACTGCAGTATTGGAGGCCACACCTTCACAAGGACATTAACCAAATTGAGGCAGTCCAGAGAAGGGCAACCAAAATGGTGCAGGGACTGCATCAGAAGACATATGAGGACAGATTAACGGAGCTCAATATGTATACCCTTGAGCAAAGGAGGGAGAGAGGTGATATGATCGAGACATTTAAACACCTTAAGGGCATAAACAAGGTGAAAGAGTCTAACATGTTTAAATATAAGAAAATAGCAGGACAAGAGGACACAGCATGAGATTAGATGGAGGCCGATTAAGGGGGAATGTGAGGAAATTCTTTTTCACAGAAAGGGTGGTAGATGCATGGAATGGCTTACCACAAGAAGTGGTGGCTATGAATACAGTGCAGGGCTTCAAACAGGCATGGGATAGGCATAAGGGAGCAATACAAATGACTATGAATAGATAGGTCACTGACAGAGCGAAGGCCGATGGCACATTTATAAGGTAGAAAAGAAATGGGCAGACTGGATGGGCCTTGCGGTCCTTATCTGCCGTCAACTTCTGTTTCTATGTAATGGAGGGTGGGGGGAGGGGAGGGGTGAGGAGGGGAGAGGAAGGTGAGAGGCATATCCAGATTCAACTCATTCAGGATAATAAGAACCCAGCCAGAGGTCAATTCAGGACAATGGGAGGGGAGGAAGGGTGCTGAGTAAAGAGGGGTGGAAAGGAAGGAGGAAGTGAGGAAGGGAGGTGAGGAGGGAAGAAAGAGGTGAAAGACATATTCCATTTCAGCTCATTCAGGATAAGAAGAACCAAGCCAGAGGTTGATTCAGGGCAAAGGTAGGGGGTGTGAAGAGTGCTGAGTAGAGAGGAGTGGAAAGGAATGAGGATTGGGAAACCCTACCAGGGGATGGTGCAAGGCTAGCTTTAGAGTGAAGTCGTGGAGGGAAGTAGGAGGAAGGCAGAGAGGGTAATAGAGAAAGGAATGGGAGAGAGGTAAGGGCTTTACAAGAGCTATAACCCTAAGGGAGCTGGGAACCCCATCACTGGTTGGGGCAGGCAATGGAGGTAGGGAGAAGGAAGAGGGGGAGGAGAAGTGATGTCTGCTGGGGCCTGACCCCTCCAGTATGCTGAGTACCCTGCCTGCACAAGGCAGAGGTGGAGCATGAGAAAGGAAGGAAGCAGGTTGTTGGGCAATGAGAGGAGAATGCTCCAGAATGCTGGTAGCAACGAGGTTTGAGGAAGGCCAGAGGAGAGGTCAAGGTGAGAGAGAGAGGAAGAGAAGCTAAGCCCTGAGAAGGCACCCTTCAGGATGCAGAGAAACCCCTGCAAAGGGTTTGGGAGGCAGGAGATATGGGGACAGTAGGGTTGAGGGTGTAGTGAGGAGCAGGGACAAGCTCTTGGTACTACTTTGGATGCTGAGAATTACAGTAGAGTGCAAGGGAGGCCACTAGGGAGAGAGTAGGGTAAGGAAAGGAGTGGTGGAATTTGGGGGGGAGCTAGGTGGGGTGCAACAGGGGTGATGTGTGTATCTCATATAAAAATTCCCTAAATAAAGTGCTGAGGGCCACTGTCTCGATTGAAGTGCTAGTGCAAGAGACAGCATGAAGTACTCAAACACCACTTGCTTCCCGGGGGAGTGGGGGATAACTATGTAAAGAACAAACTCAGTTATGCATTATTAAGTTATAGTAGTACTCTGCTGACTGATTGGTAGTATCATGGATGTTACACACAAGTAAGTACTTTTAATTAGGGACAGGATAACTACAGTACATGACAATTGTTGCATTAGAGGACACTAATGACCATGTGCTGAACATACTGTAGTCCCAGTATTAAACTTCAAGATGTAGACAGAAAAAGGAAAACAGGGGATTACCTAAGTAGTCAACACAACCCAGTTGGAGTTTGCATTATATGCAATACTAGGAATATTACCTTAGAGGTACTAGGATACAACAGGCAGAGATGGCACTTAACATTCATAAATATAATCAACATTCATAACTGCATTCAGTGACAGGGTTCCTTGCTGGAGAGTGAGCTGCTAGTAGTATGACTAGCCTCCTATGTGGCTAGATAATACTGAAAATCAAACTGACCACTGAGAGTATACATGGAAAAGATTAATGACCCATACTGAATAATATGGACTCAGGCATAACTATGACAGAGTAAAGGGCTTAATAGTTAATCAGGGTAGAATTTAAGCAGGGAGTGTGGGGAAAGGAGAGGGCAAAACCCCATCTAGACAATAGGTCATGTGGAAGAGTAGGGAAAACTCGGCAGTCAGATAGACCAATGGTCTGTGTTTCTAAAATGAACTGTGAGACATTTAATTTGTGCTCAACACATTTTAATACTATTGAGAAAGTTCCCTTTGTGTGCAGTGCTTTAATTGCAAATGGTGGGGGGATTACTGCCTCATCTAGCACTAAGGACATATGGCACGTTTCAGTTTATTAAGGACAAGTGAAACCACAGAGTGTTTTTAGTGTGGAGAGTAATGAAAGGTTTCAACATTTTCATGACTATTTGACCTAAGACAGAAATGCAGGTAATACCAGAGGCATCTGTGGTGAAATATATCCTCCGAATAGCATGCTTATCCATAAGAAAAAGTCCAGTGGTGTAGTGTCTGCTAGTCTGCCCCTTTACCAATTTTGGCAAGCACCTGGTTAAAAGAAGACACAGGTTTCCTTGGCCTTTATGTACTGAATCCATTGGAGGGCTACTATTTACATCCTCCCCATTAAGTTGACTGCCCATGATGCCAATGTAGCCCTTCTGGAGGGCTAAAAGTTTAGTTATACCTGAGCAGGTCCATCGGCACAGCAGTAGCACTACATATTCACAATGCTGATGACCTGGATTTGGAAACAAGAGCGAGTCATTGGAGGCTGACTAGGAGGAGGAGGCTTGAGCATCTCAGGGACACTCTCATTCATTGGGGAAGTAGGGCAATCAGCTCTGATGCACAACTGCCATCTGGCTACCCACTGGTGGCAATACCCAGGGAGTGGCTTGATGGGAGGTGAGATTCTGGTGCATAATGCACACTATGCTTATGTGCATTTTGTATCACACTCCATGCAAGCATTTCAAGGGAGAGAGACAACTGGAGGAAACAGTAGCAGGCCAGGAGCAAGGGATGGACCGATGTCTCATAGGGCCCCATACAGATGATGTGGCAAGCTTCCCCAGGATCCAGATCATATTCAGCAGCATTTAGGAGTCCTGCCACACCCTGCCACAGGGGATGAGCCATGGGGCAGACAGGTGAAAAGAAGGTAAGACCATGAGAAGCCAGTTGATGCGGCTGATGGGGTTGGTCTGGATGGGATCACAATCTTCCAGGAGGAGGAAAAAATGTTTTGTTATACTCGTTGTGCTTAATGCTACATTTGTATGACAAATTAATAAATATGCTTAGTTAAAAGTTGGCTTATGGTTTCTGGAGTGAATTGTGGATGCTTCAGTGAGACCTCTCTATGAACTGAATGATCTCAAGACACAGCAGGATGAATCTGCAGGGATTGACTGCCCTTCTACCCAGCTGCCTCCTCACGTAGTAGTAGTAGTAGTAGATTCTATTTCTTTATGGAGCCCTCTCCATGAGGCCTATGCCACCACTACAATAGAATATTAAAAGGCAGTGACTCATTGCTAGGCAACAAGATCAGGATGCCCTAGGGGCTGTAGTTTCCCGGTGAGCCCCAGGAACTACATGTGCATTGTGTAGTATGAGAAGTAGCACAGTTTGTTTAAAATCTGGCAGTAAATACAGTGACTGCCTGATACTCATTTTAAATTTCCTACAGGGTTGTTATTGTTTAAAATTAATAACATGTTTTGCACAGTGGTTTCATTCAGTAGTAAGTGTCTAGTTGTGACCAGTGAGCCACATTCATGTCAAAGCATATTTAGTGAGCCCTCAGCAAGTGGGGTGAGCACAAAATAAGGGGCTGCACACAGGTACACCCACATCTGCGTGTGTCTTTAGTGTCCACAGTAGCAGAAGGGACAGCGAAAATTGTGTGGTGTCATTGTTATATGTATTTTATACAGTTGTGCTAGGGTTCACTAGAATAAATACCTGACAAATATATTACTAGGTGTAGTTTGTGTGACTTCCCTAGAACACTAGAGTGGTAATACCTGTAACTCAAATCTACTGATCTGTCCAACAGTAAACATATACGTGAGATGGACAAGAGAATGGTAAAGTTAAAAAATTGGGGAAATGGAGGTTAAATGCTACCAATGTGGTATGTCCAGTACTAATTACCAAAGAAAAGTCATCCCACAGGCTGGGTGTGCAGGAGAACAACGAGGTAGCAAAGAAATAAACTCCAGCACTAAACACCATGAAAAACACAATGACAAATATTGTTACAGTTTATAAACCAATTTTAATAGACAAAAGTGCTCAGACATCTTACCAGGACAAACAAATACAAATGGGACACAAGAACCTCCTGCTGGTTTTGCTTCAGAACATCATCTGGGAGTATTCATCTGTTACCAACCCACTCAATTTAAACAGAGAACATAAAGTGACATACAATGTGCTAAGTGAGAAAAGCAAACTATATATATAGAATATTTAAAATGGAACAGGTGTGAACAATATTGCCCAAACACGTGCAGTAAATGTTGTTATGTGGTAGTCACCAAAATAATCATGTATAATATACATACATACATACATTAATACTTACTTACATATATAATAATAGAGTCAGCAGATAAGGACCTACAGGGCCCACCTAGTCTCCCCCAGACTAGAATCACCCCTTTACTGAGCTTCCCTTGCCTCTCAGGCCTTACCCGTGCCCCCTTCTGTCCCAGCATACCAATGTGTTTATCCCATGCATGCTTGAAACTCAAAATCATCTCTGCTGCAACTACTTCATCCGGCAAGTTGTTCCAAGCATCTGCCACCCTCTCCATGAAATAATACTTCCTCACATAACCTTAAAATTGTCCAGCCTCCAACTTCATACTGTTTTCCTGGTTTTGGAACATCCTTTCATTTCAAATAGGTCCCCCTTTGTATCCTGTTTATACCTTTTTGATATTTGAACATTTGGATCATATCCCCCCCATCTCTCCTATTTTCCATTGTGTTCATATCCAGATCCCTCACCTGTTCCTTGTATGCCTTCCCCTACATCCCCCCTGTATCATTGGAGTAGCCCTCCTCTGGACTGCCTCTATCCTCTATGCATCCCTCTTCAGGTGCAGTCTCCTGAACTGTACATAGAACTCCAGATGAGATTTTAGAAGAGTCAAATACAGTGGCATGGTGACTTCCCTTCTTCTACTAGCTATGCCACGACTTATACATCTCAAAATTCTACTTGTCCTCCCCATTGCAGCTTGGCACTGATTTGCCACCTTCAGCCAGCTGAGGTGATGATGCCCAAGTCCCTGTCTTGCTCCACTACTGTTATTTCCACCCCATTTATCTTATTCTTTGCTCATGGATTTCCATGCCCCATATGCATAACCTTACATTTACCTGCACTCAAGTCAAGCTACCATGCCTTGGACCACCTACCTAGTCTATCAAAGTCCTCCCTCATTCTCTCAACCCTTTGTGTAATATCCACTCTATTACATAACTTTGTATCATCGGCAAACAAACACAACCTACCTTCTGGACCATCAGCAATGTCTCCAATGAAAACATAAAAAAGAACTAGTCCCAGAACTGACCACTGCAGCACCCTGCTCATTACTCTCCCCTCCTCAGAGAACACCCCATTTACCATTGCCCTTTGGGTTCTTTCTGAAAGCCAGATACCCACCCCCTTTTTTATGGCCAGCCCTACACCTAGGCCACCCATCTTATCTGGCAATCTTTTGTGAGGAACAGTGTTGAAAGCCTTCCTGAAGTCCAAAGAGACCACATCCACTGCCCCTCATCTGTCCACCACTCCTGTCACAGAGTCAAAGAAACCCACCAAGTTTATCTGACAGGATCTCCCTTTGATGAAATCATGTTCCTGTGATTAACCAACCTTCTCTTCCAGGTTGTCCACCAGTTTTTCCTTTTGGAGTGCCTCCATGATTTTTCTGACCACTTACATTAAGCTCACTGGCCTGTAATTTTCACCTCTACCCTGGTCCTTCCCTTATGAAGTGGTACTACATCTGCCCTTCTCCAGTCATCTGGAACCTCTCCTGTTTCTAGAGACAGAGTATACAGCTAGCGGTTCCACTAGTTCCCTCCTGAGCTCTTTCAGGATCCTGAGGTGCACCTCATCTGGACCCATGGCCCTATTTACCCTAAGACCACCTAGTCTTTTTAAGACCCTTTCTGTCATGAAGTGTCTTAAAATATATGCAATTTCATTAAATTGGGAAGTACATAAAAAATAACATTAGGGGTGTGCTATAGACCACCAGATATGAATATAATAAATCACTCATATATCTTGAAGAATAATCAAACATCTCACAACTCAAGTAAATATTAGTAAAAGAAGATTTTTATTTATCAGGCATAAATTGGAATGACCTCACTGTATAAAATTCAAGTGAGCAAATGTTCATAGGTACTTTAATAAAGAATGGACTACATCAGCTGGTTAACAAACCTTCTAGGGTCAACAATATCTTAGCTCTAATAATAACTGTTCAGTATTATGATATAAACAATGTAGAAATCATTGTATCCCTTGGAAATAGTGATCACAATATAGTTATATTTAACATTCAGAACCACCAAAAGAATTAAGAGAATAACAGTTACAAAAAAACTACAACAGGGCTAATTTCAAAGCCATTAGGAGGCACTTCAGGAATGGAATTTGGAAGACACAGATACCTTGAATTAGAAAAAAAAGTATACAAAACCCACTCTAGAATAGAAGGGGTAAAGTGCCACAGTGGTACACTCAAAAAATTAGGAAACAGTTAAGTGAAAAAATTAGCAGCCTTTAAAGCTATGAAAAGGGGAAACGGTTCCTACAATACTGAGAAATATATGAAGGAACTAAGAAGAAAAACATGATCAAAAGACAGAGGGAATAACTGGAGTTTAAAAAAGCTCACATGAAAGACAATGGGAAAACCTTCTCTCCCTATTTCAACAATAAATCAGGTGTCAGCTCTTTGGGGGTAATACTTGATGGATCAATGGAAATTACAGAAGATCAACTGAGCTGAGCTGAGCACTTAAACAACTATTTTTGCTCTGACTACAATGGTATCATGTGAAAACAGCTAAGTAAAAACAGCAACCACCAAAAACAGCTAATACAAAACAGCTTGGTGAAATACAGCATGTTTTGTTTTTGAGGGGGGGCAGGCCCCCCTCAGGGAGGGAGGCAGTTTTCGGTTGCTGTATTTGACTTAACTGTTTTTACTGCCACAAATCTGGTGATTCAATGTTAGGCACAAATACTGCAGCTGATAACAGATTGGGAATGGGAATAGTGAGACAACTAAAGGTATAACTAAAACTGAGGTTATGGAACTGTTAAACAAAATAAATACAGACAAATCATCAAGGCCAGATGGATTACACCCTAGATTACTGAAGGAAATTGGGGTGTGGCTAGTGGGCCTCTTACCTTCTTGTTTAATAAGTCTCTTGAGAATGTGGAGGTGCCAGATGACTGAAGGAGGGTGCTAGTGGTCTCAATATTCAAGAAAGTAAATAGATCCACAACATCTAATTATAGGCCAATGGGCCAAACAGGAATTATAAGCAAAACTATGGAGACCATTATAAAGACAAAATCTCGGATGATATGAAAATAAAAATTTCATTAACTCAACTCAGCATGGATTTTGCAAGAACAGGCCATGTCTAATGAACTCCTTGGCATTTTACCAAAAGGTGAGCCAAGCTCTGGAACAAAATTGCCCAGTGAACATAATATATTTTGACTTCCAGAAGGCTTTTGACATAGTAATTCACAATATACTCCTAAAGAAACTCTGGGATACAGGAATCAATAACAAACTAACAAAGTGCATAACAAATTGGTTGGTTTGGAGAACACATGCGTAAGGATAAGAGGTGCCATGTTAAATACTGGAGGGTAACAAGTGGAGTCCCTGAGGGAACGGAGTTGGGACCTGTCCTGTTTATATTCTTTATAATGGACTTAAATAAGAAGACAAAATGTTGGGTGGTGAAATTTGCAGAAAACACCAAAATGGAAGAAGTAGTCAGCACATACAAGCAAATAAATCTACTGGTAAGGGATCTGCAAGCAATCAAATTATGGGCAAATTGTGCTGGTCCATCGGCGCAGCGGTTGGATTTCCGCTTGCGATGCCAGCGACCCGGGTTTGGGAATGGACCAGGGTCATCGGAGGACTGGCCGGGTTTGGAAGGATTGAGCATCCCATGGGCGGCTCTCCTTCCCTGGGGGGAGGGCAGGGGCTGCAGCTGGCATACTAGTGGCACCTAGCAGAGGCTGGGTGCACACTCCATGTAGGGGCATAACAGAGCTCTCAGGATGCAGTGAGGGCCTTTGGCCGTCATTGCACATCCCCATCCTGCTTAAAGGGAGAACAAAAATCCCACACCTTGCGTCTTGGTGATGCTCTGCCCCTGGAAGCCCCGATTGACCACCGGAGCCATTCCCCCAACCAGTCACAGTTCTGTGGTCCGATATCTTGGGTTAGAGCCGTGGCCCCACTCTCTGGGGGTTAAGCCAGGGATGACAGGGGAGATGGCAATATCCGTGGTTGGGGCTCCAGGGTTCCATGACCAGAGTCAATGGTCGACGAGGCGTGGAGGCTAAAAAAACAAAAAACAAATTATAGGCAAATAAAACAAAATGACATTCAGCACTGAAAAGTACATTGTCATGAACTTAGGCATAAAAAATAAAAGCATTAAATATAAGCTGAATGGCAGCACATTAAAGACTGTAGAAAACAAGAGAATTTGAATAAATAACCTCAGTTTTAGTAAACACTGCACTGAGGTTATAAAAAAAGATTTGGGGCTGCATCCATAGGGCTTGTCTGTGCAGAAGAAGAGTTTGTGTGGTAACACTGTACAAAACGTACATCAGGCCCCACCTGATTACTGTACCCCATTGTGGAACCCTATCAAAGGATGGACATAGTGAATCTTGAGAAAGTTCAGTATACAGCTGACAAAATGTTTTCAAGACTAAGAGATAAGCCCTATGAGACAAGACTGAAAGATGTAAGGCTACAGTGTATACACTGGAGACAAGGACAATTATGGGACACTTGTTACAGATGTTCAAAATAATAGGAGATAAAAGAGTTGATGAACCATCTGGAGCTTTAATTTAAAGTCAGAGATATATATGTCAGGAGTTGCAGCAAACAAATCAAGGTACAACTCCCCAGGAAAAACAGCAGGGGAAGCTCCTTTACTGAAAGAGCAGTTAAAATATGAGAAATCTTATCAAAAGAAGAGGTGGTAGCAGACTCCTTCAGGATTTTTAAGAAGAAACTTGATGACTGTCTGTTAAACATGGACCTCACAAAATGGCCTTCTGAGGTGGGAGACAGACCAGATGGGTGTCACTTTTTCTGTCTTATCTCCAAGCACAGAAGCAAGTATAAAACATCACTTACATTTAACAAACACAATAATCATCTTACAAATAAAACTATACCCAACAGTAAAATAGCAAGTCCACAAAACAATCCACATCACAAAAATAATAAAACTTAAGATAAGGGAACAAGTTCTGTTTCAACATAGCTGCACTAACTTTTTGTCAGTGTTAAAGAGCTGCTGACAACTCAAAGAAAACAATGAAAACTATAATTCTTAGGTACATTTAACTTATATTGATTATATATTCTATATCTTTCTCCTCCAGATTTTTGTTTACTGAGAACATTTGTATGAATACATTTTCATCCTCAGAGTTCATCTGCTTTTGTAGCTTGCTCCCTTCTTCAAGTCATAATCCTGTGTTGTGACAGCACTATCTGTCACCATGGGAGTAAAATGTGATGTCACAAGCAGTTCATTATGACCTCAAGTAGGGATAAAGCAATAGGAATAGATGAACTCATCAGGGCAAACATCCTGTTTTCATGTTTTATTTATTTATTTTGTTTATTTATTTGTACATCAGTTTACAACTTTTTGCGGAGGCTGATTTCCAAAGGTACCTCGTCACACTGAGGACAAACAGAACAATTTTTAGTTACAGCATCATGAGTCACATAACTTAGCAAGCACATAGTGGTTACATACATTTATACAGTTTAGTAGTAGTTACAATGATACAGTTGCACAAACAAGCTGGTTAATAACAGTGGCAATAAGCAATGGGTGAGGTTGTGAATGTGACTAACCTCTGTAATAAATAATGGGGATGAGAAATACAACAATAATGTGAAATACGGGCTGGACTGTGTCTATATATATTATGTTGTGTTAAAGATGTCCTGAAGGCATCAGCTGCTCTTTAATTTTTTTGTTTCATAGTACAGCATGTACTGCATTACCAAGTATTCTGTATATACACACACACACACACACACACATAGAAACATAGAATTTGACGGCAGATAAGGACCGCTTGGCCCACCTAGTCTGCCCATTTTCCTACCTAACAGATAAGCTGCAGATCCTAGTTAAACCAACACACACACACACACACACACACACACACACACACACACACACACATTCAGATTTGTGTCTAGATTACATGATGAAGGATCTATTGGAAAGACAGGTGTTTAGGTAAGTGGAAACACAAGGAGAAAACTCCTAAGCTTTCTCTGAGCATACCAGTGATTCATCTAAGGGAACTTATGGGGAATGGACAATTTGGAATGGGTAACACCATGGTCTGACTTAATTAGGAATCAGGGGCAGGGTGGGACAGCAAGATGGCTATGGTGCTGCTCCACTCCCTGTTGCTCTGTGTTTGTTGGCCATTTGCAGTCATGACTGCTATTGCTGCTTTGATTTTGTGTTTCAAAAAAAGTTTTAAGAGAAGTTAAAAAAAAAAACTAAATTAACAGCTGAGAAACAGCACTGTATTTGAATGATGACTGCCAATGATAGTCAGTGGAGAGTGTAGCAGGTGTGCTTTCAGATGTTATGCCTGAGTGTGGAAGATTTGCTGCCCATTCCTTTCTTTGGTGCAGCGCATATGCTGTGGAAATGTTTTGAAATTGGCTCAGAATGCTGGAAACACTTGGGGATAGATGACTGTGAGAGCACTCTATTCCTCACTGGGTGTCAAGAGGATTTGTGTGAGGAGATAGTAATGGCTGCAGCTACAGTACATTATAGGCAAGGCCACTGTTTTTGGGTTTTTACCAGAAAATCTGGTAAAATTCTGGAATTAGGGCTGCCTGAAAACCGGTAAAAATGAAGATTTCATGGAATCTGGCATTTTCTATCAGATCAGTAAATCTATAAAAAAGTGTGTTTTTCTTTTAATTCCTTCCTGTACTATTTTCAGTTTGCTTTATTTAATGCTCTGTATATTAAGCCTTCTTTAATTCTGATTCTTTATGCACATACTAAAAAAATGATAACAGAATCCCGGTAAAATCCGGAAATTGGAATAAGAATCACCGGTGAAATTCGAATCTTAAGTCTTGAAAAGGAATTTAATTTTTTAATCACCGTAAATCAGTGGCCTTGATAGGTGCTGACACAATTGTACCACTTTTATAAAGTGTAGGCTAATGATTGCCTGGGGCTGGAGGGAGATCTCTGTATCAGACCTAATGTTATCAAATTTACTACACTCAGTGAAGCATCTACTTTTTTTTGGGGGGGGGGGATTCCCCAGATGACTGCAATCAGCTTAAACCTGGAGGTTGTAAGAATTATGGAGCATTGAAGTAAAGGAAGTCAGGAGATGATAATCCCCTTTGGGGAAGGCTATTCTAAGGATTTTAAGGAGAAACATGGCCTGCATGTATCACCCTGGAATTTAATGCACTCTCATGTAGGGAGAGTTCTGTTTCCTCCATCTGTGGAATGTAATATGGATATGGTTTTGGCCACATGTGTTGAGCAGCATGAGGTAGTTTTGTTTTTCACCAAAGGTAACACTTCTCAACTGTGGTATAATGCAGATGAATTTTCATAGCTGTTTATTGTAATCCCAACGGCTTGTTCTTTGGATGAAAACACCTAAAGGAATGCAAAATAATGCACCAGATAAATTGAAGTATTTGGAGTTATATGACTAGACAATTTTATTGGCTTGCTCATATCTAGTAAACTTCAAAGAGGCACACTAAGCTTTTTGTTTCATATGATCCTTGATTCATGATAGCAGACACATGGCAAGATACAAAAAGCTTTAATCACTTCTTATTCTAATACCCAGTGTCTGGAATTCTTTCTTACTGCACCTTATACATGATGCACTAGTGATCTGGATATTCTGAAGTTTTAAGCAATGCTAAGTAATGATTTTATTTTATAAATATAGTTTGTTGATATATAGTTAAATGTTTTAGGCTAGGTCACTTTACTTAGCGTCTTGTTGAACCCATATTTTATTTTTAACTCTTCTTTTTTAGTCAATTTTTTTTTTATGTTTTGCATGTCCATTTGGTGAATGTTTATTTTTTTTTAGTTGTTTAACCAGGAGTAGCACACTAAGCTGAAAGCTTTATTACTGGTGAGACCTGGAAACACAGGGAAGTTAAGTGACTTGCTTTGGGTCACACAGTATGCAAGTGGAAGCTGTGGGATTCAGACCCAGGTCTGGTCTGTTGGATGTCACCAGGTTTGCAGCTCAGAGCCTTTAACAACTGTACTGTACTGCCCCTTTTCATGTAAAGATAACGATTGTATGGCAGCCCCACACTGTAGAATGAATCATTTTTATAAAACAGAGTATAGAAAAGTATAGAAAAGTATAAGGTGAAGCCTTTTTAAATTTTAACACATATAAGGGCTGTTTCCTTGATAAATAAGGCTGTTCCCATTAACAGTTCATTTAAAATGGTGGACTTGTCTGGTGACAATAGTTGACCCACTTTTGGGCCTGAGTCAGAAATCTTGCCAGATTACAGACTGTCAAAAATAATCCTGTGCACTGACCCAAGCCTTCATTAAGGACTGATCTTCATGCCCTAGGTTTGTCACCTAGTGAGGGGGAATAAGGTATGGCATGGGATTGAATAGATTGGTAAACACAACAGGATCTTCCTGAAGAGTCTCATGAGCTCTCTAAATGGAAGAACTTTGTGGGCTACTCCTGCCAAAATCTGTTGTTACCCCTTTTGGTGGCAGTATGCTTTACTTTATCAGGTGGAGGGTATTATCTGCATCACCTTCTCTTATAAGATACTACCAAGATGTTATGGACAGAGTTAGTGCTAGAAGTGGCATTTCATACTCTTAATATTCCATTGTAGTATAAAATTATAAATCACAAGGTTCATTAACTATATGGGAATTCTATATGACACTGACAAAACAGAATGTCTATGCTGCTATAGAAAGGAAAAAGAGCTCTCAGATAAGGTAAAATGAGAGGTGTGTGATTTTTTCTGTCAAAAGTACAATACATCAAAAGCCCCACGTGATAAGTGTGAAATGGTAAGTCTCATTTGCCAGTGGATCTGCTAATTTTATGTTGTATTAATAAATGTGTTCTACTATGTCTTACAGTTAGTAAGAGGGTTTTTTTCCTTGGTTGTGAGCTAGGGCTTTTGATGCATGGTACTTTTCACAACATTTGCCCTTAATCTCCAAGTATTCTCTTTTGGGCTACCTTCATAGTTTGTGTTATATTCTATGTTAATTTTGATAGTCTTGTATTTTATGATTCTGTCTTTTAAGTCTAGTATAATCTGTTGAATTTATTTCATATGTATTTTCATTATTTAATGTATCCTATTTGTATTATTTTTATATGTAACTGCATATCAGGTTTTTTTGACATTGTAAAGGCTCACAGCTGAACAATAAAAAACAGCTGAACTGAAGTGGGAATTGGAAGGGGAAACTGTAATACTTATCTGACCACAACTGGTCATATGGATTCGAAACTGCTTATTCTTTCAATGGACCACTATGGTGCTGAATAATCATTTTTTTTTCTATATGTATTCTAAAAGTATTTTTTATGACAGTTAGTAGATAGCTGTACTCACCCCACTAAAAGGAGACTCAGAGATGCTGTTGATCATAGATTCCTTGGTTTGTTCAAAATGTCACATCTTCAGAGCAGTGGGCAGTAACAAGAAGTGTGGGAACAGAGAATCACTATCAAGTAGGTTGGTAGTGGTTCTCTATTACCACACTTCTTGATACTGCCCACTACTCTGAAGATGTGGCAGTTTGAATAAAGAAAAGAATCTATGAGCAACAGCATCTCTGAGTCTCCTTTTGGCAAGGTGAGTACAGACGTCTACTAACTGTTGGAACATTCTTTCTGTGCTACACCACCATCCTAGTGCATTTTACTCCTTACAAATGTAGTTTCTATGCTTTTACCCAAATTTTTCCTCAAGAGTCCCAGAATCCCAGCAGACACAGCAGTGCATGCATATGGAGGTGCATATGCACTCCAGGTACCGGCTCAGCCCCTTCCACCCCACCCCTGTCTATTGCAGGGCACACCATAACCCAAACCATCTTCCGTCCTCTACTGGGTGGCAGCCAAGGGCCAGTGAAAGTCCTCATCACTCCTCAGGTGAGGAAAGCTACCTTGTGGCAGATCAATCCTGCTTCATGCCCTCCCCCTACTGACCCCCAACAATCCAGGTTCATTCCTGAACCGGGTTGCCGGTGTGGTGTCCAGTGCCTCAACCCTCAGATCCACTGAGCTGGCATTGAATAACCTAAATTAAGAGATGCCATATAGTAAAATATCTTTAAAAACATGGGACTCATGTGGCCTTCCTGCAAGAGACCCGTACCAGGGTAAGCCAGGGTGTTCAATTTCACAGAGAAGGACTGGAACAAGTATTTTCTGCAGGTAATAGCAATAAGAAGGCAAATGTGGCCATTGTGAAATGTAAAAACAGAAACACATAATTTGGCAGCAGAAAAGGATCACTTGGCCCACCCGGTCTGCCAATGTGGTCACTGCCTATTTTGTCTCTGCAGGCCCTAACTGGCTCTGGTGACTCTCCCTCCTCCCTACCAAGTTGCTAGTGTTCTCCAGTGTCTTTCCCACTCATGGCTAAAGCCCCCTACTGTTTTTGCCTCTGATAGTAAGAAATACTCCACTCCAAATTGTATAAGAAATTACCAGCCCTAACTAGTTCTAAATTCTACTATGTGGCACTCTTGGACTGGTAGAGATGCTCATAGGCTGAGTTTATGATTTCAGTGTGGATATTTTCACTTCTACACGCTTCTATCCATCCTGGGGATCACATGTAGGTCCCAATTATGCTGGCAGGTGACTGGAACCAGGTCTCTACACTAAATTAGACAGGTCAACTAGCACCAAAGGGGGCTCAGACCAGTACGATGATCCCTGATTAAATTTCAAGATAACTTAAGGTTAGTATATCCATGAAGAACACTCTCACCATCAACAAAGAAATACGCCTTCTATTTGATAACCCACAACTCCTTCTTGAGGTTATATTATTTCCTTATCTGCCATGACTCAAGAGGTAATTGTGGACCTCCAGACCTATGAAATCCTACAGTAGGTTGTTTCAGACCACTTCCTGGTAAAACCATTCCGCTGTTTCCAGTCAAATGGTACCAAAAACAGACAAAGTCACCAGAGACTAAACAACTAGTGGAACATCAATTCACTGAAAGCCCTCACAAAATACTTTTTTAAAATTAAAACATGAGCACTACAAAGGAGATGGAGAGTCTGTGGGGGGATGTACAACTGCACAGTTATGGGTGAACTGATGAACACGACAGACATCTGGAGGTGTAAGAGGGATGCTGAGATCACAAAACTTCTAGGGGATGTAACAGTGCAAAAAAGAAGCTGTCAACCATCACAGAGACAGAGTGGCTTCAGTTTAACACAGTATAGGCAAAGTATATCGAGTTAAACAAGAAAGTTGCAGAACATGGATATTTTTAAAACTCAGAAACAGTGATAGCCAGTACCATCTTTAATGATGTAATCAGTTATAGTGTGCCATGAGGCAATAGGTATCCAGTGAACAGAGTGATTGAGATTGAGCGACTGCAAAAATGGTGACTCAATCTCAGCACCTGTGTTCTGGGCTACCCTGAAAGGGCAGCAATGGGTGACAAGAAAGGTGAATGGAACTGACTGCAGGGGACAGAAGGGGAGGAAGGGTATGTGGGAATGTGGGAGGCAGTGCAGCTAAAGGCTGCCAAGCTGGCCCTGTGGTGTGGTGGTGAGGGAGGCTGGCTGTGGTGGGGAGGATGCAGGGTTTGGATCTGGGACAGCACAACAATGTTTTGCAGTCATGCAGTCCATTTATTTTTTTTACAAGTTTCACCCCCCCCCACATGCACCCCCCTGAAGTTGAGAATCTTTAGTTAGATGGGTGCGGAGGATGAAGCAAAATATATCTTGTTGCTGCATTGTTTTTGCCATGAGTGTACATTACTGATTTTATTTTTGGCGCTGTACACTTGCCCTAATGGTGATCACTGTTCTGTAATTACCCTTATCACATATCAGTCTTATTACTGTAACTTTATGTTATCCAATGCATAGAAAGTTATATCAGCATATGGTATGGTCCAAAATGGCTCAATATGTCTACTGATGGAGTTAGCTACCACTGTACATTGACCAAAGAAATAAAGCAGGTAGATTATCTGCACTGTGCCTAAAACAGAAGAAGAACCAACATATCATCACAAGCACAAAGATGTCAACTTAGGCTCCTCTAATAACACACTCTCAGGATATTATCCAAGCATTCCAGTTAAACAATTAAACACTGCAGAGAGCAGAAAACCCCTCCCCTGAAGCCATTACCTCATTACTGCAACAGGATGACCTAGCTCATATTCTGACAGAAGAAGAAGAAAAGGCATTAGGCACTCTGATATGGACCTCTGAGGTCAGAGCTACCATTAAGTCTATTGACCTCTGATGTTAGAGCTGTTATCAAGTCTATAACAGAGGAAAAGGCTCCTAAGCCCAGATTGCTTCTTGCCCAGTTTTTATAAAGCTCTGTTATAGGTGAATGGTGTTTCCAATATGTCTCTTGCCTAATCAAAGTGTAATCTCAAGACATCTTTGTGTTCAAGAACTGCAAGGTGAAGCTGAGCAGTTCTGAAATGCAAAGATGTCTTGAGATGACACTGTTGATTTGCCAAGGACATATCAGAGCCTCCATTTGCACATTATTATGTGTTCTTTTTCCAGCAGTTTTATGTAATACATGGGGTTTCATGCCATTGAGAATATCTCATGAAATTAATTGAGGTGAGAAAACTGTCATCAGTCAGTTTGTTTTTCACTGCTCTCAAAACTTTCCTGCTTCCAGGTACAAGTGAGGAACTTGAACCTTCAGTAGTCACTGATGGTTACATCACAACTAGAGGAGGAGCGTGGGCATGATTCTAAACTGTAAATCAGTAGTCATCAGTTTTAAAATGAAAAATAAAACTCAGACATTATAATAGGAAGTTTGTAAAGTAGGGCACATGGGATGTATCGGGATAACTTTCACCCAGCATTCATTGCTTCTGCTATATGGAACTTGTGAGATTATTGGCTAACATTTTTATCAATGTACTGAGATCTTGATATAGATTGGTTAATGATGCTGACAATCAAATGACGGTGACATGGACTGTGTGATGAGAAATTCACTCGGTGAGAGGCATTTGCCATCTAAGAATTTCACCTTTTGAAAGTATGTATTTTTTAAGTTTCCCAATTTTTGAGTATTTTACTGCAACACTTTTATATTAGTTGCATTGTTTCACTCTGTTGGTGATTGTTTGACTAAACAACTCAAAGCGATCTCAAGAAGATCAGTTAAGAAAGAAATGGCAAGTAAAATTATAAAATAGAATGCCAAATCTGCTGTCACTCAGCAGCTCTTGAAAACATCTTGACTGTATAAGAGATATTCAAGTTCTGCATCATCTTTTATTCACTGCAATGTAAAAACCAAAAAAGAAAGAAATGCTTTATAAATGAGGAAATAGCACTGAGATTAACTGACACTTTTAATTATACCTTCCTCAATGATACCATAGAGCTACTTCCCAATAAGCAACCACTCTAATCCCTTAACCAGGGAGCAATCATGCCCAATTACCCAACTTCCAACCAATATCGCTGTTCAATCTCAATCTAAAAATATTTGCTATGATCTTGGTGTATAGGCTGAGCATGGTATGGAACCCACTTATATGTCCAGAACAAATGGGCTTCATGCATGAATGCATAATGGTTAGGGAGAAACAGCAGACAGTAGTAGTAAATGGAGTCAAATGTAAGGAGAGAGATGTCACTAGAAGGTGTCACATGGTTCAGTCCAAGGATCAGTCCTTTTCAATGTGTTCATTAGTTACATAAGTGAAAGAATTCATTGCAAAATGTGTCTCTTCACCAATGACACTAAGCTGTAGGGTGGGATAAACAGTGAGGAGGGGTAATGGAATTGCATCGGGACCTGCCAATAAATGTAGAAGAGGTTGTCCAAGATTTGGCAGTTGAAATTCAATGCCACAAAGTGTAAAGTGATGCACATAGGGAACAAGAACACCAGGATGGAATACTGGATGTGAGGGGTTAAGATCTACAGTACTACTAAGCAAAGAGATCTGGCAGACATCATAAATGACTTCCTTAAACAATCTACCCAATGTAATCAAGCCTACAGAAAGGAAACTAGAATATTAGCCTGTATCAGAAGGGGTTTTGATGGAAGGGGAAAATATATATTATTACTTCTCTATAGATCACTGGTAAGGCCATGCCTGGTGCACTTTGCCCATTTCTGGAGTCCTCACATAAAGGAGAACTCCACAGACTCTAGCAGATATTTTTCCAAGTAGAAGCTGTTTTTCAAATCATTGGTTTACATTTTGTTTTTGCTCTTCCTACAAAAGCATTTTAGTTATCCTGGTAGGTGCTTCTGCATTACATGTTATTGGTAAGAACCATTTTAAATACATAATGTACTTTATGTCCATGTTCTGCTCTTCTATTGTTGGCACAATGTATCCATGTTATGTCACAGAATTATGTTACTGTGTGGGACATAATCTACATCACACAGTTCTAAAATGGTACTTAGCACCAGCTTTAATGCAGAAATAGCCACTAGGGTTACCAAAAGGCCAGTATAGATGGAACAATAACAGAATTTGAACCTGTAATTAAAAAAAAACAGCTTCTTTAAGGAAAAATGGCTTACAGGTTCAACAAAGTTCTCCTTTAAGAAATGTCAAGGACAGGCTAGAAATGGTACCATGAAGAGTAATCTGCAACAGGGTTGATACACAAGGAGGAGTGGAAAGGATGAGAAGGGACTTGGCAAGGTTGGAGGAATGGTCAGAAGTATGGTAGCTTTGATTCAGTGCAAAGAAGTGCAAAATAATGCACCTGGGAAACAAAAACCCAAAGGAAGATTACACAATGGGGGGAGGTAGTAATAACAGCAACAATGGAAAGGGGCCTGGGGTAATCATATCAGATGACATTAAGGTTAGCAAGCAATGTGAGAAGGCAGTAGGGAGGGCTGGGGAGATACTGGGATGTATAGGGAGAGGCATCACCAGCAGAAAACAGGAAGTTATTATCCCTCTGTACAGACAGTTGGCGAGACCCCATGTGGAGAATTGCATCCAGTTCTGGAGACCCCATCTCTGCAAGGACATAGACAGAATGGAGGCAGTCCAGAGGAGGGCAACTAAAATGGTGCAGGGTCTGCAAGAGAAGCCATATGAGGAGAGACTAAAGGAGCTTAATATGTATACCCTTGAGGAAAGGAGGCAGAGGGGGGACATGATAGAAACTTTTAAGTATCTCAGTGGAATCAACAAAGTCCAAGAGGGTAGCATCTTTCAGAAAAAGAGATGTGCAAGAACAAGGGGACACAATTTGAAGATAATGGGGGGACGGCTCAGAGGTAATGTGAGGAAGTATTTTTTCACAGAGCGGGTGGTGGACACATGGAACAGTCTTCCTGAGGAGGTTGTGGGGTCTAAAACTGTGGGAAAATTTAAGAATGCATGGGACAGACATAAGGCAATTCTTGTTGGGAGTAGGAAGAAATAGGCTGTTGGTTAACCGGATCTGAAGCTTATCCTGTAGGTAGGAAATGGACAGACTAGAGTCAGCCAAGTGGTCCTTATCTGCCATCAAAGTCTATGTTTCTATGTTCTGTGTTTCTATGTTTCTAATCAAAATGATTCATTGTTTAAGGACAGACCCTACAGGATCAGCTTAAGGACTGGATATTTAATCACTAGAGGCCAGAATAAGAGGGCTATATGATAGAGACCTCCCAGTTCCTAGAAGGAATGAACAATGCAAGCTGCAAGGAACTATTCAAAAGGAATAATGAATCTGGACTATGGGGACATGAATGAAAGCTGGTGGAAGGTAGAGTCAGGAGGATTGTGAAGAAAGTTTATTTTACAGAGACAGTAGTTGAGCCATGGAACTGTCTGCCAACTGGTAGTACATGCCAAAATCATCAATGGTTTCAAACACTGGAGAAAGTTAATGACTTAATGCTGACCTGGGGTTAACAGTAAGGCAAGAAACATGGAGAGGAAGTATATGAGCAAAAGCCCATTGTAAGTATTAGGTCTCTAGGTAAGTTAGGTTTACAGGCATACTAGATGGACCAAGGGTCTTTTTCTGCCATAGTTTTCTATGCTTTTATAATACTTTTACTTGGACCATCTACGTAAACTGCTTCACATCATCTTTGTGTCCAAGAAATCAGATTCCCCAGCAGTACTGATGTCCCTGGATACAGACAAAGCTATTGATAGAGTCTTATGGAACTTTATGTCCTTCACAATGAAGGAAATTGGGATAACAGAACAATTCCTTTCATGAGACTAATTCCTTTCATGGGTGAAATTGCTGTCCCCATTCAACCACCAAAACATCATATAACAGTGTCCCTCTAGCCACTTTAGATTGGGAAAGGGTTCAAGACACAGCTGCCAAACCATGCTACATTTTTAATCATTATTTGGAACACCTAACCCATACAGTTTTAAAGATAGAATGCTACAGGAATATGCATGGGAGGGACGAGTACAAGCCCTCTTCTTATGCTGATGATGTACTCTTATGTCTGTGAAACCCATAAAACTAAATCCTTTTGTCATTCAACTCCTATAGGACTTTGGAAACTATCTAGCTATAGACTAAAATTCAGCAAAGCAACTATCATGCCACTTAGTGGAAACGTCCACAAAACTGATGTCATCACATGGGAGGGATAAATGATCTCCAGATGCCCTCACAAATTTAAGGCTCACCATATCAAAAGAATATAAAAGATGAGATGGCAAAATGCTACCACATATTGACTGATATCATAGCAGATTTACAGAGATGGATGCAGCTCCCCTAATTGGTGCTGAAATACAAGATGGCGGCTGTGCTGAGCCTGCCAGCGTTTAAGCGCTTTCAGCGCTGCTCACTTTTAGTTTTATTTTAGCCTTACTGCTATCTATCGTTTTATTTTAGCTAGATAGGGCTGAAGGAGTGAGGTAGTTAGTCATTTCACGTTTACATAGTAGAACTGTACCCTGAAGTTTGTTTCTCGGTCTCTGTTTGCTCTATCGGCTTTTTGCCGTTGGCTATTAGTGGCAGTTTGCATCTTCATGCTGCTGCTTTCCACCTGTAGCCATTGAGTTGTTGATGGAGCCTGGAGTTTTTGTTCCAGATATTTTTTGATTATGCAGCAGGTCTCTGAGCCTGTGCTGTGGGCGGACTGGTTCCTACTGTCCCATATTACTACTCTCTAATTCTTAGGATTGATTGAAATTCTCTTTTAGATTCCTAGAATTTTGAAACTGTCCTATGAAAGGAGTAAGAGAAGTAAATGAACTATTTCATAACTACTGAAATTGCAGATAACTCGAAACTCAGAGAGAAATTTTATTAGAAGTTATGGGTATTCGCTTTCAATACACTAGAAACTTATTTACATAGACAGCTTTACTGAAATTAGTAGATTGTTAGTATGAAAACATTTTAAAATTTATGAAATGTTATCCCACCTTCTAGTCTCCAACTAAACAGAAATAACCTAAGTACCAAGAAACTGAAGAACCAAAACTTCTTCTAACTACCTTTAAGTCGCTATTTGAAACTAACATAAGATAATTTGCCATACCGTCATCAACATCAAATTGAGAATACTACTCCCTAGACAAACTTATTTGCCTCATAAAAGTATTACTCTACTTTTAGATAGCTAACTATTTTGAACTACTGGTCTTTGAAAAGCAGCCACTGGAGGATTTGTCAGACACCTTTAGGATCCCTTGTTTGGTTCATTTTGAACATTTATTATTGGACTTACCTGCTGAGAACTTTTGGATTTATCCAGATTTTATTCATTTTTGGACTGCTGGAGAACCGATTCCTCTGTCTTTTACTAACTCCTGGACTGAGGGTGGTGAGAGTGGTGTATATTTATTTATTTTATTTTGTATGACTATAAATCTGATTTATTTAACTGGTTCCCTGCCATGTGAGAGGTGGTACTGGAGAGTATATAACACCTGTTTGCATTATCATACGTGAGAGGTGCTGCATTGTTTAAAATACAAACTTGTTTTAATAACCAGTGGTATATTCTACTGTGTTTTAAGATCATTTGATTTTATTTTATTTTATTTTATTATTTTGGTTATTATTGAGTTGGGGTTTATTTGGGTTATGTTAGTTTATTTTGTTTTATTTGCCTCCCCTCAGTGAGAGGGAGGAGGAGTGTGTTATTTATAGGTTTATTTTCTGTTCTTTTGATTTGATTAATGATGGTTGGGCACTATTCCCCACTAGGCTCAGGAATTATATCCCTTTGAGTGCCCACCATTGTCATCTGACACCTATTTTAGGTGTCGAGCACTGGGCATTCTCAAGAGGCGAGGACGAAGGTGGAAAGCTGGGCCTTGTGGGGGACAGGAAAGGGGAGGGCGGATTGGGGTTTTAGGGTCAAGAAGACATCCTGGGGCAAAATGGGGTCAGGATGGAGGTCACTCTTATCTTGTCCCAATACCCAAGAGTCCCAAAGAAATCGGACAGGTGCAGAGGTCTTCCTCGACAGCTCATCCTGCCTTGGCGGTGCTGTGCAATGCCAGATCAATTAAGAACAAGACAGCTATTATTGCTGATCTTGTTGGTTCATCTGATCTGACTTGCATCACTGAGACCTGGCTGGATGAAAATCCAGGCCCTATATTAGCCTTGGCAACTCCAGCCGGGTTCTTGATGATACACCGTCCAAGGCTGGATCGAAGGGGCGGAGGTGTGGCCATTATGTTTAAATCTGAACTGGGCCTTGTGGATGTGCCATTGGGAAACACCAGATCTTTTGAATATATCCTGGGTGAGGGTGCAGGCTGTGGGATTCTCCTCATCTACCGTCCACCAGGTGACGGTGGCAAATTCCTGCAGGAGATTGCAGACTTCATTGTCGACCTGGTGTTGAGGTTTCCCAGATTAATACTTCTGGGTGACTTCAACGCCTGGATCAACGATGAACTATCTCATTTGGTCAAAATCTCCTCCAGTTGATGAACACACTGGGCCTGACACAGGTTGTTACCTCCTCTACCCATATAGGGGGTCATTCATTAGACCTGGTCTTTCTCTTGGGTATGGAGGTCACTGATTTGGGGGTGGAACCAGTCAGTTGGTTGGACCATTACACCATAAGGTTCAGTTTCAGGGCCCCCTCTAATAGGTCTGCCCCTACGGAGATGGTCCAGTACCGCCCTTTAAAGGGTATTGGCCCCAATGACCTAATGGCAGTGCTGGATCTATCGAGTCTGTCGGGTGAATGCATGAGTCCAGATGGTCTTGTATTAGCCTATAATAAGGCTGTGGGAGATGCTCTGGACAAAATTGCACCTATTCGTGTTCGGCCTCTCACCATCCGTCCAAGGAGTCCATGGTTCGTTGGCTCCTTGAAGGAATTAAGGTGAGTAGGTCAAGGCTGGAGAGAGCTCTGGAAATCGGGCCTTGATGCTGACAGGCTTAGATTGCTGGCCCATTATGATAGCTACCAATCAGAAATCACTCGTAAGAAGGCAGAATTCTGTCCAGAGATTTCTGCTGCAAAAATCGACCGGCTCAGTTTTTCTGGACTGTGGACAGACTGTACAATCCAGTCTGTCTTCAGCCTAGAGAAGCCTTTTCTCAGCTTAGATGCGAGGGAGTTCGCTCACTTTTGCAGATAAGGTTGCCAGCATCAGGTCCGGCATCGGTCCGACCCTCTACGGGGGATTGTGGTGGACGACTGGTGGTATCTTATCCTCGGTCTGTCTGGTTAGACTTTCACCACCCAGAATTCGTGGACATTGTGAAGATCATCCAAACAATGCGACCAACTAATTGTAGTTTGGATCCGGGTCCTACACAGCTGTTAGTAGGTTGTGTAGAAGTTATCTACCCCAATCCTTGCTGACATTATCTGGAAATCCTTGGAGAGGGGGGTTTTCCTGACCCCCTTAAGGAGGCAGTAGTTTGACCACTCCTAAAAAAACCCTCCTTGGACCCAGACTGTCTAGCTAACTACCGGCCTATCTCTAACCTGCCATTTGTTGGTAAGGTTATTGAAAAGGCAGTTGCGTTGCAATTGAATGATCATCTTACATCTCATAATGTCTATGATACTCTCCAGTCTGGTTTCAGAAAAAGGCATAGTACTGAGACTGCCCTTGTTCGGGTATTGAGCGATCTCCTAATGGCCAGAAATTGAAAGGCTTGTACCATTCTGGTCCTTCTTGATCTATCTGCTGCATTTGACACTGTAGACCATGGGGTGCTATTGGAGTGACTGCGGGTCTTTTGTGGGCTGTCTGGTACAGTCCACAAGTGGTTTCATTTTTACCTCACTGGCAGGTCTCAGAGAGTTGTCACTGGAATTTATTCCTCTGATGCTTTCTCCCTGCCTTGTGGGGTACCACAGGGCTCCATTTTAGCTCCCATGTTGTTTGCAGTGTATATGCTGCCATTGGGAGAAATCATCAGGCGATACAGTCTGAGTTTTCACTGCTATGCAGATGATGCTCAGCTGTAGCTGTCCTTTCTCCTGACCAGAGTGATGCACTCTTTGTACTTAATAACTGCCTGGATGAGATCATAATTTGGATGAGTTCGAGCTGGTTGAGACTCAATCCGAATAAGACTGAGGTACTGGTTGTGGATCCAGGTCGTCCTGGGGTGGGTTTGGGTGCTGGACAGCCATCAGGTTTATTACTTGGTGGTGTACCGCTCTCTACCTCTCGACAGGTGCGAAATATGGGCACTATTTTTGACAATGGTCTGACCCTGAAATCTCAGGTGTCAGCTGTTGTCAAATCCTCTTTCTACCATCTGAGGAATATCACCCAGGTGAAACATCTGATCCCCCAGGAGGACCTTCCAACTTTGGTCCATGCCTTTGTCACTACCCGTCTGGACCATCACAATTCCCTCTACCTAGGGCTACCAGGGGTCGATATCCGCCACCTTCAGCTGATGCAGAATGCTGCAGCCAGGCTTTTGACTGGGTCTCTTAGAACTAGTCACATTACGCCTGTGCTTCGCGAACTGCACTGGCTGCCTGTTCAGTGTCGGATCACCTTTAAGGTTGGTTTACTAACCTTCAAAGCCCTACACAACCAGGGACACGGTTACCTGAAAGATCTTCTGATTCCCTATTGCCCCCTCCGTCCTCTCCTGTTCCACCAGCGAGGGATTGCTAGAGATTCCCAGGGTTCGATTAAAGTTATCGGGATCTCGTGCCTTTGCCTTCTCGGCTCCAACCCGTGGAACTCTCTACCTCGCTGGTTAAGAGAATGCCCAACCGTTGATAGTTTTAAAATTGCCTTAAGAACATATCTTTTTACTTTGGCTTATCCTCGTAGTTATGGTTGTTTTAAATGTTTGGATTTTATTGTTCTATTTTTTCTGTACAGCGCCTTGGTTTTGAAAGGCACTTTATAAATAAACATGACTTGACTTGACTAATTCTGTGGGGCAAAATAAACACCATTAAAATGAATATACTTCCCTGGCTCCTGTTTCCAAAGGGCATGCTCAGCATGGTTCTTCCCAGCTAAGTGCATATCCAGCTGTAATCCACACTTGTGTCCTTTCTATGGGTGGACAAGCTGCCCCATATATCATATCATAAACTGTCAGCAGCTAAAGCACAAGGGGGACTGCAATAATCTGATATTTATTTATTTATTTAGTTTTTGTTGACCAGGTAAGTGCACTAGACAAATCCTGCCTATTTTCAGGCACGACCCAGGGAAGGGGAAAACAGATGAATGCCAACTGACATTGAACCAGATTAAGCTGTTGGTGGTATTTCTAGTGAATGAGGGAAATTTGGCCAGGACACCGGGGAAATTCCCCTACTCTGTGTAGGTGGAGCCTTTGCGCTGGTTGCATGATGGCCAGTCCGCATGATCCCCAGGAAGAGATGGATGCTGCTAGCTCTGGGGAGTGGGCCTCCTCCCCTGTGCTACCTATGCTAGAAGCCATAGAAGAGCGTTTAGATGTGGCTGCTGCTAGCAGTGCTACCATACTTGAAGCGGATTCTGTTCCAAAAATAGCGATTCCTGAAAACGACTTTGCTGTACCTGATTGTGTTGGGGCTGACTCGTTTGTTTCAAGCCTTCAGGAGAAGCGTCTAGCCCTAGCCCTGCAATTGCAGCTACTTGATATGGAGATAGCGTCCTCTGCGCAGGCATCTACCCAGACAACTATCTGAAGCCCTTCTTGCTGTGACACTGAGTGTGGAAAGCCCCCGACTGATGTGCAAGCCGCTGAATTGAGCACAGTCCCTTCCGCATTAGCAGACAAGCCGAATGCGGTTGCTGACCGTCACGAACCCATCCTGGGCTGCTCGGAGACCGTATTACAGGGCCAGGATATCGGACATCTCGATCACGTAGAAGCCAGTGATGGTTCAGTCACAGTAAGTGCCTCCACTATGAATGTAACCCCTCAGTTCGACTCACAGGGGCCCCCTAATACTGAAGTCTTTTTCTTCTCTGCCAACTAAGACCTGGGTTGGTCAAAACGTGGATGCTCGTCTTTTTCCAAGAAACCTAAATTAAATCCTACTCCTCTATGTAAGGACGTTTCAAATGTGTGGTCACCGGATAAAGCGCTTAAAAATGCTGGTTGGGAGCAGGGGGTTGGAGGGGTTTGGACCCCGGACTCTCAAGACCCTGTATATCTGAATATGCTTCAAAACTCTTTGGTTAAGGACACCATGAGCTCCAACGAACCCCGGGGTGTGGATCCTTCTAAGGTTGTTGCAGGACTTGATTTATTTAGTAAAGGTACTAAGCCTAATAATTCTACAGCATGTAATGATTTAGTTGGTACTTTGACTGCTTCTTCTAAACCTACTCTGCAAACTTCTGCTAAAGTGTCTTCTGGTGCTAGTTTTAAACTTGCAGATTTATTTTCCACTAAAGGTGAACCTGCACCAAGATGGAATGCTGTTAGACTACTTTACAAAGGAGGTTTAGAAATCCCCCCTGACCGTTTATATGTGGCTAAGACTTTGCTTAAAGGGTCAATGAAATTTTTCTCTTCAGAGATATTTGCTCTAATTAACATAGGGAATTCCAACTTTGATATTAGCTTTAAGCAAATGTCTGGGCTTGACAGATTTTGGGCTCAATATGATAAGCTGCAGACCTCACCTATTTGGTCCCCTTTTCAAGCCATTCCCCTCACTAAACCGGCTGTACGTACTATTTCTGTTGTCTTCAAAAATGAAGGAGTCAATATTGAAGATATTCTTTTTTGGTTGAATAAGCGGTGTGAAGTTCTAAACCGGCCTATTCCTAATCTTGATAGTGAGCAAATTTGGGATGGGAGTTGGAGGGTCCGAGTTAAACTCTACCCTACTAACACTGGTCCTCAACACTTGCCTAATTTCTTTTTTGGGTAAAGACAAAGTTCATTTTTATGCAGGGCAGCCCAAATCGTGTTTTAAATGTGGTTCACGCGAGTCATTTAAGTTCAGCCTGTGACACTTTAAAATGCAGTCACTGTTTTGAATATGGACATAATTCTACGACATGTTCAAACTCTTTTAAATGTAACTTGTGTGAAGGGACTGGCCATGCTTATGGCCGATGCCCCTGGGCATCTCATAATAGGGACGATTGTCCTTCTCATGATGGTTTAATTACTATTGCCCAACAATTACAGGCTCAAAAGGTGGCTTCTATAACCTTGGATACTGGTTCTCCCTCTTGCCTACAGTTCATTCTACAGAACTTTCCATAGTCACTACTTCGGACCCTCAAACTTCTTCAAAAGCAGTCTCTTCTGCTGTTTCCAATGTTATTTCCATAGTCACTAGCTCCAAAATACCTGATAAAGTGATGCCTCCCCCCCCCCACATACGGGTTTAGATGTAGATTCTCCTGGTTTTATTACTGTCACTCATAAAAGAACTAGAAAGGGTCTTGCTGTGGTTAGCCGCAGCAAAGATAGTACTACCCGTACTTGGCAATCCACTAATAAATTTGCAGTTTTAGCTACTGATTTTTCTGACAAAGACTCCGGTGGGGAAGATAATGACACTTCTTCGATTCGCTCCTTCCCTGATATGGAAGATGGTACACACATTGACCCTATAGCCAAACGTACAAGGCAAAGCCGAAGGGGTAAATCTCCATCCACCTCTTAAAAATGTCTTCCTTGTCCATTTGTTCCTTAAACGTCAATAGTATTAAAGGGAAAAAAAAGTTGGGAGGTGTTTTTTTTAACTCTTACAGACCTTAACTGCAACATTGTCTGTTTAGTGGATACCAGATTAAAAACTCATGGTGAGCTCTGTCAAGCCTCTAAGGCATGGACCATGGGCCCTTCATTTTGGTCTATTGGGTCAGATACCTGTGATGGAATTGGTATTTTATTCTCCAATTCTGAATTTCATGTATCTAGACTAGTTGACATTTCTCCAGGTAGAGCCCTATTATTGGACTTTTCTTATAAAGATGAAAGGTTTCGTTTAATAGAGTTCGCCCTCAAACCAAAGCACAAAGGGTCTCGCTTTTCATTTAATCAGACCCTATTTGCATACCTCCAGATTACTTTTATGGGTAGGGGATTTCAACTGTGACTTACATCAATCAGATCGAGGCCTTACGACCCTAAGCTCTTCTGTGACTCTACAGCTTTAAATGAAATTGTTCCACTGCCAGTCTTGTGGATGCATATAGGCATTTCCATAAATCTGGGGGGTTTACTTTTTTTAAAGGGACCTTGCGGACTAGGATTGATTTTATTTTTTTGTCCAAAGTTTTGGTACTGCTTTCTTGCAAAACTGTGGGGATTGAATTTTCAGATCATGTTGCCCTGTGTGCATCGTTTTCCTGGAACTCTGCCCGTTGTAGGAAAAACGGTTGGCGACTTAATGATTCTTTATTAGATGATCCCTTTTTTCTAAAAATCTGGCATAGGGAGTTTGTGGCTCGATTGTCAGTTGTTGACTTGTATGACACTGGGATGGACTGGTGGGAGGCTTCTAAACAAAGCTGGAAAAAAGTCTTTCAAAAAAAGGCGGCAGATAAACAAAATACCAAATATTTGAATTATTTAACTTTGAGGCATCAATTACAACACCTGATTTCCTTGGCTAGTTCCACTAATAATGACTACAGCTCTCAAATTAAAGAGATTAGTGCCCAAATGAGACTTTTTCAATATAATCGAGCTGCTTCTTTGGGTCAAGAAGCTCGTTTTGGTACCCGTGTTACTAAAGGCTGTCTTGACTCTTTTCGCGCCTGTAAAGGTAGAATAGATGCCAAGTTAATCTCATCCTTTACATCTCAAACTGGGAATTAATTAAGTCTCCTGAAGGGTTAGTTAATCATGTAGAGCACCATATTTCCCATATGTTTGGAACCAAGGCTGGTCATGTGCCTGCTGGCAATTTTTTGGATTCATTGCAATTACCTCAGCTTTCCAAATCTGATCAAGATATGCTGTCTGTTGATATTACAGAACATGAAGTATCGCTAGCTATTCACAGTTTATGCTCACATTCTGCCCCGGGGTCAGATGGGCTGATGGCACACTTTTATAAAACCTTTTCCTTAGATCTTGTTCCTGTCCTAACCCTACTATATAATGACATGCTACGTTGTGACACCTTGGCTAAATCAATGAAAGAAGCTTTGCTAATCTTAATTTTTAAAAAGAAAGGGGATGCCTCTGATATTAATAATTGGAGACCTATTAGCCTATTAAATGTTGATTATAAGATTCTTGCTAAAATCTTGCTGTCCAGAATGCTACAAATTGCATCCAAACTGATAAGTTCCACCCAAACTTGTGGCATTCCTGGAAGATATCCATATGACAACCTTATTTTGTTACGCGAAATGTTTGCTCTTGGTGAAAAAAAAGCCATCTCAGGGTGGATATTAGGCTTAGACCAAGAAAAAGCTTTTGACAAAGTATCTCATGTCTACCTATTCCAAGTTTTGGCAGCCTTTGGTTTTCGATCACGATTCCTTTCTTGGATCGTCTTTTATATAAAGATGTTGTGGTAATACCCAACGTCAATGGTTGGTTAGGTAACCCCATCTCCCTAGCTTGTGGTGTACGGCAGGGATGTCCTTTGAGTCCATTATTTATAATTTTTATATTGATACTCTTTTGAGAGCAATCTTACTTTGTCCCCAAATTGTTGGTTTACTTTGTATTCCTTCCTCTCCACCAATCAAAACATTGGCTTATGCTGATGATTTGATCATGGCAGTCGATTTTACAACAAAGCAAGATGCAATTGTTCAGGTTCTCCATACCTTTTCCTCTGTATCTGGATCTAAAATCAACCTTAGTAAAAGTATATGTGTGCCATTAGGGCATGACTCTCTTCCCAGTACTGGTATTTATGCCGGCATTTCTGTTAAAAATGAAGCATTTAAATATTTAGGATTTATTTGGATGTGAGAATATGCAAGTCCATAATTGGACATTGTCTTAAAAAAGTGGACGGTTTGATTGCTAGTTGGAAGCATCAATTAATTGGGAAGAAAAAGAGAATCGTTTTACTTAAAACTTTAGTTGTCCCCATTTTTATACCTAGTTATGTATTTCCACGCCTTTAGCATTGTTCACCAGATTAAATGAGATTTTTTCAAAGGTTTGTGGGGTCTAGATTAAACCCTATTAAGAGAAGTTTTACATACAGGCCTATTAAGGAAGGTGGGGTCAATATGATCCACCCTGTTGGTTTCTTTATAGTCTTTTCTTTAATTATAATTTTGGTAAAGCTTTAAAGCCTGGGATACTTTTTGGAAACCGTACCTTATGGCCTGGTTTTCTTTTGTTTAGATAATTGGAATGCCAATTCCAAAGGTATTATTTCTAAGTCACATGATATACCTACTTATGGGAAAGAAAGTTTTAAAATGGCCTTAACCTGGAACCTTATCCCACAGGATTTTTGTGTCCTGTCCTGGTTGATGTTATACAATAGGATTTGGAGATTGGAGGCCCAGGAGGATGTTATCTTTCCTTTTTGCTCCCCCAGCCATCTCCCCTGGGTACTCCAGCAACTCCGTAGCCCTCGGTTACCATCCTATCTACAGTGGCGTGAAAAAGTATTTGCCCCCTTCCTGATTTTCTCTATTATTGCATATTTGTCACACTGGATGTTTTCAGGTCTTTAGACAAAATATAATATTAGATAAAGGGAACCTGAGTGGACAAATAACACTTTTTTTTTTTACTTATTTCATTTATTTAATGAAAAAAGTTAACCAACACCAACTGGCACTGTGTGAAAAAGTAATTGCCCCCTAGTTAAATCAACCCAATTAAAGGGATAATTAGAGTCAGCTGATTGAACACAGCCAGGCTTGATTACAGCCAGCCCTGCTCAATATAAACCTCACTTATTTTGGCCTCTACCATCAGAGTCACATTGCCAGCACAAAGATTCAACAAGCACATTATGCCATGATCAAAGGAAGTTCCTGAAAAGATCAGAAAAACATTTTGTTGCCCTCTTTCAGTCTGGAAATGGTTACAAAGCTATTTCTAAGGCTCTGGGACTCCATCAAACCACAATGAGAGCCATAATCTCCAAATGGAGAACACTTGGAACAGTAGTGAACCTTCCCAGGAGTGGGCGGCCTGCCAAAATTACTCCAAGGGCGCAGTGTAAAATCATCCAAGAAGTCTCAAAGGATCCTAAAACAACATCCAAAGAACTGCAGGCTTCTTCTTGCCTCAGCTAAGGTCAGTGTTCATGACTCCACAATCAGAAAGAGACTGGGCAAAATGGGCTTCATGTGAGAGTAGCAAGGCAGAAACCACTGCTAACCAAGAAGAACATAAATGCTCATCTCTCATTTGCCAAGAAGCACCTGGATGATCCACAAGCCTTTTGGGAAAATGTTCTATGGACAAATGAGTCCAAAGTGGAACTTTTTGGACAACATGGATCCATAATGTCTCGTGTAAAGCAAACACAGCATTCCACAGTAAGAACACCATACCAACAGTCAAACATGGTGGTGGTAGTGATGGTGTGGGATGCTTTGCTGCCTAAGGACCTGGATGACTTGCCATAATTAAAGGAACCATGAATTCTGCTCTGTACCAGAAAATTCTTAAGGAGAATGTCCAGTCATCCTTCCGTCAGCTGAAGCTGAAGCATAGTTAGGTCATGCAGCAAGACAATGATCCAAACACAAAAGCAAGTCCACATCAGAATGGCGAAAAAGTAAAATTAAAGTTTTGGAGTGGCCTAGTCAAAGTCCAGACTTAAACCCAATAGAGATGCTGTGGAGGACCTGAAACGGGCAGTTCATGCTCTAAAACCTACCAAATGTTATTGAATTAAAGCAGTTCTGCAGAGGAAGAGGGGTTAAAATTCCTCCACAGCGATGTGAAAGACTGATATTGAATTATAGGAAGTGTTTGGTTGCAGTCATTGCAGCTAAATGTAGTAACCAGTTATTAAATGTAAGGGCAATTACTTTTCACACAGTGCCAGTTGGTGTTGGTTAACTTTTTCATTAAATAAGTGAAATAAAAAAAAAAAAACAAGTGTTATTTGTTCACTCAGGTTCCCTTTATCTAATATTACATTTTGTCTAAAGACCTGAAAACATCCAGTATGACAAATATGCAATAATAGAGAAAATCAGGAAGGGGGGCAAATACTTTTTCACACCACTGTATGGGATATGGTTTGGTTAAGTAACTATGATAGATTAGGGGTAAAAAATAACCATAAACACAAAGCTTTGAACTTACGCTATTGCCCTAGGGATTCTTGTTTCCAAATTCCTGAAACTCAGCAACATTTGTTTTCTGAATGCCCGTTTTCCTTGGATATTTGGTATACCTTAGCTACAGAATGGTCGGAGCCCTTATTTTTCAATCTCTCATATGAACAAATTATGTTTTGTACTAATGAAATACTTAATGGCAAATTCCATGTTGAAACATTGTATGTGATCTTTGCAATTATTAGATACTATATATGGCAGGCGAGATGCTTATTGGTTTTACATCAAAAAATTATTCTCAAACACGAAGTTATTTGTAATATTCAAAAAAGCTTTATGTTCTGTTAAGAAAAATGATTATCTTGTTTATTCTAGACATCAAGCTGCACTTCTGTAGAGTAATTGTGATGCCCTGTTTCTTGATGTGTGATCAGGATATGTTTTTGTCCTAGATGTTTATTGTGTATATTGTTATTTTTCTGTAATGAAGCCAATTTCTTACCAATAAAATTCCCTACTCTGATGGTGCATGGCCACGCAGCAGTGCTGGTCAGCTTTCCAAGATGGACGCTGTAGAGGACAAGCAAGTTCAGTCTGCAGATGTGAAGGAGACCATAGACAAGGATTCTACAAAGGTTAATTTTCCTTCAGCAGAGCTAGAAGATGCAGAGTTATTTCTGGATGCCTTATCTTCTTCTGAGGATTCAAAAGTTCCTGTAACATAGAAACATAGAAACATAGAAGTTGACAGCAGATAAGGACCGCAAGGCCCATCCAGTCTGCCCATTTCTTTTCTACCTTATAAATGTGCCATCGGCTTTGCTCTGTCAGTGACCTATCTATTCATAGTCATTTGTATTGCTCCTTATGCCTATCCCATGCCTGTTTGAAGCCCTGCACTGTATTCATAGCCACCACTTCTTGTGGTAAGCCATTCCATGCATCTACCACCTTTTCTGTGAAAAGAATTTCCTCATATCCCCTTAATCGGCCTCCCTCAATCTCATGCTGTGTCCTCTTGTCCTGCTATTTTTCTTATATTTAAACATGTTAGACTCTTTCACCTTGTTTATGCCCTTAAGGTGTTTAAATGTCTCGATCATATCACCTCTCTCCCTCCTTTGCTCAAGGGTATACATATTGAGCTCTGCTAATCTGTCCTCATATGTCTTCTGATGCAGTCCCTGCACCATTTTGTTGCCCTTCTCTGGACTGCCTCAATTTGGTTAATGTCCTTGTGAAGGTGTGGCTCCAATACTGCACGCAGTACTCCAGATGGGGCCTAACCAATGTCTTGTACAGAGGGATTATTACCTCCTCTTACAACTTGTGATACCCCTACTAATACACCCTAACATCCCCTAGCCTTACCTACTGCTTTTAGAGGTCTGCTTGGATGATTTTAGGTCATCAGTGATAATGATGCCCAAGTCTCTTTCTTCCTTTGTGACTGCTAGCAACTCCCTCCCAGCCTATAAGTGGCTTCAGGGTTTCTCTTCCTATGTGCATGATTTTGCACTTCTTTGCATTAAATCCCAGTTGCCACTCTTCTGACCATTCTGCTAGTTTATCCAGATCTCTTCTCATTCTGCCCACCCCATCTGGATCATCTACTCTGTTGCAGATCTTGGTGTCATCTGCAAACAGACAAGCCTTACCTCTAGTCCATCTCAGTAGGTCACTAATGAAGATGTTGAATAGAACTGGCCCCAGAACTGATCCCTGAGGTACCCCACTTGTGACTTGCATCTCTCTGACTGTATACCATTTACCACCACTCTCTGTTTTCTGCCAGTCAACCAGTTTGCCACCCAGTTGACCAACTTCTGACCCACCCCAAGCCTACCTAGCTTATTTATCAATCTTCTATGTGGAACAGTGTCAAAAGCTTTGCTGAAGTCAAGGTAGGCGACATCAACTGCTCCCCCTTGGTCCACCACTCTGGTTACCCAGTCAAAGAAATCTATGAGATTAGTTTGACAGGACCTTCCTTTTGTAAACCCATGCTGTCTTGGATCCTGTGCCCCTATGGATTCCAGGTGTTGCACTATCCTTTCCTTAAGGAGTGCCTCCATAATCTTGCCCACTACTGAGGTAAGACTGACCGGTCTGTAGTTCCCGCCTCCTCCCTGCTACCACTCTTGTGGGTGGGATCACATGAGCCCTTCTCCAGTCTTTGAGACCTCTCCTGTGCTCAGAGACTCACTAAACAATTCTGCTAATGGCTCTCTAGTTCCTCCTTTAGCTCCTTAAGTACCCTGGGATGTATGCCATCAGGTCCCATTGCCTTATCCACCCTGAGCTTAGCAAGCTCTTGTAGGACCCTTTCTTTTGTGAAGGGAGTAGTGCTCACCTCCCTCCCCTGTGTCCATGATGCTGAGCTGTGGCCCTGCCCTACCTTCTCTTCAGTAAATACTGAGCAAAAGTATCTATTTAGGATAGATGCCTTTACAGGGTCCTCCTCCTCACATGCTCCCTTTTCTCCATTAAGCTTAGCAATACCCCTCTGGACTTTCTCCTTTCACTAATGTATCTATAGAAAGTCTTGTCACCTTCTTTACTGTTCGTGCTAGTGTTTCCTCAGTTTGGGACTTTGCCTGCCTTACTGCCTTCCCTGCTTCCCTTAGGGCAGTTTGGTATGCCTCCCTATCTTCATCCCGCTGTGTTCCTTATATTTTCTGAAGGCCAGTCTTTTGGCTCTGACCTTTTCTGCTACTGTATTTGAGAACCAAAGTGGTTTCCTTCTTCTTTGCACTTCCTTTTCTGTCTAACACAATGGGATGTTGCTTCAAGTATTGTATCCTTAATGCTTGCCCACTTTGCCTGTACCTCCTCACCTGTGTTTCTTTTGCCAGGGCTAGCTTAACTCTGTTGGCCATCTTATCAAAGTCAGCTCCTCTGAAGTCCCATATTTTGCCTTGGAATGGGATGATTTAGATGTAGTAGCCAAATTGAACCATACCATGTGATGGTCACTGGCCCCAGGTGACCTTCTCACCTGGAGATCTGTGATCCCTTCTTTGTTAGTCAGTACTAGATCTAGGATAGCCCTGTCTCTTGTGGGTTGCTGTACCAGTTGTTTGAGGCCCTCCCTGCAGGGAATCCACTATGAGTCTAGTTCTGGCAGATGTTCCTGCTGGTATTGACCAATCTGTATCTGGCATGTTGAAGTCTCCCATTATCAGAACCTCCTTCGCTGTCATGTTTTGTATATCTTCTAACAGTAATGTATCTATGTCCTCCTCTGGTCTGGGGCCTGTAGACAACCCCAGTTCTTATGGCTGTCCCATTTCCTGTTTCCAGGGTGACCCACAGTTCTTCTGGCTCCTTATGTGTATTCTGAATTTCTGTAGCTTTGATATTTTCATTAACATACAGGCCACTCCTCCCCTTTTGCAGCTCGGTCTCTTCTGAATAATACATAGCCAGGTACTGAAGTCTCCAAGTGTGGTTACTGGTAAACCACATCTCACTAATTGCTACTATGTCCAGTTTAGCCTCTGACATTATTGCCTGCAGGTCTGGGATCTTATTTCCCAGGCTGTGAGCATTTGTGTACATGATTTTCCATTGGCCAGATTTGGTGTGTTAGTTGTTGGGTGAAGTTTGGCATTACCCTGTGCATCGTATGGGAGACAAACCTTTTTCTTACCTGGTGATGCAAATAAATGGCAAACACGCTGAATTCCTGTTTGACCACTAGCTGAGGGGAGGGTGTTCTTCCCATTCGACGATGGGGTGCTGCACCCTCTCCATTTGCTTGTTTAAATATTCTGCAAAGACGTCAAACTTCTGCCCCAATGCACTGGCTCCCTTTAGTCAGATGCAGTCCATCAAATTTAAAGAACTTCGCTCCCAGAGCTGTTGCCAGTTCCCTACAAATCTGTGTCCTTTTCCTGGCACCAGTCCTTGAGCCACGTGTTTAGCTCCCTATCTCCCCTTCTCTGACCTTCCGTCCATCTGCTCCTTCTCCCAGACTGGCAGGATCTCAGAGAAGGAGATGCCAGATGAAATAGATGATAGTTTGTCACCCAGCCTAATCAGGTGTCCTTGGTCTCCACAACTGACCGGCTGGCGTAGATCATTAGTCCCTATGTGTACTAGGACATCAATGTTTTCTCCTGCTTTGTGAACAATTTTGTAATGCATGGTCAGTGTCTCTCCATGCTGATGTACCTGGGAGACATCTGACCATCACCCTAGGTGGAGATGGGTATCAACTTCCCGAATCATGGAGTCTCCTATGATCAGAAGTTTTTGGATTTCCTTTGTGCTTGTTTGTTTTGGTTCCTGATTTGGGTGAGTATTATTGTGCTAGCTCCTGTGCGAGTGTCCTGCTCTGCAGTGTCTTCTGCCTCTTTCTTTGATTTCAGAGATAGAGGCAGATACCTGTTGTAGTGTTTATATGGTTTTGGAGGTAATGTGTTGGAGAGCAGAGAGCGATGGGGCACCTGATTTGCTCCTCCTAACTACCTTCCAACCTCCTGGACCAACTACCCTCTGCGGTCGAGGTTTTTCTGTTGGATGCTGGGGAAATGGCGGATGGTTCTTATAATGTATTTCCTCTTCAATATGAAATTTGAGGCGCAATCTCTGCCCATGCTGCCCGGAGCTGAGACCTAAGATCTTCAAAGGCCCAGCATGTAGGACAGTGTCCTAAATCCTGTAAGACTGTCCTTCTGAAAATTGTTCACAGTACCTGCAGTTAATGAAATCCATTCCAAATAAGTTGCTGGGTTTGTAACCTAGTCAGAGTAATTAGAAGGAAAAAAATGCAAGTAATGGTTTAATTGTGCTTTGTTTAACTTGTTATAACAAGTTAAATTACTAGCCCTGTAAATGAGATCACCTTGTGGAGGCCCCACTGATCCGCCCCTTCCTGCTCTGCCACAGGAAATGTCACAACTGTGGTACCCTATAAAAGGAGTGTAGCGTGGGGTGGTTGGCTGGGCCCTTCCCCTGCCTAAAAAGAAGAACCACGGACAAAAGAACAAGGAGGTAAGAGCAGAAACAATCAGTCAACAACAAATGCAGTAACCCTGAAAGCTTATCCTAATGTTAGATAAAACTGTAAAACCTGTAAAGCACCGCCTGTAATAATTTCAGAGAAGATATACCCTGTAAGAAACACTTTGCTCCAGAGAAAAATAAAGCAGTAACAGAAGATATACCTTGCAAAAGACAATTTGAATCAGAAGATTACAGGAGTAATCTGTTAGCACACACCTGTAGGCACACCTTGTAATAATGCAGAAGAAGGTATACCAGCAACAACAATTTGAATCAGAGAAAAAATAAAGCAATGAAATGTTAGCAACAAACAGTAGCAATCCCTGTGAGTAAAAAATAAAAACACCACCACACAGTAAATCTGATTAGCCAAACTAAGTCTTAATCCTTCTCCCTTGCTCTGGTAAGTTTCTCTACTCTGCCTTTCAAGTAGTCTTAGAAGGAAAGAGCTCAGGTGAAGCTAGGTGCCTTGGCCAGCAAACCAAGTCTTCTACCTCTCTTAAGCCCTACAGAGCCTGAAAAAGTAAAGATGCTGCCTTTAAAGTCTGTTCAGCTACTTTCTTGTACAAAACCTATAGATGGTGTTGCCCATTTAAGACCTGCACTGCCTGTGGATGATGTCATGCTACTCTACTGAACACGGAAGGGATTCAGCCGGAGAATGGTGTTTCTGCTGTTTGCAGGAGCAATGGCAGTTCCAAAGATCGAAAACTTTCTGCTCCAGCACAAAAAACAGGTCAGTTGGGGGTCTCCCTGCCTAGCACTGAAGCGCTACTTGTTTCCAATAGTTTGGGGGATTTGTTGGAAGTGGGGAAAATGGACTGCAGCAAGATAAACAAAGAAACTGAAACCAGGGAAAAGTATGTGGTGGGAACTGCTCCAACACTGACTAAACAAGCAGGGTTTGTTTTTCTTCTTCCACTGCTCAGATTATTTATCAAAACAGCCAAATGAACAGGAGGAAGCAACTGTTTTTTCTTTTGGTGACGAAATATGGGAATGCTTCTACATCTTTGCAGCAGGTTAAATGTTCTGTTCCTCAGCCCATTATGCCTAACTCTGATATTTTGGCTTCCTCTTCTACTCATGAGAGTGACTGGACTCCTGCTTCAGCTTTAATGGCAGCAGGGTGGAAACAAACTCCTTCAGGAGAATGGGCTGCTGACTTAACCTGGGATTCTTCATTTGACATAAACTCTCATTCCCCTAAGTGGAACCCAGAAAAGCCTGTTCAATCTGCTAAAAAAGGGGGCTCGGACTCTAGGGATTTGGTTCATAATATCTCTAATGATACTGTTAGTCATGTTTCTGCAGAGTCTCATAATGCTGTATCTGATAAAAGACCTTTATTATCTGACTTATTTGCAAAAACAAACGTGAATCCGCTCCCAGGCGGAATGCGTGCGATTAGATATACAGGGGCATGGCTGAAAGGCCTAATAGAAACTATGTTGGGAGACATTTAATTAAGGAATCCTTGCATTTTCTCCTAGAGATGTGTTTGCCATCATCAATATTTCAGGAGAGGATAATTATGATGTCAGTTTTAGATCAGCTGCCTTGTTAGAATTATTTTGGATTAGGTATTCCCAGGTAAAGTTCTCTCCCTTTGGTCCCGTTTGTGATTATTCCTCTCAACCAGCCATCAAGTTTGTTACAGTAATGTTCCGCAATGAAGGGTGTCAGTGGATGATATTACATATTGGTTGTCCAATAAATGTGATGTACAGGGGGATCCAGAGCCTATTTTAGACTCAGAGGGCTTTTGGACTGGCGGATGGAAATATAAGGTCAAATTATGACACAATGAACATGGTTTTATGCATATCCCAAACTCCTTCTTACTAGGCCGTGATAGAGGTGTTTGTTTTTATAGTGGTCAGCCAGGGCCTGCTATAAATGTGGCTCACGGACGCATTTGTCTAGTGTTTGTGATAGTCCTAGATGTGACAATTGTGTGGAAATTGGGCATTCACTAATTCAATGTTCTAACCCAACAAAATGTGATTTATGCGAGGTAATTCTCACACTTCAACACATGTCCGTGGGCTGCAAAAACAAAGTATCAGGGAATTGTACTGAACAGTTTTTACGAAAGCACAGGAAGACCTACTCTCTCATTCGCCTCCCACTTTTCCTGGGGAACCCCTCTTGATGTAAGAAAACCTGTAACTCCTGTGACAATGAATTTAGTTCTCCCCTCCCTCTTCATCATTGTCAAGGCCTGTACAGCCTAATAGTTCTGCTTTGCAGGACCTCTGCTTGTCCCAAGTGTGAAATCGGTGGTATTGCTAAGACTTTAGATCAGAGCGTGAACCCCCTCCCCAAATTGACCCCCTCTCTCTGCCTCCTAGAAGGTCCATGAGGAATGTGAAATCAGTACCTGATGCAGTTACAGATTCAGTGGAAACTTCTAATCCTTTCTCTCTTCTTTCTTCTTGGGGGATACAGCAATGGATGTTGTGGATTCGGTTCCCAAATCTCACCCAAGACCCATGGAACCCTCAAGGTTCTTATGAAAAGAAAAGAAAAGAAGAAAAATAAAATAAATTCCTTCTTTTTTTGGTACTCATATGGGTTTTCTGTGGGCTTCTTTGAATGTTCATAGCATTTTAAATGGAGCTAAGCGAAGGCTATTTTCATATGTTGCATAATTCTAGAATTACTGTTTGCTTTTTACAAGAAACTTGGATGTTCTCTAAAGAACATATTACTGCCTTTAAAAAGGATTGGCCTTGGGACCCTTCATATTGGTCATTTGGTCAGGATAAAGCTGACGGCATTGGTATTCTTTTTTCCACCTTCCAGTTTAAACTTCATAAATTAATAGACTGCATTCCAGGGAGGGTTTTGATTGTGGACTGTTTTCTTGACTCTGTCCTATATAGACTTATTAATATTTATAATCCACAGGTAAAAACAGCCAGAATAAAGTGTATGAAAACTATACAACCTTTTCTGCTCACTACCAGGCCAGTACTGTGGGTGGGGATTTCAACTGTTCTCTTACTGACAGGAGATCTAGTGGAAAAAATGTATTGTGATGCTAACTTTTTACAATCTGTTATTAGAGAGCAGAACTCAGAGTCTGCAATACTTTAGAATCCAACCCCTAAAAATACATTTGATAAAGGAAGACTGGTACCTGTATTGATTACCTTTTCACCTCCAAAAATATATATATTTCACAGTTTTCTAGACAGCCTTTTGAATTTTCAGACCATCTCCTACTTAAAATTGCAATAGAAATCCCAGTAACTATAAGCCCTACAAAAGTAGATGTGACTAAATACCTCAACATTACAAAATGACTTTGTCAAACATTCTATAGTTCAAATTCTAACTGCCCACCTATCGTTGCAATGTTTATATTCGGACTTAGGGATCTGGTGGAAGAAACTAAACTAGACTGCATGGATTGGTTTAGAACTTATGGACAAAAAACCCAGAACGATAATTTTCTTCATTACCTCACATTACGTTCAAAATTACAGTCTCTATTAACTAGAGCTAACACTTCTTCAGAAGATTTATCTCCTTTAATTAAGCATGTTAAATTACAGATGAGAAGTTTCAATATGATAGAGCCAGATCCTGCAAGCCTTAATTAACAACTACATGTCCAAAACAGTGATAGGGGACCCCTATAGTTTGTGTAAAACCGTATGAGATAATTCTACACTAGATTGTTTAGTCAGTAATTCACAGTATTATACTGACCCTTCGGATATAAGTCATATTATATTCCGACATTTCCAAAATTTAGGTCCTCATATAGACTTACAAACTGAGGTCTTTCAGGATTTTCTGAAAGGTGTTACAGGCCCTGTCACTGATGCCTCAATGGCAGCTGTTCTTTCTGAACCCTTTTCTTTACAAGAAATTGTGGATGTTATTTCTAAACTTAAGCTTACTGTGTCTCCTGGGGTAGATGGGTTATCTAATGCCTTTTATAAAACTTTTGCAAATGATCTGGTTCCCTGTTTAGTTGGTGTTTTTAATTCCTTTCTTTCTGGAGGACAGATCTATCCTGCATTCACAAAAGGGTTACAAGTTTATATCTTTAAAAACAGGAGATAGAAGTGAGATCAAAACTGAGACCTATCACATTGTTAAATTCTGACTATAAAATCTTCGCGATGCTGCTTAATAACAGACTTCAATCTTGGGCTACTCTAGTGATTTCTCCAGTTCAGTTCTGTGGTGTTTCTCAAAGACGAATACATTCGGTACTTTGTTATATTAGAATTTTATTGAAATATTACATCACAGCAAACAAACTGGTATTCTACTATCATTAGACTTAGAAAAGGCCTTTGATAGGGTTAGTCATTCATTCCTTTCCAAACCTTGGCCTTTTAGGAATGCCCCTGAGATTCTTACAATTTTACAAAATTTATATTCTAATTCAATAATCTGTCCAGTTATTAAAGGAAAATTGGTAAGGTTGGACGCTAAAAGCTGGTGTCAGGCAGGGCTGTCCGCTAAGCCCTTTATTATATATTTGCTCCTTAGAACCCTTATTAGACATTTACAGTCGGTTTCTGGTTGGGAGGTCCAAACATTCCCTTTTCTGACTCCTTTAGAAATATACAAGTTTTTGCGGATGACATCTGTTTATTTTTTAAATAACAAGGCCAGCTGGAAGTTTTCTTTAAGTTATTTCACAGGTATGAGACCTTGTCAAGCATAAATTAATTTTCAAAAATCTAAAGGGTTGTTAATAGGAGTGAATACATTAACCCTTTGTACATGAACTATTTCATTCCTACAACACCTATTTCCATTTTAGGGTTCTGTTCGGTTCCCACAATTTACCTGAGCAGAATTGGCTTGCAGTTTTAAATAAAATGGATAATAAAGTTCAGAGGTGGAAACATTATAAATTCTCGAAACTGAAGAGGCTCAGATTTTTAAACAATTCCTGTTACCTTGCCTACAATATTTGGCATTTCTGCACCCTGTCCCAACTAACCTGGAAGTGAAACTGTACAGTATTAGTTTTCAGTTTTTGGGGGAAATAGGTTAAATCCCATTAAAAGGTATTATACTTACCTGGATAAAGTCAAGGGAGGGTGGGATGGTAGATCCTGTGGTTTTCTGTTCTTCCTTTTCTTGCTTTTTCTTTGGAACTGTACTTTAACTCCAATATTCCAGAATTTAGCTGGTTGAAATTCTTACTATCCAAGTATTCATCGAAATGGATTGGATTGGCTCCAAAACCTAATATTTCCTTTTCTACTCCTTTTCTTTAAACCGATTGTTCGAAATTATATATGTGGTAATTGTCCAAATCACAAATTATTAATTCTCCAACAAAACTATATTCCACTATTTTCTCAAATCTATCCTCATTCCCCGCATTTAAAAACTGCCCAGGTACTATGACCCTCTGGTGTTAGCACAAATTCGTAACCCGTTTACACATGTGGAGCGCGTGGCTGATAATGTATAATTCGGTTACAAGTTAGAGGACAGCTAAGTATAAAATGAAGGAAGAAATTTTGTCCTTATTTAGAGTGTATGGCACAAGAAGAAACCATGGAACATTTTTTTATTCATTGTTCTTTTGCCTCTAAACTATGGGTGTATTGGCAACTATCTGGCACTTCCCATGGTTGAAACATATTTCTTATGAATTGTTAGTATTGGGATCTTTACCCCCATGTCTTGCTACATTTCATACTTGACTGTACAAATTTTCTTAGCATGTCTTAGATTTTGTTTATGCGGAGTTAGATGCCAGTGGGTTTTGTATAAAAAAAGCCAACTTTTTTAGGCTTCAGCCACTATGTTGTTGTGAATTAAATAAAGTATATCTAAAGATGCTCAGATTTATGGGACTAGGAAAGTTCAAATCTGGTGGAAGGGGTTTCCATATGATAAAATTTAAATGACGGATTACTTTCTTTTCTTTTATGCTTTTTGTTAAAAGATAACTGTGTATCACTTGCTTTTTGTTCAGTACCTTTGTTGATTTGTATAAGCTTTTGTGCTTTTTGCTGCTGTTTTTCTTGATGTGTTTTTTTCCATGCTTTATTTCAATAAAGAAGCAATTTACCCCTACTCTGATGGTAGGAGGCCCCTCCCCTGAGATGACTGGACTACGCTCAGTATGTCTCAGTCGGTGGAGAGTGTGGAGGTGATGGAGGACTGTTCTATGGATTTGGTTGTTGTACTCTAGGAGGCTTCGATTTGTTTTGGAGAATATGGAAGTTCCAAGTGATCTCTTATCTGAGGTGGATTCGGCTCAGCATGCGGCTGTTGAAGGTCCGACGACTTCTGACCAGTTCTGCTTTTGTCCACAGAAGACGAAAAGAAAAGAAATCGCCCAGAAGGTTGCCAGGTAGCTTCTTTTGGCGTTACTAAGAAATGTAATGTGCAGGTTTTAGGCGACCCTGGCTGCCGATGCGGGTGTCCCAGCTACTGCTTTGGATGAGGATTCATTCCCATTTTTGGCCCGGCTTGCCACTTGGTCTCCGGAGGTGGCGTTAGCAAATGCGGTTTGGGTGAAGACCCCGAATGCCTGGATTCCTGATCCCACGTTCCTTTACCGGGGCAGGATTGAATCGACCAGGGGAACCTTTGTGTTCACAGGCTCTGGAGGGGGTGCTGGTTTCAGAATCGGACCGGACCATCGCGTCATTTCCGCCTGCTAGTACCGAGGCCAGGAGCCCTGTTTCGGCTGATCCTGTGTCTGATTTTCGGTCTCCCTCATCAAGACAGGCTTCTCCAGCTTCCTTGATTCCCACGACGTCTACTGTTCCTGTTTCGGAGCCTATGACTGTGACACCTATACCAGGTCAGTGTCCTCAAACTGTAAGAGACGATATATCAGCTAGTTCTCTGGGCAGTTCGGTCCATAGAACTCCTCAGGCACAAACAGTAAAACCTGCCAGCTATGCCTCCCTCTTTAAATCTACAGATGTCCCTGTTAGGAAACGTTTTGTTGCACGCATCTATTATAAAGGGGGTATGGACCTCCCCCCCGATCGAAATTTTGTGGGCAAGTCCTTAATTATTGATTCATTAGGGATTCGACCCTCGGAGGTGTCTGCATTCATTCACTGTTCTGGGGATCATAATTTTGATGTTTCCTTTCGTTCTGCTGTTTTGTTGGACAAATTTTGGTCTGCATACTATGCTGCTCGTATAGACCCTATCTGGAAACGTTTTGTGGTAATACCTATTACCAGACCAACTGCTAAAGTTATTACTGTTCTTTTTCGGAATGAAGGAGTTAATGTACTGGATATTTTGTATTGGTTGGAACAACATTGTACAGTGAATGGAGTACCCCATGCATTGATTGACAATAATGGGTTTTGGACGGTGGGGTGGAAATTCAATGTGCAACTTAAAATGACTGAGGCTGGGATTCACCATCTCCCTAATTGTTTTTATTTGGGGAGGGATCGTGGTGTCCTGTTTTATCCAGGACAGCCACGTTGTTGTTATAGATGTGGCTCACTATCTCATTTGAGCTCTGATTGTGACCAATTAAAATGTGCATCTTGTGGAATGTTGGGACATTCAGTGTTATCTTGTACGGTCCCTCCCACTTGTAACCTATGTGGTGAAACTATTCATGTTTTTGTGGCTTGTCCTTGGGCGGCCCATAATACCTCTGATTATGCAGAACATGATTCCTATATAGCTAAATCTTTTGCTTCCTCTCGACCACCCCCCCCCGGCTCAGGCCCTATTCCCAATACTAAGTTAAAGGTTCCTTCTTTTTTGGCCTCCCTTGATGTCTCGACTATCCCAAGCCCTCCGGATCCCTCAGAAGCTCCACTGCCTGATAAGTTGCCTACCTCCCCTAGTGTTTCAGTCCCTACTCCTGTACAGGCTCCTCCTCTCCCGGCAAGTGAAGACTTGGAGCCAGGGGAAGTTTTGGAGCCCTCACCGCCAGTTGCTAGACGACTTTGCTCCACCAAACAAGTGGAAGCAGTCTCTATACTTTCTGTCCCAGTATCCAATCCATATGAACCTTTGCAGAGTTGGGGTGATGCTATGGATGAGGAAGAATTAGGGGACTCTGTTTCTTCTCCTCTTCCTATGGCTACCTCTGCACCACTGCCCCTGGTTGATAACTCTGGGATTCCCTTGAAAAAGAAAACTGTTAGAACTAGGAGAAAGAAATGATTTGGTTAATCTTGATAAGGTTTTCCTTTTTTCCTTTTTTCATGTCTTCTGTACGTTTAGCTAGTCTTAATGTTAATAGCATTTGTTCACAGTATAAACGCACAGCTACTTTTTCAGCTTTATATAGTTTGGCTTATGAGGTTTATTTGTTACAAGATGTCAGGTTTTATACTACTGGGGATGCAGCTACAGCTTCGAGGGATTGGGGGTTGGGGCTCTCATATTGGTCCCTGGGCCAGGACCTTTGTTCCGGCATCGGATATTATTTTACTTCATCTAACTTTACTTTGCAGAAGATGGTGAATTTAGTTCCGGGTAGAGTATTATTGTTGAATCTTTTATGGTATGGTTTACCTTACCGACTTATTAATATTCACGCTCCTGACGAAGGGCTGCTAGGGTTCAGCTTTTCATCTAATTAAGCCTTATTTGTTTACGAACCGGATTATTTTATCTGGTGGGATTTCAACTCTAGTCTAGATGTCCTCCCAATAAGAAAGTTTATTGTGATACTCAAGCTTTCGTACTATTATTAAAGAGATGAATTTGGTTGATGTATTTGCCTAGTCCTTGTTGCCTACCTTTTCGAAGGTAAATTAACCTCTAGGATAGATTTTGGTTCTGTTCACGTACTATTGGGGCAGTGGCAGGTGTAACAGTGCCTATGGCTACTTCAGATCATCATTTATTAGGGATACTGATTCATTTGGGAAGTTTTATCACAGGGGCCTGGGGTTTGGAGAGTTAATGTGTCTTTATTATTGGTTCAGAGTTTCACCAGGTTTTTGGAATTGATTTGGATCGCATTTCTGTGGTTGTTCTTTATGATTCCATGATTGACTGGTGGATTGATACTAAATTATATTTGGTGGCTTATTTTAGACACTATTCTAGATTTTTGGCTGATACTAGACATCATACCTCCAGACTCTTATGAGCTGAATTGTTGGCATTATTTACTGAATCTCATTTATTTAGCTCTGACTGTTCTGCCCATATAAAAGAGGTTAAGACTGCTTAACTAAAGTTCAGTATGATAGACAAAAATCTATTGTTTTTGAACGAAATTTCGGACTTCTGGGAAACAGTGTCAATTTAACCCTTTTGACGTTACTAAGGAAAAGTTTTGTGGTAAATGGATGGTTCAACTTCTTGATGATCAAGGGCATATGGTTAAAGGGCAGATGAATATTATGGAATGTGTTACTAAATTTGTGAAACATACTTTTGAATATCCAGTTGCTGAATCTTCTGACATGTCACTATTATTACAAGCATCGGATGTACCTACCCTGCCGGCAATTCAACGGCAGGGCTTGTAACACCTTTTACTTTAGAGGAAGTGAAAGGAGTTATTTCTGGTCTTAGGGATAGGGTGGCTCCTGGCTCTGATGGGTTGTCTGCGGAAATTTATAAGTCCTTATGAAATTTATGCCAACTCAGTTATTAGCTGTATTCAATGCCTTTTACATGAGGACCGTTTGGCGGATCAGATGTACGAAGGTTTGATGTTGTTTCTTTATAAAAAGGGTGACGAATCTGATTTGGGGAATTGGAGGCCTATCACCCTATTAAATACAGATTATAACATTTTTTCCAAATTACTGGGGAATTGGATTTTGAAAATTTTATCTTCTTTACTTTCGCCATTTCAGTATTGCTCAGTCTCTGGTAGGTCCATCCGAGATGCTTTACTTTTAATAAGATAATTATTTTCTCAAGGTCAAAAGGGAGCTCTTCGTGGCTACTTATTTAATTTTGATCTCTCCAAGGCTTTTGATGGGGTTTCTCAAGAATTTATATGGTTGACCCTTAGAGCTTATGGGTTCACAGACTTTTGTTAATTGGCTCACTTTATGTTATTCTTTAGCTTATGTTAGACCATATGTTAATGGGTGGATTGGATCTCCCTGTTACATTCATTGGGGAGTCCGCCAGGGTTGCCCTTTGAGCCCCCTATTGTTTGTAATAGCTTTGGATCCCATTATTAGGCTACTTTATAAATCCCCTAGACTTTTGGGTCTTTCAGGTTTGGATTGCAGCATTCAAAAAGTAGTCTGTTACGCTGATGATTTATGTGTTCTGGTGCCTACTGCTTTGGTGGGTTGTTTATTATGTAGGGTTTTACCGGGTTTTTTATCGGTTATTGGTTCTAGTTTAAATTTACTGAAGAGCGTGTGTTTTAACTTAGCTCCATCTCTGGAGGGTAGTTCCTCTATTGGGGGTATTCGTTTAGTGGATTCTCCACATAAGTTATTAGATATTTATTTTGGGGTTCTGGATACGGCTATGTACAATTGGGAAATATGTTTGAATAAGGGTAGGGAAAAGGTATGTAAGTGGAATAAATGGTTTCTGGGTAAAAAGAAACGGATTTTTTTGATTAAAACATGTTTGTTACCTCTGTTCTTACATGTAGCACATATTTTTCCTTTGCCTAGATGTTTTTTTGTGCCCCTTTTAAGTCTTTTCTTTTCTTGTTTTTGGGGTAGTCGCCTCAACCCGGTTAAACGTAACATTTTGTTGAATAATTACCGGCAGGAAGGGGTCTCTATGATTCACCCGATAGTGTTTTTTTATTCTCTTTTTTTTTCTACCAATCTAAAGCCTTTAGTTATTGATTCACTTCAGCTTTGGGTTCCTTTTGTACGAATTTCACTTTCTGAGATTTTACAGGAATTGGGTGTAGGGAGTTTCATCCACAAAAATAAAAGGAAATATGTATTATCTCCAGATTGGGTCACGGTGTTTGACATGCCTAAGACATGGCATATTACAGTACCCATGATTAAGGATTTTTCTCGGAAAAAGTTGTATATGGTGATAGTGGAGTCCTATTTTATGGAAGAAGTTTTTCCAGAGTTCACATTGACAGAAAAGGAACAGATTGGAAATCGCCTTGTTGATGCTCGTATTCCTATGGCACTGTGGGATATTGCTTGATTAGGGGCACATGGTAAAATTAATGTACGTGGTAATCACAAACATAAACAAGTGATGGATCGTTATTGTTTTAGGGCTTCTTGTCCAGCTCTTATAGAGTCTATGTCTCATTTATATTTCTCTTGTCCTTTCATTTTGGGTTTTGGTTTTGTGGCGCCGGGTTTTGGAATAAAGTTTGGCGCAAGTGGGACCAGAGAGCTTTATTTTTTGGTTTATTTCCGGTCTCCTGGGCTGGGTGTAATTCTAGTACTTTGAATATTATAGCGATTATAATACTGTATTGGGTATGGCAGGTTAGGTGTTGGTTTTTATTTCAACAACGTCATCTTACTCCTGAGGAATTACTCACGAAAGTGATAGCCCACATTGATCATGTTAAAGAAGGAGAAAGGAAGCTTCTCAAACAGAATATGTGGGAACGATATTGGGATTTCTATGGAATTATTTCTTTGACTATTGTATATGTTTTTTTCCTCTTATCCATTTCTTTCTGTTTTTTTTCTCTCAGGACGCAAGGTGGACTTTGAATTTCTCCTTTTGAAGATTTTTGTATGAACTGTTTGATTTATTTATTCTCTTTTTGTATATTAAGTTGTTGTATATATATTATGATTTTAATAAACATACCCCTACTCTTTTCCTGTGGGACCAAGATGGCGGCTCCCATGGATCCTGGTGTGGATGTGCTGCAGACAGGACAGCAGCCCTCATCTCCTGATCTGTGTTTGGTAGAGCCTGAAGATGGAAGTTTCAAAGCGAATTTCCATGATTCTGAGGAAGACATCACTGATGTCTATGTTTCAATGAAGGATTTGCGTATGCCACACGTTTTATCTACGGATTTATCTCTGGAAGTGGATTTAGACATTTAGCAGCAAGAACTCTTAAAACTCATTCGTTCTGAAGAGGATCGTTATTTGATGACAAAAAAAGTTTGGTGCAACAACTTGCTTCATTGCAGGCTGGCCTGCCTGCTGTCAACCCAGCTCCCATGCCTGTCAAACCCCTACAAAACTCAGCTGTCAAAGAAACTGGCCCAGATTAATCGGGTGAGTCATTACCTTCCAATGTAAATCTGTTGTTTTTTTAAGGCTGGCAGTGAAAATACTATGTCTAGTATGTGCCTAGAGCCAAAGGACAATGTGTCAACTCCTCCTAAAGAGGTAACAAATAAATCTGAAGTTGAGTCTCACCCGCTGGAAGTTTTACAGCTCCCAGTTTGTGCAGAGCTGCAGTCTTCACTGGCCCAGCTGCCCGAGGTTAAGCTAAACTCTCCCTTAATTACAGCTTGCACAGCCGAAGTAGTGATTGCTAACCTGACAGAAGCAGCTGCGGAAAACCTTTCTGTGAATCCATGTGTGTGTTTGAGCAATATTGTTCACCCCCAGCTTGGAAATAATTTAAAAAGCACCTCAGGGGTGATTCTGTCTAAAACGGCAGGATTTGTGTTTAAAAAGCCTTTGGCGGTAGCTCAAGGGGAGAATATTTGGTACCTGACCCAGCCTACCTCTCAGGCAGGTGCCACAGATTTCTTCTTTCCGTCACAATCCCTGTCAAAAATGGAACATCAGGCAGCTTCCATACAGAAAAAGGTCTATTTGGATAGACAAAAGGATGATATTGAGCAAACCCAGGTTGACAATTCCTCTGGAAAAATCACCGTTAACACGGAGTCTGGGCTTACTTTATCTACAGTTCTTCAACATAATGACGATTGGTCACCAGAAAAAGCACTTGCAGGGGCTGGCTGGGCTGCAACAAAAGCAGGAACTTGGACTCCAGACCCTTCATGGGACATTTCCTTTTCACAGTCCACAGCAGAATGGAAGCCTGGGGTTTCCTCCAGATTGATAACTGATCCTCCTGTCTGTTCCATCCCTCAAGACTCAGACATCTCTCATCAGTCTTCAGCTGCTATAAGCCCTCCAGATCCTGATTCTTTTCCACCTTTACCATCCGGTCCTAAGATAGACACCTGTCTTCCCCCCCTCCTCAGTATCAGCTCCGGTCCAGGACCCCAAGCCCCTGTTATCTGAATTATTTTCCAATTCAAAACAAGTGGCTGCTCCTCAGAGGAATGTTGTCAGGATACGTTATAAGGGTGGGCTGGGGGACAGGACAGATAGATACCATGTGGGGAAAATTTTATTAAAAGACTCTCTACATTTTTCTCCTAAGGAAGTCTATGCCTTTATTAATATCTCTGGGGAAGATAATTACGATGTCAGTTTTAGAACCTCTTATGCATAAGAATTGTTTTGGGAGAGGAATGGGCAAGTAAAGACATATCCAACATGAACCCCTTTCATAGTTGTTCCACTAATGAAACCTCTGATTAAATATGTTACCATTATTTTTCGTAATGAAGGGGTCTATTTTGAAGATATCTCATATTGGTTATCTCAAAAGTGTGAGGTTCTTGGGGCACCTGAGGCTATCCTTGATAGTGAGCTTTTCTGGACAGGTGGGTGGAAGTATAAGGTCAAATTAAGGCTGGGGGAGGCAGGCATAGAGCATATACCTAATTCTTTCCTTTTAGGGAGGGATCGTCGGTGTATGTTTTTATGCAGGACAGCCTCAGGCCTGTTCTAGATGAGGATCCTGCACACATCTCTCCAGCACCTGTGATAAACTCCGTTGTAACAACTGCGGTGAAATTGGTCACAGCACAATACAATGTGCAAACCATACTACCTGTGACCTCTGTGAAGAATATAGTCACAATTTTGGGGAATGCCCTTGGGCAGCATGCAGTAAGACTAGTTGTATCAGCCCTGATCTGCTTATTCAGCAGACACATGACCTGGCTGAGCCGGCTCTGTCCACCCATAAGGACCTACAGGGAGTGCCTCAACATCTTTCTGCTCCTTCTTCTCCGTCCCATCCTCGCGGCCCTCCATTTCCCCCCTCCTCCCCCTCCTCCTTTGACAACTGTTCCTTCTCCACTCCCTTCCTCCAGTTCTGCTCCATCTGTAGAGTCTAAAACTCCTGTTTGTACAATTGTCATTTCAGACTTAAATGAAGAGGTTCCCCAGAATCCTGCTCCGGGATTTCTGGGAGCTGACATACTGACCCCAGTCTGTAATACAGACGTGTCCTCTTCCTGAAAGGAGGTTGATAATCTGCCCTTCCCCAATCCCTTACCTTCCAGAAAATCTTCTAGATTTTCTAAATCACTCTCCTCAGACCCTCCCACCCCTGATAGAATCTAATTATTCTTATACTGCTTTGTTCACCCCTTGGGGCAATTCCGAAATGGAGGTGGTGGATTCAGACTCCCAGAAATCTACAACAGATCAGGGGCTGCAAAAAATTATGAAGGGTGATTATAAGGGGAAAAAGAAGAAAAAAGTAAGAAAACTTAGTATTAGGTTCACCTGGGAAAACTTGGAATGGCTGAAGGTTTTGTTAGCTTGTTAAATGTGCACAGTTTGTTGAATTATGAAAAAAGGAATATGGTTTTTCAATTTTTTATATGACAAATCTATTGATGTATGTTCAATACAGGAGACCTGGATTTTTACAGAAGAATAGGTACACCTCTTTCAGCAAGAATGGGTCTTGGGTCCATCCCTTATTGGTCCTTCTGCCGTGACTCTGCTGACGGGGTGAGGTTTCTTTTTCATTCCTTTAATTTTACATTACGTAAATTATATGACCTAATACCTGGAAGGGTTTTGGTTCCCGATGGTCTCTGGAACAGCATGGACTGTAGATTTATTTCAGTCTATGCCTCCCAGATTAAAGCTGCAAAGGTGTCCCTTATGAACTCAATTCAGCCTTTTTTGGTCACACATTATAAAATCTTTCTTTGTGGAAATTTTAATTGTACCATACCTACTGGGGATAAGCAGAAAAAAGGTGACAATAAAAAAATATATTGTGATTCCAACACCCTGTCCCATATGGTTTCCACAGGTGGGCTATACAATTGTCATCAACTACCTATTAATGGTCCTATATTTACATATAAGCGTAGCACTTATGTCTCTGCTATTGATTATATTTTCATCTCCACAAATGTTCCCAAGGGTTCATTATCCATTGTTCCTGTCACCTTCTCAGACCATTTATTGTTACTTTTTTCAGTGCATCACTTTGTTCTCAGGACCACTTTGCATGGAAGATGGAAGCTTAATGTCTCTGTTTTACAGGACAATTGGGTGATTCAGGAAGTCACAGCCTTACTACAGGCAAGATTATCTGTTGAATTTCTATATGATGATAAAGGTGAATGGTGGATGGACACTAAGGCCCAGATATTCAAAAGGGTTGTGCATGGCACAACAGTGTTGTACCATGCACAACACACTGATGCGCCCCAGCACGATATTCAAACAGGAATTGTGCCTGGCATAAATCACGATGTGCCGGAGCACATCAGTAATGTATACAGGCACAGGTGGGGGGGGCGAGCCCATGCATACTCTGCACATCCCGATATTCAATCCAGGATGTGCTGAGCCATGCATGCACAACCCCTACTTGCCCTGCACAAAGATGTTCCAAAAAAAAAGGAGCAATGGCTGGCCATCCACAGGTGAGCTGCCGTATTGCAGGGCGCAACACGGCAGCTGCCAACTGTGGGTGGCCACCGGAGCTCCAGCTACTCCTCCATGGTGGCGCCCCGCCATGCCCGATTGGAGCATCAGTTAAAATGAATAAGGTCTAATACCCCAGGTGGTTCAGTGGACCGCTGTCTGCCCAATTGTGGGTTTAAGTAAAACTAATTAAGACTCCTATATCCCTAGTGGTCCAGTGGACCACTGTCTTCCCGATCGCGGGCTTAAGTAAAGAAAAATAAGACTCCTATATCCCTGGTGGTCCAGTGGACTGCTGTCAGCCCAATCATGGGCATTAGTAAAATAAAAAAGAGTCCAATATCCCTGGCGGTCCAGTGGACGCTCTCTCCAATCACAGGCTTAAGTAAAGAAATAAAGAATCTTATATCCCTGGTGGTCCAGTGGACCTCCCTCCCCACCCGCCCACTGATCCTGACTGCCCCACTCCCCTGGTCAGCGACAGGCAGCACCCCACCTGCCTGCTGCCCCCACCAGCCTACTGACTGACACCATTGATAGGGTTGTATGCCCATTGGTCCACAGCTTGAGCCAATGGTCATGCAGCCTGTACGTCTACACATTCCAGATATGTGAATGGATCCATTCATATCTGGAATGTCGTAATGAGCTGCATGCCCATTGGCTCACTCTGTGGACCAATGGGCATACAGCCCTACCGACTGTGTCAGTTGGCAGGCAGCAGGGCAGCAGGCGGGTGGGGTGCTGCTGCCCACCGCTGACAGGGGGGAGCGGGGCGGTGTGAATCAGTGGGTGGGTGCGGAGGGGGATCCACTGGACTACCAGGGATATAGGAGTCTTTTATTTCTTTACTTAAGCCCGTGATCGGGCAGACAGTGGTCCACTGGACCACCAGGGATATAGGATTCTTTTATTTCTGTACTAATGTCCGCGACTAGTCAGACAGTGGTCCACTGGACCACCAGGGATATTTGACTCTTTTTTATTTTACCAATGCTCGTGATCAGGCTGACAGTGGACCACTGGACCACCAGGGATATTGGAATCTTTTATATTTAACTAATGCCCACGATCGGGCTGTGAGGCACATTGCCGCACTGCAGGGGGCATCGGTCCCTGACGGCTGCTGCCTGGCAGGGTGCCAGGCACAAGTTGTCAGGGATCAGCGCACCTGCATGCAAATGGAGCCATAATGACATGCAAATGGCCCCATTTATGCCTTGCATACATTATGGACCCATTTGCATGTGTAGTTTTGAATATCGTGGTTGTTGTGACTAGCGCAATGGAACTTGAACTAATGCATCCCTCTGCTCCACTCTGGCCACTTGTGCTGGTGCAGTGCCACTGTGCCATGTGCACTGCGGATGGCCAGGGTGTGATATTCAATGATGCTGAGCCATGAAGCAGCTCCGTTCAATATCGCCTGGTCAACGCCCCTGTGCAGCCATGTTTCGCTGCACCCAGGCTTGTGCCACAGCCTGGTGCAGTTTGAATGTCTGGCCCTAAAAAGGACATTAAGAACTGGTTTTCCAAATTTGGAAAAAAGAAGGGAAATATGGATTTTTTACATTATTTATCTCTCAGACAACAGTTATATACGTTAATCTCTCTAGCAAATCTTTCTAAGCATGATTATACTCCTTACATTACTAATACAAAAAATGTTATGAAGGTGTTTGAAACTGCAAGACCAAAATCAGTTCAGTCAATATTATGTCATAATACAAAAACCTCTCCCATAGGTGACCCCTACAAGACCTATAAATTTGTTAAAACTACAATCTCAATGGAAACTTTGAATACCCCAGATGGCAGGTCAGTTTCCTCTTTATCAGATTTAGAAACTGAGATTCAGAGGCATTACGTCTCTCTTCGTCCAAAGGTGCATATTCCACCTACCCATATAACTCAGTTCTTAAAAGCAGTACATATTCCAGACTTGCCGGAAGAAATTGGAAAATTACAAACCCCTATTATTAAAGATGAAATCTCACAGGCCATTAAAGCCTTAAGTCCTCATTGAGCTCCAGGGTTGGATGGTATTCCACACTCATTCTATAAGGCCTTTCTTCTTCATTTAATTGAATGTTTATTTATAACTTACACATATTGGGTTTCAAATAATATTATTCAGCAATCTTTTTCTGAAGGATTACTGTATTACCGGTTCAAAAAAGGGGACCGTTCACAAATTCAAAATTGGAGACCTATAGTTCTCATGAACACTGATTATAAGGTGATGCCACATTTCCTGAATTCTCATTTGAAAGCTTATGCTACTTTTGTGATTTCTCCAGTCCAGTATTATGGACTATCTAACAAAAATATTCAACAGGCCTTATGTACCATACAGAATGTAATATATCACTGTAATATTTCAGGGATTCTTGGTTGTGTAGTGGCTGTAGACCAGGAAAAAGCTTTTGATTGGGTTGTCCATGACTACTTATTTTCTGTATTACATACCTATAGAATTCCTATGGTTTTTATAAACCAATTAAGGTTATTATATTCCTTTTTTCAGTTAGATCTATGATAAAAGGTACGGTAGGGCATTGTTTTCCAGTACATTGTGAGATCTGACAAGGTTGCCCTTTAAGCCCAGTGTTATACATTTTTTACCTCGATCCTTTACTTCATCTAGTTTTATCATCCTCGAAGTGGACAGGCCTCACAGGGTTTGAGATCCCACAATCTTTATATATCCCAGCTCATGCGGATGACATCTGTGCTTTTTTTTCTACCCCATACAAATCCAGTCCTTTTTAGACATAATTGAAGAGTATCAATTAGTTTCTAATGCCAAATTAAATTTGGATAAGAGTAGAGGTCTTTTATAGGACCTGTAGTTCTGCCGTACTCCATCTGGTATGGACTCTCAGTTTCCTCTGCCCCTTTAGATATTTTGGGAATTACTTTTGTGCCACAAAATCTGCCAGATAGAAATTGGGATTTAGGTTTAAACAAAGCAGAACAAAAAGTAAATATAGGGAGACAGTGGAAGATTTCCAAACTTAAACATATAGCGATTTTGAAAAAATTTATCTTGCCCCTTTTACAGTTTATAGCATCATTATATCTGCTACCCACTAAATTGGAGACCCAGCTTTACAGTTTGTGTTTTCAAATGCTATGGGTTCAAAACTGAGCTCTATTAAAAGGCATTACACTTATTTGGACTTGAGTAAAGGAGGTCTTAACATGAGAGCCTGTTGTTTTTTTCCATGCTTTATCTTTTAAACACTCTTTCAGTACTTTATTACACACCACTAGTATATTCCCGGAGGCCTGGATGAGGAAAGCCTTAGTTGTTTATCTTAAAGCATGGGCACAGTGAGCACCAAAACCTCATCCTCATTTACAGATCCCCCCTTATTTTTTATCTGCTGCTCAGAAATTATTTAAATGGCATATTACGATGCACAGTCTAATAACATTCTCTACAAAAAATTTATATAAAGAAATTATGTTTAACAATTACCCTAGGGATCCTTGTTTTAAAAAATTGTCCTGCAGTTGATAATCATTATATTTTACACCAACTAACACTCTCAAGGACACCACAGAAAATGTGGGAAAACCTTTGGTTGAGGGTTTATGGCAGATTATATTTGAGGGGAAATGCTAAACATAGAAGTGTAACTGAATGAAATTGTCCCTACATAGAGTGCATAGCACAGACAGAAATGATGGAACACTTTCTTTTGCAGTGTTCTTATACTAGGCCTTATGGGAATATTTGGCATATAAATGGCATTTCCCCTGGCTTCGTTTTTTAACCTATGACATACTCATAGTAGGTAAATATGGGGCAGGTTTATCACAATTTCACCCTGATAATTTAAGTATTTTTTTTGTTGCCTTAGATTTTATCTTTGGCAGGGATGCTGTCAATGGGTGTTACATCAGAATAGGACGTCATATGATTGTATGAGTATCCTAATTAGCAGTGAGCTTTGGAGCATTTATAAATCAGATTGTCTAATTTTCTCAGCACATCAGGTTTTGATGTTGTGGAAGGGTCTCACTTTTTTTATCAAATATAAACAGACTGGGGTTTTAGGGTTGGTATGGGTTTATGTTTAGGGTTTGATATACTTTTTTAGGGTTTATAAGCTATCCAATTGTTTGATCACAGTTTCTGGATTTGATTTGTAAAATTCTGTTTTATTTTTTTCTTTCTGTATGTGTTTTCTGTGTGTTTCAAATAAAAATGTCCCCTACTCTTTTCAATAAGTGCCATGGGATCTTTGACATCCACCTGAACTACCATCAATCCAAGCAGATGGGATCTCAGTTTAATGTATCATCCAAAAGATGGCACCTCAGAAGTGCAGCACCCCTCTCATGCTGCACTACAGTGTCAGTACTGAGATATTAACCAAAGTGCCAGATGTGGGAACTGAACCCACAGCCCTCTGATCTCCCAGCCTCAGAGACAGGTGTGCTACCTACTGAGCCACTTGACGCTGCTATATCCAGATTTATTGTCATGTGTAACATGCTTGTAAGTACTTGTGGTGGTGAGATAAGATCAATGGATTGAAAGTTATATTTACAAAAAAAATGGCAGGAAATTGAATAACATCTCTGTAACAGAAAAGGTACAGTGCAAATCTTAAGACATGACTCCAAATTACATAAAATACTGCAAGCTCCCCCAAATATTCAAAAACACACCTATTGACAGCTCCATTTGGGCACATCATTAATTATACAGGCTGTTACATACAACTCTCCTATCTGATTCTACCCAAATAATGCATTAAAATCCATAACCTTAAAATTGACAGATGTCCTTCCTTGACACAGCCAGTATAGACACTTTTGGGCATATGCTAAATGGTATAGAGTTTATCTCCTCTGGAATGTTTCAGAGATGTAACAATCTTAGCAACAAGGGTGTATTTCCTCTTCTCTAATTCCCACATATGCTCCAAATGGCCCTGGGATCAAACCAATTTAATTATTCCACTGAATTATGGCAGCTAGGGCTGAGTGAAATTTATCTTCCACTGGTAACATTTTGGTAAAATTATAATGCTGAATATGGCCATGCAGAGGAGCAATTTTGCTTTTCTGTCACTGGTAACCCAGGTTTGGGAAGAGAGATGGGTCATTCGGTGGGCTGGTCAGCTGAGAGAAGATCAAGTACCCCATGGCAGCTCTCCTTCCTTTGGGAAGAGGGAAACTGTGTCCTGCTCCATAGACTGCCACATAGCAGAAGCTGGGTGGTAGCACCATAGGAGTGCACGAGGGGCATAATTGTAGTGTAATGTGCTTTGTGCGCACATCCAATGCTATAGCCCACAAGGAGAAAATGGAGGAAAAAGATGCCTGGCTAACCACAGCTGACACCCCACCCCTGCAGGCTCTTGCACAATCTGCATGATAGACCTTCTACACATCCTGGTTCTGAGCAAGTGGTAGATAACTGGTAAGTTCATGAGAATGTCAGTGACAGGGCTAGGGGGGTTGCTGTCAGGTAGACCAGATGGGAGGAAAAACTACTGCTTGAAAAAAAAATGATGCTTTGGCATGTCTGGAAATTCCATGAGACTTCTGTGAAAACATTGAGAAATTTTGCCAACGTTTAAATTTGAGTCATTCCCATCTTATCTGAAAAGTCTTTGCACATATTGCACCAGAAGTAGTATAGAGAATGTACCAAGCCTCATGGAGACATGATCCAAGTTTTAGATTTCTAGATAAAAAAGGAGGCCATGTGATACACCTCTAAACCTTTGGAAATTTTAAAAAGACATTTTGCAAGTATAGTAAAACAGAAAACTGGTTAGGTGCACACATGTCAGCACTAAACAAAGTGCAGCAGATTACAATAAGTATGTAAACTGAAAAGTTTTAAGCTCCTATAACTTTAAAACTAGAGAACACTATATCATCAGTTTTGTTAGGTTAATTGGCCATAAAATGTGTGTGCGCGCACGTGTGTGTGCATGTGTGTATATGTGTGTGTGTGTGTATGTATGTGTGTGCTTGTGTGTCTGTGTGCGTGCGTACTTGCATGCTTCTGTGTGTGTGTGTGTGTGTGTGTGTGTGTGTGTGTGTGTGCCAGCTCTTTAACCTCTTGTTCAAATGTTGGCTAAGTTATAAATAGTCAAAGACTGCAAAAAAACAAAAACAAAAAAAAAAAAAAACAAAATAAAATAGCAGCAGAAATTTAATTATATGTGCTTTCGTAAAACTTGTGTAATTCTGTGATACTTTTGTGAAAGTCGTATCCATACATGTGCCCAGCCATAAACTTGAGTTGCCATTGTGGAGAAAGGAAAATGCTGGGAAGAGGGGCAATAAAGTAGCATCCATAGGAGGCTCCATAGTAAAAGTATAGTGATGCCAAGCATCACAATGAACAACAGTCACGGACATCAGTGTGCATTAGTCTGTCTTCTTGCAATATGGTAGTTAACCACTAGAGCTTACTGACTTAATGACTTGTAGAAGCACATTCATGTGAAGCATTGTTTCTGTACAATGCCACCGGCTGACTCTTTAGCAACTCTGTAGATAACAATGTATATTTTTAAAATTTTAAAACAGTGACACAAAGAGATGTCAAGCTTTACAATTAGTTGTGACTGAGATCATTATGACAGACATATCTTGATATTTTTAGTCATGATGTAGCATGATGCTGAGAACTGTGGAACAGGGGACAGGGAGGATGCTGAAGTCAGTTCTGCGTGAGAAGTGGAGCTGAGCAGGTTGCTGATGTGCTGAACATGGGAGCCATGGCAGCAGTTTTGAATCTTGGTGCTATGACTTGGCTTTAATCACAGCTTTTTTGCAGTCTCAGAGTAATTGTGTTTATGGTTAAATCTCCATTTATTGCATTACCTGGTTTATGATGTGAAAGATAAAGAATGCAAAAACGATATGTCCAAATTGGTCAGTCGGGTTAAGGAAATTACCTACTCTAACAGTAAATCCAGGAAGGACGAGAACACTAAGCACAATTCCTCTGGAAGCCAGGATACAGCAGATCACAATCTTCTTTCCTTAAATCTCTTGGATACAACACTGGTAAATGTTTTACCCCTCTCCCCTCTACCAGAATCTCTGGTAAGTAAAAAAGCCACTTCACAGCTGGGAAAGATGATGTATTACTGCAAGCAAAAGGAAGGTGAGCCTTTTTCTGTATCTAGCACAAGCAGATCTTTTATTAACACCCTACCAGCACCAATAACCTCAAGTAGCGTACAACATAAATGACCTCCACTGAATCCATGTCTGCCAAGGCTACTGACACTACTGAAAGGAATGAGGTTATGGGGAAGGGGGCATCATCTCGTACTAGTGTAGATGACAAAAATAACATCAACTGGAGACTTTCAGAAAATGAGTATGTACTAGGCCCTGACTCACAGAAACTACAAGAAATATCAACAGGCTTGCAGAAACACCCTACTAATTCTCATGCTGACACCACGATGGACTTACAACAATGAGTTACCCTGATCCCTGGGGTGGAAACAAAAGAAATAATGCATGCGGTAACTTCCCTTTGGGTAGAAATGCTGAGTGCTTTAACAGATATTGATTCCTTTATAAAAAGGGATATCTGACTCAGTTAACACACTTGCATCAAAGTTAGAAAACATTTCACTTCACAGACAGAAACTGGAGGAACTAGTGTCACAGCTAGAATACATCAAATGTCCAATATTAAAAACCCAGACCACTCATGATATCCAGCCCCAATCCCTAATGCAAAAAGTTGCAGAAATGGAAGATCATTCTTGATGGGGTAACATCAGAATATGCAACATTTCTTGAGGTCTAGAAGGAATTGGGGACCCTACCCAATTTTTTGAAAATCTGATTTGTAGAACAGGGAAGACAGTTTCCCCAGCAAAAAATTGCCTTGGATCTAGCACATTGGAGGCAGACAATGCTTTTCAAATTCCCAGCAAAGCTACCCCAGACCCATATATCTGAAACCACATAGATACCAGGACAAAGAGGCAATTCTGCAGAAGGCCCAAATCAAACGTGGGCTTCAATTTCAGGATATCCGATTTAAAGCATATCCAGACCTGTCCACAGAAAGTGTTAGTAGGCTCAAGTTATTTAACCCAGTTAAAAAGAAACTCTATGAGATGTGCATAAGGTTCTCCTTCTTGTATCCTGCCAAATTATTATTTATAGTTAATGGGAAACTTGCAAGCTTTGATGATCCGGCAGATGCTTTGGAAGTATTTGAAAAGACTTATGCCAGACAATCAAATCAGCGGGCCTCCCCAGCCCCTAAGTAGCTTCGGCATCAAGCTTACACTTAGTAATTACACTCCTAAAGCTGTTGCTAGTATTGTTAGCCCATCTTACTGCTTATTGAGCAAGCTTTAGATTTGGATGAATTATACAGCACAGGGATTTCAAACTAAAGAACTGGGCTTAAGAAAAAAAAAACAGAGTTGAAGTTATAAGAGCTAGATTGAATAATGGAGTTTTTCATCATATCTGTATTACACCATTACAACCAAGATAGCTGATTGAATGACAGTCAAGTATTTAGAACCTAAATTGTACTAACCCAGGAAGATACAAATCAGTGCACAGGGTGACTTAATAGTCACCTCAGCTGATAAGGAAGGGAGAATGGAGAAACCTTTTTAGTCTTCAGAACGGGAAAGGATGCACTACAGTGAAAGATGCAAGGTGGTGGGGAGCATAGTTTATAAAATATTGTAATGAAACAGAAGAAATAAAAACAATTACTAGATTAATTGATCCATGAATTAATATATTCTCAATAATTTTAGCAGTGATTAGTACAATTATTAATTATGTCTGAAGCATTAAAGATAGCCACATGGAATGTTAAGGGCTTAAAGCAAAAGGTTAAAATAAACAAAACAAATGAATTACCCAGAAAGAAAGCAGATTAACTGCTTATTTTTGCAGGAAACACAGTTTCTAGAGACAGACTTCCATTGGTTCCAGAGGAAATGGGGCAAGGGCACTTACTCTCCATACAGCTCCAATTGGGGGGGGGGCAATTTTGTTTAATAAAAAAAGATAAACCCAGTAATATCCATGGTAAACATTGATAATGATGGTAGATATATCATTATGGAAGTATGAATAGGTTCTAACCAGGTTACCTTGCACATGCTTTATGGTCCTAATCATAATAATCTGACTATTTATGCCAATTTCTTTTTACAATTAGCTTCATTTACTACACCATACATAACAGATGTGGATTTCAACATTGTATTAAATAAAAAAGATAGAACTTCTAATCATCTCACTAATCTTAAAGCAACCTTAAAAATAATTAAAAACTTCATATTAGATTTAAAGTGAATAGACCCTTGGGCACAGCAACCCTGTACAACTCGTAAATTTTCATATTACTCACCGGTTCATAATTCATGGTCACAAATTGATTACTATTTAGTATCAGATACCTTATCATATAGTATAAAAACAGTTGATTATCGTGGCATCATCATATCAGATCATTCCCTTGTTTATTGAACATCAAAACTGAAAAAAAAAATCATCTCTCTGCTTATTGCTGGAAAATGGATCTCTCCATGTTGAATAATGAGGTAATTAATAATTAGTAATACAAAATTACAGGAATTAAAATAATTGTTTTGTGAATAATACAGAACAAGAAACTAATATCGCTAACATTTGGCTAACTTTGAAATTATGGCTGAGAGGTCGCTTGTAGTCTTTAAACAGCCATAGGATAAAAAATGGGAGGTTCAGTTAAAACAATTAGAGATGGATATCAGTCTTGTAGAGCAACTACATGCTTCCTACTTTGATAAAAACCTTTTGATCAATTAATCAAGAAAAAGGAGTCATATAATTATCTCAAGCCAGAAAAGGTGAGAAAACATATCTTATCAGAAAAATCTAATTATTAAATATCTTCAGATAAGCCCCTAAACTGTTGGTCTGGCAACTAAAAAAAGAATAAGAAAGCCAAAACATAAACATGAGTATTAATAGTTGTGGCAAACTTGAAAATCACCCTAAAAAATCAATCAAATATTTGTAGAGTATTATACATCTTTATATACCTCACAATTACAGTTCAGCAAACCTAATATAGCAAAATTTCTAGATGAAACACAATTAAAACAAATCTTGCACCAGATAAGAAATAATTTGGACAGCACAATAACATCACTGGAGGTCCAAAAAGCTATAGATTCCTTAAAAATAGGAAAAGCACCCAGGGCAGATGGAATACCGATAGAATTTTTTAAGAAATATAAATCAATTCTTAGACCTACACTAAAAAAGCCTTTTCAATAAAATGAATACCCCCTTCAATGTCCCCTCATCTTTCTCAGAAGCATATGTGTTGCTAATTCATAAACAGGGAAAAGACCCAGTGCTAACTTAATCCTATAGACCTATATATCTGTTTAATGCAGACTACAAAATATTAACTAAAATATTAGCGAATACACTGGAGGAAGTAATGCCCTACCTAATTGACCAAGGCCAAAATGGGTTTATTAAGGGCAGAATAATCAATAAAAATATAAAATGTACATTAAATATAATAGCCAATAAAACCACCACTGGCTCATTCTTGCTCACAGTTGATGCAGAAAAAGCTTTTGATAGAGTCAAGTGGGACTTTATATTCCAGACACTTAATAAAATTAATTTTGGTAAGGCTTTTTCAAACTGAATTAAAGCATTGTACCATCATCCTACAGCAAAAACCAAAACCAATAATACCATTTCAAACCCTATATAACTCACCAGAGGGACAAGACAGGGCTGTCCTTTATCCCCTTGCTCTTTGCTCTAATAATGGAGCCACTGGCCCAATGAATTAGGAACAGTCAAGAAATTTCAGGAATATTTTGCAATACTATAGAGCATAAATTAAGCCTTTATGCAGATGATGCTCTATTATATATGACAAATTCACCGAAGTCAATTGACACTTTTATTGAAATCACAGATTTATTTGGGGAATGTTCAAGCTACAAGATTAACTGGCAAAAATCTATGATTGTCTAATTAAACAAAGAAATTAACATATCTCTTCCTAATAATTGCCCTTGCCCAATAGTTAATTCCTTTAGATTCTTGAATGTTACTATTGCCCACAAATCGAGGCATTAAACCCTAGTAACTTGGAATCCTTTTTGCAAATGACTAAGCAAGAATTTAACAAATGGCAGCACCTTTTTGACCTTAATAGGAAGAATTGACATCATAAAAATGCAAACACTTCCTAAACTATTATATTTTTTTTCAGGCCCTACCAATTTCTGTACCGACCCAATTTTTCAATAAATTAAGAAAGATAATTACTAACTTTCTATGGAAAAATATCCCACTCCCAAGTCTCTTATGATAAACTCATCCTACCTAAAGAAAAAGGATAGTTTGTCTTTACCCTACTTCTATACTTATTATCTAGTTGCCCAAATGGCCCCGATATGGAAATAGCTAAAATGTTCCCATCAGCCACTAAAATGAATGCAAAAGGGACTTAATGAATATAAGTATACGAAATTAATTAATTTATTCTCTGCATCTTATCAAAAAAGCAAACTCGTAAAGTAGGAAATATAGTCACACAAATAAAAATTAGGAGCTGCTACGGACTTCATAGGAAACTAAAATGTGAGATTGGGGCTACACAATTTAACCCCATTTATATATAAAGAATGGCATACATTAGGACTTATTGAATGCAGCCAGCTATTTTCTAGTTTAAATCTTTTACCCAATTAATATCCCAATGTAATATTTTAGACAAGCATTATTTTAGCTTCCTATAAATAAAAAAAATATACAATAAAAACAAATTCTGATCTTGTCTTAAAGTGTGCACCCTTGTTAGATGTTCTTATTCTCCAAAAAGAGAACAAGAGCATAATATCAAAGCAGCACACTTCATGTTTTATAAGTAATTCAAAAGAAATTTAAAAACTTAAAAAAAATAGGAACAATATTTTGGCAGTGAAATTTCACAAGAGCAGTTGAGTGGAATAATTCTCAATTTTAGTACCAATTTACAAACTCCTAAAATGCAACACATTCATTTTAATACATTTCATAGAGTTTATTATACTCCTTATAAATTACATAGGTGGGATATTCAAAAGGGTTCGCTATGCAATAAGTTGCACCAGCGCAAGTCTGAAAATGCGACATTCTGAGATATTCAGCGGGAGGCAGTTGAGCCACTGAAAACATGCTGAGCAACAGCACAATGCAAATGAAGGTATGTGCAACCGAAGGGGGTGGATCCATGCATAAAGTCATGACGATATTAAAGGCTTGCACAATGCGCAACAGTGGATCAGCTGGAAGTTGCGCCATGGCGGAAATGAGCCAAAATAAAAAGGCTCAAGGAAGAGGTGCAAGAACGCGACAGGGAATGCTTATGAGGCAGTGACACAGAGCAGGCCACAGCAGCAGCCAGTGCAGGCCATGGAGTAGGCAGGACAGAATAAGGGCAGCTGAAGGTGTGTGGGGCCACAGAGTTCAGAGGCCAGTAGGTGTACCCAGTGCAGTGGAGGTAGCAGTCAGGACAGCAGGGGGAACAGAACAAAAGCTGGGGGGGCACAAGCCAGGGAGATGGACAGTGCCAGCTTCCACATGGAAGCTGTAGTGAGGGGGGTGAGAAGGCATGCTGCAGGGGGACGTGGCCGTGGAAGAGCCCATCAGCGGTATGCCCCCAACAGGCAGTACCGTGCCCGCATCAGCTTTGAGCTGTATTCAGACATCAAGATTGTGGGCCGATACCACCTGAACAGGGCAATACTGAGGCGGCTCTGTGAGCTGTGCAGTGATGTGATGCAGGCACCCTCACGACAGAGTCACGCTCTGTCAGTGGAGACAAAGGTAACAGCCTGCATGTGCTTGCTCACCACGAGTACCTTCCAGAGGCCAACAGGGGACACCACAGGCATAACACAGTCGGCCACATCATGCATCATCACCCAATTCCTCAGCGCACTGCTGCCACATGCTGCAGAGTACATCCATTTCCCCAGCACCGTGGCAGAGCGTACAGCAAACATACAGAAGTTCCACAGGGTAGCACGTATGCCTGGTGTGCTAGGGGCAATAGACTGCACCCATGTGGCTATTCACATGCCACCTCACCCCAATGGGGCCGCATATTCCAACCAGAACGGGTTCTCTAGTGTGAACTGCCAGGTGGTGTGTGATGCCAGTGGGCGCATCATCAATGTCTGTGCCACGCACCCTGACAGAGCACATGATTCATTCATATGGTACCAGTCTGCACTGTGCCATCGATTCGAGAGTGGGGACATCCCCACAGGACATCTAGTGGGTGAGTATGCATGTAGGAGTGGCAAAGTTGGGGCAAGGGTGGGTAAGCCACAGGTGCCATGGGAGTGGCACACAGGGCTAGGGGCAATATGGTCCTGAACATGACACTAACCTCCACTATCTCCACACAGGTGACAGTGGATACCCACTCCGTCCCTGGCTGTTCACGCCCTACCGGCGCCCCACGACCCCATCGCAGCAACGCTTCAATGAGGCACATGCCGCCACACGCAACATCATTGAGTGGGTGTTTGGGATGCTGAAGGCACGCTTCCAATGCCTAGATACCTCCAGCGGTGCCCTACAGTACAGCCCCTCAAAGATCTGTGGGATATTCCTGGCCTGTTGTATCCTGCACAACATGGCCAAAGACTGTGGGATAGCCGTACAGGTCGAGGAGGGGAACAGTGATGGGGATGCTGGTGATGCCAGTGATGATGGGGATGAGCAGCCCCCCCTTGGATGGCGTGATCCCTGACTGATCTGGCTGGCCCAACTGCACCGGGACACCATCACAGAGGAGCACTTTGCACAACACAGGTACATCATGGGGCCATGTGCAACCAACACTGTCCAGGGCGTAACCCACATACACACAGGGTAACACACCAGGGGTGCATGATGGTGAGGGGAGTGGAAGGGTACAGGTGCACAAACACACAACCAGGGAGGGGTGAACAGTCACATGCCACATGGACAGACACACACACACACACACCAGGCACAAAGTGCACAGGGGCAGGTGCACAGCAGAGCAGGAACAGACATGTCAAACACACACATCAACAGGCCACCTCCACCACCTGTACTGTCCATGTATGTGTGTCAGATGCTGGGAACCCTTGCACGTTGGTGTACAGTGCAAAGCAGGCATCATCATGCACATGCACCCATGGACAGCAGTCGGGAAGGTGTGCAGGTGGTCCATGTGTCAGCGTGTTGGGCAGGACACCCACTGGTGCACTGCCCACCATGACACACACTGCACACAGGGCAGCACCAGACAGGGCCCGCACTTGGAGACAGGTCAGTCATGTGGCACTGTGCCATGGCCACCTCGGATGCATGGGCAGCCCCACCAAGACCCAGCAGCACTGGCAGGCTGAGCATGAGCCACTTGGGGTGGCACCGATGGACCACCAGGGGTCCCACTGCACGAGCGTGACCTTGTCCGAACAGGGGTCTGCAGCATGCCAAACATACCTGCACCAGGGGTGCTCGGGATGCTCACAGCAGAACCCGGCATTGACAGGCTTGGTGTCGCACGATGCCAGGAATGGGGAGTGGATAGCATACTGTGTGGCATGCATGGCACTTGACTGTGTGCCCAATGCGGCCATGACAGCGACCAATGCCTGAGTCTGCCTGTCAATGGTGGCGGTCACATCCATCCGCATTTGGACAATCCCTGCAAGGATCATCATGTTGTCCCTGCTGTGCCACTCCACAGCCACACAGTGCCTCCACAGATGTTGCAACCCGCATCTGCTGCTGTACTGATGCCCACAGCAGGTGGGTGTGCTCGTCAAATGGGTCGTCTGCCACATCGGCAACCTGTCCCTCAGGGTATGGAAGGGCCTGATGCTCAACACCCCTTGAGGGTGGGCACTGTTCACCAGGACCAGGTATGGGCCAGTCAACAGGTGGTGTACATATGCCACTGCTGAACCCTGTACCCCCAGACCCAGTGGGTGACTGCTGCTGCTGCCCCTCTGCCTGCTGTGCCCAAGGGATCAGTCGTTCCACTGCTGTGTCCACAACAGTGCCAGTGACCTGCACAGCGACCAGTGCTGCCCCACCAGTGCTGACAGGCACAGCCTGGGACTGTGCTGATGTGCTTGCAAACATGTTGGAACTAGCTAGGTCCATGGGCACGAGCTGTCCTGCTGTGTGTCCATTATGTGACACACACGTGTCAATGCCCATAGTAGTCGTTGCATCATCAATGGTACAGGTTTGTGCCACAGCCACAGCCACAGCCACAGCCACAGCATGCTGGCATGCTTGCATGCCAGACTGCTGAGACACAGGAAGGGCAATCCCCACACCTGTCTCACCGACATCGGAGATGGCAGCCAGGCGTGTACATTGGTGCAATGTACGCTGGCTACCAGCAGAGGTGGATGGACCCTCCTCCAACTCTGGCTGGATGTCCACAGTGGATAGGCCCTCCACCACTGTCCCCTGCAGATGCACAGGATCTGTAACAGAAAGTGAGAACATGTTAGTGCATGGGATCCACCTCCCCCCCCAATGACAATGTCATACCGTGCAGTGATGGGCTACCACCTGTCTGGAAGCCACCTCCCGGAATGCCCTCGATGGCACTGTACTGCATGGATGCAGCAAGATGGTCCTCCACCGGGGTCAGCTGCACCACCTCCAGCTGGCCCCCGCCTGTGGCAGCGCATGCCGCCCTGAGGGCTGCCACCTTCTCCTTCACCCTCCTCCTGTCGGTCCCCATCTTCTTTTTACATTCCTGTATGGAGTGCTGGTGGCTTCTGTGCAGGTTTATGGCATGAGCTATCCCCTCCCATGCAGCAGCATGGGCCTGAGGGGTGACCCACCATCCACTGAGTAGTGGCTCTTCCTCCAGGTAGGCCTTGAAGAGTGCCTCTGTTTCAGCTTTTGTGAAGTTGGGCCTCCTCTTCCACCCACCATCATCCTCCTCACCCATTCCTGGCTCGGCCACGTCACAGTCTGTATGGGTGGAAGTGGACACCTGTGACTGTGCAGTATACAGCAATATCCTAAGACCATAGTCCAGAACATCACACAGCATGCAACCCACCTATCACCTGCAGTAACCGAATATGGCCACTGCAGATCAATGTCGCACATTTATAGCACAATGCATGCAAATTAGGAGTGGAGCAACTTTAATGAGATAATGAGATGCAAATCATGCCACTGAGCCATTGAATGGCTGATCAGATGATTTGCATATGACGGCTGAATATCGCGCTGTTGCACTTTGCGCAATACGGTTGAGCCGGCTGAGCCAATGGCGCAGTTCTGTGACTGCGTAGTATACTGCACTGCACATGCCCAGGTAGCTTATGCAGGCATCTGCCACACTGATGATGTGCTGTGCGCAATCGGCAATACAGGAGACAGCCACCATTGTGCCAGTGGTGCTACAGCGCTGGTCACCACATGGCGCTGTGACACAACTGCGCAATAGTCCACTGTGGCACTGGCACGCAGGCAACCAATCGCGCTGGACATGTAGACATCTGATGGCACTGTGTGTGGCCTTGCACCAGAGACCCATGACCTTGTGCCCGACCTTTGCTCCCTTGGCGCTGTATGTATGGCATGTCTGCAGCTCTATTGCGTTGTTTGGTAACAGTGTGATAGGGACCAACGGTGCTGTATGAACAGCGCGATAGGGACTGACTGAGTTATATTGCCCTACATTTCCATGTGGGGTTGCCGCGCTGTGGAGTGCCATATTGCCTCCAATAAACCTGCAGAGATGGCATGCAGGAGAGCTCCTCAGTGGAGTGCCTTGGAGGTGGCCAACCTGGTGGATGTGGTGGAGCCTCACCATGGGCCACTGTTTGGGGAGGAACCCCTAAACATGGCCCGCACCCATGTGTGGCAGCAGGTGGCCACCTATCTGGAGCAGGCCACTGGTCGGCGCAGAACACCGGATCAGTGCAGGCACTGGTACAGTGACCTGCACAGCAGGGAGCGGGCACTGCTGGTGCACCTCAGGTCATGTGCCAGGAGGGGCATTGTGCCTAGGCCAGGTGGGTGAGCCATCTATGCACCTGTATTGTCCGCATGGGTAACACTGTGTAATGTGACCAGAGCATGGGGGAGGGTTGGTCCATGCTTGGCTGTGACAGTGTTTGCAGGTGTGTGATGTATGGGTCTGGCTGTGTGGGCAGGCACACTCATTGGGGCAGGGGGCTGTCTGCTTTGGGATCTCACTATTGTGTTTCTCAACTTTTGTTTCCCACAGGCATGGAGGAGCTGAGGAGGGCTCAGAGGGGTGCTACGGAGGTGGCTGGCTGAGGTGGCGGTGGTGTGGGTCCACAGCAGCAGCAGCAGCTACAGCAGCAGCAGCAGCGGCTTGATGAGGGTGAGTGTCATTACATCATGGATGCTATTGTGTGCTATGGGGGAAGGCATGACCACCATCTATGGACAACACTGCCATGCACGTGACGTGTGACAGTCAGCACTGTCCAGTGGCACTGCATGTCTGTGAGTGCATCACTGGTGGTCCATGCATGCACTGGGCACATGGCTGTGGCACTAACTTCCCACGACGTAGCCACGTCACTGGACAGCCTTGGTTGTGCTGTGCTGGGCATGGGTGGGGTGTGTGTGCAGTGGCACACATGGCTTTTGCTGCCTGGTTGGGCTTGTCTTGTGCACGGTCACTGTGAGTGGGTGCAGTCCATCACAGGGGTGGGGCACTTGGCTGTATGCCATGCATGTTGGGTGGGCTTCAGGGTTGTGGACAGTCACAGCCATTGATTCATTTCCCTTGCCCTAGGTGTCCGAGTCCTGTGCAGGATTGAGCAGGCTGTCCACTGCCTGCTGGAGGTGTCCACAGAGTCCCTATCCATTCTGTGGAAGATGCAATGGAGGGGTGTCAGATGACGGAGGAGGCCATGGGAACAGAGGCAGCCTGCTGCTGTGCAGCCTAGAGGGTAGTAGCTGCCCCACACCTACCCTCTTTACTCTTCTCTCACACCCTACCTTCCCTCACCAAGTTCTTCACCCCTACCCCTTACCCACCCCTACCTTGTACCCGTACCGCCACCCCTTTCTTGAATATATCTCTCTGTACATAGTTTGTTGTTGTGTGTTCATGTTGTTATTCATTTATAAATCTATTTTGATATGAATACTGTGGTGGTTTCTGATTTGCAGCTGGCTATGGGTGCTCAGTTGCAGTGGTGTGCATGGCATCTGGTGTGGTATTGTCCTGGGATTGTGTGTGTGTGTGCGTGGGGGGTGTCCCTGGTGTGGTGCTGGCTTTCAGCCAGTTTGGCCATGTACTGCCACACACCACTGGGTGCTCCTGGTGGGTCTGGCTTGTATGGTTCTGTGGTACACATGGTTGCATTGTGCCGGGGGGGCATGGGGATTCCTGCAGTGCCGGTCACAGTCACTGCTTATGGGTGGTGTCTTGGGTTCCAGTGCAGGGTGTGCTGTGCATGGGGGGGCTGTTGTACACTTGGGTTTTCCGGCCCCTTTGTGTGGCAGTCTCAGCTTGCCAGTGGGTGTGCTGGGGCACCATGGCCCAGCTGTGCTTTGTTGGATTGTCCCTATGGGCCGGTGGATATTCCATCCCTCCACCAGTGTTGCTGTGCTTTGGGTGTGGGGGTGTGTTGTTAGTTCTGCAGTGTGTTCCTGTGCCCATCTGTGGCATGAGTGGTGGGCCCCTGCCTACCTCCCTGGTTGTGCAGTTCCATTGCTCTGCTGCTGGGGTGCTCTCTGCTTGTGCTATGGCACCTCTAGACTGCTCATCTGGGCTGGCCTTGTTGTGCTATGGCACATCATATGTGCTCAGCTTCCCCTTCCTGGTTGTGCTATGGCACAGGCTGTGTGATATTCAGATGTTGGCTGGTTGCGCAATTTGACTTGCTCCATGTTTGAATATCGCATCTGTTGTGCATGTGAGCAATTGACTTGTGCTTGCTCCTGCTATTGCGCACATTTTGGGTGCAGTTTGAATATCTGGCCCATAAAATAAACCAAACAATTTCAGATAAGTACCCTAGATGTTCCCATTCCACTGGAACCTTGATACACCTGATCCACTGATGCCCGTACCTTTCCAACTTTTGGACAAAAATCATGTCTATATTAAAACAATATTTAGATAAACAAATTAGATTCTCCCCTAAACTTACCCTTCTAGCTCAAGAAGATGAAATTATATCTCTAGATTAATCTCAAAAAAATATTTTGGTCTTGGCAGTGACCTTAGCAAAAAAATGTATTTTATTGAAATGGAAAGACCCAAACCCAGTGAGTTACATAACATGGGTCAGCCTCATGGTGGATGCAATGAGAATGGAGCACTGTCATTATCTTAAGATGGGGAGGGGAAAACCTTTGATAAAATCTGGAAATCTTTCTATGTTCAGATTCAAAAAGGCATAATATAGATTTAAAAAAAAAAAACTTTTCAATATTGGCCAAAATAATGATAATTAGTCATAATAAAGACACCATGATAAACACTTGATAGGATTAAATTAGCTAACTTACTTTTTTCCTGGATCCATAGCTTAGAGTAGTGTAGGAGGTTATGATGATGCTCAAAACAGAAGAGATGATATAGTACATACTGATAATTACAGATATCAGAAGTAAACACTTCCCTACTAAGACATCTGAGACTCATCAAAAACAAAATAAAATGATGGAGCGTGCTGCTCAGCATCACTGTAACAGGAGTGTTAGATGGGTTACTGCAGGGTACTGCAGGGCCATGATGCTAGGGCAGCTAAGGTGATATGTCTGCCTGCAATAAAAGTCAAATGAATGGTCACTATCCAAACCACAATGAACCAAAGTTCTGTAATAAGTGAGGGGGTATTTTCATGTCAATGGAAACTGTAGTCAAAGGGGATTTGAGCTATAGGATAGGATAGTGGAGGTAGCTAGTGCAGGGATCACTAGCTGCAGAACTTAGATCCATGTGTTCACCAAGGAAAGGGTAGGTCAGCTGAGAAGCAAAATAACAGTAAACAGTCAGTTGGAGCAAGACTGCATACAGGGACAATTAACACTTGGAAGCTGGATGTATGAGAATCCCACACTGCAAAACTGAGTTGTCTGAGCACTAAATACACTTGGAAGTCCAGAACTTAGAGGAATTCACATACATCTAGAATGGGGAGAAAATGACTGATGAAACAAAAAGGAAAAATTCTGGCTATTCAAAAGGGACAGGTCCTACAAGAAAAGGAGTATGTGGCTCTGTGGTAGTAGTAGAATAGCTTTTATTGATGTAACATGAATGAAGATAAAACTCAATTGAACAGAGCTCATTTCCAATGATGTCCCCTATCCATCATAAAGACTTCATTTTGAAAATGATAAAATCACAATGTCAGTCAAATTGTTATGAATATCATTTAGTAAATTAACAAATACAATTCTACTACACTCATACACATGTACAAAATCTAAGTTGTCAAAGTAATAAAATGAAACATAAATATGTGAATACATTTAACCAATAAAAGAAAATCACAAGTATCACATCAGTGTAGACTTAAATGAAATTAAGTTAAATAAAATTCAAGGATCATGGGATTGAAATTGATAAAAAAATGATCAGGGCAGTGGATCAGTTCCTTGTTCTATGAAAAACCTTTTTAGGGAACTTAGCCTATTCCCCCCCCCCAACCCACTGGGACAGAGTTCCAGAATAAGTATAAAAAATTGGATAATCAGCACCTCATGTAGTAGAAAATAAAAAGCATGTATTTTATGCCTCTGAAATATTGCAGAATAAACCGTTGGCTTTGACTTGAAGTGAGCTTGTCTGTGAAAAACATGACGGAAATCAATGTGCTGAGCAGGTCCACAGAATCCATTTGGTGATGCATAGTGAAAAAAGCACGGGGGGGCAGTCACCCAGAAAAGAACTAGAGGACTGCAAATAGCTTAGCACAACTAACAGGTTGTAATGGTTATAAGTGCTTTATGAAAGTTAAATTCCACAAGTGGAATTCCAGTGGCAATACCTAGTTGGTGTACATGAACTGCTGAGCACATTTTGCCAATTAGTAATTTCTGAAATTTTCATGGTAAATTTTAACCTACTAAATTAAATCTGTCCACCTTAATTACATTACAGGTTTTATTTCCATTGGGGATGCATAGAAAATGTTGGATGTATACATCCAAATATTTTAAAAATTGTCACAAAATGTAACAATGAATTTGTGAAATTATAAACTTTTGTACTTTATAATTTACTTAACTACCAAACAGTTTGGTAGTTTCTAAGCACCTTCAAAGAAAGTATGCTTATAGATGTTCAGTTACATACAGTAGCTGAAGGAGCCTAAGTTTTAAACATTTTCAGAAAGATAATAAAGTGCCAGAATTATGCCCCTGTAAGTTTCATGCCTAAATCTCATGAAACATGGCATTCCTTTAGGAACCCATTAATAATAATCTTAACTCCTAAAATCATCTCTAGCTGTCTATAATGGCTAATTAATTTGAATGTGTTCTCACTATTGAAGCAGAAGGTGATATATTGATGAATAGAACATGTATAAAAAATTGATATTCAGCACCTCATGCAGTACAACATACCAAACATGTATTTTATGCCTGTCAAACTGTGCAGAATAAATGGTGTGCCAGCTGACACCTGTATGAAATGCTAGACAGAAAGAGGTTCTTTCAAGCTCATACTATGCAAGTGCACTAAATCCTGATTATGTGGTGAGATGGAGGAATACTTTAGAGGACTTCTTCTGAAGGAATACTTTTCTAATGACAGCAGCACACAATCAATGCAGTATGACAGCATAAAGATATCATCAGAGTGGACCCCTCAGAGTGGACACTACCCCAAATTAGATCCCTATACTGACTGCTTCTGTAAAACAGAAAATTCCTACATCCTAAGCAAACAGCAGGAACTCTTGCGTAATATCACAGCACTGGAAAAGAGGGCAACACAAACACTGAAAAACAACCATTACATCATAATTAAGATGACAAAGGATGAGCTGTAGCTGTCATGAACACAGAGAACTATGTTTTTTAAAATTAACAATTTATTAAGTTTTTTAACATTATAACAGGACATGGCACAAGTCTCACATGAAGATTAACATGATGCACAACATACAATTCAATGACAACAGTGACATGTCCCTCCTCCCTCCACCCCCCCTCCTTCACCACCCCACCATTGCTTAGATAACCCAAGAACAAGCTTATTGACTACCTTCAAAAATAAACAATAAGAAGGGGAATTATCTTGGGGGTTCCTTAATCTGGATAAATGCCAATTTGAAGCACGTAAATTGTATGCATACCAGCCCAGATTTTATTATATCTGGAAGAGGAGTAACCCTGACCTATTTTAAACTGTTCCACATTCAAATTGAACAAGAGATCTTGAAACCACTCTGTGTAATTGAGCTTTAATGTGTCTATCCAGTGCCTTAATACAAGTTTCTTCAGTGTCTTTGCAATCATTGCTATATGACATCTACATATCTTAACCTTGACCCTGGACTAGTCTTCAATAAGACATATTTCCGGAGTAAAAAGGTCTTCCAGACCTAACAAAGGATCAATTTTATTCCGAATTTCTACCCAAAGAGACTGGACTGGAGGACAATCCCCAAAACTATGTTTTAATGAGCCTTCAGCTTGCTTACATCTATTACAAACTGAAGTAGCTACCTTGCCAATCTTGAAAAGTCTTAAGGGTGTCCAGGATAAATGATGCAAAATTGAAATTATGTAAATCGTAATCTATCTTGAGATATATATATATATATATATATATATATATATATATATATGTAGGTCTCCTCCCATATCTTATTCCAGTTAGTAATAGAATCAGGTAAGTGGCTAGCCCAGTATTTGGGGGCATTCTCCTGGTTAATAGGAGAGAACTCTAAAAGGGACCCATATACTTGGACAATTGCATGGGGGAGATGTACTTCTTCCTCCGTGGCATTAAAAAAAATCATAAAATTTATCCTCCATGACAATTTGACTATTGAGTCAGCTTAGCAAATGAGAAATTTGGAACATCTTAAAAACCTGTCCTGATCCTAGGGAATATTTATTAACAATAGTAGAAACTGGAATAAGTTTTCCAACCGGATCTAGGAAGTCCCTAATCTTTGTGTTCTGGAGCTGGGAAACCCATGATTTAGAATCTTCCTGCCACCTATTTTCAAATTCGGATTCTCCATCAGAGGTTGGTTCCAGTCTTGAGTATGTCTGTATTTTAAATACACACATAACTGATTATGGGCTCTTACTGAAATCCCTATAGGGGAACGGGAAATACTTAACGGTAAGTTTTTAACTGTACTGTGTAGTACCGATGGTATAGACAAATGCACCTTAGCCAGCATTCTCTTTTCCAGAATTAACCATTGTAGTACATATAGTTGCCGGGATAGTATTTCTTCGCTAGACATCCACTTCATATATTTAGCCATCTGACTGGCCCAATAATAACCCCCTATATGTGGCAGTCTCAAACCACCCTTGATCTTGGTTGCCATCAGTTTTAAATAAGCTCTCCTTGGGGGTTTGGCAGCCCAGATAAAAGAAGAAATGATGGAGTGGACTTTCCTGAACCAACACATGGGTAACCAAACATTAAGCATATTCAACAAATAGAATATCCTGGGTAAGATATTCATTTTAGCTATATTAATGTGCCCCCAAAGGGAGATAGGAAGGGGTAACCACCTAGAACAATCTTGCTGAATAATCTGAAGGGTATCATCAAAGTTGAGTTTTTTCATTAGGGAATCCATCTAGTAAGATAAATACCTAGATATTTCAAACATTTTGAGGTCCACTGAAATCCTAAATGTGAAATGTCTGTTTTCAGTAATCTATAAGTTAAGGGAAAAACCCTACTTTTATCTAAATTAATTTTGCAATTAGAATAAGTGCCAAATTCTAAAATAAATTGCAAAGTGGTTTTAAATGCCACATCAGGAATAAAGGAGTGTAACAATATATCATCTGCACAAGCAGACAGTTTAAAATCGAGCCCGTACATAGAGATTCCAGGGATCAAACGGGATCCCCTTAATTTAAGAAGTAAAGGTTCTAAATAAATGTTAAACAGGAGTGGAGATAGCGGACACCCTTGACACGTCCCTGAGTGAAAAGAGAACCTCTCTGAAAAAACTCCATTACTATAAATGCGAGCTTGGGGATTCTTATAAAACAAACCAATCCAATCAATAAAAGCTTTGGGGAACCCAAATTTATCCATTGTAGAGAATAGGAAATCCCAGTTAACCCTATCAAAAGCTTTCTCCGCATCTAGGGAAAACAACCCAGCTGGGAACTCAGAGTCCCTACACATGGAGAAAATATGCGATAATTTCCTCAAATGATCCGAGGAACTCCTCCCTTTTATGAAACCTACCTGATCTAGGTGAATTATGGAAGGCAGTACCACCGCCAATCTGTTTGCTAACAGTTTGGCTATGATTTTCATATTATAATTTAATAGGGAGATAGGTCTGTAGTTAATGACCTCTTCTGGATCCCTTCCTGACTTATGTAAAACTATGATATGGGCTTCTAAAAAAATATCATCCATTTCTTTCCCCTCTAAGAACCACTTATACAACTGACTTAACCATGGAATTAACTGCTTCTTGAAGGATTTATAAAAATTAGGGGAAAATCCATCAGGCCCCAGAGCTTTATCTGAAGGGAGAGATCCCACTATACTTTCCAGTTCTGCTTCTGTTATAGGAACCAATAACCCTTCCCTCTGCTCTTCCAATAATTGTGGCAATAAAGGGCCATCCAGGTAATTGTCCAACTTCTGTTTCCTTGGGGAATTAACCATCGGGCCATAGAGATTTTGATAATAGGTAACAAATTCCTGGGCTATTCTCTTAGGGTTTACCTGTATCTTATTATCCTGTCTGGATCGAATGCCTTTAATAATTCTGGAAGCCTCCTGGAATTTCAACCATAAAGCCAGCAACTTACCAGCTTTTTCCCCCTGATCCACATAATTGACTTTTGTGAACATTATAGCGTACTCAGCTTTACCAAGTAAAAGGGAGCTATATTGTGTTCTTAAGCCCATTAATTTAACTCTATCCTCTTCTGGAATGGGAGGTGATAAACGTTTTTCTAATTGACAAATCTGATTTAATAAAGTAAGGGCTTTTTGTTGTTTCACTTTTTTCCTGTAAGAAGCTATTTTGATCACCTCCCCATGTATAACACACTTCAAGGCACACCATTCCAAATGAATTCTACCTGTCGAACCTAGGTTAATTTCTGTGTATTGGTCAATTAGTTTTGAAATATCTTTGATGGCTACCTCTTCACACAGTAATTGGTTGTTTATCTTCCAACTAGTTTCTTTAGGAATATTAGAAATAAAGTTTAGTGAACACCAAACCACTGCATGATCTGAGATAACTCCCGGCTCAATAGCACTGTCGGTGAGCTCTGGCAGAAAACTATGACTAAGTAAAAAATAGTCAATTCTGGTAGATGTACCATGGACTGCTGAGTGGAATGTAAATTCCCTCAAGGAGGGATACAATACCTTCCAGGGATCAAACAATCCCAACTGATCAGTTAAGTCCCTAAGAGTTCTCTGTGCTGGGGAGAGACCAGATTTTTTAGTTCTTGATCTGTCCTGATTAGGAGTAAAAGGCAAGTTCCAATCCCCTCCTATAATCATAGGAAACGAAACACAGGGAAGTAGATGAACACAGAGAACTATGTGAAAGAGGTGCACAGAAAGCTGTCTGACACAATTTTTTACAGAGAACTCAAGAAGACCCCACTTTAAAATAAACTGAATAACTTAAATAAATCATATCCTTGTTAAACAATATACAAGAAAAGCTACATAAGCTAATTCTGAACAAGCCAACCTCAAGAACATTCTGCCTGCTGCATGCGATGCACAAAAATTGAAACCAGTTTGGCCCATCATCTCTGGAGTTCATACATATGCTGAGAACATGTCAGGACTCATAGAATCTACTTTAAAGCCACTAGTGAAAATTACCAGCAGTTTTATTCTGAACTTCACAGATTTTCTCAGGAAACTGAAGCAAATTGGACAATTACTACCCAGCACTATAATAGCTACAAAGGGTTTAAGTGTCCTCTACACTGATAGCCTACATGAAGATGGTATAACAGCACGTCAGAGATTTTTACAGGACAACGTGTCTGCAATAGACATTCCATAAACCATCATCAATAGCGCTGTGCATTGGCCTAATAGTATTTCCCAAATACCACAAATAGAAGGCTTACTGAATACTTGGATGCTTTCCCATATAGTTCACCATTTGGTCACTATTCAGAAATTACCATTTGTTGAGATTTCCTAATCTCTTCAAGCTTCATTGGGCAATCAAAATCCATTTCTGGAGCTCATAGGTAAGCACAGCATGTGACTTTCTCCCTCTGAGTTGATAGAGAACAGGAGACAGTTATTTCTGAGGGACAGCTCTGCAGTACTTCTCAGATTTTAAACTTGCTACTAAAGAAATAATGTTTTGCTCCACAGGCTTTTTTTTTAGATTGTTTATACTCCTGCCCCCACAGCTGTCACAAGCTGGTGGTGCCTCAGCCCCCTCACCTTGGCATGCACCAGATGGCACAGTAGTGGTCCCAGGGCATCTGTGGTTAAATATATCCTCTGGATAACATGCACACCCATAATAAAAAGTCCAGCGGTGCAGTGTCTGCTAGTCTTCCCCTTTACCAAGTTTGGCAAGCACCTGGTTAAAAGAAGACACATGTTTCCCTGGTCTTTATGTACTGAATCCATTGGAGGGCTACTATTTAGTTTCTCCCCATTAAGTGGACTGCCAATGATGCCAATGTAGCCCTTATGGAGGGATAAAAGTTTGTTATACCTGAGCAGGTCCATCGGCACAGCAGTAGCATTACATACTCACAATGCTGATGACCTGGGTTTGGAAGCAAGACTGAGTCATTGGAGGCTGACCAGGGGGAGGAGGATAGAGCATCCCAGAGGACACTATCATCCCCATGGGAAGGAGGGCAGCCAGCTCTGATGCACAACTGCCATATGGGTGTCCACTAGTAGCAGTATCCCAGGGAGTGGCTTGATGGGAGGCGAGATTCTGATGCATAATGCACACTATACTTATGTGCATTTTTGTATCACACTCCAGGCCAGCATTTCAAGGGACAGTAGAAAACTGGAGGAAACAGTAGCAGGCCAGGGCAAAGGGATGGACCAATGTCTCATAGGCCCCATACAGGAGATGTGGCAAGCTGGATCATGTTCAGCAGTAGTTAGGGGTCCTGCCACACCCTGCCACAGGGGGAGAGCCATGGGGCAAACAGGTGAAAACATGTTTACTATTGCAAAGATCTGTAGAGTTGAGTTACAGATATTACCACACTAGTGTTCTAGTGAACTCACATGAACTACACCTAATAATATATTTGCCAGGTATTTATTCTAGTGAACCCTAGCACAACAAGGGGGTTAAATGTTCACAATGTGGTATGTCCAGTACTAATTACCAAAGAAGAAGCCATCCCACAGGTTGGGTTTACAGGGAGAACAACAAGGCAGCAAATAAATAAACTCCAGCACTACACACCATGAAAAACACAATGACAAAAATAGTTACAGTTTATAAAGTAATTTGAAAAGACAAAACTGCTCAGACCTCTTACCAGGACAAACAAATACAAGTGGGACACAAGAACCTCCTACTGGTTTTGCTTGGGAGCATCATCAGGGAGTATTCACCTGTCACCAGCCCACTCAATTTCAACAGAGAACTTTAAGTGACATACAACATGCTAAGTGAGAAAAGCTAATTATATTATATATATATATAGAATATTTAAAATGGAACAGGTGTGAACAATACTGCAGCAACACATAAATGTTCTTATTTGGTAGTGACCAAAATTATCATCTTTAATGTACATAAATACATATATACTGTACATACATACATACATTATTTTATTTATTTGGTTTTTGTTTACCGGGTAAGTACACTAGACAACAATGTTGCCTATATTCAGGCACGACCTGGGAGAGTACAGACAGGGGAGACCAGAGTCAACATTAAAGAGTATTTCATGACGCAGCATGAGGTGAGAACAAACATTTGAACAGTATACAGCCAGGTACAGTCATTATTAGTAACAACAAAGAGAAACAGATAACATTACATTAATTATTTTCATCTGATCATACATCAATGACTAAATTGAAACAACAAACAGCAAACAAAACTTAAATGAAGTAGCATTATAACAATAGGATTTCTGCTGGATGTGGGAAACTTTCAGATTTTGGAGACCAGTAGGAAATCAGTAAGTGCCATAGGGAGGAGAAAATGCTAGGAGAGAAGCTCAAGTTACTGCACAAGAGCAGCAGTTGGATTCTAATAGGTGTGCCCACAGACTCAGTTTAAAGGCCTTGTGGGTTTTGGAGAGTTTGATGTGGGAGGGAATGGAGTTCAGAAGCAGGGGCAGATATGGCAAAGGATCGTTCTCCTTTTGTGTGAGATATCTGGGAATTTCAAGTTGGGTTTGAGCAGATGCCCTGAGGAGGTATGCTTGGGAGGGCTGAATTAATAGTTCGGCAAGGTATTTAGGGGACCCCATTCTGATCATATTATCAATTGTACAGCCTGCAGAATAGTGTCTGAGCGAGTCTGGGGAGAGCCAATTTAGTTTTGATTAGAGCAGGCAATGATGGGTAAGTCTGTGAGCAGAGAGAGCAAATCTGCATATACTGTTATAGCAGGTGTTCCATTTCTGGAGTGCTCCTTTGCTAGCTTTAAGGTAAACCTGAGAGCAATATGTTAGAGCAGGGAGGAGAAATCCTTGTGCAATAGCAAGCCAGGCAGCATCATTGAGGGAGGACCTAATTTTAAAGGCAAGACCAAGTTTTGAGTAAACTGTCTTACATGTAGCCGCAATGTGGAGGTTAAAGTCAAGAGATGGGTCGAGAGTGACTCCTAGATACCTGAAGGAGGTAACAAATTCAAGAGGGGAGTCATCTAGAGAATGTATCAATAAGTCTGAAGTAAGAGATCTGATTCTTGACGGGGGGCCAAAAAGCATAGTTACAGCTTTCTTAGCATTCATTAGGAGCCTGTTCTGTAGTAACCACTCCTGCAAGCAGTTGAAGTCTGCTTGAAGATGTGCTCTTACTGATAAGGGATCTTTACCACTGGAGAGAAGCACCATGTCATCGGCATAAAGGGTTAATGAGGAGGAGCAGGGAAGGGAGGGCAAGTTGTTAATGAAAAGGGAGAAAAGTAGTGGGCCAAGAATAGATCCTTGGGGGACTCCAACAGAGGTAGGGGAAAGATTTGAGATGGCAGATTCAATTTGGAGAAATTGCAACCTCCCTGAGAGGTAGCTATCGAACCAGGAGATGGACGACAGGTCAAAGCCAAGGCGGGACAGTTTGGAAAGTAGCAGAGAGTGATTCACAAGGTCAAATGCCTTTGTGAGATCAATAAATATAGCCCCAGTGAGCAGGCTCTTATCCATCGCTGTAAGGACTGCATTTGTCAGCTGAAGTAGAGCAGTAGTGGTGCTGTGTCCTGTTCGGAATCCGTACTGGGTAGGGGATATAAGGTTGTTAAGGTGCAGGTAATTTGTGACCCGATTAGCGATGGCCTTCTCAAGAAGTTTATTTACGGTAGAGAGAATGGCAATTGGTCTATAGTTTGACATATTTTTGGTATCCCCTTTTTTGTGAACAGGGACAACGCGAGCAGTTTTCCACAATGTTGGTACCATTTGGGTTATTATAGAAAGATTAAAGATTCTTGCAATAGGAACAGCAAGGGCAGGGGCTGCCTGCTTCAAGAAGCTTGGCAGTAGCCCATCCGGGTGAGCAGATCCATAGGTGGATACTGATTTGAGGAGATGCAGCACTTCGGTGGAGGAGACTAATGTGAGATGAAAAGGAGTTTCATGCGAAAGTTGCACCTCAGGAGGAGGTGAAAGAGGTTGGTTGAATTTCTCAGTGTATTCGGAGAGATCCGAGAATTGTGCATTAAGAGCATTAGCAATAGTAGGTAACTTGCTACAGTTTGCATCATTCAGTGCCATGTCAGTAATGGCCGTCTTGGGCCTTTGCCCAATGAAATTTTTGAAGTGGTTCCAAAAACCCCTGGTATCACCCGCTGAAGATTGGAGAAGCTTAAGGCAATAGCTCCTTTTAGCCTTCTGAATATCTTTTTTGCAGGCATTTCTCAGTTGTTTATAGTTAACCCAGTCTTCTGATTGTTGGGACTTCTTTGCCAAGGTCCAGGCCTTGTCTCTTTTTATCATGGCTCGAAGGAGGTCTTTTTTAAGCCATTTATTAGGGGAGCCCCTAAGATGCCTTTTTTTCATAGGGATGTGCAGATCCTGAAGGGCCAGAAGTTGAGACATCAGGTATTCAAGTGCTGTGTTTACATCATCAGTGTGATAGATGGGAGACCAGTCTATATTATTAATATCCTCAAAAGTGCAGTTCAGTTTTGTTTGGCAAAATCCAGAAACTGAATGATTCTTGGGGGTTTAAGGCAGTGGCCATTCCAGATACAGAATGTAGGCAGTTGATCACTAATAGAATCCAAAAAGGTCCCTGCAGCAATTATTTTATTTGCTCCATTTGTAGCCATCCAGTCCAGGAGAGATTGGTGCTCCGAGTTGGAAGAGATGCGTATGGGGCTAGAGATAAGTTGAGCGAGGTTAAGTTGGGCGAGTGCTTCAGTATATGTACTGGCGTGACTCCCTGATAGGTCTAGGTTGAAGTCTCCCATTAGTATGACTTCAGATCTACCGTTTAGAGTGGCCAGATAATCCAAGAGCCCATTTAAGTCAGGGAGAGCCCCCTTTGGAGGATTGTAGGCACAGATCAGATTGAGCCTTTTATCACCACCTAGTTGTAGAACTGTATGCAGAGCTGCACAGTGATTTGTTTTCCAAGACTGGAGTACAGAGACATTGAGATGCTCTTTATAATAAAGGGCAACTCCTCCACCCTTTTGTTTGGTGGGGCTTCGAATCTGGACAAGCTGTAGCCAGGTATTTTGTACATGGAATCAGGCATCTCTGGCCTGAGCCATGTTTCAGTTAGTCCAAGTATGTCCGGACAGTACATGGCTATCCAGGCTTCAAGTTCAGGAAAGTTTGCTGGTAAACTTCTGATATTCATGTGGGCAATTTTCATGCCCTTAGTGGAAAACCAAGAGGAGTCATCCATGGACCTGGCATTCCAATGGGGGCCAGGGTTAGATTCTATGTCTCCTGACAAGCATAAGCGCAGAAGCATCACCCAAACTTCTTTGTAGAATCTGTAATTGCGCTTGAGGTATTTGGGCATGCTAGGGGGGTGATAGAGAAGGAAATGCCCCAATTTGGAAGGATGAGTTATATGGAGGTACAGGTTAGGAGAAGGGAGCAAGGTTCTAGTTGGTATAAGGTTGGAGAATACAAGGAGAATTCTTCATGGCAGTGGGACCCGGGGTATCCAGCTGGTATGTTACATGAGAGATAGGAGAGGATGATTATGGTGGGTAGTAATCCTGATACCACCAGAAGTGACCTTGGGCATGCAAGAGAGAACATTATGTATGCCTTGTATGAAACCTCTGTAAATCAGAAGTAGATTGTCCCTTATAAGAGAAGAATACAGTGGTGTGAAAAAGTATTTGCCCCCTTCCTGATTTTCTCTATTATTGCATATTTGTCACACTGGATGTTTTCAGGTCTTTAGACAAAATGTAATATTAGATAAAGGGAACCTGAGTGAACAAATAACACTTGTTTTTTTTTTATTTCACTTATTTAATGAAAAAAGTTAACCAACACCAATTGGCACTGTGTGAAAAGTAATTGCCCCTTACACTTAATAACTGGTTACGCCACATTTAGCTGCAATGACTGCAACCAAACACTTCCTATAATTCAATATCAGTCTTTCACATCGCTGTGGAGGAATTTTAACCCACTCTTCCTCTAGAACTGCTTTAATTCAGTAACATTTGGTAGGTTTTCGAGCATGAACTGCTCGTTTCAGGTCCTGCCACAGCATCTCTATTGGGTTTAAGTCTGGACTTTGACTAGGCCACTCCAAAACTTTAATTTTACTTCTTTTAGCCATTCTGATGTGGACTTGCTTTTGTGTTTTGGATCATTGTCTTGCTGCATGACCAACTACGCTTCAGCTTCAGCTGACAGAAGGATGACTGGACATTCTCCTTAAGAATTTTCTGGTACAGAGCAGAATTCATGGTTCCTTTAATTATGGCAAGTCATCCAGGTCCTTAGCAGCAAAGCATCCCACACCATCACACTACCACCACCATGTTTGACTGTTGGTATGGTGTTCTTACTGTGGAATGCTGTGTTTGCTTTACGCGAAACATTATGGGATCCATGTTGTCCAAAAGTTCCACTTTGAACTCATCTGCCCATAGAACATTTTCCCAAAGGCTTGTGGATCATCCAGGTGCTTCAGCAGCAAATGAGAGCGAGCATTTATATTCTTCTTAGTTAGCAGTGGTTTCATCCTGCTCTCCACATAGAAGCCCATTTTGCCCAGTCTCTTTCTGATTGTGGAGTCATGAACACTGACCTTAGCTGAGGCAAGAGAAGCCTGCAGTTCTTTGGATGTTGTTTTAGGATCCTTTGAGACTTCTTGGATGATTTTGCACTGCACCCTTGGAGTAATTTTGGCAGGCCGCCACTCCTGGGAAGGTTCACTACTGTTCCAAGTGTTCTCCATTTGGAGATTATGGCTCTCACTGTGGTTCGATGGAGTCCCAGAGCCTTAGAAATAGCTTTGTAACCCTTTCCAGACTGATGAGGGCAACAAAATGTTTTCTGATCTTTTCAGGAACTTCCTTTGATCATGGCATAATGTGCTGGTTGAATCTTTGTGCTGGCAATGTGACTCTGATGGTAAGGGCCAAAATAAGTGAGATTTATATTGAGCAGGGCTGGCTGTAATCAAGCCTGGCTGTGTTCAATCAGCTGACTCTAATTATCCCTTTAATTGGGTTGATTTAACTAGGGGCAATTACTTTTTCACACAGTGCCAGTTGGTGTTGGTTAACTTTTTCATTAAATAAATGAAATAAGTAAAAAAAAAAAGTGTTATTTATCACTCAGGTTCCCTTTATCTAATATTATATTTTGTCTAAAGACCTGAAAACATCCAGTGTGACAAATATGCAATAATAGAGAAAATCAGGAAGGGGGCAAATACTTTTTCACGCCACTGTATAAGTGACAGAAATGGTGACTTAAGGGCAGGGTGACACCTATAGTGAAGGCAGTTTGAGTGAGACCCTTAGTGGCCAGAGGTTGGCAGTCAATTATACAAGTTATTCACAAGAGGCAGGTATTCCAATAGAGTGCAGTTTATGAGAAGTGGGCAGGAGCAGGGGGAATTTGAAAAGGTGAGAGGAAAAGATAAAACTGGGATACCCTCAGTCTGAGTTACTTTTCCATACATACATACATACATACATAATAGTATCAGCAGATAAGGACCTACAAGGCCCACCTATTCTGCCCATAGCAGTATTCCCCCTCTACTGAGCCCAACTTGCCTCCCAGACTTTACCTGTGCCCCCTTCCCTCCCAGTATACCAATGTGCTTATCCCATGCATGCTTGAAAACTGAGGCCATCTCTTCCACAACTACTTCTTCCAGCAGGTTGCTCCAAGCATCTACCACCCTCTCCATGAAATAGTACTTCCTCACATAACCCTAAAACTGTCCACCCTCCAACTTCATACTGTTTCCCCTGGTTTTGGAACATCCTTTCATTTGAAATAGGTCCCCCTCAGTGTCCTGTTTATACCTTTTAGATATTGTAACATCTGGATCATATCCCTCCATCTCCCCTATTTTCCAATGTGTACATATCCAGCTCCCTCATCTGTTCCTTGTAAGCCTTCCCCTGCATTCCCTGTATCATCTGAGTAACCCTCTTCTGGACTGCCTCCACCCTCTATGTACCCCTTTTCAGTAGCGGTCTCCAGAACTGTACATAGAAATCCAGATGAGGTCTTACCAGGGCCAAATACAGTGGCATGATGACTTCCCTTCTTCTACTAGCTATGCCACGACTTATACATCACAACATTCTACTTGTCCTCCTCACCACAGCCTGTCACTGATTTACCACCTTCAGGTCAGCTGAGATGATGACTCCCAAGTCCCTCTCTTGTTCCACTACTGTTATTTCCACCCCATTTATCTTATACTTTGCTCACAGATTTCCATGCCCCATGTGCATAAACTTGCATTTACCTGCATTCAAGTCAAGCTTCCATGCTTTGGACCACCTCTCTAGTCTATCAAGGTCCTCCCTCATTCTCCCAACCTCTCTTGTCATATCCACTCTAATACATAACTTGATACCATCGGTGAACAAACACACCCCACCTTCCAGACCTTCAGCAATGTCTCCAATGAAAATGTAAAAAACAATGTCTCCAATGAAAATGTAAAAATGTAATAGTCCCAGAACAGATCCCTGCAGCACCCCACTCGTTACTCTCCCCTTCTCAGAGATCACCCCATTTACCGTAGCCCTTTTTGTTCTTTCTGAGAGCCAGTTACCCACCCTCTTTTTTACAGTTGGCTCCACACCTAGACCACCCTTCTTGTTTGGCAATCTTTTGTGAGGAACAGTGTTGAAAGCCTTCCTGAAGTCCAAAGAGGCCACATCCACTGCCTTTCATCTGTCCACCACTCCTGTCACACAGTCAAAGAAATGCACCAAGTTCATCTGACAGGTTCTCCCTCTGATGAACTCATGTTCCCTGTGATCAATCAACCTCCTTTCTCCTAGGTTGTCCACCAGTCTTTCCTTTTGGAGTGCCTCCATGATTTTTCTGACCACTGACATTAAGCTCACTGGCATGTAATTTTCTGCCTCTGCCCTGTCCCCTCCCTTGTGAAGTGGTACTACATTTGCCTTTCTATAATCATCTGTAACCTCTCCTGTTTCTAGAGACAGAGTTAACAGCTAGCAGTTCTACTAGTTCCCTATTGAGCTCTTTCAGGATCCTGGGGGTGCACCTCATCTGATCCATTGCTTTATTTACTCTAAGACTGCCTACTCTTTTTAGGACCCTTTCTGCCATTAAGAGTCTTAAAATATACGCAATTTCATTAAATTGGGAAGTACATAAAAAAATAACATTGGGGTGTGCTATAGACCACCAGATATGAATGTAATAAATCACTCAGATTTCATGAAGAATAAACAAACATCTCACTACTCAAGAAAATATTAGTAATGAAAGATTTTAATTTACCAGGCATACACTGGAATGACCTCACTGTATCAAATTCAAGTGAGCAGATGTTCACACATACTTCAATAAAGAATGGACTACATTAGCTTGTTGACAAACCTACTTGGGTCAACAATATCTTATATGTAATATTAACCAATAGGTATGATGATATAAACAATGTAGAAATCATTGTACGACTTGCAAATAGCAATCACAATATAGTTATATCAACACACAGAAGCAGACCAAAAGAATTAAGGTTATAACAGTTACAAAAAAACTATAACAGGGCTAATTTCAAAGGCATTAAGGGGGCACTTCAGGAATGGAATTGGGAAGAAACAGATTACTTGAATTTGTGAAAAAAATGCATACCAGACAAACCACTCTACAATAGAAGGGGTAAAGTGCCACAGTGGTACACTCAAACAATTAGGAAACAGTTAAGTAAAAAAATGAGCAGCCTTTAAAGCTATGAAAAGGGGAAAATAAGTTCTACAACACTGAGAAATATAAAAAGGAACTAAGAACAAAAAAAATGATTAGAAGAGAGAAGAAACAACTGGAGTTTAAAATAGCTCACAAGAAAGACAATGGGAAACCCATCTCTGCCTATGTTAACAATAAATCAGATGACAGATCTGTGGGGCCAATACTTGATGGATCAAAGGAAATTACAGAAGATCAACAAATAGCTAAGCACTTTAAGAATTATTTTTGCTCTGTCTACAATGGTGCCATGTGAAAACAATTAAGTAAAAACATCAACCACCAAAAACAGTTAATACAAAACAGCTTGGTCAAATACAGCATGTTTTGTTTTTGAGGGGGGCAAGCCCACCCACACCACCATTCTTACATATACCCACTCCAGGAAGGGCACATTTCGGACAGGTGGGCAATTTTCAGTTCCTGTATTTGACTTTGCTGACTTGACTTCACTGTTTTAACTTAACTGTGTTCACTGGCCACCTTGTAGAACAAATCTGGTGATACAACATTAGGCACAAATTCTGAAGCTGATAACAGATTGGGGAATGGGAATAGTGAGACAGATAAATGTATAACTAAAACTGAGGTTATGGAACTGTTAAACAAAATAAATACAGACAAATCATCAGGGCCAGATGGATTATACCCTAGGTTACTGAGGGAAATTGGGGTGTGGCTAGTGGGGCCTCTTAAATTCTTGTTTAATAAGTCTCTTGAGACTGGGGAGGTGCCAGATGACTGGAGAAGGGCACTAGTGGTCCGAATATTTAAGAAAGGAAATAGATCCACAACATCTAATTATAGGCTGAGAAGCCAAACAAAAATTTAAGCAAAACTATGGAGACCATTAAAAAGACAAAATTTGAAGATGATATGAAAATAAAAAATTTCATTAACTCAACTCAGCATAGATTTTGCAAGAATAGGCAATGTCTTATGAATTCTTTGGCATTTTACAAAAAGGTGAACCAAGCTCTGGAACAAAATTTGCCCAGTGGACATACTCTATCTTGATGTCCAGAAGTCTTTTGACAAGGTACCTCCCAGCATACTCATAAAGAAACTCTGGGATACAGGAATCGATAACAAACTAACAAAGTGCATAACAAAGTGGTTAGTTTGGAGAACGCAGACAGCAAGGATAAGAGGTGCAATGTCAAATACTGGAGGGGTGACAGGTGGAGTCCTGCAGAGAATGGTGCTGGGATCTGTCCTGTTTATATTCTTTATAGTGGACTTAAATAAGCAGACAAAAAGTTGGGTAGTGAAATTTGCAGACAACAGAAAATTGGAAGCAGTAGTATGCACATGCATCAAATAAATCAACTGGAAAGGGATCTACAAACAATCAAATTATGGGCAGACAAGAATAAAATGACCTTCAGCACTGAAAAGTGTGTTGTCATGAACTTAGGCATAAAAAAGGCATCAAATATAAGCTAAACAGCAGCACATTAGAGACTGCACACAATACAAGAGACTTGGAAATTTGAATAAATAACAACCTCAGTTTTAGTAAACACTACACTGAGGTTATTAAAAAAAAATAGATTAGGGGCTGCATCCATAGGGCTTTTCTATGTGGAAGCAGTGGTCATGTGGTAACACTGAACAAAACTTACATCAGGTAGGCCCCACCTTGATTACTGTAACCCATTGTGGAGTCCCAATCTAAGGATGGACATCATGAATCTTGATAAAATTAAGTATAAAGCTAACAAAATGATTTCAGGACTAAGAGAGAAGCTCTATGAGACTAGACTGAAAGATGTAAGGCTTCAGTATATACTGAACATTGGATACAAGGACAGTTATGGGGGACTTATTCCAGATGTTCAAAATCATAGGTGATAAAGAGTTGATGAACCATCTGGAGCTGGAATTTAATGTCAGAGATATATACCTCAGGAGGCACAGTAAACAAATCAAGGTACAACTCTCCAGGAACAAGAGCAGGAGAAACTTCTTTACTGAAAGAGCAGTTAAAATATGGAAAATCTTGCCAAAAGAAGTGGTGGTAGCAGACTCCTTTGGGATTTTTATGAAGAAACTTAATGAGTTTCTGTTAAACTTGGACCACACAAAATGGCCCTCTGAGGTGGGAGACAGATCAGCAGGGCATCAAGCTTTTTCTGTCATATCTCCATGTATAGAGCCAAGTATAAAACATCACTTACATTTAACAAACAAGATAATCATCTTACAAATAAAACAATTCCCAACAGTAAAATACCAAGTCCCACAAAACAATCCATATCACAAAAATAATAAAACTTGAGGTAAGGGGAACACGTTCTGTTTCAACATAGCTGCACTAACTTTATTATTAATGTTAAAGAGCTGCTGACAACTCTAAGGAAACAATGAAAACTAATTCTTAGGTACATTTCACTTATATTGGTTATGTGTTCTATAGATTTCTCCTGCAGATTTTTTTATTACTGAGTACATTTATATGAATACATTTCTATCCCTCAGAATTCATCTGCTTTTGTAGCTTACTCCCTTCTTCAAGTCAAAATCCTGTGTTGTGACAACAATATCTCTAGCCATGGGAGTAAATGTGATGTCACAAGCAGTTCATTATGTCCTCAAGTAGGGAGAAAGCAATAGAATAGGAATAGATGAACTCATCAGGGGCAAACATCCTGCTTTCATGTGAATGACCTCTGTAATAAATAATGGGGGATACAAATACAATAATAATGTTAAATACAGGCTGGACTGTGTCTAAATATTATGTTCTGTTAAAGATGTCCTGAAGGCATCAGCTGCTCTTTAATGTTGTTGTTTCACGACACAGTATGTACTGCATTACCAGGGATACTGTATACACACACACACAAACACACACACACACACACACACACACACACACACACACACACACATACACACACATATACTGATTTGTGTCTAGATTATATGATGAAGGATCTACTGGAAAGACTGGTGTCTAGATACGTGGAAACACAAGGGAGAAAACTCCTAAGCTTTCTCTGAGCATACCAGTGAATTATCAGGGGAACTTAAAGGGAATGTACGATTTGGAATGGGTAACACCATGGTCTAACCTAAGTAGGAATCAGGGGGCAGGGCAGCAAGATGAGTTTGGTGCTGCTCCACTCCCTGTTGCTCTGTGTTTGCTTGGCCATTTGCATTCATGACTGCTATTGCTGCTTTGATTTTATGTTATTTTTTAAAAAAGTTTTAAGTGAAGTTTCAAAAAAATGAAATGAATAGCTGAGAAACAGCACTATATTTGAATGATGACTGCCAATGATGGTCAATTGATAGTGTAGCAGGTGTGCTTTCAGATGTTATGCCTGAGTGGGAAGGAGTTGCTGCCCATTCCTTTCTTTGGTGCAGCATGTATGCTGTGGGAGTGTTTTGAAATTGGCTCAGAATGTTGGAAACACTTGGGGATGGATGACTGCGAGAGCACTCTTTTCCTCTTTGGGAGTCAAGAAGATTTGTGCGAGGAAAGATTGATGGTTGCAGCTGCACTATAGGTGCTGACACAACTGTATCACTTTATAAAATGTATACCATGATTGCCTAGGGCTGGAGGGAGGTCTCTGTATCAAACCTAATATTATCAAATTTACTACACTCAGTGAAGCCATCTACTTTTGGGGAGGAACTCCCCAGATGACAGTAATCAGCTTAAACCTGGAGGTTGTAAGGATAATGAAGCATTGAAGCCAAGGAAATCAGGAGATGATAATCCCCCTTTGGGGAAGGCTATTCTAAGGACCTTACAGAGAAATATGGCCTGGAAGTATCACCCAGGAATTTAATGTACTCTCATGTAGGGAGAGTACTGTTTCCTCTATCTGTGGAACATAATATGGCTATGGCTTTGGCCACGTGTGTTGAGCAGCATGAGATATTTTTTTTTTACCAAAGGAAACACTTCTTAACTGTGGTATAATGCAGGTGAATTTTTGTAGCTGTTTGTTGTAATCCCAATGGCTTGTTCTTTGGATAAAAAACACCTAAAGGAATGCAAAATACTGCACCAGATAAATTGAAGTATTTGGAGTTATATGACTAGACAATTTAATTGGCTTGCTCATACCTAAAAAAAACTTCACAGAGGAACACTAAGCATTTTGTTTTATATGGTCTTTAGTTCATGTTAATGGACACATGGCAAGATAAAAAGAGCTTTGACCACTTTTTATACTAATACCCGGTGTACTGCAACTTAAAAATTATGTACTAGTGATCTGGATTTCGGAAGTTTTAAGCAATGCTAAGTAATGATTTTATTTTATAAATATATGGATTGTTGAGATATAGCTAAATGTTTTAGGCTGGGTCACTTTACTTAAATGTCTTGTTGAACACTTATTTTATTTTTAACTCTTCTTTTTTAGTCATTTTTTTATGTTTTGCATGTCATTTGGTGAATTTTTATACCCCTTTTCATGTAAAGATAATGATTGTATGGCAGCTTCATCCTGTAGAATGAAGCATTATTATAAAAATAGAGTATGGAAAAGTATAAGGTAAAGCCTCTTTAAATTGTAACAAATATAAGAGTTGTTTCCTTGATAAATAAGGCTGTTCCAATTGAAGGTTAAATTGAAATGGTGGACTTGTCTGGTGACAATATTTGACTCACTTTTGTCCCCAAGACAGAAATATTGCCAGATTACAGACTGTGTCAAAATAATCCTGTGCACTGACCCTAGGCCTTCATTAAGGCCTGATCATCATGCCCTAGGTTTATCCCCTGGTGAGAGGAAATAAAGTATGGCATGGGATTGAATAGATTGGTAAACACAACAGAATTTTCCTGAAGAGTCTCAGTGAGCTCTCTAAATGGTAGCACTTTGTGGGCTACTCCGTGCCAAAGTCTGTTGTTATCCCTTTTTGGTGAGCAGTATGCTTTACTTTAACAGGTGGCTGATATGATCTGTGTCACATTCTCTCCTAAGATACTACCAAGATGTTATGGACAGAGTTAGTCCCAGAAGTGGTATTTTATACTCTTAATATTACAATGTAGTATAAAACTATAAATCACAAAGTTCATTAACTATATGGGAATTCTATATGGCACTGACAAAAGAGAATGTATATGCTGCTATAGAAAGGAAAAAGAAATGTCAGCTAGGGTAAAATGATAGGTGTGTGATATTTTCTGTCAAAAGTACCATACATCAAAAGCCACACATGATAAATGTGAAATGATAAGTCACGGTTGCCAGTGTATCTGCTAATTTTATGTTGTATTAATAAATGTGTTTCACTGTATCTTACTGTTGGTAAAAGTTTTTGGTTTTTTTTCCTGGGTTGTGAGCTAGGGATTTTAAGGCATAGTACTTTTTACAAAATTTGCCCTCAATCTCCAAGTATATCTCTTTTGAGCTACCTTTCATAGATTTGTGTGATATTCTCTGTCAATTTTTGATAGTCATTGCAATCTATGACTCCATCTACTAAGTCAAAAAGTTTACAGGAATATCAGCCCACTCACCCTAAGAAACAAACTACAAAGTTTACTTAATTAATATTCATATTTATTCCATCCAGTCATAGAGAATCCAATGTTTTGGAACATTCCTTCATTAGGGAAGACTGGTTATTCTAAATTAAATATAAATATAAATACAGTTATTGAAACAAAGGACATTTAATTAAAAAATAATAAAAATATATAGTTGAGGAAAAGGAAAATCCTTTCATACACATCCTGATACCTTTCATGTTACATTTCAACTTCACTTTCATATGAATCAAACCAGAAATGACTCTCACCTTCTTCACTTCTTTATTCAAGATAATAGAAACAGAATAAAACAACTTAAATCGCCTTGACTGAAACATAGGTGGTGTCACAATAGAAGTTCCATTATAATAATACAGCAATCTTATGTTCTTTACTACCTAATTCCCATTCTAGATTACCTTCAACATTTAATACAGATAGTTCACTTAAACTCTCTGTTGCAGGAGAAAAATAAATCAGAAGGACCTCTTGAATTATTGCATTTATACAACATGACTCCGGACTAATATACTTACAGATATCACAATCACAAAGACCTCTGTAAATAATTGAACATACATAGAATTCTTTCATTTCCATTCTATCCTGTCAAGCAATTAATATCATCATTTTAAACAGTAAAATGCCAAAGGCTTTACATAGTTTTTAAGGAGAGAATGCTACATGTACCAAACGCTTATGTTTCCCACTGAAAGGCTTTATCCAGTCTTTTCAAAACAGCTCAGCAGTCTGCAAAAATACAAATGGTAAATAACCCTACTTTGTCTACATTAGTACATTATTGCACATATGCTGACAAAGAAAAGGGGCTCTACCTGAAAACATGAGTACTTTGTCAAAGGTTTACTTGTTCTTAGCCTGCAGGCATAAATATCTAAGAAAACATAAAAGGTAAATGGCACCACAATCATAACTGTTTAGTCGCTGACAAGTTATGTTCTTTTATGTTTTTTTGAATTGATGCTTTTACGTGGCATTGTTTCATAGTCACTTTTGCAGGTGAGAGTGAATTGCCAGGCCTCTGATGCACTTTCTAAATCTTATATGCTCCACCTCCAAATCTGGCGCATAACACGAAGACGTCCAGTGAAAGCACAGGTAGTGGGAATTTAAGGCCTTACTAACAATTTCCTTTAGTATCAGTTTTTTACACACTTCTTAAAATTCATAAAGACCATGTTAGTCCTCCAGGGAGACCAATTGTTTCAGGAATGGGCTCAGATTTAGAACATCCATCAATATTTGTGGATTGTCTTATATGGGACCTGGTAGAACAAACTAAATCTTTTATTAGGGACAGTACTCATGTAATTAATCTTATTAATGAGATGAATGAAACACTGGATCTAACCCAACCTTTGATTTTAGTAACATTTGATGTAAAGGATTTGTGTATATGTAAGCCTGCAGGCTAAGAACAAGTAAACCTTTAACAAAGTACTCATGTTTCCAGGTAGAGTCCCTTTTCTTTTTCAGCATATGTGCAATAATGTACTGGTATAGTGAAAGTAGGGTTATTTACCATCTGTATTTTTGCAGACTGCTGAGCTGTTTTGAAAAGACCGCGTAAAGCCTTTCAGTGGGAAATATAAGCATTTGATAGAGGTAGTGTTCTCTCCTTAAAATCCATTTAAAGCCTTTGGTGTTTCATTGTTTAAAATGATGATATTAATTACTTGGCATGGTAGAAAGGAAATGAATGAATTATATGTATATTCAATTATTTACAGAGGTCTTTGTGATTGTGATATCTGTAAGTATATTAGTCAGGAGTCACATTGTGTAAATGCAATAATTCAAGAGGTCCTTCTGATTTATTTTTTTCCTGCAACAGAGTATTTAAGTGGACTAACTGTATTAAATGTAGAAGGTAATCTAGAATGGTAATTGTGCAGTAAAGGACATAAGACTGCTGTGTTATTATAAGGGATCTTCTATTGTGACAGCACCTATGTTTCAGTCAAGGTGATTTAAGTTGTTTTATTCTGTTTCTATTATTTTTAGTAAAGAAGTGAAGAAGGTGGGAGTCATTTCTTGTTTCATTCCTATAAAAATGAAGTTGAAATTTAACATGAAAGGCATCAGGATGTGTATGAAAGAATTTCCTTTTCCTCTTCTTTATATTTTTATTATTTTTTAATGAAAGGTCCTTTGTTTTAATAACTGCATTTATATTTAATTTAGAATAATAACCGGTCTTCCCTGATGAAGAAATGTTCCAGAACATTGGATTTTCTATGACTGGATGGAATAAATATGAATATTAATTAAATAAACTTTATAGTTTGTTTCTTAGGGTGAATGGGCTGATATTCCAGTAAGCCTTTTGTCACAAGTATAGCCATTTTACTGGTCTAAGCCTCTCCCCAGTACAAGGGAATTTCTGATACTGTTTTATTTCATTTTTTGAGGGGCGGCTGAGCTGGAATAACTTGATTGTTTTGAAGTACAAGCACTTGGCTTCCGTGCTTGGCTCCAGAGGGCCTTGACCAATTTGTTGAAGAAAGTTGGAAGGTTTTCTTTGACCATCACAACCTTAAACAAAAGCTATTATGAAGAATTAGATGATTTGGAAAAGGACTTTTGCAGCTGAGATTTCCACAGAATATTTGCTTTTCGACTGAAATATATTGGACATATGAACTTTATATTTCAATAAATCTGGGAATCTTTTTGACCATTGCTTTGGAAGTGTTTTTGCAATTTAAGCCTGAAAGGTACTGTCTCTTCCCCCTCCCATTTTTTTAGAAACATTTAAAATGTGGTTAGACATTTCTAAGTATATATATATATATATATATATATATATATATATATATATATGTATATTTGATATTTAGTTATGAGTAATTCTGAGGAACTGGAAAATGTTACAGATAGAAGATCTCTTCCTGTGATTATCACAGAATCTGAGGAACATGCAACCCTAGACAAGTATAAAACCAAAAGGAAATTTACAGGTCCCACTGTATCAAAAACTTAAGTACATGATTATGAGTTCAATGACAAAAACAGTTACATTGGGAATGGCATGCTTTAACTTTAACAGAGTATCTTAAACAGAAACTTATACCTAGAGGTTTAAGAGTCTTGGTGGAACCTAATTTGGGGTTTACAACTGATGAGCTTATGGAAAAGTGGGATCGTGCTAGGAATCACTGTTCTAGGGATTTTATGTTAATTCTAGTGGAAGCTTTGACAAAAGAATTGGAGAAAATAGATAAAGATTTTGAAATTTTAGAACAGGGAGTTAAGAAACAGTTTTCTTTGGAAGAATCTACAGGCTTATTGGCTAAAGTAAATAAACAAATAGATGAATATGACAATGAAATAAGAGCTATTAAAATGACAACATTTAAACATGATTTAAATGATTATAAAGATGGTAAAGTTTATTCATGGTTTGAAAATAAAGAAGGCAGATTTAGAACAGGTTATGTCTATAATATGGATTCAGATAGTAATCTATATACGTCAAGTAGTGACACAGATGTGGAGCAAATTAGAGGAAGAAGAGGTGACCATTTTTTAGGAAGGAGAGGTTTCAGATAAAGGAGACACAGACAATGGGGAAGCAAACTCGAGGTTATCAGTACACAAGGAAAGAACAAGATTTGGATCCAGAAGAAGGAGGGTCAGGATTAGGAAGAGAGGATCAGTCTGTAGGAGCAGAAGGAAGGAGAAAAGACAAATCAAAAGATTTAACTTTAGTAGTTGTGACTTGATCACAGACCAAAGAGCCATTTTCAATTTATCAAAGAGGAATTTAACACCATTAGAACTATCACTATTAGGAAGGGACTTACGCTTTGCCCACATGAAAGACTTAAAGATTTTGAGATTAAATTAGATTTAAATCATTTCTTCAGAAAACTAAGATTGAGGTAATTTTTTGATGATAATATTTTTGAGACAGTAGATAGTGGAGATCAAGTTATAAAAAAGCAGATTTTAAGTCAGAAAACTATAAATTTGATCACAATATCTTTTTCCAGGAAATATTGCATCCATTATTGAAACTTATATTGGTTTAGTGAGCAAAGATATCGAAAAGAAATTAAAAGAGTTAAGGAATTCAGACAGAAGGACAAGGTTCAATTTAACTTCAGGGGAATTTGCAGCCCTAAGAAAATGGGAAAATGATAAAAGATTGTGATTAAAAGCTAATAATGGTGGTGGACTAGTATTGTAAGATTATGATAATTATAAAAAAGATACATTGAAATGTTAAATAATGAAACAAATTATTTACTTTTAATGCAGGATCCAACTGAGAATATTTCTGATTTCAATTGAAGAAACTTTAAAAAGGGCTTTGGAAATGGAATGGATTATGGACTGGGAATTTAAGGCTTTAAATACAAATTTTCCTTTGATATCAGTTTTTTACATGCTTCCTAAAATTCATAAAGACCCTGTTACTCCACCAGGGAGACCATTTTTTTCAGGCGTAGGCTCAGTTTTAGAACCTCTATCAATATTTGTGGATTATCATATATGGGACTTGGTAGAAAAAAAACTAAATCTTGTATTAGGGACAGTACTCATGTAATTACTGAAACACTTCATCTAACATCAACTTTGATTTTAGTAACATTTGATGTGAAGGATTTGTAAACTTTGATCCCTCTTGAAGCTGGTTGCTTAGCTCTAAAAGAGAGTTTGGAATTAAAAAGGGACAGTATTAAACCTCCAAATGAGTTTGTGATGCAATTAGCAACATTAGTTTTGACTCAAATTACTTTAAATTTGAGAAGCGCTTTTATGCACAAATCAAAGGCACTTGATATGGGTTCTAGTATGGCACCAGCTTATGCAAATTTGTATAAGAACAGTTTTGAGGAACAATTTGTTTATCCAATAATATTTTGCTGAGCATATTTTGCAGTGGAAACATTTCATTGATGATATTTTGCTTATATGGAATGGCGCAGAACAAGAACTGTTATATTTTCATGAATATTTAATTACTAGAACAGATCATTTAAAATTCACTTAAATTACAATAGTATTGAGATCTCATTTTTAGAAATATTAATATTCAAGAAACACAATAGACTTTGTGCTAAGATATTTAGGAAGCCCGCAGATCAGAATTCTCTATTGAGAGCTGACAGTTCTCATCCTAAGGCATTAGCTGATTCAGTCTCTTATAGTAAGTTCCTGCAGGTGAAGAGGAACTGTTCAGAGCCAGAGGATAAGAATATTTATTTCTTTTATTTATTTATTTAGGGATTTGGATCAAACCTCCTACCTCATTCCAATATTTCAATAAATGACATGGCAATTTGTTTTGAAGAGAGCGGTTATAGACATCAGATTTGAGATAAAGCTAAGGAGAGAGAAGCAACTATAGATAGGCAACAATTATTACAAGTTAAAAGTAAACGTGATCAACGAGAAAATATAGTGAATAAAACAATTTTGTTGTCAGTCAAACACAGCAAGGTGTTTTTTGATATCAAAAAAATGTTAGAAAACACTGGAATGTTCTTAATTCTACAGAAAAGGGAGAAACAGCCTTTTCAATAGGTCCCCAAATAGTGGCCAAGAAGGTTAGATCATTAAATGACATGCTAGTACACACTGATCACAGAATCCCAGAATTAGTGAAAACAAGCTATTTCACTAAGGAGGAATTAAAAGGTAATTTTAGCTGTGGTAGGTATATCCACTGCAATAACACAAGACATACTGAAAAGATCATGAACATTTTATGAAATGAGGATTTCTTGATAAAATACTTCATTAATTGCCAGACGGAGGGGGTGATATATGGTATTAAATGGCCCTGTGATTTAATGTATATTGGGAAAACCAAATAACTTTGAAGCAAAGAATAAGTGAACGTAAGGGGTATATTAGGAATCATGACTTTACCTCAATGTTAGTACATCACTTTGATGAGAGGGGACATCAATTACCTTCGCAGTGATTTTTTGGCATAAAAAAAGTGAGAAGAAATAACAGAGGGGGCAACTTTAGTGAAAAATTGCTGTATAGAGAAGCTTTTTATATTAATTACTTCCAAACAACTAATCTGAAATTTGGTTTGAATGAATGTATTGACTGACAGTCTGTACTATTAGCTATTTCCCCCCTCTTTTGACAGGAGGTATGAGAGAAAAAAACTTCCTTCTCCCTTCCCCCCACCATCCTATCTTCCTAAATAGTTTTAGTATATAAGGTTCCTTTTAAAAATACTTCTTTCTGTGACCTCTTCTGGCAGACTGCTTTGCTTGAACTGCTCCCAGGTATTGTGACTAAAAAATGTTAAAGATTTCAGCTTTAAAATAGTTTATCTTTAAAATGAGCAAATGTGCTTTAAGCAGAAAGCTCTGCCACTGACACCTTTCATTGTAGGTGCCACATAGGGATGGGTCTGGTGCAGGAGGTAAGCACTACCTATGCTTCCATGGGATGTCTTCACATTGTGCACCAGATTCAGAGGTGGAGCATTTAAGATTTAAAAAATGCATCAGAGGCCTAGCAATTCTCTCCCATCAGCAAAAGTGACTATGAAACAACACCAGGTAAAAGCATCAATTTAGAAAAGCATAAAAGAACAGAACTTGTCAGCGAGTAACAGTTATGACTGTGGCACCATTTACTTTTTATGTTTTCTTAGATATTTAAGCCTGCAGGCTAAGAACGAGTAAACCTCTTACAAAGTACTCATGTTTCCAGGTAGAGTCCCTTTTCTTTGTCAGCATATGTGCAATAATGTACTGGTGAAGGGAAAGTAGGATTATTTACCATCTGTATTTTTGCAGACTGCTGAGCTGTTTTGAAAAGACCGTGTAAAACCTTTCAGTGGGAAACATAAGCATTTGATACAGGTAGCGTTCTCTCCTTAAAAAACATTTAAAGCCTTTGGTGTTTTATTGTTTAAAATGATAATATTAATTGCTTGACAGGGTAGAATGGAAATGAAGGAGTTCTATGTCTGTTCAATTATTTACAGAGGTCTTTGTGATTGTGATATCTGTAAGTATATTAGTCAGGAGTCACGTTGTATAAATGCAACAATTCAAGAGGTCCTTCTGATTTATTTTGTTCCTTCAACAGAGTGTTTCAGTGGAATATCTGTATTAAATGTTGAAGGTAATCTAGAATGGTAATTAGGTAGTAAAGGACATACGATTGCTGTATCATTATAAGGGGGCTTCTATTGTGACAGCACCCATATTTCAGTCAAGGTGATCTAAGTTGTTTTATTCTCTGTTATTTTTAGTAAAGAAGTGAAGAAGGTTGGAGTCATTTCTGGTTTGATTCATATAAAAGTAAAGTTGAAATTTAACATGAAAAGTATCAGGATGAGCATGAAAGGATTTTTCTTTTCCTCTTCTATATATTTTTATTATTTTTTAATGAAATGTCCTTTGTTTGAATAACTGTATTTATATTTATATTTAATTTAGAATACCAGTCTTCCCTGATGAAGGAATGCTCTGAAACGTTGGATTTTCTATGACTGGATGGAGTAAATATGAATATTAATTAAATAAACTTTGTAGTTTGTTTCTTAGAGTGAGTGAGATGATATTCTAGTAAACATTTTGTCTCAAGGATAGCCATTTTACTGGTCTAAACCTCTCCCCGGTACACAGGAATTTTTGATACTGTTTTATTTAATTTTTTGAGGGGTGTCTGAGCTGAAATAACGTGATTGTTCTGTCTATTAAGTCTTATATAATCTGTTTAATGTATTTCTATATGTATATTCGTTATTTAATGTATCCTATTTGTATTTTTATACACACACACAATATATATATATATATATATATATATCTATATATATAAAACTGGGTATCAGGTTTTTTTTTTGTATATTGTAAAGGCTCACAGCTGAACAATAAAAAACTGCTGAACTGAAGTGGGGATTGGAAGGGGAAAGTGTAATACTTATCTGACCGCAACTGGATTCAAAACTGCTTATTCTTTCAAAAGACCACTATGGTGCAGAATAATCCAGTTTTTTTCCTGTATGTTTTCTATACAGTATATATTTTTTTGTAAGTGTTAGTATACGGCTGCACTCACTCCACCAAAAGGAGACTCAGAGATGCTGTTGCTCATAGATTCTTTGATTTATTCAAACTGCCACATCCTCAGAGCAGTGGGCAGTAACAAGAAATGTGGTAATGGAGAACCGCTACCAAGTTGATTGGTAGCAATTCTCTGTTTCCACACTTCTTGTTATTGACAACTGCTATGAAGATGTTGCAGTTCGAATAAAGCAAATAATCTACAAGCAACAGTATCTCTGAGTCTCCTTTTGGTGGGGTGAGTGCAGCTGTCTACTAATTGTTGAAACATTTTTTCTGTGCTGCATCACCATCTTAGTGTGTTCTACTCCTTACAAATGAAGTTTTTATGCTTTTACACCCATTTTTCCTTGAGAGTCTCAGGACCCCAGCAGACACGGCAGTGCATACACATGGAGGCGCACACGCATTCCAGGTACCAGCTTGGCCCCTTCCACAACACTCCCTGGCTATTGTTGGGCCCCCCATAGCCCAAAATGTCATCTGTCCTCCACCAGGTGGCAGCAAAGGGCCAGGGAAAACCCTCATCCCTCCCTGGGAGAGGAAAGCCACTTTGTGGCAGCTCAGTCCTACTCCACGCCATCCCCCCTGCTAAACCCCGATAATCCAGGCTCATTCTGGAACTTGAGTCACCAGTGTGGTGTCCAGCATCTCAACCCTCAGTGCCACTGGGCTGGCATTGAATAATCTAAATTATGCTACATAAAATATAAAAGCGGTGCAAAAGAGATGCCATATAGTAATATATCTGTAAAACATGGAACTAATGTGGCCTTTCTGCAAGAGACCCATACCATTAAATTTCACAGAGATGGACTGGTACAAGTATTTTCTGCAGGTAATAGCAATAGGAAAGCAAGTGTGACCATTCTGAAACAGAAATATAGAAAACATACAATTTGTCAGCAGAAAAGGACCACTTGGTCCACCCAGTCTGCCAAGGTGGTCTCTGCCTAGTCTGTCTCTGCAGACCCTAACTGGTCTCTGGTGACTCTCCCTCCTCCCTACCTTGTTGCTAGTATTCTCCAGTATCTTTCCCATGCATGGTTGAAGCCTCCTACTGTTTTTACCTCTGACAGAAAGAAGTATCCCATTCTAAATTTTATAAGAAATTGCCAGCCCTAACCAGTTTTAAATTCTACTATGTGGAATCTTGGAATGGTAGAGATTGTCATAGGTTGAGTTTATTATGTCAGTGTGGATAATTTCACTTCTGCACACTTCTCTCCATCCTGGGGATCACACGTAGGTCCCAATTATGCTAGCAGGTGACTGGAACCTGGTATGTGCACTACATTAGACAGGTCAACTAACACCAAAGGGGGTTCACACCAGTACGATGATCCCTGATTGAATTTCAAGATAACTTAAGGTTATTATATCCATGGAGAACACTCTCACTGTCAACAAGGAAATACACCTTCTATTTGATACCCCATGACCCCTTCTTGATGTTGGATTATTTACTTATCTGCCATGACTAATGAGGTAATTGTAGACCTCCAGACCTATGAAATCCTACAATAGGTTGTTTCAGACCACTTCCTGGTAAAACCATTCCACTGTTTCCAGTCAAATGGCCCCAAAAACAGGCAAAGACACCAGAGACTAAATAACTAGTGGAACATCAAGTCACTGAAAGCTCTCACAAAATACTTTATTAAATGAAAACTTGGGCACTATACCTGAGGTGGAGAGTCTGTGTGGAGGTGTACAAATGCACAGTTATGGGTGAACTGATGCACACGGCAGCCATCTGGAGGTGTAAGAGGGATGCTGAGATCACAAAACTACTAGGAGATGTAACAGTGCAAAAAAGAAGCTGTCAACCATCACAGAGACAGAGTGGCTCCAATTTAACACAGTACAGGCAAAGTATACTGAGTTAAACAAGGAAGGTGCAGAATATGGATCTTTTTAAAACTCAGAAATAGTGATAGTCAACACCATCTTTAATGATGTAATCAGTTATAGTGTTCAATGAGGCAACACGTATGCAGTGAACAGAGTGATTGAGATTGAGCGACTGCAAAAATTGTAACTCAATCTCAGCGCCTGCGTTCTGGGCTACCCAGAAAGGGTAGCAATGGATGAAAAGAAAGGTGACTGAAATCCATTGTGGGGGACAGAAGGGGAAGGAGGGTATGTGGGAGGCAGTGCAGCCAATGGCTGCCAAGCTGGCCTTGTGGTGTGGTGGTGAGGGAGGCTGTCTGTGGTAGGGAGAGTGAAGGGTTTGGATCTGGGCCAGCATGAGAATTTTTTGTGGTCGCACAGTCCATTTCTTTTTTTTACAAGTTTCAACCCCCCCGATATGCACCCCCCTGGAGTTGAGAATCTTTAGTTAGGTGGATGCAGGGGATGAAGTGAAGTTGATCCTGTTGCTGCGTTGTTCTTTGCCATGAGTGTACATCACTGTTTTTATTTTCAGTGATGTACACTCACCCTAATGGTGATCGCTGTTAAGTGATCACCATTATCACATATCAGTCTTGTTACCATAGCTTTATGTTACCTAATGCATAGAAAGTTATATTAGCATATGGTATGACTGAAAATGGCTCAATATGGCTACTGATGGAGTTAGCTACCACTGTACATTGACCAAAGAAATAAAGCAGGTAGATTACCTGCATTATGTCTAAAACAGTAGAAGAACCAACATACCATCACAGGCACAAGGGTGTCCACTTAGGCTCCTCTAATAACATGCTATCAGGATATGATTCAGGCATTCCAGTTAAACTATTAAACACTGCAGAGAGCAGAAAACCCCTTCCCTGAAGCCATTACCTCATTCCCACAATAGGATGACCTAGCTCACATTCTGACAGAAGAAGAAGAGGCATTAGGCACTCTGATATTGACCTCTGAGGTCAGAGCTGCCATCAAGTCTATTGACCTCTGAGTTCAGAGCTGCTATCAAATCTATTTTAAACAATAAAATATCACAGGATACTGATGCTAGATGCTCTAAACCTAGACCATAAAGTAACACGAGATAGCCCCACAATCCCGTTCAGAGACAGTCAGATATCCAGAAGCACAGTCAATCAGTCACTGTGTGGGGACAGAAAAAAGACTCCAGATAAGGTAATCTTCTCCAACGGTCAGGCTGTAGTGGGACACTTTACCTCTTCAGGCTCTGGCAATCCCGGTTCAGTCTCTGCTGCTGGGCTGAGTTCTGAGGACGGAGGCTGCTTCCAGGGCCTATAGAGGAGGACAAACAAGGAATCCCATTAGTATGCAGCCAGGCTAGTACAGGACCCTACTGCACATCGCCAACTATTGGAACTGTATCCCGATACAGATGGCTACTAACACATGCGCAAGATGAGCAGACACCACTACCATTCTATACAATCCTACCAGGTAAGCACTCTAACACAGCATTTAAACAGCTAAAATATCACAGGATACTAGTGCTAGATGCTCCTAAACCTAGCCCTTAAGTAACACAGAGATAGCCCCAAATCCCGTTCAGAACGGTCAGATGTCAGAAGCTCAGTCAATCAGTCACTGTGTGGGGACAGAAAAAGACTCAGATGAGTAATCTTCTCCAACAGTCAGAACTGTAGTACAGGACACTTACCTCTTCAGGCTCTGGCAATCGGTTTCGATCTCTGCTGCTGGGCTGAGTTCTGAGGCAGGCCTCCTCCAGGAGCCTAGGAAGGAAAGACAAGAGGAATCCCATTAGTATGCAGCGGGCTAGTACAGGACCCTACTAACATACCAACTATTGGAACTGTACACATCGATACAGATGGCTACTCGCATCACGCAAGATAGCGAGACTCCACTACATTCTATGCAATCCTACCAAGGCAAGCACTCTAATACAACATTTAAACAGCTAAAATATCACAGGATACTAGTGCTAGATGCTCTAAACCTAGCCCTTAAAGTAACACAGGAATATTACAATCCCCGTTCAGAGCAGTCCAGATATCGAAGCACAGTCAATCAGTCACTGTGTGGGGACAGAAAAAGACACCAGATGGTAATCTTCTCCAACAGTCAGAATATGATGCAGGACACTTACCTCTTCCAGGCTCTGGCAATCCCGGTTTCAGTCTCTGCTGCTGGACTGAGTTCTGAGGGGGCGAACAAACAACAGAACCCTATATGGGGACGGACAAACAAAAGTCCCATTAGTATGCAGCCCAGGCTAGTACAGGACTACTGCATCGCCAACTATTGGAACTGTATCCAATACAGATGGCTACTCTTGTCAAGATGGTGGTTTACCGCTACACATTCTATACAATCCTACCAAGATAAGCTCTAATACAACATTTAAACAGCTAAAATATCACAGGATACTAGTGCTAGATACTCCTAACCTAACCTAAAGTAACACAGAGATGCCCCAAATCCCGTTCAGAGCGGTCCAGATATCAGACTGGTCAATCAGTCACTGTGTGGGGACAGAAAAAGACTCCAGATGAGGTAATCTTCTCCAACAAGTCAAGCCATAGTGCAGGACACTTTACCTCTTCAGGGCTCTGGCAATCCCGGTTTCAGTCTCAGCTGCTGGGCTGAGTTCTGAGGGACCCGGGCTGCTTCAGAACCCATATAGGGGAGGACAAACAAAGTAATCCCATTGGTATACAGCGGGCTAGTACAGGACCCTACTGCGCATCATAACTATGGAACTGTGTCCCGTACAGATGGCTACTGCGCATAGCAGATAGCGGACACCCGCTACCATTCTGCAATCCTACCAAGGTAAGCACTCTATACAACATTTAAACAGCTAAAATATCACAGGATACTAGTGCTAGATGCTCTAAACCAGCCCTTAAAGTAACACAGAGATAACCCCAATCCCGTTCAGAACAGTCAGATGTCCAAGCACAGTCAATCAGTCACTGTGTGGGGACAGAAAAAAGACTCCAGATGGTAATCTTCTCCAACAGTCAGGCTGTAGTGCAGGACACTTTACCTCTTCAGGCTCTGGCAATCCCCGGTTTCAATCTCTGCTGCTGGGCTGAGTTCTGAGAGGCAGGCTGCTTCAGAGGCCTATATGGGAGGACAAACAGGGAATCCCATTGGTATGCAGCGGGCTAGTACAGGACCTACTGCGAATCCACAACCCTATTGGAACTGGATCGATACAGATGGCTACTCTGCTCACATAAGATAGCGGACACCAGCTACATTCTATGCAATCCTACCAAGGTAAGCACTCTAATACAGCATTTAAACAGCTAAAATATCACAGGATACTTACTAGTGCTAGATGCTCTAAAACTAACCTAAGTAACACAGAGATAGCCCCACAATCCCCGTTCCGACCGGTCCAGATATCCAGAAGCACAGTCAATCAGTCACTGTGTGGGGACAGAAAAAAGACTCCAGATGAGTAATCTTCTCCAACAGTCAGGCTGTGCAGGACACTTTACCTCTTCTGAGCTCTGCTGCATGATCCCCGGTTTCAGTCTCTGCTGCTGGGCTGAGGTTCTGAGGGCCGGCTGCTTCAAGACCTATATGGGGAGGACAAACAAAGGTCCATTAGTATGCAACGAGGCTAGTACAGGACCTGCGCTTGTCGCCAACTATTGGAACTGTATCCGATACAGATGGCTACTAACATGTCGAGATAGTGAGACACCGCTACATTCTATGCAATCTACCAGGTAAGCACTCTAATACAGCATTTAAACAACTAAAATATCACAGGATACTAGTGCTAGATGCTCTAAACCCTAGCCATTAAAGTAACACAGAGATAGCCCCACAATCCCGTTCAGAGCAGGTCAGATATCCAGAAGCACAGTCAATCAGTCACTGATGTGGGGACAGAAAAAAGACTCCAGATGAGTAATCTTCTCCAACAGTCAGGCTGTAGTGCAGGACACTTCACCTCTTCCAGGCTCCTGGCAATCCCGGTTTCAGTCTCTCGCTGCTGGGCTGAAGTTCTGAGGGGGCGGGCTGCTTCAGGGCCTATATAGGAGAGGACAAACAAAGGAATCCATTAGTACGCAAGCAGGCTAGTACAGGACCCTACTGCGTATCGCCAACTATTGGAACTGTGTCCCGATACAGATGGCTACTCTTGCGTCATGCAAGATAGCGGACAACGCTACACATTCTATGCAATCCTACAAGGTAAGCACTCTAATACAGCATTTAAACAGCTAAAATATCACAGGATACACAGTGCTAGATGCTCTAAACCTAGCCCTTAAAGTAACACAGAATAGCCCACAATCCCGTTCAGAGCGGTCAGATATCCAGAAGCACGATCAATCAGTCACTGTGGGGACAGAAAAAGACTCAGATGGTAATCTTCTCCAACAGTCAGACTGTAGTGCAGGACACTTTACCTCTTCAGGCTCTGGCAATCCCCGGTTTCAGTCTCTGCTGCTGGGCGGAGTTCTGAGGGGCGAATCAGCTTCAGGGCCCTATAGGGAGGACAAACAAAGGAATCCCATTAGTATGCAGCGGGCTAGTACAGGACCCTACTGCATCGCAACTATTGGAACTGTTATCGATACAGATGGCTACTCTTGTCACGCAAGAGATATGCGGACACCCGCTACACATTCTATGCAATCCTACCAAGGTAAGCACTCTAATACAGCATTTAAACAGCTAAAATATCACAGGATACTAGTGCTTAGATGCTCTAAACCTAGCCCTTAAAGTAACACAGAGATAGCCCACAATCCCGTTCAGAACGGTCAGATATCCAGAAGCACAGTCAATCAGTCACTGTGTGGGGACAGAAAAAAGACTCCAGATGAGTAATCTTCTCCAACAGTCAGGCTGTAGTGCAGGACCTTTACCTCTTCAGGCTCTGGCAATCCCGGTTTCAGTCTCTGCTGCTGGGCTGAGAGTTCTGAGGGGCGGGCTCGCTAAGGGGCCTATAGAGGAGGACAAACAAAGAATCCCATTAGTATGCAGCAGGCTAGTACAGGACCCTACTGCTTGTCCAACTATTGGAACTGTCCCGATACAGATGGCTTCCTAACACATGCATAAAGATGGCGGACACCAGCTACACATTCTATGCAATCCTACCAAGGTAAGCACTCTAATACAGCATTTAAACAGCTAAAAATCACAGGATACTAGTGCTAGATGCTAAACCTAGCCCTTAAAGTAACACAGAATGGCCCACAATCCCCGTTCAGAGCAGTCCAGATATCCAGAAGCACAGTCAATCAGTCACTGTGTGGGGACAGAAAAAAGACTCCAGATGAGTAATCTTCTCCAACAGTCAGGCTGTAGTGCAGGACACTTTACCTCTTCCAGGCTCTGGCAATCCCCAGTTTCAGTCTCTGCTGCTGGGCTGAGTTCTGAGGGGAGCGGGCTGCTTCAGGGCCTATATAGGGAGGACAAACAAAGGAATCCCATTAGTATGCAGCGGGCTAGTACAGGACCCTACTGCGCATGCGCTAACTATTGAACTTGTCGATACAGATGACTACTGCGCCATGAGATGCGCGGACACCACGCTACACATTCTATGCAATCCTACCAAGGTAAGCACTCTAATACAGCATTTAAACAACTAAAATATCACAGGATACTAGTGCTAGATGCTCTAAACCTAGCCCTTAAAGTAACACAGAGATAGCCCCACAATCCCGTTCAGAGCAGTCCAGATATCCAGAAGCACAGTCAATCAGTCACTGTGTGGGGACAGAAAAAAGACTCCAGATGAGTAATCTTCTCCAACAGTCAGGCTGTAGTGCAGGACACTTTACCTCTTCCAGGCTCTGGCAATCCCCGGTTTCAGTCTCTGCTGCTGGGCTGAGTTCTGAGGGGAGCGGGCTGCTTCAGAGCAGCCTATGGGGAGGACAAACAAAGGAATCCCATTAGTATGCAGCGGGCTAGTACAGGACCCTACTGACGCATACGCCAACTATTGGAGACTGTGTCGATACAGATGGCTACTATGCGCATGCAGATGGCCCGGACACACGCACACATTCTATACAATCCTACCAAGTAAACACTCTAATACAGACATTTAAACAGCTAAAATATCACGGGATACTAGTGCTAGATGCTACTAAACCTAGCCATAAAGTAACACAGAGATAGCCTACAATCCCGTTCAGAGCGGTCCAGATATCCAGAGCACAATCAATCAGTCACTGTGTGGGGACAGAAAAAAGACTCAGATGAGTAATCTTCTCCAACAGTCAGGCTGTAGCAGGACACTTTACCTCTTCCAGGCTCTGGCAATCCCGGTTTCAGTCTCTGCTGCTGGGCTGAGTTCTGAGGGGCGGGCTGCTTCAGGGACCCATATGGGAGGACAAACAAAGGAATCAGTAGTATGCAGCGGGTAGTACAGGACCCTACTGCGCATCGCCAACTATTGGAACTGTATCCGATACAGATGGCTACTACGCATCGCGAGATAGCGGACACCACGCTACACATTCTATGCAATCCTACCAAGGTAAGCACTCTAATACAGCATTTAAACAGCTAAAATATCACAGGATACTAGTGCTAGATGCTCTAAACCAAGCCCATAAGTAACACAGAGATAGCCCCACAATCCCGTTCGAGCAGTCCAAATATCCAGAAGCACAGTCAATCAGTCACTGTGTGGGACAGAAAAAAGACTCCAGATGAGTAATCTTCTCCAACAGTCAGGCTGGTGCGGACACTTTACCTCTTCAGGCTCTGGCAATCCCGGTTTCAGTCTCTGCTGCTGGGCTGAGTTCTGAGGGGCGGGCGCTTCAGGGCTATATAGGGAGGATAAACCAAGGAATCCATTGGTATGCAGCGGGCTAGTACAGGACCCTACTACGCATCAGCGCCAACTATTGGAACTGTATCCGATACAGATGGCTGCGCATCGCATAAAGATAAAGCGGACACCCGCTACATTCTATGCAATCCTGCCAGGTAAGCACTCTAATCACAGCATTTAAACAGCTAAAATATCACAGGATACTAGTGCTAGATGCTCTAAACCTATGCCTTAAGTAACACAGAGATAGCCCCACAATCCCGTTCAGAGCAGTCCAGATATCCAGAAGCACAGTCAATCAGTCACTGTGTGGGGACAGAAAAAAGACTCCAGATGAGTAATCTTCTCCAACAGTCAGGCTGTAGTGCAGGACACTTTACCTCTTCAGGCTCTGGACCCGGTTTCAGTCTCTGCTGCTGGGCTGGAGTTCTGAGGGGGCGGGCTGCTTCAGGGCTATATAGGAAAGGACAAACAAGGAATCCCATTAGTATGCAGCCCAGGCTAGTACAGGACCCTGCATCGCCAACTATTGGAACTGTAATCGATACAGATGGCACTAGCATGACAGCAAGATGGCGGACACCCGCTACACATTCTATGCAATCCTACCAAGGTAAGCACTCTAATACAGCATTTAAACAGCTAAAATATCACAGGATACTAGTGCTAGATGCTCTAAACCCTAGCCCATAAAGTAACATCAGAGATAGCCCCACAATCCCGTTCAAGAGCGGTCAGATATCAGAAGCACAGTCAATCAGTCACTGTGTGGGGACAGAAAAAGACTCCAGATGAGTAATCTTCCCAACAGTCAGGCTGTAGTGCAGGACACTTTACCTCTTCAGGCTCTGTGATCCCGGTTTCAGTCTCTGCTGCTGGGCACAGTTCTGAGGGCCGGGCTGCTTCAGGGCCTATAGGGAGGACAAACAAAGGAATCCCATTAGTATGCAGCGAGCTAGTACAGGGACCCTACTGCATCGCCAACTATTGGAACTGTGTCCGATACAGATGGCTACTCTTGCATGCGCAGATAAGTGGTTACCACGCTACACATTCTATGCAATCCTACCAAGGTAAGCACTCTAATACAGCATTTAAACAGCTAAAATATCACAGGATACTAGTGCTAGATGCTCTAAACCTAGCCCTTAAAGTAACACAGAGATAGCCCCACAATCCCCGTTCAGAACAGTCCAGATATCCAGAAGCACAGTCAATCAGTCACTGTGTGGGGACAGAAAAAAGACTCCAGATGAGTAATCTTCTCCAACAGTCAGGCTGTAGTGCAGGACACTTTACCTCTTCCAGGCTCTGGCAATCCCCGTTTTCAGTCTCTGCTGCTGGGCTGAGTTCTGAGGGGAGCGGGCTGCTTCAGGGCCTATATAGGGAGGACAAACAAAGGAATCCCATTAGTATGCAGCGGGCTAGTACAGGACCCTACTGCGCATGCGCCAACTATTGGAACTGTGTCCCGATACAGATGGCTACTGCGCATGCGCAAGATGGCGGACACCCACGCTACACATTCTATGCAATCCTACCAAGGTAAGCACTCTAATACAGCATTTAAACAACTAAAATATCACAGGATACTAGTGCAGATGCCTAAACCTAGCCCCTAAAGTAACACAGAATAAGCCCCCAATCCCGTTCAGAGCAGTCCAGATATCCAGAAAGGTCAATCAGTCACTCTGTGTGGGGACAAAAAAGACTCCAGATGAGTAATCTTCTCCAACAGTCAGGCTGTAGTGCAGGACACTTTACCTCTTCCAGGCTCTGGCAATCCCCGGTTTCAGTCTCTGCTGCTGGGCTGAGTTCTGAGGGGAGCGGGCTGCTTCAGGGCCTATATAGGGAGGACAAACAAAGGAATCCCATTAGTATGCAGCGGGCTAGTACAGGACCCTACTGCGCATGCGCCAACTATTGGAACTGTATCCCGATACAGATGGCTACTACGCATGCGCAAGATGGCGGACACCCACGCTACACATTCTATGCAATCCTACCAAGGTAAGCACTCTAATACAGCATTTAAACAGCTAAAATATCACAGGATACTAGTGCTAGATGCTCTAAACCTAGCCCTTAAAGTAACACAGAGATAGCCCCACAATCCCCGTTCAGAGCAGTCCAGATATCCAGAAGCACAGTCAATCAGTCACTGTGTGGGGACAGAAAAAAGACTCCAGATGAGTAATCTTCTCCAACAGTCAGGCTGTAGTGCAGGACACTTTACCTCTTCCAGGCTCTGGCAATTCCCGGTTTCAGTCTCTGCTGCTGGGCTGAGTTCTGAGGGGAGCGGGCTGCTTCAGGGCCTATATAGGGAGGACAAACAAAGGAATCCCATTAGTATGCAGCGGGCTAGTACAGGACCCTACTGCGCATGCGCCAACTATTGGAACTGTATCCCGATACAGATGGCTACTGCGCATGCGCAAGATGGCGGACACCCACGCTACACATTCTATGCAATCCTACCAAGGTAAGCACTCTAATACAGCATTTAAACAGCTAAAATATCACAGGATACTAGTGCTAGATGCTCTAAACCTAGCCCTTTAAGTAACACAGAGATAGCCCAAATCCCGTTCAGAAACGGTCCAGATATCAGAAGCACAGTCAATCAGTCACTGTTGGGGACAGAAAAAGACTCCAGATGAGTAATCTTCTCCA